>CM033475.1:130379343-131679343 GCA_019447015.1 Hymenochirus boettgeri
ATTCAGAGCAGGGGAGGTGTTTATGCAATGGTGTATATTCGTACATCTGAATGGGGAAGGGCAAGGGTATTATGCACATTGTGTATATTAGTACATTCTGAGTGGGGAATGGTATTACCGTATATACTCCCGAGTATAAACCGAGGTACCTAATTTTAGGTAAAAAAGGAGGAAAACCACATTGACTCGAGTATAAACCGAGGGGGTAGTATTTGCCACTAAAGATGTTTGGAAACTACAGCTCCCAGCATGCTTTATTACTGGGAGTTGTAGTTTTCATACATCTTAAGTTGCAAATACTTACAAATAAGAGTAAAACCTTCTTTATTTGTGCATACTGTATGCACAAATATAGATGGATTTACCCCTATTTGCCACTTAACTCCCAGCAATAAAGCATGCTGAGAGTTGTAGTTTTCAAACATCTTGTGGCAAATACTTGCAAATAGGAGTAAATCCTCCTTTATTTGTGCATACAGTATGCACAAATAAAGAAGGTTTTACTCGTATTTGTATGTATTTGCCACTTAAGGTGTGTCCTGTATATAAAGTAAATGTTTCCCTTACCTTGTCAGGCGGCGCGGCGATCCGCATCCTTCTCCACAGCCTCTGCGCATCCGGATGATGTCACTACCCGGCGCCTCTCACTTCTGCGGTGCCGGGTAGTGACATCATCCGGATGCGCAGAGGCTGTGGAGCGAGGATGCGGATCGCGCAGCCACCGGACAAGGTAAGGGAAACATTGACTCGAGTATAAACCGAGGTAAGATTAGGCTTTTTTTAAAGCCTGAAAACCTCGGTTTATACTTGAGTATATACGGTATATATATTTTTTTATGATCCTGTAAGTCCCTGGACCATTGATTGTGGTGAGCCTCTTGCTGTTGTCCCTTCTTATAATTAGCATTCTAAAATCTTAAGGGATTCTCTACTCTTACAGATATGATTTTGTTGGTTATCCTTGCCTTGTGACAATTATTTGTACCATCTAACTCTTATTTCTTCACTGGGCAGATGTTATTATCAGTCATCTAGTTATCTCATTAAAATGTTTACAGTTTTTTCTTTTACTTTATACTGTTAGTATAGGTTATAAAGGCAATAGGTATCCAATGTGTAATTTTATTAGCTACATATTACTATACAAAAAGGGTAGGGGAGGAGGTTAAGATTTCAAATCCTGAACTTAAATAACAGGTGTAATGTATGAAAGTCTTCTACTTTCCTTCCAATATCTTCTATACAAATCAATTTCTGCAAAATTCATTCTTATCATTAGCCAGACGAATAAAAGTGCACACCCACTCCCAAAGCAAGCTATTACAATTGTCTAGGAAACCCGCCCAACCCTAAAACTATTATACTTACAGACCCCAGATCAGCACCTAAATAATGATATTTTTCTGATGATATCACAGCCAATGACTATCATGGGGTGTGTCCAAGCTCAGCACAGCATGCACTAAAGCTCTTTAAGCTTACACTGCGCTAATGAAAACCAGAGTTTAGCGGGAATGGTAAGCATATGTCTATTTTTGGTGCTGGGGTCTGTAAGTACAACTAGGCCACACTGCTGCATTTTTTGTGCGTTTGTGCTTGCATTTGCGCATGCGTTTGTGCTTGTGTTTTTTTCAGATCATTGAAAACGCGGCAACGCACCAAAAAGGCATGTTTTCGGGTGTGTTGCGATTTGCGTTCCGCATTTTTAATGGCAATTGCATGCTTTTTCCTATACCTAATGAAGAAAACGCATGCGCAAACGCAACAAAATCGCATGCGATTCACCGTGCGGTTGCGTTTGCGTTTCAGTGTTGCCGTGCCCTGAGATGTGTTTCTACATTCTGTGTAGAAAAGAGTACAAACAGACCTGCATACTGTCCAATGTACTAAATTGGCCTACACTATCTATGCCTTTGGTTGTGCATTTTTGTACACCATCTAATTTGTGTTTGTTTTTTTATCTTCTCTTTGCTGAAAAGTTGTCATCGTATATTGCCTTACAAAATTACGTGAGTCTAAGCAGCAGTGGCTGAAAATAATTAACATTAATTAGAGGCATGTATTACTTAATAGAATACATTGCAGGGTTCTGTGGAGGATTTGAACAACATAAAAAGAAGGGAATATATCCTGCCATTACATGCTATTAATATTCCAAGCTTTATGCATGAGATTGCAACAGCATACCAATTATTTGCCTTGTTTGCTTCTTAGACACATTAATATGTTTATAGTATGGTGTCTGTTTGTGAAAGTTCTAATTCATCCAGGTCATGGTGTTGTCATCTGCTGTATTCAGCAAGATCAACTGTACCCTCCACCTCTATTGATGTTTTGTTTATTCATTTTTGCATAAATGGACTCCTTGACACCTTTCTTGAACCAATCATGTTCCTTGGCCAAGATGGTGACATTACAATCTTCAAAGTATGTCCTTTTTTCTTAAGATACAGGTACACGTGTGAGTCCTGACCCCGGGAACGTGCTCTTCCATGCTGTGCCATACGTTGGTGCAGCTGCTGTCTGGTGTCCCCCACAGATCAGAGCCGTTTTCACTGAAATGCACAGCGTTTATAGTGTCTCTTTTCTTGTGTTTCAGTATCAAGTCTTTTGGATGCACCAAACAGCAGCTGCTGTGGAAAAAAACCTAAGCAGTGTTTTATTTTAAACGATTCGGGGGATTTTAAAATTGAATGCCATAGTAATTAAAGGAATACACGTTTGTTTTTATATTGCAACTAGTTCCCAAGATCTAACATTTTATAGGCAGAAACCTTCAATCAAAAGAAATGCCTAATATCTCTGCAGTTTTTCTCAGGCCTTCCCTCAAAGAGTTACTATAAACATCCATTTCATGTATGTTACAATATAAACATTTGACAACAATGATTTATGGGAAAGGACAGAATAATTAAAACTACATTAATACAAAAATAAGAATTATAAGTAACTGCAGTAATGTTTTTAAAGATTTTTCTGCCTTTTGGCATACCATTTGATTTAGCAAGACTTAATCATAGAGAATTAAAGTTGTTTTACTCATCATTAAATGTAGATTATCTACTATTCTCTATTTCTTTTCATACACATTCATATTTTGTTTTTAAAAACACATTGTATAATGCATTTTACACACATAATATTACTTTTGTAAACTATATAGAAACTTTTAAAATGACTGATGATAGTTATATTTTCCTAAAAAGAATCCCTTTCAAACCCAAATAATGCTAGTAGCTCATCTTATGGTGTTTCAGTCCCATGGAAGTTTGTGGAAATCACTCTTTGTCCCACGAGAGGCAGCCACCTAGTAACAGCTGGTGGGCATAGGCAGCCACCTCTCGATTTGACACTGGAATGGAAAAATTAGCTCCCATCACACATGCACGAGATCTTGTGGGGTCCGAACATGAGGGAGAGTTAGATTTTACATTGGCGCCATGGAGGAGGACATGCACCTAAGACTTATTTATGCCTTCTAGACACTTCTCTCCAGGGCACTTCAAAAAATGCCTTACTTTAAGCAACTAGCAGAGCTACCCTCATAATTGGCCAGACCTCTAATTACATTTCTAATGTCAGAAGAGCTCGCTGGCTCACATCCTCCAGCATGGCATACCTAGCTCCAAAGTCACACAAGTTCCCAAACTTAAACTCCAGCTACTTATTCGGTACCGAGTTTATACACAAGGTTAAAGGCAGGTACCGGGCCAAGAAATCCTTTGCAGAAATGAAAAAATCACGACCCACTTTGTCCTCCTGGAAGAAGCCCTTTTGTCATGAGGGATGTCACTTCAGAGCCCAGTTGACATCCTGTATCAGCTCCCATGGCATCTCAAGGAAATTAATGTCTAGGAACCATAACACAGACCAGTTCCGATATCACCCTAGAAACGCAGCATCTGGTCAAAGACCTCCCATAGGTAAGTTTCCCCTTTCATATAATTCCTTTGACTCAGCTATATTCATCATTTGAAAAGATTTGACCGTTGGGTCCTCAGAATAATAATAAATACAAATAATAAAGAAATGGACTGTTTCACATACCAATTCAGAGCCACAAAGCTCAGACAAACAAAGGCATATACAAAATTCTTTCTTTAGCACTTTCTAGGGGCAAAATAGAACACTCTCACCAATTAAAAATGGGATGGATAAGTCACCTCTTCCCAGTACAAAACCAGGACGGTTCCTGTATTGAATGTGAAGGACCTGTATTGAACGTGAAGGCTCTGAACCGGTTAAAAATAACAAAAAGGTTCAAAATAGAGTTAAAAATAGACCTTACACACAATATCTATCGCAAAAAAAAAATCACAGATGATTACTCCAGTTTTGCTGGAAAGGACAGATCTACCACTGGAATGTGTTGGAATTTGGCCTATCCAACCCCCTTATATGCATTTAGTGCTGAAGTCAGTAATCCAACACATCAGACAGAAAGGCATTATGCCCCTTATTTACATAGATAATCCCCTGATATTCAATCCGGAAGAAGTGGTCATTCTTCAACAAAGGGATTTCATAATATCTACCATAGCCGAATTAGGCTTCTCCATAAACATACAGAAATTGGGACTCCACAGAGGCGCACCATGGTCCGAGCAAGTTACCCTCTCACCCCAAGTGAGATCAAAATGGCTACAACTTCTTCGAATTCCTCCTCTGCTCCCTCACCTGTTCAGACTATACACACCCTATCTGAGAGTCAGTACAGATGCCTCACTACAGGGATGGGGAACATTTATACTTCAGGCTGTGATCAGAGGTCTATGGATTCAACAAGAGTCCAACTTACACATAAATCTCCTGGAGCTCAGAGCAGCATAATTGACTCTCCAGAAATTACTGTAAAACACTAACAGACAAAACAGTCCAAGTCCAAATGGACAACAGGACAACAGTGTCATACATCAACAGAATGAGAGGCACCAGATCGATGCCCCTATGCATAGAAGCTCTGGAGATTTGGAAAATAGTTCCAGATCTACCTGATAGCTCAATATGTACCAGGCCAGTAAAACAAACTAGCAGATGCCTTATCCAAAAACTAAATGCCATTGTCGAATGTGTGCCTCAAACCCTCTCTATTTGCACAGATAAATCAGGTTTTTGGAGAGAAGAAAACATACCTTTTTGGCATCAGAGAAATCAGCACAGATATTTTTGTCAGGGATATGGTTTAAAAACACATGAAACACAGATACCTTATCCTTTCTGTGGATAGGTCTTGTTCACCTATTTGCATTTTGGCATTCCCTCCACTGACATAAATGCCCAAAGTTCTCAACAAGATTATCACAGACAGAGTACAGGAGATGGTGCTAGTCTACCCAATTTGGCCATCCAAACCTTGGTTCCCCAAAATACACCCTTTGATGGTGGGGATGAAGTTACCACTTGGGATGATAACAAAGTGTTTTTAAGGGTCCCTGGACCTATCATCCAAGCTGCCACAATTAATGTGGATCACAGCTCTACTAGCTTTTTCCACTTTCCATACAGTCTAACAATCTCATTGACTCATCCTTAGGACACAGAACCATACTCAGATATAAAAACAAAGAATCTCAGAATTCCTAATATGGTTCAGGGACAGGGAATCCCAGTTTACACAACACCAGGCCTTGTGGGGTGCATTAGAGTTTCACTCAGATCCCTCCTCGTCCACATTAAGATCATACGGTTCAGCCTAAGAGCTAATAATCCCTGATTACCTAATAACCAACTCTCTTTGTTTACGAATAATAAAAAGGGTGTCTTTATCCCATTCCCCAGCACCTAGATACACTCACATTTGGGACACAGACATATTGGTATCTTTCCTTTAAACATGGAAATTGACCTCACTTTCCCTCCATACTCTAGGTATTCTGCTAGCATGCTTAGTAGCTCTAGCCTTTGCTGCTAGGTCAGCAGAACTCATTCTAATCTACATCCATGATCCATGGATGAGCTTCACCACTACAGGATCCCACATTATCCTTAAAGGGAAGGCAAAAACAACACATATTTCACCAGAAATAATTGAGCTGGATCTGCAACAGCTGACCCCTACCTGTGCATAGTCGCCCATTTACAGAAAAACTTTTCATAACTTCCAGACCACTTTTCCGACCAGCACGATCCACTACTATTAGGGGTTGGCTATGCCATGTATGCAGCAGGCATAGATACATAACAATTTTGCCCTCACTCTATTAGAGGGGCTGCTTCAGCTAAGCCTCTATGGGAGTTTCCTTACTATTAATGAGGGATGGTCATTTGGCAGAACATTTGGAGACCTTCAGAGCCAATAAGACTGAGCTTTTCAAGGGCAACAACCAGGTGTGTGCTATTCTGCCCACCAGCTGTAGCTCGTGGCTGCCTACATGGGACAAAGAAGAGTTTGCAGAAATCTATGTCCTGCAAACTTCATTTGTCCTAGGTAATAGGATAACCACCTAGCAACAGTGCCCTACCCTTCCCTCTCTGTTGATTCCTGGTGTTGGAACAAATCCATAATTAAACAGGGTAGCAAACTAATTTAATACTAATAATATCTAATAACAATCGTACTCAATATTACTCTAGCAAATTGTTCCTTTCCTTAGGACGTCCTTAGACTTCCCAGCCTCTAAATCATATGAGAAATGAAAACTAAAGTATGTTCTATATTCTTCCTTCACAGTTTTTCTCCACTTAAAGTTTCTACAGATGTTAACCACAAGAGATTATGTTTAACTAGTTCAATAAACAGTTAAAATTATATCTGTTTCCTCCTTATTTCATTCCTACCCTTAGTGTCAACAGAACAGCCATCTGCTTCCTGTAAAAATCTAAATTTCCTGCAAATTCTCGTGAGATCTCAGTCCTTAGGAGATCTTGCGCACGCACAACGGGAGCCGTGCCAGCTAGACCAATGCAGATTCTAATTTTTCCATTCCAGCAGCAAATCGGGATGCCGCCGCCTATGCCCGTCAGCTGTTGTAAGGTGGCTGTCCTATTTCCTAGAACAAATGAAGTTTGCAGGGCATAGATCTCTGCAAACTCTTCTAGTTAATGATTGGATAACTTGGTCAGATGGAGCTTCTTGAAGACCAATAATAGAAGGGAAAAAAAAAAACTAAAACTAAAAATAATCAAAGAGGTAATGTGTTATTTATCTAATAATAACTTGATGAATCAACTGCAACTTGTATCCTAAACCTTTATATGGTGTCGCAGTCTGCATACTGTTGTCACTTTTTGTATGTCTCATAGCTGTCTGCTCCTGATTGCTTTCATAAAATTGGTGTTTGACACAGCAACAGAGTGCTTCTTTTGTTTTGAGAAAATCAGTATCCAATGCTTTTTCACAGCAGCAGCACGTTGTCATCATTGCAGCATAGGATCTCAAAAGACATGACATCTCTGATATATAGGTTAGGACAGCTTGGTGCTGTGACTGCCAGAGTGTATTAATCTCTTTGTGGTGCGATTCAACTCAAAAAAGACTTAACATCAACAAGGAGAGATCAGAGATATGATGGGTCTGGGAGAGGGAGCTATCAGCAGAGATCACAACTGAAAACAAGGAGGTCATTTTAGTGCCTGGTGCATCATTACAATGACTTGTTGCTCGAGGCAGGAAGAAATTTTTCATGAGATGAACTAACAGCTCCACTGGGAGAATTCTAATGCCTGCATAACTTTGTGCATGTGTGTGTATATTTGTTCTTGCCAATTACAGATCAGATTACAAAGCATGTAAAATTAAGTAGTTTGTGACCCAAGGTTTGCAAGTTTTTTTTGCCAGAATCTAATGACCAACGCTAACTAAATGGCATATGTTCATAGAAAGCCTAGGTGTCTTTGGGAATTCTGTCAGACTGTACTTATCTCAAATCTCTCAGTTTAGCGATAAAGTGAATGTCCGGTCAACTGAAAGAAGCAATGGAAAATAAATGTATTTTTTTAGCATTATGCAATTCCCTCTAAGGCTTTTAAATGTGTACTGTAGCCTAGATCACTATACAAGGGTGCTGTCTGATGATATCTTATAGACATGGGCACACATGGAATTACAGCATCTGTCACAGTTTTGAAGGGAAGTATAATAAAAGTAAGCTCTTGTTTTTTCTCTGTGCCAATTAATTTGTATATCATATTGCTAACTTGGTTGGCACTGAGCAGGGGTGTCCTTAGGGTTTTTGGCACCTGAAAATATTGGGAAAGTGGGTGTGGCTTTGTGTGTGGGTGTGGCTTGTTGCTGGTTGTATCAGCAGAAATTTCTACCATACTTTCTCTAGTAAAAAGATGTTGGCCAAATGATTTGTAAGCCTGCCAACTCTTTCAGCAGGGTCCTAAAAAACCTAACTAGTCTAACCTAACTAACTCTATCTAAAGTGACCGGAGCTCAATGATTTAGGCTTTTGTATAATGCAGTTTATATTGGATTGGGACCACATGTCTCAGGGTCAGGCATGCCCTAAGGTTAGTTAAATGGCACACAGTGTAATTTTTGTAACAATCCCCCAAATACATGACCACTTTGAGAGGCCAGAGGAATCAGGATCTCTCCCCCTGCCTATTCACTGGAACAGATAGATTGTATTAAAGTGAGCAATCTCTCTAGAACAAAATATAAGAGTAATATTTGAACAAAATAGATTTATATGAATATGATTCCGACCAAATTAACATGTCCCAATACAATAAATAAGTCCCCACTATAAAGTTTTGTAAAATTGAGGAACAAGTTCATCATTGCTTTCCTTCTCTCAACATTAGGAGGCGTCAGTGTAACCAAATGGAAGATTAGTTACTTCTGTTTCTTTCTCGATCCCTTGGCAGGTTAAGACCAGTTGTTACATTTTAACCCTCTGCTTTTTCTTAGCTGGCTGCCCAGATTTAGGAGATACATTTCAGAGATACATTTGCTTGCTACAATCAACACGGTAAACAATTCATGTTTTAGCAAAAAATTGAGGACTTCAGAAATGCCGACCCTTTTAGACCCTGGCACCCTAGGACATGCCCTAGTTGGCCTTGTCTGAAATCTGTCCCTATTAATACTTAAAGATTTGCAATATATCACTTACATTCCATGAACAACTTCCACAAGACATTACAGTTAAATCTATAACTGTCTAACTATTTTGCAGTTTGTTTGTAGGCCACAGTCAAGCCTTGGAATAAAGGGGTTAAGTTGTATTTGTCCATGTGCCAAAGGCACAGCAGAGTTTACTTGAGTTTGTTACCAGAAAGCAAGAAAGACACAGTCTGGTCAGCTTCCCTTTCTGCAATTCAGAGCTTGAGAAAGTGTAACGGATGTCTGTAGCATAGATGGGTCATGTGAACATAAGTCTCCTGCTCTCTCTCTTTCTCAGCTTCTGCATATTCCAGCACACAAGTAAGGTTAGGGGGAGTGCAGTAAGTTAGAAATTGCTGTGCATGAGCTCTCTGTCCTGCCACATCATGCTAAGGAGGTGAGGAAAGTTAAATTACTCAATTTAATGTACTGTTGTCTCTGCTCTGCATAGTTTGAGGGGGACGGGGGGTTGTTTTCACTGCTGGAATAAACTACTGATAAACTACTGGGTTGCCAAACAACCCATGGTAAAAGGATTTCCTACCCAAAATAAAAGTAAATACATTTGTGCTTTAAAATCCAGCTTTGCATCATTCACTGTTTTGGGTATCAAACTCTTGTCTGATAATGTAGGGGTTAATGATCACCATTTTGGATTGCAAAATGGTAATTTAGAGGTTTATAGGTCATCTATAATTGATTATATCTACTGTATCTGTCGGTGTCTATTAGAGATGTCCAAACTTTCAAAAATCCGGTCCAATTTCAGATTTTGAACTTCTAAAAATACGATTACAAAATTGGTGCAAATGAAGTCAAAGGGGAAAAAATAGTTTGAAAAGTTCAAAATAAATTAAGGTTAAAATAGCAATGGTAACTTACTGTACATGGCTCTGGAAATGGTCTGGGGAACACATACAAATATCCAGAATACGCAACTATTGAGCTTCCGCATACGGCATTCAATTATTTCCCTGAAAATTCATTATTTTTTGAAAGTTCTATTTTTTGAAAAGTCTTACAGCCTCATTTACCAAGAGCCGCTGCACGCTTTTTGGAGTTAAAGTCATGCTAACATCTTTGTTATATATTGCGTTTGCTTTTAGCGCTGAATTTTAACACAAGCTCATGGCAGGCGTTAAAGTCACGTTGTGAGCAAATCCCTTTTCGGCATTTACCCACAGTCGCAAACACATTATTAAATCACGTTCGGGAGAGATTTACCCAGAGCGAAATCGGCTCTAGATAAATCGCCCTGTAAATTTCTAGAAAATTAAAAATGTCTAGAGTCTGTCTCTTAATCCTTCCCTTAATCTGTTAAAAAGGGGTGCTCATTATTATACAAGAGGAATCATGCCCATGATGGAATGGCTAACGCACGTGTGCTTACATACACAAGCCAACGCGCCCATTAATGCCATCTCTCTTAAATGCTCCAGTCACCTTGCTTTCTCCTGCTCCTACTGTACATTTGCGGCCACACTTTTCTGACAGCAAAATTGAGTACCGTATTGGCTGTACTGCTTGTCCGGTTTTTCTAGCTTGTAATGTAATGACCCGAGGTATAAGGTATAAGCCAATGTTAAGTTTTAAGATCCATTTAAACAAACTCGGCTTATATTCGAGTATACAGTATATAAATTAAATAGCTGGTCTTAATACACCAGCTGCTAATTAACCACTTCACACTGAGGCTAAACTTGGGGACATAAACAGACCTGTTTTGGAACTACTGATGGGTTAAACTGTCACTGATGCATTAAGGCATTACTGTACATTCAGGAAACCTATCAGAATGTTAATGCTGACAAAGCATTTGCTGGAATATTAATGGATTTTTATTGATAAATATGAACCCATTTTGACCTTTCAAGTTGTTTTTCATCTTTCTAGATGTATGATGTGTTATTCGTTTGTTTTTGGCAATGTTTGTTAAAAAACTCATTTTGCTTTGTTTTAACTATTCCAGCACTACCTTACAAAGACAACCTCCTATATTTCACAAATTATGTTTTTATTTTTATGGTTACCTTTCAAAGTACCTTCTACAGGAACATTTCTCTTTTAATCTTTGTTTTTCAACTCTACTTACCTATGTGACAAAATGAATCCCCCTTAGAAAAACATTTCAATGTTATTTGACTAGAAGTGCTCTAATTGATTATTACAGTCTTAATTGTTGTCAGTCACATAGATTAACTGTACATGCATCAAACATTTCTTACACCTTTTAAAGTGATAACATAACATGTCCCGTGGAAGTTATTCATGGAATAAACCTTACATACTGCAAATTGTTTACTGTCATGTACTGTGGAAGTTGTTCATGGAATATACTATAATTTGCTATATAGATTAAATGATTAACATTTAGAGAGTAATCTTTTGTGTCTACAGAATAAAATGGTATTATTATCCATGATTGTTACATTGGGGCATATTTATAATGCCATAGTCTCTCTCTCTCTCTCTCTCTCTCTCTCTCTCTCTCTGTCTGTCTGTCTCTATCTTTATCCCTCCTATTGTATAAGAATATTCATATTTTTATGGAGATTGCATTGAGTTTTTAGGAGCTACCAATGAGGTGGGAGGTATATAATATTACATATAGGAAAGGTGTATATGTATGTGGTATTTCTCACCACTACCATCTAAATGACCATAAATATTTGTATTTAAAGTATAGCACTCTCTTTTATTAGGTACATGACAAAATATATAAAGTTTATAAATGTAATTACATTGCTGGAATAGTCAAAATGGAAGGTTTAGCCACACCTCTGTCACTGCTAAAATCTCTACATGTGTTTAAAACTAGAAGGAAGTGTAAGGAAGTTCCTGTATTACACACAATTGTGGACTATTTGTAAAAATGTTACAGTTCTAGCCAAACCATTAAGGAAAAACTTTGCATGTCTCTGCCCATTTCTTTGGGAATGGTAGGAGTGAGTTTTTAAATCCTTACAAATCCTTATCCTTTAAGCAGTGCTATATTAATGGGATTAGGCTATTTAGTTTATTTGGTTCTAAGAAGGCTCTATTTCATTGTATGCTCTTTTCCTTCTTTAAGTTCACCTCACATTAAGCTATATAGATGACTGGAATCTTGTGCTTCCAAGTCCTAACCCATAGAAGATATAAACCTGTGTCATGTACTGATGAAATATAACAAGATTTAAATATGGCAGGTTAGTATGGGTTCTTTATAGGACCTCAGATTTCCAATAGTGATCCCTCTCTAACAGACTCCCTGGTGACAGCTGTGAGTTAATGGGGAGGGTGAATATTGGAACACAGATTGTATCATAGGAAGATTCTCTTGATTCATGTTCTAATGGAGAGAAGTATAAGGGAGAATATAGAGTTAAGCTCTGCACACCAGTTGTATTACACTGTGGTGTTTGGGTTTAACTCTTTATTTCTATGTCAGTACCTATCTCTTTATTTCTAAGTTCATTACAGAAAGGATGTAATATTATGGCAGGGGAGGACTGTCCCAATAGGCTGAAGGGCAATTGCCCCCCGGGCTGGTCTCCAATGAAAAATGTAGGCTGCCACAGAAGCTATTAGTAAGTTACGTTCTTAAAAGACACAACACACGCCTCTAGCTCTAACATGGGCAAGGATCAGGAAACTCATCCTCCGTTTACAAGTCAGACTCTAATTCATTAGCCAGTGTCATCAGCCCTCCAGTTAATTATCCAGTGTTGTCAGCCCTCCAGTATATTATCCAGTGTCATCAGCCCTCCAGTTCATTAGACAGTGTTGTCAGCCCTCTAGTTCATTAGACAGTGTTGTCAGTCCTCCAGATCATTAGACAGTATTGTCGGCCATCGAGATAATTAGCCAGTGTTGTCAGCCCTCCTGTTCTTATACCAGTATTGACAGCCCTCCAATTCATTAGCCAGTGTTATCAGCCTCTCCATTTATTACTCAGTGTTTGCCAACCCCTCTAACTTTACTTAGAAAGTGTAACCAGAAGTGAGGACATAGCTATTCAGGTCCTAACCTGAATGGCTATTTGTAAGGGGGAGGGGAAGATTTCAGGACTACAATTGTTCTATAATCACATCATACACTTCAAAATATTGCAGCCAACAATGTAAAATGGGAATGGTAGTCTTAAAAGTGGGCGTAACTTTAACAGAGTGTGTGACCTTAGCAAAATGGGTGTGGTCAAAAATGTTGCAAGCTACCATGGCCAGTTAGTTATATTTGCCCCCTAGGCCAAAAGGTCTGCGATCATACATTTACCATCGCCCATACAATACCATTGTGGTAATCTATAAGTTTCCGATACCGTAGGTAATTAAATATGCCCCCAAAATATTAGAAAACTTTAATAGTATTAATAAGTATTTTTTCTATCACTGATGTAAAGTTTAAAGAAAGTTGAATGATTCTCCCTGTTTTCCAGATACACATGCATATAATACGCAGAACAGGAAGTTTAGTAGATATTACATTGTACTTTTTTAAATTCTATGTACAGGAAGTTACTTTTAAATGTGTGTGTAACTAAAAAATCTCTCTGCACACAGGTGTATAGGCCTATGAAAAAGGTCTGAGTTCCGTCCGAAACGCATAAGGCTTTTGCCTTCTGTGTTTTTTATTAGCATCAGGCTTAATAAAGACCCATTTTTAATAACCCTGATGTGACTACCTTAATATCGGAGTACATAAGGGATATCACTGCCTGACATATTTTCTACTTCACCAATCTACCTGACATATTGCAAATATTGGATGAGTTATAAATGACCATGTTAGAAAAATTATTTTTACAAAATTAGTGAGAAATAAGTGAGGTAATTTGTAGAAAAGTGGTAGGGCAATTTTTTGGCCCATTTGACTGCCCGGTCCAATCATTTGGTCAGATCCGATGGACCGCAAAATTGGAAAAATTGGTTTGTCCAAATGATCAGACATGTTGGCAAATCACAACCAGTTGTCCTGTCTTAAAAGGGCTGCACAATTGATTAGGCCAAAACATTGTCACTTCTGTTTTAAAGCGACAAACTAATTAGACTAAAGGGGCCCATACACATGTGACTGCAATCATAAATAAGTATCGGGTCATGAGTCGGCCATAAAAGGAGCAATTGTTCCATACTACATATGGAATGATCATTCATTCATGGCATAGATGTACACAATAATCATCCTCACCCTAATCGTTAGTATAGGGTGCAGGTAACGATGCAATGGAAATTATCAGTTCGGCTTGATAGGCTGCCATGCTGACGGCAATAGCTTGTCAGAAACACAACCTATCCATAGACATTGGTGATATTCAGTAAATCATATCAGATCCAATGGGATTTACTGAATATCGGCAAAGTGGAACAGGAACAATAGAATAACAAATCAATTACATCAGCCTACAAGAGAACCTCATGGAGAAAAATGGCCAGGTAGAGGTGATATTGCAGGGAGAGGTGGGATTATGGGATCACCCATTAATAACAAAGATAACATTTTATTCTAAACAGTAAATGCACTGAAATTATCTGTGTCTTCTGCATTCTAATGGGCCAAATAATCTCAAATTTGCTTTTCAAATTAAGGACATTTCCTAATCTTTTTATATTTTGATTGGTGCCACTGCAGCAGATATATTCCTGCATTTTAAAGGACTGCTCATAGCTCAATAATACCATCTTGGGTTGAACTGGCACTTCAATGTTTGTGCTTATGTAATGCCATACTTTCATTTCACAGTGCTTTGCCCACCCCTATTATCCTTTGATAGAGCCATTTCTAGGAGCTATGAACCATTTTACCATCCTCAATGCAGCCAGATTAGAGGTGAAATTGTGCACATCTGTTTCACTGTCTTCTCTTATTAATAGTTTCCTTTAGCTGACAAAATAGCTCATGTTAAGGCAACTGCATCTTTAGCTTGTAGCTTGACAGCTGCTGCTGAACTATCAGCAACTACCACATCTAACAGCTCCCGGTGGGAATGGAAATATTGTTCAGGAATAACTGGAGAATTATACTTGATGGTTTTTGCTATATGCTGATAATGACCAATACCCTCATGACAATGTTTATCGTATGTCCAATGGAGCCTGAGAAATATATACTGTAGTTGAGTAATGGTGTTTGTGCATTGAAAATAATTACACTAATGAGTTTAATTAAGCAAGTTCTGCCTTTTAAACTAGTAGCTCGTAATTCACAATTGAATTACCACTCACAATTAGTTGTAGAATAATCAATGACACCTTACCCTATTGGCCCTCATGTCTCATATGTACTGCCTCCTTGGTAAATTGAGTACTTGACAACACTCTCAAATGCAGTTGTCAAAAATAGTATAGTACTTTTGTTCTATATTTAAAAACATTTTAAAAATGTACTTTAGAGCTCTACGTGTTTCAATTTTTTAAACTGTTTTTTTGTATTTGATTCTAAGGGCCATTTTTAATAGCACGCAATTAACAAAACTTCTGATACTGCGGGTTATCACAAAAGTAGGACCATGGCTGTTTATTCAAAATCCCTCATTCCTACAATACCATGTGGTAGAAGACAACCGCAAGGGTATTGTATGGGCAATCATTCAACCGTGATGGCAATCGTAAATGTATGATACTGATAGTAATGGAATGATCGTGATCGTAAACTTAATGCTTGTTAAATCTGTTGTATTCAATTAGATCAACTGGACTTGAAGTTTAGTTCTTGAAGACGTTTCGCTAGTCATCTGACTGGCTATCTCAATTCAGAATGACTTGTACACGAATCTGTGGCAATTATGTACCCTGGAAAATCCCAATTAGCATATCACAGCCAGGTGTTAAGGGCGTGATTGGATAGTGGCTAAGAGGTGTTATAGGATTTTCCAGGGTACATAATTGCCACAGATTCTTGTACAAGTCATTCTGAATTGAGAAAGCCAGTCGGATGACTAGCGAAACGTCTTCAAGAACTAAGCTTCAAGTCCAATTGATCTAATTGAATACAACAGATATACCATGACCTGGATGAATGAGAACCTTCACAAGCAATGATTGTTAAAAGTGCATTGGCACTGTTTAGAGAAACCGCTTGTTACCCTAGTCCAAAGCAAAAGGGAGAGGAAAATTACCCAAGGTAAATAGTATACAGCTGTTTAGGAGCACATATTATTAACCATTCACGTCTTAAACTAACATTAGTTTGGCAATAATTTTTAGTGAAACACAAAACACATGCTATAGAATGGAATATGCAAACTTTAAAACTGAGGAAACCAGCGTTTGGCCCTTGCAGCAACAAACGTAACAAGGTATGAAGGGGAATTTATTGGTACTCCTGGGTATGACTTCCGATTGCAGAATTGCATGTTGGTTATGGTTTCTCCACCCCTCTGCCTTTTTCCATTTTTATGGATATTAGTGGATGATTTTAAATTGTGTAATTGTATCTGTTGTTTTTGCACATGTTAATGAATAGCATAAAAAAACACATTATGAAACACTGTCAGCATTGCTATTAGATAATGATGGATCTTACCACATGTCACTTGTGACCCAAGCCTATGTGTTGACTGGTCAAGTGCAAGTCTGAAAAAATACTATTATCCTATAATTAGGTAAAGAGTAGAATCCAGGTTTTCGAAACTGGGGGTAGGGGGGAGTGGGGGGAAATCTGTTTTAGTTTCAGAAATGCCATTTTTGGAAATCTATGGATTAGTCATTATTTTATGAAATTCCAAAAGTTGTAAATTTGAAATTTAAAATAAAAAAGTAAAAAATAGTGATAATGTAAAAAAAAGCAGTTGAAAATCGAGATCAAAAAGTCAAAAATCTTTTTGGAACACAAGTTGAATTTATCTCTGTTAGAGAGTATGGATTTACTAAACCCAAACCAGGTTTCAGGTCTAAACTCCCTGTTTTACTATTTACATTTTCTTGGTCAAAATTACAGGTGAAAGTTTGATGCAGTTGAAATGCAGAGTTTTAAAATCCACATTTTGTGGATTCAATGGCGCTATGAACCCTGTTCGATTTGTGCATTCTTAATAGAGGTCACAAATCGGAGAGTTACCTAAACACATTTGAAAAATATTTGCAGTTAAACAAGTTTATACCCTGGTGTTTTTAAACACACAGTTCAATGAAAGAAAAAACAAACAAACAATTGTCCAACAAGTAGACAAGTGTAGTAAAATACATTATGCCCTGCAGTTTGTATGCAATAAGACTACTTGAAGCTCACAATAAAAGGTATACTAAAAATAATCTAAAAGTTATGCTTAGTTTATTTTTATGAGCTGTACTTTAATAAGCTAATAGGAATGGTGTAGAATGTCTTGGTGGTGAAGAAGGGAACTTTTCCCTTGCAAACATGTCAATCTCTTATTCCCCTAGATGGTAATTATAGCATGAAAAACCAGATGGCATGCCAATCTGGTAACTGAAGATTTGTTTCCCACCAATCCCTGCGTGTTTTTGATGTTATCAATAAAATTTTCTTAACTACTGTAATAAATTTGTAACTTTTTTTCTGGTTATACTAGTAACATGACACATATAATTAACTCCTTTTTAATATTTTAAATAGCATGCTGCAAACGGGTTTTTCTGAATTGAAAAATGTATTTATATCCAGTCCTCCTGGTCAGCCTTGTTATACATGGTTTTCCATATTCAGCCATTCAGCCTACTGCTCTTTCACTCATTTTTTTTAAATTTTATTTGAGAGGTAGTAATCTGCAATAGTGGCACTTTTACTGGAGTCAACACTTCATGTCTTCAAGACATGGCTCCCCCAGAGCACATAGAATTAAAGCCTTCAATTGAAAATATATATTTTATCAATAACATGTTCTTGTATGCATTTAAATTATTTAGAATGTCAGAGGCAATTCTAAAAATGTAGAACATAAAATGCTTTAAAGAAATGACAAATGTATTTCAGTTGTATTACAGGAATTTATTTCTGCCTGTAAGAATATTAATACTGGCATAACTGCCCCTTCTGGAAGACAGGGAGTTTAACAAATATTCAGCTCTCTGGAGGGCCTTGGTGGAACATAAGAGTCTAAGAGTTTAATATTCTTCACTTGGCTACTGAGATTCCTGCATTTTTTTTTTTTTGCTAAAAACATACTGTATCAATTTTTTCACATCTATTTTTTGGTGGTTTATTTGAAAAAAATATGGTTTTAAGGAGTTCAGGCAAAATCGAAAAATATTCATTTATATCTCTTTTTCTGAAATTACTCACAATGAATTAGTACAGTGTGATAAATTGAAAAAGGTCTTTCTTTGTGTTAACTGACCATTTATGGCCTGCTGGACATTTTTTCCAACTGCACTGGCAAAATGAAAATATATTCTGGCTATATTTCCCATTGTTGTTAAAAAGTTATTAAATATATTGATTGATTTATGGATTTATTTGAAATAATGAACAAGGTTGCTATGTGACCAAGGCCATATTGATGCATACAGCTTTCAAATAGCCCAAAGAGGGAGCACTTATAATTCTCTACTAGCTTAATACCTGATTCATTTTTTCAAGAGAGAGCTTGCAATCTAATTGTCTTAGTCAAAGGTTGATAAAGGAGGCTATGCATCAAACAGATTGGTTCTGACCTGAAACAGAGGCAAGATGAAAAACAATTATCCTCCGCCCTCCCTAGCCTCCATGAACAAGACAAAAATGATTTCATTTTATGTTTGAAGCATTAAGCTTAATGTATGAAGTCAGTTAACATAAGCTTAGACTTCATAACAATAACAAAGAGACTGGCAGTATTCGTGTATGAAATTGTAATATAAGTGGTTAGTTTATCTCAATTTGTCTTTGATTTCTTTGAAAGTCACACAAATATATGCTTAAAGAATCGGATGACTATGAACTACAGATCCTACTGGAGGTCTCACAAATTTTGTAAACTCATTTACAAATATAACTATTTGAGTACAATAACAAATACCACTATTCGAAAACATGAAAAACATTTATCAATTTCTGAATATGAATAGAAATGGAAAAAAAAACATAAATACTATCAAATTTAGATTTCACAAGTGACTTCTAAATGTTTGCTTAGTGTCTGAGATACAATTAAATCAAGTTATCTTGTCGTTTAAAAAACCTTCTTTAGATACCCTTTTTAGAATTGCTTCCCTTTAGTACTGAGAACTCACTACTGAGAACAATGGCTATTTTGTATTACATGGTGTGACCTGTGCCGTATTTATGTTCTGCTGGTAAAATTTATTGCTTTCTTGACCTTATCTTGTGCCCTCAACTGATTTTAGAGTTAACTTTTTAACCTAAGGTTTTCATTATTTTCTATGATATTAGGAATAACATGTATAGGCCAAGGTTGAATTACTATGTTAAAGAACTATGTTAAAGTGCACCTTAAAGGAGTTCATATACAGTTGCATCACAACACCATCTGTCAGGTGAGTAGGTCAAAATCTCTGACAAGAATTTTTACCTTATTTACTTTCTTTACATTCTTCTTTAAACAGAATGGTATTTTTCAAAAAAAAAACTCAGAACTTGAGTTTTCTTAATATGTTTCCCTGATTTATATATTCAGCCTCCAACCACTGGCTTTTTTTAATGTTGCTCTAATTAGCTAATGGCTAACTGCATAAACTGCATGGTGGCTAAACAGTGCTAACGTATATACTCGAGTATAAGTCAAATTTTCAGGCTTTAAAGTTAGCCTGAAACCTAACCTCGACTTATACTCGGGTCAAATCCTAATTTAGATCCAAATTCTGCAATTGTGGATAGTAACCAGTAGGTGGCGCTGTGTTAACCTGCATAGTAAGTTACAGGAACTGTTCTAGCCTTTACAATCATTCCTGCTTCCTGTAGTCTGGCTGCTGGACTCACTCAGCACTGTAATTGCTCATCTGGATGCTGTAAATCTGATGGGTCTCCTCAGCTGCTAGTTCAGTGCAAATGACAGCTTGAAACTACAACTCTCAGGTGACATTTTTTAACTATTGGGATCTGAGAGTCCTTTACTATATGGGGGTCAGAGGGCCCTTTACTATATGGGGTCAGAGTGCCCTTTACAATATGGGGTTCAGGAGAATTGTAAATAATGGTAAGCTTAATTAAAGGTTTACTGAACCTTGCCACTCCACATGTTTAGAAACTGAACCTCCCAGCAACAAAGTATGCTGGGAGTTGTAGTTTCCAAACATCTGGAGTGCCAAGGAATTGGGAGTTACTTGTACTGGATTTGGCTATTACTGTATATGATTCATGTATGTGAATTCTGCTGTCCATTTAAAGGGCAACTAATTTCTACCCTCAGCTTATACTCAAGTCAATCAGTTTTTACAAAATTTTTCAGGTAAAAATAGGTACCTCGACTTATACTCTGATCCACTTATACTCGAGTATATACGGGTAACTAAGAAGTGGTGTCATGAAATGGAAAGGAGGAGAGCAGCTGTTTAGTGGCAGTACATTCAATAAATGATTTCAATCTGTTTTTTTTTTCTAAACGTTTACCCACAAAGTTTAATTTTTCATCAAATACTGTAAAAAATAATTAAAATATGCATAATGCTACATCCAATTCAATATAGCAGTAAATTATTCTATTTACTTTTATATTACAAAGATAGAGATAGTGAATAGATGGTCCAATTATTGTTGGCATATATTTCTGTTCCTGAAATCTATGAAACTAATTGATTGTTTCTATTGCCATAACACCCCCCCCCCAAAGCAATGTATTAATCCAAATACTGAAAATTTAGCATGCTCCTCCCTGTAGCAACTTTCACCTGTCCTTTACATCGCATATCCATGTTAAAAATGCAGTGTCTTATGCCAAGATAGATATAGTATGTATGCCAACTAACTTGCTAATAAAACAAACCCACAAGCCTGCTGAAAATTAAGTGACATTTTTTAACTTACAGAAATGTAAGTTTCCTTTGGCTGCTAATTAAATAAACAATCGCAAGTTTTAAATTTAGTTAATTAATAATCCAATACTTGTCTTTGTTGCAGGGTAATTTTATGAACAGTGTCTACAGCTAAATATGTTACAACAAATAATAAAAGAAAATTACTTTATATAATTGTATTTCTGCTCAGCAGTCTTCTTTTTCACATTATCTAAGCATTCTCTTTACAGCAAGAAAATCCCTTTAGGTAATAGTAAATAATAGTGTCCATGACGTAGTCCCAAGTAAAAATAAATAAATATAGTCAAACTTGTACTGTAGTAAATAAATACAGGTAACACAATGCTTACCCTGTTTAGGAGTGGGTCTGCACCTACATGCCCCTACAAAGAGAGTAGCTGGTATGAGAGAGGTGAGCTATTCAAAAACCTCTATAGCCAAAGAATATCTGACAGGAACCCTCTCACACCAATAGTATTTAGCCCCAATAACAATGTCACTTAGGTATAGGTCTGCTCCAGGCTCAGTAAAGGATCCATCTCTGTAATGGAACAACTGCTTGCAACTACAAATATATCTATCTTGGCACAAGACCTTCATAAATATCTTTCTCCTTCATTTTTGGCTCCTGAGAAATTGATTAAAGATTCAGAATAGGAGGTAAGGCATAGCTGGTTTACTATTTGTCAAAATGAAAGTTTAAAATGGTCCCTTTTTATTTGTCTTGCTTAAAAAATGAGATATGCATACTTATATGCTAATTATAGTAGATATCTTATGAAGGTTCTCATTCATCTTGCTCATGGTAAATCTGTGGTATTTGGTCAGATCAACTGGACTGGAAGTTTAACTTACAATGCAGCTTTTATAAAAATACAAAAGAGGGAAATCTTTTGATGTTTGTATTTCTTGTATTGTTTTCATTGCACCTTTTTAGTCTGAAGCTTGGTTAGATAAGCCTCTGCTTTCCAACTACTTTTGACATAAATAGAGAAATCCATTCCTTAAAGTTACCTCTAATTTCAGTCTCTTTTATTACAGATGGCTCCATCATCCAGATTTAAATATTGGCCTTGTGCTACAAACTTCTACAAGGACATTAAGGGACAGTGCATCCCGGAACATTGCACGGTTTTGTTGCAAATGGTTTTGTAATAAATGAACTCATCTGGAACCTGTAGCACTGTGTGGTTTGGATACTATATTATTGGGAATAATTCAACCAAATTCCTTTGTACTTACACTAGGGATTGGGCTATTGAGTTGGTGTGCTGTTTATCTCTATAAATAAATGTACCATATATATAGTAGTCCTCTAAGGTTGGTAACCATAAGATAAGCTCTAAGGCAATCCACCACATATTTCCATGTATGTACCTTTTTATGAACTAACATTTTCAACCATAAAGGCATTTTCCTATTTACAACTTAAAAGACACACGTGTCATTCATATTTCCATTTATTTGAGATCAAGTTACATCTTTATTACATCATTTAAAAAATAACATAACCTTACACTATAGAGTCTTTTGTGCATGTTTTTTTAATGGCTTGCATTATGCAATCTATTATTATGGAACTATGGAATGTGCCTGCTGATTGAATCCTATTCATTGTCTTTTGATGGATCTACTTAAGCACACAATATCTTTAGTGACACAATAATAGTAATGAGGAAAAATGTTTTTTGTTGCATGACATTTTTATTTAGGTTTACCCTAGATTTCTGCAGAAAATATTCTAATGATATCCTATATTTCCTCATTTACTGAAGTCAGTGATTTTGCCTGTTCTGTCACAGTGATGACTATGTTTATAACAGAGGTCATGCCTTTTCTCTTAGCTGACATCCTGTGCATGATATTCTGATACAAATGGCATTCTACCCTTTCAGAAGAACTCTCACTGTTTTAGACAAGATTTTCCAAGAGATGAGGTTGAGTAACCCTGACAAAATTAGGCTAATAACAAAGAAAGAATAACTCTATCTTGTCAAAAAATGAATTTGGAATCCAAACGAATTTTATTCACACAGGATCTACGCTGTATTGTAAACCTGAATATTTTTCAGCAATATCTGTAATACTGTAGAACTTAATGACAGGAAAGATAAAATAATGAATACATTATTATTCTCCTGGGCTGCTATTACCATGCACAATGCCTTTATTCTTTTACACTACAAGTGTTATAATACTCATTACAGTTGCTGCCAACCTCTAGTTTGACTACTGTGACTGCCTATGTACTCAAATGCACTAGCAAAACTGCAGTGTGTGTATATATACATATATATAGAGAGAAATCTGTCCTGCCAGCTTTATTACTCCTTAGTTGCCCTGTAGTGATACTGTTAAATATTGATTTGTTTATTTAGTTAAATAACTGAAAGCTGCTTTTTCCTGTCATAGATGCAAGCTCAATTCTACCTTTAAAGTACATTTAAAGGAGAACTATCGTGTGTGTAAAGTTTTTTATTTTAAAAGCGTTAAGATTGGGACAGGGATATAGGACTGGTAATTCCTACCTCCCAATATTGTTTTTTGTGAGGAGCACCAACCCAAAGCTAACACAGACATCCCACCCTGCCGAACCTGGCTTCCAGGCAGGGTGGGCATATGTCACTAAAGGGGCGGGTGGGGACGGGGGTCAGGGTAAGGGCTGGTTATGCCCCTAGCCACGCCTCTAACGTGACGTAAATTACGTCACATTAGAGGCGTGGCTAGGGGCGTAACTGGCCATGTGATGTAATTTACATCCCATAGGAGGCATGGCCAGAAGAAAGAAGGCATTCTGGAGGCGGACTCTCAGGTAGGTTTGGGTCACGGGAGTTTGAAGTGGTCTCGCGGGTGTGCGGGAGACCACCCCAAAATCCGGGAGACTCCCGCGACTCCTGGGAGGGGTGAGATGCTTGAGTTATTATAACTGATTCTGCCAGTTTTCCTTCTGGCTTCAGTCTTCCTTCTGGCATTAAATACTTATGTGCTGATTCATCCAGAGTTGCACAGCCTCTGGTAAATCCCTTACGGGAGATTTGCCCACAGAGCTTGCACCTCTGGGTGAATCTCCCTATAATTTATCCACCATATCAAAGCTAGTGTGTGGGCATTAATGTAAACCATATTCTAATCCTGTTCTTAGAGGTAGCTAACAGTATGAACTGAATGAAAATTTTAACGCTGTTTTTCATTATAGTATTTTATTGAAAACATTGCAAAATCAGTGGCAAACTCAACAGATTTTCTGAGTGTTCCCAACCAATCAGATCTTATTTAACATTTGAAAGCTAACATCTGATTGGTTGGGGCAAAATTATCACCATTTTAAACGATAAGAACTTTTATTGAATCTCCCTGTTAATATTTTCACTTGCTACATTCATTAATATATACACTTTTCATTGGAGCAGTATCATTAAAATAACAAGACCACATATAAATTCAAGTATCATCTATAGCCATTCAATATTTTTGAAGCTAAATGATACTTCATTGAAATTAATTATTTCCAAACTTACGTGATTCATATAAAAAGTTTAAAAGGTAAATGAACTCATCACAAGTCATAAGCATAGTTGTAAGGCCATGTTCTTGGTTACTGCCAGTGCTTTCTTGAATATAAGGGATATAGAGGATACCATTTCAACAGTCCTGTTGGACAGTGCCATTTATTATATAATAAATATGTTATGCTTTTTTTTTATTTAGCATACATCATTTGGTAAAGCTATATCAGTCACTGAAAACATGTCTAACTTTCCTTCTTTAAATTATTAACAGGAGGTAAATGGTCTGGCTGACCAGATACAGTAGTCTTTCATAAAGAGACATTAATGGGATCTATACTTTGTTTCAAGTTAGTTCTGGTTGTTTAAAGGACATGTTCTGCCAAAATAACTAAGTGTTTTTAGCTTTTTATTAGTTTTGGGGGGTAATTAGGCTAAAAAACTGTTTTGGCTGGACATGCCCTTTAAGGGGAAGTATTTCCATTTCTGAACCCCAGGGCCATATACTTCTAAGACAGACCTAACAATAAATATACCAATTAGCCATTTAGTATGTAGGCTAGGAATAATAGTTCCTGCACCAACATTTCAGCCCTGGCCAACATATCAAATTCCTTTTAAATTGTATAAAATCATTTTGGGTAATCATTCGGGTGGGAAATTACAGTATGGCCAATATTTCAACCAAAATATTGGCCAGGGTGGTAATTAGAGATATTGTCATACACCATTTCAGTAAGTACCTGGTAGATTTGTTATTATTTTCATTCTGAGACTCCATAAAATTATGCTGTGAGTATTCATGCTATTTAGGTGATATAAAAACAACATAGCTGCACTGAAAATCTGCAATATGAATTTCCAAGTTAAAACCACTTCTTGCCATTTAACCTTCACTGACAATACACATTTCTCTATTGCACATTCATTGCCTTTCATCCTTCTTATTCAATTAGACCTTATATAGTAGTGCAATAGTACGGGTGATGAGAGGAAATAATAATAAGGTATTGGTGCTTGGGAATATACACTGATCAGGCTTAAAAATGTATTATAAATTAATCTGTTGTTTGCATTTTCAAACAACTATGCACAAGCCCATCCACAGGCACACTGTATTGTATTGTATAACTACAGTTTGCATTGGATGCAGGAGCTGAAATAAACAAGATAATTGGCTTATATTCACCAGTTCTAAAACCCTGTTCAATTTGTCGCATAGGGAAAATGTATAAAAAATAGAAGCTAATTAGAAAATATACTAGCCCACACAATTACATTTCAGACATTTAATAATAAATTTATAACATTAGAAAAAATACATTCACTCAGAAGTGCAGTAATAAAAAAAATTAGATAATTTTTCTAAAAATATTCATAGTAAAAAAACATAGGTAGTTGTGCTTGTGAAGGTTCTCATTCATCCAGGTCATGGTATATCTGTTGTATTCTATTAGATCAACTGGACTTGAAGACGTTTCGCTAGTCATCCGACTGGCTTTCTCAATTCAAAATGACTTGTACCAGGGTACATAATTGCCAACAGATTCTTGTACAAGTCATTTGATCTAACTGAATACAACAGATACATAGGTAGTTGTGTATAACTGCCAACAGGTGTATGCAACCTCTGTGCTTTTTCTATAAGAACATATATTGTAGATTTACCCATTTGTCAATGCCCTAATGTAAATATGAAGCACATTTTTTTCATACATCATAACTGTGCTTTTTAAACACTAACAGGGCACCGCTCCTGTTCTGGAGTTTAAGTCACGCTAACCGATGTGATATTGTTAGCGTGATTTAAACTCCTTCATTGCGGCAGCTGCGTGGATAATGCGGAAGTTAACCACACATTCGCCACAAGCGATGTTGTATGTCAAAAGCAGCATTCTATTGCAGCACTTTTAAAGCCAGCTAAAGTGCCAGGATAGAAAAATATAGCATATAGCATCGCTGGCTGTTTGCAGGGGGTTGCCAATATCAGCTCTCGGGCATCAGGCTGTAAGGCTGAATACAACATACATAGCATGTGGCCTTGTATTTCTGTGTGGTCTGGGAACTGCTTTATGAATTGATATCCAAATAATACACAACCGTATTTAAAAAAATCATAAACATTATATTCCCAATTTAATTATCAAAAAACATTTGAAAGCTAAAATCTGATCGGTTGGGGCAAAAATAGCACCATTTTAAATGATAAGAACTTTTATTGAATAACCCTGAAAATTCAAAACATTTACAGGGCAATTTAATAAAGGCTACTATCCGGCCGGATTAGTGTAAAACCCAGGCTACCTGATATATTATTGAGTTGGTGCAGGTTTTGCACTAATTTCTTTTAAAATAGCACCTACTCAATACCTTGTAGCACAAAACATAATGCCTAATGAATGGAGGCGCAACTACGAGTCTTACCTGACAGGATCCAGCGATGCAGTAAGTTTCGCAAATGGGTTTGCTGCATCGTAGGACAATGATCAGGTAAGTAACGCCTGAAAGTATATTACATCTCTCCCCTTACTGTATCACAGCAATGAACCTTATTAAGAAAGAAATGTAATATCATTTAAAGGGAAGTTAAATAGTACTGTACATGTTTACCATTTACTCATAAGGTTTATTCATCAGATTCTTTACTTGATAAATCTTGATTAAACTTAAACACCAATAAGGTAAGGCTCTATTCTAACATCTTGTGAGTAATCAAAATTGTGGCATGTGATTCAGTTACCACAATCCAATTCAATACATTTATTTATAATGCAGTTTACAACTATTCTTCATACTCAGTAAAACCACATGGGAATGATGAACAAAGACCTGCAGTGATATGCAAACATTTGATTGTTTTCAGCTAGACTTGAAACAACAGCTGACTCAACTCAGTCCCATGGTGTTATAGGCTCATATGTGAAATGTTGCCAAGTGGGACTGAATAAGAAATGCAGGGGCATTTCCAAGTCAAGGCAATCCATCACACACCTTTATCCTCCAACTTCTACGACAGTAAGGAACAGCTCATCCATCATTCATTGTTGGAATTACGACAGACTCTAATGAGTATGATTTGGTATTCATGTACGTGTCCCATACAGTATATTTTCACAAGTGAGACACTGTCTTTGCAGCTTTCTAGGACATTAATTAACACTGCCAGCAGATGAAATTCCTCAGTGGCCAAGAAGCTGAAGGCTTACTGTGAGCACATTTAGATCCTTTGTAATGTATTAAGGACTTGTCAAAAGGCTGTAATATCTCTTTTTCTATCATATATTTATGTGCAACATAAGCCCACTGTAATAATTCTGATTCCAACCAAACAGGGCAAGGCAGCCACTGGCCCAACTCCCAAATCAGGTGTTAAATTACCTGATATTAAACTGGTACAGTAAGCGTGACTTTGAAGCCAAGTTTGTGGCAGCTATATGGGTATTTTGTGGGACTTTGTAACACCAGCTAATGGCTGGCATTAAAAGTCATGCAGAAGTTTTGGTCTGCTAACAATGCACCAGAAGCTGCTATAGGCATATTACATCAGAAGTAATGCTATCAGCTTTTTGTGCATCACCCTGTTAGTTTATTTTAGTATGTGGCAATGGGGCATATTTAACCACAAGTTTGTGTAAATGTACATCGGTGATTGTACATTTATGCCAAAGTTCATAGAATACCAAGCGGTAGTAAAATACCACAATGGTATCCTATGGGTGATTATTAATCTACAATTGCAGTTGCACATCTACGATCACTATCGTAGATTTCCAATTGCAATCGTAAATTAACGATAATGATAAAGCCCATTAAAGGCACAGTGTCGCTAAAAATCGTTACTCCGCCTTTATATATATGGCCTAATGTTCTCAAATATCTCCATAGCACCACACAATTCAATTTTACACCCAGATAACAAAACAGCAAATAATTTAAAATAGTAGTTGTCAGATAAGCTGGCTCCCTTTAGAATCACAAGTTCACTAGCATTTTAACAATATCACTAAAGCTTCTTCCTGTGCACTAATTGCAGATACGGTAACCATGATTCATACAGGAGATTATTGTATTCTTGCACTTAATAAACAAGAGAAGAATTGCAATAGAGTGTAGTAAGGGAAGCAGAATAATAAGATAACCCTACAGAGGTTAAAACCTGCATGACAGAATTCTCTCCATTTTCTGTGCTTCAAAAAATCTGAAATAGTTATGACATCCATTTATAATCACATAAATGTTGTTATTCTCTGTCCTCAGTGTACAACACTGCATGGTTTGGCAATCTCGCCCCTTGACACATTTAATCTACATGTCTGCCCTAAAGCAACTATTGCTGACCCCAACAATAATGACTCATTGTGTGAGTTCTAAAAAGCAGAGCTGGTAATGCAAGGCACAGCATTGCCCAATTTGATCTGATTTGATCACACGATGCCACCCTGGTGAGAGGATATAGCTCACAGTTCTGACCTAACCATTGTACAGAGACTGTAAATACCTGACATGCTATTCCTCTGTTAATCCTCATAAAAGCATGTATCAGTGATGAAGGTTTACTTTTCTTATTACATCTCTGCAGTGTTGACAAACACCTCTTGCTCTTCGCAGCTATTTGTAAGATTTTTTTCATGTATCTTGTTTGCAATACATGAGATAGTTTGCCCTTGGGCTCAATGAATTGTCTATATTTTATAACTTGTGTTGGTGGCTTATGCCATTCTATGAGTGTGAATACGGTTTTCATTCGCCACTTATGAGGATCACTATACATTAATACATGATAAATATTCTGTAACTGTCTGCATGCTTGTAATTATTAGTACATAGGGAAGTAGCCATGCTTTTTTTGTTGCAAATTAATTATTTTCTGACTATTTGCAAAAAGGATTTCTGGTTAATTACAAAAGAGATATTCAGTTATTATATAAGGTATAATGTGCCCCTTACAGTATACTATAAGGATATTATGCCACCAAGGGGTTCCCTGACCATACAGAGGCACAAGACCATAGGTCGAGTACTTTTATACAGGGCAGGGAACTCTGAGGTGGCGTAATGTTCTTATATTAAAATGTTAGGGGGGGATTTTCTTACAATACATAAGTATCAAATTCCTTCACCCCATTCACATTTTAAATTCTAGCCTTGTCTCTATTTCCACCTTAAACCCCCAAGAAAGGAACATCCTAGCCCAACATCTATGCAGTTAAACAAATCTTTATGGAGGAGGAGAGAGACATTGGTTATGAAGTGACAGGAAGCAACTCCAGCAGGTTCTGTTAGTGAAGTTAAACACTGCAAAAAATGCTGAGTCATTGTTGAGTCAAGAACACTTTAATGAAAGGGGCAGTGGGATATAACAAATATAAAAAATGAGTCACTCTGTGACATAGCTGAGTGATTTTTATAAGGATATATACCACTGCAGCTCCCATTATAAAATATCACACTTATGTATTATAATATTCTATGCATTTGTTTAATGTGAAAAGAAAAAGGTAGTTTTCCTTATAGACAGCTTGGTGTAATTCTACCCAGAACACAAACTCGTGAAAACTGACATAATAACGCAGGTATCCAAGCAACAGTCAGTCATCTGACATTCTGTTGGATAACATTACAAACTCTTGGAGTTTCCTCATGCTCATTTGTGTCTGTATTTACTGTACTTATCAACCCACCTTTTCTATTTCCTAATGCATTTTTTACCCTGGTACTCATATTCTGGCTCCCCGCACTGAGTCTGTTCCTTGTCCAATTGTAGGTGTGACAGCATGTGGAATTAAACAGTGGCACTTGTGTTGCCCATGCAGTAACAGTTCTCCTTAATGGCCATCTTTTAATATCACTCAATTATGAAGATAATAAAAGCAGTCCAAATAATTTTAATCATTCTGTACAGCAAATACAATAAATACAACATACGTCTCCTTCCTATACATATTCTATTTTCTTTATTTCATAGTCACCCACATACTTTGCGATAAACTATGTTTAGTTCATGTTAACTCTTTCATGTTGTATAGCTTCTGTGAATGTATTTCCATTCTGTAGTGAAATGGGTTAACAGGAGAAATCTTGCTCAATTGACAAAATATAAAGGTTTTTTTTTTTTCAGAAAACCTCCAATCTCGAGCAAAGAGGAGCCTGCAGTCCGTGTAATGAGCTGGATTTGACACTTCCAGTTGAAGAGGTTTGACAGCTGTAATTTGATGCAGTTATTTTATTTTTTTGTAGAAATCTCCCAGAGCTCTTGTTACATACTGATTTGACTGCCACAGGGTTTTCCATTTTATTTATTTATTTTTTGTTTTGTTTTTGTTTCTGCTTTATTCCTTCATCTCTGCTGTGTTCATGTATCATTACTCTTTCTTTTTGCTATGTTTTTCTCAGTCTAGAGTCGGCTCCTAAAATACACCTTACCCAAAGCCTTTGTCACTCTGTACTGTATGTTCCACATTTTTTCTTTTGTTGCTGTGTATTGTAGTCAGAAGGAATGTGCCGACCCGAACCTGGTTTCTCATTCCACATTTGAAATTTTGAAGGTCGAAACTACAGACAGAATTATGGCACAGAACTATGGATATTTCAACCAATGAAACCTGTTTTTTAGTTAAAAAGTTCCTAGCTTTGTTCTGAACTTTGTTTTCCTCGCCGGTGGAATGAGACCCTGTGGCTTTGTTCATCTCTGGTAGTCAGATTCTTGTCTCGTCACTTCTTTATTCAAATACTGCAAACTGATTTTTGCTCCTTTGTCAAAGTCCATTAGAAGGATGTCTCCAATATTTAACGTTACACTGCTCATAAAAATAATATTTAAAAAAAGCAAAATGGTTACAAGGATGGCAGAAGAGGCATTTCCATTTTTAAAGAAGAACTAAACTCGTCAGACAACATTGCCCCAATAGATAGAGCACATCCACAAAGAGACAATAAGCTGTGTCTAACCTCTCCCTGAGGATGCTGGGATGCTGGGTGATTTATGGAATTAACCTGTGGGTACTAGGGGTCAGCACCCATAATTCACCTTAGCTGGAAAATGCTCCTGTCCCTAACAATGATACATTCCTTTGTTTTTCATACAAAGAAAATTATTTTCTGCTGTTTATGCATGGCTGTAAGAAACAGAATTTTAAAATTTTCTCAAATAATAAGGCAGGACCCTATAGACCCCTCTTTAAGCACTCACGTCCCTTGAGACCCCAATGTAAATACTATCAGTCTCATAACCCCTAACAATCTAATCACACATAATTTCAAACATATACAAAATATAAAACTGGGCATCCCCGAAAGCGGTTAAAAGGGTCCCAACATTATCCTGATATCGGAGCGGAGTGTGGAATAAATGTCCCCAAAACAAGTTCCTATTGTATTAGGTGATCCAACAGGAGTAGTTAGCAAGATATATCACAATGTGAACATAGTCACAGATTGCCATTGCTGAGTTCCTAACCAGGACTTATTACGTGCACTTTGTGGCAGCTGTACAGGGTAAAGAGAGTACTCATGGACCATTGGTGCTTAAATGGCCCTCCTCTCCCATACCCGCACTGCTCATTGTGTCGTGTCTTCACCCGGATTCCTTGGTGCAGCTTGAACTGTCGTTATAGACTCCACCATTTGCCAAAGTTACAGCATCCCCAAAAAACACAGTACTCCATACGCGGTGACTCCCACAGAACACACCTCCAACAACCGGTACTCAGGATTCAGACCGACACACGTTTCATCAGGGTCTTGTGTTGTTTCCTGCCACTTGCTTTTTATCTCATTCCCTTAAAGGGGATGTTACATTTTTTTCAAATAAATAATCTGTACCCAATGTATCAATAATCTAGTTACATTCATTCACAGGGATACAGGAAGCAAATGTTATACAATATAGCTTTTCAAAGCCCTTTTAAGGAGCGAATATTATACAATATAGTTTCAGGGGATAGGAACAACTTTTAAATGGTTTTAGGAACACTGTTCAGTCAGTTTTTTACAGATAGCATGCAAAATGTATTGCCTCATTCAAGCCATTCGGTTCCTCTGTACCCAAATCATATATCCATTGTCCCTCAATCTGTAACATATGTTTTTCTATGTTGCCACCTCTGGGACCTAAACAGACTTTATTGATGCCCATAAAAGAAAGCATCATTTTTTTACAGCCATGTTCATTAACAATATGTTTGGCCATAGCACTTCGCTCAATGTCCCCTTTCCTTATTGCTCAAACATGCTTCATCTGGCCTACATATTTTTTTTTACCACACTTGCATTCAAGCATATAAATAATTTGATTAGATTGGCAGGTGATAAGGGAATTACTTTATATTGTCGTCCCGTTATACTACAAAATGTATCACTTGTTCTCATGTATTTACATATAATGCACCTATTACATTTCCTTTTGTTGGCTTTTTTCCTAAGCAGGACTCAATATCAATATGTTTTGGTTTAAGGTAGCTGGGTGAGCCCAAATCCCTCAAATATTTCACCCTCCTATTACCTTTTCCAAATACTTATCTTCCCTCAACAAAGACCAATATTGTTTTAGCATATTGTTAATTTTCCACCAATCCTTGTTGTATTGAGAGATGAATCAAATTTTTTGTCCCTTTCATCCCTTTTCCTGTGGCCATATAATATTTCATCTCTTTTCGAATATTTAGCTTTTTTATACCCTCGCATTATATCTCTCTTTGTGTACCCTCTTTCTTCAAACCTTTTCATTAGTTCAGCTGATTGCCATTCAAAGGCTTCCAATGTGGAACAATTTCTGCGCACTCTTATTACATTTTTAGGATAGGGTCTTTCCTTATTATTTGAGATAATAGATATTGTATTTCCCATAGCACCACCTGAACAGGGGTCCCCCAGGTTGTTTAAGAGGGTAGCGCACCTCCATTTTTTGTAGAATTTTAACATTTCAGTAAAAAATAAAAGTAATTCTGCGTAATCGAACCTGCAACCTTTTATAATGTGTCTTGCCAAAGTGAAAGTTTCCTACCTCTATCCCACAACTGCTACTGTTTCCAAAATCAGCACTTTAGCAGTAAGCCACTACTGCACTAAGTACACCACTAAGTACAGTTAGAATCTTTATCTTTTGCTAGGAAAAGTGAAAAAAGAGTATGCCTAGGAATTTAAACCTGTCACCAAATGGTTTGTGTGTTTCTAAAACCAAACATTGGCAGTGAGCCACCACTGCACATGCAGTTGACTATTTTGATGGCTCCAGGAAGGCTGTCTGCAATTCATGCTAGTTATTAAATAAAAACAGAGCTGCTATATATAAAGTTTGTACATTGTATTTTTTTAGAATCATGATGGAAACAAACAAACAAAAAAGGGGCAATAAACTCAGGCAGTAGACTAGTTGTATTGTTTCATAAGAAAAGCAGGGGATTTGAACCTGTGACTTCTTGGGATGTGTGTTTCTAAAAGCTTTTATGTTCTGCCACCACAAATAGAACAATGAATACAGGTACATTTATAAACTTTATATTTTGTTAAAAAACAGAAGCTAGAAACTCTGTACATATAGTCAGTAAATACTGGGGCCAGGAGGCATGGCTCTTTGAAGCCTACACGAGCTGTGAGTTGTTCTGGCAACAGCATGGAAACCTTCTTAGTTACATAATCTATTACCTACATGTACTAAATACAATTTACAAGAGAAGAATCTTTTAAATTTCTGGGTGTTCTGGGGAGAAAAGCTTTACATAAGGATTTCAAATAAGTTTAGTTCTCCTTATAAGCAAACTGTGGGGTTCACATCTGCGAATGTGGGTAAATCCGGTTAAGGGATACTAATATAGAGCTAAAGTCAAACCATTTAGCGCGACTTTAACTCCATATATTTGCCCAGCGAGTCCTGTTTTGACACTTCCACACTAAGTTATAAGAACTTACACACAGCAGATCCCTCCCAGCATTATCCTCTTCTTCCTGGTAATGTCTGTCAGTCATGTCTGCGACAGTGACATCACAGCTGATAGCGATTACCAAATGAGTAGTTGTGAGCACGCTTTACTCCTGAGTAGCAACAGGGACTCCTAGCGAGGAGACGGGACTACTAGCGAAGGATCGGCTGTTTGTAAAGTTCTAATAACTCAGCTTTGGAGCATCAAGTAAAGTAACTTTAAAATGCAAGTGGGGATTTAGGGGTCTGGATTTGTTTTGGATGGTGTCATATTTAGAATGCCACTGTAGTTTTACATCAATAATCACTAGTGGCAAATACTGCAGCCAATATTTACTGTACCATTGTTCCCCTTTAAAACGGTTGTACAATTCAACAAAGGATACTTGTAAATTGCCCTTGCCATAATAGTTAAATATATGCCTACTGTTATACAAAGTCCAAGCTAACCATACATTTATCTTTTTAACAGTAATAAATCTATCCCGATTGCTAAATAGTTTGGTAGTAAAACATCATAGGGTTGTTTTCACAGGGAAAAACAAAACCACTTAAATTAATTCAATTTGAAATATCACATTAAATGTATCTGTAGATTTATCCTTGGGGGGGTGGGGTATTTCATTAGCGGAATCTTTTGATGGAGAATTTTGTGCCAAATATTTTTTATAAGCATCTGTCTTAAAATCAAAATTTATTACAATGGCGATGTAATCTGAAATGGACTAAAATCAAAGACAGTAGAAATGAGCTTCATGAATAAATAATCTTGAATAATCCTATTCTAGTAAAGCCCTTTCTTTTTATGAAACAAAGATATTGACTATAATGCATTAGTATCATCCTCTTTTCTATAAGATCACATTGTAATCCTTCTTTCTTTACATCAAGCAACAAAACTTTTTCTCCCAGCTATATTATTAGTATTGGAAGCAGTCGCTAATATTGTGCCTTTCAGGCAGCTTGTGTGCGGTTTGCAATAATTTGTGATTGCACGAAATGCACAAAATGTCCAATATTCTGACATTATTCTATGGAAATGCTGCTATTTTTATTATCTCTTTACTACTATATATTTTAAATAATTTGGTGCAAGTAAGAACATTTATTATAAATTATAGTGCTACTTATTTTATTCTGACTATCCCTGTCTTAGAACTGTTGTGGGGAGTTTAAGGCCTTCATTGTTTAGAAAGATAATCAGCTCCAAACCAAGCAATGTACATTTCTTTAGCAGAGATGGCCCAACTATGGAGGCGTAAAAAGCACAAGTTTCATGCTGGAGACAGGCAAATTATTAAGAAAAATAAAGCAACCTCTGTCACAATGAATACAAACAAACTGCCCTTTTAAGCAACACTATAAGTAGACCCAAAGTAAAAAAAACACATTGTGGATCTAGTAGCATAGTCCCATTGCTCAGTTATGAAACTGTCTCAGACAGGTCAGCAAGGTCCTTTGGTTTCAAGGCTTAGACATATAAGGGTAGTGTAAGGTGTGTCTATGATAGAGTTTGGCGGGTAGTGGCATTGCTATTACCTTTTCTTTTTTTCTGCCTGCAAACTAATTATTATAGAGATTTTTTACTTAAAGGAGAACTAAAAATAGTTTTTGTTATCCTTATGTAAAAGCTTTTCTCGACAGATACCTATGTATTGTAAAATTCTTTTAGTAAGTTACATTTATGTACATGTGAGAAATAGATTCTATAACCTCCTGATTGGTAAGCCTCAATAGGTAAGGCTCATCCACTCCATGCGCTGGTCCACTGCACTCGTGCATGACATCACGTTGCATTCACCGTGAAGTCATGCGCGCATGGTGGGCACACGTGCATGGAGCGTACAAACCTTTCTTATTGAGTCTTAGCAATCAGGAGGTAGATAATAATCTCGGAGGGGAGGACCTAAACATGCACAAACAATATGTCAGCAACTTTGAATCTAAAAAGGTAGGCTCTGGGGGGGCTTAGAGAAAAAAAATATGCCAAAAGCATTTTTAAAGCTGCAGCTTCCAATTGAGCACAACTTAATTTTACAGTGTACTTATCCTTTAGCACCAGGTTTTAACACTAAATCTGTTCTGTGTCTGAAAGGCTGCTGTAACATGATCAGTGGCCAACAAAGGTGGGTCTCTATGCTTTAATATAATATTCTGTCAGCTTCTGATAGAACTCAAATAGCTTACTCAACTATCGGTCCATCTATCAATTTATTCTACTAGATGCTAATCCTTCAAAAACTGTGATGTACAATCGTAATTATTTTAAATGCAACAATCATCATTTGGACTTGCCCAAAGGAAGTCCTGGAACTGCAAAGCTACAAATTACAAAAATATGTAAGCCAAATTGACCTTTGATTTAGGTAAATCCAGTACAGAGATACATGATATGAATATGGATGTACTTTACAAAATAATAGAAACCCATTAAGGCAAGATTTGTAGTAAAACACTTAAAAGCTCTGTTCAATTATTTAGACCCCCATTACCGACACAGAGACAAACCAAAACTTGCATTCTGTGTAGGCAAAAACAGAGAGACAGAGCAAAGAAAGAGAAATTATGTTAAATGTGTGACAGGGTTCGAAAATTGCAAGGTATGTGGCAGGGCATGATTTGGCTACAAAAAAAATAAATGCACAATACAGTACATAAAGAGATTTCCATAACTAAAGAAAGATTAGCCTTGTTAAAAAGACACATGTAAAAGTAATGTTATAAGAAAGATTGTCTGGTTTTAATAAATAAATAAAATTTTCAATTGTGCAGTATCTTGTGTGTTAACTTCTTGGGGATAATTAAATAAAACTCAATCCTAAACTTTTATATTTTGTGAAATAATAGGTCCTAATAACAAAAACTGAGACGACTTGCAGTAGGTTTCAGCACACCATTTATATTGTGTGTCTTGACATTTCCTGCTGTGTACTCCTAGAGTAGTGTATATCCTCCTGAGCAGGAAGTGAAGAATACAAAAAAAAAATGTTTCCTGCAGTCTGAATAAAGAAATTTCACACACAGTATAGCAAACTTTGATAAATATGCATGTACGAGAACACCATGGCCAATCCAAATACTAAAAGTGTACAACTGCAATATAAAGACAATTCTGTTTGGAACCAAATTCTGACAAAAATGGACCTTGTTGGACTGCAAACTAATTTAAACAAAAGCAATTAACACTTGCTTCTGTTTTGTAATTTCATCTAATGCTTCTACCCATTTATTTTTTACTGAGTTATTAAAACTTTAGTTATTTTTAAAGAATTTTAAATTTGGCCTCTTTTTAACTGGAATATGTATGTGTATATATTGCTATGTTATTATGTTGCTTTATATAAAGGCCACATGTATAGTGTGGCATGTTTTTATGTGAAAGATAAATATTTGGCAAAAGTACATGTAAAGGAATAGCATCTAATTTAGTTTTAGACGACTATGTTTTTACAGCTCTTTGTCTTTCTGCCTGAGTACCCATGCTCAAGACACATCACTCGGAAGGGGAGAGGAATGATGTGTGTAACACAGCGTATAAAGAAGCCTTAGAGGAGAACAGAAGAACAGCTAGCAATGGCATTGTAGTGCTTCCAGTGCTTAAACTGATGGATCGAAATAAAGTTTGAGCATTGGACTAAAATTGGATTGCATGGGTGAAGGCTTGCAGGCTATAGTTTTCTGATGCCAAAAGGATTCACATATCATTAAAGCTTTAAAATCAATAACTTTATGTGGAAACAGCAATAAAAAGCTGTTATCTTTGATTTAGTGTGTGTTTAGCATAGCCCTTTCATATCTATTTACAGACTGTATGAACAAAAAACAAAGTTTTTTTCCCCATTTCTGTTCTTAACAGATATATTCTCTGACCACACCATCTAAGTCCATTGAATCTTGCTAGGCTTTTCAACATTTGATTGACAGAAAAGAGTGGATTGGAGATGAGACAAAAGGATAATGCAACCATAGACTATTGTATAACACGGAAGATATTAAGAAAGACTAAAGCCTTACATATCTGTTGTATTCAATTAGATCAACTGGACTTGAAATGTAGTTCTACCATGTTCTTCCTCCTGTCTTGCTTTTCCCCTTCACTGTTGGTATTTGTGTTCTTTTCTTTCCTTCTACTTCTTTTGACAAAGGCCCAGTCTGGATATCCACAAGTTTTAAGGGCTCCTCTGAGATGTTTCATTTCTTTAGCCTTCGCCTCTGTGCTAGTGGGGACGTTCTCAGCTCTGTGTTGCAGGGTTCTGATGACACCCAGCTTGTGATCTAAAGGGTGGTGGGAGTCAAACATCAAATACTGATCTGTGTGTGTTGGTTGTATGTTTTTGCTGAAATAAACACTGGAAACGAAATAGTGTGCTCCTCCAACTTTGTTGCATTTACTAAACTTTCTCCACTGGGGATAGACTGGGGGTACTGGAAGTTTAAATTAAAATATTTAAACCATGGAAAAGGCAGATTTGATAAGATCAGTAATAGTAGAAAGGTGAAGTACATATGGTCATCTTCTAAGAAATTTCACTTCCACTGCAAATATAGAGATGCAAATTGGAGATCTGGCTGTGAACTGTATAATATATATGCATGCATAAAACAATTTATTTCCTCTTGCACTATATTCTTTTTAAAACATTGTCTGGATGTTCTACTTCTTGGACATAACAAATAGTTCTTAGGAAAGGGCATGATTAAAAGGTCTCTGGCAATTGTCCTCAAGGGTATAAGTGGAGAGCTACAGGGAATTAAAGAATTTATTTTTAAGACAACAAAGTCAAGACTTTTGCAAAAAAAAAGATAATAATACCTTTTCTGAAAACTGAAAAGATAGGAAAAGTAAACAAAACTGCTATACGTACATGGATTGGTTTCCTTTTGGTGTTTATAATACTTTTTTGGCACAGGATCATGCTGTCAGAGATTAATGCAAACAATAGAATGGTGATTTGTCAACTTTTTTTCCCTTGCAGAACCCTTAAAACAATTTTTATCTTCTCGGAAATCCTCTAAATAATTATTAGAATATATATCTGTATTTAAACAAATTCATCACAATTGTTGAACTTCTAGCAACGATAGATAGATAGATAGATAGATAGATAGATAGATAGATAGATAGATCGATAGATAGATAGATTAGAAGCTAAAAAAAAGAATTGTGTTATGTGACCACAGCAGTAACCGATGATAAGCAAAAATAGAAAATATATACATTTGATCAAACTCTTCATCTTCTAATGCTTTCCTGTAAAGTCTTAAGGTGCAGGAAAATTATTATTTTAATTTGTCAGTTATTGAGACCATGTATTTACTACAATAAAAGCTATTAGGCTATAATATTGCCACAAATTTAATATGATTTTAACTGCAGACAGGCCATCAGTATGTCTTAGATACCTAAATTGGATCCTATTATTTCTAGATAGTTTTAGTACACTTCTATAACAAGTCCTGAGCATACAAATCTGAAATGGGTATTGGTTCATTGATTTGCTCCTTTTTCTACAATAGGTCCCTCACCAAACAGGAAGCTCAGATCATTGTGATGTCATTTTACATTATAAACAGACATGGTTACGTAGACTATACGCCCTATTTGAAGGAGTTGTTTGATTTCCAAAACAACTGTAAAACCATCTAAAAATGATGTACTTGAATGTTGAATATGAATCTTTGCATAGGTTTGTCATTATGGTTGGCCATTCGCTCTGCCCTTCAATGCAATATGCTCTGTGATTTGCTGGCTGCATTGGGCAACCACTCAATTCGCCAACAGATGGCAGCACACAGGTCAGATTGTATCCCCATTAACTTATACATGAATGAAAAAAGGGGTGGTTTGCAAAAGTTTAAAAGTAGCCTGTTTTGGGGTTTTTTTTGGGGGGGGGCTGAAACATATGTATTCCAAGTCTCATCATAATTGTCCCAGCCGTTCAGTAGTTTTTCTGGAACATACATACATACATACATACATACATACTTACATTAAATTTCATGTTTATATAGAGACAAAGCAATTTATCAATATTTAATATGCAGATTAATGTATTCGCAAAACTGAAAATATCCACCTGTTTACACATTTTATTACCAATGATGTCAATACCAATACTGTGGGTCTCTACCAACTGCACCTGTAATTTACAATCTAAAACATTGACAGTCACTAAAAAGCACTGGCCACCAATAAATAATACTGTGTAGTTACAAAATACTGACCAGTATTGGTATTTTGCACCAAAATGCAATTTTGCAATACCATGATTTAATAAATATGGGTAAAGATGCATAGTGTAGAAACCCAACAGTAAACCTAGATGAAGTGCTATTGAGGTGTGGTAAAAAGAATATGATTCGCTTTACAAAATAGTAATTTGAAAAAGAGCCCTTAATTATCATTTTAAGGAGCTTCCTGTGGAAGCTCCTTAAAATGTGTCTCTGCAAACCCTTTGTTCATTCGAATTATGGTATGTTTAGCGTTTATATTTGTCATGTTTCTTTTGTTAATTTATTGCTTTAGTAAATGGAATGTGCAGTTAGTTTACAGAAAATGCATATTTTATTGTCTGCATTTAAGAGAATTCAGCCCTTTAGCCAGAAAAAGGGCAGATCTTAAAGAAATATTTGCTTTTTGCAGTAAATAACATAACTACATATTTTTTAAAGGTAAGAATGTGTAAGCCTAGAAGTAAAATGCATTTCTAAATCATAAATTTACTTTATAATTTCAAAGCAAATCATTTATTCTGAAAATGGAATAGTTGATCTACACATATCCTAAAGGTGTTTTCATTCAAAGGCTATATTATTCAGAATTGTATATGGTTTTCTTTCCTCGACACTTAAATGTGTGTAAAAAATTATCTATTTTAGAGTTTTTGCCTAAAAAGCTGTTACGGTATCCTAGTTTAAGCCGGGAGATCCATTTTATTTTTGGATTTTCCTGTAATTAATTATATTGTTACTCATTCAGGGCTACCAAGTTTTGATGTACAATCTTGTTTTCACAGTCAAATTTCTTTTTAACTCCACTGAAATTCATACTACTTCCCACGACAATGTAATGCAGCGATTTATAAATTGTTTGAGATTGTTACCTTAACAGTAAAAAAAGTTTGCTCTTTTATAAAATTAATATTTTTTTTTTTTTTTTTTTTAAATCTCCACTGATTAATATAACATATTTCCCTTAATATGGCTAGATTTATAAAAAATATATATTTAGGTCTATAACTAACTTTGTTTCTTGTGATAGTATGTATTTTCCTCTTATCTACTTGACTATGCAATACAAATTGCATAGGTGTTAAATAGAGACGGCATCCAGTTCCGACTTGGACCCAGATCAGACACAAAACCCCTCGGTTCCGAAATCCGAATAATCCGAATGAACCATCCGATCATCCAGATTTCGGGACTTCGGAGCCTATTTTCTATAATTATCGAACGTTCAAGGGTTATCGAAAATAGATTTGAACATTTAATAATTCTCGTAAAATTATCAGAAACTCGAAAGTAGTCTCCGATCATATTTTTAAGGATTATTGATCATTCAAACCTATTTTCGATAATCCTCGAAAATAGCCTTGAACATTTGATAATAATCGAATCCAAGATCCAAGATCCTGGAATCCAAAAATGGAATGAAACTGGTGAGTTTCGGCCATCTCTAGTGTTAAACTAATTTCAAACTGCTATGAATTTCCTGAAAGCAACCTTGTTTAAGTTACTGCCAGCGCTGTATGCACACTTACTGGATTTTAGGGTCCTTTCAACAAAGCTCTCTTAAAGGCTATGTCCACCCCTAAAATGAAAATTTAATATCATGCTCCCCCATGTCCCCCAGCCCCAACCGCATGATTTGTTTTTTTAAAAAGCCCCCCAAACTCTTACTTACCTCCCCTCGATCCTCTGCCGCACTGCCGGCCCTCTGCTTGCGAGAATGCAAGCAGAGGGGCGGGACCGGCAGTCGCGTCTGTGATTGGCTGAGTGGCAGCCAATCACGGACGCGGCTGCCGGTCATTCAGTGCAGCGGAGGAAAGCGGAGAGGTAAGTAAGGGTTTGGGGAGCTTTTTAAAAAAAACAAACATGCGGTTGGGGCTGGGGGACATGGGGGAGCATGATATTAAGGGGGTTTTTCGCTAGGGGGAGGATAGTAGAACGGAGGGAGAGGGAGGGAGGGAGGGGGAGGGAGGGGGGAGAAGGGCTCAGCACGCATGGCAGGAATCTCCGGGAGGCCAGGTAGAAGGCAGTGTCCTATTTGGACCTGCTAGCCTCCTGGTGGGCAGTTTTTGGAACTTTGGGGGGGGACTACAGGAGACCAGATGGAGTTGGGATGTGAGGTAAGGATTAAACTACACTACATGGTGGGGCCAGTAGTTGGGGGGATTATAGTTTTGGGGGTGGACATGCCCTTTAACATTTGGACTATATCTTTAAAGCTCTAGAAAGGAAGCTCTAGAAAGGAATTCAACTTTTTATAGGCACATTTTCTTATATAGATCCAATCATCTAATGGGACTGCATCTTCCCTGCTAGCTTTTTTTGGAAATCACTACGCTTACACATTTATAACCCTCAGTCTTAGTTAAAGAAGCATCATTATCTCTGCATCATTATCCAGCTACAACATAGACTGTGTCAACTACTGTCATTCATTCTTATAAAGACATTTCAATGCAGCAAGTGAAAGAATGATATTATGACAGCAATGAGCTAAGTTACATTATCGGTAAAATGTTCTTAGAGTTAAAATAGGTAGGATTGTCATTTCATTATTGCTACGTAGACAAACCATGGAACATGTCAGTTGCATTTTAAGCTGTATTACATTGGCGAGAGATAATCGTGTCATATTCTGTCATCACTGAAAATCGCCTGTAATCCGTAAAATCATGCACATGTAGCTGTCATCCTAACTAGCAGTCTTAGGATTTTACTGTAAGATTCTTACTGGAAAAATACAGTTAATTGTTATAATAAATCAAAATCGTTATTCTGCATCTATGTAAATAAGCAAATTTAGAAAAACTGTAAAAACTCACGGGAAAATAATGCAAAGCAACCAAACACACATTTGCTTTCATTAGGCTAATTGCATTAGGCAAAGGACGCTAATTGCTTATTTGCTATGGGGAATCACTGCACTAGTGTAAAACTGCAGCTATGAAATTATTCAGCATTCAATACTGCAATACCTTTCTTACTCTTTACTTTTTTGTTATGAAAGCCCATATAATCACCACTGCCAGGATTTACCACTGATAAAGTGCCTTAATATTTCCAGCTGTATTTTGAACCATCAGTATTTACAATATGTGTTTCCCTCATCATTACATGCTATTAAAAATATTCCTCTAGGCTCCAATGAGCCAGATATGAACTGCATAGATTTATGCAAGAAGCTATTATGTTTCTGTTATATTCACCAAAAACCTTGCTACAGTATTTCATCCTTTCCAAGGCAATTATCGATTGGTAGGGACTCACATCTAATCACTAAACTGTCAGGAATGTTGTCATGAGGAGGGAAATGACAGACAGAATTGATATATTGTGCATTTTGAGTTGTATTACTTTATACAGTAAGCCACTAAGTGGCTTAGAGAGGGTGAGGAGTAGGGATGGCCGGTTCGCGGATCCGAACCCGGATCCGCCGCGGATTTATCCCGTCCGCGAACGGCGGATTTTTCCGGATTTTCCGCCATCCGAACTTCCGATTCGCGGATTTTTCACATTTTCGAAAATTTTCGAAATTACGAGTTTTCGCGTATTTTCGGGAATTTTCGAAAATACGGGAAAACACGTATTTTTCGGAAATTTTCGAAAATACAAGGATTTCTCTTAATTCCAGACATACATATTTTCGAAAATTTTCAAAATTACGGTGATTACTTGTATTTTCGAAAATGCATATTTTTCGAAAATACATGAAAACTCGTAATTTCGAAATTTCCTGAAAAACCGGGAAAACTCGTAATTTCGGAAATTTTCGAAAATATGAAAAATCTCGTTATTTCAAGGGTATTTTTAATTTTAACGGGTCCGCTCGCGGATTTTCGAATTTTCGAATTTTTTCGGAAATTCGCGGATCCTCGAGCGGACCGGATTTTGCGAAGTTCGGACATCTCTAGTGAGGAGTGAACAATTCAATGGAGAATACATGGAAAGTCTGTACATACTGTATATCATGTCAATTCTGGCAGCTGAAAGGGTTAGAGGAATACACTGCTGGCCCTGAAAGTGTTAATGCCAATACACTGGGAAAATGCTGGCACTGAAGGGTTAATGGCAATACTCTGGGAAAGTGCTGGCACTGAAATTATTAGTAAGAAAGTCTGCTGCAATAACTGCATACAAACTTGCAGTTACTGGGATTTCTAAGGAGCAAATAATTAACTGTATCTATTAATCTGATTGTAACTAGAGATGGCCAAACTTCTGGAAATTCGTTCCGCTCGAGGATTCGCAGATTATCAAAAAATTTTTTACATTTTCAATTTTTTTCGCTAAGTCCTAGAGCGGAAGTTCGTCCATCTCTAGTTACAATCAGATACTTCCAAAAAGCATACCAATCAGATTCTTTCAGAAAAAATTGACTGTAACATTCTGATTGGATACAAACAAATTATTTCAGAAAGAATCTGATTGGTATACTAACCCAAAAGATTATTTTCCAATCAGAATTGGTTACAATCAGATTCTTCCAGAAAGAAAGAAGGGGAGTTGAAGATTTACATTTAAATTAGATTAATTTGGATTTTTTATTATATTTACTTGGATTACATGCAAACTCATTTTTGGTCAAAAATATCAATCCGTGTACATTAGGTTTATAAGAGTACATTATAAACATTGTTTTTATTTTACATTTTAAAGTGCTTCCTTGGCATAAATTCTGTATGTGAAAAGGACCATTTTTCCCCTTTTAATAATGGAAATATAATGATAAAAATGATTTTGTGCCCTTAGATTGAGTTCTACATAAATGTGAATATTAATCCCCTGGTATTATTCTTTCTGGGTGGTAATAAGGTAATTATTCTTCTTACTAATCACAGAGTTGCATTCAGACAAAAATCGTTTGCATTAATGAGCTTAGAACCAATGAGGGGAGAACAATGTAAATGAACCAAGGATTACTGGGGATTAATACCATCTAATGCACATGACTTTGGTAAATTCATTAGAAAACAGTTCTTAGAACAATAATAAATACTTAACTAATCAACCCCATTAGGGGATGTAATGTAAGCACTTCATTTAAAGTGGCATTAGAAATCAAACATGGGAAGTGTGAGGGTGTCAGTAGCTGTAATGAGATTTGTTTAATTCTCGGCAACCAGCAGAGAGGAATTTACTTATCCCTGTCATAATCTGTATAAAAGTCTTACTATTGTTATAAGGGTAATTTAATTTATATAAGGAATAAATATTTTAATAGTTGTGTCCCTAAAATGTGATTTGATAAGATTTGTAGACTATTAGACTATGTGCTGCTGCCTGTTTGCATTATAGGATGGGACATACAGTAGCAATACATTTACATTTAAAGAAATCTTTATGCTGTCAAATTGATTTATGTTGTGTTTAGTAAACTACACCATAAGACCACACTTCATATGATTTATTCAGTTAAGTCCCCAGCTTGTATTGGCATTGTAGTTTGTGTTATACGTTACTCATTTTCTTTAATAGGTGCATTTTATTATTCATGATATCAGATAACTACTGTATGTAGAACTGTAACCGTCTAAAAGTGATCATCTGTGATCATCATTGGGTTGTGACTGGCAGTATAAACTTTTTATGACCATTGAAGCTAAAATTAAAGGAGGAGACAAATGTTTCCCCAAATTAAAAGTTAGAAACTTTAGATTAAAATGACGTCTCTTGCTTTAACACATAATTCTTCATTAAAGCATAACTAACTAAAGATAGCATCCTTCACTACACTTTCCCTTTCACCCCCATTTTTTTACTCCTTCAGTACTAGCATTTACAGTGTAGCTGGATGAATCACTCTCATATGCCTGAGCTCAGAAATCTAGAGTGGGCAGTAACAGCAGGACTCTAGATGCTGTAAGATTTTAGTATGTATTTTTGATCAGAAATTATGTGAAAGATAAGTTTTAACCAGCTGTTTCTGGCCTGTGTTTTAGAGTCAAATTCTCCTTTAAAGGAAATGATCACCCAAAAACATCAATTATATTGCTAAATCACAAAAAGTAAGTTCAATAGCGTCATCTTTTATAATGCAGAAATGTGTATGCTGTTTTTAATGAAAACCCCACTCCCGTAAACTGCTGGGCAATTGTACTTTAGCAAAAAATGCATATTCAGGTAAAAACATTTATCTTTAAATACTACTTTTATCAGTTACTCACACTATAACCCTCATTCTTTACCAGCTCACCTACCAGTCATATTTACTGACCCTTGTATTGTGTGTCACTGCTTGGAAAAGCACTAGAAATGTTTTTGCCCTGTTGGCAACTGAAGGGACATTAACCTTAACTCAACACCTCAACTCAAACTTAACAAAACACATTTATTCTGCAAATATCTCAGGAACAACACTTCTATTTAATTACTGCTTTTCGGTTAATAAATAGAATGGAAGTTGTTTTTTTAGATGACAATTTCCTTACTCAATAGGAATTTTCAATTGCATTTCAGATTAAAGATGCACGATATTAAATATTACAGAGAACAAATGGTTTAGAGAGTACTTGGTTTGTACAGATTGTTTTAACTAAAATATATTTTGTATATAAATCTTTAAATCTGTAATAGAGATTTGTGCCCAGAAAAAAGAGGGTATGATCTGCTATTGCATTGGTACCCACCCAGTGAAGTTCATTTCTAGTTTAGCAATTAGGAGATTTGCAGGAGGAGCACACTTACTGTACATATTACAACCCTATTTACATATATGTATGCATTATGTATGTGTTTATAAAAGTTTAAAACTTAACTTGCAGCTACTGTAGCATACCTTAGACACAGATGATCAACAGATGATCTTGAAAGCTAACAAAGCACTGTCAATGCATTGGAATATTATTTGCAGACTATTCTTTATTTTCTGTTATAAAGATTATTTACATGCAGATTTCCAAACAATTGTCTCAGAACCTATTGCTGCTCCAAGGAGCTGATTTGTCACTAAAGGTTCGTACACACGTGCAATCGCGGGTGCCGACCTGTGGCGCATAATGTGTACGAATTAATGTTTCGGCCGATAATCAGCCCATGTATGGTCAATTTATCGGCCGAAACAGACGTTTGTTCTTCGGTTGTTGCCCGATCTGGCGGATGTCTCATCGAACTAGCGGCCTTTCGGTCGATAAATTGCCCATCCATGGGCAGATTATTGGCCTAAACATTTATTCATCACATGGCCAGCTTTAGTATCTTTTTATCAGCTTTCTAATTTAGTTTATTCTTTACTTTAGACTTTTTATAGGATTTTGTTAAAGTCTGTAATAAAAGTATATACTGTATTGTTCTAAGCAACTTCATATACAGCAAGAACAATCTTGAATTGAATCTCTAAATATCGGTATTTCTCCCCTTGTGAGCTCTGAATCATTTTACTAGCAGGGTGTTCCATGTGCATGCAAGAAATGCTGCCCAACTGTGAAATACAGTTTGATTCACATCCACTCATGACAAAATATAAAGGTGTACATCATTTTAAAGCTCTTGAGTCAGAAGCCGTCATGAGCTTTTGAGATTCATGGCCCAGGAGAGGAGCATAGAAGACTATCATTTCATCTGAGGAAAGAAGAATACATTCTGCCAACCATTTATCATAACTATCAAAGTCTTTCTTTATAGTCTATCATATGTTTTTGGGGTTACTGTTTTGACAGTTTAAGTATGCTTACCATCACCTCGTTTTGAATTTATATTTTTCTGGTTTAATTTTACAGAGAACTTTTATTCCAAGACATTCTTCTTTGGTTTTGTTTTTTTTAGCAATTGATAAATAAAAATAACTTTGCAGAAGTTTACTAATATTGACTATGGCAATGCATTAAACTAGTCCTCTTAAAAAAAAAATATAAGTCAAGGAATTAAAAAATACCCATCAGTTTGATTTAGATATATGCAAAGAAATGCAGTGTAAATGTTGAACATGTCTCTAAGCCAGTTTACATAAAAGACATGTTGTAAAATATTATTTTAGTTTTAATATAATACTATAATGCTACATGCATACATAAAACACTGAGCAGTAAATATTAGTAAATTATATACAAAGAACAGTTTAAACACAGTAACCTTGATCATACACAAGGTCAAATCGCATCAGCACTCTGTGCTCTGTGCTTGTACCACACTTAATTTATTAGTATAATAAAATGTAAACAGCACAAAAGATGAAAGCTTTAATCCTGCTGATATTAACTGGACAGTGATAGTTAATATTTACTGAATAGTGATAGTTGGGGTCAAGTGGATTTAAGGGTAATACAGTTATTACATTACAAGTGTTTTGGTTTTTAATTATATTTAAATTTGTATTCTTTTCCAGTACAGACATAAGGTTCATACACACGTGCGATCGCGGGTGCCGACCTACGCCGCACAATGTGTACGAACGTTTGTTTCGTTCGATAATCGGCCCGCGTGTAGGGCCTTTATGGCCAGAAACGGGCTGTCGTTCAGGGATCTGCCAAGTCGGTCTTCGCTGATCCCCGGCCGAATGTCTGTTTCGGACGATAAAGGCCCTACACACGGGCCGATTATCAGCCAAAATGAATGTTCATACACATCGTGCGTCATGGTCAGGACCCGCGATCGCACATGTGTATGAACCTTAAGCCTTTTCACACTCCAGATCTCTACACTCGGACTACGGTAATCTAAATAGGAATGCCATTTTTGCATTCTACTCTGATTGGAAGTTAATTCAAATTTTAATCTAGCAGTGCTTCCCATTTCCATGAACTTAAAACGTTACATATTCAGTGCACAACACAACTTCTCAATCTCTCTAACAGCAGGAGCTTTGTATTCACCCAATAGAAAAACACAAATGCCAAAATGTAAATTTACCCAAAATGTTACCCAAATGTCCCCAATCCGCTATGCCAGCGCATATTTTCACATGATGGCTCTGCACAGCCAGAAAAGCTAAAGAGTACAGAGGAGTAATTAACCTGTTAATAACAATGAATCTTAAAATCACTTCAAAACTGACTGCTATGGAAGCCAAATATTTGCATCAATCTTATGGTTTCTCTGAAATATGCAGTAAGAGGTTGCCCATACCTAGAAAATCATAGCATACTTCTCAAGAATTCTACCCCATCACTGAATGTCAGGATCCATCCCTGCCACTAAGAGAAGGAAAAGCAGACTCCAGGGCTTCAAGCAGCAGAAATAAATGGAGGAACTCTGACTTTGCAGTATGAATATGTTCATTAAGGCAGTGGTTTTCAGCACGCTTGGCAATTCAAATTTTTCTCACAGCACACATGCAATTTTAATGTTGTAATATTCATCATCCTCATTTCGAGTTTCCAATCATATATTCTAAGATTATTGAACATTTAGGATTACTGAAAATAACCTTGTACATTCGATATTCATCGAAAATTCGGTCCAAAGTACCGAAATCCAAACAATCAGCCCAGACAGAACATTCGGATTATGGAACCGAGAGGTTTCATGTTGGATCCTATCTCTAAGTGACAGTAACAGAGGGGAGGACCGGCAAAAGAAACTTCATATATTACATACTTCAAGTGTAACAGCTGATCTGTTAAGTACCTTAGATGTGGAGCAGAAGAAAGGTAAGTAGGAAGGTGACTAGAAATGCTACTGTAAAAGCATCAGCGACAGATTCAAAACACTGGTAAATATTTACAAATTTTTTTGCATCAGCCCCCAAGTCTTGTATTGAATCAAATAAAAAAATAGAATAAGACATTCACTCTATAATACATTTCTGTGAAGGATTTAAACAGAAATTTAAAAAGGTATGGAAACAGTTTACAAACCAAAACAATATCATAAATGTATTGTATAAATAAAAATCAAACTGGATGTGGGCAAAAATATTTTATTGTGTGAATTAAAGTCTTCCTCAAAATCAAATACTTTGCCGATTCTGCATTATAAGGGCTTACCTAAAACCAATTGCTTGAGAAACCATTGAATAAAAGTTTGAAATGAATAAGCTAATAGTAAAGATTATGTCAGCACTATTTATATATATATGGCACACATTTAATAGATGAGATCAGAGTCTAAAAAGGATTCAGAAAGAATTTTAGGCAGAATCGACAGTTTAAATCATATTTGTTTATAACCATGGTTATCACTTTAAAGAAAAAAAAGAATAAATCTTGAAATGTGAAATGCACTAGACTTAAATTTGCAATTAGAAATAATTCAGGCTGGGTCAGAGGACACTTTCATAGAAAGTGTGAAGGGAACTGAAAAAAATATCATTAGAAGTGTCTTAATTTCCATTGCTTTCAGAAAATCAGCTATTAGTTTCACATTAGTTTGAAAAAACCTAAAAATAGAAAAACCTAAATATAGAAAAGATGCAGGTACATGTCTGTGTCCTGACCCGAGGAATTGACTCTTCTTTGCAGGGCCATATGTTGGTGCAGCTGCTGTTGATTGCATTATGGCTAAGATGTGTTATCAGAAATGCGCAGGGTAAGGCAAGGCAGCAATTGGTATATCCGAAAGATTGAATGCCGAAACATAAGAAAAGTGACATCATATATGCAGTGCAGCAAAGAGTGCTCTAATTTGTACGTGGGGAAGAAGAAAGAGCACAGCACAGAACAGCCAATTCCTCGGGTCAGGACTCAGACATGTACCTGCATCTTAAGGAAAAAGGACATAATTTTGAAGATTGTAATGTCAATGTCTTGGCAAAGGAACAGGACTGGCTCAGTAGAGGTGTCAAGGAGGCCATTTATGTGAAAATAAAGAAACCAAGAGATGGATGGGTTCGGCACCAACTGTCTGCAATGTACAATGCTGTTTTAAAGCCTTAAACTGTGCAGTTTCAATAACACCTCTTAGCCCCAATGCAATCAACACCTTGCATCAGAAGGTGCCTAACACCTGGCTGTTATATGCTGACTGTGACTTTCCAGGATACTAAATTGCCAACAGATTCTTGTACAAGTCATTCTGAATTGAGAAAACCAGTTGGATGACTAGCAAAACGTCTTCAAGAACTAAACTTTAAGTCCAGTTGATATAACTGAAAACAACATATATACCAGTCCATGATATGGATGAATGAGAATTTCACAAGCTAAAAATAGAAATTTTCTATTCTACCCAATTCAGCCAGATCTGATGCAACATAGGGGTTTAACGTTACGAAACGCTACATGTTTCGTGCATTGTAGCCACATTATTCCATACATTATTAAACATTTACTCTCTCTTACTGAAGATGAGTTTAGGTCAATATGTGCCTAGTGCTACTTGAATTTTTTATCGTTTGAGCTTTCCATATTAAATCCATACCAGATACCAGAAAAATCATATTAAAGTAGTCCTACTTCACAAATAGTGAAGCTGCATTTAATTACACTATCGATAAAGCTAATGCCTAGCTGGACTTCTGCCTTTGAATTATCTTTCCTAATAAGGACAATGTACACATGCTCACAGCAAAGCAAGTTGACATAAATGTACTGAAAAAGAAATCCCAGATGTTTTGATCTGTATAGAAATAATAATTCTTTGGAACAGAAAGTGAGGAAATGTACTTTCCCGTTGTAGTGAGTCACATTTTCTGGCTTTATGTCAAATATGCTGTTAAATATACCATAGTTAGATAAACTACATCCAGGGTTTAAAAATATCTCGACATCCCTACTTAAAAATAATATATACAAAAACAAGGATATGCAGCTCAAACCTTTATGCAAAAGAGGATTGGCAATTTATACATTACACAAAAGACCCCAGCACTCAACAACACATACAGTCATAAATTAATTAGGTATTATAGTTTAACATACATGAAGGATAATCACCTTCACTAAGGTTTAAAGTGGATACCTTTAGTTACATTGTTTGGACAAACATTCTTAAGCAGAGGTGCCTACGAGGCAGTATCCAATCATCAGTCCTAACCTGGTGAGAGAATTCCTGGAGGGAGAAAGACCATACCTATATTTACTATATATTTACTCAAAAGCAATCATTTTAAATTCTTAGTAAATAAACTAAAAAAAATAACAAAAAAACAAAACAAATGTTTTTCATCTTGTAGGCTGTGTTGCGTGTCTGAGTTAGCCTGTTGTAAAATATATACCCAAGGTATTCTGTTTATAAAGGATGGATTACAGTTCTATTTGGCTTGGGTGGAAAAAAATTCTGAGAAACAGCAAGAAATAATTCAGCATTCAACGTTATTCCTTTGGACCATCTGTGTTCCAGTTCCTATCTCATGAGCAATGTGCCTTACCTTTTTTTTTTAGAAGAGCCAAACATCTCCACAGTATGAGTAAAGTGTAAAATAATTAACACCCTGTGTCTGCACTGTTACCACACAACAACAAAACAGCAATCTGCTCTATTCACCATAAAGGCTTAATGATTCCTTCCTTCATTTGTCAATGAAATTTGCAGACATTAGTAACTGAACATTTGGGAACTTAAAATGACTTCCATTCACACTTGAGGTACTAGATATTGCCATGGTAACTATTTAGTGCCAATGAAACAACAGATGGTAACATAGCAAAATACATTGTCAAAAGCAAGCCAAAAAACACGGTTCTATGACCTTATTTTTGTTTAGTTAAAGTATTAATAGCTCTACTGTGATGCAATGCATTTTGGGATTATTTGGCTACTCAAGAATAGACCCAATAAAAAAAAAAGTATGATCTGCCATACACGACCTGACAATTGCACGATATCAGGATATCCCAATATTGTAAGACCAGGATTGGTGTGTATATGGGGGCCATAAGACTATAATTACGGTGCTTGCATGACCCTCAACTAATGTCCCGAGATGATTGTGACTCTCTTGCACAAGATCTTTAATTCCAGGAAATAGCTGCTGTTAAAGACTTTTAAAGATTAAACATATTGGCAATGTATGAAGATGAACAATCGGCTTATTACATTGGATAACTCACACTGAAGACAGCAATAGTGGTACATTTCCCTGAAAGTATTTCCCACAGACAATACATTTTTAGCACAGGCTCTGCATTCACAAATGCACATTCTTTATGATCACAAGGGCTGTACACGATAAAAAAAAGTCTCTACTAATATTAACATGGTATTTTTGGTTTTCCTTCTCCCCACAAAAATGACCAGCCAGGTTTTTTTTTTTTTTTTTTATCTTAGACAGATCTTGGGAACATGGCCTTATAAGCTTTAGAAATACAAGACCTCTGGATTACATTTCTTGGGGTTGGGCATGTGTCTGGTTGTTTTTCCAGCACTGACAATTTTCCAACCATGCAAATAAAATACTGGTTTTGTAACCGCCGTAAAGGTGACTCAAAATTACTCTACAGTAAACTGTACTGTCATACTTCTTTTATAAGTAAAACTGAATAAAAAATAAGTGCTGCATTTACATGCAGTATAATTTGCTTTTAAGGTGAAATCTTGATCCCATTTGTTGATCACTGAAGCTTTTGTCATGGAAAATTTGCATTATTCCACCCACAATGCATTAATACATGAAAGAGATAACAGGCAGTATAGAAATTTCTAGTCAATAATGAAAAAGGAACATAATTGGTAATTGAAGGGGTATTATTACGCCATAAATGAAATGGACTTATGTAGTTTTAGCTTCACTACATAGATATTTAAAAAAAAATAAAAATAAACTATTTGCGGATGTGGTAATGGCAAGTTCATTGAATAGCTTTAAAAGTGGGCTAGATAAGTTTCTTAAACTAAAAAATATTCTGGTTCTGGTGTTCTGGTGCTCTTAGTCTGCATTCTATTTTATACCAGTGTCTACCCTATATATATTTTGTGTGTGTGTATATAAAGGCCAACCAGGATGAGTTATGGGGCCTACCTACCATTCTGTATCTCTATTATTACTCAATTACATATCTATGTTACTCCTACTGACTCCTATTGTTTATTAAAACACATTACTTACTGTCCTTTTGGTTCTTTATTTAAATCTTAGCAGTTTTCTCTGTTTTCTTGGGTGAATGGGCTGTGGGCCCACTGGGGAATTCTCCAATAACCCTGTGGACCAGTCTGACACAGTCTATAGTTTATTAGCTCATTTGGTTTTAATTACCATCTGTATGCTGATAACACATAAATCTACTTTTCCACCCACATGCTAAGTTCATCACGCATCTCCGACTGTCTCCTTGCTATCTCCTTTTGCTTGAAACTGAATCTGACTAAAACTGTATCATAATAATTTTCCCACCTAAATTTTTTCCTTGTTGCTTTTTTCTTTTTAATATTGCCATTTGTTCCCCTTTCTTCTGACTACCGCTATTCTTAACTATGCTCTCATCCTTTCACACATGGACTGCTGTAACCTTCTGCTTACTGATCTCCTGTTCCCACCTTTACCCCTTCAATCGATTTTAAACTCTGCTACATGCATTGTCTCACTTTCTAATAAACAGGATTCTTAATCACCCATTAAACAACATAATGTTTACAAAATCCTTAGCTTAACATTAAAATCCCTACCCTCTGCTGCTCCTTCTTATATTTTTTCTCAAGTGTCCTCATATGTCCCTAATCACAGAACCATCGCTACCCTTCCCTATGTATCTGTATGTTATCAACTAAATTAGAAGCTCTATAGGCCGGGACCAATTTCCTTAATTTGCATGGTTCAAGCACTTGCCACACTCTGAAAAATATGGCTAGCTATTGCTGGATCAATAACTTAAAAGTCACTGGAACATAGTTATATGTCAGAGAGAAGCTACAAATATGCTAATGGAGTTGAAACACACACATGATGACTTTGTGTCACTCATTGTCAATATGTTTTTAATATAATGGAATCAGGACACAGTAAAGACCAAAGAACCAATATATATATATATATATATATATATAATATATATATATATATATATATATATATATATATATATATAATATAATATATATATATATATAGATAAATGCAACAAACAGGTAAGCACACCTTTCATTTAAACAGCAGCCCGGGTGTCCATCATAATAGCATATTGAAGGAAAAAGATGTCACTCACGGGTCTTTTGACGAAAACACTTTTTATTGACAATCACATCAGATCACTCATTGTCAATATGTTTTTAATATAATGGAATCAGACACAGTAAAGACCAAAAGAACCAATATATATATATATATATATATATATATATATATATATATAATATATATATATATAATATATATATATATATAGATATATATATCTATAGACTTTTATGGAATGAGTGCAGGAGTACCTGAACTGTATATATATATATATATATATATATATATATAGACACAGCACTCAGGATTTACTTTCCATAGTTTATTCATGCATCTGTATCAAACGGACATATAAGCAAAGTTTTGGGGAAACATACTCTCCTTCTTCAGGCGACTAATGGTAACAGATTATGTCCATACTGTGTCCACATCTCAGAATATAAAGCTTGTTACAGGAAGTGACATATACCCAGTCCCTCCCCCTTCAATCGGTTACATAAGGGCCATGGATGCCACCCTGAAACATGTACATCCCAAATGTATTAATATCCAGTACAAAGGAAAACAGCCCTGAAATTGTATCAAATAAATAAATAGAGATCAAAATCTCTATTCAATCCATTCAGATACAGTGAATTCAATTTATGTACATTCTAGAGATAGAGATACAGTATGGAGAAAGCGTATACCATTCATAACTGGTTATGGCATTGGCACCAATTGTGTCATATGTAAACATTGCCATTTGCTAGGACAAGCATTCCCAATGGTGGTAGAATTTTCTCAGCCTCCATTGGTATCGTATTGTAGGGGTAGGACAATTGGCAACCAAGTTGTTAGATCAATGTTTAAAAGTCAAGGGGAGTATGTTTCCCCAAAATGCCGCTTATATGTACATTTGATACAGATGCATGAATAAACTATGGAAATTAAATCCTGAGTGCTGTGGCGTTCCAGACATTGTTTATTGGGAATAAATCCAGATATATTCCTTACACTGGCACCGGGTACTGAACTATGAGGTGGTGTGCTGTTTATTTATATATATATATATATTATATAATATATATATATATATATTATATATATAATATATATATATATATATATATTTCATTTTTTAATTGAGCTTATTAATTGGAGATGATAAAGTGGTTCTTTGTTTCTGATCCTTCTTTGATTTAATGGATACATTAATGGTATAGCGAATTTGTTGTTAATATAAAAAAAAATGTAAAAAGTTTTCTTATATGTAACTTCACTTTTGAGCTAGCACTTGGTTTAGCACTTTATTATGGTATGCACTGTAATATTGAAATTTGGGTAAAGCTTGACTATTTGCACTTTATATATACTTAATTGCTTTAAGAAGACCCAGGAGTGCTCCTTGTTTTCATAATATACATACAGGTGGCCTTGGATTGCACGCAGGCAAATAAACCAGGTTGAAGTGTGTGCCTGTAACCAGAAGAAACCGGGTACTCTTCTATAGAGATGTCCGAACTTCGAAAAATCCGGTCCGTGCGAGGATCCGCGGATTTTCGGAAAAATCCGTAAATTCGAAAATCCGCGAGCGGACCCGTTAAAACGTATTAAAATGAAAGTTCGGCAAAATCCGCATTAAAAGTGGTCTAAATAGCCTTGGTAATGTACACTTAATCACTCAGGGACCTGGGTAATGTCCTTAGAAACACGTATCAATGCCTACAATACCTAAAAATGACAGTCCGCTAGCGAGAACGGTATTTTTCAAAAATACGAGGATTTCCGTAAAAACGAGGATTTCCGTAAAAACGAGGACCTCCGTAAACCCGCGGATCTCCAAAAAACGAGGATTCCCGTAAAACGTGTAATCATGTTAGCTGCCATTGGCTAATTTGGGTCATGTGGCTTACTCCGTCTTGAAAATAATCCCCAAAAATTCGAATGTACATGAATTTCTCGTTTTTCCGAAAATTCTCGTAATCACGAGAATCCGCGTAATTACGAGGATCTTCGGTTTTTCCGGGTCCCGGAAGATCGCAGATTCTCGTAATTGCGGAGATACTCGTATTTTCGAAAATTTTCGTAAAAAAAAAAATAAATCCGCGGTTCGGAAGTTCGGAAGGCGGAAAATCCGGAAAATCCGAAATAATCCGCCGTATTTCCGAAAAATTGCAGTATTGGCCCTTGTCATAGCTTACCTGACTGTGCCCTTTCGATGCCCTAATCACTTGTAGACTTTCTGCTATTCATTTGCATATTTTGGTTTAAAAAACAATAAAACACAGGAGACAGTTGGCACTAAAATGTATGTATTCATTTTCTATAGTGGTAAACAACAGCCTAACTGTAGTCCCGGCAGCTCCTGCAATGGTGTGGGCCTGGGGTCTTAGAGGGCCACCAATATACATGGCAGGTACCACAATCAGCTGTTTTTAAACAGCTGATTGCACATATGTTAATAAGGGTTTGCTTGACCAGCTGTTTTAAAATACTGACAGTCAAGTATCGGTGTTTTAAAGCAAGGTGCACACCTTTATTAACATATGCATGAGCAGCTGATCACAGTACCTGGCTTGCTGCAGGGGAGGGGGCATGTCAGGAGCCTGACATAAAACTTGCAAGGGGGGGCTGTTTCACTAGAGGTGAAAAACATATTTTGCAATTATTTACGTCTCTATCAGCTTCTGCTTTTAAGAGTTAACAATCTAAGTGCCCTACTTCAAATTCACAATGTACTAGTATGGAACGGAACCAGATGTTGCCAACTCATGGATCACCACTGATATGCATCTGTACTAAACAGTAAGTCACAGTCTTATCACAAAGCCTACAGTAGCTAGGCATTCAGTTATGAAACAAAATAAACCTTATAACTATGCATTTACTTTCGAGAATTATCAAAAATAGCCTCAGACGTTTGATAATCCTCGAAAATACGATCTGAGACCACTTTCCGATCGTATTTTCGAGGATTATCGAACATTCAAGGCTATTTTGATAATCCTCGAACGTTCGGTAATTATAGAAAATAGGCTCCAAAGTCCCGAAATTCGGTGATTCGGACAGATTATTCAGATTTCGGAACCGAGGTTGTTCTGTGTTTGATCCGGGTCCGAGTCCGGATACATAAGGACATTTATATTTCGAAGAGTGGTTTAATATCGCTATTACGGCAGACCCGTACTGGAGTTTAAATGCCAGCCAAATGACTAGTGTTAAATCATGCAGATATCAGTGTGAATTTAGATTTCCAGAGAGCTCCAATCATGATATTAAATCACAGAAGAGGAAAGTTCTGGGAGCTATAGCCTCTCTTAGTGAATCTCCCCCATTATTCTCTTTCATAAATCCACAAGATTCTTTTCAGTAAAGGATTTCTTTTAAAGAACATGTCCACCCCCCAACTAAAATTTGCCCCACTGGTGGCCCCACTGTGTAGTGTTAAAATCCTTACCTTTCTGCTCTGCTTCTTATGGTTGTCCTGCAGTGCCTGTGTAGGAGTCTCTCTGAGTGTCATCTGGTATCTGTCCCTTCCTAGTCCTCTCTGAGGACTCTGGCATGCGGAGAGTAACTTAATTTGGATCTTACAAGTACACAGATGGTATTTGAAACATACACAGGGGGATAATATGCACTCTGAAAGTGCTTAAAAGTGAAAAGACTTTTATCAGCTTTTTGGCTACAAATTACCCCATTTGTATATTTACATCCATGATTGCCTATACTTATTACTTTGATAGTGAAGGTGGCATTAGGGAAAACATTGAGTCATCTAACTACTTTTTATAGAGATAAATATGGAATACATTGTTTTACTGATTCATTATTTAGTTGCATTAATTATTTGTCACTCCTTTTTTATGTGATTTGCATAAAGGATATTAGAAAACAACATTTCTTGGGGTATGCACATCAACATCTGTCGTTTTCCACAAATAAAATCAATCAAACCTGATAACCAGACATCAGGGACTGATATGCTAATAGGTATACTAACATTTAGCCAACCCAACCCCTGAGGAACAAATAATGTCCAAACATTATTTTTATTCAAGCTGAGGAAGCTGTTACATTTACTAGGGTGTTAATATATGAAAAATATCAGACACATCCCTAGCTCCCTATGACAGCTGCTCTCTGCGTGTTAGCTGCAGCCCACTGCCGGACCTGACATAATGTGTTAATTAGGGACTGATGTTCACTGATATGACACACAGAGGCAGAGCACAATTGGCAGCATCAGTCACAGAGGAACAGGAGCTGAACTGCTTGGCTTCTTTAATTAAATAAGGAGTGTGTTCTGACAGCCGGATCTTGCAGTTCCCATTCTGCTGGTTTTATCCAATCAGGCTGACAAGTTTTAGTCCTGTCTAAAAAAGGAGGCATGAAAAATAATAGTGTGGCAGAAAGGTATGGCTATGCACAGACTATCCAAAATATGGCATGAGGATGTTATCTGATCAGCTTTGTAGAATATATACCTGTAACTAAATGGTTTTAAGTAGGATCCTTTTTTGGCTGACTCATTTTTGATGAACCAGACATAAAGAAGAAAAACATCTCAACTTTCTGGCCATACACTACAAACTAACCTCTAATCATTATCATAGGGGAAGGTTTATGGGAAACCAACTTTTATTACACTCTATCTAATAAATATATTGCAAGAAATTCGATCATGATGGACAAAATAGGCTGAGGCTGATGGGTTATTTTGGCCATGTGCCAAGTAAAATCAATAAGCTTACTATAATTATAACTATAAATATAATTGATCATATTGTTAAAATCAAGGCATTTTTTACCTTCCAGACCAATATAGTATTTTCTGAATACCAATGGATATATGGTATTATTTATTTTATTTATTTACAGGGATATTGAGTTCCTTTTAAAGTGGGCAACTGTGGTTTCCGAACAAGTTAGGTTTAACCCTTCTGTCATAACTTTAAATTGAACCCTGGATGACATCTTTTGTGAGAATTATATTGCTGGAAAGATTTGGCAATACAACTTCCTGAACACATTCTAATGTTACCAGCTTGTAGCCATGTGACCAGTCTCTGTCTGCATTATTAATTTCACTAGAAAGTTCAGTGGATTTTTCTTTTATATTCTTAGTTTATATGACACATACCTAGTTATTCTACCTTTTCGCTTCCATTTTGAATGCTGTTGTCATTAGTGAGCTGACATTTCAGGTCCTTATTCTTCCCAATATGCACACTTCCTTGGAATGTTCCCATCAATATTATCTACAGCACTTATCTTATACATTTGTATTGACTGGTGCCCAAAACTGCACAAGAAGAGGAATTTTCTCCTTTAACTTTATTCTCCTTCTTTTACACATAGTCAATAGGAAGACTAAAAGTGTGTCTTTCCAATGGCCATTCCAGGAATTGTCCCAGGCTGGGAGAAAGGGTGGGGCAAGACAAGAACTACTAGCCAGACATCTGACACAGCCATTCTGGAAACCTGGCTCTCTGTTTTCTTATCACTGGCTTTCCAGCTATCATTTTAAGAAACTTCCACTGTTACATGCATTATATTTAACTTCCCACCAGGTTATTCCATAATTGACAGAGAGGTGAGATGCAACTCCAACTCTGTTACTTAAATAGTAAAAGCACCATATGAAGCACCGAAAATTCACTTTGACAGCGCATCCCCTCCTAGTGGTTGCCTTTCTCCTCATCCTTCCTAATGTGGGCTCTAGCATGCCCATGTTTGGTGCCACATTCAAGTTAAAAGAAAATTAACATCCATGTTGTTTCCACCTCCCATTAATAGTGCCCAGGGTGAGGACGTAAACTTCTAGGTCCTGATTTTACCTTATATAAGAAGAAAGAAGCTTTAAATGTTTCCTCTGTGGGGCCGCCTCGCTTCACACCCCCTTCCCCATCCGTCTCAGGGCCAGACCACCAAAAAGAATATGACTTTTAGTGATTAGGTAAATCTTTTCTTTTTTGGAATCTAAAACAAAATGATGGAGAAGTGATTGGAATGTGTTTGCTGAGCAGGGCAGCGATTTCTGCAAACTGTAGGCTGAACACACACTGCATACAATGTTCAGTATCTTAGCTTGGCAGCACATAAATTAAAACTCTGGGATTAAAAACTCACATTGAACAACTGGTAAATCTTTCAACACTGTTATTGTGACACAGAAAATATATCATGGAACTACTATTCACTTTTGACATTTGTTTTTAATGCAAAACTAGAATGTCACCATGTAATTCTAACAATTTTGCTTAATGGATGAAACTGTAATATAATAGAACAGGAAAGAAGAAAAAGACCAGGCACTCATCCCAAGTATGAACTATAAAACAATCCCTTTATTGTGGTACAATGGGAAATTACATTAGGTGCTAATAAAATCATTTAAAAACAACATATACACATGCAAGGAAGGATACCGATAAGTAACTAATGTCCTCAAGACACACCCTCGCCAAAAGTAAATATCTATTGTGATCTAGCGCAGAACCCCATATATACTCATCTGTAGGTACAGTCACAGTCACAGTCGCAAAGTCACTCCGGGGGCTCCAGCAGAGAGCTCAGGCGAGGGGCGGTAAGTCTAAATATATAAATGTGCATCGGAATACAACCAGGAAGAGAGAGACGCTGAACGCGTTTCGCTACCAAAGCTTTCTCAGCAGCTCCCGCTGCTGAGAAGCTTTGGTAGCGAAACGCGTTCAGCGTCTCTTCTCTTCCTGGTTGTGATTCCGATGCACATATATATATTAGACTTACCGCCCCTCGGCCTGGATCTCTGCTGGAGCCCCCGGAGTGACTTTGCGACTGTGACTGTGACTGTACCTACAGATGAGTATATATGGGGTTCTGCGCTAGATCACAATAGATATTTACTTTTGGCGAGGTGTGTCTTGAGGACATTAGTTACTTATCGGTATCCTTCCTTGCATGTGTATATGTTGTTTTTAAATGATTTTATTAGCACCTAATGTAATTTCCCATTGTACCACAATAAAGGGATTGTTTTATAGTTCATACTTGGGATGAGTGCCTGGTCTTTTTCTTCTTTCCTGTTCTATGATTATTTGCATTTACCATGAGCACCTCCTGTCCATTGGGACATTTACCTGCCTTGTGCACTGCAGTGTGTTGATACGAAACTGTAATATAATGCCTAACAGGCTTCATTATATTTATAAATGCTTTCAGTATTCATTTACAGCCAATTTATAAAGAAAATGATACTCTGCATGGTGCAACAGAAAAAAACTTCTTAGAGCATCAAACCAGTCATCTTCCTTTTATACTGACACTGAAATATTTTTAATATTTGTGTTGCCATTGGACAATAGTTTTTAGATCCTAACAAATTTAGACACGGGATGTCAGGTTACCTTAAATGGCACACCTTAGAAAATAGTATATAGACAACTTTCATTCTTCTACAATATTTCACTATTTAGTTATAAGACCTTCTTGTCTCCATATTAAAATATTTTAGCACTTTTACCTGATTAATATAGTGATAGGATGGCATGTTATAAGGGATAATGCACCCCTTACAGTGCATTATAAGGATATTATAGTACCAAGGACATCACTTGCAAAACATAGTAACTAGAAACATATTTTTCATTTCTTACATATAACACAGGCTTTTATCTCATTCTGGAAACTCCATCATTCATTCACTGGGAAAGGAAAAACAGAGCATTAGTGGACATGGTCTGCTGTTGGTTACCTTACTAGATAGCTCAGTTCAGCAAATCTGTCCTTCTCCACAGGCTCTACATGTCACTTGTGGAATGTTCTCTGCCTCTGGACCTCTGATTCTTACAGACTAGGAGGAGGAGTGGTTTTACTGTATATTAGTCACTCAACTACATACTTGAGTGATTATTATAAGAGTAAATTCCACTGTTTTCCTATTATGAAACATGTATTATTAAACCATCAAGAAAATTGCTCACTCATTTGGCTCATTTTCAATATTAAATACACGTATTCTAATGAAAGCTCCTTTCTCTGTGATATAATCCAATTTAATATTACTTTGTTATTTGTAGCTAAATTAACATCATGATACATTGGTATACATCCTTTGATGTTGCGGTCTCTGAAAAAAGCTCTTAATGCAGCACAATGAAAACATTCTCTGCTGTCTTCATTCTGTCATGGATGAGCAGCTGATGTTGAGATGTAAATCCAAGGTAACAAGCTACTGGATATAACCAATGGACAAAAAGTCTTCATTGAGAAATCCTGAAATGCTAGGGGCTTGTTGATAGCAGCCTGTAAAACTGAGGTCACATTGTCAGCGTAACTATTCTTAATGTAACAGGTAACTTCCATTAAAATCCAAACAGTAATAAAAAAAATAAAAATTTCCATTCAAGACAATATTCTTTTATGAAAAAGTTTTATTAGCCGATTAAATAAAATTGACATTAATCAAAAAGAATCGTCCCCTTTATGATGCTACATAGGTATTAAAATGTTGTTTCGTTGTACATTAGGCTACTTGCCCACAAAAAACTATACATATTTCTAGCCACATCATTAAAGTAGAAAAGGGTGTGATTCAACTACTCCACCAAACTTTATTACCACAAAAGGGGCATGTCAGATTTTGTGGACATAATGTTTGCAAGATCCCAGGACACCTTTTCTTCTGAATGACCGGCAGTTCCCCTAAAGTATGCATTAGGAAGCCAGCATATTTTTTTTTTACAATGGGATGTTGTTGAACCTCCAGATTAGTGCAACACACAGTTTTCTTTAGGTATATGACATTCATTTGCTATTTGCTTAGTTTTCTGCTTCACATCTATAATTCCTGTAACATGTCTGTTAGCAATTTAATTTGATAAAACAAAATAGCTTAATTCTGCTCTGTTCACCATCTTTTTGGTTAGGACAATGTAAAATCGCACAAGCACTCAGATATTGCACATTGTCATTTTTTATAGAGCAGATGATTTTTTTAATATTATAGGAAACGCAAATATATAATTTGATCAGTGTAAAGGAATTTCCGTTAAATCACTTAAATGGGTTAATATTTAAATAATATATCCGTATAATAACAGCAGAACTAATATGTAAGATAAAAAACATTTTATTTACAGTTTGCCAAGACAGATATAATGGAGATATAAAAGAACATCTGTGCAGCACAAATTCCCACAATTTTGTTTGTCTTGTTACATTCTTCCTCTTTATTGCCTGATTTATATTGAAATTCTGCTTCTTACATTTTTTTATTTTCTTAAAATCCCGAATGGTGCAGTATGCTGGCTGAAATGAACTATTCCTTGAACATATACAAGACTGCTGGGCACTGTGTAACTCTGTGTTCAGAGTTAAGGTTAATATGCCCATTAGAGCAGACAGTAAGAGCATGCTAAATAATGAAACACACATCATAAGGCTCAGGAATTTCAGTGTACTGTATGTCTGCTGTACATTTATCCAAACTACCTCCATCCTCAGAGCACTACCCCAGGCTGCAATGCAGAAAGAAACAAGGGAATTTGGGTTATTGAACACTTGGCCCTTTTAGACTGTATTGTGGCAGTCATGGCTAGATGCTTGGCAGGCTTTTGAGAGGGATGCCAGATGTAGTGTTTCACATACAGCAGACGGCTTATTAAGTGCAGTGCTGCACAGCAACAGCACAGATGTTCCAAAAGTGATGTTTTTTTTTTCCTCTCTACTTTTTGCAACTACTGCTTTTTCTTGCTTTTGTAAGCTTTTTCCTCTGTACTTTGTGCACTCAAACCACAATACACCTGATTTATATTTTTTTCCCTTGATTTTGAAGTGAATTTAAACAACATCAAGAAAGCAACATTTAACTTTTTCCCATCACGATCTGGTGGGGTTATGTAGATTTAATTGTATTGCATAGTTATCAAATCAAGTTTCAGTACCACTTACTACAAATTAAGGTTATAAGTTAAGGCAGAGTGTACAGAATTAAGTTTAACGCTTCCATGCAAAACCCAACAACACTTATCTAACAGACCAGAACACTACCAACAAAAATGTGGATCATGCAGTCACAGATGTCTAGTGCAAGGACTAGTAAAAGAATATAAGTTTTGCCATCCGATTAGAATAGGTTTATTGACAGTGAAAATTGTTTAACTGTGGAACTGTCTTCCAGAGGTTGTGGTAATGGTTAAAAAAAAAAAGCTGCATTTATTTTTGCCTTCCTCTGCATCAACTGTAGGTAGTGTTAATGGGTAAGCTAGAAAGGTTGGATTACATTGAGTATACTTCTTTATTCAACCATCAATACTCACACATATACCCCTATGGATACTATTAACAAATTGTAACCCTAAATATTCTGTCTCCAATAAGACATCTAACCCTATTTTGAATTTGTTCAGAGATTCAGCCATTACAATATTATCAGACAAACCACTCAACCTTTCTGCCTTTGCAATGAATATCCATTTTGCAACTTACCTCAAGTTTAAAGGGGTGGCCTCATATCTTTTATTCATCTCTGTCTAAAAATGGATCCCCTACTAATTGACTATACCGCCCTGTTACATATTTGTATTCAGAATTGCATTCAAAGCACAATTTCTCCAATCTTCCCAGTTGCTTATCCCTATGAATTTTAAAATTCCTTGAAATCCTAATGGACAGAGCTAGGTGAAGCATTACCAGAGATTTGTAAAGCAGTAGAATTGTGTTTTCCAAACTAAACTATATGCTCCTTCTTCTAATTATTTTATTTATAAAGAGTATTCACTTTGCTCTACAAAGTGTAGAAGTTATGTACAGAGCCTCTTGTCAAGAACAATTTTGTATCAAAACCAAACTCAAAGTTTATTCTAGGTCATTTAATAGGAAAAAAATCCAACCTTCCCATAAATGCTGCAATGTATGCCTGAATACTTTCTGCTTTTTGAAATGAACTTCCCTTTACAGAAATGTAGGGTCCGTAGGTGATGAAACATGCATCTGTGTCATAAATTGCAAATTCCTACCACTGGCAGGGTCCACTAGAGAGGTAATTCATAATGTGCCATGCAGTATACAATTCCCTCTTACTCTACATTTTCATTTCTGCAAATCTGAATGCAAGAGGAGATTACAGAAGAGAAATTTTTAAACAATAAGTCTACCTTTTTTTTTACAGTATTGTTTGTCAAGCAAGATTGTCACATTTTTACAATTTCACTCCCATCAGTTAAATACAGGTTTGCTCTTCTCTATTCTATATATCCTCTACTAAGCAAAATATTTTTCAAGCTTGGTATCCTGTTGTGCTGTGTGTGTCCTTTCTGTTTTACCTTCCTGGCTCTCCCGGCTGGTGTACTATATGGTTGTTTTCTGAGTTATCTTCCCAATTCTTCCTGCTGGTAGTAGGGCAGAATATTTATCTCTGGGGATGTATGTCTTGTCTAAAATGTATTTAATTTTACAAAAGAGCTAGAGAAATAAACATCGGAAGTTTCATTCATCTTTAATTCCTATATGAGAAAATGAGAGAATGGATCTCTTTTATTGTTGGTTATGATTATGATTAAATTATTTGATAGAAAAGGAGAATGATTAGCTAACCAAAATCTTGTCTATATTTTTTTTCTACATTGCAAGACTATGAATTTTGTTTTTGCTCTCTCAATTATCCACATATAATATTTTTCATATAAAGTACATAAAATATAGAAGATGTCAATATAGGTTACTATAAGGTGATCCATTTTTATGACACAATTTCCTGCCTATTACTTCCTGAATCAATAACAGAACACAGCTTACCAACAGAACTATATGACCTGCACATATGTTGTTTAGCAGATAGTTAAATGTAAACTTTTCATTATGTACAATAAGACGCCATTTCAGTTCTTATACAAAAAAAAAACTAATTAAACTTTGTTCTCACCTGAAAACCTAACCTTTTAATGTGACTTATACTGGGGGAAAAAGAAGGTAATAATTAGGCATATCAATGCCAGATTGTATATGTCAAAGGCAGGAAAGATAGCAATTTGCTGAGTTTGTAACCTAAGGGTGCACCTTATTGTCTACAGCTGTCATTGCAGGTCATGCAGTTTGAGCTATTCAATATCAGGTTAATAATAAAGAGCTTGCACACAGCAAAAAAAAAGACTCTCATTTAGGAATTTTCTTAAAAATAGGTTATTAACCTATTTGGAAGTATAACGTCAGCATACAAAAAAAAACAACTATATCCTTTCAATATGTTAGTGGCAGACTGGCAGTCAGGTTCTGTCTGGATATCTGTCTTTAAGCACAAGGGGTGTATGGTCTCTTAAATTCATGGAGTTCATGGAGACAGAATATCTCAATTAGCCTGGATGAGGGATTTATAGTAAATTTAGAGGAGATGCAACTAGTAAAATGAATGTAAAATCCATGCTACCTAATGCAATAAAAGGTAAGTGTAGGGTTTACACTCATATTTTTGGGAGTAGTCAATGCAAAGCTTTATGTAAAGGATCGGGTTAGGTGGCTGTAAGGACAATCGCAAATGGGTCAGGATGAGTAACTTTGTAGGAACATCAGAAGGTAATACATAAAAATAAATGTAATTAGCATGTCTGCAATTATTGCACTTGAACTGCATTAATGCTGATTTAGCCTTTCTGCATATATTTTTTAAAGATGTCCTGATTTTTCGCTGATCTGGCAACCTTATGTATGGCCAGCATAATTATTGCATTCAAGATATTTATGAGACCCTGGACTGATTGTTATAATATTCAGTACAAATTAATATTCAATTTAAAACAATAAAACAACTTTTATGGAAAAGTTTTAGAATAATTTTGCAGAAATAGGCCTTTTAACATCACTTCTAAATCTGTTATGGGGTTACAGATTTTATATTGTGCTATCTAATGGAAATCCAGTAAATATGTTTACACATTTTATAACCAAAAGGGAAAATAGGATTTATTTGAAGGGTCAAATTTGTTTGCAGTGCAGGTTTGTTTTAGAGAAGCTATGAGATTTAAAGAGGGGCAACTTCAATTTTGCTGTGTTACTTAGCTCATGTAATACTCCAAGGCATAGGGCAAGCACAACCTGTAACATGCACAAATTTAATTGGCTATCCAGGGATAGACTAGTTATTGAATCGACAGTAGGAGAATAGGCTTATGTTGGAAATGTAAAGTTTGACTCAACTTGGTAAGTCTGTAAAGTAGAAAGGCTGCAGGGAACTGAAAATGTGCGACATCTATAAAGATGGCAATCATTTCGACAACAAACAAAAAGAACTACAAAATGGCTGTGTTCAACTTCACTACTCAAAAACACATTGACCTGTAAAACTAGTATTTCCTACAGCAGTGATGTAAAATCTCTTTTTTCATAGATATTCTTCCCTTTACTGTTCTTTAGTGTAAGTAAAAAATATAAGAAGATATGTGACCTAAAATAATATTGAATCAACTTTTCTAGACAATTTAATATAAACTACATTCTGACTGTTATTGCCCATTTCTGGTTTATCAACTGGATTTTATTAAAAAAAATATATGTTTACCCCTTGTAACTCTTTTAGATCTTACAGATCAAAATAAAATGGATTTTCTTTTTGTCACAAAAAAATAACATTTTATGCACAAAAGGTGCTGCTTAGATTAAGGCAAGGCAAGATTATATTTTTAGTATACAACATACCCTTTCATTTTTCCTTGATTCGCAAAAATTACTTGCATATTGCCAAAAATTACTTAAATATTGCCTATTCCTTTTAATTGTTGTTAAATTTATTTCATGCACATATCTCATAGAGAACTCGAGCCAGAGTTCGAGCCAAACTATTCGAGTTCGAACGGACTCGGACTTCTCGAACTATCCCGGACCCAGATTTTTGATATTTTCCAGACTTTCGATAATTATCGAATGTTCGAGCGTTCGAGGCATGCGAAAATACAAGTAAAATGTATATTATACCAATACACGTGTAAATATCGAATCCGCGAGTAAAATGTCTATTATACCTATATGCGAGTAAATATTGAATATCGAATCCACGATTAAATGTCTATTATACCTATACGCGAGTGAATATCGAATCCATGAGTAAAATGTCTATTATACCTATACGCGAGTAAATATCGAATTCTAGGATCTATGAGTAAAATGTCTATTATACCTATACGCGAGTAAATATCGGATTCTCGAATCCGCGAGTAAAATGTATTATATCTATACGCGAGAAAATATTGAATTCTTGAATCCGCGAGTAAAATGTCTATTATTCCTATATGTGAGTTAATATTGAATTCTGAGTCGTTCATCGGATAATTATTGAATGTTCGATCACGAGAGCTTGAAAGTAGCGCGCGTGAGAGTAAAATCGAGTTTAGGAAAGTTCGGATATTCGAACATGTTCCCCAGACCATTTCCCAGGTCCCACAGCCATTTACATTTAGTTACCATTGATATTTTAATTGTATTTCATTCGAACTTTTCAAACTATTTAACTCCCATTGACTTTAATGGGTCGGTTTTCAAACTTTCGATCTTTCGAACTTTCCATATAGTTTGAAAGTTCGAAAACGGACCGAACTTTCCAAAGTTCGTCCATCTCTAATATTTCATAAGGAAACCCCCTAACTGGTAGTCAATTAGACTACCAGAAAATGTTACAGCAATAGAGTAAAACAATCTTACAGGAAACTGCTATTTACTTACTGTTCATTTTGTGGGGGAAAACACCCAATATAAATTATTCTCTTTTTCCATGATACTTTCCTCTAAAGTACAGTATCATTCATTTTTTCCATCGTCTGATTATCATGCTTAGTTAAGAAATCATTTTGAGAGAACATAAAAAACTTAACTTGTAGAACACCTACTATGTGCAAGGATATCTTTACAACTTAAAATTAATGGCGCAGCTTTATTACACTTTAATTTAGGCTATGACAATTTACATACTTCCAGTAACAGACTTGTTATGGCAGTCATGATAATTATGTTCTCACAGCCCAGTCTAACACAGCTGTCAAATAAATGAAGAAATCTCCCAGAAGTTAAAACTTAGAGATACCAACATGATCAATTAATGAGAGCCGGCTTTCTACAGTATAGCCTTTTTTATTATGAGGAAGAATTACTGCCTGCTAAAAGTTTTAATATTGTTATATTGTTACGTGGTTAAAGCCAATGGAACTTTACACAACAGGCACCCAGGGAGATTTAATAATTATTTTCATTTAATCTGTTGCTTTTATGTTTTTTAACATTTCCATAACAAGGCATGGCAATAAGTAATTTTGGTCCATGTACTCTGGGTTGTTTAAGAAAGTTTACAAAACTTTTCCATAGTTAAAACCTTTTTCCCCACACACATTACGCAGGTATTCATACCTTAAAGGGTATGTATACCAAAAAAAATATTTTGTCTCCTCTTAATCTATAATTAAATAAATGTAAGTATAGGTGTATATTGCTGTATGCCTTCACTACAGTACATTTTTGCTCAGGCTCAGTATAACCCTCCCTCTCCTAACCAACTCCTCCATTCTTCAGAACTGACTTTTTTATAGATGATAGTAATCACTATCATCTAGCACTGAGTGGTGAAATTCCCCAACTGTCACCAATCCAGTTACACAATTTATTATAAGGTGCTTAGACAGTTGAAGCACATTATCTTCAGATCAACAACAAAAAATAGTACAGGGATAGTTGAGAAGAATTATAGTTTTCAGTAATGGGCAATTTAAAAAAACTATTTTTTCAGTGTACATAACCTTAAGCAATAGTACCGCACACATTGCAAATTACATTTTGAAGTCATGTTAAGTGGTATTGAAATCCCGGTAATACATAACTTTGTGATAACTGCCCTTGGTACATCACCCAAAATTTGTCCAAAGACTAAACAAGGAAATGGTTCCTGATTAACAAAGCTTATAACTATATTAAATGTCAGCTATTTAACATTGCACTAATTGAATGAACTTTTACACTTAAAGTGATAATGTATTTAGCTATGCATTTTTTTAATGTGTAGAAATAACATGTTTGCTATTGTGCTGTACCGCCCAAGATATAAAGAAATCTCTGATCAGAATGTTTAAGGGGTGGGAGGAGGACAGATGACATTCCAAAGACTGCTCCTCCACTTCACTGCCAGTGAGCACAGCCTCAGACTTCACAGTGTATGCAGGAAACAAGAAGTCTCTCCCTTTACCTTTTGTGTGAAGATACCAGGAGAAAAGGTAAGGGAATGTACAGCCCCTACCCTCCTCATGGCCCCTGCCATTCACAGGCACGTGGTCCTGTCCACTCAAGGATGGGCGAGACCCATACGTACTACAGAAAATTGTGTGAAAACAGTCAGAATCAGCATTTTAAAATTTTTGGTCTTATTCTGGCTCTGCCTAAAAAGGCTGTTTTCACACAGTTTTCTGTGGGGGGTTATGGGTCTCATGAGTAAGTGAGGCCAATTAGGGCTGCAAAGAAAGGGCCAAGGGGGCTGCAAGGGGGGATGCAAGGTAAAGTCCTGCATCGCATCGGGTTCCCGCGGGTTATCAAATTTGCAGGTTGGGTTTGGGTTTGAATGGGTTGTGGGTCACGTTTTGGTAAAGAGAACTACGGGTCAGGCAATGGGTAGTTGTAGTTTTTAAACCATCTGAATAACTACTGGTTACCTATCTCTTTCACAGATGAACAAGAAAATAGATGCAGATTTAAAATGAGCTGAGGCCCATGGGTAGGTAATTGGAGACACCAAAAAGTAATGAGAGAGGTCCATATGTTGAGCTGAAAGTGATAACTTTGAAAATTTATTCCATCAGAACAAAGTAAAAACAGTGGCAATATTTCAAGCCCACACTTAGCCCTTTTTTAAGGCTTTGGTGTTATATATGGATATTGGAGGGCTGGGGCAGTTTGGTACAACTTTGTATTTTCAATTATAGGTAATTGGGGACAATAGGGATATATTATATAGATATGAAATTTACTTTACTTGGTGTTGATTGGAGAGGGATCACTCTGCCTGCTGTATGGTACATTGTACTCTATACCAGGGATCTCCTACCTGTGGGTCTATATTTGTTTGAAAAAATAAATCCCAGCATTCCACCACAGCACTCGCAATATTAGAAGGCATCCAATGAATGCTGAGGGTTGTAGTTTTCAGACATTTGGATGCCTGCAAGTTGAAGAACCCTGCTATATATTTTAGTGGAATGGTAGCTTTGTCTCTATAAACATTTTTGGTTATGAATAAAATATTTATTTTAACTTTTAGACTTTTTTTTTAAAACTTTCTGTACAAATTATAGGAAGAAAGACTGAAAGCGGGTTGGGTTGGGTTTCGGGGTCCAAAACTTGTGGCTCGGGTTGCAGGTATGAAGTGGGTAGAAAAGTGGTTTGCGGGTCTGGTGTGGGTACAGATTTTTCTGGAAATTTAGACCTGCACAGGACTCTACTGCAAGAGAAGAGTCCAAGGGGGGGGCCTGCAAGGAGAGGTTCCATGAGTGTGAAACATGAGTATGAAAGGCTCTAGGGGCTGCAACGGAAGGGGGCCAAGGGGTGCCTGCAAGGGGAGGAGAAGACACAAGGAAGAGGGACTGTCATATTTTTTAGAGCAATAAGCAAGAAGTGCAGGAGATCTGGTGAAAAAAATGTAAAAAATTAATGAAAGTTAATTTTTCCCCTTTAAGGAGTGATGGGATAGTGTAAATCATTTACATAGGCTATGCCTATGTAAAAAAATATTGTGTTTGCACTGAGTATTTTTTTTAATAAACAATCAGGGAGATTCAATAAAAGTTCTTATCGTTAAAAATGCAAATATTGCAAAGTGCAAATTTTGACCCAACCATTCAGATGTTAGCTTTTAAATGTTAAATAAGATCAGATTGGTTGCTGCAAAATTAGCACCATTTGTAATATTAAGAACTTTTATTGAATTTCCCTGAATGTTTTTACTTGTTACTGATATGTTACTGATAACATATTAAATATAGCAAAACACACAGAACATATAAGTCCTCATTTACCCAGACTCACTGGGCAAATATATTAGTGTTGGATGCGCAGGTTACGCAAAAATCACCCGCTCATCCGACGCTCACGATTTAATATCGCATTTGCGCTAGTTTTAGTGCAGGATTTTAACGCAAGCTATTTGCTGGCGTTAAAATCCTGTGCTAAAACTAGCGCAAACGCGATATTAAAAATCCCGCAGTGGGTAAATCCCTTACCTGGATTTACCCACATTCGAAACGTGATATTAAATCGCGGAAGAAGCATTTACCCAAAGCGATATTGGCTTTGGGTAAATGAGCCCCATAGACATTTGGTACAATATGTGAAAATAAGACACTGCTCACAAATTTACTTTTCCTGTTTCAATAGCGAATACTTTGAGTTTACCACGGTTCCCAATTCATTAAAAATGCGTGGGGTTGTCCCATTAGCTGGGCTGTGCATCCCTTCATTTTTTTGTTAGTAGTTACTCTGTTTTTGATTCCATATATTTAAATGCCATGAGTTATCATAGAAGATCATTCACGTCCTACAATTACAACCAGGCAGTCATACAACACCATGCAGTTCTAAAGTACTGCAATCATATTGTGTAAAGGATCATGCAATTACTTACGATCATAACAGTGTCACTATTTAGGGATACTGTGCCTTTAATAGTATTTTTACAACCGCAATTGTACAATTACGATTGTGGTCATAAAATCAAGATTGCAGTCACACAATTACGATCGCGATCATATATTTATCATCGTGAGTTATCGAAATCGCCAGCTACATTCCAGGGTTACTAAAAACAAATGCTACATTCGAGGTTTACTGAAATCGGCAGCTACATTCGAGGGATACCATAATCAAATGCTAAATTCGAGGGTTACCGAAATCAACCACTACATACAAGGGTTTCCGAACAATACATTCGAGGTGTACCAAAAATCGCACGCTATATTCTAGGTTTAGCAAACAGCTTGAAAAATCGCTAATTATAAAATTTTCGATAATTAGCAAAAATATAGCCGCGAGTTCTCAACACAAACTAGTTCGAGCCCAAACTAGCTCGTACAGTTCAAGTTCACCCGAACTTGTAAAAGCTCAGCCTGAACTCGGGTTCAGGTTCGAGCCATCCCTTCTCCTAAAACATACATGATTATTTGTATGTATATTTGGCATACAATATATTAGCTAATAACATTAGTTTAAAATTCATATTGTAGAATTGTTGGGATTTAAAGTCACATTAGATTATTTTAATCCTTATTAAGACAAACACGTAGTGAAATGTAGAATAAAAACGTTCTTTCCCTGTGACCCAATGATTTTTTAACTTTTCTTTTTATCTCTTTTGAAACTATGTTAATGCTATAAAATATTCCTGATTGTCGATAGTAAAATGAATGTTGTTGTCAGGATTCAGGGGGGGGTCTCAGTTGCGACAGTCGCCTCACTTTCATCTCTGAGCCTGGAAGGACACACTGGTAGAGTAGACAGGTGGTCCAGGACTCAGTGGGTCAAGAGTACCCAGAGTTGAAATAAACAGGAACTCGAAAAGTCCAAGTAGAAAGAGGCATATTCAGGTCAAACAATAGTTGGCAACAGGAATCAAGGAGAAGCTGCAGAGAATAATTAAGAAAGGAAGTAAGTTAGCAACTGGAATCCAGGAGCAACACAGAGGAACTGTGAATAAATAACGCTCAATACTTACTCACTGGAGAGACCAGTTAATGTATGGCACTTCCTTAAGTGACATCAGAGCTTGTTAAGCATGCAAATAATATTTCAGAATCTGTGAGCATAAATGAACCTGACTGACCCCTCTGTTTCCCTATTGGAATCGGTTGATTGGGCATCTGTAACAATCATCCACTGCCCTCAGGGGTGATTAAATTTCACAGGGGGGGAACATGAGAAACTTGGATTGTCGTGAAGGGCTGGATCAATAGATTCAATGCAATTCTCATTGTAGAGATTCTAAAACTGGATTTTATAAAAAGATTAAATTAATATCTTTGGTTCATTGAATGTTTTTTTATTATTCATTGCTATTTTTAATTGAGGTGTGTGAAATTTTGGATCCATTCCATCAAATTTGATTAATCAATTGATCAGATCATCAAAAATAAATCAATTATCCAGCCTGAGACAATCTATTAATATTAAGATTTTTGGGGGTACAGGTTTAGTATTAAAGGGGCCAGTCACATGTGGCCCCATGCCTTACTTTGCCCAGGTCTGCTGCAGTTTGCAACTGACTGTTAGTGGTTTAGGGACCTGGGAAATGGTCTTAGGAATGTATCAATGTCCAAAATATTTACAAAACCACAGCCCAGTACAGAAAACTTCATGCGCTTCGAGATTTCTCGGAATTTCACAATATTTCATATTTTTGAAAATTTGTTCTGGTCCATCTCCAGTTTATAGGTATCGGGCTGGTCATTTTCGGCCAAATACTTTGCTAATACTGTACAAATACCATAGGATTTGTCAAATATCAGTAATGTTTATCGCTACCTTAATTTATAGATTTCTACTGCTCTTTTGTATTCAAAACTACAGTGAAAAGACACAAAATGAAAAGAAATAATGTAAAAACCAAGAAAAGAAAAAGTTATTGCATTAGCAAAGTTCTCCTTTACATAATAATTTCCATTTTCTTATGGGTCTGGGCATGCCGCGCAATTTCTCTGCACCACAGGCCATGAGCTTTGCTACATTGTCCCATGTACAACAAGATGATGTGCAAATATTCATTATATATATGCATGTGGAGTGGGACTGAATAGTTTGTGCGCACGATGTTCCTATTCTACGTACAAATGAAATATATCATTTTCCAGCTTGCCTGGAAAATTCTACATTTTATTTTGAATAGAAATGCCAGTCTAAAATATGGAAGATTACAAACAAACTGTATTTTTTTTCTTTAGCAATTTTCCCAAATCACCATCTATTCTTTTTTACAAACATTACAAGCAGAAAAAAAACTACTCAAGAAAAAAGGCCTTTGAAATATATATACAATACAGTGTATTTCAGTCTTATTAGAGGAGATTTAGACAAATTCCCTTAAGTCATATTTCCTCCTATGCCTGTAATTGCACTTTGAAAGTACATTGCAAGGCAGCTCTTAGAAGAGTGTCAGATGTTATATTACATTGTTACTTCCACAACTTAAAATAAACCCTTCATATCCATTGCAGCAGACTTGTTAGCTGTGCCAAACCAAACCAAAATGAAAGGTCTTCATATACACTATTTAACTATGGAAAGAGGAGCAAGAAAACCCTATTTTCTGCCTTGAAATATCTATGTATTCATTATGGATGAACCAGTCAACCTGGCAGCTTGACATGTAATAATGAATAGATAGATATTGAGAATCAGGAACGTGGGACTATAGGTCAATACTTGCTACTTTTGAAAGAGATTATCAGTCCCAGTTTAGTTTTCCTAGATTGGCGCATGTGGTAATATGGTTGGATTGTATTTTTTTGGGATACAGATGAAATCATCTGTCATTGTAGTTATAGTGCAGAAAATTTTAACAAAATAATACTAAATAACAATTTCCAGTGCTTAGGCTAGAAGCCAAAATAAATCAGTATTTATATATTTTTGTTTTTTGTCCTCCTTGTTTTTGTATTTTGATTTTCTGCAGCATTGAGTCCCCAAGTGGCGCTATATAAATAAACTATACATACATTTCACCTAATGTTTCATCCCCATCTCCTCTAGACTGTAAGCTCTTTTGGGTTGGACGTACCCAGGTAGGGTATGCTTGTAGGCCACACTGTTCCAGTTGCCACTTTTCTGGATCAATCGTCAGTTCAATGTATTATATACGGTGTAGCATACAATTATTAGAGACCCATTGCTGTGTATAAAAACCTTATTTAGACAAAACACACGTGCAAGTTTCTCAAGCAAGGACTAGTGGGTCCGAAACATGTTGCTCACATGTTTTGTTTAAATAAGCTTTTAAATAGGTCTGTGGTAATCGTATACTACACCGTATATAAAACATAGAACTGTAAGCTCTTTTGGGCAGGGCCCTCCATCCTATTGTACCACAGTAAGGGCCATATTTATAAACCCACCCATCGCTAAAAAGCGATACCGCAGGTTAGTTAATTTATGATTGTGGTCGTAAATGTACAATCGCGATCGTACATTTACGACCAAACGTTCGCTAATCAACGAACATTCAATCGTAGAATACCGTGCAGTAGTAAACTATCGCAATGGTATTCTATGGGGATCGTAAATCTACAATTTAGTTATCGTAGATTTACGATCATTATCATAAATTTACAATTGTTAAACCGATCGTTAATCTCCGATCGGTTTAACGATCGTATAAATTTATGATACCCATCGTTAAAGTCGCAGTATTGCTTTTTAGCAATACCGCAGCTTTATAAATATGGCCCTAATGCTGTAATTTACCACACTGAATGCTGCTAGACCAGCACTTAAATTATTTGCACTTTGTATTACTTGCACTACCCTTGTATGTAACATGTATGTTTTTCTCATGCACATTAATGCAACTGTATAGCGCCACAGAAAATGTTGGCGCTATATAAATCCACAATAGCAATAATAATAATACATAACAGTAATCACAGTCTCAGGTTGCTAAAATGTCTGAAAGAAAAACCATACAATATGCACCTTAAAATAGAAAATAAAATGTAACAACAACATTGAATAACTTTGGAGGCTGTGTTTTTTATTAGAAATAAACTTATTTTCCTGTAGTAACCATGTAATAAAAGTGTCTAGCTTTCTAAACCAGCAGCCATTTACACTGTATGTTTGTGACTTCATCCATTTGATGTTCAAAACACTAAACCAACAGTCCAAAATGTGTTGGGTTTTTTTCTGAAGGAAATTGTGAGATAATGTCCAACCATGATCAAATGAGTGTCAGGGGTGGCTCTTTTTGAGTCACCATATTTTTTTTATCTTTAAACTGGGGGCACCATGGTGGCTCAGTGGTTATCACTGATGCTTTGCAGCGCTGTGGTCCTGAGTTCAAATCCACCCTTGGACACATCTGCTAGGAGTTTGTATGTTCTCCCTGTGCTTGCGTGGGTTTCCTCCAGGCACTCCAGTTTCCCCCACAATCATAAAGACATACTGATAGGTTGTTTGTGTCAAATAAATGTGCTTAGATTGTAAGCTCATGTGAATGTATACATGTAATTGTAAAGCGCTCACAGTTCTCAAGAAAGTACACCCCAGCACACCTTCTTTGGCACGGCCTCCAATTGATAGGTGCAATCCTCCCAGCCCTCCACCTTAAGGGCCACAGCAATACGGCAAATGCAAGAAAGTTGGAGGAGCACACTCTTTCATTACCAGTGTTTATTCAAGCAAAAAACATACAACGTTTCGGGGGATGTGACTTCACCTTCCTCAGGTATCATATATAATTGTAAAGTGCTACAGAAGATGTTGGCACTATATAAATCCACAATAATAATAATAAATAATAATAATAAATTCCTCATGATATGGAGAATCACTTGAACGTGTGTTATTATAAGCACTTTTCTTTTAAATCTTTCCATGTAATGCATTGGTATTTGTATTAAAGGGCATGTCCACCCTGAAAAATAACTTTTTATATAAGGTAGGTAGCAACTGCCCACCCCCAATCGCCGTAATAAAACTTCTAAAATATGCCCAGATCTTTACTTACAGCCCCTTCTCTCCCATAACATCTCCTATCCAACTTCTGCAAGCAGGGGCTGGTCCACCATCCGCGTTTGTGATTGGCTAAGATGCGGCCAATAATAGACGCGGCTGACGTCATTGAATACGCTGTGGGAGAGAAGGCTCCTTAAGTAACTATCGGGGGATTTTTTTAAAGAAATATTATGGCAGTTAAGGTTGTGTAGCTTTTACTTACCTTGTGCAAAGAGGATTTCACGCTAGGTGCCACGGCCTCAGATGATGGATCTGGATGTTGAGAAGAGGGCTCCCCTGCGCATGCCTCAGACTTTTATGAGGTTGAGGCAGAAACAGGCACCAGATGACTCACTGACAGCTTCTACTCTGCAGTTTCCAGGACTTAGAAAAGGCATTGCAGAAGAACCATTTGGAGCAGAGTATAAGGTAAGGATTTTTTTAAACTACAGAATGTGGCCAGTATGGGGTTAAATTTCAGTTTTGGGGGTGGACATGCCCTTTAAAAGCTTATCCGGCTTGCTTAGTCTTCTTAGATTTTAAGCTCTACTAGAATAGATACATGGCCAGAAAGCAAGAGAAAGAATTAGAGAGTGATAGTGTCAGCTGACCAGACCATATTGATTCCTATATTGTAAGGAACAGAAAAGCAGCAGAGCCCTCTTTCACCCATAAACTAACAAACAAACAATCAAATTGTCACACCAAGCACTGCAGCGCTAAGCATGAAACCTTTTGTGTTAAGATTATTTACCTTTAAAGGAAGAGATTTTTATTAATTGCTTCCAACATGTATGGACATTGATCTAAATTGTGAATGTGCTGTAAGACACCTTTGCCACCTTTGGTAATGGTTTAGACTCTAAGAACGTTCCCCAACAATGCTAAGATATCAGTCTAATATGAAGAGATCAGAGATTTATAGCCTGTTAGTTCATGATAAAGGCCAACAGTCCCCTCATTAGCAGTACCTGGTGTCACGCTAAGATCACACAGTACTTGTTTGTGAGAGTGATTGCTGCTCTTGCTCAATTTCAGCAAGATAATGAATATTTCTGCTAAGTGAAACCCTGAATTGGAAAGGACCGCAGAGACACAAGATAGAATTTGACATCTGCAGAGAATACTGAAACTGCAGTGAACCAGAAAAAGATTTTGTTGGGTCTAGAAAAAAAAAAATGATTTCTAGAAGTGATGTTAAAGTTGAGTCCTAAAAACTTTTTTATTTTACAAAAATGACTAGATTTACAATTTACTTTAATTTTAATTTTCCAAGTCCTCTCTTAATTATCTAAGCTCAAATTTAGAGACACCTTGGATTTGAAGGTTGACACATGCAAAATATATTGTTTATAGAACATAGAATACTATACCTAGGTTTATATTAAATTTGCCTTAATAGCTAATTAAGGCAAATTAAAAATGATCTGATAACAAGATTATCTTCACAATATTAACCCAAACACTAATTTCTAAGCATTGTGTCCTTGTAATGTGGCATAAAAAATTATTTACCCACCATATGTTTGCTCCATTATAACAAAAAGAGTCAGTGCATAAAAACTAATTGTAAACACATAGAGCACAATGCACTAAAATGCAGACAAGCCATATTAATTGTGCAAAGATTGAGAGAGATCAGGGATGCAGTGAGCCATCTAGCAGATGTGGTGGATACTCATACATTTTAAAGATTTTAACGGAGATCTAATGAGTTTGTAAAAATAAATATCTAAACATTCTTTAAGCCCCAAACCCCTGCCCTTTCACCTAGAATCTACTACCGTAAAATACAGATTAGACAATCCATTTCTACTTTATGTTTCTGGACAAATTTAACTCTGGGCCTCTTTATAGTGAATGCTGTTTGGCTATAAATACAACGCTCATCTAAAGTGTTTCATCTTTTCTGTATGTTAACAGTATGCAGCCTGCAGAACACAAAATGTTGCTTACAGTTATATGAGTTATTGTTGTTTTCTGCACACATTCTTTACAAAATATATATAGTTAATATATAAGAGATTGGTAAATTAGAACAAATAATATTGCCAAGGCAACATATTCTGCTGGCAAGAAGACATTGCTCTTGAGGTAAATGGGAGAAAGCTGAACGTGATGGATGAGAAACCTATTTTCAACCTTCCCATCTGTGTACCCTGGATGAAGCAAACAAAACTGTCGCCTGCTATTTAAAGAAGCAGAGAAGTGGCTTTATTATTGATGCAGAAACCATCTGCCTTTGCCAGCAAAGAAAGGGTCAATAATAAAATTGTTTTGCAAACTGTATCTTCAGGAGACCAGATGTTCTTTTATTCTAACAAAGCTCTAATTGAAATTAAAACGTGCTGTTTTAACTGATGCAGTGTCTGAAACTTTAATTGGCATATAATATCTTACACAATCTAATACAAATCAATATTTCTAAAAAGAAAAAAAAAAACTTAAGTGATATTTAATATGTCTGGAAGTACCAATCCCTGTATTCTACTGGTCAAACCAAGGCAAAGGTCAGAGTGATTACTTGCATAAGTAAATGCATTACATACTAATACGTATTTCACATAAGAAAATGAATATTACAGTTATGTTTATGACTTGCTTGTGTGTTGTGTGTGTGCATGGGGGGGGGGCAGTATTCATTTTTAAAGGACACATTCACATAATTAGCTTGGTATATTTTTATGGTATTGAAGGCTATTTTTATCATTAAAACTATTTATCTCTCCTTATAAACTATGCTTATCTATGTAATCAATTATTATCTGTGCTTAGCTATTTCATCAGTCCAAAATGACTCAATAAACATTTGTATTAAATTAGCATTAGCTATTTAAAAATATAACAGTTAGACTTTGACAGGGTTATTCAATAAAAGTTCTTATCATTAAAAATGGTGCAAAATTAGCACAATTTTTAGCGATAAGAACTTTTATTGAATAACCCTGTGAGTTACTAGTTTAATGAAACAAAACCTAACGTTTATTTACCGTAACTAGTTTATGGCTGCCCAGAGAATACAGTTTTATACTTAAGGGGATAATAATAATACAACAAAAGGTTAGTCCTGATGAAGGTGCACTGTGTATCACTGAAATGTCAATTCAATAAAAATACAAATTGTTCTGAAAATCCAAGGATTTGTCCCTTTTTATATATGATTATAGTTACCTGGAGGCACCTGGTGGAAAAGCGGGAAAAATGCACTGGGACTTATATATATGCAACAAATGCAAATATTTATCTGTGCTATAAATTTTTAGCTACTAGTCAGATGTAATCTAACTGCAGTAACCCTGTAAAAAGTGATCTGATTGGTTGACGCAAAAGTTGCCATCCCATACATACAAAAATTTCATCCATTTCAAACAATTACTCCATTTTAGGAGGATTTGTTCTTTGCAGGATAATTTCACAGTATTTGCAATGCAATTTTTAGAAATCTGCAAAAAAAAAAGACTTTAAAATTACAGGAAATAACAATTACTCCTAGTATCATCCTAACAGTATTGGACAACTGGCAGTCTGAGCAGGGGTGGAGCCTATTTAAGATAGCAGATATGCCGATAATGGCTTTTGGTGCATCACTAATGCTCGTGTTTAAAGCGTCACAATACAATGCCGCTTTCAGCATATAACATCACTTGTGGCGGCTGCACGGTCAACTTCCACGTTAGCCATGCACCGGCTGCAATGAAGGTCACGCTATCTGATATAACATTGGTTAAACTCCTTTACAGGAGAGGTGTGCCCCTTGGTGTATTGCCTTGATATGTATTGGGTGATATTGAACTATTTTATGTATGATAATCAAAAAACAATTAAATCAGATTGTGATATAAAGAAGTTTTGACAAAAATGAATCTATAACATAAAAAAAGAATATATTTTTACTCCAAATGATAAATATGTAGATTCATTGTTGTGTTTCGAATTTATAGATTTTCACTTTATGTACCAATGAGCATAGCATAGTGCAACTAATTAAAAAGTTTCAATGCAATTCTTTAGACCACATTTAAGATGAAGAGGAGAAGTATTTTTCTCTGTTAAACCCTTAATATAATGAACTCCTGTTTATATTCCTGAGATACAGGTAGCACAGAATAGGTGAGCAATGCTCATTATATTGTGCTCATTATGTCTTCTTAAACTAACCCTGTTGATTCCAAAGTGATTGAGTATGGAATCTATTTACTAAACAATAATAAATGAAGTCAGGGCCTGCTGTATACTTTTTACAGTCTGTGTAATTTGTGCTTGAACCCCCACCCCCACCCCCCCACCCCAATTAATTTAAAGCAATGTGGAAGTTTGTGTGGAAATTAAAAAATAAAATAGTTTACGTAATCAATTTGCTGTGTGTGAAAAAGATGTTAAACATATGAAATTATAACATCCCTATAATTAAAACACTAAATTAGGCATTATTTAGATGCATTGAAAGGGAACATTTATATTTAGTTGTCTGGGTAACCATTAAAATCAGTTTAAAGTCTTGGGCTGCAGCTACCAACTGGTTATAAAGCTGGCAAAGGCATACAATTTTCAAACTAAGCTAATCAATATCTACATTCATATTGTGTAGCTGGGATATCATCAGTGTAATTTTTAGTCTAACACAATGTGATATCGGCCATATTCTCATTGATATTTGACAGGATATACCAGGAATCTGATCCAGAGCTGATTTAGGAGAAAGAGGACATTGAAAGCTGTCATCTTTTTTTCACCTAAAATGTTGCTGATTTTACATTTGGGATATGTACCTTTTCCCCCAGAATTCCAAACTCAAAGTAACACCTACATATTAGACATACAAATAGATACAATGCTTAACTTGGTGATCCTCTTAACTTCCAGGTTCCTGCAGTGCAGTAGTCACACGAGATTTACTGCATTGCGGGAACCCAAAAGGAAGTGAAGGTGCTGGTATAATACCCCTGTTAAAAAGGGGAAAGAGCACAGTCTCCCCAAGGATATTACTTTGGGTAGAGTGGATTTAAACTCCAATAGACAGTGTCCTATACACATCCAAGAGCAGGGGGTGCAGATTCTTCCAACCCTTACCCCTAAAGGGTTAATGATATCCAATATAAAAAGCAAATTGTGAAGAATCGCATACCTATAGAAAAGTGAACATACTTTTATTGAACTACCAACATAGCACAACATCTTCACAAATTGCTTATTAGAGTGGATTTAACCCTTTTTTGGCCATTAGCAGCCTTTATTAAGTTTCTCTCACTTAACAGGTGACTGTCAACTCAATTATATGATGTGATATATTGTATAATATGTATTTCCAAAAAGGTTATATAAAATCTTTAAGCACATATTAAAGAGTTTATAAAGGCATTGTTTTACAAAATAGTGATACCACAGATTCACCACAAATGTAAAACACTGCACAGAATCTGTGTTTAAAGGGTATCTCCACCCTTAAAAACAACTATGCTGTAGGGGACCCTAGCCCACCCCCAACCGCCAGGTTTATTTGTTAAAAAAAAAGCATCAGAAAGGTACTTACATGCCTTCATTCCACCGGTGCTCTGATTAGGCCCTCTGCTTGCCGGAACTGCTACAGGGGGCCAGACCAGCTGCCGGCAATGCAGAGCAAAGGACTATAAGTAGAGTTCTGTTCCTTTTTTTAAACAGTTTAGAGGTTTTAGAGGTAGGGCACCAAGATAGATAAAAAGGGAGGGAGGGCTCCCCAAGCAGCAGGGACCAGATGAATCACAGACAGCTCCTATTCTTCACTTTTTGGGACTTTGAACAGGCACTGCAGGAGAACCATTTGGAGCAGAGATGTAAGGTAAGGATTTTTTAACACTAGACAGTGGGGGCAGAAGTTTTAGTTTTGGGGAAGGACATGCCCTTTAACACCTGCATCTGTATCTTATGATACTGACTAAATGCTTCTTTAAATACTAAAAATCAGGCAAAATACCAATGTCATGCAATGTTTTGTAACTGTGCAGTATTGTCTGTAACTGTGTCAGTTTTTACCTACCAATACATTGGGAATGACATTTACTGGATGCTTGTAAATATGCCCTAGTTTTTAAGGCAATTCTTATTATAATAATGTTTTTCAATTAATGGACCTAACTTCAAAGTTAAAACAAAGTATGTCATTTTTCTAGTTTGTACTTTTATGGTGACCAAACAAGAGGAGAAACACGTAATGAATACAATATAGTGAGGGTACAAAATAATATATTCAACATATTTCTGTTTTCTGGTTCAGTAATCCTAAAGTTTTCAACATGCAGTGAACAAATCTTCTTTGCAATTAGATATGCATGAAATATGCAGTATCCATAACTTCACTGCAACTGTGCCGCCCATGTGGTACAGTGCTCTTTTTATTTAAAATATATTTATTAAACTGCTGTTTTCTTTGTGACAATTTGATATATTTAGATGCATTGTTCAGCATTAAATAAGAACTAAACTTAATTAAAAAAAAAAATGAAGCTTTTCCCCCATCTATACATTGTAAGATTCTTCTCTAGTACATTCCATTTAGTACATGTAAGTAATAGATTCTGTAGCTAAGATGGCTTTCATGTTGTTGCCAGTACAACCCACAGCCCATGTAGTCTTCGAAGAGCAACGCTCCCTGACCCCAGTATTCACTGTTGCTATGCAAAGAGTTTATTCTATACAGATGTCTCCACACCAATATGAAAGTCCCAGATAAGACTTTGAAAGCTGCTTTTTACCCTGCAGTTTATTTACCAGACAGTTTGCATTTCATGCAGCATTACTGGGGCAATATAAAACATTTAGCTGACATTGTTTTTCATTTTGTTCCCAGCTAAAGATAAAGTTTCAAAATGTTCTTTGCATTTGCTGTGGTAACTCACCTAAGAAACACACAATCCACAAGGTCACAGGCCTAGTGTGTACGGTGGGTTAGGGGTAAAAACTCTGCTTTTAGGAAGACAGAGTACATGAGGTTGCAGGTTCAATTCCCCAGACTTTTTATTTTTACTGAAATGTTAATATTCTGTTTCTTACATCCATGCTACCTAAGAAATACACTGCAAAGATTTTTTTTCCTTATATGTATTGAAAGCAAAGGATATTATCATTGTTAGGGATAGGAATAATGAATGTGCTTTAAAAACCTAAATTCCCTCTTCTGTGTCAGGGAGAGGGAGGATCTCTGTGCTATATGATTGGCTGTCACCTTCTAGGAAGCAAGCTGCAACTTGTTTTGATCTGTTGAACATTACAGAACATGTGATTTATACTGAGTACATTAACATGTGGATTATTGAAGCTAACCCCTAGAACCCACATGTTAATTTCATAAATTATCCAGCAGCCACAGTAAAGATAGAAATGAGCTTGTTTTATGTTTCTGAATGTGCTCTGTCTATTGGTGCAATTTTGTCTGGAGACTTTAGTTCCCCTTTAAAACTAAAACCATGAAAAAAAAATCAAAGAGTGCTTAATGTATTTGTTCCTTACCGATGTGAATAGCCACCTATGAGACTTTAAAAAAATCACTGTCCCTAGGGCAACAGGAAAATCCCACATCTTTCCAGATCTTTATATCTAAAGGGCAAAATAATCTGTCCTTTAGTGACATGTGTTACACTTTATTAAGCAGAGATAGCTAAGATTACAATTCTGTTTACTTCAGTGATGCTTTTATCCTGTGTTACTCAGGCCTGACATGATGCAGAACTTAGACTGCTGTCAAATAACTTTACTAACTGACAGAGTGAATAATCATTCTTATTACAGCTGAGCACTGGATTTAAGTTGTCTAAGACAGTTTTAAGAGAATAACTGATGTAGTGATAAAATGCTCATGAACAATGCACACAGAACACAACCTTTTGCCTTCTTCTAAAGTCAGAGTGCTTGCTAAAGGAGAGGGATAAACGTGATTGCCCAACATGTACAGTATTCTTCACATTTTAATGTCCATAGAAAAGAGCTCCTAAAAAATACATTCTTTAGTCATGGCAGGATCTATTTTCTTGATGTTGCAGGCAAGATTTATTTCCAAAGAAAGGTTCCATAAAGACATATTCAGTAGTTTCTGATAGATCATACTTTTCTGCATACTCAACACTAATAAGATGTAAAGAGTGGAATTATTTTCAGTAGGCCAAAAATGACTCTTCTTGCTAAGGTAAGTTCAGCGCAAGAACATATATTGAAATAGACAAGCTTAGACATTGTCTGTACGCATTGCAACTGTTCAACCTAATGCACAGATAAGGCCTAATTAATGTTTGTGTCAGCTCTAAAAGTAATGAGTCTGACCATGTATCTTTATATGTGTCACCATGTTCAATATTATTATTTAATTCTTAAACTAATTTCTAGAAGAGATGCTATGCAACACTATCCAACAATTGGAAAAGTCCCCAAATGAGTATTTACTTTTCTAGGTTTACACAGTAGATAAAAGAACAATAAGATAATGTATTACCAAGGTCCAGTGGTTTATAGCATTTTAGTTCTTGTACTGTATGTTCCCTTATGTCAACAAATACAAGTGTAGACAAATAGTAGATTAATAGAAGCATTTTCTTTTGCACAAACTGCTTCAAATCAAATAAATACTGAAAATAAGGCATCTTTGGGCATTTGGTCACTTCCCTCTTGTGTCCTAATCTGATGTACCCTTTCTTCTAAAAAAAAAGATTTTACTGCACATAATCAGTTTTCCTTGGCTCTGCCAGATTTGTCATGTATAATTCATTTGAACACACCATTAGGTACGTTAAAGTTTACCAGGGGTTTAGTAAATCATGAATAAAACAGTGATAACATTTAGCTGGTGCTAAAAATTGTTCAACTCTTGGTGCACTGAATTTTATTAAATCAGTATTTTTCTCGTTCTAGCCTTGGGCAGTTGAATTAGAGCTTTATGACAAGAGATAATTATGCCTCAGTTGGCACTGAATACAATTAGGAACTTAGCAAAAATAAATGATGAACAATGCTCAGATAGTTGGAAGCATCAAGCCAATGTATTTGTTTATATGTCACAAGAATTAATACAAAGAGAAGATGAGGGCCAATATGGGTCAGTTCATTTCTTGTCTTTCATATATGCAGCTTGAGCTCTGATATTAACCATTTGACTCACAAAACATTTTTCAACTGGTGTGAGTTGTCCTTTCCATGATATCTATTCCTCCTTTTTTGAAGTAATACATAGTTTTGCGCCCCAGCTGGCACACAAACTGCTATATTACAAAGCAGTGCTTTAAAATCTTACCCGAAAGAAGTTGAAATCTTCAGACTATCCTTTTTTCTTATAATGATTCTTTACTTTTCAGATCATTCATCTTTGTTGTCACTAATGCATATATAGTATTGAAAATTAATAGCAGACTAGTCACAGGGCTGATGATACCTATGGGATATGTACATGTTGCAGAGTTCTGAATGTATTGTATACTGTCCTTTTAGAACATAACACAGCTTTCTGCAGACATAGGGCCCTACCTGTCTGGTCAAGAGATTCATTAGCATAAGACTCTCATTTCTGACAGGGGTAAGTGCAGGATTTTCAAGGGGGGGATTCCTGCATGGAGAAAAGCGATGATGTCATTTACATCTGTTAATACCTAAGCACATGTAGATTTTATAACATTTAATCATACAACTGTTTAATCAATTTAAAAAATATTAGTCATTTTTATGACTATATTTTTATAGTTGTAGGTTATAAGTGTGCACAGCAGCAGAGGAGGCTTGTTCAGTAACAGACAATAGCTGATGGAAATTACTAAACAAGCCTCTTGGATATGAGCACGCACATCAGCAGACAAGGCGTGAATGTGCCAGCGAGGGTTAGGGGTTTGTAAGTTTAATATCTCAGCATGGGAGCATCTTTGAATGAAGTAAGTAAAACGAAAATAGGGTTTTGGTTGATGAAAGAAAAGGTTCAATTTTCATTTTTTGAGGGTTAGACTTGCCCTTTTAGGGAAGGGGTAGCTTATATAGTGAATAATGCATCCCCTACTTAAATTAAAAGAATATTAAGTCACTGAGGAGTTTTGTGTCTATATAAATGTGCAAGGAAACAGACTGTTATACAGGTCAGGGAACTCTGGGTAACTCTCATGTATTATAAGGCATAATGTATTCCCTACTGTAAATTCTAAGGCTATTAGAAGTCACTGAGGAGTTCTGTGTCGATATAAAGGTATAAGGGCACGTGCTGAGTTATAAAGGTCGGGGAACTCTGGGTACCACTTTTGTATTATAAGGAATAACGTATCCCCTACTGTCAATTATAAGGATATTAGAAGTCTCCAAAGAGTTCCATGACTATAAAGGAAATGGGACTCTGAAGTGACTTCTAATATCCATATAATTAACATTAGGGGGTTCATCTTATTATTTTATTTTAAAGAAGTTAAACTCTTGACTTTTTAGCTTCTTTTTCCCATCCTGCTGCAAATGACATACATTTTAACACTACATACCATCCCACGTAGATTCCTGGCTCACACTTACTCTCTCATCGCACATGTGCACAGCATCACATCGCAATGATGTCAGTGCAACCATACTGGGTAGCGCGGGTCCTCATTTGACCTCTTTTTCATGTAGGTATGTGCCGGCGTGCCACATATGTTGAATAGCAGTCTGTAGGTAATGGGGAGATGAGGAGATTACACAGGGAGCAAGCAGAAGGGGGGGTCCCGGGCACGGTAATCACCCCCGAAACATGCCACTGTGTGTGACTTCTATTACATTCCTAAAATAAAAACATTGCTAAGAGGAACATTGTTAGAACATTGTTAGTCCTATTAATAATACACTGCTTGCTGTAATTTTGGAGCATCACACAAGCATTTCCTAAGGTAGAATCCCACCTGTGTAAAGGTCTGTTTTGGGCTGTTGATTGTCAAAATAATAATTTCATTAATATTTTTGTGTTCTCTCTTCAGTAACGAAAACTTTTAAAAGAAAATCTGGAATCTTTGAACAAAATATTGTATTTTCAAACAGGCCACACAATATATACTTTTAAGTTAATATAAAAGAAACCAGATTTACTTGATGCAAAACTTCTCTTTTTTATGTTTTCATTTTGCAAACATACAGTGCAAGCTTAGTAACGCATTTGTTCTGTAAATATATATTCTACATGTGTTGCAGACTACGCAGACATGACAGCTAAATCAATAAGGCTTGACAAAATCAGCTTGAAATCAATATGCACAACTACCATTTTAATATAACATTTTGTGAATTGCTAGTCATAATCAGAATTTAACATAGTGTAAGCTTCAAGCTCAGGAATTGCCAGACTTCCACCTAGTGTTAGCAATAGACAATAGTTTTTATTGTGAATAATCCTTGGGGCCCAGTAACAACTGCAGTCCATTTTTCTACCTTGCCCTGTGTTTTTAAAGGGATCACATGGTTAAAGCAGTGTGTAGTAGGAAATCGCAGACTAGATTTCATTTTCTATTATGTCAGGTTAACACGTGGATGTGATTCTTTATTTATTTTTACAGAAGCATAATTGCAGCTCAGTGTTATATGTAATTTCTGTGGTTCATCCAATGCTTTCATATTAAAGGATTTTATATATTCAGAATTTATAATTATAAATGCAATAAACAGTAATTGTCTACTAAAAATTGCTGTTACTGATTTGCCTGGGAATGTCCCAAATCCCAATAAATTATATACTAGCTAGAAAATATAAAGGCTAATTTATTAAGAGGTGCACAAATGTGCCTTTTTAAAGGTCTACTACAGTTGAAACATCTGATGTTGTTGCCGATTACAATTTTGTACCTCTTATTAAAGGGCTTCTATAGTGGGAAAAAGTTATTTTTTTTTCCTTTCCATGTCTTCTATAGTTCCCCCCAGCTCCCAGAGTACATTTACTTTCCTCAGATTCCTCCCCTGTCTTGAGATATAAAAGTTATACCTTTTATTGAATCTCACTAAAATTAATGGTACAGTATAAACTGACTGTCCAGGTTATGAATTACATTTTAGTACTGTATTTCTTTGTAATAGATGGCTACTGTATAGAGTGTATAAAGTTAAAAAAAAAAAACATTTAAAATTAAAAGTACTTGGGAAAGGGATATCGAACTGGTTATTCCTACTTCCCAATATTGTTTCTATGAGGAGCACCAGATCAAAGAAAGCTGATTCTACCAGTCTTCCTCCTGTTTTCAGTACTATCTTTAATACAGAAATAGTCCAGGACTAACCTGGCAAATGAAAACTGTAGGTGCTGTACCTCTGCAAATAAATGATATTGGGAGGTAGGAATAATCAATCCTATTTTCCTGCCCCAGGTACTTTCCATTTTCAAAATGTTAATTTTTATAGTATAGTTATCCTTTAAATGTTAAGGTACTCATAGACTTAAATATAATGCTTAAATCCCAGCTATCACCCCAACTCCTATCATTAAACCTAATCATGGGTAGATTAAAGGGTATGTCCACCCTTAAAAACAATTTTTGATATATGATTCCCCCTGTCCCCCCAGCCCCAACCGCTCTGTTTATATTCTTAGAAAGTTCCCCAAACTTAACTTACCTCCCCTCTTTCCTCTGTCGCGCTGCCGGCCCTCTGCTTGTGAGAAAATGCAAGCAGAGGGGCAGGACCGGCAGTCGCATCTGTGATTGGCTGAGCGGCAGCCAATCACGGACGCAGCTGCCGGGAGTTCATTGCGGCGCGGGAAAGAGGGAAGGTTAATTTAAGAATAAAAATGGAGCGGTTGGGGCTGGGGGGACAGGGGGAATCATATATCTAAAGGGTTTTACGCTAGGGGGAGGGAATCCTGAGAGGGAGGGAGAGGGAGGGAGAGGGAGGGGGAAGGAGGGGGAGAAAGGCTGCAGTATGCATGCCAAACTTCTCCCGGAGGCCAGGTAGGAGGCAGAGTCCTATATGGACTCTGCTATCCTCCTGGTGGGCAGTTTTTGGGACTTTGGGGGGGGACTACAGGAGAACCATATGGAGCTGGGATGTGAGGTAAGGATTAAACTACACTACAGAATGGGGCCAGTAGTGGGGGGGTTATAGTTTTGGGGGTGGACATGCCCTTTAAAATAAAAAAAGAAAGAAAATAGAAATTGCTTGAGACTTCTGGTCAAATACTGACAATTTTTTAATAGCCTATGACCAGTTTGTATTATGGTGCTATTTAAAATATTTACTAAACATTTCTGATGATATTAAAAGTTAAGAATTTTGCAGTTCTGATGAAGTAGCCACTAGGGGGACTTCTGTACTGAACCATTAAGAAATTCATTTTTTTTTTATTCCATAAACATATATAAACATTCATATTAGATTTGTTTATATCCTAGGGGTTACACAATTGTTATTGTTTATATATTTGTATTTTAGTAACTATAAATGTTATTATGTAAGTTGATATCAGAATGCCTGATAACTAGATAGATAGCAAGATCTAAAGTGCTAATTTGTTTGTTCTTTCTTTTTCCTTTAGAGTCTGGTCTAGCCCTAGGATTTATGTCAAAGGACAAGTTCCGAAAAATGTCTGAAGGTCAGTTATATTCAATATTACAATATATATATATATATACTGTGCTAATTGACTTTAAATCTGCTCAACCACTTAACTTACACTTTAGTCCTAAAGGAATATTGTGACATCTCTTAATACAGAGAGGGCCCCATGCAATTAATAACGCCCTGAAACTAATTTTTCCAAAATTAGCAGTTAAAAATACAACAGTATAGTCTCCCCACCCCTTGCCCTTTATAATAAAGTACTTAGTTTTCTTGGTTCTCCTGCCAAGCTTCAGCCCAGGGCTTGGCCGGTCTGAAGGCATGCTCTGCTAGAAGCGCATATTCCCATTGGCCAGATTCCGAACATAAACCTGGATATGGGACTAAAGAAGCCAGCCATGGTAATTTCTAAGCAGAAGTGCAGGAGTTATGAATCTAGAATCATAGGTGACAACCTAGAGTTTTTGGTCCTCACCCTTGGTACTTTAATTAGTTTTATTTGGAGGGGGTGAAGGGGAAGACTTCAATTGTCCTTTAACGTTCTATTTTATTACTAATGCCCTTCTATTAGTTAGTTTTAATAAGTAGGTTGAAGCTTAGATTTTTCCAAATGCATCAGATTAATGCTGGCCATATACTCTCTAAATATTAGAGATATTTTACAATATAATTGTATGTTGAATTGATTGAAATGTTGTGGTGGCCAGTGGTCATACCTGCTGACATTCTATCAATGTTCCCTGGTTCGGATCATTAATTTGCATTCACCATTGGAGCACAATGCTGATCACAAAATGATCTCCGCAGCATGTCAAAACATCAAGGGAATGTCAGGTACAGTACATTGCACAATCTATGGGCAGCAAGACACAAACTAGGGTATAGTCAGCATTGCAAATACAGGAGGTTAATTGCTGATTTTAGTATAAATGTGTTCCAGGTCATTATTTTATACTGTACATGTGTGGAGGGTTAACAATGCAATTTTCAAGGCAACAATATCCATTTAAATTCCACAATATTATATTATTTAGGCTCAAAAAAATTAAAGCTATAAATAAAAATGGAAAGTTATTATTTTTGTTCTATTTTTCCTCTTTTAGTTTCTTCTATTTTATACCTTATACAATCTGGCAACACCCAACATGCTCCAAAGAGACAGTTATGGTTCTGCCTCAGTAGAAAATTAAATTTTTCTTACACTGCCAATCTAGAAATTTAATTTACACTCTTGTCAAAAAGCTGCCAGTGTGTCACTGATTGGAGAAAGAGGAATGCAGATCCCCGGAAAGAGAAAAAGAGCCAATTGATCTCAACAATTTTGTTCACAGACAGTAATCAAATGTGTTAGAAAGCCAAAAGTAGATTTTTCAGGCTAGGAATTGCTTTGACTTTGATTTTCTGAGAAAGGCTACAATTATTTTTCTAGGGACTACAGGAATCAACAAAACCTATGCTTTCTAAAAAATACAGACATCCATCCTATAAACGCTGACCTTTAGCCAAGACAGGAACAATTACATTTTAGAGAAAAAAAACTTTTTTTCCATTTAAATTTAGTGCAGAATATCAACAAGGTACAGTTATTCCCTGCTAATGTGTCCTCCCTAAGGCTCAGACATGCCCAGCTAAACAGTAGCTGTTCTACAGCCTTTTTAATATTCCTTTCTCTCTAAGATGCAATAGACTGGCTTATGAATTAAAGGAAGGTATACCCAATGTTTTACTTTAACAGTATGATATTGTACATAACCAGTAAGATTAAAAGCACAAAAACAATAACATCATATATGCTTCAGTAGCTGTGGGAACTGTCATTTTGCTCAATTTCATATCTTACGCATTTGTTCCAATAAGAAAATGCTAACCATGTTTTACCATTCAATAATAGTATTTATACCTGATATATTTATGAATTAGAAATTTCCCTGAGAGGTTAAACTTAGTAAATATATAACATGTATATTTATATTTCAGTAAAGATTAGTACCAAGCACACCATCTTGTTCAATGAAAAACTTTTTAACGTTTCGGTGCTGCGAAGAATTCTTTACCTAAATTGATATGTAACAGATTAAGGCATCTGTGTTCCTTGAAGCACCCAAAAATGATGACATCATATCCCAAGGGAGGCTATGCTCAGCTAAAATGCAATTTTAGCTGAGCACAGATTTTATACAAGATTATATGGTTAAAAGATCAAGTAAATATGGATATACATATTAAAGGCAGCTGCATCGGTGTATGGAAATATGTTAGCGGGAGTGCATAGCATTATGACCAATACAATTGTATATTTTTATATATATGTAATTTTTACGTTTGTGAACATTCCAAGATGGCGCCCGTGACATCACCTATATATATATAAAATCAGGGCACACTCCACTCCAACCTTGCTGTGCCCCTAGTGCTACCCAGAAATTCAATAAATAGTCCAATATCAAGGAAATAGGTGCACTCTAGGGGTCTAGTTAATATATTTTAGTTGTGCAGTAAAAAGGCAAAGTTTCGGTCCAAGTCTAGGACCTTTATCAAGCCAACCTTGATGGTTGGCTTAAGTCTGTTATCTACCAGAACTCCCAAATCTTTTTCCATAAGAATTTCACTTAACACAGTTATATATGGTGTAGGTGGCACCAGGATTGCTAAACCCCAAATACACCAATACATTTATCAACATTGAATCTCATCTGCCATTCTGCTGCCCATTTTGATAATCTATCTAGGTCTGCTTGCAGCAATCGCACATCATTTAACGTGTCCAAAGCTCTGCATAGTTTAGTATCATCAGCAAACACAGTGACCTTGCTCTCAATGCCCCCTTGCTCTCATTTATAAACAGATTTTAAAAAGTGGCCACAGTAAACAACCCTGAATTACTCCACTTAGAACTTAAGCCCACATGTATCTCAATTGACCACCGCTCTCTGTTTGTGATCAAATAACTAATTCTTTATCCATGTACAAAAACAGTCCCCAATTTATACATTAGTCGCCTATGTTGCACATTATCAAAAGTATACTACATCCCTTTACGTGCAAGAGTAATCCCTTTACTTGCAAGAGCAGCAGTAGCAGAGGCTTGTTTGGTAATGGCCGTGAGTGACGGCCATTACCAGGAAGTGTGAGTCGCGTCCTGACAATGGCCTATGAGAGGGCTGAAATGCGTAGATCAGAATAAAGTTGTTGGATATTATTTTCTAAGACCTGCTGAGTGCTTTCTTAAAGGGCATCTATAGTGAAAAAAACACATTGCCCCTTTGCAAAGTTAAATTCATGTACTCTGTGCTGCCTTAATCCTATCTCTGTCAGTGACTCTGTAACCATGGTGTCAGATCTGTGTGCAGCACTCCCCCCTTCCCCTTCCCCTTCCCCTCTGTTACCTCCTCCATGTCTCAACTCCGGCTAACCGACAAGCTTATCATGTGCAGTAGGAGTTAAAAGTTCAACATCCTGAAAAACACACCCACGCACAGTGGCCAATAGAAAGCAAACTGTCCTGGAGACATAGGAAGAAGAAATAGAACAGTACAGTTTACGATCTCTCTCTTTGTGACCCATCATCAATCAGTGAAAGCTATGAAGAAGGGGGGTCAAGTGCAGCCTTATATCTACCATCAAAGCTACCTCTCTCTCCCTGCTAATACTCTTATCTCTATGTTTATTACAGAGCAGGGAGGGGGGATCACGTCACAGGGATTTGATTGACAGCCCAAGTAGGAGTACAGGAATGCCATCAAGTATTCTTCTAACTGGTGTATCTCAGGACAGAGAGGGAATCTGAAAAAAGTGAAGACACTCTAAGGGTTGTGGGAAATTATAGAACACATGGAAAGAAAAAAAAAATAATTTTCCCACTATAGATGCCCTTTAATGTTGGAGAATCTATGAAGTTTGGAGAGACAGCCAGACAAGCTGTGCCAGTGTCGCTCGTACCATCACGTCGTATATGTGTATGTGTGTGTGTGTATATATATATATATATATATATATATATACACCTATGTTCTTATTCTTACCTATTCCATTTGCTCATACTTGGATTTTTGCAGTAACATTTCTTGTAAATAATTGGTGTTAAATTGTTTAACTAACTACTATAAGTTCAATAAAATATGACATTTTTATCATGGGGAAATAGAGATCACTGTGGCACCACTTATGTTTCCCTTAATGCCCATTTAAGGCAGTAAAACCCTAATATAAAAACAGCCACTGTAAGTGTTCTTAAGGCATTTAGTAAATTCCTGTTTGTAAGGTAGTACTTTCCAGTCATTATAGAACTGCTCCGAGGCCCTTAACGTTTCTTCATTTTATAGATTTTTTTTAATAGGTTGTTGCCCAAGTCATTTGTTAAGTGATATATTCTTTTAACAAGCTGATTTAAAACCTCAAATTGCTAAGAGGTGCTTTTATACTTCTATTTTGCTTCACTTTTTACAAAGCTGTATTACAGTCGACTTTTAGCTTCTGTGTTGACTTTTTTAAACTAAGGGTTTTGCTAAGTTCAGCTGATTCCCCATATTAACATTTACGTTAACATTTGCAATTGGCTCATAGTTGCTGGCATTTAACCACTATTGCAACCACAGATTTTCACTTCAAAATATCTCTACTATCCAGTCAGATAAATACATGCACCCAGTATGTAAGTGGCGTATTTCAGCTGGCAATACACTATAAGATGTACTTCCCAATGTTCATGCCTTGGTCAAACATGTTGTAATCGACTTTTAATTACAAAGTTAATGGTCAGCTCAGAGAACGTTTTCTACTTTGCCAAGTTTTGCAAAACAGAAATTTGGCAAAGTAAGAAAAATATTTTAAAGTGAATGGGAGGTAAGATTTAGCAATTTCCATGTTTTTCCCCAAACACTGATACAAATAATAAAAGTGTACAAATAATAAAGGAAGTTGGGAAATGGCATGGGCCGTGTAGCAACAACTAGAATACATTTTTAAATTATTGTCTGTCTAAGTATTGTCTAAGGGAAACAGTGTAGGAGCGCTCATATGTATCAATACAAAAATAAATAGAGAAGATAGATATGTTGGCTATTGGACTGGCTGAGAAGCTGACTAATGGACTGCCAGGCTAGGCCATATGTATTAAATAACACAGAATTTTATTTCATTTCACAACCAAACACAGCTAGTGGGATATGATGCATCTGATGGATACAGTACTGCCTGATTAAAAATCCATTGAGCTGTAGTGAAAAATGTACCACCTTGGTCACAGTAAACTGTGAGTTGGAAATGATTTACATGATATATAGAGCATGCTTTAACATTGTGATTTGTCCCGGGCCAACCGCTAGCTAGTGGTGACCGGTCGGTCAGGACGAAATATCCAGCTGCGTGTACCATGCCATAAGCTGTTTCTTAATAGGAAGAGTGAATGTGAATAGATCTATTACTGATTTTATTTAAGTGACTGAATTGAATAAAATATATCATTAGTGTATTTAGGCAATTCTGCTGGCTAAATCCTTCAAATAGAATGGAAATTTCTTACTTTGAGCTGTTAAAGCATGCTCTATATATCATGTAAATCATTTCCAACTCACAGTTTTTAGAGATTTACCTTTCAAATAAAAGTAAATATTGATACAGTGTTTTGAATGTAAAGTATTTAATGTAAATTCTTCATTCCTTATGTTGCATGACCTTTCATATGTGCACTCACATCTTGTGTAATTATTAATAATTAATATAAATATAGATATTAGCATTGACCTCATAACTTATACACATAAGGCAGAGATGACACAGCACAGCATCTAATTTTATTAGAAAAAAATATCAAATGAAGGGTAGATAAAAGATAAAAGCTGATGGGAAATTCTTATGCTGATGCATGCTATATAGTAAAAGGATTTTTTTTCCTCCACATTTTTTTTTTATTTTTACGTTTAAGTGATTTCATTTAACGGGCAACAGAGTTCCTTAAAAAGACATGCATCTGGGATTTTATATATCCCTTCATCAGGCATTCTCTCTGAAAATGAAATGGAAATTATTTATACACACAGAGATAGCACACAGTGTGATACACTTCAAAGGATTATCCTGACATAAACACGTGAAGGGGAAACACACACATACATATCAAAGTAAAAAAAATCAATTGATTATTTTAGCAAAGATATAGGACTACCGTGTGTAAACTCTGGATAGTTTGGAGGGATGTGTAAAGTAACTATGTTCTTTGAAATGAAAATATCCAATACTATATTGTTCTGTGAAGGTGAAAAAAAACACATTTTCTTAATTTAAATGGTAAATATTTGCATGAATTCATGGTCACACAAATAGCATGTGATGGCTATTTTAGGTAGGAAATCATTTTTAATGTTGTGAGGGATTTTTTCCAAAATACTTTAGGGTGATTCCTATTGAGCTAAGGTATTTTCATTGAGGATACGCAGGAGATAATTCAAGTCTTAGGGTTATCTAGTTTGCAGGAAATAGATAGATAAATAGTTGGGGGAAAAAACAACAAACAAGCCATCCTAATTTCTCATAAGTATATCAAGCTTTTCTACTCGACCCTTGGCTTGGGAAAAGGAATGCAGTTCCCGAAAGACCTTGAATATCCTGCACTTATCCCTGAGCCATGGCACATACCTGTCAGTAAAAATATCAAGCTGGTCTTCAGATATGGTCCCACAAAATCGTGATCCTTGGTAGGTACACAACTAATTTGCTCAGGATGCTGGTGGGCCCTCTGGTCATTTCTTGTAGAAAAAACAATCATGTCCTTAACTTTGAAATTTTCTGCTGTTCCACTTCTCCCAGTGCTTGTTACTTTTGTAATAGAGAAGTGTGAAGCAACATTGAACTTTTTTCACTTTTTCATTCAAAAACCACCCCCACCTTCACCTTGAACATCCTGAACTAGCCCCTATAACTGTTAGTAGGAAATAATCATTTCCCAATATACTCTATACACATGGCATATATGAATATTCAACTATTCCTAACAGCAAGCATGCCCATCTGTTAACAGAAGTTATAGATTTTAACAGGTTCTAGTTACTAATAGCATATGTAGACTAGTGTAGGGTCATGTATGCTTCAGTACACTAACAGGTACATGAGGAGAACTACATTCATTTCTCTAACATCCACGGGAATCTATAAAGTAATTTCAAACACATTTCCATATGTTTAGCACAAATGAACGGACTCTGATGACTGCTGATGTAAGACTTAGAAACCACAAAATATTGGTAGCTTAAAAGGCTACTGTATAGAATAAAGTAATATAGACCTGCTCAAACTAATTTTGAAAATTTACGTCAGTTCAGATATCATACCCAACAGTATATGTCATACTTTAGAGGGTAGTGCCCCCGTCCGCGCTCTCAACGACTTATAGGCACAGTATCATCATTCTGACGATTTTATCTAAGACAAATGAAGCCTACAGTGATATTATGGCATAATCAAACACACAATATGTCCACAAAAATTCTCTTTAAACTGGGGAAATTGACATTCTATTAAGATGTCTCAACTCTTAAATACTATATAAAAAAAAAAACCTTAAAAACACCTAAAACACACCAACAACCATTAGTGATGGAGGATGATCTAATGATGCATTCATACCACACACATATCCAATATTGTTAAGCATGTCATATACACACGCCCGATACTGCATTTATCCAATGGACTAATTACAAACCTACCGGCACAAAATGTGTCAATAATGTAGAGGAGGAGGTCACGTGATGCACGATCGCGTCTGAGGACACGAGCGCCATTTCCTAGCCGAGTAACTGCATGGTCTCAGACACATGTGGACACAGCAGGAGGATCTTAAGTAAAGCGGGTGGAATAATGTGTACAGTTGATTTAAGTGCCGCGACATATATGTTCGTTAGTTTACGGATATTAGAAGTCCTTTATTTAGCTTAACAACTGTCAAATGTCCACTATACCACAGCCGGTTGGCAATAAGACAAATTGCATTAAAGTAGGCCTCAGTGAGGCCACGAGTTAACGCATACGATATAGATGAGACATTTGACAAATGAGATAGGCACTGGTCAAACTAAGGGCGTCTATTATGAGGCTCTATAGGTTCCGCCTACTAATACATTATATATAGTAGCGGACATATGTGTAAAGTTGTGATATACCCGAATTTGATAATATTAGATCCTCCATTATGCAGATTCTGTGACCATTGTTAAGATTAACACTATTAGTGTTTGGGTCCCACTTTTAACTGCATTATAGACACATTTTGTGCCGGTAGGTTTGTAATTAGTCCATTGGATAAATGCAGTATCAGGCGTGTGTATATGACATGCTTAACAATATTGGATATGTGTGTGATATGAATGCATCATTAGATCATCCTCCATCACTAATGGTTGTTGGTGTGTTTTAGGTGTTTTTAAGGTTTTTTTTATATAGTATTTAAGAGTTGAGACATCTTAATAGAATGTCAATTTCACCAGTTTAAAGAGAACTTTTGTGGACATATTGTGTGTTTGATCATGCCATAATATCACTGTAGGCTTCATTTGTCTTAGATTAAATCGTCAGAATGATGATACTGTGCCTATAAGACGTTGAGAGCGTGGACGGGGGCACTACCCTCTAAAGTATGACATATACTGTTGGGTATGAGATCTGAACTGATATAATTTTCAAAATTAGTTTGAGCAGGTCTATATTACTTTATGATGTAAGACTTAGGGCTCATTCACACTGAGCTGCATTTTAGTGCGATGTCTTGTGCAATGAAAGTGAACAGCACCATTCACATTGCAGCACTGTGATGTAGTGCATTGTAAAAACACACTGCATGCAGTTGCTTGGTGCGTAAAACGCACATCATTGCCCTGAAATTAACGGCTGCCGCTGTGCGTTAATGCAGCAGAACATTGCACTAAATCACAAACAAGCTCCGCTGCTTAAAAAAAAAGCCCAGTGTAAATGTAGCCTTACAGATCTCTAATAGACTGTAACCCAATACCTGTTTGGCATCTTGGAACTACTTGTTTCCAATCCATAGGCACAGTTCCTAGCAAAAGAGAAATCTGAGAAAACTATCGTGTGTATAAAAAACTGTTTAGAAAACTGGTAATTCCTACCTCCCAATAATGTTTCTGTGAGGAACATTAGCCCAAGGAAAACTGATTCTGCCAGTCTTCCTTCTGGCTTCAGCGCTATCTTTTATAAAGGACTAGTCCAGGACTAAGCTGGCAAATAAAAACTGTACTGTAGCTCCTCAACGAAATGATATTGTCAGGTTGGAATCAATCCTACCTTCCTGCTCTAGGTACTTTCCATTTTTAGAGTATAGTTATCCTTTAAACAACAGTATTGGCAAAGCACAGCCTGTATCCTATTCTTACTACTACAGTACATATTTCAAAATAGAAATTGTCCTCATTGTTCGAAGTTCATTTATAAATACAGTATGCCTGCCATTTTTTGCCATTAAATTGCGTGTTCTTGTTTTTTTTTTTATTTACCATTTAAATAAATCAGAAACCATTGTCCCAGTAGACAGAGCACATTCTGAAATTAACCTGTGGGTACTAGGGGTCAGCTCCCATACTCCACCTGGCCATGTCGAAAGCTGCTTTTTCCTATACCTACTGACTATATACACACTGTATATTTCCCATATTCCTGTAATAATATGATTCGATCTATTTCTAATTTACATGTCCTTGTATGGTTGTGTTTGACATTGATAGGTAATGTACTAATCCTTAGTGTAATTACTATGAAGTAGTAGTAATTGTAAAACTTGCTCAAACAGGGTTATTTAATAAATGTTCTTATCGTTTAAAATGGTGCAAATTTCGCCCCAATCAATCAGACGTTAACTTTCAAATGTTAAATAAGATCTGATTGGTTGGGGCATAATTAGCACCATTTAAAATGATAAGAAATTTTATTGAATAACCCTGAATAAACAGTATCAACAATGTTACTTTAACCATGGTACATTTGTGTATACTAAAAATAATTGATCTTTAAGCGTACATAATCAAAACGGCTATGTTTGCTGTAAAACTAACATGAAAGTGTTTGCAGTAGTGAATTTATTACAGAATACAGTTCAACATTTTAGGGATTATGCCTGGTTATCAAACAATAATAACTAAACTGCTTTCTACTATCTCTTTATCTTTAACATTCATGTCCACTTGAAAAAGGGTAACTGTGGTCTCCAACTCTTCCAAACTACTTAGGATTATATAAAAAGTTTTCAGCCATGTGACCTGCTTGTAGTCATGTGACCATAAATTCAATACACAGGTGATTGAAGCGTGCCGGGCAATCTGTGAAATGGGACAGAGATCAGTAACTAACACAGAAGGCAAAGTGTCCGATTACAAGGAGAATTCTCACTATCGGGTTTTTCAAACGTTGTAGAGTTAAAGTATTACAGAAACAGAAACTTTGTAGCAAGTCTCAAAAAATGAAAAAACTTACGGGGTGGGCTGGGTGGACCCCCCCCTGGACCCAAACGCTTCAGTGTGTAACTGCTTAGGAACCGGCAATGATGTTAACACAAAACCAATATTATTAAGATTCAAAGGAATCTCACCAGTCACAAACGGACCCCTCGCAAGGTCCAGAACAACAACGGTAATAAAATCAGGAACGGGCTGCAGCAGTCCTATGAACAGATCTCACACGAAGATAGTGGGTACCCACTATCTTCGTGTGAGATCCGTTCATAGGACTGCTGCAGCCGTTCCTGATTTTATTATAGTCATGTGACCAGCCTCAGCCTGTATTAATAGGCTCCCCTTTCAACTGTCATTTTTTCCTCCAGACACTTCCGGTTTTCCCCATTATTAAGTCTTAACTGAGCATGCTTTGCCTCAAGGGGGTGGAGGGCATGGAAGATATCAGGCGATGTCAGGAATTTTGAACATTCACTCCAATGTAATTTCTCACAGGCTGCAGCCAGAGATGTGATTGTCGGCTCATTTTAAATAAAATAATGCAGGTTTTAATTTAACCCTAACTTGTTTGGAGACCACAAGTTGACCTTTAAGCAAACTGCTCATTTATAAAAAACAAAAAAACTATCCCTGAACTGAACCTATTTCTGGATTCTAGCAATGAGTAAAATCTCTCAAATGTAATCATGACACAAAAATTCTTCACGAAGTACTCTTACAATGTGTTAATGGATTTACATTATTATGACAAACAATTAGCTGGGAAAAAGCATCCAGGTGTTATATCCAAATTCCAGTGTTTCTTTATGATATGCATTGTTAGAAATTATTTCTAAAATACACCTTATTAATGCCAAGACTAGCAAAACGTCACCAAAATAAACAGTGAAACAGTAAAATGTCGCCCTTTATTTACTCATGGCACTAAGCTTGTATTTTCAGATATGTAGAAAGAGTTAAATTATATACTGAGCTCACTTTTGTGCCAAGTGCTGTAGGTGGCACTAATAGCTTAAACCCATTGATCTGCACAGTAGTGATGTTCTCCTTCCTACTTTCACCCCTCCTTTCTTCTTACCTTTTTCCAATCTATCACTGGCCACTGAAATGTACAACTAAGTGAAATGCTGCAAAAGTAATCCATTGCCTTCAATCAATTTGTGATTGAAATGTGACATTTGGATGTGAGTTTCAAGAAAAAAAAGACATTGTCTTGCATTTTCTAAAAAAATGGGCTTCCTCTTCAATGAAAAAATAAAACTCAAGCTCAAGGGTGTTTTAGTATTATTGGATAAAGTTAACCTTTTCATCTAATGTCTTAGTTAGAGTGCTATTGTACAACAAGGCACAAGGAAAAACCAGGTATGCTTGTTTTACCAAGTAAGAACTCTGCTGACTGAGCATACTCAGGATTTGATAAATCAGCCATAGGAATTTGGATTTTAACCTGGAAACTTGTGAATTAGGCTTTACATTGTTGTTTACAAGAAGAAATTAAAATTACTGGACTGTAATTATTCTGAAACAGAGGTCTTTGAATCTTCCCACACAGAGGAAAAGTCCTAAGTGAGGTATTTGCAGAGAAAGCTGTTTTGCTGTATTGGTAGTTTTGCATCAATAAGCCATATTATGTGTAGCTTTATGAATCAATGTGCAGCATTAGGGAATACTTAAATTGTAAAAAGATGTATCAATTTTCAGGTCTCTTGGCAGCTATCTAAAATTGTGTGAGTCAATAAAACAGTTTGGTCTCAACTGCTTAAAATCTCACCTGGCATTGAATATTAAACATTACAGGTTTCCTGTGTTTCATGAATGTTAATGTGTAGAAAATGATTCTATATGACATTAAAGTAGACTATTAGGCACAGAGATAATGCAAAGCTGGATCAACAATGTGCAATAGCTTACATTTTATTTAATAGGATTTTAATTTCAGTACATGGTTTTATAACTGGTGGGTAATGCAATTTGCACTGTGTTCATTATAAAAGTGCTGTATCAATGTTGCAATTGCATACAGTAAATCTATAAAGCATTCTAGGGTTCCATCATAAAGTTCTGCTTAAAAAAAAATTCAGCCACAACTCACAAAACCTTGCACATGTCTATTGTCTGTGAGTGCAATTTAACAGCTCACACATTGGATAACAAGTGTTACATTTTGGGTAAACAAAGCCTTGCACTACGTATCTCAGTCACCAAGAACTGCGTGCCATTTTTCCTATCAAATTCCATTAGGATGGATATATTTTCAGTACATTCTTATGAAATATAGCAGGTGTTCACACATCTCTACAAGTTAAAAATAGAGACCAAAAATAGCAAGTACAGTGCTTGTCAATAACAGTTTGAATCTTTCCTGTTGTAAGGTAACGGCTTCATTATTGCAAATTTTCCACCAATAGCATTACATTTTGTGTACTACAGCTGTGTTCAAAATTATTCAACCCCCAATGCTGTAAAGGGTTTTAGGGAATTTAGTGTACATTTGTAATTGTGTTCCGAATGAAATCTTACAAGGACTTTTTAAAGAACCAAATGCAACTAAAATGACATTAATTGTTTTTGTAATACAGTATTAAATTTTTTTTTGCGATTTCTTCATTGACACAATTATTCAACCACTTAAAGACTACCACTCTTAAGAACAGAGGTTCATTCAAGTGTTTTCGATCAGGTATTGAAAACAATTGTGGATGTCATCAAGCATAATAAGCACCAATTATGCAGATTTAAAATGACTGATACTTAGCTCCTTCTAGACATTTACTGGTGTGTTTACAAACATGGTGAAGTCAAGAGAATGGTCCAGGAAGAAAAGAGAAGTGGTGATTTCTCTTCACAGGAAGGGCAATGGCTATAAGAAGATTGCAAAGATGTTAAACATACCAAGAGACACCTTAAGAAGCATCATTCGCAAATTCAAGGCAAAGGGCACTGTCAGATGTGGGTACAGAAGTTTCAGCTCAGACAATAAGGCGCACACTGCGTAATGAAGGCCTCCATGCCAGAACTCCCAGGCGCATCCCCTTGCTGTCTCCAAAGAATAAGAAGAGTCAATTGCGGTATGCCAAAAGTCATGTGGACAAACCACAAAAGTTTTGGGATAGTGTTCTGTGGACTGATGAAGCAAAATTAGAACTGTTTGGGCCCATGGATCAACGCTATGTTTGGAAGAGGAAGAACAAGGCCTATGAAGAAAAGAACACCATGCCTAATGTGAAGCATGGCGGGGGGTCAATCAATCTTTGGGGCTGTTTTGCTTCTGCAGATACAGGGAAGCTTCAGCATGTGCAAGGTACCATGTATTCTCTTCAGTACCAGGAGATATTGGGAAAAAATGTGATGCAGTCCGTCACAAACCTGAGGCTTGGGAGACATTGGACCTTTCAACAGGACAATGATCCCAAGCATACCTCCAAGTCCACTAGAGCATGGTTGCAGATTAAAGGCTGGAACATTTTGGAGTGGCCATCGCAGTCACCAGACTTAAATCCGATTGAGAACCTCTGGTGGGACTTAAAGAAAGCAGTTGCAGCGCGCAAGCCTAAGAATGTGACTGAACTGGAGGCTTTTACCCATGAAGAATGGGCTAAGATACCCATAGATCGCTACAAGACACTTGTGTCAAGCTATGCTTCATGTTTAAAAGCTGTTATAACTGAAAAAGGATGTTGTGCTAAGTACTAAGAATAAATGTCACTTGGGGGTTGAATAAAACTGATAATGATGTGAGCACAGAAAAGACATTTGTGGTTATTTCATTATAAATGTTATGTTATATTTGTCTGACTTACAAGTGTCTCTTTGATTTAATTGTAAACAAGATGACTGAAATGATCAAAATCAATGTCAAACTGTCCAAACCACTAAATTTCAGTGGGGGTTGAATAATTTTGAACACAACTGTATGTACCATTTAAACTTAACTTGTTGTTAAGTTTCTTTTATCTAGAGCGAGAAACAGTGTTAGAGGGACAGCATCACATTGAACAAATATAATATATTGCCAGACCCTTAGATATGTAATTGGAAGCCAATTATTGTAAACTTAATTGTAAATAATAAATAAAACTAAAACTAAAAATTCTTTTAACATACAGCACTAGAAGTTTCAGGTTGCATGTAGAATGTTCAGACAGCAGTGGCCTAACTAGGAATTACTGATTCCTAGTTCTTAAAATGTTATCATGACACAGCAAACTATGATGAGACCCCTAGCCGTGCTTCATCCACAGTGGTTTTCTGGGAGGAGACTATATCTGTCATAGGAAAAATAAGAAAATAGGGCCACCTTGGCTACCATGCCTCCTGTGGTTGCTCCCCCTGCTCTCCCAGTAGTTACGCCCCTGCTGGACAGTGGTAGTTATAATTGGAAAAATAGGAAAAATATAAGCATTGAAAATAAATGAATGCCTCATCGCTTGGTAGCACATTTAACACAATCATCTAAAATATTTATCTTGTAATAGATTTATATGTGTCTTGTTACTTGATGTAACATTACACATGCTTGTTTGTAAAGGTTCTCATTCATCCAGGTCATGGTATATCTGTTCAATTAGATCAACTGGACTTGAAGTTTAGTTCTTGAAGACGTTTCGCTAGTCATCCAACTGGCTTTATCAATTCAGAATGACTTGTACAAGAATCTGTGGCAATTATGTACCCTGGAAAATCCCAATTAGCATATCACAGCCAGGTGTTAAGGGCGTGATTGGATAGTGGCTAAGAGGTGTTATAGGAACGCCCAGAGTAAGCTGTCAAAACAGCATTGTATATGGCAGACAGTTGGTGTCGAACCCCCCCACCTCTATTTAGGCTTGGTTTCTTTATTTTCACATAAATGGCCTCCTTGACACCTCTCTTGAACCAGTCACGTTCCTTTGCTAATATGTTAACATTACAATCTTCAAAGGTATGTCCTTTATCCTTAAGATGCAGGTACACGGCTGAGTCCTGACCCAAGGAATTGGCTCTTCTGTGCTGGACCATACGTTGATGAATTGAGAAAGCCAGTCAGATAACTAGCGAAACGTCTTCAAGAACTAAACTTCAAGTCCCGTTGATCTAATTGAATACAACAGATATTACACATGCTTCTGTGAAATGTATCCAGCTTTAAAGATAAACTTCATTGAGCAACCAGAAATCTGCCTAGGGTGGTGACATTGCTTGGATCTTCCACAAATAACACCAAGAATGAAACAGACATTTGTTTTAAAATTTTAAAATCACTTTCATTGCTATTGTTTTTTTGCCAACTGAAAAGAGACTGAATACACATTTCAAGCCATAAATGATGCAGTTGATTCATAAGCAGAAATGCACAGTATATGGTATGAGGATTAATGCATGCTGTATACAAAATTTTAGTTGGTTTAGGAAGGTTAGATGATCTATTGGTTGCTGCTTTTAAAGAAGCAGTTAAAGTTACAAGATAAGGAACAATATAAATTGTGTTAATAACTAAGTAAATGAAGCATGAACGCAAAGTGTAACATCTCTCACCCCCCCTCCACCGCACTCCATGCTGGCCACAGATAACACTTACGGTGGTTTACATTGGGCACTTGTGTCACTGCTAGGACCACCAGGGGCAGAACAAAAGAATAAGTCCATTCACTGTAAAGCAGTGTAGGGGTGGGACCTCCGAAATCCGGATCGAGCCTCCTTCCGTACCATAATGTGAATGTATGTACAGTATGTATAACACTGCTGCTACATGCAATATTAGTTCTAATGTGAATCTGTGTATGCATGTATGAGTGTCAGTGTATGTCAGTGTATGTAGCAGTGAATGTGTGCGCATTTATATGTGAAGCAAAGAGTATAAGTGAGTTACTTAGTTAGCTATTGGTCAGCCCTCCTGGTGTCATGTTCACAGGGGGACCCTGTGCCCATTCTGACTTTGGTTGTTTGCCAATGCATTCCCTATTTAAATAAAAGGAAAGGGGTAGGTTATAATGGATAATGCACCCCCTACTGTAAATTAAAGGGATATTAAAAGTCACCTTGGAGTTCTGTGCCCTGTATAAAAGAACTTGACCTGCGGCCTCGTGCTTTTATATGGTCACGGAACTCCTCTGTGACATATAATATTCTTATAATTTATGCATTATCCACTATATACTATCTTGCTTTCAAAGAAGAACTTTTATATACTCTAAACATTTATAGCCCAGAAACTGCTGAATTAACGCACCACTTGTTTTCCCAAGCAATTTGTAACCAAGGATGCACCTATGGGAATTCAGTAAAATGTTTACATTCCATCTTTATTGAAAAGTTTAAACAGTGCATAATTTAGATTAAGTTGTTGTTAATGTTTTCAAAACATGAACTTGCCTCCATTGTTTAGCCTTTACCAATCTGATGGCACAGAGGACAGTACTTTACAGATGTTCGTGTCCCTGCAGTCTTTTATTTTTAACGTATTTAATAAATAAAAAAAACAAACAAACAATAATTAGAGATGATTGATTCAGAGTTTTTAGAAATCAATTTTAAATTTAAACCCTCACTAGAGATGGCTAAACTTCATAAGTTCAGTTAGATTTCGAATTTTCCAACTTCAGGAAAAGTTTGAACACATTAAAATCAATGGGGACAAATAGTTCAAAAAGTTTGGCTAAAATACAGTTTAAAAAGCAATGGTAACTTACTGTACATGGCTTTGGGACCTGGGAAATGGTCTGGGGAACATGTACATATATCCAGAACTTGAAATAAAGTCACTTCCTTCGCATGCGCTCTTCTTTTGAGCTTCCGCATTCGATAATTATCCCAGGAAATTTTAGAAGATTTGATAATTCTAGAATCTGTCCCTGAATCTCTTAAAAAGGGGTGCTCATTATTATACAAGAGGAATCATGATGCCCAGCATGGAGTGACAACATTTTTTTTGTTGCATACCTCAAAAAAAGGGTTAAAAAAAAAATTTTTTTAAGGGAAAGTTCAGTGGAAAATATCATTATTTGAAAAATTCTTCCTTTATATTATGCATACCTAATTATTCTATGCAATGCTACTGGGTAGTTCCCACTATTTGCACAGCATTCCGGTCAGTTATTGGTTCACATGCATGCACAACTTTTTGTGTGGTGATGACATGCATGCCAATTACATGAAATGGCCCGGAACACAATGTACACAAAGTATTACACACAGTAGAGCATTGCAAAAATCCTGCATGCACCGCTGTGTGTGATAGTGGGACCTAGCCCTTAGCCTATCAGCAATCAACCATAGGGACATGGGTGCTAACATCTTCTGTTTGCTTTTTTTGAAGCTTTCTTCTGTTGATGATTTGTTTTCACAAGAAATATTTTTTAATGGCATTACATAACATCACTGTGTTTTCGTAAATCAAAATTATACTGTACATTAAAAGGATTACAATTCTTTAAACATTGTTCATAGAAATATGAGTCTGAGTACTCACACAAAATAACAAATTAACAGCATGACACAGAAAAACAAATATTGATCACTGTGTTTGTAAATTTAAGAAATGTTTAAATCTTGGAAGCAGTGCCCCTGTCTTTCACTCCAGATAGCTGGCATGTTTCAGTTCATTATTTGGCAATCTTCATCTGAATAGTCTTTTGGCTGTCTACCTTCAATGCCTTTAGGGAACAATAAAGCACAAAAAGAAGTTAAATTGCTTGTTACCCACCTGTCTCAGTTATTTGGCAGCCATGTAGAATCCTACAGGAAGTTCTGGCTCTATAACTCCCTATTAATCTCATTCCTTTGCAAAGGCATGCAGAAAGAATGATGACACCTGCAAGAGCAATGTTAACAATTTAATGCAGATTACAGACGTTGTGAGAGCACTCCTCAGGCAAAATTACAGTTCCATACTGTGGAAATGCTACTGATCTGTCTAAAAGATTAACACAAACAAAGAAAATAGAAGATCAATGCATGTTTCTGGCACCATGTAGTAATATAGCAGCTGTGCAAGTGCATACAGTTAAAACACTGGGGTTTATTGTATTGTATTTTTGGTTTTATTTACAGTTTTTTGTAAAGCCTTCTAACTACATCAAGGTAACTCCACCACAATTAAAGCCTTCCAAACACAACCCAGGTAGCCCCAGTATGAAATGTCCTAACTTGTTAGCTTGATTTAATAATACACAATAAATGAAGACCTTGTCATTAAAATGTCCCCACAGTTCCTTTATTGTGCATGTTATACAGTGGTGGACAGTAAAAAAAAAATTATTTACTATAGTACTTAAAGGGGAACTTAAGTCTCCAGACAACTTTGTTCCAATAGACAAAGCACATTCGAAAAAAGATACAGCTAGCTGTGTCTCACCTTGCCATTAGCTGTGGCTGCTGGGTAATTTATGGAATTATCCTGAGGGTACTAGGAGTTAGATTCCATTATCCCCTTTAACTAGGTGACACTCAGCTAAGAGTATGCAGTTCACTCCACATGCTCTGTAGTACTCAACAGATCTAAGAAAGGAAGCTGCAGCCTTGTTCCTTAGAAGTTGACAATCATATAAGAGCATAAAGACCTGCCTCTATTAGTCACAGACCATGCTACATCAGATTCTGCCTCTCAGACACAGAACAGTTCAGAACAGTGTTTAGATTAAACCATGTTAATCTCTAGTCCCTACGCATTCCTTTGCATTTCATACAAAAAACAAAAGTAATCTTTACAGTTTATTTCCTATTAAGCATAAAGATACAAAAAAATCAGTATATTCATCTAACAACAACCATCAACATGCTAATATGTGAAAATATATGTGTATGTATGTATGTATATATATATATATATATATATATATATATATATATATATATATATATATATATATATATATATAGGAAAAAACGAACGGAGGCGCACTCATAGGACCTTTAACAAACTTTATTCCACAAACATCAACATGTTTCGACTGACTGCAGCAGCCGTCCTCAGGATGTGACATCACTTCAAGTAAGTGTTATTTAACAGTTCAAACATACCCCGCCCCACCCCCAGTGACCCTCCCCCTGACAGCAGTAACCCTAACACTGCTGTTTCAAGCATAAAGTGCAGAATATAAGTAAAGTGCATACATAGAAGCTCTAGGGCAGTGCTAGCTCACAAGAGCAATGTATAGTACAAAGTTCTGAGACCAGCTTAGGTAACATAATATATTACGTGATATGCCACCAATTATAAACGGTGGCGTGTGTTCCCATATACCATATTGTAAAGTGTTATTGTAACATTCTTAACCTTCATTTCTAAAACCTAGAAGTGCTAAGTATCTTGATTATTGCTACTGTACTGCCCAATTTATATGATCACTATTGTATAAATATCATAGTGATAATATATGAAAGAGCCATAATTAAACATCAGCCTATTATTACCCATCTGTTCAAAATGAAGGCACAACAGGACATTTATGTACAAGCAAAACAAGAAAAGAAAATTATATTCTGTTTAGCAACCATTTTTATGGTAAAATCCTAAAACTAAACAATCATTGTTGCAGTGAAAATGTTTTAAATATGTTTCCAGTATGTATATGGACATTTATTATTCTGGACATTTGGAACATGGACAGGTAAAACTGTTGCTCCACTCAACATTACAATTGAGTCGACATTCAGCTCAGATCAAATCTAGAATCTGTGTACTGTTAAGGTAGTGTATGGTCAGCATTACTACAATATGGCTTTGTTTCTTTAGGGGATTTATGTGCTAAAAGACATTATTTATTGCTTAAGATAAGGAGAATGTTTTTAAGATTTGAATTTAACTTTAACCACAAGGTTACTGACATTTACTGGCTAATCGCAGTTATTATAATACTGGATTCTCTGGAGAACAATGGTTATTTATAGACTTAGGGGTAGAAATGGAAAAAGTTCTTTTCACACTGAACCTAAGACTAAAAGGAATTTTCATTTATGGAAAACCAAGCAGAGCCTGACATTTGTTAGGGGTAAAAACTGTAAATGAAAGTAGAAATTATATACATTTTACATGCAAATATATTTTTAAGTACAAACATAAAGGGAGATTCAATAAACATTCTTACTGTTTAAAATGGCGCTAATTTTGCCCCAACCAATCCAATCTTATTTAACATTTTAAAGCTAACATCTGATTGGTTGGGGCAAAATTAGCACCATTTTTAACAAGAAGAACTTTTATTAAAAATCCCTGATAGTTTTTTTTTGTCTGTAGGTTCAGCAAAACATCTTGCAGGCAACCTTGGAACTCAGGTTAACTATTGTTTCAAATCACACTAGCTCAGGGATTCTTGGATTTTCGAATTTTTTCGAAAATTTGCGGATCCTCGAGCGGACCGGATTTTGCGAAGTTTGGACATCTCTAATTATCATGTGAATGAAGGACACAACTGTTGTTACAAGCAGGGCTGCATTTATTGCAGACTGGTGGCTTTTACACTGCAATTATTCAGACTCAGCTTTGTTGCATGTGTTTCTGATATCCCATTGATTACCATGTTGCTTTCTAGACTGGTTTGAAATCATCTTCCTGTGCTATTACTGGGGATTATTTCTGGTGAAATATTGGTAACGATATTTCAATAGCACTGTTACTCTTCTGTGGAGTACTTAGTTGGAACATCAAATCAGACTTTTGCTAGAATTTTTTTTATCTTATATACTGACAAATACTTACTAAACTGAGAGCCATCTGAGCTAAGGGCTGCCCATTCAAGCTACCCAGTCAGAATCACTCAATAAGCTTATATCCCAGTAGTTAAGCAGGTTTCGTTTCGAAAAGGCAAAGCCCTCACTCACTCACTCACTCACTCATCACTAATTCTCCAACTTGCCTCACTCATCACTAATTCTCCAACTTGCCGTGCAGGCAGACGGCTTAAATTTGGCAGGCTCATTCATTGCACCTTACTTACAAAAGTTAAGCAGGTTTCGTTTCGAAAAGGCAAAGCCCTCACTCACTCACTCATCACTAATTCTCCAACTTGCCGGGAGGCAGCCGGCTTCTGCTTTAAATTTGGCAGCTCATTCATTGCACCTTACTTACAAAAGTTAAGCAGGTTTTGTTTCGAAAAGGCAAAGCCCTCACTCACTCACTCACTCACCACTAATTTTCCAACTTGCCGTGGAGGCAGATGGCTTAAATTTGGCAGGCTCATTCATTGCACCTTACTTACAAAAGTTAAGCAGGTTTCGTTTCGATACTAATACAAGGCAAAGCCCTCACTCACTCACTCACCACTAATTCTCCAACTTGCCGTGGAGGCAGACTGCTTAAATTTGGCAGGCTCATTCATTGCACCTTACTTACAAAAGTTAAGCAGGTTTCGTTTCGAAAAGGCAAAGCCCTCACTCACTCACTCATCACTAATTCTCCAACTTGCCGTGGAGGCGGTGGCAGGCTCATTCATTGCACCTTACTTACAAAAGTTAAGCAGGTTTCGTTTCGAAAAGGCAAAGCCCTCACTCACTCACTCATCACTAATTCTCCAACTTGCGTGGAGGCACACGGCTTAAATTTGGCAGGCTAATTCATTGCACCTTACTTACAAAAGTTAAGCAGGTTTCATTTCGAAATTCCACCTGTAACGGTGAGTATCTGACATTGCACAGACTGGTTGGTCCGATTTCAACCAAATTTGGTATGCATATACTCCTTTACCAGTAAAAGGTTAACAAAATATTTTTTTTAGGGTGGGGGTGAATGGGGGGGATAAAATTTTGAAATCCTGCACACTAACGGCTGGACCGATTTTTACCAAAAATTCAGGGTGTGTGCGGGGACTGGCTGAGGTGTAAGGGGAAGGGTTTGGAGGGTGGACAGAGAGGAATAGTGGGGGGTATTAGGGGCGGACGGGGAGGGGTGGTGGGGGTTATTTCCACCAAAATTTTGTAGTTGAATAAAAAATATAAAATTAAATTAAAGTTAATGAGTGTTGCATTATCGTAAAGCTTATTGAATTGTCTTTCTTTAATATATCAAGTGCCGAGTGATTACAGCAATCTTGATACATTATTGCTTTCTTACTAAAAAGGTTATTTGAATACATCTCCGCTGCGAAGCGCGGGTATTTTGCTAGTATATATATAGTAATACCCGTAATTTTCAATATTTTTTAGTTTTAGAAATGTATCCATCCCACTTTTAAAGCTATTCAATGAAATTGAATACTCACTGTAAAGAAACCTTTCCTAACCTGAAATATTTTCTTTAACTCTTAAAGGATGTCCATGAGACCTCTGAAATTACCTATTTGTGAACAATGCACTAGAGAGTTTTTATATGGCCCATGTAAACAGCCTAAGCTAATCAAGCCTCTCCTTTCCCCTTATTATTTTAGTTGCCCTTCTCTGAACTTTGATTTCCAAGATGTATATGGGATTTCAAAACTGCACTGTATATTACAAATGAGGCATTACCAGTGCTTTGTAAAGAGGTATAATACTCTTTTTTCCCTTTGAATCTATTCCCCTCTTTATACAAGACAATATCTTGTTCTAGCCATGGATGTCTGATAAAGTCTGTTGTAGAAGCCCTGAAATCTTTTTCCATCTGAGATTCACAGAGCCATTTATGGTGTAGGTGGCACAAGGATTGTTAAACCCAAAATGGATTATCTTACATTTATCAACTTTGAATCTCATTTGAATCTCATCTGCCACTTAGCAGCCCAATGAGACAATCTGTCTAGATCCACTAGCAACAACTACACATCCTCTGAAACTTTTAATGGTCGACAAAGTGTTGTGTCATTTGCAAACACAGAACTTGCTCTCAATACCCACTTCTAAATCATGTATAAACAGATTGAAAAGAAGTGGCCACAGTACAGAACCCTGAGGCACTCCACTCAGAACTAAAGCCTACATAGATGAAGCTCCATTGACCACCCCTTACAGTATGCAATTCAACAACCAATTCTCTATTCATGTACAAATGTTTTTTCTAGGTCATTAAAAAAATATATAATATTGGGTTAGCGTGGGTTTACCTCTTACCTTGCAATGCTATTACCTCACCATTAACAACAGTGGGGGGCCCCCTAATGGCAAAAAAACAAGCTTAGTCATTATGCCGCACACCTTACCTCACTCACAGGTTCCCGTGATACAGTAAAAATTGATTAAAAGTGATTACTGCATCAGAGGAACCCAAAGGTAAGAGGAGCGCCAAGGTTAATATTATATCTGCCTAAAAATAAGAAAATCGTTGACTTTCCTGCAAAACCTTGACAAAGGTGTGTGTGTGGGGGGGGGGGGGGGGGGGAGTTATACACTAAAAAATAATATGATTCCAAGATGCAACCATGTACTTGATTCAGTCTGAAGAATAATAACATGCATAGTAGTATTAGAAATCACCTGGGATCAGTTTATTTCAAGAGCAAAGACTATACACACAATGATCAATCAATTCAAACCACATGAATGAAACCTTGGAAAAGTATCAGATAGCCTGTGGAACGAGAGATCCACAGGGATGGCAGAGTTTATTAGGATCAGTACTGCTAGGGCGAGCACTGATTGAATTCATAATGGCCAAGCTGTGAAATAGAGAAAGTGCAAAGTGAAGCCACATTGCTCAATGAGCCATGCGAGGGTTACAACTGGGGATATCGTAGCATCAGCTGAGAAAGCAGTGTTCAAAGTAAAAAGTATCCGGCAGAAGGATTAGCACCCTACCAGCTTCTTAACCCACAATGATAACACTTTTTTTTACTTCAGGAAAAGCTGACTGAATCCAGTTAACCCTTTTTATGCCAAAGGGCACATTTATTCTTATGGGTTTTTTGTTTAAAAAAGTAATTAATATTTATAATTAGTATATTTTGTTTGCAGTATTTACTAGAGATGTACAAAACCCACAAGTTCCATTTTGTTTTTCGAATTTTCTGACCCATAGAAGTCAATAGGAGATAATCTGATTACATTTAAGGTACAAATAGCAATGTTAGTATTATCTTAGGGACCTGGGAAATGGTCTAGGGAACACGTGTATATATATATATATATATATATATATATATATATATATATATATATATCCAAAGCTGAAGTAAAAGATACAAAGTTGCTTTTACCGGCAGCTCTGGAAAGGGGGAGTGCAAGTGGCATAGAGCTTTGCTTCAGCAGAATGATAAGCTGAAAACACACTGTAAAGATCTTTACAAGATGACAAACAGAATCTTTAAGATTCTATCTGTCACTTTTTAAAGATCAGGCTACAAACTGTTCTGAGCATTCTCCCTATATACAGTATAAGTAAAACGTTTGGGTCAATGGAGTAGCATTGTGGCGTGTTCCATGTGCTTTACCGTCCATTTACCATGTGATCTGTGCAATTTTGTGTCTTTGGAGAGCATGCTATTCACAAAAAAATGCTGATCGCATGGGCTCCTAAAATGGAAAACAGGGCAGGAAATTTGTTCCGCCCACATTGACATGCACTGCTCTGAGATTCTCCTGCGCTAATGGATCTCAAGAACGAGCGAATGAGCATGTCAACTGCAACTGAGACTACATTGTACGGCAACTTAAGTTAAAAGCTTGCATCTATCAGCACACGTTTCACTCGCTGAGCATGTCTGCGTGATTTAGAGTATCTGTATAACAATGTCTGTGTGACTGAAAGTGTCTGCATGACTCAATGTGTCTGCGTGACTGAGAGTGTGTCTGCGTGACTGAGTGTATCTGAGTGAGAGAGTCTGTAAGTATGTTATTAAAATGTAAGGGGCTCCATGTGCACTTTTGCCCAGGGACCCATTTTACCTAAAACCATCCCTTCTCTAGGGTTCATGAATTCGAAGGTTCAGGATTTTGGATTTCTATTACCATTTCCTATTCTATCCCACTGTGTAATGGTGGCCATAAATGCTACGATTGCAGCCGTATGACCCATGAATCCTACTACCGACTGCAAAAAAAAATTTGACCGTCCATACACAGGCCAATGATCGTACAATCCACAGTTCATACACTGGCGCATTTTCGCATGCTAAGGATCACGCTTCAGCAATCCATTATTGCACTGAAATCCATTTTTGGAGCGCATTGCAATCAGCTGTTTTGTGCATCACATGCTCTCTGATTATGAAGCATTGTGCGGATTGTAAATTACACTGGCAAAATATTGCCCAGAATGCCTACTTTTATACCCAGGCAGTGGGCCCTGCTGTTGTTGGTGATTTAAGGTCATATGGCTGGATCATTTTCGAATTTCCAATTATTTTCAATTTTGAAAAAATCCAAAAATTCCCAGTTCTGTTATTCTTCGGAAATGTCAGATCTAATTCAGACCCGAACTTCCCCTCTAGTATTTACTAAACAATATATATAGTGTAAGCTTACTGACAAAAACAGTAAAAGAAAAAAGTGTTATTATATATTAAGGTCATACAATTATATGTCACATTGAGCTTTTTTTGTTCTAGGCAATTAGTCAGTTCTTTAAAAATATTACAAATTATGCACATGTGGGGGTGGGACTTCGAGAAGAGCAAAACTGTAAAGGTTTCTGATTATTGAAGTTCTAAAAATTCTAAAATCCAAATAGGAATTTTTTGAATTTTCAGTCAAAATTGTCAATTTAAGAATTTTAGATTTTTTAATAGTAATTTTAGATTTTCTAATGCAATTTTTTTAATTTTCAATTTTCTATTCTTATGAACCTTATGATAAGTTCCAAGTTTCAAAACTGGGATTCATCACTAGTAGGGTTGTGGAGGAGTGTTGCTTTCTAATAGGGGTTTCCCTAGTGTAGGGTTTAAATTGATGGATTTTTTACATTTTTATTATAGTACCTTTAGTATTTGTACCTCATTGCAATTTAATACTTAATCTATATGAAATCTAAATGAGAAAATTTGCAGAACAGAAAGTTCAACATTTTGGAGCATTATATAGTGGATAATGCACCCCCAACTGTAAATTAAAAGGATATTACAAGTCACCGTGACCATATAAAAGAGTGAGGTGGCAGGCCAAGTACCTTTTATATAGGGCACGGAACTCCAAGGTGACTTCTAATATCCTTATAATTTATAGTTGGGGGTGTTATATAGGTATTAAAAAAACAGGGGTATGAAGTTTATATAGGAGGGTTATCCTGTATGAGCATATTTAGAAAATTGGTTGGGAGTAGGCTGCTGTCATGCATTTGTTTATTTTGAATTAGAAGGGTCTGCCAGTCAAATTGCTACAGCGTTTGTTGTAATTATTTTTTCAGTATACAATGTTTTTAAGTATATCCAATTATATGTATAGTCACCTTTTAACTTTTTACACTTATGGAGCACATAGATTTTATAGAATCAGAGGGGTTTGTTTATTTATTTATTTAAGCATATTTATGAGTAACACAGGAGGGTTTCATGGTTTTATGAATTTTATTACTATGAACTTTATTATATAAAATATGTACGAGTCCCGAGTCTTTAGGGGTATTTAATGTGATTATGGTGTAAATTTGCATGGTCATTGTTGGTGGATATAGGGTTAATTAGTGGTGGGAGGAGCACCAAGGGCAGATTGGGTTGTACCCTAGGTTTTATATGTTCACTTATCTGTATTGTATTCACATCTTGAGCACGGCTGCTGTGACAGCCGAAACGCGTTGATGTATCAATAAAATATTTTAGCAAAGAGAAGACCCGCAAGTTCTCTGTCCATTGGTAGCTATATATATATATATATATATATATATATATATATATATATATATATATATATATATATAAATTATATATATATATATATATATTAAAAAGGTGCAGAAGATGCCATGAGAATTTTGACAATTATGATATGATAGATAACCACAACAACAAATTCCTTTATTATTATTTAAAGTATATGGTACATTATGAGGTTTATTGCAAGCGCTCAAATTTACTTTCAATAATTTAATTTGGATTTTTTGTTAGTTTGTTATTTCTTTATTGTGTTCATTCTATTCTGATTCTGCCTACTGTCTGCTTATTGTTCTGTAAACTGAAAAGAAAGGAAACAATGTTATATTAACTTGTACATTCTACATAAGGTATACTTGTCTACAATATTGCTTATTCTGTATATTGAGATTAAAATGGATATTCAGTACATACTGTCAGGAACAAAAAAAAAAGTATTTTCATATTCCAATACCCTTAATCTGCCCATCCAGCATGTTGTCTTCTCATTAGAAATCTGATCATGTTTGAACCACCCAACAACCAATGGAGTAAAAAAAATAATTGCTAGGGATATTTCAACGAAGTGAACAGCCTGGGAAGAGGAAGAAACATTATAGAACCCAAAAATAACAACTGAATATAGACCACATCAGGGCAAAATAGTAAATAAAATTGTTTTGAAAAAAAGACTATGTAGAATTACTGATGTATGTGTTATTTAAATAAATCCTTTAACCATTATCCCTGTTGTGTTAAAGAAGGTAACAGTATAATTTAACGGTTAAATAAGACTAATTTACTTTACCTCAAGTTAAATTTATAAGGAGCAGGGACTTTATTAATGTGGAATTATCTCCATAAAAAACATACCCATAAAGGTAAAATGTGCAGTAAGTGTTACCCTTTTAGCAATGAATAAGCATTTATTTGCAATATGTTTCTCCGCAATCACATCACTTAGTGCAGACACAGAAAATAAAATGTGGTTTGAGTCAGTGAGCTAGTCCTGTATTATTGAATAGCAGAGATGGCTAAACTTCCAGAAGTTTAATTCATTTCTGAACTATAGAACTTTAGCAAAGTTCTTATAGTTCTATAGTTCGGAAATTAACAAATTAAAGTCAATGGGAGAAAATAGTTAGAAAAGTTATAGTTAGTTACAATTAAAATAGCAATGGTAACTTACTGTAAATGGCTCTGGGACCTGGGAAATGGTCTGGGGAACATGTCAATATCACCAAAACTTGTTTAAACACTACCTTTCCCCACGATCGGGCAATTGTCAGGTTTCCACATACTACATTCTAGGGTTATTGCCAATTCCAGGGTTACCTAATGATACATTCGAGGGTTACTGAAAATTGAATGATACATTTGAGGGTAAGGATATCGAACGTTACATTCGAGAGTTACCAAAACTGAACAATACATTCAAGGGTTACCAAACAGTACATTTGAGGGTATCACCGAAACAGAACATTCGAGGGATATCGCCGAAACTCCGCATTCGGGGGTTTTGTCGAAACTCTGCATTCGGGGGTTATGGCCGAAATGGTACATTCTAGGGTTATATTGCCGAAATGGAAAATTTGAGGGTTTATTGCCGAAATGCCGCATTGAAGGGTTATGGCTGAAATGGAGCATTCGAGGATTATCACCCAAAGTAAACATTTGAGGTATATCGATGAAACGTTGCATTGAAGAGTTATCGTAGAAACAGTACATTCGAGGGGTATGAGGTGTACCCGTGTATGGTGAGGAGAGTTGTATAGTTGTATAGTAGAGATGGACTAGAACTTGAACTCAAACCTGAGTTCAAGCCGAACTATTCGAGTATCCCGGACCCAGATTTTCAATATTTTCTGGACTTCAATGTTTGAATGTTCAAGGCGTGCGAATATGCATATACAATATGTAAAATGTCTATTATACCTATACGCAAGTAAATATCGAATATCAAATCCACAAGTAAAATGTCTATTGTACCTATACGCAAGTAAATATCGAATTCTCGAATCCGGGAGTAAAATGTCTATTATACCTATACGTGAGTAAATATCGAATCCGTGATTAAAATGTCTATTGTAAATTCTCGAATCCGCGAGTCGTTCATGGGATAATTATTGTATGTTCGAACGCGAGAGCTCGAAAGTAGTGCACATGAGAGTTAAATCAAGTTTTTAAAAGTCCTGGATATTCGAACATGTTCCCCAGACCATTTCCCAGGTCCCACAGCCATTTACATTAAATCACCATTGATATTTTAATTGTATTTCATTCAAACTTTTCAAACTATTTGAAAGTCCCATTGACTTAAATTGGTCCTTTTTCAAACTTTCGACCTTTCCAAAGTTCGGCCATCTCTATTGTATAGTTGTATTACATAAATACATATATTTTTATTATTGCTCTATTGTGTATTTGTGTGTGTTTGTGTCTGAGTGAGAAACATAGCATAACTTACAGTTCCCCAGGACGAGTTCATTAAAAAATTGCCAAAAAAGACAAACTAATAAAACTAAACTGCTAAATAAATATTAAGAGACATGTTTGTATCAAGATAAGGATAAGTATATTGGGCTCATTTACCCAGGGCCTCTATCACTCTGGGTAAATGCTCTGATTGCGATCCAATATCGTGTTTGCGAATGTGGGTAAATCCCGAAAAGGCTATTTACACCATATTGCACCCAGATGCATGGGTGACTTTTGCGTAACCCGCATATCTGACGCTAATATGGAGTTAAAGTCACGCTAACCGGTAGCAAACTGATTAGAACGACTTTAATTCCATATGTTTGCCCAGTGTCTCTGGGAAAATCGACCCCTATTACTTAAGTATGATGACAATTCACCTTTAATATTCCACCCAGAATACCAGACTATTATGTCTACAGGTTTGAACAAAAGTTAATTAGGGGGGCAAATGGGAGCTTCATTTAAATATATTGCTCAACATTCTGATGTTTTGATATTGATAGAGGTATCTGCATTGGAGATAACAGCTTGTTTTAACAGACTTCTTGATAATGGCACCTGTGAGTTGTTTTCAAATTCAAATTTTAACAAATTTGCAAATCTAAAATTGTCATTGTAAGGTTAGAACAGTCATTGTCAACAGCTGCAGTCCATTAATGACCAAAATGGATACAAAGCCAGCACATTTATAATTAGTCTTTTTAAAATACTGTTTCTGGTTGTACAAACAGAGTGGAATTATGCTGTTATATGTCAGTCTTTATGTATTCTATGTATGTTGCCAAAGAAAGGATGAAGAGAAGGGCATAATAATGGCTCTAGCATGCAGACACTTGAAAAAGCAGTGCCCTTGGGAATACATTACTAATTATACTAAACATTTTATATTGTCCATAATAAACATTACAGCGAAAGTCCACAATGGAGATTTTCTATATAAAATAGCATCAGAAGAGTGTGGTTGCTGTGCAACAACACATCATCCAAGAGATAAGAAGTTCATTCTAACAGTAGGATGGAACACAGATTACCTTAATGGATGGATCAAACTGCAAAGGAAACCAAAGGGATCTTAAAGGATGGTGCAGATAGAACACAACAAAATGGGGAAAGGTGCCCTTATATATTGCACTTGATTTTCATTTATTTATTTATTTTTGTGGACTGTGTTTCATACAGTCCACAAAGTCACTTAGGAGCATAATATAGGATGCTGTTTCTCATCAGTGCAGTGACTTGCATTTATAAATGCAGAGAAATATCACAACAAATTTAGTGTGTCCATGTTGCCTCCATAAAACTATTGCCTATATTTAAGTAGAGCTATTCGCTCCTTTTTTTTCTACCAGATATGGCAAAAAACTATTTTTTCCCCAAAAATTGGCAGTAAAAATATTTAAAATTCTTGTACTAAATTTAAAAAATGTGGTAAATTAGAAAATTAAAACGTATCCCAGTATCATATCAGGGCTTGGTAACGTTAATAGGTATCATAGTAGGGTGGGCTTTATAAGTCTATACAGTCTATAAGTCTATACTGTATGGAAAATAGACTAACAATCCCAATTACATTTTCAGCAAACATATGTAAAATAGCTAAACACCTCCTGCATACCCATTTGTTAACACACCCTAGGGAATTAGGAAAGCCAGACTCTCAGCAAACAACATCCTGGACCCTTTAAGAAACACCACAGATGTGAAACAGCCCTCATCCAAGTCTTCAGCGATCTGCTCATGGCAAGGGACAGAGGGGAATACTCCATCCTAATCCTGTTGGATCTCTCAGCAGCTTTTGATAAAGTTGACCATAAAATCTTGCTCAACAGACTGCAGTACTGTGGCATCAATGGCTCAGTCCTCGAGTGGCTCAGAACATTCCTGACATACAGAACACAGAGTACCCCTAGGACCTGTCATGTCCAACCCTGCACCTCTAAAATTTGGAGTGCCACAAGGATCAATCCTATCCCCTCTTCTGTTTGCAATCTACATGTTGCCACTTGGTACAATTATCCAACAACGTACCACTGCTATGCTGATGACACGCAGTTATACCTTTCCTTCAAACCTGGTGGAACAGACCCCACACCAAAAATAAATTCTTGCTTTACTGAGTAACAGGCGTGGATGAATGACAACTAGCTGAAACTGAATGCTGACAAAAACTGAGGTCTTTGTTATCCAAAGCCTGCGCTTGGCACCAAAACAGCCCTACCCTAAATCAACACCAATCAGGATTGGGATTTCAGGCATAAACAGCTCCGACCTTGTGCGCAGCCTCTGTGTGCTAATCAATGCGGAATTGAGCTACAGAAATCAAAATCTGCCTACTTTCATCTGAAGAACATTGCAAAAAACAAAGATCTGATACCCCCAGAGTATCTTCCAACCTTAGTTCACACCTTCATCACATCATGGCTGAACTACTGCAATGCCCTTTATGTAGGTCTCCCACAAAAAGACCTACAATTAGTGCAGAATGCTGCTGCCAGACCTCAATCAACCAATTATTGGTCTGAGCCATGCTTACAGCACTTTGAGTCCTACGGGAGAAATGATATTTGTTGTTGTTGAATTTCTAACAATAGTATTTCAATGACACAATCCAGTAAGTAAAATAACCTATTTCCAGGCTAGAAAACACCCCAAAATACATTTATTTTATTTTTATTTAAAAATAAAGTGCATCAAATGGAAAAATATCATATTGTTATGGATCACTATCAGTCTATTCACTGAATGATTGACATTAATCTCTGAGATTTTTATATTTGGCATTGGGAGTTCACCATACAGCTTCAAGAGTTCATTTGTCAAATATTCTTTGCATGTTCCTTCACCTGCAGTTTGGTGATTCTTTGTCAGTAATATTTTGTTGACATAATGATGGTTTTTCTTGTTAAATTCACATTTATTTTGTTAATGCTAGAGGGACATAGTGTTGTTCAATCCTTATGAAGTTTAATTTAAAATATTCACAATAAATTAACTGATTACACAATTCAATACTGTAGCTCATAAGTATACAATGTATACAAAAAAGGTCCTAGAGTAAGTTCTTCAAAAGGTCCCAAATAATATCTGATTTGAGCTTTTTGGCATAACTATAAACAAAATTCTAAACTGTTTTCAACCATTCATGCAGCCAAGTATAGTAGTGCACATTAAAACAAAACAAAAAACATATTTTACATGAGCGTTGTAGGTATGCAAACTGAGAAATACATCAACAATTTACAACAACTTGTAAAAGTATTTTGACTTTATCTCAAATAATTTAAAGAATTCATACCACGAAGAGGTTAAATCTAATTCTCCAGTATCCAATAACTGGTGTTTTGAATGGAAACATTTACACCTTATTTCTCTTTAGACAACAAGCAAAATTACTTTACTTACATACCTATAAAGTCATTTTTTGCCAGGGTAAGTCCTCTGAACTTAGCTGCCAACTTTAATTTAGCTAGTAATCTTGTGTCTTGCCAAGTGCTGTGATCGGAGAAATTCATCCAAACCATGTCTCTCAGATTAAGATAGTTTCACAGAGAGGAAAGGAAACCTAATGTCCTTTGGGCCCTCACTTCTTATCACAAGATGACAGATTATATACATGATCTACAGATGTGATAACGAACCTTTTGAACACTGTGCGCTAAAAATTAATCTTACCCGCAGGCAGTGAGTTGAAGTAGTTTATTAACCCTGTTCTTATTTGAAATCTAGTTCTATGAACAATAGTTAGAATTGGGATTTCTTATACGGAAAATTATTTAAGGAACACTGCTTTCACAGCCAGATAGACTGGCCTTCAAACATTCAATGGAATGAATAGTGATGTTACTGACTGCAGTATAGAATGTGTTGGACTGATTTGACTTTGTAATATAAAACATTTCTTAAAGACAAACTGTTTAAAAATAACTAATTCTTATTAATGAATTTTTCATATAGAAATTGTGTACAGAGATCCCTGTAAAGCATTAACTCAAAACAGCTGTTTCTGGTTGCTTATTAGGCAACTTATTTTTTGTTGTTGTTGAGTAATGATGGGCCTTTTTGCTGTTAATATATCATTGTAAACTTTGCATTGCGTGTCATTTTAAGACATTCATTGATAGGGTCGACTTTTCCAATAAGAATGTTTAGATTGGCTACAGTATAATTCAGCTCTCATGATTTCATCAAACTGACAGTATTTACTAAAATGTAAGAAATGAAAAAGAACAAATATTGGTAGCATTAATACCATTTTTAACACTACCTATATGTACTATAATTGGCAGAACAGTTCATAACTTGGCAAGCCTGTACAGCTGTACAATAAAACAGTCTATAATCGGCATTCTGACACCACATGATGCAAAATGTTATTCAAGATCACCATTGTATTCAGTGGAGGCATCATTATGTGCTATGATCACCAATATGTATTACATGTACTCTAACTGACCACTTTTTTAATTACACCTTGCTAGTTCAGAGTTGGACCCCCTTTTTCCTACAGAACCGCCTTAATTTTGTAAACATATTTCAGACAATTTGGTCCATGTTGACATTAGGCATTTGCAGATTTGTTGGCTTTACATCCATGATATGAATCTCCTGTTCCACCACATCTTAAAAAAGCTCTATTAGATTGATGTCTGGTGACTGTGGAGACCATTGGAGTAAAGTCATGTTCAAGAAACCAGTTTGACATTATGTGAGCTGCTGGAAGTAGCCATCAAAAGATGGAAATATTGTGGTCATAAAATGATTGACATTGTCAGAAACAATATTTAGATAAGCTGTGGCATTTAAGCAAATGCCTTTAATTGGTACTAAGGGGCTCAAAGTGTGCCAAGACAATGGCTAGATGCCTAGAGTTTAGTAGCCCTTCATCCTGTAAGATATTAAAGTTCTTCACATGTTTTACCCAAAAGAACTTGTGAGAAGTGCTTACTTCTATTATGGATATAAAGCTACAACCATAGGACATTAGTTTGGCAGGACATATGTAACAGGCTATGTTGCCGCAAATCACTAGTAGGATTAGTAGAAGCTGTTAGCATAGTTTAAAGGGGAAGATCTCTGCAAATACATGTACTTTTCAGAAAAAAAGAGCAGTATTTTTTCATCCCAATAATCTTAATGTGCCAATTCAGCATTTTGTCTGTGTATAAATAAATGCAACCAAAATACTGACTTGTTTGCAGGACCCCTAATAGAGACCATTATGGTCTTGCCCTTGACCCAGCACCTGGGTTGATTCAGTTGCTCAGTAGAGATCTGAGCATCTTTGAGCCATCCAGCAGCCAATCAGTAGAAACAACTGTTAGGAACATTCCAAGGAAGTGGTGCACCCTGAGAAGAAGAAGGACTGTTAGAACCTGAAATGTCAGCTCACTAATGTCAACAGCAGGGGACAGCAAAGGGTATGAAATCAACTGATTTTTCAAAATGGAAGAGAATATGTAGAATAACTAAGTATGCATTACACAAACTAAAAATTTAACAAATATTGATAATTTCCACTGAACTGTCCCTTTAAGAGGGCCAGCTCTGTGGAAATCATATGAGATCTGCAATGTTTAGGGTAAAAGTCAAGAAAGCAAATGGATGGAGAACCTTCCAGAGATGTGTGAATTTTTTTACCACATGTAAAGGTTGGCCACAATGGGTGAAACTGGAGATCCCATAACACATCCATGTTTTTGCTTATAGAACTTATCCCTGTATTCAGGCACAAGCAGGGCCGGATTTCCCACTAGGCCACCTAGGCCGTGGCCTAGGGCGGCAAAAAAGAAAGAAAGAAAGAAAAAAAAAGGGTAAAGCAGCATTGCACCCCCATTTTAAATTTACACAATGTAAATTAGTTGGCACACAGCAGAGCTTTACCGGTTTCTGTTAAATCAGAAACGGGCAGCGATTGCCAATTTGCTAGGGGGGCAGGTCCCTCTCCCACTTGCAAAGCTCTGCTTCAGCTAATAAATGACCGCATACAGGTGTACAGGCAGTACAAGTTAGCTGGCCTAGGGAAGAAAAAAGTATAAATCTGGCCCTGGGCACAAGTCCAGTAGGGAACATACCTGTTCTGGATTAAGATCAGTTCTGCTGGTAAGAGTGCTGTCTTGGCTTAGCTGTTTTTTAACTATGTCAACAGCCTCCTTGGTGGGTATACAGGTGAAGAGGGATGCCACATCATAGGACCTTACCCTGGGTGTTCCTATAACACCTCTTAGCCACAATGCATTCACGCCTTGCATTCAGAAGCTCCTAAACACCTGGCTGTGATATGCTAATTGGGACTTTCCAGGGTACATAATTGCCAACAGATTCTTATACAAGTCAATCTGAATTGAGAAAGCCAGTCGGATGACTAGCGAAACGTCTTCAAGAACTAAACTTTAAGTTCAGTTGATCTTATTGAATACAGCAGATAAGTTTAGATAGGATTTGCCTTGGTTTCTTTTTCATTATTTTAAGGAGAACTAAACCCAAAAAATCAAAGTCAAATCCTTTTCTTTACCTCTATGAGCTCATTTTAGGTTCTGTTTGTTTCCCAAATCTGAAGCTGACATTTTCCCTTGCCTGCCAGTACTTTTGCCCTTATTACATTTTCAGCATCTGTGTGATTTCCACTCCCACCTCTTAACCCCTATGATGTAGGAATATATTAAATTATCAATATTCAAATTGGTGGTGCAGCTGATTAACATTTTCCTAGTAGCAGTGTTGTAATGTGATGTATATAGGTCTGGGTATCTAGTGGGAAATAATGGATGTCTCACCTACGGCTTTCACTCCACCAAATCCGATATATAAACAATAAATTGCAATATTGTAAGTTTATTGCAAAACATGCATGCTACATGTTTCAGACCCACTCAAGCACTTGAGGAAGGACAAGTGCGTCAGAAACATGTAGCACGCATGTTTTGCAATGAACCTGCACTATTCACAGTTACAGACCTGTGTCTTTGTATGTTTAACCTGCAATGTATTGTTTAAGTGTTGGAGGGCCATATTAAAAACTTGCGATACCACAGGTTTTCGTTACTGTATGACCGGGGCAGTAGTATACCATGCTGTAAACTACCATAATGATATTCTAAGGGTGGTCGTAGATTTATGTTCCCTATCGTACATTTACAAGATATCCAATAGCAATCATAAATTAACGATCGCCATAACAATCGCTAAAGAAGGCGATACCACACCTGTATAAATATGGCCTGTAGTGTGAAGGTCCCTAGCGCTCCCTGTCAGCTCCAGCAATATTAGTGGAAAGTGTAGCTTCTTAAAGGGGAATGTTGGAGGGTAGGAAGAGTGTGTTTTTATTGAAACCACATGGTGTAGAACTGTAGGGGGAGGGTAGTGAAGTGAACCTGATCTTACCCCAGCTCTGTGCAATGCATTTCTTATCAGTGTACATTCTTAAAGGGGAATGTTGGTACGGTATTAGGAGTGCATTTTTATAGAAACCACATGGAGCATAACTGTAGGGGAAGGATAGTAAAGTGAACCTGATCTTAGCACAGCTCTGTGCAATGCATTTCTCATCAGTGTACCTTATTAAAAGGGAATGTTGGAGGGTAGGAAGAGTGTGTTTTTATAGAAACCACATGGTGTAGAACTGTAGGGGGAGGGTAGTGAAGTGGACCTGATCTTAGCACAGCTCTGTTCAATGCATTTCTCATCAGTGTACCTTATTAAAGGGAATGTTGTAGGAAGGGTAGGAAGAGTGTGTTTTTAATTCAGCTGTCTGTATAAAAACAACTGTAGTACAAAGCTAAGCTAAGAAATGCATTACACAGAGCTGTGCTAAGATCAGGGTCAGTACCACCTGCAGCACTGCACCATGTTCTATATGTGTAGATATTAAAGGGGAATGTTGGAGGGTATGCCACTTGCAGCTCTGCACCATGTTGTTTCTATAAATGTACATATTAAAGGAATTATTGGAGGGAATGACAATTAAAGGAGTACTGTTAGAGGGATGCAAAAATGTCATATAAAATTAATGCAGCAGATAGGCTGGCTGTGGGACGTTTTGCAAAAACAAAATTCCTCTTCCAACTAGGGTTCCCACCTTTGCCTTTGGGGTTCCCACCTTTGCCTTTAAGACCCAAACACATATACAGGCCTATGTATTAAAAGTTCTTATCGTTAAAAATGGTGGCTTATTACATAGGCCTGATAATATTTACACAACAAAAGGTTGTTAGTATTTTCTTTAGAAGAATGATGCAGACTGATACAGTTTATATTTAATGCAATGGTACTAAGCACTGCAACATGTATATTTAATACATGTTTGGGTCTGAGCTTTTTTGTTTTTATAAGTGTACCTTGTAAAGTGGTCAGTTCAATTCTATTGGGGTTGCCACCTTTCCCTTTAAGACTCAAACTCTTAGGGCTACTGTGATCCGATTGTGCTAGTGGGAGTGCAGGCATGTAATAGCATAAGGGACTGGCCCCACTACATGCGATGGCTGGGTGCAGTGTCAACCATTTACCAGTGTTGATGTTCCAAGCATTTTACCATTGCCTGTGTGCCAAGCATTTTACCAGTTTCTGCATGCTAAGCATTTTATCAGTGTCTGTGTGCCAAGCATTTGACCAGTCTGTGTGCCAAGTATTTTACCAGTGGTTTTATGTTTCCTTCCTTCCCACCCCCTCCCAAACTAGTTAGTGCCTCACTCCCCCACAATTCCCCCCCACACACACACACACAATTCAGCTTGTCATTCTTAGCACAGAAGCTGAATTTCAGAGGGGGTGCTGGGAGTGAAACAAGCTGAATTCCAGCTTGTTTCACTCCCAGCACCCTTAATGAGATTCTTCTTGTTTCACTCCCAGTACCACCTCTCAATCTTGGGTTACTCCTGTGTCAAAAAAGTTTTCTCTGCCTTTGCTTCCTAAACTAGCTACGACTGTCATAACCTTTCCTCCCCATCTCGTTCTGCACGATCAGCTGTTATCACATCGTGCAGAGACAGGGAGGAAAGGCATCTCAACCCCTCACAAGCAAAAATGGGCAAATCAAAGGGACGAACCAATCGCAGGCACCAGTGCAGGCACAGTAGCCATGGGAACGTAACGCTCACGTTCCCATTGGCTGTCGGATTCAGCACAAGGTGAAATCTTCCCGACTGCTCCACCGAGTTTCTGCACATGCACAAAGGGAGCATGCGCGTTGGCGGGTGCACGAGCAGGCAGGCATGGGAAAGGGGTGGAGCTACAGAATCCAGAGCGATCGGGTTAGAAATGCCTCTATAACTCTAAAAGTACTGCATAGAAAAGGCTGATACTGCAGGTACAGTTTAATATTAATTGTAGGTATCCTTAGAACTCTAATGGTGGCTTTAGATGGATTTTACCCATCCTGATAATGAAATAAGGGCCGATTGCCAGGCACCATTCACGGAGCAAAAAACACTTGATACCCAGTATCACCCGATTGTATATCACTGTGTCTATGGTCAGCATAAGTGAAATACTGTTGGAATCTGATTGAATAGTTTTGCTAGGTGTATGGGTAAAATATGTTTGGGTGTTTTAAAATGAGTGCCTCAAAAAAAATTATGATGAATTTGGATTTTTTGGGGGGTTTGTGGTGCTGATTTGCAGGACCCATAGGTCTCTAGCTACGCAACTGTGAAGCAAGGTTCCAATGACAAGGTAGAGACACCCCCTTTCTTTTCCTTTTTTTTTGTTCTTCCCCACCCTCTGATCAAACCCTTTTTTAAGGCAAAACACAGATATTTTATTAAGGCTGTTTTTATTAACATTTTAAATAATAAATGTTATAGAAATAAAAAAACCTAAATTGTGGTGCTGAGGACTATAGTGGAAAAGAGATTTGAAATTAGATATTGTGTATGGATACTGTACTTTTACATGTGTCTTGTATTACTACTTACTATATGTTTGAACAATTATGTTTTTGACTATCCTCAATAAAGTAAAAAAAGAAAAAATACTTTTCTGTTGTTCAACTATAATAAGGAGATTAGTATAGTTCAGTAATACAAACACAATTCCAAATAAATACCTCCAGGAATAATATTTATAAAGACTGTACACATACCCACAAAAATACCCCCTCTACAAAAGTGTAGAAAGACAAAAACCATTAAGGTGCACTGTCATTATGAAAATTGTAATATTGATCACAAATGATGATCTAGCCAGAAATGTCATGAGGATATCACTAGCTGAAACCACTGCACTGGTTGGCATCATGGTTGAATTGATATTCATCGATATAATATTAAGCAAGTGTATGGCCAGCATTACTCACAAAGAAAACCATCATAGCCCAGTTGCAAAAAAGTATCCCACAACCATGTAGAAAAATTTAAAAAAAAATGTCATAAAAATTAATTATGATGACATCATGATGACACCAAATAAGGCACATCATCAAAACAACACCATACACCTACTGTAATCCTGGGGAAGACAACATCATTCTTGATTCCTTCAGATGCAACTAGTGCAAGCTGATACAATTCATAAATACTTTCATGTATTGTCACAAAACTTCTCCTTTTATTATAATAATGATCTACAGCATATATCTAAATCAATTAAAGGCTTCAATTAAAGGCTTCAACAAAGGAGGATAAATATTGTATAATAGTCCAGCCAGAGCCCAGACCTTAAAGGGTATGTACACTGGAATTTCTTTTTTTTTTAAATTACCCATTAGTGGAAACTAACATCCTAACTATCACTGTACCTTTTTGTTGTTGATCTGCCCTCTATTTCCTTAGATATCCAATCTGAAACAACTTACGTTTTAGCATTTCTGTAACCAGTTTTGCTGTAGCTGGAATGACAGTTGGTGTGCTGTATACTGAATGCAGTTTTGACAGTTGGTATGTGGGAAAATAGTCAGGTCAGTGGTCAGAGCCTGAGCAAAATAAGTATTGTATTGAAGGCATGCAGCAACACACACATCTCAGAGTAAGTGCTACTTACATGTATTTATTTATAGATTAAGTAATTTTTTCAGCATACATACACTTTAAAATACAGAAAATTATTGTAGTGCCATATTAGTCCAATATATAGATATTTAGAATTAAGAGTACTGTTATACTATCACTGTAAATTTATTTGTAAATAACAGACCTTAAAGGGTATCTCCACTGGTATAAACAAAATTTTGGTATTCAGTTTTATTCAAATACGGGAGTTAAAGGAGCTGTGTCATACTTCCCGGTTTTCAATAAATCCCACAGGAGGTCCTGGCGGACTCTGTATTCTATGGGCATGCGCAAGTGCGATGCACATAAAATACAGAGTCAATCAATCTGAATACGTTCAGATAAGGTTGGCCTTGGTTTCTTTTCTTTTTTTTTAAATAAACAATACCATGCTATTTTTTAAGAATGTATAATTTTTATATCCACTATAGCCAAAAATACACACACATGCATATCTATCTATATATCGAGAGAGAGAGTGACATGGGATAGTAAGAAAAGAGGCAAGAAATGTGCAGCTTACAGCCAGTTAAAATAATATTTAAAAAAGAATGTTGGGCTAATTTTGTACACACACTGCTTCTGCAAACATGCATTACTGTCACTATGTTTTGCTACTTACCATCATTATTAAAGATATATTGTTTTTCTTCTCTTTACCTGTATATTTACCTATAAACATATTCTATTTGTTTCCGAGGGGAGTAGTGATGTCCAAAGTGATTCACCCTGAACACCCCCCCCATTAGAGGTGTGTTCCTGTGTTTGAAGCATGCTCTATTGAAATAAATGGGTGTGGGATTCTGCAACCTGAAGTGTCTTCCTCAGTGTGTCTCATAATGGATGTTCCTATACCTACAATTGGTTAAATGTTGTGTTTTCCTATTTCCTCTTGCTATACTACAGATATTATAAAAAATAAAAAAATATCCACAAAGGAACTCCAATAATTTGCCCTGCACACGTTTCAGAAATGCATAACATAATTTTAGACCAGTCTAAATGACACAATAAATATATATATTTTTTTAGCAATCACAATAAAGCTCTGTGGTAACTTAGAGTATAGAACCCTTGACTCCATCAAGAGGGGTAGTTGGAAAGAGCTTATACATTCCTAGAAACTCAGACTTATTATCTATTTACCCTAAGGAAGTACTCACAAGGATGAACTATATTGTCTATCAAACTGTAGTATCTGTAGTTTATTATGTAGAGAAGCTGAAGAATGCTAAAGAAAGCCTGCTCAAATTGATGACAGTGCTGTCTAACAATTTTTGTATTCTGTCAACACTTATTCAGACCCCTAAGGAAGTGTTAAAGAAGCACAAAATGCATTGGGGAGTATTGACAGTGTATTTAGAGCTGTGAGTTTAGCAATTGCTTTCTATTTCAATGCAAATAAAAAAGCAAATCTCTGCTATGTCAGATATACTGAATTTAGGAGATATTTGGTATTTTTATTGACACTTCACATATATTTAACTACTGTGAGACTGTATTTATGTAATTATCTGTTTCAATACCAATTTCCACACATTTTAATAACTGCTTATGCGATGGTGGAACCCACTATAGTTTCTATTTTTCATTTTTATCATTTTCTATGGTCTATTTTCCTTGTACTTGATTGCAACCTCTCCATGTTTTTGCACCTGAGCAAACATTAAATCTATTATTAAAAACACAAGGCAGCAATATGAGATTTAGTGTCAAGTTGCCATATAAATGCAAAACACCAAGTTTAAAGGACCCTGTAGCATTATTCATACATTAAGTGAAAAATGTTTTGAGTCCCATTAAGCTAAGCTGCCTCTTGGCTGTTCCTTACCTCGATTTGTCCATGCCTTTGGCAAAAGACTCCCCACTTTGACAGATAGTGTGCTGGGTACAGTTAATCTGCCAGAAAGCAGTTGAGAAAACGGAAGGCCTCTGTAGACCTTCAGAAAATATATTTTTCTACAAGGCAAGAATAACTTAGCAGGGTTATTTTCAGATTTTTTAAAAGCTTGTGTTGAGTTTCACTATAGAAAATAGAATGTTGATAGCCTCTTTGTTAAATTGGAAACTTTATCAATGCATAGATAAGTTATGCTGTCAGGAAAAGCCTGTCCTTAAACTGTTTAAAAAAAAAAAACTGTGGAAAAAAAAAAAGCCCTGTGTTCTTTTTTCATTAAGAGGATTGTTGCTCAGTAAATCAATGCAGCCTGTTACAGCAAACATTCTTCTACCCAAGTGTCAAGTGCTGTAAATTGTATCCTTGAATGTTATACATTCAATGCATTGTTTAGGTAGATAATTATTGTAGGTGACATTGTACGGTGATATACTATGAATTATTGTAATGTCCTTTGCCTGAGTTATTATAAAAAATTATGTTATTGCTGACATATTGAATAGAAGAAATGGAAGAAATACACGCTGAATGCGAAGTAAATGCTCAGAAAGGAAGTAGAAAGATAAAATGAATTGCAAATTAAACAAGAACAGAATAGTTAAATCAGCATGAAGATTTTAGTGTATGATAATAAACCCACAATAACTGAATTGCTAATTCATGATATTTGCAAAGCACATGTATGTTTTGCAAAATATTGATGTTTTGTTGTGTTAGAAGTAATCTGCAATCTTAATACACAAACGCACACGCCCAAACACACATACGCACAGATACTCAGCTACTGTATATGAATTTCTGAATTCAAATTAAACAACTAATTCTGTTTTCTCGTGCTGCCTGTCGGGGTAAACAGCTAAACAGTTTATCTAATACATATAAATACTCTTATTTGTATTATTTGTAATCCTAACAATCTATATTTGAGAATTGTTATATAGAAAAACACGAGCAATAATATTTAGAATGGATTAAACAATGCAAAGTGGAAATGTTCAATTACATTACAGGGACTATAAATCAATGTTTATGTATACTTTTGACCTAGGTGGTGTGATGCAGCATCCTCTAGAATGACTGTTACTGGGGACAAACTTCTCTTGATTCGGGGGGAAAAACTACAAGATTCATCTGCAACATTTTGTTAGTTGAAACTACAGATGAAATGTGGTCACATAACAAAATCTGGCAGGCAAAACCGATTTTGTGTTGAAAGCTGTGACCTTTGAGGGGATTAATTAATCTGCAAATGTTTGTATGAACATGCCTTTTAAAGGGACTCTATACTGAAAAAAATACTTTGCCTCATTTTTTTTATAATTGAATAGATGTAAGTAGCACTTACTGATTTGTGTGTGTTGCTGCATGCCTTCAATCCAGCACACATTTAGTTTAGGAGCAGTATCCCCCCTCCCTCTTTTAACCACTCCCACTTCCATCCGACCTGACTTTTTTACCCACAAAACAATTTTCAAGCCTGCACACAGCATACCGCATTTTAACTGTCAAAACTCTGTCACCATCTCAGCTACAGTAAAACTACTTACAGAAGAATAGTTTTTGAGAGCAAGGAACTTGATTGACAGCTGAAATATAAGAAGTTTTAGATTGGATATCTAAAGGAATTGGGGGTAGATCAACAAAAAAATGATAAAGTGGTGGTTGGGAAGAATTATAGTTTCCAGTTATGGTCAATTTAAAATAACCTATTTTTCAGTATAGATGCCCTTTAACAGTGCTCTACAAACCCACCATCAGTACAAACCTGGTGAATTCAGCCATCTCTAACCGCTACCAAATTTACACCTGCTCTATATAGTTTAGTTATCATTGACAGCAACAACCAAGTTGGAAAAGGGCTATCATCTGTTTCCACTACAGAATTAGAATGTTTCCATTACAAAACAATGCAATACAGTAAACTATGTTTTTTCATCAACCAGAAATATTAAATTAAAAAATCTCTAAAAGATTTATAAGACAAAAAAACTTACTGTAGCTCTCATGTATTGGATATTTAAAAATCCACAATGAAAGCCTTACTTCCATACTGAAAGCAAGAGTAGCACTGTTTAGGTAAAGTCTCTATAGAAGCATTTCTATATCTACGGTCTGTATTTGCATTGTTTGTTTGTTTTTTTACGTGGCTGAAAGTTATTTCATAATAGAGTTGTTTTCTGCTTTATTTTGTTCTTGTGCAGAATTGCAGTTCATACCCCATAAAATTGAACAGATGTACAGTATACATGGAGAAAGTTTGCATTGAATATGCTTATTTAGAACAAATTCAATAGATATGGCAATACAGTTTCTTAAAGTAGCTAGAAAAGTACAGGGAAATCCTTAATACACTGATTTATATAGTGACAACATTTCTACAATACATTGAGGAAAAGAAAACAAACTGAGTCATGAGGTCAAAAGTCCCTGTTGGAAAGAGCTTACATTCTTATTGTTACTGAAGGTTGGGTAGTAGATGATATGCAAGCAGGGGATGTGTTTGCTCAGAATCCCGTGTGTAAGGCCAGGAGGTGTGCTGAATGCTGAGCATCTCAGGTTTTACTTATTACCTTTTGTAGATATAGCTATGTAAATCCCATAATCAATTTTGCTGTTCTGCTTCAAATATAAATCCTTTGTGATTTATACATCTTCCCTTTAATTTCTTTCTCTCCATCTAAAATCTGTTTCAGCTTAGCCTGATATATATACAGAGCAATAAGGTTAGATTATGTAATGATACCATAATTTTAACCGGTAAAGCATCAATGTATTCTGAAAGAAATGCTTCTACACTCCCATTTAAAATAAGGAGTCATGGCAAATTAGAGATCTGAAAAATGTATTAAATGTTCATTTCACCATGAAATGAGATAGGAAAATGCCTAAATAGAAGTCATCCCCTGGGTAACCTAGGGTGAATAAGCTAGGAGAGAAAGCTAGCAGCACTGCACTTTTTCTTTAACTGAGATACTTACAGGTGGACCTATGTGCTTAATATGCCATATATATTCATCTATGACCATTTAGCACATCAATGTTTTTAACATTCCATAACTACTATTTTCATGTTAAAGTACATGAAACACATGTCTGTAATAGCTGGCAATATAACAGAACAAATCAAGCTTTTGTGAAATTATGTTATGGTAATATACTACAAACTCAACAACAATTTTACCGTTTTAAAGGTCATTTGGGTTGTTAGAAATGCATATGGAATACAAAATAAAAATGAAAGAAAACTTTTGTGGAGAATTTTCTTCATTGTTACTGCTGGTCTTTTTAATGACCTTCTACCGTATGATCTTTGTTTTGTGTTACATTCTAAGCCATTTGTATGTAACCCCTTATTTATTTATTTATTTTAAACCCTTTTTTTATACATTGTAAATTCAGGCATCAAGAAGCAGTACTCATATTAGTCAATAGTCAAATAATACTGCCACCATCCGCTGTTATTTTAAAATAGATCTGGAAAATCCCTTTTCAGTCTTGTCATCCTCAACATATCAAAACTCACATATATGTACGTGCACTACCCACCACACCCACAATTGTCTGCCGCGCTGGCTAAATAAATAAATAAATAATCTCTATGTGCAAACACCCAATGTGACACACAACAAAATTACTTTATATGCAATGTAATCCTAATATGCATGAACACAAAATTAGCGCCTGGATGGCAAAGTCAGAGGATAATTTGCTTATAACAGTACTAAAAACCACACAATGTATGATCCCGCGCTATAATTAAATTGCCCTTAGAGTTGCAATTCTATGCACTTTTATTAGCTTTAGCGCAGGATCATACATTGTGAGATTTGCTGTATTACCTGACATACTCACACAGGGGAATTTACAGAGCTGCAAATATTTACCATAATTTCCTTCTAAAAGTCAGACGCTAACCATTTTGTCCCAATTTACCAAAGGCTAAGGGTTACTTTTAGAAAAAAATTGCAGCTACTGTGCCTCTTTAAAAATGTTATGAGATGCAGCAAACACAACCACGACATTTTTAATGCCAGCACATAGCTGGAATTGAAATCACACACAAACCTCAGATTTACTGAGAGACACATTTGTGATATAAACACAGAATCACCATCTCCTAATTAAAAATTCTAATTTATCGCAACATTCTTGCAATTAGGACATGCATATTTGGGGTTTGCTAGTTCCCTTATCTATTAAAGATGCACTGCACTTGCCTCAAATAACAGGGTGATTCCATAAAAGTTCTTATTTAAAATGGTGCTAATTTTGCCCCAACCAATCAGATCTTAGCTTTCAAATGTTAAATAAGATCTGATTGGTTGGGATAAAATTTACACCATTTTAAACGATAAGAACTTTTATTGAATAACCCTGTAATTGTATGTTTAAATGTACTGTATATATCTTTTCCTGTGTGGTTTAAATTTAAATTTATATGTGTTTTCATTCAGTTTCTCTATATGGCAATGCCCTTGTTGTTTTTTAATGCTGGCAGACTTTGTCTGAAAATAAACTGATGAGAAGTAGAGTAACTGTAGATTGCATTTTTGAATTTAGTACAGTAAAATGTAGCCAAGGGACATATCCAGCAAGTTATCTTTTATTGAAAAATCAATATTCATTGTTTTTTTCTACCTGTTGATGTTAACCAATTCCTTCTACAGACTCATAGAGCCACTAGATAAGATAAAAAAAAATAGTTAACATTTTCCTGTATTCAGATGAAAATTCTTCTCTTTTAAAAAAAAGCTGTCAGCAGAAAATCAGAGAAGGCCTCTGAGGAATTGCAAAAAATATGAATAAAGAGTTTGTAGATATTGCACTAAATATAGTGGGGTCTACAACTAAAATATGCAGTGGTCATGTTGTGGCACGTGCAGTATTGCATGAGCAGTAACATTCAGATGTAATTTTACCAAGAGGAGAGCATCATATTCACTTAGCATGTCTATATATGTTTTGGGTTCAAAACAGATTGCTGTTTATCTGTTGTTGTGTATTACTGTTTAATATGGACAGTTTTGTTGGGGCAATGCAAGTCCTGCCGCATATTTGGGATTTTGGAGCAGCTATTACAAAGGAGCTTTGTATGTGTCAGATGTGAGGTACAGAATCTAAAGGTAAAACTTTCAGCATTGCAGGGCTTGGCAAACATGTAGGAAGTGCAGGTACTGGCAGGGGCAGTAAACTGAAGGGTGGAAATGGGGCAGAAAAGATGGTGAAGGAAGATAGATTTGTAAGGGTCACCAAGGAAAGTGGTGGACAGAAGGGTAGGGTCACTTCTTTTCAACAAGTCAATCCCAAAAGTTTTGCTATCTTAGGTGTAGAAGAGGAGAACAACTCAGATGTAGCATGTATAGAGCTGGCTGATCCCTTGAGCACCAGGGGGACCACCATCTCTAATGCAAAGGAGGGAGAACTTAGGTCCAGGATGGTTAGGCGGTGGTAGTGACAGGGAAATCTGGAGGAGGAGAGGTCCATAAAAATGACTTCACAAATAAGAGACATAGTTAAAAGTAAGGACCTCCAGGGTATACCACAGCCATGTTCTATGTTATGGAGACAATGGGAGCCTAGCAGTATTATAGTAGCAGTATTATAGTAGTATGTGTGGTTAAGGGGTTGATGTAAGGAGATGAGGTTTGGGTTTTAAAGAACTGGGCTGACATTTCTCTCAGCTACAAGCTTTTTATTAGATGGACTGAACCACAATGATGATGGTGCAGCCATTTTTTGGGGGGGAGGATAGCTAGAGGGTTGGAAGAGATTTTAAACTAGCTATGGGGGAGTAGTATGAACTACACAAATTTAGATCGAAGGGTAAAGGGTCAGGGGTCAAATAGGATAACGGAGGGAGGAGTAGGGGAGCTTAGAGCATAGGGAGGCATGTACGGCAGTGTGTGGCTGGAAAAGGGGGAACTAGAACTAATAGTAAGGTATGATGGGGGTATAAAGGATAAGGTGGAAACAATAGGGGTTGGGCTGTATACAGGAAACAAGAATGTGGGTAAATTAATTGTGGAGATCTGTTATAAGTCACCAAATGCCAGTGAGGAGGTAGTAAATCAACTTCATATGTAGCTAGCGAAGGTTGCAGGTATGGGGGATTTTAATTACTCCAACATAAATTGGTGTAAGGTAACTGCCAGCACTTCAAAAGGTATCTTACATTTTCTATGTAAGCATTTTCTTTTACATATTGTAGAAGTTCTTACTAGAAAGAAAGCATTGTTGAATCTGGTAATATCTAATAACCCTGAGCTTATTTTGGAAAGGTAATGGAAAAGTGGAATGGGTAAAGGGAAAAGTGATAACGGTACAGTATATTGTCATTTAATATTGTCATTGTATAAAAGTTATTTTATGCTGTTAAAGGAATAACTCCAGCTAATAGACTGGGATTGTTCTTCTTAGGTATGGATACTGAACAGAAGTGGACTGCTTTTAAAGGGGTATTAAATTATTACATTTCTAAATGTATAGGGAACTAGTGTAAAGGATTTGGTCCATTCCTTTTTGGCTTAATGCTCACATAAAAATGGAAATGGCTATTCACATTTTGAAATTAGAGGAAAAAGAACAGGCTTACATGAAATATAAAAGCTGTAATAAGGAGTGCAAGAAGAAAAATTAAACTAGCTAAAAAAGAAAATGATATATGGATAGCTGAACAAAGCAAGTCCAACTCCAAAATGTTTTTTAAGTATATCAATATTAAAAAGATGAGAACTGAGAATGTGGGATCATTTATTAATGGGGCTAAGATGGTAATAGAGGATACCTAAAAGGCTAATGTGCTTAACATGTTTTTCCTCTGTATAGACTATAATAGAATCCTGGTCCTTATAGTAGGGACTATAATAATATAAAGGGTATAAATGAGGAATATATTGTTAATATCAATAAAGCCCCAGGACCATATGAATTACATCCTAAAGTCCTAAAGGAGAACTAAAGTCTTCAGACAACATTGTCCCAATAGACAGAGCACATTCACAAACATACAACAAGCTGTGTCTCACCTCTCCATTTGCTGTGGCCATTGGGTGATTTATGAAAACAACCTGTGAGTACTAGGGGTCAGCTCCCACAATACACCTTAGCTGGGTAAACCCCCAGCTAAGTGTCTGTGTACAGGCACATGCTCTGTAGTGCTCAACAGATCAAAACAAGGAAGTTGCAGCCTTGCTTCCTAGAAGCTGAAAGCCAATCACAGTACATCACAGAGATCCTCCCTCTCCCTGATGCAGAACAGAGATTTCAGTTGTTTGTTTTCAAACACATTCAATGCTCCTGTCCTAACAATGATATAATCCTTTACTATACAAAAATAAAAGTAATCTTGACAGTGTATTTCATAGATAGCATGGATGTAAGAAATGGAATACTAACATTTCAGCAAAAATAAAAAAAAATAAATGTAAGTCTGGGGAATAGAACCTGCAACCTGTACATTTACTCTGTCTTGCTAAAAGCACAGCTCTTACCTCTAGGCTAATAGAGATAATTTATAGATAGCTGGTACATGTAGAATCTTTTACTATGAACATAATGGAAACAAAAATAAAGGAAAGTATGGGAATTAGAACTTGCAACCTTCTGGACTGTGTATTTCTATAACTGGCATCTTACAAGGTGAGCCATGACTGAGTAAGCTGAACACTTTGGTACATTTAGGAGCTTCATCTTTTGCTTGGGACATAATAGAAACAAAAAAAAAAAAAGAAGTCTGGGGTATTGAACTTGTGACCTTCTGAATTGTGTATTATTAAACCTGGAGCCTTACCCGATGCACCACCACTGAATAAGCAAAGTACTCTGGTACATTTGGAAGCTTTTTTTTTTTTTGATAAACGATTCCTAAAGAAAATGGAATATGGAAGTCCCTGATAAGACTTTGAAAGCTGCTTGTTACCCTGCAGTTTATTTTCCAGACTGAATGGCTAATAAATTATGGTAACAATCAGCTTTCAAAGTCTTTTCAGGGACTTCCATATTGGTGTATAAACATCTGTATAGAAAACACTCTGAGACATTGAGACAGTGAATACTTGGGTCAGGGGGCGTGGTTCTTTGATGACTTCATAGGCTGTGTGTTGTACTGGAAACAACATGGAAGCCTTCTTATATACAGAATCTATTTCTTACATGTACTAAATGCAACTTACTAGAGAAGAATCTTACAATGTATAGGTGTTCTGGGGAGAAAAACTTTCACATTAGGTTTTAAAAATTTTAAGTTTAGTTCTCCTTTAAGAATGCTTAGTCCAGCCTTATCTAGACCACTGTTCCTTATCTTTTCCGATTCATTTTTTTCTAGTGATGTGCTTCTGGATTGGAAAAAGCCAATGTAATACCAATATTCAAAAAAGTTGTTCACAAACTCATAAATATAAAGCTCTAAGTCTAACATCATTGGCAGGAAATGTACTTTCCCAGTCACTCTGAGTAGACAAAATAGCCTTTGTTGGACGAAATGTATCTGGCGTTCTGATGTTTGGCGGTGGTCTGGATTTGATGTGAAACTCTCTACGGTGCTACGGTACAGTTTGTTTGCTTCCTCTTATACTGTAAGGGGCATATTTATAAACGTTATTTTTGCTATTTTGCTATCGCAGGACATTGTGATGACAAATAGCGCTATTTTCGCCTTATTTATAAAAGGGCTTGTTTTTGATTTGTGGAAAAGTATTGCTGCGGCGATGTGTGGTAGTAGTTGTCACCTTGTTCATTGTGTTAATTGTGGTATCACTGCGAAAAGAGAAATTGCTCTCTAGTGTAATTTCAGAGCGATTTTTGTCATTTAAAGCTATAAATTTGACTTTTTGACCCTTTTCTCCCCTTTGTTGCATTTTTTGCAGTTTTACCAGAATTTTCACCAAACATCATTACTTACTGGAATGTTCCATTAACATGACTATTTCTTACACAGCACTATGGTATGTTCCCATATTAATGTAACTGGTTTGATAATTAGCTGCAGTTTGCTGAAAATAAGTAATATTAAAAAAAATTGTCCTATCAATAAAAGAGAGAAAATTCTTTTACACTATCATATATTATTAAAATAAAGAAAATTCGCCTTTTGAGGTTTACACTATTTACCATATCCTATTAATGAACTAGAGAAAATTCGCCTTTTGAGTTTTACACTGTTATTATTAGATCTTTGGTTGAAAAAAAACACCAAATGTGTTGGGCTATTTTTAAATAACAAAGATAGGTTTTCAGTGTGTATTAACCAATTTGACAGTACTTTGGAAAACCACCAGGGAAGATTACCTGTTTACAATCATATGTGCTGAACTTTTTCAGCATTATTAGGTCCACTTTTTGATACATAATTTTCACTTTTGGTGAAAATTCGCCTTTTTTAATAACAACTTTTCAATAAAGTTGAAAGTTTAAAAAATTGTAGTAAAGGCTGGTGGGAAAAAAAAGCAAAAATAATGCACCTTTATAAATAAGTCCCTTGGAACTTGATCTTAAAAAGCCAAAAATAAACCTTAAAAAGCGAACTCGCAGATCGTATTACAGTAAATTCTGGAAAATAGTCTAACACTTCACTGAGTATTGAGAAACACTCCACAATGTACTGACACCTTCCATGGACCCATTGGCAGGCTAAATTATGCGTTTGTGTGTGTTGCTGCATGCCTTCAATACAAAACTTGTTTTGCTCAGGCTCTGACCACTGACCTGATTATTTTCCCACATACCAACTGTCAAAACTGCATACAGCTATACAGTATAGCACACCAACTGTCAAACCATTCCAGCTACAGCAAAACTGGTTACAGAAATGCTAAAACGTTAGATGTTTCAGATTGGATATCTAATTAAATAGAGGGCAGACCAACAAAAAGTAAAAATCATATTTTCTAGTGTACATACCCTTTAAGGTAACTTCTGCTTAAAAGGAACTGTAGAAGGCAAACCACTTTCTTCTAAATTCACCATTTTCTATGAGCCTAAATCAACACTCTTTTATCTGTGTTATTTATTTGCATAGTAGCTTCAAGGCCAAACCTAACATGAACAGACATGGTTTAAATGTAGGCCCCCATCTTGATGATATTTTGATAATCCTATAACAACATTCCACTTTCAAGTAAAACTTATTTTTCTTTATTACAATGTTTCTCATAAATCATAAAGCAATCTCCTATGAGGTAATGTATTAAAATAGTCTTAATAGGTCAAATTGGCTAAATTCCTCTTGTGTGAGTTCTTAATTACAGAATAAAACCCTGATGAGTTCCACTTATGAAATTATATTCCATTGTATTTAATGATTTTCAAGAAAACCACTATGGTCTTTGGTTGTTTTTACATTAACTTTAATGTGGTCCAACTTACTGTATTAGATACATTGTACACTTGCCTCTTGCATCTAGTAAATGTAATGGGATATATACATCAGATGTCCTCAAAGAAAAATTTAAAACCACAGTGTTGTTGCATTTTTAACATTTTGCTAGCTTCTGTTTTATCTGCATGTATTGTCCTTTATTGTATCAGACAATGTATTACTTGTCTTTATACTTGTCATATGTAGAAGTCTTTTAGTAGATACTGACATCACTTTAGGTTCTTATTAATCCCTTATTTAGGGATATTTCCGATTGGTTTAGTAATCTGTAATTTAGGATTGTTATCGTAAATTACCAATAAGGAACATAAATCTGCAATAACGCCATCATAGATTTACGATCGCTAACTTGCGATACCACACGTTTATGAATATGGCATTTAATGTGTTCAGTTAAGTATTCAGACTCACTCCTACTAGGTCACCATCTTGCTCCAGATTTCTATAAATTTGAGGTCATTTTCTTTAAGAGAATGTGGACCCCTCCAACAAAATATACAATTTCTCTCACTTACTTACCTTTACACTGCCCCCTTCACCAGTTGTAGCCAGTCATCAGTAGTCAATCATTGCCCGTGACATCATCTGTCATGGCCATGATTGACTGCTGTGCCAGGAAGCATAAGGAGTATCAGTAAAGAGTTGGCTGAATGTACGACTTCAGGAATGCAAGGGGAGTAAAAAGAATTGCGAGGTTGAGGTTTTCGTGGGTGTAGGCATGCTATACTATTCCATGGGCATAATAGTACTTTTAATTATGCTTCTCTTCTACCACATTGGAGGGAAAAGGATAGATACCTGCCTGGTATTAAATTAGAAGCATTTCTCATAAAGTCACATGTACTAAATTGCTCCCTTGGCATCTGCTCTCCAACTTGAAATTGGCATCTCTCATTATGGCTATAATGACCTTAAATAGGAAAGGATGAAGGAATCTAGAAGGATCTGATTGAAAACACAGTGATTTTGTTTCCTCCTGGTGGGGGTAGAGATCGTTGTGTTATTACTGTAACATTTAGTGATGCGATTTAGCAGAAAAGGAAAGGTTTAGTAAACAAAAACAAATCATACAAAATAACAGCATTAAACAGCAGAGAATTTAATGAAATCTGAAACAGTCATAAAATTGTTATGTTGTTATTATATTATTTAAAGTTAAATCATAAGAAAATAAGCTTATAAATATAATAACAGTTTTCCATTAACGTTGTAAAATCCTTCCACATTTCTTGCTAACAACAAATGCAATCCATATTCTAACACACATAGCACATCCAAAGGAACAATAAGCTGTTTCTTTTGTAAGGACCCTGCCTTCTGACTGTTCCATATAGATAAATCTCTGTTTACACTGTAGCAAAAATGATATTTTACTAAGTCCTATTCATCTAATCAGCAGGAAAATTCTAGCCAGACCTGTGCCATCGTCCTTTTTCCATTCCCTAAGAGATCTCTCCTGTGGCAGCCAACTAACAGATATGCTAATACAGGGCAAAGCTCAATGGGAGGCTCTACCTAGATTTTCCTGCCAATGCATAAAAGCTTGGATAGGCTTCTATTGTTCTCCAGAAAAGCATCTGTGAAAGGTGTCTTTCATAAAGCAGCTACCGTAACTACAGACTCCCGTGAGCCCAAAGCATTCATTTGTATAGCCTTTTACTGCAAGCTTTCTGCAATTTCATGACAGTAAAAAAAAAAAGACACTGTAGGACAGCTGTAATTTTGTGTGCTGGAGGAATAGTGCTAACAAGTCATTTTAAAACTTCTTTATTCCTCTTACTTTACCCTAGTTACTTCTAATCGAATGGTATTGAACTAAAAATGAAGGATATTAACTCTTTGAGTAGTAGTCCTAGCACAAGCTCACAGTTCTCTGTGTTTGCTGATGACACTAAACTATGCAGAGCTTTGGAAACATCAACTTCTGTGTAATTGCTGCAAGCAGACCTTGATAGATTATCAAAATGGGCAGCAGAATGGCCGATGAGATTCAAAGTTGATGCATTTGGGGTTTAATTATTATTTTGCCTCCTATACCATGAATGGCTTTGGGTGTTCTGTTACATGACTTAATTATAGCAAGCAGTGTTATTGTCCCTCTTTACAAAGCACTTGAAAGGCCTTATTTGGAATATGCAGTGCAGTTATGGAATCCCATTTACAAAAGGAACATCTTGGAAATGGAAGGAGTTCAGAGAAATATTCAGAACAGACTTAGCAATGGAACATGTAAATATACATAATGTACATAAACATATTGATCACTGTTGTCACCAAACTAAACACTATTGAAATTCCAGCATTACCACTTAAGAATTCAGACACAATGCAGAGAGATATAAGCAATCCATATACTGTGATGGACTCCTACAATGATAAAAAAGGGATATGGAGGGGCTTAACTATGCAGACAGATTAGACAAGTTAGGACTGTTTACACTGGAGAAGCAGGGATATGTTCACTTACAAATCACTATAAAAATATATTAATGGGTTATACTGTATAATAAACTCTCTGGTGCATTAGTCACTAACACAGTAGGTCATATCAGAGGACTTGTGGACATCCTTTAAGATTAGAAGAAAATAAGTTTCATCTTCAGGTTTGGAAAGGTTTTACAGTGTGAACAATGAAGCTGTAGATTTCTCTTTCAGAAAAGTGGTGGTAATGGCAAATTCATTGACTAGATTTAAAAGTGGTATGGATAAGTATCTAGAACTAGAAAATGCTGAAAATGACTGGTTGGATGATCCAGGGAACATTTTTACGATTACCATTTAGAGCCAGGATTGATTTTCCCCGTTTTTTTAAGCTAGGTTTTGTTTTTGCCTTCCTCTTGATCAACTGTTAGGTAGGGTTAATGAGTTAGGTATAAAGGTTGTACTTGATGGACATATGTGTTTATTCAACCTCCATTACTATGTTAATATGTAAGAAGAAACCACTTTGTTCCCCTCTTAGCTGACCTGACCCCAGATAGTACACATGCTACTTTAAACTCAAATCTGCTATTTTCCTGCTTGTTCATTAGGGAGGGGGGAGGTCAGAGGGATCTCATCCCTGCAGCCTGTTTTTGACTATCAGAACCAAATACCATTATGCAGTAAAAGACGTACTGGTCAACCCAATCAACATGCTCAAATAACATATAGGAACCCTTAAAATTAAAAGTTACAGTTTTTAAAATATCGTTTAAAAACTATATTTTACCTGTCAAACTGGTACAGTTGCAGGGTATGGGATAGACTCTTGATATATTTTTTCTGGTATAGGAACCAAATCTTGTAGCTAGGAAGTTAACTTGAGTCCATCATCATTCCAATGCTTGCAATGTCAGAGAAAACCATAATGATGGTACAGTATGTGCACCCTAATGCAAGGCTGCCACTTCGAAGGGAGTGGGGGGTGCTTGATAAGGTATACCAGCATTCAATTGCATAACAAGACATGCCCCCCAGCAAAACTATACTGGGACTGAATACCTGCTTCATCTACAATGTTTTTTTGTGGCAGAGGGCTGTATCTATGGCATATCTATGTATCTAAGTCAGAAACAAATTTCCCCTTGGTAGCTAGCATTGTCTGACATTTAAGGGGGCATATGAAGTTGTAGATGAATTCTATTTCAGATCGATAGTGCAAGGTGGTACATGGATTGCTACACCTGATCAATTTCTCAATGTGAAATAACAATTGTTTGTACCATCTTGAAGCTTTTATGTCTATTGTTAGACATGATTTTACCAGAAAATTCTTGGATTAAAATAGCAGATAAAATGGAAAATGTAAAAATCAATAAAATTACATGTCTGCATTCATGAAAAGAGGCAAAATGTGTTCTCATTCAGAGACCCACAAAAATAGCTAATTTAGCAAGAAAATATTTACTTCAATACTCTTATCAGCACTGTGACTTACAAAATCTGACAGATGGTCTTTTTTGTAAGCAAATACATAGTGGCATTGGGATAGGGAGTAAAAAAATCTATTCACAAAAAACTAATTTAACTGGTTACAGTTTCTTTTATATTAAATCATTCTTATTATCTTTGGAATCAGCAAGTTACTCTAACCATGTCTACAATTTAGAAACTGCTTTGTTAATGAATAAATTGATAGGCAATTGATAAGAATTGATAAGGATGTGCCAAAGACATTGATAAACTATGAAGTATCCAAAGTGCTGTTACGATTTTGTTTGCACATCAAGCTAGGTATTATAAAAACAGCTTTGAAAAGAATGCCTTCTCATTATCTGGATGTTAACATGGATTGTTATTGTTGGCAGCATGCAAAATGTCATAATGCCAGAGATGTTTTCATTGTTACATGTTGAAGTATAACTATACCCAGAAAAACAAGTTTATCGGGCATAATTTTAATCCTTGGCCTAAACACCCAACCCCCTTTTTTATTTTAATGTTTAGCTTCAAAATGTGCAATTTCCCATACATCTTTAAATGTTCATAATTTATTGTGTCACTTTAATTTAGTGGTCTTTTTTACACTCATTAAAGGAATAGTTTGCTGAAATAGTGAACCATTCCTTTAATGCATTGATTGAAGAATGGGAGGTAAAGGAGCTATTGTTTGCTATTTGTACACAGTAAAAAGCACAAGAGTAATAAAGAAATATATTAGAGCCTTACATGTTTTTTTTTTACTGACTAAGCACCAAAAATGATTAAATTGCACATTAAGCATTATACTGTATATTAACTCCACCTGTACTTAAGTCAGGACAGATATGTACAGAGAAGCCCCTGGTAAGTACCTACAGTATATGGCTAGGGTAAGCACACTGAGCATGTATGAAGTGATGAAAGAGGTTACTACTGACCCCAGGGGCGTCTATTACCTGCAATTGAATAAGGGCAAGGCCACACTAGCATGAGCACTGTGCTGCAATTCCGTTTTGGAGTGCATGCGATCACCAGTTTTTCGTGAATCGCATGCGTTTTGACAATGGTAATGGGTGTGAAATGAGCAGCAATGTGTTACTGTATGTTGTAGTGTGCCTAAAAAGATAAGAATTGCAGATATGCAAATCATTATCAAAAAAATTGGTGTAAAAAAATAATATATATATATGCTTGTGAAGGTTCTCATTCATCCAGGTCATGGTATATCTGTTGTATTCAATTAGATCAACTGGACTTGAAAGTAGTTTTGAAAGACGTTTCGCTAGTCATCCGACTGGCTTTCTCAATTCAGAATGACTGTACAAGAATCTGTGGCAATTATGTACCCTGGAAAATCCCAATTAGCATATCACAGCCAGGTGTTAAGGGTGTGATTAGATAGTGGCAAGAGGTGTTATAGGAAAGCCCAGAGTAAGGTGTTAAAACAGCATTGTACATGGCAGACAGTTGGTGTCGAACCCCCCCACCTCTATTTAGGCTTGGTTTCTTTATTTCACATAAATGGCCTCCTTAACACCTCTCTTGAACCAGTCACGTTCCTTCGCCAGTATGTTAACATTACAATCTTCAAAGGTATGTCCTTTATCCTTAAGATGCAGATACACTGCGTTCCTATAACACCTCTTAGCCACTATCTAATCACACCCTTAACACCTGGCTGTGATATGCTAATTGGGATTTTCCAGGGTACATAATTGCCACAGATTCTTGTACAAGTCATTCTGAATTGAGAAGCAGTCGGATGACTAGCGAAACGTCTCAAGAACTACATTTCAAGTCCAGTTGATCTAATTGAATACAACAGATATAATATATATATATAATTTTTCATATCCCTTCGTACATTTTTACTGCACAAATTTTGTGTTATTTTTAAATAGGACCCTAACATAAATATATCTGACCTACATAATATCTCATAGGACAGTAGAAACATTTTTAAATATTTATATTGATCAGGGAATGCTGGGAGTTGTAGTTTTCAAACATCTAGAGGGTCCAGGGCTGGATTTACCATTAGGCACAGCAGGCAGATATTAGACTCTCCTTATATAGATAAATGTTACACTTACGTTCTTTATGTGGCCGGAAATACTTGATTTGTTTACTTAAACTGTCAGAGATGTTTCAAATTAGAAGGAACTCAATACTTATTTTTACTGATTCTTACTGCCTTGCTACTTATTGCAGATTATTTTATGACCAATCAATTTAGACATATATAGTCCCTATAATAAGGTAAACATTATGCATCCTTGAATGGGATGTTAAAGGAAAGTAGCATAGGCATTGAATAAAAACCCAAACACAGGGCTGGCACACACAATGCAATATTTCGGTTCGATCAACCAATAGTTGATTGGGCTAAAATGATTGCATTGATTTTCAGCTGTGTCCGACCAATTGTTCATCCGAATAGGATGAAAGGATGATCGGACATGGTGGAAAACCACGTCCGACTGTGCAGTCCTCTATGGACTGCACGGTCGACGGCCGCGGCCACTATTGGCGTGACTGGCGCAAGAGCCAAGCGCTTGGTCAGTAGGTGTACCCGCCTTCAGACTATGAGAGAATAAAAAGGATGTATTTTATATAATAATCTGGGAAGCATACACAGACTGAAATCTGAATTTAGCTTTATTTTAGAAATAGAAAACTTTTTCAAATTTCGATCAGATTTTTCCAACATGAAAATGGTACCATACGGTAAATTATTCAATAATTAAGAATTTTCACAAAACAGAATATGTGGCTAATCTGTAAACAGTTTTTAAATATTTTTAACAGAACTTTCGAATTCTGCTGAAAAGACACTTAAATCGGTGTAGTTAATCTAGAAAATAATCACTTAGGGTTTTTTACTTTTTAAATTCCCCAACATAAGAAAACTCTATCAGGGAGATTCAATAAGCTTCAAATCCCTGTAAAACCCACATTGAACAGAAGTAGTGATGCAAAGGTAAGTAGCACGATTGATTTTTATTGAATCTCCTAAAATATCTTTAATTAAATAATTGCTCTGCCTAGAAGACTTACCGTTTAAAATGGTGCTAATTTTGCCCCAACCAATCAGATTTTATTTAACATCTGAAAGCTAACATCTGATTGGTTGGGGCAAAATTTGCACCATTTTAAATGATAAGAACTTTTATTGAATAAACCTGCTAATCCCTGTACATACATATTGTCGGCTGGGAGTGGCAGACAAATGACCAACATCTTAGCACTTTGTCAAATCCACCAGGACGAACCGACGAACCACAACAATCTAAGACTATATATATATATATATATATATATATATATATATACAATACAAGGGAGAGAGCCTGTTATATTGATCCAGTGTGTAAGAATGAGAAATGCAAAAGTTTGCTAATCGTAATTGAAGTAAAAGAAATTGAAAAGGTTAGACGTTAGGACCTTCCAGACTGGGGTTACCTTGACATGGTTGGAAGGCTTTTCATTCATGTGATAACAGTAATGTATACTAAAACCCCTTTGTTTATAAAGTATGCCAGTGTGCAGATAATATGATATTGTATGGGGCCTAGGAATGTGCATTGATTATCTTTTCTATGTTTGTATATGTATATATATATATATATATATATATATATATAAAAAAAAACCTTTTCATTGCATGGTGCTACCATTTTTGATTCTTCGTATATATATTCCCAAGAATAAGTGCACATTTTGGACTCATTAAAGTGCTCTTTATTAAATTATTTGCAAAAGCCAGCAACGGTTTGGTCTCAGACATGGGTTGAAACGTTGCTAGTTTTTGCACATGAATTAATAAAGAGCACTTTAACAAGTCCCAGTGTGCAGGGACGTTTCTAGCCGTCTTAGTGCCCTAGGCACCCTCCCACCCAAGCGCACCCCACCAAATGTGGACAGCCAAACTGCAGCTGGGTTTCCCCACTCAATACCTTCTGACGCTGTCACTGTCCACTGACACAGCTGTGGAAGTTTCTTTTCTTTATAGTGGGACTGCTTAAGTTTGTAAGAGGCATGCACTATACCAGGTGGGGTGGGTGGGCAGGATAGATTTCAGTGGATGCACGGTATGTAGTGCCAGTGTTCTCCCCCGAAATTGTTTCCAGCTGGGTAGCATGAAAAAGTAGCCGGGTAGGACAGAACATGGAAATTTTGTAAGATCTGAGATGTTTAACTCTTTCAGTGCCAGCAGACTTCCACAGAGTATTGCCATTAACACTTTCAGTGCTGGCAGACTATGACCATTAACTCTTTAGTGCCAACAGACCTGCCTATTAATACTTTCAGTACCAGCACTTTCCCAGAGTATTTCCATTAACACTTTCAGTGCCAGCAGAGTATTATTTTTAACGCTTTCAGCTGCCAGCATTGACATGATATGCATGTACCTGCTTTCCATGACTCCTCCATTGAATTGTTTACTCCTCACCTACTCTAAGTTCTAGTTGGAGAGTTGTGTGGAAGGAAGAAAAAGGCAGGAATAGGGATATCACAGGGGCACTGTTAAAAAGTATGCAGCAGCTTTACCTGGCATTTTTAAACTGCTCTCCTCAGTACTATTAGCTGAGCTCATCCTCCCCTCTTCTTCCTTCAACACGTTCATTTGCAACATTTGTTGCTAAGTATAGTGTGTGGAGTTCAGGCTCTCTACTAAATACAATGTTACAAATTACAGCTGAACAAGGAGACCAGTTCTAACACTGAAAGTAAATCCTGAGAGGGAGATGCTAGGGGAAATAACAGGCTCCCTAGTTCAACACTGGGCGCCTTAGCGCTTTGCCTAAAAATGGCCCTGCCAGTGTTCACTATTATATGGGAAGATATATAAAAATATATCCTTCCTATTCTATAAAATAATTGATGAGTTTATAGGAGCTTTTATAGGGCTATGTACCGAGAGACGCTATACACCGAGCCGATAGCGGCTATCAGTTTATTGCACAGTAAATGGGGTTTACCCATTCTGAATCCTTAATGCCAGCTAACTGCTGGCATTAAGGATTTCATCTTAAAGTGCCTTTATTGGCTTGGTACATTAGTTGTTGCAGTTGTGCAACCCAGTTTTTGCATACCGCTGCAAGCGCTGTTAATTTTGCCTTAAAGCCACATTAACCCTTAGTGCATTGGTTAAGGCAGGTGGCTTTAAGTAGAAAATACCAGATAACGGCTCTCTGTACATTATGTATATTGTTAGTATTAGCATGTTTATGAGCATTAATAAGAGTAGGCTAAAGTAATGAGTTATATTAGCTGCAACAGAAAATGTATGTAGTTGTAAAAGTACTTACAGAGCTGCTACTGGTAATTTTACATAGAATTGCCAAAATGGAAGTTTTTGGCCCCACCCTCCTGTATGTGTTTTAATTAATCTAATAAACTTTTAGGTATTTACATCATTACACCCAATTAGGCCCATTTATTTAAAACACATGCCATTTTTAGCCAATAATGATAAAAGTTTATGCTAGGTTAAATTATGCTACCTGTATTACATACCTTTGTGTCTGTGATTTAAGTGATTTCAGTTATGAGCACTGGAAAGTTCTGTGAGATCTGCCATGTTTTTGGGCCCGAAAAGAGACTAACACAAAATAAAAAGCCTTTACATTAATTATTATTTTAGAACTATTCTTTTCTCTAAAGTGATAAGTGTCTCATCATGTTAGTTTTCACTCCCTACTCCTTACAAAGTCCAACTGTTTAAGTGTTCTTGAAAGGTGCTCTCTTGGGATTATGAAAGGTATGTGGCTGCTACAAGGGGACACAGGGTCACATATATCACAATATGCATTATAATATTAAGAAAGACTGCCCACATACAGTATCAACATAACCCCTATGCACATTAATCACAACTTCACACCCTATATGTAAATCTTGGGTAATGGTGTTAAAGGGCATTTCCCCCCACAAAACTAAAATTTAACCCACTACTGAACCCACTGTGATATCTCTGCTCCCCTCCCTCCCACCATCCGGATCCATCCTCTCTCCCATGGCATATCCATTCCCTGCAGCAGCATCTGTGATTGGCTGCCTCTCAGCCAATTACAGATAAGGCTGCCAGTCTGGTCTCTGTTTGTAACTTTCTCCAAACGGAGCTGGGAGGAGATGCCCTGTGCACCCCTCACACAAGTCCGAATTTATCTGCCTATACGAAAATATCTTAAGTATTGGTACATTACAGTGAGTGCCAGTAAAGTATTTGTGTTTTGTGCATCTATAAGACGATACCAATTCAGTAATACTGTGCATATATAAAGTAGAAAAAACTTGAAGCACTCTCAGGACTTGCTTTTTATTTTTATTTTACTACTTCATAGTGTAATTAGGATCAACGTATTGTGGCCCTCCCCCAGACTGTCACCAGAATCTTTCTCCCTTGGATTTGTATGCAGTTGAAAAGCACCCAGGCAGATTTAACACAAGAATGGGATGCTTTGCCTATGAAGAAACTTCTTTTATTACTTACACAATTGTTAAATTAGCTTGTTAAATTTCTATATATTATTTATTTTTTAAGAATAAATACAGTAAGCAGATTAGATGTGGGGATGAAACCAAGTCGTTAAATGTGCGGAATCAATATTCTTACTCCTTAAGTGCAAAGGAAAATAAAGGAATCAAAAACAAAATCTATGCCAATGCTTTTTAAATTAACACTGCTCTTTCAGACAAGGGTAATATATTGAAACAGCTGTGAGGTGATGAAATCAATGAATGGAACATTCATCAAAGTGTTCCTGCATCTGAAAAATCAAACTATTTCTAATACATTGCAAAGTGAGTGTTATAGTGGACAATAAACCATGTAACATTTAACAATATAGAATGGGCATTTCTTTTTATTGACTAGGAATACTGCAAGGAAAAGTGATTGATTAACTGAATGCGTAATAGAGACAATTAGCTACATGAAAAAATCTATCGTCTGGAACACATAGATCAACTATGGAAGAGTAGCATCAGTTTAGAAATACAGTAAGTTTGCAAGGGCATGTATGCAGCAAACAAGAGAATATGGTGATGTTTTCCAAATGTTTTTTTTTAAATAACAAAATTAAATGTTTAACAACATACGTTTTAAAAAAGTCATCCGGACTTGACTTTTTCTATTGGTGGCTTTCTACTTCAGTAATCCCAATATGAGCTGTACAGAACCTACATTTATATAGGTGGTTGGTGAAAGCTTTCAGTCATCAAATAAAAGATTGTAATATTTTCTGCAGACCGGAGAAAAATCCACAGTCAATATTTACACAATTTATCAGGTTAGTGTGGGTTTCACATGATTTTGCTAAAAATAATAATAATAATAAATAATAATGCCATGGTTCTAAATTATATCCATTGTTACAAGAAATGTAAGATCACAGTACTATTTTACAATTGCATCGTAAAAATATTGCCCGCAGTAGTCAATATCCCATTACTGTGCAGTAGTAAAAAAAAACATTAATTTTTGACAGCAATAAAGGAGTGTTATTATTTCACTGTAATAATTCATTATAAATAACATCCAATGCATCATTGCTGATTTAATAAAATAGTTTTGGGATGGACATGCCCTTTAACCATCTTTTAGATCTTTGTAGAATACCTTCCCAAACCCTAAAACTACTCAGATCAGCACCTAACTTGAGATATTCTCCATAGTCCCTAGCTCAGTGTCCCAGTTTCCATTAGTGCAGTGAAAGCTCAGAGAGCTTTGGTGCATACTCTTCAATGGTCTAAATAGACACACCAATGGGTAGATGAGCTATTTATTGGAATATCATCTGTCATGACATTGACTACGTGTCTACATGGAACTTTGTCAGCAGATTGAGCTAAGGACCTGGAAAAATATCTTGAATTATGTTTCGATCTGAGATCTGTAAGTAGAATGGTTTTAGAGTAGGGGGAGGAGCTATATAAATGGCCTATTAAGTCATGACATGCTAATTGCCATATTGTACAAAAAGTAAAGCCAAAAAAAAATCAATATTTCCTAATATTTCCATGGAGATAATCTTTTTACTTCCACCTTTACAACATGGTTACAACCAGTAACAACATGGACGTCTAAAGAATTGTTTGAAAAAAATATCTTTTTGTCTTTAGAATTTACATTTCCAAATATATGACCATTTACTCTTTTTAAAAGCTTAAGTCTTTATTCAGCAGTGTGTTCTAGTAGAAAGTGCATTATATAATAGTTCTAAACGCAAAACTTTCCATAACTTTCCAAACCTTTAATTAAGTACATGCCTTTCTACTAGCTAGGTCAGAGCTTTGGTAAAGTACAGAGAATGTCACAGAAAACCATTTCCAATAATTGCAAATTCTATTTTTTACAAATATCAAATATAATACATAATACATTCTCAAACTTTTCACTGACTTGTATTTGAAAGATCATGTTTAAACATTTACATTTTATAACGTTTTTTTGCATTTAACTTTGCAGTGAATGGCAGGGGGGAAACCATTGTAATTGCAGGTTATAAAAAAATAACATTGCCTTAAGTTCATCTCTCATAAGTAACTTGAGAAAGCAAAGCTACTGTATGGAAACTTTTACATGTGCTTTCACAAATAAATCAGTATATCTTCTTTCAGAAAATATGTTAAGTATCTGTATAAGTAGACCTTCCAATTTGTGGTTTTTGTTTTACATTGCATGCCTATTTTCTTTTCTTTAAATCTATTTACCATATATACTTGAGTATAAACCGACATGAGTATAAACCGAAGTACCTATCTTTACCTAGAAAAAACAGTAAAAGTGATTGACTCGAGTATAAACCGAGGGTAGAAAATATGAACACTGATGCCAACAATCCAGCAACCAACTATTCTATGGCACTCCAGATGTTTGTAAACTACAACTCCCAGCATACTGTGGTTGCTGGGAGTTGTAGTTTCCTTGTAGTGGCAAGGTTCAACACTAATGCTCCCTACAGTACAATGTAATTTGGCCCCTGTAAAAAAAATAATACAGATAAGGTACACAACATATTAAAATGCATTACAGGTAATCAAGTGCCACCCCCCTATAAACCCCTCCTCCACCTCCACTGCATACGGTAGACTTAATAGCCTAAATGCCCCATACATAAAAAATTGCTTACTAGTTGAGGGCTGGGCTGAGGGCAGACAGGATCTACATCGTGTTCGGACCATGAAGGCTCCTCCATCCTCTATACCTACAGTCAGGACATGATGTTGACGTAAGTGGGAAGTCGAGACGTGCGTAACTTACGTGCCCGCGTCTTCCGCCTGCACCGCTCACTGCTCTGATCCTAGTCTCTGCGGTCTCCTTCTACTGGTGGCTTTCGGAACTGAATGCTTCCATCCTTCTCCTGGCTGTAATTTAAGGTAGGATTCACTTCTTTTTGATGCTGCTTTAGTGTATGACCCGAGTATAAACCTGATTTGTAAGGTTATTTTCAAACCGAAAAAAACTTGGATTATACTAGAGTATATACAGTAATCTATTTTATCCATTACTTTCCTGTCTGTCTGCAGTTTATTCTTACAACAACTTTGTTTAACTTGTATAATAAATATAACGTATAATTACTACTGGCCTTGCCTTATACTTTAGCATCTAATTAATGCAGAAATGCAGAAAAGTGACCTACAATATAGAAGAGATCAATATATGGACTTTGATGTCATGAAGTTTTAATTACATACAGTATGTATACAGGTGACATTGTAATGAAATATGTATTTTGTGCTTCATGAGCAGAGATGTAATGTGGGTTCAAATAGAACCCAGTGTCGAATAGAATCTGAGGGTTTCGAAGTCCCGGCGAAACTTTCGTAACTCCCGGATTTCACGAAAACCCGGATTTTCAGAATTTTCGATCTTTATCGAAATTTCGAGGAAAATCAAAATCAAAAGTAGACGATTATCAAAATTGAAAATCGAATCTGCAAAATGAAAGTAATGATCGATTTCGGTAACCCTCGAAAGTAACAATCTATTTCAGTAACCCTCGAAAATGATGATCGATGTCGGTAACCCTCGAATTTGTAATATTGGTAACCCTCGAAAGTAGCGCTCGATTTCAGTAACTCTAGAAAATAGAATGCAGAAACAGCCCGATTGTGAGGATAGATTGTTTTATAATAAGTTTTGGTTATATTTACGGGTTCTCCATACCATTCCCCAGGTCTCTGTGTCATTTACAGTAACCTACTATTACTATTTGTCCCTTAAAACGGAGAGAAACTTCCTACTATTACTATTTGTCCCTTAAAACGGAGAGAAAATTTCTAATTTTTTTCTCTCATAGACTTCTATGGGTTCATTTTTGAATTTTCAAATTTGAAATACTAGAAAAAGTCAAGAATATAAGTTTAATTTGTTTAAGTATTGATTACTTGCTAATTCTGGTTGTTTTATTGCCACTGACCAATGCATTGCCCATATATTGTGCATTTTATAGCTTTAACCAAATTTGATTATACTCAGTGTAGTAAAAAGTTACACTACATAGACTTAAATGTTATCATAATTTTCATTTTAGAACATAAAAATATTTCCTCTAACAACATTTAAAGGCACACCACTGGCACAGCATTTGGGAAATACTGGTGTGTTTAATGTGGAGTTGTCCACAAATGCAGGTAAAATAAAGAATAACCATAACTGTCCAAGTTTATCCTGTGCACAGTAACTTTGAAGAATTTGATAACTATAATTGTATTATAAAGTTTGCTGGCCAAGCTTGATTAATTTCTTGCCCCAGGAAGGTCAAACAACACTGTCACGGTTATTGAGCCCAAACATCCCTTGTGTTCAATAACTTTACCAATGAGTTATTCCATCTCTCCCTTAGTGTGTTTTATACTCTGTAAGAAATGGAATTACACTTGGTTACATGGCCACAATTAATGTTTACTCTCCTATAAAACATGAAAATAATATTCACAGTCATAAGCTTCAGGTTGTGCCTTGATGGAAACATTAACTTAATGTTAGTTTCCCTTAAGCTTCAAGCTTATTTTATTATTAAATACTGTTAGCATTGTTGGAGCTGCAATTTTCAAAATGCTACATTTATACAATTTCACAAGAATAACAGATCAACCTGAAACAACATGTTCAGTTTGCTACCAATCCACTTCAATCTGTTTTCTACAGGAATCAATATAATTTATTGTAGGCCATTAAATCAAGCAGATTTATCTAGAGTCTTACTGTATGTAGTCTCTTTGGAACATCATAGGCACAATATTCCACAGTAGCAAAATGGTATTACAGCAAGAAAGTACCGTAATCTAATAATTGTGGCATTATGAAAAGAAATTTAAGTGCTACAAAATGACTGCCACATTCAATAGTAATTATATAGTGGCTTTTTGGGGTATCAAACTAAAAAATAAAATTTTTATTAGTCTCTAAGATTCCTATACTATTGACGTAGTTAAATGAGGAGTACAGTTTTTTTCAAAAATAATATCTGGATACATTTTCACAGCTACATTAGGATTATCAAAAAACAAAACACAGAACATAGTTCGGTTGTAACCGAAACTTGATGATGTGCAAAATCTAGTCCAATATGCTAAAATATGCTTAAATAAATAATTACACATTTAGTTATTTATAGGGAACAAGGTAATTTGTAATTGTATAGAATTTTCATATTGAAGATATTTTGACACTGAGCTATTTTTAAATGTGCACATTTTGTAATATGCAATTCAGAAAGCTCATGTCTAGCTAGATTATACTGTAGTCAGATATATTTTAATGGGGTTGTGAGAATTACTTACCTTTTCTTTTAAATCTTTGCTTCCCTCAAAATATTTTTACTTAATTTTTAAGACAGCATGCCAAAGTTTAAAGGATAAGTGCACTGTGAAATAAAGTTATGTTCAGTTGGAAGCTGTAGCTTTAAAAATACTGTTGCCATATTTTTTTTTTTTTTTCTTTCCTATGCCCCTCCAGAGCCTAGCTTTGTGCCTTGAAAGTTGCTGACATCTTGTTACTGGTTTTCTGAATGTTAAGCTCCGCCCCTCTGAGATTTCCTTGGCTTTCTCCTGCTTGAGCCTCAAACATGTTGAAAGGTGGCTCGTTTTAGGTAGGGTAACTGGCCTTTCATTTAAAATCAACTTGTATGTAGACCACAGTTCCCCTGTAAGACAGTTCATTTGCAGTAATCATGTATCATAATCCATCCTGGAATAGTATACGATAATTAGATAATAGCATTGTCTACAGTTGTTTATGCAAGGGGTAAAGGCAGCCTGTGGCAGCAGTAGAGAAGATTACTTTTCATGTATGAGACGGATGGTTATAGAGCAGTGCTGCTGGAATCACCATGTATTTGGACATACGGTGATTGTTATGTTGCTACATTTTATTTTATTTTTTCCTCTTCAGGGCTAACAGTTCCACAAGTAAATGGATTCTGAAACTGGTACAATACATTTAACCTTCTAAATATGTCAACTAAGGTTATTACTGTGGCCAAAAATATTTTGGCAGGATTTCTGCAAATATTTTAATCATATCTAATATTGAACTAATTCTACCAATTTTGCATTAGATTTTCTTCCTTTTTTATCTAATAAACAAGATGATGCATGCAAACAGCAAATCCATCCTGTAAATGTTTATTGTTCTTCACCTTTCAGAAATAGTCTTGGGTTTTAACATTTAATATTTTGTAAATGAGCTGGACTGCTACACAAAATATAAGGACACTTGTTTAGCCAAAAAAACAGTCAGAGACTTAATGGAATACAGACAAATCTTGAGGTGGCCTTAGACGTTACAATCGTGTTCAACTTGGTCAGCAATATTTTCCCCCAACTGGACCGATAGGAAAAAATATCGACCATACCTGGCCCGATGATCATACAACTGGGATGATTCAGTTGTGCTTAGTGTGCATTCTGGGAAGAAGAAAGACCGTTACAGAACCTGCATGAGTTATGCAACAAGGAATCGTTGCCATTTGTATAATAATGAACACCCCTTTTTAAGAGATTAAAAGACAGGTTCAGAGACAGATTCTAGAAACATTGATTTTTCGAATATTCAGGAATCTCCTGGGTAATTGTCGAATGCAGAAGCTTGAAAGTAGCGCTTGGGTGAAGTAAGTGACTTTATTTCAAGTTCTGGATGTTTGTACATGTTCTCTAGACCATTCACCAGGTCTCAGAGCCAGTAAGTTACCTTTGCTATTTTAATTGAGACATAGATTTTTGAAATATCGAGATGGATTAGAACTCAAACTAGAAACAGAGTTTGAATCAAACTCTGGTTCTAGTTTGAGTTCTAATCTACCTCCACTGTCCATGTTAATGCAAAACTGTTTGTAAAACACATTTTATTTTGATACCACATTTAGTAATATTTTCCACAATTTATACATACAGTATCCCCAATATTTCTCATACAATGCAAGATTTTCGTGCTTTCTAAATGAGATTTATCCAATAACACTGTTACTTCATTCACCAACATCTTACTATAACCGTATGTAATATTAACAGTGTTTAAAAGATGTGCCACGGTGCCATACTGTATAGTGCTGTAGTGTTTGACAAATACATTAAAATATTTTGAAAATCTATCCTTGAAAAACATGTAATGCTAATTATAACATGATTAATTACACAAACAAATTAAAAGCTAATTAGGTTTACACATAGATTATTATCCAGGCTTTACCTTAATAGATCACAATTGGAAATACCTAAAGTTCATGTCATGTTAGATGGCATTTTTATTTACATACTCTACCATACAAAAATAAAGACAAATGATGTTCTTTTTATTACATCTAATATTAACATACCTACAGTGTTGTGCAGAATTTAGACTCATAGTATGCAGAAGTACGGCATGCACAGTAAACACTAAATAAAATACAATACAATCAATTTTAATTACAAGATTAAAATTAACTAGAGAAAGGGAAAGTTTAAGTTTAGGCTTTGACTTAAATAGTCACTCTCGAATTGAACTATTCCTTTAATATACTGATTGAAGATCGGGAGGTTAAGGAGCAGTGCCTTACCTCCCGATCTTCAATCAGTATTGCAGGGCCCAAGAACAAAGATGGGAGCTAACTTACCTTTTACGCGATCCACCGTGGCCAAGTTACGCATGCGCGTAATGCGTGCTATGGCTGTACAGGAGATTGAAGCGGTTGGAGATTCCAGCTTGTCCGCGGTGGATCGCGTAAAAGCTAAGTTAGCTCCCATTTTCGTTCTTGGGCCATGCAATACTGATTGAAGATCGGGAGGTAAGGCACTGCTCCTTAACCTTCTGATCTTCAATCAGTATATTAAAGGAATAGTTCAACTGTCCCCTTGATACAGTGATTACCGGCCCCCTTTATGCAGCAGAGTCACTGGCCCCTCAAGTTTCTGTCACCAACATGACTGGCTATTCTCTCATATCGGATCTGACAGAATCATCCCAAAGCCCAACAAATGGACTCCTTATCTTAGCTATAGGAAGCTGTTTTATCAGTGATGATACTAGACTTCAGTATGTACTGAAATAAATTTAAGCACAAGGGTAGAAACATATTCTAACATCTCCTGCATGACTGGTTTTGATAAATGACTTTGATCGCCAACTCAGAGACTGCTATCAAATGATACAGTGGCTGAAGCTTAGATTTAAAGCTAATTTATTATAACATAAAGACATAAGAAACATCAAAAATGAACCAAAGGCCACAGTGGCTCATTCATTTAAACTAGCCTTTTCTCTAAGGACCATCGCTAATTACCCCTTCAGAGTGACAGCTTAAGAGAACAGTTTTGACCTTAACCACTTTGCTTCCAAAAGCCTCAAGAAGCAGCAGCGCATGGCACTCCTGAAACAGAATGATCAAAAGGGAAAGTCTGTCTGTGAAGGGCACTGAAATTCAAAGCAGTAATTTCATCTACCAAGGTTTCGTTTTTCTACTTTCTCCTTGGAACCTATGAAATGTAAAACCTAGCAAGAGAGTGAGTGCCCTGTTTGAGGGAAATTAAAAATACCTTTAGTAAGAAAACATATTAATTATCATGTTTAATCTTAAAAAAACTTTTAAAAAACAAAACAAAAAACAGACATACAGTACAGTACTCAGTTTCACATTTCTTTGATTTGAAAATACAAGAGCCTATGTTGATTTTTGTTTCAATTTTATTAAATACAATTAATATTAAAAAAAACGTATTTATATTAATTTCCAGGTGCTGATTTCACACAACTTACAGGGAGATTCAATAAAAGTTCTTATCGTTTAAAACGGTGCTAATTTTTTTCACTAACCAATCAGAACATATTTAACATTTGAAAGCTAACATCTGATTGGTTGGGGCAAAATTAGCACCATTTTAAATGATAAGAACTTTTATTGAATAACCCTCTATATCTTTTAAAGGCTATGTCCACCCTAAAAAAATTTTTTTTATATAAGGTCCCCCCTGGGCTCCCAGCCCCAACCGCTATAATTTTTTTTTTAGAAAGCCCCCCAAACTCTACTTACCTCCCCTCGATCCTCCGCCGCGCTCCCGGCCCTCTGCTTGCAAGGAAATGCAAGCAGAGGGGCGGGACCGGCAGCCGCATCTGTGATTGGCTGAGCGGCAGCCAATCACAGACGCGGCTGCCGGCAGCTCACTTCGCCGGAGGAAAGAGGAGAGGTAAGTAAGAGTTTGGGGAGCTTTCTAAAAATAAAAAATACCCGGTTGGGGCTGGGGGACATGGGGGAGCAGGATATTAAATGGGTTTTATGCTAGGGGGAGGGATAGTAGAACGGGAGGGAGAGGGAGGGAGAGGGAGGGAGAGGGAGGGGGAGGGAGGGGGGAGAAGGGCTGCAGTACGCATGGCAAAAATCTACCTGAGGCCAGCTAGCAGGCAGTGTCCTATATGGACCTGCTAGCCTCCTGGTAGTCATTTTTTGGGACTTTGGGGGGGGACTACAGGAGAACCCTATGGAGCTGGGATGTGAGGTAAGGATTAAACTACACTACATGGTGGGGCCAGTAGTTGGGGGGATTATAGTTTTGGGGGTGGACATGCCCTTTAAGATATTAACTGTGGGAAATGTTTAAGCTAAAATTCCAGGGTGCTGGATCCTGGATGTCATATGGTGGGAGATGGGAAAGGTTTACACTAAAATTATGTTATACAGTAGGATGAGGTTAAAATCATTGTATTAATTCAGATGGTAGAAAATATGATCCTATTTCACTGTTCTCCATAGAAATATAGAAAATATTTTCCAAGTCCAGTAGCTCAATTAATAAGTCAGATGTATGCTTTCTTAATTCTATCTGGAAAAAAACATCTGACCGTTTGCTACATATTTTTGAGCTAAACAATACAGACATGATTGACATGTAATTATTGTCTGATTTCTAAAGAGAAGTTTTTGTTATAAATACTCTTTAAAAGGCAAGTCCACCAGGGGCAAGCATAGGGAAGAAATTACTGAAAGATTTCCATGGCCATCATTTAATATGTTTGTTATAGGAGCAAACATCACTATAGTAAAATCAATATTTACATACTGTCTAAATCTGTGCTCCATAGTTTATTGGGCTTAGCTCAGTTTTAGTTCTGGAGGCAGTAGTTGTACTAAAGGGGTTAATTAATATGTTAATTTAAGCAGTAAGGACAATAAGCATGCAGATATTTATTTCTCATTTTTACTACTGTGTGGCCTCTTCCAATGTTTATGTCATCAGTTTTACACCTGTCCCCAAAAAAGTAACACTTTTCATGTCTGCATTTGGCTCCCTTGCACGTTCTGATCAGCTAACTGTAAGCCAGCAAAAAAAAAATTGGAATTCCTGGCACCTGTAACCTTCACTAAAATTGCCCATGCCTAGCCCTCCCACAAATATTTTTTCACTTACATTCCCCGCCCTGAAAACTGAATTCACAAACCTTACTTCCCAGCGTTACTTTATTGGACTGAGTAACTCACCCTTCAATGCCTGTCCTCCTCCCAAGTTGTTGCCACCTCCCCTTAAAGCTGTGCAAGCTAAATACAAGCTTGCATTTGCATAGGAGTTGGCCCAGTCAGCAGCAGTTATATGTCACAGGCATGATTCAATGCCAGCCTGGGGAGATGACAGTGAAGAAAACAGCAGAGTGCAGGGTGAGATCCTCAGTCTACGAAAACCATGGAGGTAAGTAACACTTGCAGGGCCCAGGGTTTCCAGCAAGGGATAAGGGAAGTGCAAAGGTTTGTGGAAGGAGTGAGCATGCCCTTTAACACATTTTTTAACCATATGTTTGGGTATATTGTATTTTTTAATTAAAAGGTTTCTGAAAATAGACTGTTTGGTAATTAGTAGCAAATACCATTAACTCTGTGGTTAATTTTCAAAGCATATGGCAAAAAGCATATTAATTAAAACAAAAGATTGACAACAAGTAAAAGAAATGTCTACAAATAAATGAAGAGGTATTTAGGTAATGGGGTATTGTTTTACCTGTTTTGCTTTTGTTCCAAATTTCAAGCCTAAATATTATCATCTATAAACCAATATACAGAATCAATATAAATATTATATCAATTATATAATGTTTGAAAATCTAGCCTATTTCAAGCACCTACAGTATCTACCTGTTTACAGCATACTTGCTACTTTTCTGAAACTTTCTTCGTTATTGCCATTTAATAGAACAACGGTAGAAAACTCTGGGCTTCCCAAAGGACTTGTGAAGCAATCAATACACCTGCCAACTTACTCTAGGACAGAAGAGAGATAATGATCCCATCTGATTCCATATTCTGTTTGGCTCATCTAGATTATTATATCTCTGTTCATTTTTGAATGGCATACCAGCTTTGGCATATTCATATCATTGCTGACTATGCTGACTATAATTTTAGATTAAGAAGAATCTGTGGTTCCTAAAGAGAAAATGTGTGCGAATAAAACATAAAATAATGTCATATTTTTGTTTATTTAGTGGAAAGAGAATTTGATATGCTGTGCACCTTCTCTTCTAAAACTTACTCTAGGGGATTGCTTGCAAAGAACAATTGTCTTGGTGAACAATTTTATTATTTTGGTGTTAAAGTCCATGCCATAAAGCAAAATGGTCAGGTGGATTGCTCAAAAAATTACCCGACCTTTCTGACTTTTATCAGTATGAAGATTTGCCATTTTCTGTTGTATCCACAATGAAATATCATAATTATATGTACTGTACATCCATTAAAAGTGAACACAGTACAGATTGCTTTTTCATAAATGGGTAAAAATCAAATAAGATCCAGCCTCTCAGTACATTCTGTTCTTTTCTGATAAGAGTCCTAGGTATTTTAAACATTAATTCATACACAAAAAATTCTATGAGATGGTAAATGAAAGGGTTTTGTCGCAGTGAACATATAAGCTGAATAGAGCAGAAGAATAGCATAGATGGATTATGTTCTGTTCCAATAAAAGGTCTTAAAAATCCCTTGTCTCTGTGGGTATCTATTGTTTGGGCAGCTACCTAAGACCCCCATAGAACAAGCATAGAACGCACTTGAAGATGTATTTTCTTTTTTTACATCCCCTCCTGTGTAAATGAATGTGTTACAATGCTTATCTATACAGACTTTGATTGAATTCTACCTTTGATCCAAATGTTTCTCCATCTCAGAAAGGAAGAAGTTATTAACAAGAAAACCCTTGAATTCAGTTCCAACCTGAGCAATTAAATTTGCATTTGTACATTTATGACCTTAATTTTCTAGGAAAATGTTAAAAAAACAAAGGATACAGTTTTTATTTGCTTTTAATTAATACATAGAAGACAATACAAAGGCATTAAGGAATAAGTAAATGCATGTCTACATCCCCCCTTATTTTATCCATAATGTATTGCAGAATAATATACTACATAGAAGCTTAGGGCAAATACCTACCTGCATTATATTACATTGCAGTGTTTGACTCAATACCTTTTCATCATATAAACTAGTTGTAGCCTGAAAAGTGATGTATTCCTGTAAATTAGGAAGGATAATCCCCATGTATGTATGTATGTATGTTTGTATTTTATTTCTTATATAGCGCTACATATTCTGCAGAGCTTTACAATTATTTACTCAATTCACATCAGGCCCTGCCCCGAAGAGCTTACAATCTAATCACTTTATGTACATATACAACCTATTAGTATGTCTTTATGATTGTGGGGGAAACCGGAGTGCCCAGAGGAAACCCATGCAAGCACGGGGAGAACATACAAACTCCGTGCAGATGTGTCCAAGGGTGGAATCGAATTCAGGACCTCACCGCTGCAAGGCATCAGTGCTAACGACTGAGCCACCGTGCTGCCCATACCGTGGTCCCCATGATGTCACACAATAGCCAGGTCAACACCCTTTGATAAAATGCATTTAAATGGCTTGTATTTTATCTATATACTGTACATGGCACATTTAACAGTTATATACAAGTGTACCAGAATAGTTTGCTAATCAATTGCCCCACACATGGAGAACACTTTGTAGATTCATTCTTCTGATTTGCTAATTACCTTATAACAGACATTATGATATTTAACATTTCTTCTATGGAGAACGCAGTGTTCCTATAAAAGAAAATCCGTTCTCTATTTATAATGTTCTTTCCTTGTAATAGGAATCACTTCTATCTACCTGCTTTATTGCAAAACACAGTAGGAGGCTAGTGGGAAAGATATTTATGTTACTACTAAGGAAGCTGTTACATTTCAACTCGTTTTAAAAAAAAAAGCACAGATTTTCAATACTGTCAGGGAGATGTAATATAGTTCATATTGTTAAAAATGGTGCTAATTTTGCCCCAACCAATCTGATTTTATGTACCATTGGAAAAGCCAACATCTGATTGGTTAGGGCAAAATTAGCATCATTTTTAACGATAAGAACTTTTATTACATTTCCCTGTATATGTGCAGTTTTTAATGTCTCACATTGCAAAACTTGGATAAGATAATAATTAAAATTATTTTTAAAAGTAATCTTGTGGATCTTGTGACAGATTGAGCCCTAAACACATTTGAAATCTTGCAGCGCTGAGGTCCTGAGTTCGATTCCACCCTTGGACACATCTGCAAGGAGTTTGTATGTTCTCCCTGTGCTTGTGTGGGGTTCCTCAGGGCACTCCGGTTTCCCCCACAATCATAATGACATACTGATAGGTTTTATGTGTCAAATAAATGTGCTCAGATTGTAAGCGCTTCGGGGCAGGGCCTTATGTGAATGTATACATGTAATTGTAAAGCGCTACGAAAGATGTTGGCGCTATTTAAATACACAATAATAATGATAATAATAATAATCTACATATTACGATGCTATGTAGCAGTTCATTTTGATATGATGTATGGCCTAATGTAAATACCAATACCAAGATGCCTTAAAGGGAAAGGTGACAACTCAGTTGCAAGATCATTTGGTCTAAAAGGGACACACTTAATGTAATAAATAGGGCTGTACTACATAGTACCATAGTAATTAAGGTTGAATAAAGACATACGTCCATCAAGTCCAACCTATTCACCCTTTTTTTTTTTTTTAACCCTGCCTAACAGTTGATCCAGAGGAAGGCAAAAAAAAAACAGTTAAAAAGTGGGAAAAAATTCCTTCCTGACTCCAAATGGCAATCGGAAAGTATCCCTGGATCAACCAGATCTATATTCATTAATACAAGTAATTCTCAATATTTTTTAGTTTTAGAAACTTAGCCAGGCCATTTTTAAAGCTATTTAATGAACTTGCCATTACCACATCCGCTGGAAGACAGTTCCACGGTTTCACCGTTCTCACTGAAAAGAAACCTTTCCTAACCTGAAGGTGAAAACTCTTTTCTTACAACCTTAAAGGATGTCCACGTGTCCTCTGATATGACCTATTAGTGAACAATGCACCAGAGAGTTCATTGTATGGCCCATTAATATATTTGTATATGGTTATCATGTCCCCACGCAAAAGACGCTTCTCCAATGTAAACAGCCCTAACTTGTCTAATCTGCCTGCATATTCAAGCCCCTCCATTCCCCTTATTAATTTAGTTGCCCTTCTCTGAACTGCCTCAATTTACAAGATGTCCCTTTTGTATATGGGATTCCAAAACTGCACCGCATATTCCAAATCAGGCCTTACCAGTGCCTTGTAAAGAGGGAGAATAATATTTTTCTCACTTGAATCTATTCCTCTCTTTATACAAGACAATCTTGCTAGCTCTAGCCGTTGCTACCTGGCATTGTTTGCTATAGCTAAGTCTGGTATCTACCAGAACTCCCAAATCTTTTTCCATTACAGATGCACTTAACAGAGAGTTATTTATGGTGTAGGTGGCACAGGGATTATTAAATCCCAAATGCATCACCTTACATTTATCAACATTGAATCTCATCTGCCATTCTGCTGCCCATTTTGATAATCTATCTAGGTCTGCTTGCAGCACTTGCACATCATTTGAAGTTTCCAAAGCTCTGCATAGTTTAGTGTCATCAGCAAACACGGAGACCTTGCTCTCTTCTAAGTCATTTATAAACAGATTAAACAGAAGTGGCCCCAGTACAGAACCCTGAGGCACTCCGCTTAGAACTTTAGCCCACATAGATGTATCTCCATTTACCACCACTCTCTGTTTGTGATCCAATAACCAGTTCTCTATCCATGAACAAATGTTTTCTTCAAGGCCAACAGTCCTCAGTTTATACATTAGTCACCTATGTGGCACAGTATCAAAAGCTTTTGCAAAATCCAAATATAAAACATCCACTGCTGTGCCTGAATCTAACTTCTTACTCACTTCTTCATAAAAACCAATTAAATTTGTCTGGCATGACCTATTTCTCATAAATCCATGCTGACTACTAATAATAAGATGATCTCTGGAGACAAAGTCAAGGATATGATCCCATAACAAAGTTTCCAGCACCTTCCCTACCACTGATGTTAGGCTTACAGGTCTATAGTTACCAGGCTGTGAACGACTACCTTTTTTGAGTATTGGTATTACATTGGCTTTTTTCCAATCCAGCGGCACATCCCCAGACCAAAGCGAATCTGAAAAGATGAGAAACAGTGGTCTAGATAGAACTGAACTAAGCTCATTTAAAATCCGAGGATGCAATCCATCTGTTCCTGGGGCTTTATTGATATTAACTTTGTCTAATTGTTTCCGTACCATATCCTCTGTTAGCCAATGTGAATACTCTTCATTTCTTCCCTGTATATTATTACAATCCCTACTGTAAGGACAAGGATTCTCAACAGTAAAAACCGATATAAAAAAACGGTTTAGCAGATTAGCCTTTTCGGCATCCACTACAACCACCTCAGCCCCATTATTTAATGGTCCCACATTCTCAGTCCTCATCTTTTTACCATTTATATAGTTAAAAAACATTTTGGGGTTGGACTTGCTTTGTTCGGCAATCCGTATTTCATTTTCTATTTTAGCTAATTTAATTGCTTTCTTGCACTCTTTATTACAGCTTTTGTACTCCCTGTAAGCCTGTTCTGTTCCCTCTGTTTTCAAAATTTTAAAAGCCTTTTCCTTTTTTTCCATTTCCCTTTTTACCTGAGCATTAAGCCATGCAGGAGTGGACCTAATTTTTCTACACTTGTTCCCTAAAGGTACCGATTTAGAAATGTAATATTTTAATATCCCTTTAAAAGTGGTCCACATCTGCTCTATATCTTTACCTAGAAACAATTCCCCCCAGTCTATGAGCAGGAGTGATAAAATTAGCTTTCCTAAAAAGTTAAAAGTTTTTGTTAACCCAGTGCACTTTAGTATTTTGCAACCTATATTAAATGACACTATATCATGGTTACTATTCCCTAAGCTTAATGCCTTTCCTTTGTCTCTTACCAGCCCCCACCTTGCAGGTAACAGTGCTGTTTAAACACCAGTATTTATTTTATTTTTAAACACCAGTATTTATTTTAGTAACCCAGTGCTTTGAGTTTACTTAAACAATTCCTATTACCTTATTCAAGTAGTAATTAGTTAAAAAAAACTAAAGAAACCAAACACACCAGTGATTAATTACTGGTTACACTTGCACACTCCTCGAAATAAATAGTGCTGGGTTAGTACATTTACTTGGCTGCAAACCACAGTTAATAAACACTTTTGTTTCTTAACGCACTCCCTTAAGTGCGTTAAGATACTGATACGCAAGTGCGTTAAGAAACTGATTGCAATTAAATTTTAATTCACCATAGTACATGTGTTTTTAATAGGTGTTCCTACTTTAATGAACTGATACACAGTCTTGTAATATGTAGATTTCACACACTAGGTGCGCATCTGTGCGCTGTACCAGTCAGAAAGCAAGCAGGCTGTAACATCATGTTTGATCTCTAGTTAGATTCTCCATTTGATAGTGAGGATTCTTGGAATTAAAGTTTATCAACTCCCAGAATCCTAAACTTTAAACAGAAGCTGCAATTAAGTACGGTTTGTGCACAGGTCAGTGAATTTCGAATGACCGTGTTGGTTTTAATGAGGCAAATGATCGGTCAGGGTGAAATTCCTCCGCAGTACTTTTGCTGCCAAAATTTGGACTCAACCAAACTAACGCGGCACACGGTCGATCTAGATGAAATATCGAATGTGTGTACACAGTCTTACTTTCCTTTCTATGTGTATGTACAGTTATATACAATTATATTAAATCATATATACCATTTCTTTCTAGAAGAATAATAAGTAAGAGGAAGGGGAAATTATACCTTTAAGGTGAAGTCAATCAGATACTAGCTTTGTACTGATTTATTAAATGTTGACTATATATGGTTATGCCCGGAGTCCCCAAGTATACCTTCAGCACCTATACCCCAATCTACAGCCACTGTCTTCACCTATAGACAAGCCCCCGATCATCAGGTGACTTGTCCCGCCTCGCTGTATAAGGTTACCCCCAGGTTTTAGAGTGCAAGGTATAGACGCTGAAGCCGGGTATACTCTGGAAAACCAGAACACCAATGGAGCAACACAGGAGCTGGAAGACAATAAAATGATAAGATACAATGAACAATGAGAAGAACAATTAATAATAACAATAAACAAGACTAGGCTACAAGAACCAGACTTGGGCTACTAAGAAATAGCTGGGAGCACTAGCTTGGCTAACCAAAACTATAACAGGCAAGGAGACTATGACAAAAGCAGGCTTAAATATGGCAGGGGAACCAATGGGAAGTGGAGAGGTAAAGCAGATGCTGGGATAGGCCAGTTTAAACTAATTGGCTCTCCTCCTGGAAGAATAGAGGAGATAAAGACCGGGTGGGTGGGCGAGCAGCTGCAGACGTCGCCGCCGGAGATTGCAGAGTCCTAACATGCTGGGTAAGTGTACAGGTCTATCTTATTAACACTATAAAGTTTTACCCTAAAAGAGTCTACCACTTACACCTCACCTAGAGCACCAATTAGGTTTTTTTTTTGCATGCATGTGTTTAAGATATTTCGTAGATCAGGGATTCACAGGTTTGTTGCTTATTTTGAAATTTTGTGGATCAATCTTGAAATACTGAGCCTAGACTTTAACACAAAGTACTATCAGTTTCCACCCTAGCTCCGAGCAAGGATCTAAACTCTAAATAGAAACAACAAATACTAATACATGAACATACTGATGCAAACATAAAAGTTGAAATGTATGACTTCATTATTATAATTGATTTGCAAAAACGCCGTAACTCTTCTCCAAAAATATTTCTGTCATTCATTTGCAAAGATGTTATATGTAATTTATTAAACTATTTGTTCTTACCAATTATAAAATGTTAATGAGATTACAGCATTATATGTCTGGAAAAGACAAAATAGTCATTCAGATCACCCCTGCTGTTTAGCATATTGGCAAATCTTTCTTTTTGAATGGCCTACCATTTTGTAGATGCTGGCTTTCTACTATAATGAGCAATAGCATTGATTATCCGAATAAATATAACAATGTGTTGCAAAGACCCCTGTGTAAACCAAAGGTTTTTTTTATTTTTAAATAACAGCAAATATGATGCAGATTCAAGTTTGGTTTCAGAAGTGACAGACTGAAGTCAAATTAAATGCAAAGAAAATGTGAAGCTGCTTAAATCATACTGTAGCTAATCTCTTTTCTAAACAAAAATTAAAATACAATTATTACATGTATTTAGTATAATTTTATTCTCCTTCCCTTTACTCCCCCTGTAATACTTACATTAACATTTACAAAAAGCTGCCATTGCTGCCCTATCTGAATCTTTCATTCCACAAAACTCTTTCGGACCATAATATTCCACTGTTGGACCACCTTACTAGCTCAATACTGTGAAATACATTCATCAGTCAGGGCCCAGGGACTCTATGTAGTAGCGCCCCGATTATAACACAGAAGTCATCCACCAATGAAGAAATGTTCCTCTCACAGCCTCCGAGATACCCCCTATTGAATATTACACACCTTCCTCATTCCTACGTCGCGTCTCTCTCTACTCCGCACGCAGGACTGAATGAAGAGCAGAAGCGAGGCTGCATCCACTGTCCGGATAAGATGGGGGAGGGGGGGAGGAGGAGAGGGAGACAGGACTTTTCTCCTTCCTCATGCAGGACTGTATGAAGGGCAGGAGCAAGGCGGCACCGGGGGTGGGGGAAAGGGGGGGGGGGGGGGGAGGAGGAGAGGGAGACAGGACTTTTTAAACTTGCATTAAGGAAAGGGGGGTGAGGATACAGAGAGGGAGAGAGAGAGGGAGAAAGGCTTTTTGGGGGGCTACATTAAGGGGTGTGTTTGTGTGTCTCTTCAGGTAACTGAATTTAAAAGGGGTAGATAATAATGATTAATGTACCCCCTACTGTAAATTAGAAGCGTATTAAAAGTCTCCTCGGAGTTCCGTGCCCTGCATATTTATATGGTCACAGAACACCTTGGTGACTTATAATATCCTTATAATTTACAGTAGGGGTACATTATTCACTATATAATCTACCCCCTTAGTAATCTTCTATGGGGCCATCTGTAACATAATAATTCACTCGTTCCTCCTCTCCTCCCCGGCACTGTAATTTGGCTCACCGCTTTTGCGTGATCATTTCCTCTTCCACATGCAGGAGATATTGCTCTACCAGCAAAGGCATTGTAACTACGGGGGGGGGGGGGGGAAATGGGTTTTAAAGTTTACTTACATTGCCTTTGCTGGTAGTGCGGTATCTCCTGCATGTGGAAATGAGGAGGAAATCACTTGAGAAATGTGAACAAAATTACAGTTCCGGGAGAGGGTTTGGAGAAACAAGCGAATGATGGGGGGAGGTACAGTAAGGGGAGATGAATGCCTAGGTATCACTAATCAAGAATCTGATGAACAGCAGCCATGCCACAAGGAGAAAAGCCTCCCAGACTTTGTGTACCCCATAGGTATTGTTCAAAATTTAACAACCACAAATATGCAGTACAAAATGTGTAAAATTACTACATATGAATTAATAACATACTAGGTCTGAGGTCTGGGGTAGGGGGGTTGGGGGGGACAGTAAAATGAATGGAGAGAAGGGGTAAATTATAAAAGATACCGCACCCCCTACTGTAAATTATATGGATACATTTTAGTACTTGTTTAAACTATATTCATATATTGGTTATTTTGCCTAAAAACAGCACCCCATTTATTTGAAAACTTTCTTGTGCAGATTTTAAATTATGTGCACAGAACTTTGCACTGTTTCATTTCTCTTTCATTTTTTTCTGCATGTGGTCTGGCTGAGCTGAGGCATTCATAGACTACCGCTGACTACAGTGCTATTTAGGATAAGTAGTTCTGCTGTTAATCCGTTGTCTCTAAGGAAATCAATTTGGAAGCTTCTAGTCATGTGTATAAATGTGAATAAGTAGAGGAAACGTTTGATGCATTCAATAAGCTATGGCTTTGCATTATACAGTCTATGTAAAGGGAAAATAAATTAAAGATTTAGCCTTTTAATAAATATGATATATTCTACCTTTCAAACAACAATATCACAGGAAAACATCAGAAGTGAATGAATAACAAACTTTACTTGCTTTAACCTTGGACTAATATAGCAGAGTGCTAGCATACCACACACACACACACACACATGCAGTATACTCTACTTAGCTCCAATGTGTTTTGTTTGATTACAGTTCAGTGCAGAAGATGGCAAAGAACAGACTTTATCAAAGCTTTCCTTGTATGAAAAAACTGAGCTGTGTATACTTCTTAAGGCTACATACTGAAAATCAAATAATCCAAAGGCACTGAGGGATTAGGCAGAAAAGCATTCCACCAGCACATGCATTTTAAAGTTAGTGCTTTAGGCAGAAAAGGACTTGGCATTGTAAAAAGCAAAAAATGCGACATTGCTCCATTTATTTGGAGTTGATAGAAGAGGAATGTGATTTAGAATACAGCGAAGGTATGTTAAAGTAGAAACAAGATCTAATGTTTTCTTTACAGGTGGAAAAATATATTTCTACTGTATAGCCCTTAAAGGACAATTCTACCCTTATAATAACATCTTTTAGAAAGAATGGCCTGTTGTGTTCATATATCCTACTTTGTTCTTTGAATTCATTACTGTATGCATGCTATGCTTCTGGATGCCTCATGGAAACTGAGCAATTTAGAAACCTGTACTGAGCCTGGGCATACTCAGAAGAGGCAGACAGGGGATTAACATTCAGTTGTGATGTCAAATGTCAAATCCATAACTGACAGTTGATAACTGTAAGAACCATTAAGCAGAAACAGGGGCAACAGGACATTGTGCAGGATTTCAGGTTAGACTTACACCTTTCAGATTTCAAACTATTTATAGTTTTGGGGGGGGGGATTTACCTGTATGTAAGTTTTCATTTTGTGGCTGGACTTGCCCTTTAATGCATGGAAAATCAGAAAGTACCTGGGGAAACAGGACATTGTGCAGGATTTCAGGTTAGACTTATATATTTCAAACTATGATTTTGGGGGTTGATTTACCTGTATAGGACCCTTTTATATAGGATTTAATTGCTCAGTCTAACTCCTTCAGCAAAAGAAACTTTACATGGAGCATTCCATGTATCAATTGATCAGGCTAGATACACGCAAGCATATTTTTTGAAAACACTGTAGATTTTTTGGCCTAACCAACTGATACACGGAAATATTATTTGGTTAGGCCAAAAAATCGACAGGGTTTACGCCACTGGTGGCAACCATTGTCAGCTGCCTCTTTGCCCGGATTGGACATGTTCGGAAATCGTGCAATAGTGCACGTGTTTCTGGTCTGCTAGGACAAGTTGTAGTGTGGCCTCAGCCTAGATGTAAATTTTGATTGGGGAATGTTCTACAGTAGTAGAAGTAAATAGGCAACCAATATTTTATAAATATCCAGTTTAAACAGGATTTGGCAAGCTTATTCTTTTAAAATTCATATGCACACATGAAAAGTGTATTACTATTTCTAGATGCAGTATTAATTAGTTCTGATAAGTATACATGCAAAATAGAGATGAGTTTGCTATTTAGCCTCAGAAGACATAGTGATTGGGCATGTGTGATACTCAGTGGGTACAGGAGGAGGAGCAAGATGGCAACTTTAAAACCATGTATCTTGACTGTCATTTGGCTGATGTCACTCTGAGCAGGTGCATAATGTACGATTGTTTGTTTCTAGTCTAAGTTGTTTTTTCACTTTAGTTGCCTGTTAAGCTAGACTGCTATTTGCTAATGGTTAATGTAAAGTAGCAAACACACGAGTATAAAGTTCTAAACCGGCGAGCTCGGTTCCATTTTTGGATTTTCCAATGTTATGAAAACGGACCCATAGAGGTCAATGAGAGATAAAAATACTAACATTCTGATCAAATTTAAAGGGCAACTGTGCTCTCCAAACAAGTGAAATTTATTAAAAAGAGCACATTCCTACCTTTTAAACGACACATACACACATGTGGATTGCTGCATTTATGAATTTAATATTACACGCTTTAATAGTCACAGTGTGGGCATGGTTTATTGGTGTGGACTCATAGAAAGTGAATGAAACTGACATACCTTACATTGTAAAATATCTCAGATTTTCTCCAGAAGGGAAATAAAATACTTCATTGTGAATAGCAACAAACTGGGGATCAAAAAGAACTTAACATTTGCATGATATTCCTCCTAATTTGAATGTGGTATTATTTACAGTGCTTTATTGTGCATACTTTGGCGCACATAAATAAATTAATCTAGCTGCATTTCAAAGATTATTAATTGAATCATATACAAATCTAAAATTTGATTTCTGTTAAGTTTAGTAAAGAAGAGAGATGGTTCACTGATTTTAACAGACTTGGTACTGCTTTTGCATGTGTCAAGCTGGCCTTGTATGTCAGAACTATTATGAACTGTTATAAATGGCCTTGAAAAGGATTCTAATCAGAAGCATAATGGCATTGAAAATGTGCATGTAGATTTGTGGTTCGTTAAATGCTAATATTCATTGATGTATTGAAACTTCTTACATCTATTCATTTGTGTTGCAATGAAAAAAATTTTCCAACTGCTTATTTCAGTTTTCTTTTTCCATATGGAAATTTATTTTATTGCTTGCATTTTTTCTTATTATATATCATTTAAACTTTGGCTAGACAAGCTGTTTCTCATGGTATTATAAATTGTTTACAATACTCCTTAGTGATGCATGTAGCTTTAGTGTCTTCGCTGGTGATGCTTGTTGGTACTGTAAATGGTGAATTATAAATGGGAAGATGCTTATTTTCCATTACCATTTGGGCTTCTGTACCGACAACAGGTAGTAGTATAATAACATTTCTTCTTTTTTGTGCATACACTTTAGCAAATGTGTGTTGCAGGTGCAATTAACACAGATTAGTTGCCTCTTGATTGCATTCAGTTGTGTCACAGTCCTTATCAGTGCTTATTACCTGTCTTGACTGTGTATCATCGAGACACGCATATTAAAGGATAAGTGCACTGTAAAATCAAGTTATGTTCATTTGGAAGCTGCAGCTTTAAAAAGACTGTTGCCATATTTTTTTTTTACCTATGCCCCTCCAGAGCCTAGCTTTGTGCCTTGAAAGTTGCTGACATCTTGTAACTGGTCTGCTGAATGTTAAGCTCCGCCCTCTGAGATTTCCTCTGCTTTCTCCTGCTTGAGCCTCAAACAGTAATGCCTGTGAGTTCCGTGCACGTGCACGGAACTCACAGGCATTACTGTTTGAGGCTCAGTCAGGAGAGTGCACGGAACTCACAGGCATTACTGTTTGAGGCTCAAGCAGGAGAAAGCAGAAGAAATCTCAGGGGTGGAGCTTAACATTCAGCAAACCAGTAACAAGATGTCAGCAACTTTCAAGGCACAAAGCTAGGCTCTGGAGAAGCATAGGTAAAAAAAAAAATATGGCAACATTATTTTTAAAGCTGCAGCTTCCAAATAAACAAAACTTGATTTTACAGTGCACTTATCCTTTAATAAAGCTTTGTGCAGCCTTTCTAGACAAGTTCAGTTTTTATTTTCTAGTTTTTAATGAATCTGCATCTTGCAATTTGTAGTGTAGCAGATATTCTCAGGTATAAGAATATGCTATCATGATATCAATTGGGTTTGTAAGTAAGTTTCAAATTTAATAAATATTATAATGTCTTGTTGCTGAGATTTTTTTCAGCTTTTAAAAATTTTAAATCAATTTCTTGTCTACAAGCAACAAGCTAGGACAGCTAGGATCCACTGCCAGCTCTATTTAAAATTGCCGACCGCTTCCGGGCTTAGTTTAACTATAACAAGCATTATCGCGGATGCGCGCTATAGTTACACTAAATGTCTGGACTTGTTCATGAGATAAATATACTATTTTTCTTTCCTGGCTCCTGGTTGAGTGATTGAAGAATGGAAGGTAAGGAATAGCTCCTTTACCTCACTGTTATCAATCGCTACATTAAAGGAATAGTTTACCTTTTGTGTGAACTATTCCTTTAAATATAGGGATGGAAACCATATAGGGATGGAAACAACTCTTACCGTCTTAGCCTTCCGATATTGCTTACTTGCTATTGCATGCAAATATACAGAGACCGCGTGTTTCCATCTGGTCAATATTGAACATGCGATGTTTCTGTACAACTGAATTTAGTGGTTAGTAAGCACTTTCAGGAGGATGCACATACCTGCCAGTAAGAATTGCTTTATGTGGAAGAGCTTCATGGCCTTTATTCTTCTGAGGATCATATATGAAAACTAAATTTGCACCTGTATACATAACGTAAATTGTTTAAAACATGCTAAGGAATAGTTGTTTATGGGTAAAACTGGAAAATGCTTCAATATGAAAATTCTGCAGTGGGGAAATATATAAGGTAACTCTACAGGTTACTGGAATACTGGAACCGTTTCTTGTAACTCCCTAATTGTTCAGTTTGTACTTTAATGCAGATGCCTTGCATTTCAACTCCTTAATTTAATATGAAATAAAATGTTTTCAGCTAAGCAGGATTGCAGTTTTAATTGCCACTGTATAATATGCCACCCTGCTCATGTAACTGGAAGCTGCATAATACCAGGTAAGAAGAATAACCCTGCTGTGTGCCCAGGATCGCTATCAACACCCCCATCTTTTCTTTGCATGGTCCCTCCTTTTTTCTGGTCTAACACATTCCCTCGCCATCAAATGCCAGCATGAGCCTAATGAAAAACAGCAGCTGTTCTTTTTGCTTTCAATTTGCTCAATACATTAGGTTGATGCAAATCATATTTCATATCCAGCTGTGAGCAGCGAACACTGGGACTAAACACAGCCTGATTTCTCTGCTGAAAGCTTCCAGCCATAATCCCTTATTGTTCCTGCCCAAGATGTTGCATCTCTAAAGAGAGTCAAGAAAAATATCAGTGGCTAAGAATTAGAAATTATTTTGGAGGCTAAATGTTCCAGGTTATTTCATGCAAAAACACTGATGTGAACAGGCATTGCCATGGAAGGACCTTTTAGCACCCTGTTAATTCTTATATGTCCATTTCCACATTGAATTAGTCCTGCATGAATGATAGTAGGTTTCATATCTATTGTGTAAAAGAATAGCAATTCACAAACAAAGTTTTAACAAGAAACTATTTCTTGAAATATTTATTTCAGGGATGAGATTTGTATTTTATTGAGCTATACTTCACACTTTAAAGCAATCCCTGGGTGCTAAAACCTGCATTTCATACCAATCATGGGCTGGTTTTAATAAAAGATTGTTGTTAAAAATAACCAATAGTGACCCTTATCGCTGCCACTAGTATTGGTATTGTTTTCGACAGGGGTGTTCGTTTTCAATACAGCATTATGAATTTTTTGACCTCTCATTTTGAATTATTGAACAAAATTCTGCAAAGGTTCAACATTTGAAATTTGAAATTTTCATGTACCAGATAAGCACATTTTTAAGACCCACAGTTCCGCCTCAAAACCAGATTTGGGCTAAAGCCGGGACTCATCATTAATCTCTAACAAGATGCTCTGTATTGCCCTGAATTTGGGAGAGACTGTAATGCTTTATTGCCCTCTATATATTTGGTTAGGAATGACTTTAAAAAAGTAAATTATACTTTACAATACCTTACACAAAAATTCCATGGCTATAAATCAGGAAAAATGTGCTTTAGGCTGAAGTTCATCTTAAAAGATTTAGCTATCCATTTAAGAAAGGAAAGAGTTAGGGTAGCAAATTCATGTTATATGCATATTTAGAAACCTACTGTCATTTACAGTCTGCTTTAAATGTGGTTTAAATGTACTTTTAAAAGTAATAATGTCCCAGTTTTACAGTGATAAGAAACAAGCATCGCTTCTGTCTCTTGGGATTTGCCAAGATGATGCATTGTTCTTTCTGTTACTAAATGAAAGATTGTTACTATTTTTTCTTTTTGCAGGCCAACTGAGCACAGAGCTTGGGAGAAGAAAAATTGTCTTGCATGTCGTATGGTTCATAAAAATTGCTGATACTATAACAGTAGCAGTGGGATAATTTGCATGCATTTGCAAACCCCCCCCCCCCCGCCCCCTCCAGTTGTCTTAAATATATTGTTGTAAATGTAGGTGGCCTGCTTTAATTTCTACAACGTTAATGTAAAATATACATTCAATAAATGCAGAGCTAAACACTAATGCCAACAAATTTTGTGCTAAGGGATCTTTGTTTTAATTTATATCCTCCAGTGTACAGTATGTTATCCAGCACAGTACCATTTTGGCTTTTTACTACTTAAAGCGTTAGTTATATAAGATTATTCACAGTTTTCCTTATAAAAGATCCTAGTTAACTGTGAGTTAAAAAAAGTGAAGCTGCTCCAGTGATAAAGACACGTTTTGTTTTACAAACGTTAATTTCAGGTAACAATCGTGTATGGATACTCGTTTATTATCCGTCTGGTGAATAGGTCAACAAAGCCCAACCGATCAGCCGTTTTGGCCTAGCCATACATCCATACATGAAATGATTGTGTTGCAAAACTGCCATTTGGTTGCACATCAGCCCTCGGCTGCAAAATCAGACAAAATTGGTTTTAGGAGTAATGTCCCCCCCTCCCTCCCTCCAGATCCCATCTGGCTGCCCTTCCTCCTAGCATAAAACCAATTTAATGTAATGATCCTTAGGCTTGTCCACCCCCAAGTGCCGTTTTAATACTAAAAAAAAAGTTTCCGATTTATACTTTATACAGCGCTTCGCTCCAGCGCTTATCTTCACAGCCTGGCAGCTGCGTCTGTGATTGGCTGGCCAGCAGCCAATCACAGACGTGGCTGCTGTTTCCGGTGAGCAGAGAGGGGAGAAGATAGCCACAGGCACAAAGGGACTGTAAGTAACTATCTGAAAGGTTTTTTTTTTTTGTATTACTATGGCGGTTGGGGGTGGGCAAGCCTAAGGACCATTATATTAAATGTTTTTTTTGGGTGGACATGCTCTTTAAAGGGCATGTCCACCCTTAAAATAAACTTTTGCCCTATGATAGAATGCCTTCCTCCAGCCCCAACTGCTATAAAATAATTTTAAGAAAGTGCCCAGATCTTTACTTACCTTTCCTCTCTCCCCCGACGCCCGGCCCGGCCTTCTGCTTGCAAGACACTGCAAGCAGGGGGCAGGACCGGCACCCGCGTCCGTGATTAGCTGAGAGGCAGCCAATCACGGACGCGGCTGCTGGCTTCTCAGAATGCCGGGGGAAAGAGGGAAGGTAAGTAGAATTCGGGGGACTTTCTTAAAATTATTTTTTAGCGGTTGGGGCTGTGGGAAGAAATACTATTAAATGGACAAGGGTTTTTTTGGGGGGGGGGAGGAATCGCAAAACGGGGGGGAGGGGGGGGGGGAGGGAGGGGGAGAAGGGCTGCAGTACGCATGCCAAACTTCTCCCGGAGGCGAGACAGGAGGCAGAGTCCTATATGGACTCCGCTATCCTTCTGGTGGGCAGTTTTTGGGACTTTGGGGGGGGGGGGGGGGCTTAAGGGGAAACCAATGGAGCTGGGATGTGAGGTAGGGATTTTATTACACTACATGATGGGGCCATTACTGAGGGGGATTATAGTTTTGGGGGTGGACATGCCCTTTAATGTGCTTGGAGTGTGTTACAGTCAATTACTTTAACAACATCACCCCCCCCCCCCCCCCCCACACACATAAACACACACACGTGTTTACTGTACCATGCCCTGTTGGTTTGTTTTGGCACTTTTTGCTGATATGTACAACTTTTGTCGCTTTTTTTAAGTTTACTCCAGAATTTACATTTCTTTTTGACGTGATGTGGTATAAATTTGCTGATTATAAGAAAATACATATAATAAACATATAGAACTAATACATTTTTTTAAAATAATACAATATATTTATTAGCATGGCACAAACATGTGCAAAAGTGCTTTACTCAAGCAGCCAACTGAAATCCTAACAAGTAAGGAGTGTTTAACCCTGAGCAACAACTTCCCATAACGTCATCTGCACTATTTATTTGCAGCAACCAAACCGATGTTAACTTTTTACTGGACTACTGCAGTTAGATAACATCAGATTGGTTGCTTGAGATTAACAGGACAATTATACTCACTTCCTCCTCACTCCTCTTCTTCCACACTGTTAAAGTGCCACCTTTCCCATTCTACTTGGCCACTGACATGTAATTGCGAGGCGACACTTGTCGCATTCATTTTATGATCGCATGTTGGGAAAGGCGGTTCTGGAAATATTGATTGATGTTGCGGATCGGTTGGCAGGTAAGTTTTAATGTATGGGCACTTTAAGTACTTAGGGCCATATTTATAAAGCCGCGGTATCGCTTTTTAGCGATACCACACCTTTAACGATCGATATCATAAATGTACGATCATTAAACTGATCGGAGATTAACAATCGGATTAATGATCATAAATTCAAGATACCGATTGTACATTTACAATACCGTTTTACAAAATCATAGATTTACGATCCCCATAGAATACCAATGCGGTAGTTTACCACTGCATGGTATTCTATAATTGAATCTTCGTTAATTAACGAGCGTTCGGTCGTAAATGTACGATCGCGATCTATATTTACGACCGCAATCGTAAGTTAACTAACCCTAGAAAGCGATACCACAGCTTTATAAATATGGCCCTTAAACCTCTAGGTCCTCACACTTGGATACAGAATTACTGTAATACTTAGATGAATATGCCCTTGTTGCTCCAGTCCTCTTCTTGATTCTGTCTGCAGTATGCAATATAGCCAATCTCCCATCAGTGAGATCGTGGACTGTCATTGACAGTAACAGCGGGGGGGAGCAACAAGCAAAAATTCATGTAAGTATTACAGCTGGTCTGTAAAGTACACAGGGGTGAGGTCCTCACCTTGGGTACTATTAGTGGGTGGAGTGGAGGAAAGGTCAGTATAAGTGCCATTTAATAACATCAGACACTATCAGGCTTATGTAATATTAGTTCTTATCTTTAAAAATGTATTTTGATAAGGAGATAGATAAAACTGTATATGGGCATCTCAGCATACTGTTTATATATGTGGTGTAGGGGACATCACGGCTGGGTACTCGATGGGAGATATGTGTCTCCATTTTTTGGTCTCTGGTCCCTTTAAGAACTTCTTGTGTGCCTGGAAAGGGATCCTGGTAGTGTTTGGCAGCAAGCAAGTTTAGGGTCGGACTCTTGGAATGGGAGGGAAGGAAGGTTATGCCTTCCCATTCCACCAAGGTACACACCTGGGGTTTTGGGAAGTAGAGAGGAGCTCTGCTAAAGATTTGCATATCAGAAGCAGCTGGGGGCAGTATGTTGTTGGATGTGGTGCAGGTAGTGTGTGTGCCTCTAACTTCCTGTCCCAAAGATGTTTGAATGCACTGTGAGAATGAAAAAATCTACACAGTGAACGACTGATTTGTTAGTTTGCCTACGAAGTGGAACTGCTGATTAAGTTGGACTTTATTTCTGTTAAAGGACTCCAAATCTGATGTAAGCCTTTTCATTTACCTATTCCTTTATGCTGGAACAAAGTTGTTTAAGTTACCTCTGCAAATAAAAAGGACTGTTGTTTTATAAATTGTGTACTGCGTGCTGGCTGCGACCCCTCTAAACTTCACAGTGGTTTTAAAAAAGCATGAAAAGGAAATAGCATTTTTTGGGATATGTTTTTAGGTAGAAGATGGAAAATATTAACATACATTGTGCTTGTGTATAATAACACAAAATAAATGATTTTCCTCTTAATTCTGGAACTTTGCTCAAAAATTATTACAGTTAATAAATATGGGGTTTTAATGCACACATTCATTTTTGTCTGTATATAAAAGCTCATTTCTATTTTGCCACAGGGCTGTTTTAGCAAACAACCAATGGATAATACTCTTTCAGTTAGGGGAATCAATCCCATGCGTTTAATAAATCATGTATTCATATGTGAATACATGTAAGGGACATTATAGAGACTGCATGTATATATTAGATTAAAGTGACTATGGTCTAAGCAGCATAGTGGGTACACAGTTAACAATTCAAGCAGGGGTAGTACCCCCTGGGGGGCAGGGGTTGTAGTATAAAGTACCCAGATAGAGGGAGCCAAGTACCCTTGACCCCTTTACCCCTAACCTGATAAGTAGCACTTCTAAATCCAGTATTGAATGCAGACGATAAAAACATTTGCAGAATTTACTGTGAAATAACGATCATGACTTTTGCTTGGTTAAATGACATGCCATTGAAATCAATAAAGTTCCAATAGATCCACTCTGGTTTTTGTTTTTTTGTATCTTTTCATTTTCAATGATTTGGACACGCCTCCTCCACCAAAACATCTTCTTAGATATGTTTTACAAGCAACTGTCTTTGACAGTCTTTTAGTGTACAGTATGTTCGTAATTTAGGCTGAAAATCAAAGTTTTACACAAATAGGAACTTGACTGAAAATAGAACATGCTGATTCAAACATAATCAGGAATGGCATCGTTTTTTCACTTGGTTCGCAAATCAGACTGGATAAAAATAGTATTCAAATCATGTTTTTTTAGGTTATTATGTTTAATATACCACGCTTCTAATTAATGATAGTTTTCTTTAACAGGTAGCATACTCTATTTATCTGATGTAAATCCCAGAGCTGCTCAATTTCTATCAGCACCTGTCTGAAACGATGAATAGCAGTAAATTTAGTAACCTGTGCACCATTTCCTGTCTCTTCACCATGTTTTTTATTCTGAGCTTTTGATCACATCTATTATCCATAAAACAGGGGGGGGAAGTATGAAAAAAGAATGACAATGCTGACTGCTTGGTGTATTTTTCTCGAGGAATAATAGGAGTGTATGGGATACGCTAAGTAAAGATTCAAAAGTTTGACTGATATTTCACTTTGAAAAACAAATCTGGTTTTGAAACAAAAACATCTCTTTTTTTAAATCCGTTTTTTATTTTTGTGCTCAAATAAATCTAACATTTGTTACATCACAATTTGGCAGTTATATATTATTTAACAATATACATTTTTATTGTCCTTTTGAACAGTTTTACTTATATCTATTTCAGAGCAAGAGTTTTCTGATTATTTATAAATAACTATAATACAATCTGTATGGTTATTCAAGTTGCTCTCTATGGGTTTTGGTTTGTCTACCTTTAGTAAAGTGCATTGTCCTCAATTTTCAGGCAGGGGGAAAAAGAGAAAAAAAGGGGGGGAAGAGGTTGAAGGTAAGTAGTAGTTGTTGATTATTGAGCGAGGGTCGACCGACTTATATGATTCTGCAAATTAACAAAAACATCTTTAGTAAAATGAAATGTGTAAAACACCACTAAGCATGTATCCAAGGTCACATGTTTAATTGCAGAAACATAATACAAATGGATCTTGGTCTCTCAGGGAAAGTAGTGCTTCACAGGGCTAGGAGTGGCATAACCATCTCCACCCTCTCTTGTGTTCTCTTTGCTTTCTTTAGGGAGATATGTGTCAGCAAGGGATTGGGGCAAAGCTGTATGCTCTTTCAAGAAGAAGAGTTTCTATGCACATCCACCAGCCAGGATGTAGATCCTCCCAACCCCTACTCCTTGGGGTTAATGGTAATCTTACAATAGTAAATGGAAGGTCGCACACCAAAGTATAAATTGTGAATTCTTTATTGAACCATGACACACTGGTGACCTGATCAAGAGGGGTGGAACCCTCCGAAACGTTTTGTGTTATGGTTCAATAAAGAATTCACAATTTATACTTTGGTGTGTGACCTTCCATTTTACTACTACTACATATACTACTGTATGCCCTTTCATCCATGTGCCTCTAGATAAATGGTCAGAGAGGTGCACTATCAGTTTTCCAGATTCATGTAGGTGCAATTCACCACACCCATCAAACTATCAAACTGATGATTTGCATTAATGACATAACAAATCATTAAAGGAAAACTAAACTTTTATTAACCCTCCAATTCAATCCCCAAATTCTACAACATGTTTTGGGCCACATGGACCTTTTCACAAGTGAGAAAGGGTCCATGTGGCCCAAAACATGTTGTGTTTAAACCACATATGATAAAATAGCCATTTGCAATTATTCTGCTTTCAGCCTGTTTGTTACCCCCCTCAATTACTTCCATTGGGTCATCCAACCATTTTTACGCACCAGTGACATCACACCCAAAACTGTATCTCACTGCTGCTGTTTGTGTTTGAAACAAGCTTGCAAACGCAGCAGGTGGCGAGGGACCGGGTCTGATATGTCTCTTCGGGGGCATCTTTATGGAAATTGAGTAAAGCGAAAATTAGGTTGGGGGTGTGTGGTATTGGTGCTGAACCTAAAGCTAACATTTTATTTCATGGTTTTATTTCATGGCTGGACATGCCTTTTAAGAATGCACAAATCTGACAGGTTTCTTGTTGGTTCAAAAAACACTCAGATTTTCTTATTTCGATAGTTCAGCATCAAGATTTCTTCTCTAGTTTTGACCATCAAAATTTCAATGGAGGAAGCAGTAGTTTCTTCCTAAATTTGGGTCAAAATTTATGGTAACTTTGTTAACTGGACCAAAACACAAGACTACATTGTATCCAAATAGCAGAATTGTATAACTATACTTTTTTGAGACAGCTACATTACAGACCTACGGTACAGAACTAATCAAAGCAGCATCTGTGAAAATTGCAGAAATAATTACTATAACAATTTTAATGTTCAGCTAGTCTGTATCCATAGCCCTCATTGATTATCCGTTATTGTCAACGCAAGTAAAATGTCTCCCCTTTTATATTGTGTTCATTAGAGATTTCATTTTAATTATGTTTATTTATTTCCTTCTATCCCCTCCTTCCCTGCTGTCTGTGTTGATGGCACCAGCTAACTGTGTTCAAGAACAAGACAGAACTTCTAGAATATTACCATTATTTTCTCTCATATTCCAAAACAGCACTAAATTACAGAGAATGAGTGCAAGCTGCCAGCCTTGTCCAGAATATTCCCCTTTAGGGCCATTATCATTATTTAAAGGATCTTTGTACATTTACCTAGATTTCATTATGGCTGCTTATTAATTTTTCAGTTCCTTAGTACACTTGATAAGAAACTTGCTGTATTAATGAGATATTGAAATGGAGGAAATGGACTTGTCTTTATATACAGAAAAGTTCTGTAGGGCCTAACAGTGTAAATAGATCAATCTATTCAGCACTTACTTTGATACTCTAGGTTAGTGTGCAGATATGAAATCTAACATTGCTTTGAATCCTTTTAAATGTGGTGATAAATTCATGTTTCAGATCTCATTACATTAACCCTTTTCCTTTCATAAATGCATGAACAGTCTTCTTTGTGCCGTCTGTTGTTTGCCCATGTCCTGATACAAACAAACAACTAATCAGATACAGAATATAAATAAGCATTATGTTAGGAATGTTGCCATGCTTGGTACTTTTTCCAGAACAACACATTGCAACCTGATTAGGCATTTTTTGGTGAGGGGGGCTTTTAAGGGTACATTTTTGTCTGGGGAAAAAAGTGTTTTGTCTGTTTCCTTTTTACAAACTCTCCAAGCATAGAATTGTCCTGGAACCCATTCATTGTAAATTCCATTTTGTTGGAAATATTAACCATTGAAATATGAACCTTTTCGATTAGTACTTTTTAAGAGATGTTTTTGTCCTCTCACTGATCAGCTGTTAATACAGATCTTTGATTGGCTCACATTTTGGCTTCTCCCAAAGCTTTCATTGTTATTTTGGCTTAAAACGACACATCCCTCAAATCTCTCCAAATACTCCACCCAGAGTATACTGTAAGCAATCTCATCTACACACCTATTGAGCAATCTTAACTACACACTCATTGATATTATCTGCAAACCTGGATATTTTTTCATCATAACATTATGCAAAGCTTTGCAGTAAGACAGGTAATGTGCACCTTTTCTGATGTACAAAGAGGCAAAAAAAAAACCTTGGTGTCACAGTTATTTTGGTGCGACCAATCGTGCGGCCCACTGAAGACCAAATAATCAGACTAAATTTGTTAAAACAGACAAAAATTAAAAAAAACCTCAGTAAATTTCTGTAAATGTCTGCGTTAAAATTTTTAACCAATACTTCATTTTTATTGAGTATTGGGTCTAAAAGTGTACCTTACCACAGATATCCAACTGAGAGGCCTATACAAGTAATTACCTGGCAAAGGTACCACACGAAAAACACGTACCTCAAGATTCCACTTTTCAAGGAAGCCCTTGAAATAAATACTTTAAATTAAGATACAAAGTTGCCTTTCCTGTTAAAAAAACATTATGGGTTTGATCTTATAATTTTGACTGTGTTAACCTTTCCTATTGGCATTATAGCACTGATTGCTAGGGGCACAGTACTGGAGGCCTTTTGTTTTAGGTGCCATTCACCCTTAAAGCACCACTGATCAAGAACCTAGTGCCTCAGTGGTGTTGAATGTATGTTAGTCCATGAACATTTTTTATATTGCTTTTATTTAATATCTATACATTAATTTGCCCCTTACAATACATGGAATACATAAATCCTTGCTCCACACAACAGAGATGGTCAAGTATTCTTAAATCAGAAAATATATGTAGCTATGGTAAGTGTATGTGGACATATGCTAAATTAATGTGTCTAAGACAATAAATAATTTAGCATTGTCTAGAACATTTCTTTGTAAAACAAAAAACATTGTTCTGTCCAGTACTTCATCAATCACTTTAAAGTCCCTTACTTCTGACAGATGCCTTTCGAGCCCAGTGCACACCTGCCTATTAGGAAACTGTCACTTTCTTATTGTAGGCTTCTCTCTACTGATGTCTCCCCCTCCCTGATTTTTAAGGATTCTATTTGCTTTGAATAAATATTTCTAAATGTGAAATCTTTGCCTGAAAATGACTACCTTATGTTTTTCTGAACAAACAAAAACATGCTTATAGATAGTAATTTCTGTATGGTTTATTTGCTTAATTTAATAAAAACAAAGGTCTGCTCAATTTTTTTATTATTTTAATTGAACAAAGGTTGCTGTTATAGTTTCACAAGAAAACAATCCGTGCAAGAACAGATCCAGTCTTTTTTATAAGGAGCATGCTGTTCACAGACCATTATTTCAGTCAGAACAAAAGATAAAGGGTCCATAACCGAGGAGATTAACTAGGAGGAGATCTCCTCAATCGGAAAGTACAGGGGGGGGGGGGAAGCATAGATACTATTTGTTATTTTACCTGTTACAGAACTTTACATTCTATCACCTCACAAATATATGAGAATCAGGTTGCTTGGGAAAAACTTCACAATAACTGTCAACAAAACAAATGCAATAACGTAAAGGAAAAGGCGAAGCAACTCAGCTGTTCTCGTGATATTGGCTCACAAAATCTATATTTAAATGTATAAAAACATAATTTAAATGTAAAGATTGATCTGTCAATTGGCAATTACACGCTTTGACCTGATTTATGAGGAAACATCTAATCCATCCATTTTGATTCTAAGTTTGTTCATCTGTGACAGGTGATTGATATCTCTGTCAACCTGTTCTCATTCCTACCGCCCTCAGGTTGATCTACCGCCATTTTTACGTGTTGCTGTTGGCTAACCCATTTGTCATTGCATTTTATTCACTTTTTGCCTAATGACTGACAAATTTGTTTTCTGTCCTCACTCACTTTTGCCTAAAGATTAATGACCTTTAAAACAGTGACAATCTGAAGATCTAAAATACACAAGTAGCCCCTTTAGTTTTTCTTTAATATTGTCTTTTAAGATCTTTTTTTTTTACAATATATATAAATAGTATTTTTATGAAAACAAATTTGCACTATTCAGGGGAATTTAAACCATTAGTTGGACTGAGCTGACTTTTGGTTCCAAATCCCAGCATAATAGAAGTTTATGCAGCATAAAAGATGCATTGTAATAGAAGTCTATGGGGATTGTGTAGCTGACAGAGGGCAGTAGTGGAGTACAGAAAATTCTAATAACTGGGTTTTTCTGCTCAGTGTAAATTAAAAACAACCCATCAGCCTGTGTGGAGGATCCACCATTAGTAGAGACAACACAAATATAGTGGGGATTGGGAATCTATTAGACCTGATACTGACATGTCATATTCTGCACCTGTATAGTATAACTTAAATAAATGGCTTATGCATACAATATGGATATTTCCTTTTGTTGCTCTAGCAGTTGCAATTAGATGTTGGAATGGGAGTATAATAATATTATTATGCTGTTATTCTTGTATACAGTATGTGTTATTCAAATTCATTTAAAAAAAAGTATTGCCAGCCTGTTTAAATGCTCAATCATTTAAAGCTAAGTTCCTGTGATCCTTAAATAATCCCCCCACTGGCTTTAAATGTCCGTGCAGACGTGTGACCGGTGGGCTAACCTGCGACCCACCCAATGTTACATCAGGTAGCACCTGAGCACCAAATATTACCCCTTCCACTTGCTGTTTCTGTTTTACAGAAATATTGAAACCCCAGTCCTATTTACTGTATTTTCTCACAAAACACTTCAAACGATTCCAAAAATTCTATTTCAAAGCCCACTGGAATGGTTGGTATTTCCTTTGATATTTGAGTTTCCCATGAGCAAAAATAATTTATAGAGTGTAGGACTGCTTTATAACTGTGCAAACAAATATCATTTCAAGGTGACCTGACATCAAAATAAAAAGTCTCTTTTCAATGCTATTATGCTATACATTGTATTTTCCCAAGGTCTTGTAGCTTGTCCCAGAAGATCAAGAAAATACATTTATTTTTCACAAAAAAAACAAACAAAAACCATTTCACATTATTTAGATTTGTCAGAAGAAACCATGGATGTCTATCATCTGGCTGCTGAAATCTAAACCATTTTATGTAATCGCTTGTCACTCAATACTTCCTTGCCAGTTGCCTAAGGCACGGTTCTTGGCATTAGTGTTACACAAATTGGGACGCTTAGCCATGGCGTGTTTTTTTTTCTTCTTAAAAGTGCCATGTTTAAAAAAAAAAAGCAGACAACCTCAAACCACACCGACAAAAGGCCTCCAGGTGTTGAAGACAGATGCTAAAACCGTATTTGCCATTTTCTATTCTCAGCAGACCTTTAACATAGTTTACAGTTCCTGCATCAATCATTGACTTTATATTCACATGTTAATTGTGGAGCACAGCATTGTAGATTAAAAGGAACTGCAATGAATGCTGTTTGGCAAGACACATTAGGAAGTGATATATATATATATATATATATATATATATATATAAAACTCACCACAACTAGGGTACTCATAGGGCTTAACATATATTATATTCGTACAATGCTGAATAAGTGTCGGAACGCCTTCGATCAATACACTTCTTCCATCAACATGACCGTCATCAGGATCGTTCCGAAAGGAGTTCCGGCACTTATTCAGCATTGTACGAATATATGTTAGGCCCTATGAGTGCCGTCGATGTGGTGAGTTGTACAGTTTGTTTTAAGGTTCAGCACTGAGGATTTGTGGATCCGGATAGGAGTGCGGGCGCAAACGGGATTTTACATATAATCGTTTATTTCTTTCTCATATCATACTTTAAACTATATTTTAAAAAATTAAGTTTCGGGTGAGCAGCCCCCTTCTTCAGGCTAACAGCAACAAATAATCATTACACAAGCGTTACAGATCATCTAACATATATAGGGTAATAGCAGGAAATGACATAATTAATTTGACTGTCCCCTCCCCTGCCCTGATCAACACCTGCAACATGGATACAGAGGGTGTATCCCATTTGTCACGCAATATGCCCATAAGATTGACTTTCTTGTGTTTTCTGCTGGAAAATCTGATTGGTAAGGGACTGTAAAATGTTTTAGAGCAGGAAGCAGGAAGTGCAGGGGATCTGGTGATGCTGCTACCATGTCATAAACAAAAATGTTAATATCTTCAAAACTATATAAAAAAAACGCTGAAAGTAAATTGCTTTGTAAAAATACTTAGGAAAGCAATTCCTGTCAATATACCAAGTCATTTTTGGATCACAGTTCCCTTTTAAATCAGTTTTAGAACATTCTAAATTAACTGAACTTCTGCCTTAAAGTTTACATAAATCAACATACACTTTCTATCCTTTTTTACTATCTTATACTTTCTAAACTAAGCATTTTTTCTGTTGGATGTTTAACCCTTTCAGGGTGTCTCACCTCTTGCTCAGTTGGCTCTGGGAGCCCAATTCTGTGTACCTGTAAACAGACAAGATATCCCCAGGCAGTGTCATAACTAGTAGTCATTGGGCCCCTAGCAAAACTATGATGGGGCCCCCTTCCCTGCTACACCTACAGTGGTTTTCTGTGGGAGGCTGTATCTGTCATAGGTAAAGTAAGAAGTTGGGGCTCCCATGGCTCCTGGGCCCCCCCTGCGGTCACTGGGTCTGCTCCCCTGGTAGTTACGCCCCTGGCCCTAGGTACTTTGTTTAGACTTTCCCTCAGAACTGAAGGGTCACAATGGTCACACCCTAGCTCCTAAGTTCACATAAGGGTTCTCACCTTCCTGGGGAGAGAGTTCCCTGTAGGATAACTGTTCACCCTCCCCCACACAACTGTAGTGGGAGATAAGACCCCAAGCCAGGAGAAACAACTATCTGAAACTCTGTGTGAATTTAACTGGGTTTTGACTAGATCTGATTTTCCATCCTGGCTTTATAATATTACATTATTGAGAAATGTCCGGGCAGTGGAATATTGCACCTTTCCCATCTAAATGGAGGGAATTGTGAGGACCCTCTATACTAGATTGCTGTGTGTGTGTGTCTATATTCATTGGGGCTCTGCGGAACTGCCATACTACTACATGCTGCTTTGTAGATTAAATATGATTCTCGTTGTGTGGTCTTTTGCTACTTATTATCCCATTATTATTACTAAATTACCCTGTGTAAATAGTCAATCAATCAGTGTGTTCACTGTAAAACCTGGTTATTTTATGTCCTGGTGTTGGCTGTACAAGAATCTCATGAGAATTCTTAACAGCAATCAATTAGATCTTTGCTCAGGAGAACATTGCAAATAATAAAGATTACCAACCTTAAATCTGTTGTTTGCCCTTCATACCCTCCATGACCTTATTTTTTAGCTCTGGGAGTTTAACTTTATTAAGGGGGAGGGGCACAGAAAGGCAGTAAATGTCAATCACCCACTTTCTTTGCATATTCCAGACCCTCCCCATGGCCCAACTTTGTGTTAAAACAGTATCCTCTTTATAAAAACATAGCTTATTCCTCTGCCACTGCATGGCTAATTAAATCAGCATTCAGATCATGAAAAGGAATAAGAATTATCTATTGTTCTGTGCACTAACACTCACACTCACACTGCAGCTAACACCCAATAATTAGAGATGGACTAGAACTCGAACCCAAGTTTCAGCCAAACTATTCGAGTTCAAACGGACTCAGACTTCTCGAAATATCCCTGACCCGGATTTCCAGGACTTTCGATAATTTTTGGACTTTCGATAATTATCGAATGTTCGAACGTTCGAGGCGCACGAATATGCAAGTTAAAGTTTATTATAACAATACGCGAGCAAATATTGAATAAACAAATGTCTATTATACCAATACGCAAGTAAATATCGAATTATCAAATCCGCGAATAAAGTGTCTATTATACCAATACGCAAGTAAATATTGAATTAGCAAATCCGCTAGTAAAATGTCTATTATACCAATACGCGAGTAAATATCGAATTATCGAATATGCAAGCAAAATGTCTAGTATACCAATATGCGAGTAAATATCGTTTAATTATCAAATGTTCGGATGCGAGATCTCGAAAGTAATGCGTGTGAGAGTAAAATAGATTTTTCAAAAGTCCTGGATAGTCAAATGTGTTCCCCAGACCATTTCCCAGGTCCCACAGCCATTTACATTAAGTTACATTAAGTTATTTTAATTGTATTTAATTCGAACTTTTCAAACTATTTGACTCCCATTGACTTTAATAGGTCCGTTTTCGAACTTTTGCGCTATCCATATAGTTATATCTGTTGTATTCAATTAGATCAACTGGATTGGAAGTTTAGTTCTTGAAGACGTTTCGCTAGTCATCCGACTGGCTTTCTCAATTCAGAATGACTTGTACAAGAATCTGTGGCAATTATGTACCCTGGAAAATCCCAATTAGCATATCAAGCCAGGGTGTTAAGGGCGTGATTAGATAGTGCTAAGAGGTGTTATAGAATGCCAGAGTAAGGTGTCAAAACAGCATTGTACATGGCAGACAGATGGTGTTGAACCCCCCCACCTCTATTTAGGCATGGTGTCGAACCCCCCCACCTCTATATTGGCAAAGGAACGTGACTGGTTCAAGAGAGGTGTTAAGGAGGCCATTTATGTGAAAATAAAGAAACCAAGCCTAAATAGAGGTGGGGGGGTTCGACACCATCTGTCTGCAATGTACAATGCTGTTTTGACACCTTACTCTGGGCGTTCCTATAAAACCTCTTAGCCACTATCTAATCACGCCCTTAACACCTGGCTGTGATATGCTATTTGTATTTCCAGGGTACATAATTGCCACAGATTCTTGTACAAGTCATTCTGAATTGAGAAAGCCAGTCGGATGACTAGCGAAACGTCTTCAAGAACAAAACTTCAAGTCCAGTTGATCTAATTGAATACAACAATATACCATACCTGGATGAATGAGACTTCATAAGCATATCCATATGTTCAAAAGTTCGAAAACGGACTGAACTTTCAAAAGTTTGGCCATCTCTACCAATTATGCAGTTTTCTGCTGTTTGTGTTATTGTATGTATGTTTAACTTTATTTATATAGCGCCACTTGGGTGCGCAGCGCTGTACATGATAAAATACAGAGAATACAAACGGGGATAAGTGAAAGTCCTAATCTAGCATTGCACCTAAAGAAATCACTTCCAAAGTGTCCCCCCAATACACACACACACTCAAACTCCTACAGCTGAAATAAAATCTTATTTAATTCAAGCTACCAGAGTTGCTTATCTTCCTATAGCAAGGTAGTTCCCCTTTCACTATAACCGAGAATCACAGGACGAATGCTATTCGCTGTAGCGCACTGATTAGAGGCACAGTTCAGTCAAGTAACTATGGCCCCACAATGGGGGAAGAGGGCTGGAGACTAAGAGGTGCCACCAATCTGCATGCCAGGTACCCCTATCAGCTGTCTTTAAACATCCGATCATGCGTATTTAATTAAAGTTGTGCATGATCAGCTATTTTAAAATATTGCTGGTTTGGTAACCGCGTTTTTAACAGCAATCATGCGCACCTCTACTGACATTGTGTCTAAAAACAGCTGGTCCCGATACCTGCCTTGCAGCTGGGGAGAAGGGAGGCCTGTCACAGAACTTGTAAGGGGACCAGGGCTTCTGCAGTTTCACTAATGGCACAGTTTATCTACACTGTATGTGTTGCCCACTCTGGGAGGGGCTGGGCACAGAAAGAGAGGAAATGCATACTAATTAGGAGTGAGCTAAACAGGATATGAGGAGATATGGTGAAAGGAAGCAATGGGAGCACTAAAAATATAGAAAAGGAACAAGGCAAATCTTTTTTTCACCTTAATGTCCCTTTAAAAGATTATTTTTTGATAAGAATACATATTAACATTACAGAAAAATACTTATGTATTCAGAAAACATTTTTAAAATACTAATGTTATTTAGTGTGTTTGTAGTTTGATAGTCAAGCTCTGCATTTCTAGTTTTTTTTTTTTAAGGGTTCTTTATTATAGCATACGCAGTCCCAATGTATGAGTCTTTTTCACATTTCCCTTAATGATTAACAAAGCTTTAATGAGTAGACTTTAGCTTTCAGCTTATGACAAAGCTTGGGTGAAAGACAGTGGGCCTGGGTGATTAAAACAGTGCCTGGCAGGACTCGGCAACTTGATGAATGCTTTGTGTAATGCCAGGAGCATCTCTATCACTCGGCTCTATTGGAGACATCCATCTTACTCCACAGAGAGCTCTGCTAATGGCAGCTGCAAGGTCCCCTCCAGCTGTTTTAACCATGAACCTTTGGGAAGGGGGTTGAGAAATCAATACACCAGAAAAATAACACAACATCTACCTGCCTTTGTCTATTAGAGAGCAGAATGGGTAAAATAACATTTGGGATCTGTAGTCCCCTTCAATATGTTATGTAGATTCCCATGTCCTACTGAAATCAGCTGTTTGTATTTTGGTAGTGACCTCTTTCAAGAAAGTTTTATTATTTCTGATACATTCCTATTTCTGAAACATATATTGTAGAAAGGAGTAAACACTATGGGAAATTAACAAAAAAACACAGGCAGCAAAAATATAAAACAAGATGGCATTTTCATAGATGTATTAATACTTCATCATTTTTTCTTTCTGCAAAAGTGCATTTTGTTTTATTCAGACTTGTATGAGAAGTAAATTCTATAATTTAACTTTCTACTGTTATTTTATAGCCTTGCCTTTCTTCAGTCTTCAGATCTGCTCAGTTATGACTTATTAACTGTTAAAAGCCTTGCTGACACCCATCACTTATACTGTCAGTATTGTACTTTTACCATTGATTGAGTTTTTTCCTTTAGGGATATGAATTAAATATGCATAAGGATACAAATCTGAGAGTGCTGGCCTGCAAACATACTGTAGCTAGGGTTTACCGATTCTGCTTGTTTGCTGTACCATGCTTTTACGGTCAGAATATATACAGTAAGTCATGTTTGTGTTAATTTCTATTAAACATTATGAGGTAATGGCACAGACATAGTGAGACTAAATAGTATCAATAGAATGTTTTGTAAAAATTAAACATTTCATTTTTTGTGGATTAATATCAATTCAGTATTAAGCTGAGTACACATATTAATGATAAAGGGAAATTCCGTCCTGTAACGACCTTTTATTGGTAAAGTGTGTAACGTGGAAACAATTGTTCCCAACTGCGACAAACATTCACCATTGGCCTAAGGGATCATTTGTTACATTACGAACATTTCACCTCTGCCGTATAGGGAGCCGAGCGTAGTAATAGAAAATGGGGCAGTCCCCTTCTCCTTATTCTTTATATAGGGAAAAAGCTTAGGACTGTGTGTAGCCACATTTTCTATCTGTCATATTTCTAAGGTCAGTACTGTGTGTACCCAGCTATAGACTAGTATAGAAAATACAGACCAGAGAGAGTGAGATCTGAATCTATATGTAGAAATGCAAAAAAACACAAATGTACAGGAAAAAATGCATGAAAAAAAAATCATATTTCAGAAATATAATTGGGTACTGTAAACCATGTGATACCAAGAATTGAAAAATTGACCAATCAGAATGCAATTAGGACTTTCTGCAAACCTATATAAAGAGCTGCAATCCTCCACAGAGCTCAGAAGCCATCACAGTAGATGGCAGAAGACAGAAGAAAGAAGAGAAGAAAGAAGAGGCTGGCAATATCGGCTCCGCTGAAGCCGGCGGTGCCAGCGGTCTCACTGGCTGCCACAGTGAGCCCGTCTGGCATCGGCGACTTCAGTGGTGCGGGTATCACCAGCTGTGAAGAAAGAAGACGTCCGATCAAGACGCCGGTGGCGTCGGCCTCGTTGAGGCCACCGGCGCCAGGGGTACCCCTGGCGGCCACAGGGGTGCCGCGGTTGGTGGCCTCAGCGGAACTGGTGTTGCCGGATGGAAGAAAGAGGACGCTGCCCAAGGGATCTTTTAAGAGCCGTTGGGGGTCCCATTTCGAGTTGCAGGACCCCCAACAAAGTGCCACAAGGGCCCTTATAAGGTACGGTATGGGCTGTGGGACCCCCTAAGCCCCAAAGGGCCCTTGTCAGGGCCACAAGAGCACTTGTAAGTGCTGCAAAGGCCTTGGTAGGGCCGGGGAGGGGGGTCCCAGTTCAAGCTGCGGGACCTCTTAAGCCCCCAAAGGGCTCTTGTCAGGTCCCAAATCGAGCTGTGGGACCCCCCAAGCCCCTCCACCCCCCAGCGGGCCCCTCCCCGAGAACGTACGGGGCGGGGGGCTGGGAGGGGCTGCTGGGAAGGGGTCATACAGCCAGTGGTCACCGCCGCGGGGGGTGAGGGCAAGGAGGCGTACACCCCGCCCGCCCCCTGTGGCAGCGAATGTGACCACCTGCGGCACAATCCTTTCCCAGCAGCCCCTCCCAGCCCCCTGCTCAATACATTGGGTTTGAACTCCCTTTGCGGCGATACAGTGCTTAGCGCATTGCCGCACATCGCCGCGGTACTGCTTTTCACGGCGATGTGCTTCACCTTTATAAATATGGCAAACAGCGTTATTTTTGCTGCGGCGATGTGCGGCGGTAATTTTTGGGGGGTATTAACGGCCCTCTATGTTTATGCAATAGTACAGATACTTTAATCCTGCATGCAACATGCAACATGCCACTGAAGAAATGAACTCTTTTTCTGTTAATGGGGACAAGGTAGTCATTTGGATCTTCATATCTCTACAATATTCTGAGTAAACAACAATATCAGATCATACCTACCTGTAGCATCATCTGTCCAATCTGTTATAGATATGTGTAGCTTATATTTTATCTAGCTTATACTTGTATAAAAAAAAAACCCTCTATTCATAGAATCCTAAACTGCTGTTGCTTTTGACTTGGCAACCCCTGAGCTGACTGACAATTTACAGTATGTATTGTGACAATGCGAATTACTGAGAGGAATTAATTGATGTCAGACAAACGCATCAGCTTGCAAATTAATTCACAATGGGAAACTATTGGCACAGTAAAAACATTTTCCTTGTTACTGGAATTTTGTTTCTATTTGTTTGACACATATCTGGCAAAAATCAAATGTACAATGCATATTATATTTGGACAAATGACTACATCTACATCTACAATACATTTGTTTGTATATCTGCTCCTGAGACAGCAGAGGGATTTATTTACTCATTTACAACAACAATGGGCGCTTTAAACAACAACAGCCAATTTAATATCAAACCAGTGTTGGCAATGAATGTGTTATTAATAGTTTTCTATATGATCTTACTCATGCAATATTCTTTGGTCAAGGTATGATAGAAGCAGCTGAGTTAGAGCTTTTCTGTCTGAAAATGTAGAAATAATATTAAAGTGAACCAGCGACCTAGCAATCTAACCTAATAGATTAGAAAAATGGCACAGTCCCTGCAGGCCTCTGGTTCAAATTCAGTTAGGACATCGGCTGTAAATTACAATCATGTGAAATATTGTTTGAAATAACTCTGCCTTCTGTTCTTCAATAAATGCACGTGGAGCCAGGAAAGAAGATAGAACAAACTTACCTTTCATGCGATCTTCCACTGCAGCACTGAAATTCCTGACCGCTTCCTGGTTCTGTTTAACTATAGCGCGTATCATTGCTCAAGTGTGCTATAGTTAATCAGAATCAGGAAGCAGTCGGGACCTGTCAGTGTGACAGCGGAGGATCGCGTGAAAGGTAAGTTTGTTCTATCTTCTTTCCTGGCTCCACATGCATTGATTGAAGAATGGGAGGTAAGGCATAGCTTCCTAACCATATAAGCAGGTAATGCACACTTCGCTGCCAGGTAAGTTAGAGGGTCGCTCCTTCCTACTGCTCCGTACCCAGCAGTATGGCAACTGCAAATAGAGGTATAAGAAAGGGGACGCCACGCAGTATTGACTGCTGAATAAAATTTATTCCGACATGTTTCGGTCCACAAGCGGACCTTTTTCCAGTGAGCTTGATAAAGGTCCGCTTGTGGACCGAAACATGTTGGAATAAAGTTTATTCTGCGTGGTGTTCCCTTCCTTATACCTCTAATAGCTTCCTAACCTCCTGGTCTTCAATCAGCGCATTAAAGGAATAGTTCACTTTTGCAGTGAACTATTTCTTTAAGCTACACACCATCTAAATTGTTGAATACAGATGTAAATAGTTGCACTGGGTAAATCCCATATACAATTCAATATCACGTGTGTGCCTCCCTGTGTATTGGATATGGCCACTTGCAGACTTTTAAGCAGCTGGAGTCAAAAAGTCGCACAAAAAAACGTGCACATGGGATATTGGATTGCTTGCGCCAGCTGCACATGTGTCTTTTGCAATACGCACGCAGCCAGTGCAAAGAAGGTTCTTAAATCGGTTAGCGTGACTTTAACTCCAGAAACCTGTGCAGCTATTCCTGATAAATACAACTGCATGTCCCTTAACTTCTATACATAAAATACTAGATAAGGATTGTGCTGTTTATTGTGATTTTAGACTGAGATGGGAGATAGCTCCTTTTTTTGTTTTATTTTTGTGTGTAAAGCAATTAGAAATGCATCTGCTTTTAGCCTTTTTGCAAAACAACATTAGTATATCCTATGGGATGATCTTTCCTATGTTTGGTTCAGGGTTGAAAATGGTGTGTAATGTTCAAATGGCTGCCCAGAGACAATCCTTGTGACATGGGGGCTACCTTTTGATGGGGAAGGGGGGGAAGGCTAAAATGCTTTAATGGCAGCCCCCAACAAAGGTTCCTTCTTAACATAAAAGAAGGCAAAAGCACATTTTCAAGTGATTTCCCCCCAAACACCAGGCAATGAGCATATACTACAGTCCACATTTCAATGCCATTTGGAAACTGTGGACAATGAAAGCTTTTTCACAAACATTGGACCATCTCTAGTACATATATACATTATAAATAATACTGTATTTTTATACTAAATTTATAGATTTATAGCCACAATCTTCAATTTACTTGGGTGCTACAGATATAGATTCATAATATAAAATATTTCTAAAAGACCATTGAATGTAGCTTGCGCAAAACCCAACAATTGCACGCTCGTGTTTAAGAAGTGTTTTAACAAGTTTTGGTGATAGTAACATGTTCCCCAGACGATTTCCCAGGTGCCACAGCCATTTACAGTAAGTTACCATTGGTAGTTTAGCTGTCAATCATCCAAACTTTTAGAACTATGTACTCCCCCATTGACTTTAATGGGTCCGAATTCGAACTTTCGAACTTTTACTGAAGGTCGGCCATCTCTAGTTGTGATCCTATATGCGATTGTATTGTGGGAATGCAGGAAGGTAAGATGATACTTTAAAGTCCCCATACATTGCCCATTAAGTTTCCTACTACAAGATAAAGCAAAACTTAAGGGAGTATGTATCGGGAGAGCTATGCTATTTCTAAAAATATTTTGAAAGGGCACAGTCCCATAAAATAAGTGTAAAACCCATGGTAACATGATATTACATAATTTAATCTCCCTGACTATGTTTAGAACTCAAAAACTTTAGGATCTGGCTAATTGCTGATTTCTCACTCTGCTAGAACATTATGCTATTTCAATCTGCAGGCTCTGACAGAGCAAGCATACAGTACATTTAAATTGAAATGATTTATGTATTTTGAATCATATGGTGAGGGGGAACCAATTAGGTTAACATCCAAGCATTCATTAATTCAACATTTAGTAACATAGTATTGGAGGTTGAATAAAGACATACGTCCATCTAGTCCAACCTTTAAAGCCTACCTAACAGTTGACCCAGAGGAAGGCAAATAATCCATCTGAAAAAGGAGGGGAAATATTTCAGGACTCCAAATGGTAATCGGAATGGATCCCGGATTAACCAGAATTACAGTATATGTATTGATACTAGTAATTCTCAATATTTTTTAGTTTTAGATAACTTGCACAATTTTAAAGCTATTCAGTGAACTTGCTATTACCACATCTGCTGGAAGACAGTTCCACTGTTTCACCGTTCTCACTGTAGCTAGTATTCTCCAAAGTTACACAAAAAAAGAATTAAAAAAATTTGGGGTTAAAACAAAAGCTTTTGACTCATCTTTGTTTTGTCATTACATTGTTATTTTGTAGTGGAATTTTCATGAATAACTCCCCCCATATGCCCATATTGCTGTCTTCATCGTATCTAAAATGCAAATATAGGTGAATGGTAAAAGATAAAAGTTTAAACTTGTACTTAGTTTTAAAAAAAGGAAATACATTTTTACAAAATGCCCTACACCCCAAAAAAAATAATATGGTGTTCGTTGTCATTTAATAAATGTAATAAATGTAATTTAATAGATTAAATCTTGTACCAGGAGGTATACTTTCTAAATATTTATACAACTCAAGCAAATGAAAGCTCCAAAACTATTAGGCATTATAACTTTTCTGGGATATGTTGCAGCGTTTTTAGTCGCAATGAACCAATAATACTATACAATACAATTTGACCATATCTTTAAGACTGTCAAACTACCAATCAATTAAAGAATCGGTCTTATTGAAGACTGTGTGATCGTCCGATACTTCAATTTTCATCAGATTTAGGTGAAAAATTAACCAAAAATTACATATCACCCTCTGTGTACTTGGCCTGTCTGTCTAAAAGTTGCACATGCTTACAAGGGATGGCCTTGAAATTCTAATTGTAATTCCATGTGATATATAGTTTTATATATCAGCCAAAAACCTTGGCTTTTCCCTACTTTCAAAACTAAGAAATCTAAAAGCAATTGTCAAAGATCTTTCTTTTACAATCCAATAAGGAAGTGCTGAAAAAAAATAAAATAAAGAATCTTGAGTACAATGGTGACTTGTGTGCTGACATTAATAGTGTAACTGAACCTCAGTCCAACACAATGCTTTGATATACATGGCAGTAAATTAAAGCAATTTCTCTATTATAATACAACACATTTGTTTTGAAAAAACAAATATTAAGTCTATACTGCATTCTAATTGATACCCAGCTGTTCCTAGTAAATGTTGCTTTTCTGCCTTGCTGAAACCACAGTGCCGTGAAATTATATTTGGTAAAGGAGCAACTTTATCGAAAGCATTTAAAATGTGCATCTCAGATGATTTAAGGTTGTTTGTCTGCATTTTTACAAATAATGCTAGGGTTTATCAATATGCATGTTTATGGAAAGTGATAACTAAAGTGTATGTGAATGTTTATAGGGTATTTAAACCTTTTTAACCCATAGCCACCCGTTAAAAGTTATTAGCATCTCCATAGACCTACTTTTGACTGCAGACATAGAAATAAGTCTGGGTTCACAATAGATCAGCTAGAGAGTGCTTAATTTTGGGGGGGGTTTCTGTAGCTCTATAGGCATCTAAATTTGCATTTAATGTATCCAGATAAAGAGGTAACGTGCACTCCAGTACACTCCCGATACTCCAATCAAGTTAGTAGAAAGAATCTATTTTGTCTTTATACACGGCACACTGACATGAAACAAAAAAAGCAGTGACCTCCCTACCAAGATAATGTTAACTTTAAAGGGGAAGTCCAGTCCTAAAATGAAAACTTACACACAGGTAAATCACCCACCAAAACCCTAAACTATAATAGCTTGAAATCTGAAATATATAAATCTGACCTGAAATCCTGCACAATGTCCTGTTTCCCCTGTTTCTGCTTCCTGGTTCTTCCAGTTAGCAACTGTCAGTTATGGATTTGACAGTTGACATCACAGCCAATGCCTGAATGTTAATCCCCTGTCTGCCTCTTCTGAGCATGCCCAGGCTCAGTACAGGCTCAGTACAGGTTTCTAAATTGCTCAGTTTCCATGAGGCACCCAGAAGCAAATCAGGCATACAGTAATTAATTCATAGGACAAAGCATGATATATCAACATATTTTAAAGAACCCATTATTTCGGAAAGATGTTCTTACGAGGGTGGAGTTGTCCTTTAACCAATATAAGTGAGATGTGTTATCCTGTTTAGATCAGATGTGTTATTCTGTTTATATGTTGTGAATGTCAGCATTAATAAATTGTCAAATTTAAATCTATCAATTCTGTCAACCTTAAAGGTTAAAGTAGACAAAGAAGTGACTTCTTTCATATCTACTGTATGTGACGTGTCCTGGCTGGCTCAAAGGTGGGTGAGCCTAATTGGGTGGCAGGTATTATAGAAGCCTGAATGGTTGAATAGCAGTAAGATCCAGATTTACATAAGATTAAAGGAAAACTATGGTAAAAAAAACTCCTGACGTATTGCCCAGAAACCACATTTTAAAATTATATATTACCTTTCTTTGTCAACAATTCCTACCAACATTGGTGTATCAATAAAGAAGGCTTTTTATAAAGAACCATTGAAAATTTTTGCTTTTCTGGGTGGTGCTGAGATGATTTGATTGATTGCAATTTCTACCAACGCCTGTTTTAAAAGGTACAAAAAAGGCCAATTAGCATAAGACATTACTACAAGGGTGTATCTACACAATGACTTATGGTGCCCATTATGGTGCCCACTTATGGTGCCCATTTATTAGAACTTACCTTACCCAGACTTACCCAGACTTACCCAGACTTACCCAGATGTTCACATGATATTCATGCGATGCAGCAGGAACCGCCTGACTCATTCTATTTTGGCGATCGAAAATTAATGGGATCATTACAGAACCCAGGGAGGTAAGAAAACCACCAGGCCCTAAAGGTATTAGATAGATTGGATGTTAATTTATAGATGAACATCTAATCTATCTAAAATCTTCAGCCTGTGGCCATTGGTTGCTACCAGCACCCTGCAACCCAATGAAAAAACATTAACATTGAAAAAACTGCCCCTTACCTGCTTCCCTCTTTTCTATTTGTATTCCATTCTATGGAGGAGAAGAGGTTAAGCGCAAATGACTCACTGTGGGAGACATTCTCAGGCTATAAAGGCATGCACGTGTTCCTCTATACGACTGTGTGCAAGCGCATTACGCCAGGCACACATCTCGTAACTTTACTTGGGTTTGTCTGACCTGCCTGGGCCCCAGGATGCTTGATACAGGACTCCCAACTGTATTCCTCTTATGGGGGCCCTGGTATGGGCACTTAAAGATATATATTATTTTGATCTGTAGTCAAATGTGTTTTAGACCATATTGCTCGTTTAAAAAGTACCTTTTTAAAACAGGCACTTTGACAGTAGTTGGATTATAAAATGTAAAAGCCTTTAGGATTTTCAGGAGTGCTTTATGTGTGAAGACAGCATACCTTAAATCTAATGTGTGGGAGAGAACACAGCACGTACTACCAGTCCGAACATACATTGTAAAGGGTCTTTTAGAGACAGATGCCACCTGCCACAAAGACAACATAAATGGACAGATTGTAGGAAAAATAAATGCTGTTGGGGCTTGCAGAATTGGTTGGCAATGTGGGAAATCTTTGAAAGGCTTATCGTTGCTCACATGAATCAAATATGCATGCAGGATTTTTACCTAGCTACAAAAATGTCACAGACTAAAGATAAAACATAAAAATCTGTATGTTGTTAACAATCAGTTAACAACATAGTCAGAGATTCAATTACAGTTCTTATATAAAAATGGTGCTATTTTTGCCTCAACCAATCAGATCTTATTTAACATTTGAAAGCTAATATCTGATTGATTGGGGCAAAATTAGCACCATTTTTAACAATAAGAACTTTGATTGAATCTCCCTGAATGTGTATTAAAAAACACTGCACATGGAGACTGGCATAGCAGAGCTGTAGCATACAAAGACAACGATGAGTCAATGAGAGATAGCTATGTATTTTTCACATGGGTCAAAGAAAACAGTAATATATCACTGATGAATCACAGGAGAATGTTATATCAGCAAATCTCAGACACGGGAAGGATGAAGAATCTGTATCTCAGAGCAAGAGAAGAAAAAGATAAATAATTTTAGGAAAATCATAGAAAGGAAAGGCTGTGTAGGTGTGGAACAATGATACAGCTAACTTATCAAAAGACAGAGCTAAAAGATGAATAGCCCTGCCTATAGTAATGATTAGAAAGTGATTGATACATCGGCTGGGTGAAAACAAGTCCAAAAGCAGTATGAAAAAACGACTGTAATTTTTAAAGTTTTTGGGGAAAAAACTTTTTCTTAAGAAAAAATGAAGTTATCTAGTCAAGAAGAATTCTTTCAGATCAACACTTTTCCAAGAGAAAAGTGTGACCTGGTTGTTCCATTAGAAGATAAGGAATATGGTACACAATGCATATATACAGTAGTTGTTTTTACAACTTTACATTATACTAGATAAGTTGAAAAGTAACATCTGATTGGTTGGGGAAAAATTAGCACCATTTTTAACAATAGGAACTTTTATTGAATAACCCTGGTAATATTTTCCTTGGGTGAAAAGACAGAGGGTGAACTTTGATCCAGCAATGTATATGTAGCTTTAAAATAATCTATGTAAGATAAAGGACAACTATACTGTAAAAATAAACTAATTAAAAAGGATAAGTACTTGGGATGGGAAGTTAAGATTGATTATTCCTACCTCCCAATATTATTTTGTTGAGGAGCTATAGCACATACAGTATTCATCTGCTAGGTTAGTGCCACGAGCCTTGCTGTATTAAAGATAGCGCTGGAGCATTCAGGAAGACTGGCAGAAGCAGTTTTCTTTTTTCTGCCACTTCTCATAGGAAGGATTTTGGGAGGCAGAAAGTACCAACCCTACCTCCCTGCCACAGGTACTTTTTATTTTAACTGTTTTTGAAAATACTATATACGCACCAGAGTTCTCCTCTAAAAAGTCTATTAGGGAGGAATTAAAAGCAACGTTTTATACATTACTAGGCTGGCAAAGTAAGTTTTAACATGTATACTGGTATTTTCATTAATATTCTAGTTAAATTAAAGGCATGATGTGATAGAAGAATCGGGGATAGATATGAACAAGGGATAGAACAAGGAATAAAAAGTTATGCCTTGCAGAATGATGAATACCAAATGTTCTGTAAAACCCAGAAGGATATTAAGATGCCTGCTGTTTTGAAGAGAACAGGATTGAACTGTACCTGCCACTAACCTTGTCTTCTAGTTGCTTTCAGTGAGTCAAAGATTCCTTCACTCCAGGTAGCCTAATAATCTCTAACTATATTACAAATTATCAGGGAGATTCAATAAAAGTTCTTATCATTAAAAATGCTGCTAATTTTGCCCCAACCATTTATTTAACATTTGAAAGCTAACATCTGATTGGTTGGGGCAGAATTAGTACCATTTTTAACCATAAGAACTTTTATTGAATTACCCTGCATGTATGAGATATAAAATCATTTGCACCACATCTGCAATTCCACTGAGTATTTTAAGACGTCATAGTGCATATTTCAGCCATACTGCTAATAATCACTAGCCATTCTCACAGTAAAATGTGAACTGCTGCCACTTACTCAAAATAAACTTGCCCAAGAGAGACCATATATAGCAATAGCAGCTTAAGGAAAATAACTCTAAAACTATTTGAGTACCCTTAAACAACAAATTTATAAGGGCACTAAGGGCAACAGTTCCCAGATTCCCTAGAGATGTGAGTTCCTGTCCAGTTTATGTATTTTTATTCCTAGTATACAATTACCTAATAACCAAACAAAATGTTGATAATTTCCCAACATTCTGTAACTAAAGCATACCTTATATGGTGAATATAAATACAACTACAGTTGTTCACTGTAGTAATACTCAACACTGTAATAGAATAAAAGACTAAAAACAAACAAACAAATGGAAAATAATTCTTGACCTTTGGATACTAATCACACATTTATAACGAACCTCAGAGGAATTATTGTATTTAACAGATGGTGGAAACAGTATTTTTATTTATTTTTTGCTTCTTGTAGGGTTATCATTGCATTTAACTTGAGTGCCCCTACTTTATCTCCCTGTTTGTACTGATTCTCTCCCTGCTTCATAGAGACTCTGGTAATAGAAATAATTTTTACAGATGCAGCACTTAATCTTTTCCTTCTGTCATGGGACTGACAGAATGACAAAATTAGATCAAGTTTGCCTATCACAAAATGCCTCAAATACAAGCTTTATTACTAACTAAGAAGGAGCTTAGCGCATTCTGACCAAAAAGAGTGAATGTTTCTCTACATTTTGTAACAGATGTCTATAACTTACATCAGCTGAAGGCATTTTTGTAAAACTGCATTACCTTACTTTCCCTAGCAGTTTTCTTTGTCTGTCGAACACACATACTTTAAAAAAGAATACTTCTGAATTTCCCCTAAAGAATATCTAAAAGCTCTAATTGTGCAACTAAATTGTAATTGTGCTGAAAGTGTTGTTCTAAGGACAGCAACATAACTATTTATTTCACCAATCTCCGATTCTTGTTTATAATCCCAGTAAGCTACAGTATAGTTACAAAATGGCTATGCTGACAGCTTTTTGCACGTTCCTCAGGTTCCCCTGCCTCCTTTTTAAATACAAACCAATGTTAGAGATGGGAGGAGTGTCCGGGAAACTGACAGAATAGGGCAGAAAACTGTCATAATGGCAATTTTTAACTAAAGCTTGTGGGAAACAGTATTAGCATCTCCTACAATAAATTATAGCTTTCAATTGTTTAATTTTTTTTCTGGGTATAGTTACCCTTTAAGGGCTAGGCCACACTGCTGCACTTTTTTTGCATTTGCGCTTGTGTTTTTTTTTCATATCATTGAAAACACGACAACGCACTGAAAACGCCCATTTTCGGGTGCGTTGCGATGGCAATTGGGATTGCAATTTGCGTTCCACATTTTAAATTGCAATCGCATGCATTTTTTCAATAGTTAATGAAAAAAAGTTATGCGCAAACGCAACAAAATCGCAAATGAAATTGCATGCGATTGCGTTTGCAATTGCAGTGTGGCCGTGGCCTAATGATGCTTTTTTTCTGAGTAGATGCCACTTGGATTCTGAGCTATCCATGATGCTGACATGTCTGGTTATGCTGGGAACTGGGAACATGGTAAAAATTACTGTTTACCAAAGCTGATTTAGATGCATTAGATGGTCTGGGCTAGATCACCAACAACTGGACCTGTAAATCAAAAATATTCCTATATGATTCATTAATGGTGAATTGTACTGAATCATTTTTTCTTACGCGGCAGATGTCAACACCACTAGCGAATTGCTCGTTGTGCATGAAGCTAATATTTTATTTAAAATTAAGTAATATTAAATATTTAAAATAATAATAATAACAATCCTTAGTAATCTGTGTTTTAAATGCATCAGAATGAAAATGGTTGGTTTATACAGAGAGGGTAGCTAAAAGGTCATGATTCTTTGAACATTTTTAGTATGTCTTTAACAAGAAGTGGGAACAACATGACCAATTGTTAAGGGCTGCTGGTTTCCGTAAATGCCCAGATCGACCTGGATCGAACTTGTGGGAAGACACATTGCCAAGTCCAGGCATAAACTAGGAGGCAGGAAGAATCGGGCTGGAGCTTGGAATTTTGTTGTTTGATTACCAATGTTCTAAGGTAAGCCCATTGGTAAGGACCTAATGATTTAGGTCCTCACTTTGTGTATTGTTACTGGGAGGCATTGAGTGAAAACAGTATAATTAACCTTTCAAATAATATTATTTAGTTATTTCAAAACACATAACTAGAGATAGGTCTGGGTCGGACTCCGACCCAGATCTGACATGGAAACTCTGGATTGTCTGGATTTCTGGACTTCGGAGCCTATTTTTTATAATTATCGAACGTTCGAGGATAATCGAAAATTGCCTCAAACGGGATGGGGTTAGGAGCACATAACTGACACATTAAATAAAATAGGGAGAGAATAAGGCTTCGCAGCTCCCCTTCATCGGTCTGTAGTTGGCACTGGTTTTGGCACTGGTTTTGCATTCAGCTTGTGGAATGCTGTAAAATCCTTTTTAAAGGAATAGTTTTCCTGAAAGCTGCCATGGAAACATGGAAATTACCCAGAAGTCTCCATTCCTTATTTTTTTAAATACAAGTATCATAAAACTTAAAGAATGTCTCTAAGCAGAATTTTTTTTATATTAAATGTTGTCGTAATTGTAACAGAATATTTAAGGCAGATAATTATCTGTTTGAGATGAGCACTGAGAAGGTTATTTTGGTAATAAAATGATTTTAGGCTATTAAGGGTTTATTTTAAAAGCAGGCACCTTAGAGAATGGTAAAGGTTATAACTAGGGTGTATTTTCATCTAGAATTTATATGTAATATGCTGCAACCTGTGGGCAAGACAATGAGATGATCACATAAGCTACACCCAGAGGCCTGTACCAGCAAACAAAAAGTTCTACATTGATAGAAGGAATATATTGGAATCCATTATTAAATTCTGCTATTAGTAACTCTAAAGAAAAGTGTGCCCTCTACCCTTTGAACCAACTGGTTATTAATCTCTACATTAATCACAGAAAGTTGGCTTCCATTTTTCCTTTGCATGATTACAGTTTGTACTGCAATCTCAGTGCAATCTTCTGTCATATGCTATAAAATAAATTATGCATCACAGCAATGCACTCAGTGTTATCTTTTTTTATTGTTCTACTTCTCAGTGATATCCCCTCCATTTTTACAGTCTCTGAACAAATTCCCTTACCTCACCATGCTTCATAATATTTAATTTTAGTTATATGCCTGTATATTAAATGGTAATGAGTAGTATATATTGGTGGTGAAAGTTAGGAAATGCACAGTTGGGGATTATAACTACATATAAAGCAAACAATATCACAATCTGTCATCCATAATAGTATGCTTTTTGACAAGCTAAAATTCTGAAAAATGGAAAGACATATGAAGCTATGGTTCTGCTATCATAGTGGTGCTTTCTGTAGATTACAACATATACAATATTACACTCAAGAATAGAAAAATGGGGAAAAAAGAGACTTTGATGTAAGGACTACAACTTTCTGAACGCAGAACTTCTGTATTTTCAAGGGTTTCCAATCATACTTTTGAGGGTTACCAAACATACAAGGCTACTTTTGTTAACCCTTGAATGTAGCTACACGTTTTAGAGATCCTTTTGACTGCAGACCGAATTAAAAACTGTCAGAGTTATTTAATATAATTGGATTTTTTTTTCGAACTTTGGAGCAAATGAGTGTGGTTTTTGACAGACAGATAGAGAGGTTTAATTTTCATGGCTTACTACTGAATGGGTGATCTATGACAGATGTCTCAAGTTACATATTTTTATAAATCATGTTTTGTTCTAATCCACAGCAGATCATTAAATGTTCTTACCTTTTTGGCCATAACCAAATAAAAAATTGGTACAGACACTTTAAATGTTGATGTGCAACGTCATTTACTTTAATCATGGACATGTAACTTGCTAAGCTGTATGACTCATGGAAGTATATAGATACAAATTATTATTATTTCTTGTTTCCTTTAAAGGTGTACTGAGCTCATACCTTTCAAAGAAGCGTAAGATGATGTCTCTAACTTTTTTAAATCTTTAGTTATAAGTAGGGATGGACTAGAACTCGAACCTGAGTTTGAGCCGAACTTTATGAGTTCAGACAAACTCGAACTATTCATACTAGGACCACAGGGGCACTTATAAGTGCCGGAAAGGGTGGTCATGGTTCGAGCTGCGGGACCTCTTAAGCCACAAAGGGCCCTTGTCAGGGCCACAAAGGTCCTTGTAAGGACCCAGGTGGGGGTCTCGGTTTCGAGCTGTGGGACCCCTGAGCGTCCAGCCGGGTTGTCGGCCTTTCGACAATCCGCAAACTGACGATTTAGGGAATCAACGGCCGTTCAGGGATTTTTGGAAGCAGACATACAAGTTTTGCAGAACGTTCAAAAATCCTCGAACGTTCGAAAGTGGCACACAGAAACCGGAAGTAGCACAGTTGTGCGCTACGTCCGTTTTTTATGCTGTTCTCCGCGCACGGACATGTTCCCCAGACCATCTCCCAGGTCCCAGGTGCCTGTAAGGTAAGTTTACACTGCAATACTATTTACACTGCAATACAACTAATAATACACTAATAATACTACTATTTACACTGCAATGCTACTAATGGGGACTATTTACCCCCCATTAACTTTAATGGGTCCGTTTTGGGACTTGCGAACTTTGGAACTTTTTTAGAAGTTCGAAAGGTTGAAAATAGACCGAACTTTCGAAAGTTCGTCCATCTCTAGTTATAAGCTTTTAAAGTTACACGGTCTTGTCTTTGTCTCTGTAACAGGCATGTGTTAGTAAATGTGTCGTTAGCCCCACAACCTAAAAACAATCTTTTCGAAACCTAGTTACAGACCTGCAACCATTCTCTGTCCATGTCTCTAGGTATAGGCACCTTTGGAAGAGGGGGGTGGGGAGTCAGGCTTGTGACTACCTTTAAAAAGTATTTAAGAGTTTGGGGATGTGGCTTATGACGCAGCTGATGATGCTCTGTCCCAGCGATGTGCATTGTCCAACCTAAAACTTGGAGGCAGACCACAAGTGCTAGCAATGTCTCAGCTCAGGGTGCTAACAGGAAAAAAACACCATTTATTCTGCTGTAACACTGGATAGACTGCAGCTAGAAGCATGATCCTGGAGTCATTTCTAAGGTAGAAATGTACTTTATAATAAAGGCTACTTGTATGGAGACTGAAGTTCCCCTTTAACTTTAAAGAAAATAGTACAATTTTTATCTGCTACAGTGATCCTATTTGTAATTCTACATGATCCATGGTCATTTAAAACAATTAAAACATTGCACAGGATCTTCATATTTAAATAAAGCTTTACACAAGGAATATCCTGATTGGTCTGTAGTTTTATTCTTTTAAAAATTAGCTGCTTGTTTATGTTAGAAAATAGTACTTCTACTAAAGTTTCAGAATAATAGATAGCCCACAACTGCATGCAGTATAATGAGCTGTGGTGACCTGTGAACATAAGAACAGTATCTGGCTTTTTCAGATATTATTGTTTTACTTCTATAATTTAGGTTATATACAAGTCTCCGGGAATGCACTGTCTGAACTTTTTATTTTACACACATGTGTAAAAAACCTTCTAGTATATAATGTGTATAAAGAATATGAATTATGAGGTCATCTCCTATAATGATTTGCATTTCCTTGAATGGGGTATTTGGTAATATTTGCTTGAGAAAGGAGGAGCCATTGTTGTTTAATATGGCTATCTGAATGGGTAAATGGGTTTCATAATTATGGTGCTTGTTGTCTCTTGACTTTGTTGTATTTTGATCTTATGGTTCTTGCATGTGCATGCAAATACATCATAATATAATATATATATATATATATATATATATATATATATAATAATATATAAAACAACATACGACCTGATTGCACTCTGCACACTGGTTCAATACACCCGGGTGTCTCTCAACAAAATAAATCATCCACAAATCGACAGCACTCCATGGGTCTTTTTAATAGAATCAAACGTTTATTGCATCAGAAACATGCAATAAACGTTTGATCTATTAAAAAGACCCATGGGTGCTGTCGATTTGTGTATGATATATATATATATATATACACACACACACACACACAAACTTTTACAAATTTCACAATTTCCGCTGGGGGAGCAGTCCCCCTAAACCCCCCTTGACCCCTTGATTCCAGTATTGGATCAGACAGACATGCAATACCATTTAAGATAAGCTATGTGGAGGACAGATAAAATAAAGGATTGAATGGGTTATATTGCACTGTATTTTATAAAATTTTTGCGAGCATTTTGCAATGAATTTATCTATTCACATCAGGTCCTGCCCTGAAGAACTGACATAAAGCTGGAAATACACAGTGAAGATTTATAGAAGATAACAGATTCCATTGAAAACTGTCTGTCATCTTCCTAAAATTCACATTACGTATTCCTGGTGGTCTCCCTATACTTTGAAAAGGTAGATTGTTTAGGTGGCCAGCGGCCGGTACTAGTTCTCAATACTAAAGTGTAGGGGTTATTTGCAAAATAAGTTTAAAGGAGGAAGTGTTTCACCAGTATTTTAATAATTGTGCCCATAGGTTTCTTTAAGCTTCTTGGGACTAGAATTTTGCTAAAACTCTATGCATTTATTAATTCTGCTGTTTAAATGCAGGGCCTCATCTCTAATGAGACAGAGTGAGATATTTGTCTCAGGTGGCACTTCAGGCGGCCACTTGCCCCTTTAAAAATTGCGTGTGTTGGGAGCACTCAAGGCCACCATTCAAGTGCCCCCTTTGCCCCCTCGATCCCCTATTAGTTTCACCCAAAATCAATATGGGCATGACTTGTAATTTACCACTGTAGTTCAGTGCTGGGAGCCTGTTCCTGGCTAGTAAGGAAGTCCCTGTAATGTCAGAGGACTTTTGGGGTCCCCATGTCTTCCCCAAACAGCACTGGTGGTCTAGTGAAGGAAGTGAACTTGTAAGTTCACTTACTGCTATAGTAAACTGGTGTTAAACTGAACACCGGCTTATTATAGTATTTGTGAATGGATCAATGGCATTGATTACCATATTCCAACATGATGGGAATGATAATAAAAATTAAAGTGAAACACATTTACACACAGTTAAGTAAACACACACTTTTTTTTTACATACAATAAAATTAGGAAAACTGGCCTTTTCCCAGCTGCAAAAAAATGCCCACGCTGCACAAAAAGTTCCCAGGGAATAATCAAAGGATTTTTTTTGTGTGAGGAATTAATTTTTCTATGAAGTATTTGCTATCTAAATCAATTTGATATTACGGATATTACAGAGGGAAATAAGTAAACATATTCAACTGGGCACCTTTTTACCATTTTAGTGTAGAGGAATATATTTTTGATTCTCTTGTGAGGGGTACTTATCTACCTCTATCTACCTCTTTCTTTATCTATTCACCTCTGTGCCTCCACCCCCTTGTAAAGTTTGAATTTACCAAGGGGCATATTATAAAGGAACGATGTTAGCGCAAAAAAATTACCGCCGCACATCGCGGCCGCGAAAATAGCGCTATCGCCGTTATTATAACGGCGAGCGCTATTCCCGCGATACCTATCGCCGGCGCGATGTGCTGCGGTAATTTTAAGCCCCTTCGCGGCGATACTATATAGTATCGCCGCGAAGGGACTTAAAATCCCTTCCCGACGCCGCTCCTAAGGGGGCGGGGCATACGCCCACTCCGCCCACACCCCCCGCGGCGGCAGCGGCGACCACCCGCCGCCGCCGCACTTCCCAGCAGCCCTCCCAACCCGTTCCGTTCGCGGCAATCTCGGAACGGGAGGCTAGAAGGGGCTGCCGGGAAGGGGCCGCAGCAGGTGGTCGCGACCACCCGCCGCGCACCCCCTCCCCGGCAACCCCTCCAAGCCCCCCGCCCGGCCGCTCCCGGGAGGGGACGGGAGGAGCCACTGGGGGGGTGGAGGCTCCCTCCAGCGGGGCCCTGAGAAGGGCTTTTGGGGCTTAGGGGGTCCCGCAGCTCGAACCGGGACCCCCTCCCCGGCCCTACAAGGGCCCTTGCGGCACTGACAAGTGCCTTTGGCGGGGGTCCGCAGCTGAACCGGGACCCCCAGTGCGGCTCTTAAAAGAGCCCTTGGGCGACGTCTTCTTTCTTCCAGTCCCGGCGACACCGCTCCGCCGAGGCCGCCGACCCCCGAGGTACCCCTGCGGCCGCCAGGGGTACCCCCGGCGGGCGCCGGCGACCTCAACGAGGCCGATGTTGCCGGCGTCTTGATCCGACGCGACGTTCAGGCTGGCGACACCAACCCCACTCAGGTCGCCGATGCCAGGCAGACTCACTGCGGCCGCCAGTGAGCCTGCTGGCACCGCCGGCCTCAGCGGGAGCCGATGTTGCCAGCCGCTTCAGGAAAGTTCTGAAATCTGATTGGTTAATGTAAAGCAAGTATTAAAAATTGACCAATCAGAAACGGATTATGGATTTCTGCAAACCTATATAAAGAGGAGCTTTCCGCCGCGGAACTCAGATGCCATCGCAGTAGATGGCTGAAGAAAGAAGAAAGAAGCGGCTGGCAACATCGGCTCCGCTGAGGCCGGCGGTGCAGCAGGGCACGGCGGCCGCAGTGAGTCTGCCTGGCATCGGCGACCTGAGTGGGGTTGGTGTCGCCAGCCCGAAGACGTCGCGTCGGATCAAGACGCCGGCAACATCGGCTCGTTGAGGTCGCCGGCGCCCGCCGGGGGTACCCTGGCGGCCGCAGGGGTACCTCTCGGGGGTCGGCGGCCTCGGCGGAGCTGGTGTCGCCGGGACTGGAAGAAAGAAGATGTCGCCCAAGGGCTCTTTTAAGGCCGCACTGGGGGTCCCGGTTCAGCTGCGGAACCCCCGCCAAAGGCACTTGTCAGTGCCGCAAGGGCCCTTGTAAGGGCCGGGGAGGGGGGTCCCGGTTCGAGCTGCGGGACCCCTAAGCCCCAAAAGGCCCTTCTCAGGGCCCCGCTGGAGGGAGCCTCCACCCCCCAGCGGCTCCCTCCGTCCCCTCCCCGGGAGCGGCCGGGGCGGGGGGCTTGGAGGGGTTGCCGGGGAGGGGGTGCGCGGCGGGGGGTCGCGACCACCTGCTGCGGCCCTTCCCGGCAGCCCCTTAGCCTCCCGTTCCGAGATTGCCGCGAACGGGGAACGGGTTGGGAGAAGCTGCTGGGAAGTGGCGGCGGCGGCGGGTGGTCGCCGCTGCCGCCGCGGGGGGTGTGGGCGGGGGGGGCGTGTCTCCCGGGGCGGGTGCGACCACCCGCCGGGGTTGCCTGCCCATCCCCGCGCGGGAGGTTAGTATCGGCTGACTTCGCCTCCTTCAAGGTGGCGAAGTAAAACAGCCGATACTAGCCAGGCGAAACCAGTACCGCCGCTTTATAAATAGAAGCGGCGGTAACAGGTAAGTATCGGCGCGAAAGGTTAAAGCTTCGTTAACTTTTCGCGGCCGTTTTCGGGCCTTTATAAATCGGGTAAACGCGATTTATGCGTTAATGGCCGCGAAAACGGCCGCGAAAAGTTAAAGAACCTTTATAAATATGCCCCCAAGTGTTTAGCCATGGCCACAACACGGAAGCCACATTCACAGCCAGAAACTACAACCACAATCAAAAGTCACGCCCACCGCACCACGGCGCCGGTGGGCTAGACATGCCCCCTAATAGAGATTGGAAACACCTATTTACAATGTTTGACTCAGGTGCCAAAACCCTAGAAGTTCCCCTGTAAATGGTATTTTTACATGACAAATCCTGAACATTTATGGGAATGACCTCATACTGTGTACATATATGAATGTTCAGAAATTCTGATTACAAATATATTCTCTGTTCTGAACTTAGAAAACAATTCTAAATAACTATCAGGCATGTGATAAGGGTGGCAGTGTGTTGTTCTAAACACACTTGATTATATCAAGGAGGCTGAACGTCAGCTTAAAGACACAGACATAGATCAAAAAGGAGAAAGAAAGCCTGTGGCACTCAAAATGTAGTGTATAATATATAAAAACCCTTTATAATACTGTTCATAGGGCCAAAAATATATAAAATCACTTAAAAACACAAAGTATTATCTAACATACCCTCAGTCACAGTAATAATATAAGTGAGTAAATGCAATACAATATATAATAATGTACTTTAAATAAATATATAAATAGATACCCCGCAAAAATACAAAGCCCTAGTAATGCACAGTACTGTTGCACACCATATAGAGCAGTAGGAATATAGTAGTATAGTAAGATAGATTGTATCAACAAGTAATAATGTACAACAAAATATTGTATTATAAATTATTATATATTGTATTGCATTACTCACTTTATATATATACTATGTGATTACTTTGTGTTTTTAAGTGATTTTATATATTTTTGGCCCATGAACAAGTATTAATAAAGGGTTTTTATATATTATACACTACATTTTGAGTGCCACAGGCTTTCTTTCTCCTTTTTGATCTAAGTATTACATGTATATACCTGTTGAGCACCACTACCACTTATGTGTTGCATAACACTAGTGCCCTAATTCCTTTTTTCGCCTTAAAGACACAGACACTTATGCCACCCTTAAAAGCAATCTGCTTAAAGTTTTTGAGCAGGATGCTTGGGAAGGTTCTCATTCATCCAGGTCATGGTTTATCTGTTGTAATTTATTAGATCAACTGGACTTGAAGTTTAGTTCTTGAAGATGTTTCGCTAGTCATCCGACTGGCTTTCTCAATTCAGAATGACTTGTACAAGAATCTGTTGGCAATTTATGTGAAGATAAAGAAACCAAGCCTAAATAGAGGTGGGGGGGTTCAACACCAACGGTCTGCCATGTACAATGCAGTTTTGACACCTTAATCTGGGCGTTCCTATAACACCTCTTAGCCTCTATCCAATCACACCCTTAACACTTGGCTGTGATATGCTAATTGGGATTTTCCAGGGTACATATTGCCTACAGATTCTTGTACAAGTCATTCTGAATTGAGAAAGCCATTCGAATGACTAGCAAAACGTCTTCAAAAACTAAACTTCCAGTTGATCTAATTGAATACAACAGATTTTTAAGCAGGAGTTAAGTATTCTGTTGGATGAGGGTGTGGAGTTGGGGGTTATTAGTAAATAAAACACAAAAATGCTTATTAAAAAATCCCCCATAACGCCTATATTCCACCATTATCCGAAGCTCCATAGATCAGCATCTAAACCAGAAGGTAGGCCGATTGTGGCCAGTATTAGCTCTATTTTAGAGGGTCTTTCAGATTGGATTAACTCTATTCTTCAACCTGTTATGAAATCTCTTTCTCATACCTTGGGATACAGGTCATGTTTTACAAAATTGAAACTTTTGTGTGGGAGTCCCACTATATATGGGTTACATTATTTTACATTAAAGCTAATATATTACAGGGAGGGGTTGAGAGCACTATTTACAGAAAACCTATTTCGGCAATACCCTTCTCAGGGCAGAAATTTGCCATCCATTTCATATCCTCGGACAAGGATTTTTTGACTCAAGCAGAGGATCTAAAGAGTAAACTAAAACAGAGGGGTTATACAGAAAAGGCAGTTGATACGGCCTTACAAGAAGTTAAAAAATTGAACGTTCTGAACTTCTGGTTCCTAAAAGGTTCCGTAGTCGAAGGATGCAAATTCCTCAGGTACTATAGTGTAAGAAAAAGAGATAGAATTTACAGAATTTAGCCAAGAATTTGGGCAAGTGTGCGAGATTATTCACAGACATGTCCCTATTTTATTGGCAGATCCTAAAATAAAACAAAGAAGTTTCGGACCAGTATGATATTAAGTTTGTTTCTAACATCCTCCCACTCTTGGTAGTCTATTATCCCCGAGTTGGTTTGATATCCTAAAACTGACTCACAAGGGACAGATACTTGGCTTTCCCTTTCTGGGGCATTTAAATTTGAAGTGGTGGTGGAATGTGACTTAGTAATTAAATAGCTTTACCTTACAGTTACGGAACTTAAAAAATTATCATTTTTAATTGTATACTAACATGTAATCTATTTATTAGATGTAAGATATGTCACATTCAATACATAGGACAAACCAACGTGCTTTGAGAAATAGAATAGGAGAACACTTAGGGCTATTGAACTCTTGATTCAGTCCTCAATAGGCAGACACACTTTATAAATTGCCCGGCTCAGGGCATTATGGATCTGAAAGTTAAGTAATTGATAAAATATTTCTGCCACACACAATATATAGAAAATTGGTCTGTTGTACACTCTATATTAAAGTGCAACTAGAGACCAAAAATATAGTACTACAAAAAACGAATTCTAGTGCACAAACAATTCTAATTGCATATTGGCTACCTCCATAAGCTTGCTACTACAAACAGTCTGCTAAACCCTGGATAAATAAAAGCAATTAGTTCAATAAGTTGGCCAAATTATTTTAAGCCCAGTCACCATGTCAAGGTTGCTTTCTTAACTGGGTCCTAACCTACTGGTACTTGCCTTTTTGGCTCCATGAGCTGACAGATTCTCCTTTGTGGCCTGGCCTGGATGCTTGAAGCTGACTCTCTAGTTTAAGGTACTTAGCTCAAACAAGCACATGACCTAACTCTGGGTGGAGTACAATGTCCCAAAAGGCTTGGTCAAACCTTCAATGTAACACAAAATATATAGAAAATTGGGCTGTTGTACATCCATATTAAAGTACAACTAGAGACCAAAAATATAATACATACAAAAAACAGAATTCTAGTGCTGGAAATAGCGCTATCGCGTATTTATAAGGCGAGCGCTATTCCGCGATACCTATCGCGGCCGCGATGTGCTGCGGTAATTTTAAGCCCCTTCGCGGGCGATACTATATAGTATCGCCGCGAAGGGACTTAAAATCCCTTCCCGACGCCGCTCCTAAGGGGGCGGGGCATACGCCCACTCCGCCCACACCCCCGCGCGCGCGGCGGCAGCGGCGACCACCGCGCCCCGCCGCCACTTCCCAGCAGCCCCTCCCAACCCGTTCCCCGTTCGCGGCAATCTCGGAACGGGAGGCTAGAAGGGGCTGCCGGGAAGGGGCCGCAGCAGGTGGTCGCGACCACCCGCCGCGCACCCCTCCCGGCAACCCCTCCAAGCCCCCCGCCGGCCGCTCCCGGGGAGGGGACGGGAGGGAGCCACTGGGGGGGTGGAGGCTCCCTCCAGCGGGGCCCTGAGAAGGGCCTTTTGGGGCTTAGGGGGTCCCGCAGCTCGAACCGGGACCCCCCTCCCCGCCCTTACAAGGGCCCTTGCGGCACTGACAAGTGCCTTTGGCGGGGGTCCCGCAGCTGAACCGGGACCCCCAGTGCGGCTCTTAAAAGAGCCCTTGGGCGACGTCTTCTTTCTTCCAGTCCCGGCGACACCAGCTCCGCCGAGGCCGCCGACCCCCGAGAGGTACCCCTCGCCCGCCAGGGGTACCCCCGGCGGGCGCCGGCGACCTCAACGAGGCCGATGTTGCCGGCGTCTTGATCCGACGCGACGTCTTCAGGCTGGCGACACCAACCCCACTCAGGTCGCCGATGCCAGGCAGACTCACTGCGGCCGCCAGTGAGCCTGCTGGCACCGCCGGCCTCAGCGGAGCCGATGTTGCCAGCCGCTTCAGGAAAGTTCTGAAATCTGATTGGTTAATGTAAAGCAAGTATTAAAAATTGACCAATCAGAAACGGATTATGGATTTCTGCAAACCTATATAAAGAGGAGCTTTCCGCCGCGGAACTCAGATGCCATCGCAGTAGATGGCTGAAGAAAGAAGAAAGAAGCGGCTGGCAACATCGGCTCCGCTGAGGCCGCGGTGCCAGCAGGCTCACTGGCGGCCGCAGTGGTTCGCCTGGCATCGGCGACCTGAGTGGGGTTGGTGTCGCCAGCCCGAAGACGTCGCGTCGGATCAAGACGCCGGCAACATCGGCCTCGTTGAGGTCGCCGGCGCCGCGCCGGGGGTACCCCTGGCGGCCGCAGGGGTACCTCTCGGGGTCGGCGGCCTCGGCGGAGCTGGTGTCGCCGGGACTGGAAGAAAGAAGATGTCGCCCAAGGGCTCTTTTAAGAGCCGCACTGGGGGTCCCGGTTCAGCTGCGGAACCCCCGCCAAAGGCACTTGTCAGTGCCGCAAGGGCCCTTGTAAGGGCCGGGGAGGGGTCCCGGTTCGAGCTGCGGGACCCCCTAAGCCCCAAAAGGCCCTTCTCAGGGCCCGCTGGGAGGGAGCCTCCACCCCCCCAGCGGCTCCCTCCCGTCCCCTCCCGGGAGCGGCCGGGGCGGGGGGCTTGGAGGGTTGCCGGGGAGGGGGTGCGCGGCGGGTGGTCGCGACCACCTGCTGCGGCCCCTTCCCGGCAGCCCCTTCTAGCCTCCCGTTCGAGATTGCCGCGAACGGGGAACGGGTTGGGAGAAGCTGCTGGGAAGTGGCGGGCGGCGGCGGGTGGTCGCCGCTGCCGCCGCGGGGGGTGTGGGCGGGGTGGGCGTGTCTCCCGGGGCGGGTGCGACACCACCCGCCGCGGGTTGCCTGCCCATCCCCGCCGCGGGAGGTTAGTATCGGCTGACTTCGCCTCCTTCAAGGTGGCGAAGTAAAACAGCCGATACTAGCCGAGCGAAACAGTACCGCCGCCGTTTATAAATAGAAGCGGCGGTAACAGGTAAGTATCGGCGCGAAAGGTTAACGCTTCGTTAACTTTTCGCGGCCGTTTTCGGGCCTTTATAAATCGCGGTAAACGCGATTTATGCGTTAATGGCCGCGAAAACGGCCGCGAAAAGTTAACGAACCTTTTAAATATGCCCCCAAGTGTTTAGCCATGGCCACAACACGGAAGCCACATTCACAGCCAGAAACTACAACCACAATCAAAAGTCACGCCACCGCACCACGGCGCCGGTGGGCTAGACATGCCCCCTAATAGAGATTGAAACACCTATTTACAATGTTTGACTCAGGTGCCAAAACCCTAGAAGTTCCCCTGTGTAAATGGTATTTTTACATGACAAATCCTGAACATTTATGGGGAATGACCTCTATACTGTGTACATATATGAATGTTCAGAAATTCTGATTACAAATATATCTCTGTCTCTGAACTTAGAAACAATTCTAATATACTATCAGGCATGCTGATAAGGGTGGCAGTGTTGTTGTTCTAAACACACTTGATTATATCAAGGAGGCTGAACGTCAGCTTAAAGACACAGACATAGATCAAAAAGGAGAAAGAAAGCCTGTGGCACATCAAAATGTAGTGTATAATATATAAAAACCCTTTTTAATACTTTTCGTATGGGCCAAAAAATATATAAAATCACTTAAAAACACAAATATTATCTAACATACCCTCAGTCACAATAGTAATATATATAAGTGAGTAAATGCAATACAATATATAATAATGTATCTTAAATAAATATATAATAGATACCCCCAAAATACAAAGCCCTAGTAATGCACAGTACTGTTGCCCACCTATATAGAGCAGTAGGAATATAGTAGTATAGTAAGATAGATTGTATCAACAAGTAATAATGTACAACAAAATATTGTATTATAAATTTTATATATATTGTATTGCATTTACTCACTTATATATATATTACTATGTGATACTTTGTGTTTTTAAGTGATTTTATATATTTTTGGCCCATAACAAGTATTAATAAAGGGTTTTTATATATTATACACTACATTTTAGGTGCCACAGGCTTTCTTTCTCCTTTTTGATCTAAGTATTACATGTATATACCTGTTGAGCACCACTACCACTTATGTGTTGCATAACACTAGTGCCCTAATTCCTTTTTTCGCCCTTAAAGACACAGACACTTATGCCACCCTTAAAAGCAATCTGCTTAAAGTTTTTGAGCAGGATGCTTGGGAAGGTTCTCATTCATCCAGGTCATGGTTTATCTGTTGTAATTTATTAGATCAACTGGACTTGAAGTTTAGTTCTTGAAGATGTTTCGCTAGTCATCCGACTGGCTTTCTCAATTCAGAATGACTTGTACAAGAATCTGTTGGCAATTTATGTGAAGATAAAGAAACCAAGCGCTAAATAGAGGTGGGGGGGTTCAACACCAACGGTCTGCCATGTACAATGCAGTTTTGACACCTTAATCTGGGCGTTCCTATAACACCTCTTAGCCTCTATCCATCACACCCTTAACACTTGGCTGTGATATGCTAATTGGGATTTTCCAGGGTACATATTGCCTACAGATTCTTGTACAAGTCATTCTGAATTGAGAAAGCCATTCGAATGACTAGCAAAACGTCTTCAAAAACTAAACTTCCAGTTGATCTAATTGAATACAACAGATTTTTAAGCAGGAGTTAAGTATTCTGTTGGATGAGGGTGTGGAGTTGGGGGTTATTAGTAAATAACACAAAATGCTTATTAAAGAATCCCCCATAACGCCTATATTCCACCATTATCCGAAGCTCCATAGATCAGCATCTAAACCAGAAGGTAGGCCGATTGTGGCCAGTATTAGCTCTATTTTAGAGGGTCTTTCAGATTGGATTAACTCTATTCTTCAACCTGTTATGAAATCTCTTTCCTCATACCTTGGGATACAGGTCATGTTTTACAAAATTGAAACTTTTGTGTGGGAGTCCCACTATATATGGGTTACATTATTTTACATTAAAGCTAATATATTACAGGGAGGGGTGAGAGCACTATTTACAGAAAACCTATTTCGGGCAATACCCTTCTCAGGGCAGAAATTTGCCATCCATTTCATATCCTCGGACAAGGATTTTTTGACTCAAGCAGAGGATCTAAAGAGTAAACTAAAACAGAGGGGTTATACAGAAAAGGCAGTTGATACGGCCTTACAAGAAGTTAAAAAATTAGAACGTTCTGAACTTCTGGTTCCTAAAAGGTTCCGTAGTCGAAGGATGCAAATTCCTCAGGTACTATAGTGTAAGAAAAAAGAGATAGAATTTACAGAATTTAGCCAAGAATTTGGGCAAGTGTGCGAGATTATTCACAACATGTCCCTATTTTATTGGCAGATCCTAAAATAAACAAAGAAGTTTCGGACCAGTATGATATTAAGTTTGTTTCTAACATCCTCCCACTCTTGGTAGTCTATTATCCCCGAGTTGGTTTGATATCCTAAAACTGACTCACAAGGGACAGATACTTGGCTTTCCTTTCTGGGGCATTTAAATTTTTTGTTGGTGAATGGAAATGTGACTTCAGTTAATTAAATACTTTACCTTACAGTTACGGAACTAAAAAATTCATCATTTCTAATTGTATACTAAACATGTAATCTATTTATTAGAGTGTAAGATATGTCACATTCAATACATAGGACAAACCAAACGTGCTTTGAGAAATAGAATAGGAGAACACTTAGGGCTATTGAACTCTTGATTCAGTCACTCCAATAGGCAGACACTTTATAAATTGCCCGGCTCAGGGCATTATGGATCTGAAAGTTAAAGTAATTGATAAAATATTTCTGCCACACACAATATATAGAAAATTGGTCTGTTGTACACTCTATATTAAAGTGCAACTAGAGACCAAAAATATAGTACTACAAAAAACAGAATTCTAGTGCACAAACAATTCTAATTGCATATTGGCTACCTCCATAAGCTTGCTACTACAAACAGTCTGCTAAACCCTGGATAAATAAAAGCAATTAGTTCAATAAGTTGGCCAAATTATTTAAGCCCAGTCACCATGTCAAGGTTGCTTTCTTAACTGGGTCCTAACCTACTGGTACTTGCCTTTTTGGCTCCATGAGCTGACAGATTCTCCTTTGTGGCCTGGCCTGGATGCTTGAAGCTGACTCTCTAGTTTAAGGTACTTAGCTCAAACAAGCACATGCCTAACTCTGGGTGGAGTACAATGTCCCAAAAGGCTTGGTCAAACCTTCATGTAACACAAATATATAGAAAATTGGGCTGTTGTACATCCATATTAAAGTACAACTAGAGACCAAAAATTAATACATACAAAAAACAGAATTCTAGTGCACAAACAATTCTAATTGCATATTGGCTACCTCCATAAGGTTGCTACTTCAAACAGTCTGCTAAACCCTGGATAAATAAAAGCAATTAGTTCAATAAGTTGGCCAAATTATTTTAAGCCCAGTCACCACTTTCTTTAACTGGAGGTAGCCAATATGCAATTAGAATTGTTTGTGCACTAGAATTCTGTTTTTTGTATGTATTATATTTTTGGTCTCTAGTTGCACTTTAATCTGGGAAATTGTACTCCACCCAGAGTTAGGTCATGTATCGTTTGAGCAAAGTACTTTAAAACTAGAGAGTCAGCTTCAAGCATCCAGGCCAGGCCACAAGGAGAAGCTGTCAGCTCATGCAGCCAAAAAGGCAAGTACCATAGGTTAGGACCCAGTTAAAGAAAGCAACCTTGACGTGGTGACTGGGCTTAAAATAATTTGCCAACTTATTGAACTAATTGCTTTTATTATCCAGGGTTTAGCAGACTGTTTGTAGTAGCAACCGTATGGCTAAGCCAATATGATGCAATTAGAATTGTTTGTGCACTAGAATTCTGTTTTTTGTATGTAAAATATTTCTGCCATGTAGGGGAGGTGATCTGTCAAGAATTTTGGATAAAAGAGAAATTTATTGGATTTATCATATGCAGACTAGGTTCCCTAGGGGACTTAATGCAAGATGGGATATTTCTCTTTATATATTCCATTGTATATGGAATGAATCATGTTTTTAATATGTGTTTAATAAGTTTTTAAACTGTATTTATGCATTATGTTACCATATTTTTGCATTGGTGTTTAAAGGGATTTGCTCCCATGTTTGAGCTATTAATCTCTTTGAATTGGGGCCATTTCCCTTGAAATGCACTGTTTCTTTAAGACCTTTATGGGTGTGTTGTGTTTGTGCTATAAGAACACCCTAAGGTGTCCATTGATTATGCCTATGAGTAAGGGGGCATGCCCGAAACGCGTTAAACAGTTTTAGCCTGTGTCTATTCTATGACTTAATAAACTGAAAGTTTTAAGCCAGAAGGTGTGGTGCAGTCCTTCTTTTGATTTTGCTGAATTACAAATAAATTGCCCTGTCCTGCAACATTTATCATGTAAATAAAATCTTTGCCTGGTATTCAGTGATGCAAAACTGATTTACTGTAAAGAATATTGTGCAAGAATAGCGATAAATGGGAATTAGAAAGAACCTGTTTAAATTAAATAGCAAAGTAGCAAAATAATGGTTTGCTAAACAGAATATAAGGAGGGAAAACATTGGCTTCAATAAATTACTTTAAGGGTAAGTAGGAATTCTAGTAAAAAAATAATCACATTTTGTCAGATTGAAATAATTGTCCCTTATACCGTTTCCCTTTGTTCTTGGATTTTTTGAATGAATGTTACCCTTTATGATCTTTGGCTCTTGAAAGTAAGGAAACAATTAATTATGCATACTAAGGCAAAACCTTATGTGGAAGTAAAGGGGAAATGGAATGAATCTGTTCCTTTAGCTCTATAACCTTATGTCATTCTTAGCAAAAGAATAGTTATGCCCAGTGTGGTTTCAATATACAAACTGAAGTTTACTCAAAAAATATACCATTAGATATAATTAGCCAATCAACTGGAACCTGAGGCCATAATTCTAATTCTTTTTAGCGATACTGCACCTTTAATGATCGGTTTAATGATCAATATTACAATCTTACCAATCATTCCTCCTTCTATATTGTGTGTGATTATACCCAGCAGATTCCCAGACAGTAAATAAAAAGTTTAACTTAATTCTAAACAAATGACACAAGCAAGTTTTTCTTTAGAGGACCAGAACCCGGATAAAACCAGGTTATGTTTAAAGATACTGCTGTGTCTTAGAGAAATATTCAGAACAGACTCATCAATGGAACATGTAAATGTACATACTGTTCATGTGCATATTGATCACTGTTGTGCAATTCCAGCATTACCACGAAGCACAGAGAAAGATATAAGCACTGAATACTGGGATGAACCTCCCACAAAGACCAACTGCTAAGAGCATGGTGGCTTGAGATGCAGGAATTTTCTTCTGCTTCTTTTTGAGTTTTTCATTTCCAAGTAACAAACTGTGTGAATCACAGAGGCATGTGGGTCCATATTTCTCCTGAGCATTATCCCCTTGGTGTTTAGGGTGTCAGAAGTGAATCGAGAAAAAATGTTTACAATTAGAAATCCTTTAGAAAGCTACTGTATAGTCTTTATGGGTTTGTTTTGCTATAAGAGTATTATTCCCCTTAAGAGAATTGAAGCATAACATCTGCTATTTCCAGCATTAGAACGCATATTGATTTTTGCTACAAGTGTATTATTAGAAATTATTTACTTTTAAATTGGTATTTTTATGACAGGATTATTCTTTCTAGAGGCATGCTATGCATTTATTATTTAGCAGAAAAACAGTGAGGAACACCAGGGAATGTTCATAATTTAATGCTTGTGTTTTTTAGTTTTTTTAATGCAATCCAATAAATGTCATCTATCTGTAGATACATGAAAACACAGAGAATACAGTCTAGTTATTAATTCAATGTGTTACATACATAGTAGTCAAGGTTAAACAAAAACATAACTGCACAGTACATGCAGACCTTAAGTAATCCAGAATAGTATAATGCATGCTAACCTGTTAGAAAGACAGGATTATGATTAATACATGTAAAGAACACCCTGTGCAATCAGCTTATTCACCCTGCAAGATTAACCATGCCTTTAATATGGAAGTATACCTGATTTTGTATAAGTTTATAAGTAGATTTTTTTTTATGCAACACTTTTACCAATGTCAGTTTGACAATTTTATAATTAAACAAGGGTTATAGTTTAAAGATAAATCACCTATTTTACTTTGTTGTTTCCCAACAGTTCCTCCAGATGATCCAGTAATTATTGGTGGGCCCATAATTAGTATTCGAGCTGGTGACCCACTAAATCTGACCTGTCATGCAGACAATGCAAAGCCCGCTGCAACTATTATCTGGATGAAGAATGGTGAGGTCTTAAATGGAGCAACATATTCCAAGGTTAGCACTTACAGAAGCTGTGCAATTACAACTTTCATTGCCAGAAATATTGTATTTTGATGTGTAGCATTTGGATAGAGCATAAAGAGCATACTTTTGTCTATTTAATTGAGTTGTATTGAAGTAGATATAGAGTATATCTGTATCATAGCAACTTTTTTAGTAAATTCACATGATGATGGTTATGATATGAGCAGTAAGATAATTTAATTATCATTAAAGCAAATTAACAACTTTTTTTAATTTACCACCATGCATGCAAAATATTGGCAGTTATAAGAACAGCTATTAAAAGATACACTTCACAAGGCTTAAATTAAGTATTCCAAAGCAATTGCCACTTTTTTCTCATATACTTATTACAACATAATTAATGCTCGAATATATCAAACATTGTGTTCCTAAGAGCTTTCTTGTGTAAACATGGTAAATTCCCAGAAGTCTTTGTTCCTTATTCTAATATATCAAGCGATTTGTTAGATATAATGGTCACACAAACCTCAAGAATAGTAAATAAAAGCTCGTAATGAACCCTGTTATCAGAGGCATAAGACATAAGTAGCCCCTCATGAAAATTTGGTACCTACTGAGTGACCTCTGTTCCTTTCATGGAACCCATGTCCCCTCTTGACTGTCAGGTTAAATATGTTATTATAATCACTATAAAAAAGCATTTGTTCAGATACATATTTCAGCAATTTGATTTGATGTAAGCCAATATCTATGTGCCAAGCAACAGAAGCATTACTTAAGGGTTGCTAGACATCAAATGGCTGTTGATTTAAAATGACGTTGTACAATTAGAACTACAAGTGAAAGGAAAGGCTGGAAATAAATAATCTGATAAACTTTAAAACCATTGTCAAATAATCATAATTAAAACAGAATACAAAAAAAAAACAGAATGCAAAAATTAGCTCATGTTAGTTCTTTCTTCATAGCATGACACACAGTATTGCAATCACTTTTATGTACTTTAAAGGAACTAGAGGAACCTTATAGGAACTAAACCCATTTTTGTATATACCCATAATCTGAAAACATACAGTAACAGTAAGAAAAGTAATATAGTATAAGATAATTCAGCAAAGAGTATTTAAAGAGTATCTCAACTGGGAAAAAATTGCCATTTAGTTTTATTAAAGAAGGGGTGGTAAAGAAGCTGTTGTTTACCTCCTGTTCTTCAATAAAACCTGCAGGAGCCAGGAGAGAAGATAAGCTTCTAACCCGATCGCTTGCTCCTCCGACGTATCCTCTGACAGGTCCCAAGAGACTCTTTTATGCAGTATTTACTTGGCTCTTGTGTGACCTTCTGGCCACACTTACCCATTGACATACGCCCTTGAGAAGATTCTACCAACAAGTAAAACAGTTATTAAGCTGACCAACAAAGTTGTTATTGCTGACTAAAAAATGTCATGCATTATCAAACATCTAACAAGAAAAACAAGTACCTCACAGAGCACTGACACACTTTTGTCAGGCCTGCTTTTTATTGCCTATAAAAATGCCCAAACCAATAATTAATGTCTGGACCTGTTATAATTTAACTAGGAAACATTATTGGATGATAAAAATTAGATTTTATTATATTACAAATAACATTAACCTATTCCCCAAATAGTGAACATGCCCCTTTAAAATACTTATGTGTGTGAGCAACAAAGATACCCAATTCCGGGCATCCCCGGATGGGTAGGAGCTAAACAGTTCCTGCTTTACCTGGAAGGGATAAACCCTACAAGTCCGATCAAAGGAATGCTTGAGTCGCAGAGGTAAGTATCGTAGTACAGAGAGATATTTTGATACACCCGGCACCTTCCAGCAACTACACTGTAAATAGAATTCCGAGCACAGTTCCTTACACATATAACTTTCCAGGACTTACTTCTGCTATCCGGGAGATGCGTAAAGGGCCGGCTTACCCACAATCTGTTGAATCCCTATGCACGGGTCAGACACTCCCACTCAGAATCTTCACCTGGTTACTCCGCTTGCACGCTGGAGCTGAATGTCCACAGGGTTTCATGTCCGGATTCTCTCTCTGTATCCATCCTCAGCTCCCTCAAATGCCGCTCAACACACAAAGAAACACCTTGACCGATGATCGTTTTACTCACAAAACGTGAGCTTCTTCAGGTCTCGCAAGCCTTGCGGCTCCATTGTTTTTAAGGAAGTTGCAAGTTCATACCACTCCCACTTTGTTAACCCTTAGAATGGGGAGGTTCTATATACAATTACAATCCACTTAATACAGTGTGTCACAAGGAACATATGCAAAACAATGGTTACCAAGTTTCATGTCTATACACCAAGGCTCTTTTTTATACCAAAAAACTACTGTAGCTTAACTCATCATTCATGCCCATAGCTCTTAATGTTTTTAGATTATAGGTCCACCTTCTTTCTTTTTGCAGTGACACAGCATCGGGGTCACCTCCTCTTATACCTAAAGAGATTTTTTTAAATTCCCATGAATGTACATTTAATCTTTCTCCAATTATGGGACTCCACAGCATGCCTTGCTAATGCGCTGCGTTCTACCTCTCCTTTTTCTAAGGCTCTCAGGTGCTCTTGGACCCCTTCAGTGAGTTTTCTCTGGGTTTTACCCACGTACTTACTCCCACACTCACATTCTAGGAGATACATGGGTGGACTGGCAAGTTATATTGCCTCTCACATGCCATTCTTTGTGATCCATCCATCGGAATCTATCTCCTATTTTCAGAAACATACAAATTCTGCATATTCCACAGCTTTGATTAACTGATTTTTGATTTTCTAATCCCAGCCACATTCGGGTTTCTGACCTGGACACCGAAAAAATAACTTCTTGACAATTTGTCCTTAAGACAAGGTGCCCTTCTGGCTGTTAGGGATGGGGATTTCCCAAATTGGTCTTTGAGGAAGTACCAGTATTTTTTCAATACCTGTCATAATCTTTCCCACTCCTTATTGTACTTAGTTACCAGTCTGGTTTGTACAGATTTAAGGTAACTCTCTTTTCACCCCTTTTGGGGTAGATCAGATCATCCCTTTTTGACAACCAGGCTCTTTTAAACCCTTTTAAAGGTAATCTTTTAAAGATTAATATCTTTTTGTTTATAACCTTGGGCCTGGAATTTTTTACTCAGGTCTCCTGCCTGCCTGTTAAAAATTTGCTAATGTGGAGCAATTCCACTGGAATCCCACTGATCAATTTCAGTGGGTGGTGGCTATTCGCATGGAGTAACGTATTAGAGGCAGTGGCTTTATAATACGTTTCTGTAACAATTGAGTCTTCATCTTTGGAGATCTTAAGGTCTAGGAAGTTTATGGATAACGTGCTATAGTCATGTGTAAACCGTATATTTCTGTTATTTATATTCAGTTTTTTCAGAAAGTCATCCAACTGTGTGGAGCTTCTATTCCATAACATAAGCACGTCGCCCACAAACCTTATCTAACTTCAAGGGAGGCTGCCAATTCAAGGACGTCTGAGCTTTCCCACAGACCTAGGTGGAGGCTGGCGTCGCCCCCATCTCCGTGCCTCGGACCTGCCTATAGAACCTGTTATTGAAGACAAAAGTATTGTTCTTCAACACAAACTCTAATAAGGACAGTGTGAACTGAGTATGTTCCTGGAAAGCCCTCCCTCTGGAATCCAGGTAGTGTCTGCATGCCTCCATCCCTACCTCATGTGGGATGGAGGAGTACAGGCTCTCAATGTCCAGTGTTACCAAGATGGTACTGGCATCTACTGATACCCCCTCCAATTTCCGCAACACATCCTGCGAATCCCAAACAAAGAACCCCAAAGATGTCAAAAATTAGCATTAGCATCTTAGCATTTCATCCACATATGTACTGATATGTTCAGTGGGACCTCCCACCCATGACACTATCGGGCGTCCCGGGGGAAAGTCCCATTGTTTATGCACTTTAGGTATAGTGTAAAAGGTGGGTAGTTTAGGGTATTTCACACATAAGTAATCTTTATCACGTTTATTGATAATACCTTTTTCAAAACCAGAATCAATTATACATTTTAGATCTCGTTGGATTTGATTTATAGGGTTTGATTTCAATAACTCATATTGTTGCCTATCAGAGAGCTACCTGTTTAGCTCCTACCCATATGGGGATGCCCGGAATTGGGTCTCTTTGTTGCTCACACACATAAGTATTTTAAAGGGGAGTGTTCACTATTTGGGGAATGGGTTAATGTTATTTGTAATATAATAAAATCTAATTTTTATCATCCAATGATGTTTCCAAGTTAAATTATAACAGGTCCAGACATTAATTATTGGTTTGGGCATTTTTATAGGCTATTAAATAGCAGGCCTGACAAAAGCGTGTGAGTGCTCTGTGAGGTACTTCACATACACCATAATATATACGATTATCAAACATCTGCCCATATTTTGCATTTATATATTTTAATCAAATTACAAATTAATATTAATGATAATTTTATTTTAATTTACTTATATACATGATTAACCTCAAAATCATATTTTTATATAAGTTATTTAATATGTTGTGGATTTTAAAGCTCTTTCTTATATAGTTTTTAAAAAAAATATTTTATCCTGGTGGACTAAGACTCCTGTTTTTTGAGTCTTAGCAAGAGATTTGTAGAGCCATTTACTTTCAGTATCTACTCCCAAACAGTCTACTCTATAATCCTTAAGGCCACAGCAAATATATCATGAAAAAAATGACTCCTCAGCAAATAACCTTATATAAATGAAGTGAGAACATGCCTGTTGCTTCCCAGAATGCTATGATGCTCATAACATTCTATGGTGGCTCCATTGAACCAAGTGAATTAGAGAAAATTGAAAGCTTTTGTATGTGGTTAGCATATCATTACCTTCCCCGCATTTCTTTTTGTGCCTCAGAAAATACCACAAAAGAATATAAAATACATTTCGTTTCTTAGAATGGAAAAAGTTTTATGCAGCCGCATATTTAAATAATTTGGAATTCAATTTGCAACCCTTTCATGTATATATAGGAGTATCTCTAATCTGTGCCAAAAATGTACTTAATATTATATTTAGACAGGAATAATATAGCAAATGGAAATGAAATTTGAAATCTCTTGCTGCATAGAGATCTAAATTAAAAAAAAGCTTGCTTTTGTAATGATTTAAAAATATTTTTTTAAAAGAGTGAATTAAAGCATTTTAAACAGGGTAAATGTAAACAATAGTATCCATTAGAGACGATTTAGAAAATAGCAGAAAGGTAATGGCACCTTTTTTCTGTTCGTGAAGCTCAGTTGGGAATTCCTTTGTTTTCTCAATAATACAAAATGTGTTTTTTTTTATTGTCTTATCCTAATAGAATTTAACACAATTTCTTTTGATTTTTATGTCACTCAGACAGCAGCTTCTTTTTACTGAATGTTTTATACATTTAGTCCTGAAATGTGTATATTTTATTTAGGTTTATAAATGTGTTGAACAATTGGTTGGGACTATTGGACTCTTCATTTATGATATCTTGGATTTACATTAATTAAAATGAACTTTATAGGTTCCTACCCAGGAAGCCATTTATAATGCATTTTTGCTTATTTTTCAGGAAAATAAACATTACATTCAAACACATTACAAAAGTATTCCAATTCTTACCCATTTTAGTGCATTGACAAGGTTACTCTGTGTCTGCGTGCTAATTGTTTTTTTAACTCATACGAAAAACACATTTTCTTTGGCCATTACCTGTTACAAATGAGGTTAGAACAGGATTAAGTTTTAGACATTGTATTTTTCAAAGCAATCTGCATTAAGCTTGTGAAGGTTCCCATTCATGCAGGTCATGTTATATCTGTTGTATTCAATTAGATCAACTGGACTTGAAGTTTAGTTCTAGAAAATGTTTCGCTAGTCATCCGACTGGCTTTCTCAAATCAGAATGACTTATACAAGAATCTGTTGGTAATAAATACCCTGGGCTGTGTCCCAATGAGCATATAACAGCCAGGTGTTAGGGACCGCCTAAATAAAAAGTGTTGATTGAATTGAAGAGGTGTTATCAAAAATGCCCATGGTGAGGTATTAAAATAGCATTGTGCATGGCAGACAGTTGGTGTTGAACCCCCTCCATTCAGGCTTGGTTTCTTTAATTTTATTTAATTAGATTGTGTCATAGGCTTGAAGAATGCTACTCTTATTGATTCCAATATTGGAATATCCTTATTGATTAGGCCCTGGTTATATTATCCTATTAAGACATCAGTTTCCCATGCAGGAGAACAATGGAATCACTCCACCAGTGTTGTTAAGTAATCCAACAGGGCAGATCACTTAAAAATGCTGGCAGTTAGCCCCACACATTGTTGGGTGAATCGTTCATTGTCGAATGTTTGGGCCTAAAATTATCTAACCTGTGTATGGAGGTCTAGGCTAACACAGGTTATTGCTATTGTCATTATTTTCAGCTGATTTTTTGGATGTATCTGAATGTCCACCTATTTATGAGAAATTTAGCCTCTTTATAAACCAAATACTATGAAAGTTAAAAAAAAAAAATTGCAATGAAATCTCTTTAGAAATATGTCCGCTTTATAATGATGCCCTTTTTTCTTATAAATAAGCATTTTTTCTTATAAATATAAAAAAGCTATAGAAACACAAGCAATATTAAAAACAATGTAGTTTAAGAATCAAGGCATTCAGGGCATGGAATGAAAATTAAATTGAGCAAAAAGTAGAAGTAAAAAAAGAAATAGCTGGTCTGGTCATGATAGGAATTTCATTTTTAGTTTGCATAAATCAGCTGTTAACTGGGACTGTAATAAATACCAAGAAACGTTGGTATTTAGAGAAGCAACAGTTGAAAATCTGCGTAAACTGTCTCAATCTACTGTAATACAAAGCTGAAACTGCTTGTGATGTGTGTCTAAAGGCAAGGGTCATGTTTGCCAGTTAAGCTTGTTGCTTGGTACTAATGAAGCATTTGACTAACTTCACAGCAGTAGAACCAGTTATTTTACCAAAGATGTTTACCAGAGATGTTTTATTATTTATTACATCAATGAAACTAAAGTCAGTTGTGGTAAATTAATTTTTGTTTACAGAAACAAATTCCAGTGTCAAACGTAAATAAGAAGTTAATGACATCCCACAGAGTATGATATGATTCAACAGATCTTCTATTGAGAATGAGAGTTTAGATACAAAAATGCAAGAGCATTTACCTGCCTTTGAATACATGATTATAATGAAGCTGTGGAAATTTTCCAGCAGTTTTATGTAATCTCAGACAGTAAGTCTTGATATTTCACACTGCTCAAATAAAACTCACAACAAGACTCTCTTTGCATGAGGATTTATCTTGAAGCCACTTAAAATATGAATGGCTGTATTGAATATACATAGCCTAATCCTAAAAAATCTTTTAAAATATAAACTTATATAATGTTGTGTTTTGAAAATCTAAAGGATTCCCCTTTGTAGTGATCAGTTTATTATTACATGTTTCTTTAGTACAGAGAAACCATCAATGATTACATTTTGTAATTGTAAGTAAATGAAAGCTAATATGTGATTCTTTCTAAGTTGATATCATATTTCCAAATCCTATTCTAGCATTGAGCTGGCTGATCATTTGTAATTTGTAGTTAAAGAGCAGCTTGGAGACACACTTGAATAAATTGATCATCGGAATCATACTTCTGCTACATCCAAATCCTTAGTTGAGTTAGAAATGAATAGCCATTAACAAAGCTATATTATAAAAAAAAACATGTTGAATGGTACTTTAAATGACATAACCACCACATTGGTGAATATGTTCTGCTTATAAAAGAGCCAGAAGTTTTACACAAAGCAGAAAATATAGCTACAGTCAAACTTTTATATTGATCTTTACATCTGAGAGTTTTACGGTACAGTTGTGTACAGTACAGACAGTATATACAGCTTAAGGAAATGTATTGCTCTCTGCAATCTTTAATAGCATGGCTAATGTCACACCCAAACTACATAGTTTACTGTAACTCAAACTGTAAGAAAATTAAGTATATGTTTGGGAGAACCTATTAAGCTGATTAATGTATTTTAGTATGAAAACAAATAACTGAAGATTGCAGAATCTGGAATAATTAAAATTGCCAATTCAAAGTCTATTTTGCTATAAAACATAGTAAACAAGCATACTGACTCACACCAAACAATGGTAATGCATTTGAGATGTTAAATGTATTAAAGATCTCTAACATCCTCCAACATCCATAACAAAAAAGTACTGTATATACTTTGCAAATCCGTCCGCCGCTTGCTCACTGCCTTACTGATCTGCTGGCTGATGTCACTGCCGAGTAGTGACATCAGCTGCCAGATCAGTACAGGCATCGAGCGGTGGATGGATTTACAGAGTGAGTGTCTGAATTGCTGGAATACAAGCACAGGTAAGGTGGATGGAATACCCACTTACCCACTACCTCTTGTCCACTGAACTGGGGGAGGGCTACTAAAGCATACTGTGAGTTGTAGTTTCCAAACATATGGAGTGACAATGAATTGGGCTTCAGTCACCCTTTAAATGGACAGCAGAATTCCCATACAGTATTAGCCAAATCCATTATGGCTATTACTGTATGGGACTACTGCTGTCTATTTAAAGGGCAACTTAATCCTCAAATCAATACAGAATCAGAAGGTAGTAGTGGTCATATGTTCTACCCTTGACCTTAACTCAAATCAATCACTTTCACTATTTTTTCCGGTAAAAATAGGTACCTCTGTTTACACTCGGGTCGGTTTATACTCGAGTATATATGTTAGGCTTATCTGCTGGAGCCACCACTGCTTAGGCTAAGCTTACACAAGTGGCTTAAAGGGGAACTAAAGTCTCCAGTCAACATTGTCCCAATAGACATATTCACAAATATACAGCACAACAAGCTGTGTCTCACCTCTTCTTTAGCTGTGGCTGCTAGGTGATTTATGACATTAACCACTGGGTACAATGGGTCAGCTGCCATAATCCACTTTAGCTGGGTAAATCCCAGAAGGGATTAACCCGTACATGACTATTATTACTATGGCCGCTATTAGCTGTCATTAAATAGTCACACAGTAACAGATGAAAAAAACTTTATTGAATAGCATGTGGCGGCTGCACAGATATGCTTTGTGATATCCACGAGGCTGTGGCAAGTAAGTGGTGAAATTCATGCTAATTAGTATTGAATCGGTTAGTGTGACATATTTTACTGCTGCAGAAGGCGGTAAATTAAGCCATGTTTTTTTATTCCTGTATATAGTCTTCTTAATTGAATGGAATCATAATGAGGAAGCAACTTCTCAACATAACATTCCCTAAAGAACATCCAGAAATCACTACACATTTCCAAAGAGGTTATTCGGTGCCAGGCCTCTGTTAGCCAGGACAACAGAATGGTTGGAATGATGACTCTTCCAGGCAATCCTCCTCTGTGTGTCCCCTAATGGCAAATAACAGCTCATGCCTTTTGATTTACTTTTTGAAGGCACAGCAGAATTTAAAAGCTTTGCCAGTGTCTCTCTGCAGGAGAGGACACAAAAGTTGCATTCTACAGGATGCTGCTTGGCTGAAGTAAGACAGCCTGCAATATGTCATATGGAGCTTTCTGTTTTCGTTACTAAAGATAAGCTTTTAATAGAACTGGAAGGAAAAACTGTTTACAGGAAATGCTCATATATTATTGTTCAGAAATGTATTTCTCAAGGGAGCTTACAGTTCAAATGGAGATAATTAATAAACACGATATATTTAAAAGGTGTAAAACAACTATAATAAAATAGTGGGTTTTTTTTTATTACAGAATATTTTTTTCCCCAAGTGCCCGTTTCATTAATGTGAAATATGAATATTTTATACAGTCCACAATCTTTTGCCTCTGGGATTCTGCTGCTCAAGGTGAACTACTTAGTTACCTTGAGCACCTGAAGAAGGGGGCACTGTGCACACACCCCTAAAAATTGTGTTTTGTGTGATGTGTGGTTCACAATAAACCTATAATTTATTTGGAGTGCGACCCTCAGTTCTTTTCATTTCCTGTGATACCTTGGGTTTTGAGGGAAAACCATTTGAGACGTCTGCACCCACTGATTGGGAAAGAGTGCACCTCCACCTCTGGTTACCTGTTGAACTACTCAGTTAGCCTACTCAAGTGCTGTAAACTGTGTTCATCTGAATTCCATAGTATGCGGGTATTATACATACTCCTCTCCCCCACCACTGTAATTCAGCTCAGCGATCTCGCACGGTTACTTCCTCTTCCACATGCGGGAGATATTGCACTAACTACGCATTGTAACTAGGGAGGGGAAGTAGGTTTTAAAGTTTATTTACATTGCTTTTGGAGCTAGCGTGGTATCTCCTGCATGTGGACGAGTAGATGAATGGCGTGAGAGCGCTGAGCTGAATTACAGTGCCATGTGAGAAATGTCAGCAGAATTAAAGTGCCAGGACAGCAGGACAGATTTGGAGAAATTAGCAAACCATGGGGTGGGGGTTGGGGGGATTGAATGCTGGGAGGTGGTGTGGGGGGTTGGATGCCAAGGGGGCGGTAGGAGGGGTTCATTGCTGAGGGGGGGAAAGAAGGTTGGGGTGGGGGGGTAGGGACAGTAAAATTAATGGAGAGAAGGGGTAGATTATATAAGGGATAATGTGCCCCTTACAGTATAATATAAGGATATTACGCCACCGAGGAGTTCCCTGACCATATAGAGGTGGCGTAATGTCCTTATATTATAATGTGAAGGAGTGCATTATTTCTTATAATACATAAGTTTTAGATTCCTTCACCCCATTCACATTTTAAATTCTAGCCTTGTCCCTATTCCCACCTTAATTTAAACCCCCAAGCTACCATCTGTAACTTAAACCCAGTAGAAAGGAACATCCCAGCCCAGCATCTATGCTGTTAAACGGAGAGAGACATTGGTTATGCAGTGACAGGAAGCAGCTCCAGCAGGTTCCATTAGTGAAGTTAACACTGCAAAAAACGCTGAGTCATTGTCCAGGCATGAACACTGGAATGGGCGGAGTAGTGGGATATAAGAAATATAAGAAATGAGTTACTTAGTGACATAGCTGAGCGATTTTTATAAGGATGTATACCACTGCAGCTCCCATTATAAAATATCATACTTATGTATTATATAGTAGATAATGTACCCCCTACTGTAAATTATAAGGATATGAGATGTCACCTCGGAGTTCCGTGCCCTTTATAAAAGGACACGGAACTCCTTGGTAACATCTAATATCCTTATAATTTACTGTAGGGGGTGCATTATCTACTATATAATCTACCCCTGCTATGGATCCCTATGGGATCAACAGTATGATTATACCCCTCTCTCCTTACTGATGCAAGACTGCTTTACGAGCAGGTGAGAGGATGAATCCGGTGTCGGATTTTTGAAGAGAACAAGATAGAGGCTGTATTTCAACTGCTTTAAGTAAACAGGGGCTTTAAGAGAGTAGTTGAAAAGGCCGCATCCAGGCTGCACTGATACATGGTGGGAGGGGAGGTGGGGTGTGTGTAAAAAGAGTGGGAGAAAGGCTGTACCAATGTAAAGGGGCGGGGATGGGGGGTCTGTTTGTCTCTCTCTCTCTAGTGTACTGCTGCAACTGCAGCACTTAAAGAATGTGTGTGTGAGGTGAAAATCTGTAAATTTAATGAAGAATGTGCCCCCTTCTGTAATTTTAATATCCTTATTATAAACTACAATATCTGTTGTATTCAGTTAGATCAACTGGACTTGAAGTTTAGTTCTTGAAGACGTTTCGCAAGTCATCCGACTGGCTTTCTCAATTAAGAATGACTTGTACAAGAATCCGTGGCAATTATGTACCCTGGAAAATCCCAATTAACATATCACAGCCAGGTGTTAAGGGCGTGATTGGATTGTGAGTGGCTAAGAGGTGTTATAGGAATGCCCAGAGTAAGGTGTCAAAACAACATTGTACATAGCAGACAGTTGGTGTCGAACCCCCGTATCTAAACAATAGTTTAGAAAGCTGACAGACATAGGGCTATTCTGTTATGCAGCAAAATTATGTTCTTCCTCTTCCCTCTGCCTCTCAAAAGTTTCCACCTCAACTTCAAGTTTTTTTTTACAATATTTTCATGCTCAGACTAGACAGGGAATCACTTTCAGTCAATGGCTGTGATGTCTGTTACATGCATGACATGTCTTCTGTTACATGCATGACATCCTGACAGAACGGTATTGTTTCAGGTTAGACATTTTTCAGGTTTCCAAATATTGCCATTTGGTAGAGATGCCAGAACTTCATAAAGTTTGGTCAGTTTTCGAACTTTTGAACTTTCGAAGTTCGAAAGTTCAAATTTGGACCCATTAAAGTCAATGGGGGAGTGATAGTTTAAAAAGTCTGTGGCACCTGGGAAATGGTCTAGGGAACATGTCACCTTCACCAAAACTTGTTAGAACACTTCTTAAACATGAGTGAGCAGTTGCCGGGTTTTGCACAAGCTACATTCAAGGGTTATGGCCAATTTGAGGGTTACCGAACGATACTTTGAAGGTGCTTGTGAAGGTTCTCATTCATCCAGGTCATGGTATATCTGTTGTATTCAATTAGATCAACTGGACTTGAAATGTAGTTCTTGAAGACGTTTCGCTAGTCATCCGACTGGCTTTCTCAATTCAGAATGACTTGTACAAGAATCTGTGGCAATTATGTACCCTGGAAAATCCCAATTAGCATATCACAACCAGGTGTTAAGGGTGTGATTGGATAGTGGCTAAGAGGTGTTATAGGAACGCCCAGAGTAAGGTGTTAAAACAGCATTGTACATGGCAGACAGTGGCCTAAATAGAGGTGGGGGGGTTCGACACCAACTGTCTGCCATGTACAATGCTGTTTTAACACTTACTCGGGCGTTCCTATAACACCTCTTAGCCACTATCCAATCACACCCTTAACACCTGGCTGTGATATGCTAATTGGGATTTTCCAGGGTACATAATTGCCACAGATTCTTGTACAAGTCATTCTGAATTGAGAAAGCCAGTCGGATGACTAGCGAAACGTCTTCAAGAACTACATTTCAAGTCCAGTTGATCTAATTGAATACAACAGAGATACTTTGAAGGGTTACCGAAATCAAACAATACTTTCGAGGGCTAGCGAAAGATACATTCTAGCAAAATTGATCCATATATTCTAGGGTTACCGAAAACGAACTATACTTTTGAGGGTTTCCAAAAATCGAAGGCTACATTCGAGGGTTAGCGAATGTTACATTCTAGGGGTTAGTAAAAAACAATCCATACATTCAAGGGTTACCAAAGACAAACAATATTTTCAAAGGTTAGCTAACGATACATTCTAGGGTTAGCGAACGGGCTAAAAGCCTAACGATACATATCTAAAATACAGCCCAGAGTCCGGAAAAACAAACTGGTTCGAAAACGAACTAGTTCGAATAGTTTGAGTTCGTCCGAACTTATAAAGTTCGAGTCTGGAGCTGTTGAACTACCATTTGGGGTTATAGGGGGTAAATTAACTATATACAGTTTGAGGGGCAAACTTGCACTTTAAGCTAGGTACACACATCACAGATTTCTGAAAGATGACAGACAGGATCTGCAAGATCCTGTCTGCCATCTTTCAAAGATCTGCATACACCCAGTCCCGAGCGTTCTCCCTATGAACTTCATAAGGAGAACGCTCGGGACTGTGTGTTTCCATCGGCCGCGCTAGACTCCTCTATAGGGAGTCTAGCGCGGCCGATGGAAATTTTCGGCCTTTCCTGAACAAGCGTACGGCCGACCCGATCGTTCGGGAGCCGCGCACTCGTTCGGGAAACGAGCGTACACAAATTGTACCCAGCTTTAAACAGATTACACACCCTGGTTACTTTTTTGTACCCAGCTTTAAACAGATTACACACCCTGGTTACTTTTTTTAAATAGTGTGGAAACACAATTGTTTTTTTTTGTTTTTTGTGGAAACACAATTGTTTTTTTTTTTGTTTTTTTTCTATCATGTTATTAGTGCAGTACACTAAATCTAATTTCAGCATAGTTTGAAAAATATGCTCCTTAGTGTTTATTCTGTCTTTTTATTGTTAACATATATGTAATCTTAAGCCCTCTTATCTATGAGTGCAGAAACTGTAGTAAGAAGAAGCATGAATGAAAGAAGAAGAATGAAATGCAAAAAATCTCTCTCACTGCTTTCACTGCTGATTGGTTGAACAGGGTTGGGAAAGGGAAGGAAAACCAGAAAAAGAAAAAAAAAAAGTTTCAGTGAATTTCAGAATAGAAATACCACCCAGAAGCCATAAGTTTCTGTACATAAAAAGAAATGTTTTGGAACTGTAAAAGTGGAATTACATTTATATTGCACCAGAAAAAATAAAGTGATTCGCTGTTCAGATATTGTTGGTTAGAAAATGGTTGGTAAGGTGTTAATCTTTAAAGATAAATTAAGTTAGAATTAAAAATGATTAAATTGGCTTGATCTTCACTTTAATTAATTATTCTTCCATCAAGGGCACATCAAGGTCAATTTTTAAAAGATTTTAATTAGTGCTGTTGTCTCAAGTGTGTTGGAAGAGTTCGTTGGTAATCACTGAATTTCTTCTTGTTTTTATTAATTCTTGTTGTTTAAGAAAATCTCCTACGTTCTTCTAATTATTGCAGGATTCTTTGTTCTTTCTGTGCAACAATTATGTTTTCTACCTCTTCTGCTCTGTTCATCTGTAAAAAAAGACGAGAGAGAGAGTGAAAGAGAGAGAGAGAGAGAGAGAGAGAGTCTTCAGTCTATTTACAATCTATGTAAACACAAATGTTAAAAATCAATTGGATATTAAAGAGATTAAGAGAACAGTAAACCAAAAAAGTATAGTTACTGCCCAATACACATTAGTTAGCTTAAACATTCTTAGAGAATGAAATCATAAGTTTAAGTGGCAATTGTATATATTGTATTTAACCATTACAACTAAATATATATAGATAAAAAGTAAAATCTAAAGTTGTTTTGTTTTTATTTTAATTAAACATATTGTTCATTTTGTGTGATTCACTCAGACATTCATTGGACTGGGCTGCAAAATGTTTTGCAGTAGGAAAACTGAAAATGATCCCGAAAAGCATCCATAGATGCTCATATATACTGTCAACAGAGCATTCAACTCAAGCCAGCATTGTTAATGAAAGGCTTTCAATGCAGGCTAGGCTGTGGAACAAATAGCAACTTCTGTCAGTATGGCATCATTAAAAAGGAATTGCTGTATGATAACAGATTTAAATATTGTTTTTATTTAGCAGATTGTCATTGCTCCTTTCTATGGTTAAATTGACAATGCTGCAGATGTTTGGGTTTTGTTTTTTGTTTTGTTTTTTTGCTAACCTCTGTATTAGTTTTTATAAAAATAAGCATCACTGGTACCAAAAAGTGTGGAATTTGATGGCTATGTGTCTTTATTCAACCTTAACAACTGTCATGTTGTGTATATAAAGCCTAGTCTTACAGTAAATCTCTAAGTTTACTTGGGCATAATTATAGTTCTTCATAACTCTAGTAGGGAGATGCAATAAAAATTCATTTTTGTGAAAGTTAGTGTCAGATTATACTCACTTTACAGTGAACACCTATACATTGTAAGATACATCTCTAGTAAGTTGCATTTACTTACTAATGTAATAAGTAGATTCTGTAACCATTTTCTTGCTAGTACACACAGCCCTTGTAGTCTTTAAAGAGCCTGAAGAGCCTTGTGAGCATGTGTACCTATCGGCCATGCCCCCTGACCCAACTATTCACTATCTCTATGCACATATTTTCTATACAGATACTTCCAAACTAATATGGAGGTCCCTGATAAGACTATAAAAGCTGCTGTTGCCCTGCAGTTAATGTCCCAGCCAGCATTGATTACAGACAGCCTAGCAAGAACAATAAACAATAGCTGATTTTACTGCCTTTAAAACAAAATTCCATTCTGTTTCTAGCAAAAGGTAATGTTTTTAAATGTAGCTGTACTTTTTGTGTCTAAGAAAGGCATGATCTGTACATGAGGAAGGCAGGTCTCTGTGCTGTAATATGATTGACTGTCAATTTTTTTAATATTATTATTATTATTAGCTGTGCACCAGAGACAATGGGAAGTATACTGTGTACACTTAGACTTCCAACAAACTATAGAGGTGGTTTATGACAGCTAACCCCTAGTACCCACAGGTTAATTTAATAAGTCAACTATCTATAACTTTCGGAACTTTCTAGTTCTTATATAGCTGCCCCTAGCCAGCATTCAAACCCTGGTCTCCCATGTCAAAGGCGGTGCCTTTAACCTCTACACTATCCAACTCTTCGTTCGCTAAGCTTAGGAGGGACCGTTTGCTTACAGGAAGGATTGTTCGTTCGTTCGATAATGTATCATCGAATGTGGCCCGTCTGACCGGACCGAACTTTATATAGAACTTTATATAGTTTGGCCATCTCTATTTATAAAGGTGCGGTAATTTTTTTCCTCTTTAGCAATCATTATGGCGATCGTTAATTTATGATCACTATCGGAAATCTTGTAAATGTACGATAGCAAACGTAAATCTACGACCGCCTGTAGACTATCATTACGGTAGTTTATTACCGCATGGTATACTACTGCCACGGTTTTACAAGTTTTTAAATTTGGCCCTTCAACACTTAAACAATACATTGCAGGTGAAACATACAAAGACACAGGTCTGTAACTGTGAATAGTGTATGTTTATTGCAAAACATGCGTGCTACATGTTTCTGACCCACTTGTCCTTCCTCAAGTGCTTGAGTGGGTCTGAAACATGTAGCACGCATGTTTTGCAATAAACCTGCACTATTCACAGCTACAGACCTGTGTCTTTGAATGTTTCACCTGAAATTTATTGTTTATACATCAGATTTGGTGGAGTGAAAGCCGTAGGTGAGACATACATTATTTGAGATCCGGACACACTAGATACCCAGACCTATATACATCACACTACAACACTGCTACTAGAAAATGTTAATCAGCTGCACCACTAATTTGAATATTGATAATTTAATATATTCCTACATCATAGGGGTTAAGAGGTGGGAGTGGAAATAACACAGGTGCTGAAAATGTAATCATGATAAAAGTACTCGCAGGGGGAAATGTCAGCTTCAGATTTGGGGAACAAACAGAACCTAAAATGAGCTCATAGAGGTAAAGAAAAGGCCCCTGAGTGGAATCGTCCATGCTGAGAAGGATGTTAAGGCAAGTACTTTCTAACTTAAACTTTGATTTTTTGGGTTTAGTTCTCTTTTAGGTGGGGCCACAGCTTCAGGAAATTGACCTGCTGCAAAACTAACAGGGTTATTCAATAAAAGTTCTTATCGTTAAAAATGGTGCTAATTTTCAAAGCTTTCAAATGTTAAATAAGATCTGATTAGTTGGGGCAAAATTAGCACCATTTTTAACAAACAATAAGAACTTTTATTACATCTCCCTGTTTGTTCAATTGCATTAAATACATGCTGTATGGTTAAACTGAAATCAATGTGGCTTGCATTACATTTCTAAAGGCTAGGCCACACAAGAGCGTTTTTTAGGCGATTGCAATTTTCCAATTGAAATAGCAGCAACGCACCAAAAACTTGGTGCATGTAAATGGCGTGCAATTGTTTGTGCGTGCATTGCAGTGTGGCTGTGCCCAAAATGTACATTTTAGCAATACACACACTAATATAAATGCTAGAGTGCAGAAATAAACACATACAAAGACACACAGGCTCATTTACCCAGAGCCGATATCGCTGTGGGTAAATGTCCTGTTCGCGATTCAATATCACATTTGCGAATCCACTGTGGGATTTTACCACCAGCTATTTGTATCCTGTGCTAAAACTAGCGCAAACGCGATATCGCGAGCATCGGATGCGCGGGTGATTTTTGCATAACCCCTGCATCCAACATTAATATAAAGTTAAAGTTGCTCAAACCAGTAGCGAACCGGCTATCACCACTTTAACTCCATATATCTGCCCAACAAGTCTGGGTAAATGAGCCTGACAGTCTCTTCAAGAAATGCTCACAAATATAAAGGGTTAACAAGTTGCTTCCTTAATACATATGAAAAGGGTTAACACCTTCCACCACTCTGAGCAGGAAAATATGCTAATAATATTCACTGCTATCTCTGATGATTGGCTGGGAGACACTGGCAGTTGGGGACTCTGAGTTCAACTGTTACATGCAGCTGAGCATGTAACAAATATAAGAAAATGTACAATGTATTATTGTGAAAATATTACTTATAATGTTTTATAGTAAAACAGAAGCAGAATGCATGAAACATACTTATATCAATATGCTGGGGAAATAGCACCCAGAGAGCAAGAGACAAGAAGGAGAAAAGTGAATATTATTCTAGCATACTGTATTTGGTAATTGGTTTGCTTACTCAACTGAACAGAACTTGAAACTGTTAAACAAACTTGTAAGTATATGGGTAGAACAATTACATTAGTCAGGGTCTTATAATAATCACAACTCAGAATGCAACACACCCACATTCTGTGGAAATTTCCCTTAGAAAATAAATGCAACACTGAGTTTTTACTTGTATGAGGCTAGCATTGATTTTCTGCCATGTGTTAAAAACTCTTGTTGTGGTAACTACACATTTAGAACATATGGGGTGTTTATTTTCACAAAGTGATGTGTTTTATTTCTACAACAAGAACGCCACTTATCAATAACACAATTTTCTTTACATTTTATAGCTAAAAGACATGTTTAAAGGCAGTTATAAAGATATATATTATTTATATGTAGCAGTTGTAAAGATTCATAATGCTACTCTCATTGCCTCAACAAGGAAATGTTAGTCGATAGCAGACAATAAAGGTATACAGTCATATATTTTATTTGAGCAATATTATAAAGTTTCTATCACACAAAACACCTCAGATTAAATCCTTGTACTGTAACTGGATTGTAAACAAAATAACACCTTATTACAAGAAACCAAATATAAAGAAGGTACTTACAAAATGTACAGTTAGGAAGATTACAAAGGTGTATGTTTTTAATGAAAAAATATATGAAATGAACCATATAAGGCTTAAAGGACAACTAACCCCATCTTAAAGGGCAAGTCCAGCCAAAAAATTACTCTTCTTTGAAATGTATATTAGCCCCCCAAAAAGTTGTCACATTTCAAAGATGCTCCAGAGATTACTTACCTGACACGGTCCCTGGACATTCCCTTTAACTCACACCTCCTACTCCCCATTTCTACCCATTAAAAAGGGTAGAGAAATAAAGAGGCAACTCCATATCCAAAAATGGCAATCAAAATTCTAATTTGGAATTAAAGAAGCAAAAAAGGCTGATTGGGCTAAGGGGCTAACATCACCCAGTACCTTATGGATGATCTCCCATTATAAGGCAGACCTAGTACATGTATAGACCAGCTCTTGTGGTGCACTTCACAGTCATAGTGCACAATGACCTGTCCATTGTGGTCAACAGGTTCAGAATAAAAAGACCGCAATCAGGTTGTGTTGTATTTCTATTTAGGAACAGATGGCATATATTAAGAAATCAGAATTAACTGACTCCAAACCTACTTGCATTTTTAGTTCACAATACAAAAGGTGAAAAAGTTTGCCTGTGCTATAAATCTGCAGTAACCAATCAGATGTTATCTAACTGCAGTAGCCCAGTTAAAAGCTAACATCTGATTGGTTGCTGCAAATGAATAGCATGGGTGAATAACAAACCTTTGCACCCCTATTGCATCAGCCCCCTAATGTGGTACAATTTGCAGTGTGGAAAACAAGTCAAATTGTATAAACCAAATTTATGAAGTTTTTTAAACAATATCGAATGACATTTATAAATAAAAAGTAGATATAAATTATTTTTCTAGGGATGACTTTATTGAGCAACAGAGGTGAGTAATAGGCCAAACCTATGCCCGGTGAAGGAATTTATTTGTAACCATTAAGAGCACATTTAATTGTTCAACTATTTTCAACTATATTTCAGGAAAAAAAACAATTATTGGCATGTGCTTTACTTGCGATCTTCGTTTTAGGTGACTTGTACCATTTTTTGTTTCTTTCATTTGAATGCCACAAAAATTTTTGTGGAAAAAAATTCCACTCGAATTCGATATGTAAATTGTGGGTACTGCAGTATCTAGCATTGTACCTCATTCTACAAGTATTTCATTTATATATCAGATTTTTTTAATGCACACCATTATAAATATCTGATATATAAATGAAATACTTGTTTCAAATAAACAAATTTAGGTAAAAATCATTAAAACTGGGAACTGTGGTCTTTATTCAAGTGACTTCTAATTAAAAGAGCACAATCCTACCCATAAAATTAATCCAGTTAAAATGATTCAAGGATTATGCTTCCATCTGCAGTCTATCCAAAGTTACGCAGTTTAAAGGGTGGTGCTTCTTCTTACACAATTAGCTGTGGCATCACCAGCACCACCAAGCCATTGGCTTGAGCTTGCCAAATTGTATCTTACTGCTATTAAAGAGCATTATCAGCTCTATCATAAGCCCCACCCCAAATGTAGGTTGGAAGTAGAAAGTGAGACTTTGCAAGTATATAACTTTGGGCCTTGCTTCTTTTGAAGCACATGACTATTTGTATTACTGTATGTATTTTGAAAACATTAAAAAAAAAATAGATAATGCCATATCCTACAAACCTGTTTGCTATACAAAATTGACCACAAAGACCCAGACTAAGGAACATATTTAGGAGCGCTAACTTCGACGTTTTGTAATCACCAGACTTTGCAATATCGATTTGCATTATTATTGCTATATTTATAAAAACAACAATTATCGCCACAAAGATTTTTGCTGTAACTATACTAAACTATACTGAAAAAAATGACTTTGCCTCATCTTAATCTATAACTTACTCTGATTTGCATGTGTTGCTGCATGCCTTCAATCCAGCACACATTTTGTTAAGGAGCAGTATCCCCCTCCCTTTTTTAACCACTCCCAATTCCATCCGACCCGACTTTTTCCCACAAACCAACTTTCAAGCCTGCACACAGCATACAGCATTCCAACTATAAAAACTCTATCACCATTCCAGCTACAGTAAAAATACTCCCAGAAGAATAGTTTTTGAGAGCAAGGAACTTAATTGACAGCTGAAATATAAGAAGTTTTAGATTCGATATCTAAAGAAATAGGGGGCAGATCAACAAAAAAATTATACAGTGGTGGTTTCCAGTTATGGTCAATTTAAAATAACCTATTTTTTGGTTTAGATGCCCTTTAAGTGTATTGGTAAACCCACCATAGGGAATATTAATACCTTCCAGTGAGGAATAGAACATACTTCCCAGCTAGAAATGTGCCCACTAATGCATTTTTGCCACCTTAGACTTGGCGAATAGTGGTTTTCACTACGATACATGGCTACTAGTTATCACAACTTGTTTATTGAAATAGTCTGTCCCATTCCATAAGACCCTAACCAACTTAAAATTCCTCTGTTATAGTTTCCAAGGTGCCTAAACCACTATAGCACTAACTTGGGCTTTATATGTATTTGGAGAGGAAAGTTGGAATGTAAACTAACCCTTTGCTTGAAAATATTATCTGTTTACAAATGTACAATATATAGTGGATAATAAACCCTCTACTGTAAATTATAAGGATATTATAAGTCACCAATGATTTCCGAGGGGACTGATATTCGTATAATTTATAGAAGGGGTTACACTATAATCTACCACTTCCCCATAATTAAATGACTGACCTGATTGCCTACCTGCACAGGACTCTAAGTGTAATGGCAGAACAACCCTGCCATGTGCAATACATTGTGACAGGACTCCCCCATGTGACAAATCCCTATCAGTATCAGATATTGACACCACCTATGTACTACTCTTCCCTGGTTATAATAAGCATGCTACTATGAAGTAGCGTGACAATTTTAAGTATATTTTTGGACAGTTGGGTCTCATAGGGATCCATTAAGGGGATAGATTATAAGTTTATAATACATAAGAGGCTCAACTTATAAAGGGAGCAGCAGTGGAATATTTTCTTATAATAACCACTTAGCTTTGTCACTGAGAGTTTATTATAAGAAAATGGTCCACTGCTGCTCCCATACCCTTTCTGGCCATAAACCATAAACCATTTTATTTTAAAAAGTTTAAGGATATGTATACAGGCAAATTTGTTTTTTTAAATTGCCCATTAGTGGAAACTATCATTCATCCCAACTATCACACCATTTTTTATTGATCTGCCCCTTATTTCTTTAGATATCCAATCTAATACATCTCACGTTTCAGCATTTCTGTAAGCAGTTTTGCTGTAGCTGAAATGGTTTGACAGTTGGTGTGCTGTATACTGAATGCAGTATTGACAGTTGGTATGGGAAAAAATAGTCAGGTCAGTGGTCAGAACCTGAGCAAAAAAAAGTACTTATTGAAGGCATGCAGCAACACACACACCTCAGAGTAAGTGCTACTTACACATATTTATTTATAGATTAAGATAACGCAAATAATTTTTTCAGTATACATACAATTTAAGACACTGAAGACATAATTGTTTTTAAAGGTGTACACAGCATTAAAGGGCATCTATAGTAAAAAAAAAAACACATTGCCGCTTTGCAAAGTTAAATTCATGTACTCTGTGCTGCCTTAATCCTATCTATGTCAGTGACTTTGTTTAACCATGGTGTCAGATCTCTGTACAGCACTTCCCCCTTCCCCCTCCCCTCTGTTACCTCCTCCGTGTCTCAACTCCGCCTAACCGACAAGCTTATCATGTGCAGTAGGAGTTAAAAGTTCAACATCCTGAAAAGCACACCCATGCACAGTGGCCAATAGAAAGCAAGCTGTCCTGGAGACATGGAAGTAGAAGGAAAACAGTACAGTTTACAATCTCTCACTTTGTGACCCATCATCAATCAGTGAAAGCTATTAAGAAGGGGGGTCAAGTGCAGCCTTATATCTACCATTAAAGCTACCTCTCTCCCCCTGTTAATGTTCCTATCTCTATGTTTATTACAGAGCAGGGAGGGGGGATCATGTCACAGGGATTTGACTGACAGTCCAAGTAGGAATAAATGAATGCAATCATGTATTCTTCTAACTGGTGTATCTCAGGACAGAGAGGGATTCTGAAAAAAGTGAAGACACTCTGGGGGTTGTGGGGAATTATAGAACACATGGAAATAAAGAAAAAAAAAATCATTTTCCCACTATAGATGCCCTTTAACACACAGAAAATCAACTCTATAAACCCTATGTATTATAGGAACTAATGCTCCCCTTCACATTATAATGTAAAGATATTAAGTCACCTCAGAGTTCCCTGCCCTATATAAAAGCACTCAGCCTGTGACCTTGTGCTTTTATATGGGCAGAGAACTCGTTGGTGATGTAATGTCATTATAATGGGAAGGGGCACATTATTTCTTATAATACATGTGGAATATCCATATAAATTGGTGTAATACCCTATATTATACTGTAAGGGGTGCTTATCTAATGTAGTTGTTCTTAAACAGCATGCCTTAGCACTCTCTCTGAAACTTGGTTTCAAAGCTACTACTCTGACAGAAAAATTTGATGGATGTTTTAATTCACCCTTAATTCTTAAAGGGCATGTCCACCCTTAATAAGAACTTTTGACATATAATAGAATACAGTCCCCCAGCCCCAACCGCTATAAAAATAATTTAAGAAAGTGCCCAGATGTTTACTTACCTTCCCTCTCTCCTCCGACGCCTGGCCCGGCCTTCTGCTTGCGAGACACTGCAAGCAGGGGGCAGGGCCGGCAGCCGCGTCCATGATTGGCTGAGAGGCAGCCAATCACGGACGCGGCTGCCGGCTTCTCAGAATGCCAGGGGAGAGAGGGAAGGTAACTACAGTTCTGGAGACTTTCTTAAAATACTTTTTTTGCGGTTGGGGCTGGGGGAACATATTCTATTAAATGGGCAAGGGGTTTTATGGTAAGGGGAGGGATAGCAAAACGGGAGGGAGAGGGAGGGGGAGGGAGGGGGAGAAGGGCTGCAGTACGCATGCCAAAATTCTCCCGGAGGCCAGGTAGGAGGCAGAGTCCTATATGGACTCTGCTATCCTCCTGGTGGGCAGTTTTTGGGACTTTGGGGGGGGACTACAGGAGAACCGTATAGAGCTGGGATGTGAGGTAAGGATTTTACTACACTACATGGTGGGGCCATTAGAAGGGGGATTATAGTTTTGGGGATGGACATGCCCTTTAAAAAAAGTGGAAAAGAATGTTGGCTACCTATATATAGTTTGTGTCAGTCTGTCTGTTCAGGTACAATTGCACAGAACTTCCTTCACAGTATAAAAAGGTGTCAATAATCTAAATTCCAGAACTACATAATCTCAGCTCCACGCTAAATGAGTAGCTTATGTGACAGGGTCTTTGTTACCTTGATGACAGTATCTTTTTTTAAGAAGAGTTGGCAAATTTGTTTGTCTATATAAGATGAGAAATCATTTTATGTAAGGTAAAGATATATAGCATATGAGTTTAGTTATAGTGGTAGAAATAAATCTATTTTTTGTTTGCTTCTTTTTTCGTAATTTCCTTTATGACAGCTTCCAAGAGGTCCTTCATCTCTCATGCCATCCATAGTACCAGTTACAATTGATGTTGTGTTTACCACTAAATAACAGGGACATCTATTTTTAGATGAAAACTTGGAGACCAATTTGTACAATACAAATGACCTGAAAAGTAGCAAAAAAAAAATTGTAAAATATATATGAAACAGGGAGGCCATGACTGTGATAGTAGACTTGGAATAAAATTGAGAACTTATATTACTGAATGTTTTTTTTTTTGTGCTTGGGCTGTTATTTTACATAACTAGTTAAAATACGTTATATAGTATGTTTATTCTAGGCACTCCGGTTTCATCCACAATCATAAAGACATACTGTTGTATGCATGTGTTAAATAAATGTGCTTAGATTGTAAACACTTTGGGAGACCTGATGTATATGTATTCATGTAATTGATGACTTCTGAGATCCACAGAGTTTGGACCAATCATATTTGAATAGTAAAATTCAAATATGATTAGTTAATGTGTGATCTTATGATTGCAAGAAGTGAAATATTAACCAATCACACTTGGATTTAGTCCTTCAGCAAACCTATATAATAATATTTATGACTTGGCGGATTTTCGAATTTCTGGATTTTTCGCGGATCCTCCAGCAGAACTGATTTTCGGAAGTTCTGCCATCTCTATTTTTCAGCACTATAGATGCCAACATTTTTTTTATTGGGTTATCAAAACATATAAATTATGTGGGGCACATAAGAATTTTTTGAAAAATATTTTCCTGTATCAGCCAAATATGGACTATAATATTATCTGCACTCTTTATTGTTGTGAAATGAATTAACCGTTTTAACCGGCCTCTTTAAAATATGTTGATATTTCCTACTTTGTCCTCTGAATTCATTACTGTATGCCTGCTATGCTTCTGGATGCTTCATGAAAACTGAACAATTTTGTTACTTACTACTTAGCATGGGCATGCTCAGAAGAGGCAGATAGGGGATTATCATTCAGTCATTGGCTGTGATGTCAACTGTCAAATCCATAACGGAAGTTGCTAACTGGAAGAACCAGGAAGCAGAAATAGGGGCAGTATATTGTTCAGTATTTCAGGCTAGACATATATTTCTCAAACTATTACAGTTTAGGGTTTTAGGGGTTGATTTACCTATATATAACATTTCATTTTAGGGCTGGCCTTGCCCTTTAAGCAGACCCTACACAAGATGAAGTATCTGATTTATTTTGTAAATACAAACATTTATGCCGAACGTAAAATGGTGTATAGAACATGTTTAATTAGTTTTTTTTAGTCAAATCATAGTTTAACGCTTCCACAGTATATAACCTAACCTTATAGCTAAATGGTCTGTAAATGTGTCTTTGTATGTCTGGAAGGTGGAAAACAATTATACAGCTGCAAAATTCATGCAATTGTTAGTCATAAGTTTTGAAAGTAATAGGAAAACATTAAAGGACTCTGTTGGAGTCAATTAAATATTTAAAAGTTACTGATAATCTGTTCATTTATGTTTGCTTGTTGTTAATTGGCAAAAAATGCATTATTTCCTTCATGATCAACCATGAATTAGTCATAATGACTAATGCAACACGCGCAGTGAAATGCATCATCAAAAATGTAATAAAAACATTCCATATCATACATAGTATAAAACTATACTTTATATAGTATATTTCCTTCATGATCAACCATGAATTAGTCATAATGACTAATGCAACACGCGCAGTGAAATGCATCATCAAAAATGTAATAAAAACATTCCATATCATACATAGTATAAAACTGTGTACATCTTTTGTGCCTAAAACCTCAGCAAGCATTACATTAAAAATACTGTTTTACCAATTCCCTTAGGTCTATACTATTTATATTAGTATGTTGCGATGACATGGCTGTAAAATATTGATTGTAAGTGGTATTTTACACTTGCTTGGAATATTTTCCAAAATAAAAGTATCAAATGATACTTTTATACTCCTTAAAATAATAACATATATTTTTAAGCATTTCTCCTCTGTATTAAAGGCTACCTGTATTCTGTACCACACTCCCTAAACAATGTGTAATAGTTAATAGAATAAACTTGTAAACAAAGAACTGTTCATTTGAATGATTGTATTTGAAAAGTGGTCATCGTCTAAGATGAAATTTGAAAGGCATCTTAATTCTAAAGTCTTTTGCATAGACTCATACAGTTACCTTCTGGTGCTGTGCAATGCCTGGAGGGCTGAGTATGTAATCAGGGCAAAGAAGCTGCAGGTGCAGCCACCTCGGCAGGGCACTTTCAATATGCAATCAGGCAAAATTGGGCTCTCACTATGAAATGCTCATCAATCAGCTGGAGAGCTGTATAACACAAAGTGCAGTCTATGGGTATGAGCCTGGTGTAACCTTTTCAGTGCTGGACTAGCATTCATATCCAAGAAATATTTTCTGTGATATGACTTTAAACTTATTATATATTGCCACAATATATTTTTTTTCTTGACTGTTCTTATTTTTGTATTATTCATCAGCCAGCAGATGCAATATACAGATATTTACAAATATACCCCACAGCACATATAAATTGCTTTACCGTTTTCCAGACTTATAAATAAAAAGAATAAAATGCCATTTTTTGAAACACAGCAGCAGCTGATATAAAATGCAACTAACAGCAGTCTGAGTCAGTAACAAGATTCATTGAGAACTGAGTGGTTGAAAGTGAATTTCTGCAGAAGGAGAACAATTCGTTTACTTCTCTCTAGTTAGAAATAAGGTGATTCCATGTCTCCCATGATACCATGCAGGGTAAAACTCTTCCAAACCTTTGGAAAAAGTGACTGCTAACCTAACAATGAGTATTTAAAGCAACGCTATTTAAGTCTTTCTGCTTACTAGGTTAGGTGTTCATTGCTGACATGCATTTGGTAGCTGAACCTGAAAATAAGAAGGAACTTTTAATATCCAGATTTAGCAAGCAAATGCAAATGTCAACTTTATATCATAAGATCAATTTCCGTGCCTTGAAGAAGTGGAATAACAAACAGTGCTAAAAAAGAAAAAAAGAAATAAAAATAGAAAAACTTGATGGATTAAATAATTTACTGAAAGTAGAGAAGAAAATGTTTTGGAAATGACATCACATCAAAAGGACAAGACAAGGTGCTTTTAATCTCTGATACATAAAGTAACCCCTGTCACTTTACTGTTTGGGTAAACATCTAAAAACTCTTAAGTCATAAAAAAAAAATCTAACATTTCGTTAACTTAAATTAATATAAAAAGGAACTAAACATTAAGAGAATCTTTCATATCTAGCACTAAGTAGGGGCCACTGCTGGGTTGTAAATTAAAACAATTAAAGGGCATCCATACCGGGGAAAAAAAAGTTATTTTAAATTGACCATAACTGGAAACTATAATTCTTCCCAACCCCCACTGTATCATTTTTTTTGTTGATCTGCCCCCTATTTCTTAAGATATCCAACCTAAAAGATTTTATATTTCATCTGTCAATCAAGTTCATTGCTCTCATAACTATTGTTTTGTGAGCAGTTTTACTCCATGTTGGGCAAAATCAAGATTTTACTTAACTCAACTTAAGTTGACTGCAGATTTATGAAGACCTGAATTGGTATTTAATTTGCTACCCTTTTGGAATGGTAATTAACTGGATGTGTTCCTTGTAGTCAACTAAGCTGTAGCACAGGTGGGGAAAACAAAAAAGAAATGAGAACTTTGGCAAATGGGCTTTGGCTCCTGTTTAAATTAGTACAATCTTTCTTGCTGCTTCTCCTCTTTTCTTAGTCTTCTCTGCTGCTGAGAATAAATAAATAAGGCACACAAAAACAGGAATCAAGGCAACATCATGGATTTAATTGTTTTAGTGGTTTTTTTGCATGTTTGTTTTTTTTTTTTTTTTTTTATTTAAAGCAGTTCTTTTATTTATTATTATTAGAATTCCATAATAAGGAATTTTTTTTGAACATTTCCCTCACTGTGATAAATAGCTAAAGCTTTCAAAGTTTTGCCTTTGAGTTTTCTTATAATAAGAATTAGACAAAAAAAGTCTGATTTAAAATCAATACATTTTTCTCTATAAAAATAAGGCATTAATCAATACATAAAATGCACTGGTAGACACTATTTTCTTGTTTCTCTCTTTGACTTTAGGCCACTTCACCTGTTTACTCTTTTATATAATGTATTCAGTGTATTGAATGCTGCTTATTGTTTATTTGTTCTGCTTCTCTTAAATGTATTTATCTTTTCTATTTTGACCCACTGTGGCCCTGTAGTTCATTTTCTCCACTTAATTTTCCCTCCTGACTTTCATCCATTTATATCACCTAGCCCCTTCTATATTTCTATAAATTAAGTGCCTTAAATTGCACATTGTTTCTATTGCAGACTCTGCTGCGGGATGGCAAGCGAGAAAGTATAATCAGCACACTCTTCGTATCCCCTTCAGACATAGAAAATGGGCAGACTATCACTTGTCGTGCAACGAATAAAGCTGTGCCAGGAGGAAAGGATACAACGGTCACTATCAATATACAACGTGAGTCTCGTATTCATTGATGTGAAGTGCAAGGCAAACTATTTAATTAGTGATGCTGAGTGAAACTTTGAACTTGATAAATCAAATTGATCTTTTGGTCTTACAGAAGTAATCTAAAATTGGGTAAAACCAGCATGGCAGTAATGTGAGTCATGTAAATAAACGTTTTCTTAAAATTCAGGAATTTCTCTAAATTTTTCAGGGGTTAAAGGATAAGTACACTGCATGTTAAGTTAAATTGGAAGCAGCAGCTGTTAAAAATCTTTTCCCCCTCCTTTTTTTCCCCTAGGTCCCTCCTGAGTCTACCTTTGGTGGTCTAAAGTTGCTGACATCTTGCTTCAGAATTGTAGCCTGCTTAGCTCCACCCCCCAAGACTTCCTGGTCCTCCCTTCTGCTGTAATCCCCCCAAAAAAACATGGACACGGCTTTTTGGGACTAAGCTAGACTCATAAAAGTAGATGGGCACACCAGTCTTACAACATTACAACAATGTGTTTATTCTGATGTTTGTGACGTGGTCTGTGTCTTCTTCAGACAAAAATATTAAAAAGCGCAAAGTGCTACACAAGCCTAAATAGGGAGGAGCATAAATACAGAGGTCCTCTAGTGGTGGGAAAGTGCAAAACAAAGCACTAAGGTGCTTTCCAGAATAAAAAGGCAAAGTTTATAATCAGGAAATACAGACATACTTGGCAATATTTCTAAAAGAACAATAAAATAGAAATATAAAGGTTAAAGCAATAGTCTCTCAGCGCCAGATGGAAAAATGAAGTCTAAGGTCTTGGTATTTAATTATTGATTGAGTTGCAGCAAACCAGACAAGAACAGTCACTCAAAAATTTTGAATCTTTAAAGTTAGGTGCAGGTGCAGTTAGGTGCAGTATTCATATAAAATGGAACAGATAAAAAAAAAACAATTGGTAGGACCAAGGTAAGTATGTAATTCTAATCAGAATATCTGGAATATATTAAAAAGTTTGCACTTACACTTTGCAGTGAAGGTTAAGTTTGGATGCCATCATGGTTTTGCCAATTTAGTAAAGTGAACAGTGCAAGTTAACATGTAACATGCAGCAATCTGTGTTGCAGTTATAGTAACTTTAATTTAAGTCTCTCCTTCCCTTATTTACACGGTGAGAAAGGTAGGCTCAGGAGGGACCTAGGGGAAAAAAAAGAAGGAAAGATTTTTAACAGCTGCTGCTTCTATATTAATACATCAATCGACAGCTACAGAGGTGAGGCACAGCTTTTATTGTGTTTGTGAATGCCCTCTGTCTATTGTTATCTGGAGATAAGTTCCCCTTTAATAGATTTTACATTTGGTCATCAATTCTATTAAATATCTCAACACATACTAAAACTGCTAGCACCTTTTCTTTCCAATGTTCCTGCAACACAAAAGATTGAGCCATGTGGCTCCTCTGACATCCCTCGAACATTGGGGAATGTCTCAGGAGCATTTGAAGGTAAGTTTATAGTTTATGAGCACCTTTAGTTAGAGAGACATAAGATAGACTTGTAGTAAATACAGTAGTTACAAGAAATGGGAAATAACATATTAAGTAGATCTTACATTAAATAAGAAACATGGAAATGAAAAGGAAAGTTGGAACAATGGTAAGTAGAAATGCAGTTTTTCATAGTACTAAATGTAAATTCTACTTCAGTATAAGGCACCTTCAAAAATAACCCTCTTTTAAATACATTTCTCTAGTTATCATTCAGACAATAGATTTGAAACTACTCATTACATCATTTTCCATAGTACACGGCTGAGTCCTGAACCGAGGAATTGGCTCTTCTGTGCTGGGCCATACATTGATGCAGTTGCTGTTTGGTCTCCCCCACATACAAATCAGAGCATTCTTCACTGCACTGCACTGCATATATGATGTCGCTTTTCTTGTGTTTTGGTATTGGGTCTTTCGGATGTACCAATTGCTGCCTCAGTGTGTTGTTCAGTTTAAAGCAGGACTCATGTACCTGCATCTTAAGGATAAAGGACATACCTTTGAAGATTGTAATGTTAACATATTGGCGAAGGAACGTGACTGGTTCAAGAGAGGTGTTAAGGAGGCCATTTATGTGAAAATAAAGAAACCAAGCCTAAATAGAGGTGGGGGGGTTCGACACCAACTGTCTGCCATGTACAATGCTGTTTTAACACCTTACTCTGGGCGTTCCTATGACACCTCTTAGCCACTATCCAATCACACCCTTAACACCTGGCTGTGATATGCTAATTGGGATTTTCCAGGGTACATAATTGCCACAGATTCTTGTACAAGTCATTCTGAATTGAGAAAGCCAGTCGGATGACTAGCGAAACGTCTTCAAGAACTACATTTCAAGTCCAGTTGATCTAATTGAATACAACAGATAGAGCATAAGGAGATGATTTCAAACCTGTGTGCAGAGCAACATGGTAATCAAAGGGATATCAGAAACACATGCAGCAAAGCTGAGTCTTAAAAAATGCATTGTAAGAGAAACTAGTCTGCAATAAATGCAACCCTGCTTGTAACAACAGTTGTGTCCTTCAGTCACCATATAATCTCTGTATCTATATCTATATATAAAACAAGTGGTTACAAAATGGAGTATCCTGATGACAGCCGGAATAAAGCATTTATCTAAAAGTCCAGCGGAGTGCTCGATACCCCAGTATATATCTATATATACAAATATAGAAAAGATAATCAATGCACATTCCTAGGCCCCATACAATATTATTTGCACACTGGCATACTTTATAAACAAAGGGGTTTTAGTATACATTACTGTGATCACATGAATGAAAAGCCTTCCAAACACGTCAAGGTAACCCCAGTCTGGAAGGTCCTAACTTCTAACCTTTTTAACTTCAAATTACCATTAGCAAACTTTTGCATTTCTCATAGTTGTGCATTGAATCCATATAGCAGGCTTTCTCACTTCCCCCCAGCCCTTTGGCTTTTTAAAATGAGGCCATCCAGTGCTTTATATTAAGGCATAGGACCTCCCATAAAAGGGGCTTGTTGGGGGTGTTATTACCACATGGAAGCTTGACCAGGCCTCCCAATAAATACATGCAATACAAGGATTGTGGAAGCACTTCAAGTAGGCTAATTTACAACTACATTTAGCGCAAGTGCTACTGATCTGGTCAAACATTTATACAAACGTAGAAAAGATAATCAATGCACATTCCTAGGCCCCATACAATATCATATTATCTGTATACTGGCATACTTTATAAACAAAGGGGTTTTACTATACATTATTGTGATCACACGAATGAAAAGCCGTCCAACCACGTCAAGGTAACCCCAGCCTGGATTATATATACATATATAACTCGCGCATCTGACGCTAATATGGAGTTAAAATCGGCACCAGCCAGTGCTATGTAGCCCCTCCATTATAGTGCACTTCTGGCACTGTACGTGCCTAGTGCCCATTGGAATGCTTCAATTCTAGGGACAAGGGTAGGATTTTTAGGGGGGGGGTTCTGAACAAGCACAGTAGAAGGTTCATGGCGGGAGATGGACCAGACCCAAACTTGATCACAAGCCTTAACAGTTTGAATAAACCCAAACTATTCTGTATTTTGAACTTCCGAACTTTTAATGATTATTGAATTTTCGATAATTATTGAACGTTCAAATAGATGCTCCTCGACTTTAGCGCTCCGTAACCTATACAGAAAATAGGGGAGCATTCACCTACTCCCTCTATTCGCGGAGCTCCACGTCAGCGGCCTTTAAGCATGGAGTCGCAGTCCTTGAAAACATATACACTGCAAACAAGGGGCTTCAAACTGGAGGGTTTTAAAACTTCACCTTTATTTGTAAGCAATTCTGATTGGATACATTAAAATTATTTCAGAAAGAATCTGATTGGTATACTAACCTATAGCATTCTTTTTCAATCAAAATTAGTTAGATTGGTCTGTTCCTCAGACCATCTCCGAGATCCCAGAGCCATTTACAATCAGATTGGTCTGTTCCCCAAACCATTTTCGAGGTTCCAGAGCCATTTACAGTAAGTATAATTTTTTACAAAAATTTGGAAAATTCCTTGAAAATTCAAAAATTCTTGAATTTTCAAAAAATTTCAAATGTGGCTCGAAAATAGAATGCGGAAGTTTGAAAAACAGTGCGATTGTGAGGAATTTTTTTTTTAAGTTCTGAATATATGTACGTGTTCCCCAGACCATAAGTTACCATTGCTATTTTACCTTATATTTAGGTGTATATGTGCAGATTTTTGCCTCCCATTGACTTTAATGGGTTTTTACGTGGATTTTTGAATTTTCTAATTTTTCCGGAAATCCACGAATTCACAGACGGAACGGATTTTAGCAGTTTCGCCCATCTCTAATACTGATTATCTTTATAAGTTAAGGTAAGGAGCTAAAAGCTCCTCACAGAGTATAAAATGAAATAGAGCCTTTTCATAACAGAAAGTATTCTGCCTCCCAGCTTACCTAGAGAAATGGGCAGGGACATGCAAATTATCTCATTTGTAGCCTGTGGCAAATGTATGTGTCTAAATGGTACTTCTCTGATAGCAGTAAGCTTCTTTTTTATGTCCATTGGTTAATGAATGAACCATTTTCATATACCCTGGAATAAAGCCATTTTTCTGACTTTCATTAATGGCTAACATGGTACAATTCTCTATTACTACTATTCCAATAGTATAATAGCTATGCATATAATGGAAGGGCAGATGGATGGATCATGTTTGAGCGCTTGGGTAGGAATCGCTAAAGAACAACCGTAATCTTTTTATGTCCATTTGGGGGTGGTATGTAACAACCAGTGTGATACTGTCCTCCTTTTAGGTATGTTGGTAATGTTGCAGGCTAGTTCTGGGGATGGAGGCTGCTTTCTTGATTTGTGTTTGTAGTTGACTGACTGTATCCCTGTTTTGTAAAGTCCTTTTTAAGCTGTTCCAGATGCATAATTCTATGTGTCTAATCTGACCGTTTGTTTAACCTTTGCTAATTCTTTTATTACCTACTGTGGAGCAGAGCCTTCTTATAACAGAAGGTATCTTGCAGTATAATGCTATATGAATAGCATTGCTCACAAAATTTAAGAAACATGATGTAATTTCTTACTCCCAGGTTCCCCAGAGTAAGGGGTGGGGATATGCAAAATTTCTCCTTTATAACCTATGGCTAATGCATGTGTCCAGAACTGCTGGCTTATTAACATGCAATACAGCCTATGGTATAGAGCCAGTCATTTGACTTGCAGACATGACTTGTTTTAATCTTGTTAGATCTCCAAATGTCAGTTGGTCACGGCAAATTCGTCTGTGGACGAATCTGCCGCGTAACTTAAGCGTAACTGTTTTTTATTTTTTATTTTACCCAAAGTGCATTATTTAATTTATATAATTTCACTTCACATAATAATAACTTATTTGGGATTTTCAGACACATACCGTAACTACCCTATCAGTTTTCTAGAAAGTATTTATTTACAAATATTTTGAATAATTCCGCTTAAAACTACAGGCTTTAATTAGAAAACTAAGAAAACCAAAAAGAGTAATCTGGCACTTATATATCTCAGCTGGAGCAATAACATGTCTCTGGTGAAGGATCTTGGCACTTTAATCATATGTCTGGTTTGCCAATGCAAGAAGCAAAAACTAAGAAAGCTTCTCGAGTTCAATTAGCACACAATTCCCAGACATTACATTTCAATCTTTTAGGGTGACTTGCTTTTACATTAATGAAAGTCCTTTGATGGAAAGTCAGTGCATTTTTTAGACAAGAAAATTAGCATCTACATAGAAGACATGAACACATCTGCTTAGGTTAGTTGCCACCTGTCAAGCTGTGCCAATTTAATAATAGCTTCATAAAATGAATATAAGTCAGTCGAATATGAACAGACACAAATATATCAAACTCCTGTTGTAAAATGAATAGCTTGGGTTAAAAATACTGGGCAGCAATAATGTCAGTATGTGTCAAACTAGCTTTATTACAAATGGCATGGCTTTCACTTTTCAGTTGGATGCTTTTGTTTTGTTTGTGTGATCTATGCATATTTGGTATATTCACAACTAAAGCTTATCACAATAATTTCTGCTTTAACTTTAAAGTGTCTCACATTAACTTCCCCTTTAACAATGGAGCACAACATCTCACATTAAATTAATTTTAGAGTAAATGCCTAAACATAATTTGCCCCAAAATTTGGACCTTTTGCAATATGCCCTTAATAGTGACTATGTTGCACAACAATAACCCCTACATTGATCAAAATGAAATATTGACTCGCAATGTCTCTTAAGGTGGCCATACACTTGCGATTCCACAGCATGTGTGCCAACAGATCACATTGGTATCTGTCGGCACACATGCTGTGGGAACAGTGCACACAGTCCCGACCGATCGATTGGCCGGCCCTGCGGCCATACACCGCACAATCGGAACGCCTCCCTCTACTTAAATTAAAGGGAGCCGATACCAACCACAATTTTCCGTCATTCTGTCCTTTGTTCATCGGCACTCCCATCAGTCAGGAACAGCCCCTACACACTAAAGATAATAGTTAAATCCCGTTGTTCCCCAACGGGATTAACCCATTATCCTTTGTGTGTATGGCCACCATTCAATTGCTTGCAAAATAAAATGACACATGGGAAAGAAAAATACTTTATTGTAAGTGTGCAAGAACATTTCAAAAGATTAACCACACATAGTCACAAATTGATAGATGACTGCTGCTCAATGCCCCATTCATTTCCCACTGTGATAACCCTTAAAACATCATTGCATTATATACATAGAAGCTGAACTCTGCTTGCCCAGTCCCCATTCTAGTCCATCGTTTACTTTAAGTGTAATATATAGCAAGCAGGGCATTCCTGACTGAATGAGATTCACCTCCAGCAAGTCTCACAATAGTAGTGAATTGGACAAGATTACAGTTCAGGAGGGAGAGCCAGCAAGTAAAGTGAGAAAGGAAAGCTTTGCCAATGGCTTAGACACATAAGAGTAATATAGTGTGTGATATAAAGGTACAGCTTTGAAATGGACTGAACTTTGATTTGCTCTGTACATTCCCTTTAATATCCCTGTAGCAGCCAAATGGCTAGTGTCAAAATGTGGATTGGAGTGATTTTAAATAAGAAGGAAAGGGGACCTGAAATTTTGAGGATAAAAATTAAATTAACACTATTCATTTGATTATTTCCACAATCGCAAGTATTGTTCATATCCAGATGAAGAACTTTCCAGCTTGTTGGCATTACAAGTATAGCATAACAACAAGGGAAGCAGACCCTGCTACCAGGGGGACCCAGTAGGGAAGGCCCATCCTTTAACTTTTCCTATGACAGATATAGCCTCATCCCTGAAAACCACTGTGGATGAAGCACAGATATAGGCCTAGAGGGCCCAGCGATTCCTTGTCAGAAAAACAAATCTAAAAACTGCAGTAAGTATTGTTTCTTTAACACTCCATGTCTGAAAGAGAATTGCCTCAATGAAATTTGGCTTTAGCCTTTCTTTTTCCACTAAAAAGTTATCATTAGTATTTCTATGATGTGAAAGGTTCATGAAAAGTCCTAACACTGTAATGCTTGGTAAAGCTTGGTAATGAATTACTTATCTAAATAACCTTAATCAAAGTCTTTGAACTGCTCTTCTAAGGAGAATATATGCTCCCAAATGCGCCAAATATCAATTAAATGCAAAGATTAAAATAAACTATTAATCAACACACAAAAGGTAATTACACTACCCCAGCAGGTAGCACTTATTAAAATCAAACATTTTATTGAAACATAATAATAACTAATCTACCCAAATCAGACACACAGAAAGGTCCTTTGTTTAAAGCCATGTGAGAACTGAGTAGAAATGATTAATATTACAAAGTATGACATGGCACAGAAAACACTTTGGCTACAATAAACATACACTCCCATATAACAGTGATGTCTTAAAAACGACTGAATCGGACAACAAATTTACTGCAGTATAATAGTTACATACATAGTAACATAGTAATTAAGGTTAAATAAAGACATACGTCCATCAAGTCCAACCTATTCACTTTTTTTTTAAACCTTCCTAACAGTTGATCCAGAGGAAGGCAAAAAAGCCAGCTAAAAAAGGGGGTGGGGGGATTCCTTCCTGACTCTAAATGGCAATCGGAAAGTATCCCTGGATCAACCAGATCTATATGTAACCAGTATATGTATTAATAACAGTAATGCTCAATATTTTTTTAGTTTTAGAAACTTATCCAGGCCATTTTTAAAGCTATTCAATGAACTTGCCATTACCACATCTGCTGGAAGACAGTTCCACAGTTTCACCATTCTTACTGTAAAGAAACCTTTCCTAACCTGAAGATGAATCTTCTTTTCTTCCAACTTTAAAGGATGTCCACGAGTCCTCTGATAAGACCTATTTGTGATTAATGCACCAGAGAGTTTATTGTATGGCCCATTAATATATTTGTATAAGGTGATCATATCCCCAAGCAAATGTCACTTCTCCAATGTAAACAGTCCTAACTTGTCAAATCTTTCTGCATATTCAAGCCCCTCCATCCCCTTATTAATTTAGTCACCCTTCTCTGAACTGCTTCCATTTCCAAGATATCACTTTTGTATATGGGATTCCAAAACTGCACCGCATATTCCAAATGAGGCCTTACCAGTGCCTTGTAAAGAGGGAGAATAATATTTTTCTCTCTTGAATCTATTCCTCTCTTTATACAAGACAATATCTTGCTAGCTCTAGTCGTGGCTGTCTGGCATTGTTTGCTATAGCTAAGTCTGTTATCTACCAGAACCCCCAAATCTTTTTCCATTACGGATTCATTTAACACAGTTATTTATGGTGTAGGTAGCAAAGGGATTATTAAATCCTAAATGAATCACCTTACATTTATCAACATTGAATCTCATTTGCCATGCTGCTGCCCATTTTCATAATCTATCTAGGTCTTCTTGCAGCAATTGCACATCATTTGAAGTTTCCAAAGCTCTGCATAGTTTAGTGTCATCAGCAAACACAGAGACCTTGCTCTCAATGCCCCCTTCTAAGTCATTTATAAACAGATTAAAAAGAAGTGGCCCCAGTACAGAACCCTGAGGCACTCCGCTTAGAACTTTAGCCCACATAGATGTAGCTCCATTTACCACCACTCTCCGTTTGTGATCCAATAACCAATTCTCTATCCATGAACAGATGTTTTCTTCTAGGCCAACAGTCCTCAGTTTATACATTAGTCGCCTATGTGGCACAGTATCAAAAGCTTTCACAAAATCTAAGTATACCACATCCACTGCTGTGCCTGAATCTAAATTCTTACTCACTTCCTCATAAAAACCAATTAAATTTGTCTGGCATGATCTATTTCTCATAAATCCATGCTGACTACAGTACTACTAATAAGATCAGTTCTGGAGACAAAGGGGCATATTTATAAAAATCTGACTTTTTCGCCAAATAATTAACGCCGAACATCGCATCGAAAATAGCGCCATTTGGGGCTTTGTTTCACCTTATTTATAAAAAAGCGAAAAAACAGACTTCGCGTCTGAAAAAAGGCGAACGGGCGCGATAAAGAGCAAAAAGTATTGCAGCGAAAACTTAACGCATCTAAGATGACTGCATTGCGAAAACCATTTGAAATGCGAAAAGGCCACTATAACACAATCTAAACCCAAAAATGTCACCTCACATTTACAAATAAGTAACCAATGTCTTATTTATCCAATCCATTTATAAATTCTAATTTGGAATACAATTCAATTTTCCACCGCACATTCGCCTTCCTCATGCGCGGTCGCTTTTCTAATGCGCGTTTGCCTTTCTAATGTGCGTTTGCTTTTCCAAGGCATATCCACCGTTATAATGCGCGATTGCCTTTCTAATGCGCGTTCACCTTTCTAATTCGCGTTCGCCTTTCTAATGTGTGTTCGCTTTCTAATGCACGATCGCTTTTCCAGGGCATATTCACCATTATAATGCGCAATCGTCTTTCTAATGTGCGTTCGCCTTTCTAATGCGCGATCGCTTTTCCAAGGCATATTCACCATTATAATGTGCGTTCGCCTTTATAATGCGCGTTCGCCTTTCTAATTCACGTTCGCCTTTTTAATGCACATTCACCTTTCTAATGCACATTCGCCTTTCTAATGCGCAGTTGCCTTATTAATGTGCGTTCACTTTCTAATGCACATTCACTTTTCTAATGCGAGTTTGCCTTTCTAATTCACGTTGGCCTTTCTAATGCACATTCACCTTTCTAATGCGCACTCGCCTTTCTAATGCGCGTTCGCCTTTCTAATGCGCAATCGCTTTTCCAAGGCATATTCACCATTATAATGCGCGGTCGCCTTTATAATGCGCTTTGCGCCTTTCTAATTTGCGTTCACCTTTCTAATGCACATTCACCTTTCTAATGCGCAGTCGCCTTTCTAATGTGCATTCGCTTTCTAATGCACATTCACCTTTCTAATGCGCAGTCGCCTTTCTAATGTGCGTTCACTTTCTAATGCACATTCACTTTTCTAATGCGCGTTCGCCTTTCTAATTTGCGTTCGCCTTTCTAATGCACATTCACCTTTCTAATGCACAGTTGCCTTTCTAATGCGCGTTTGCTTTCTAATGCATATTCACCTTTCTAGTGTGCGTTTGCCTTCGTTATATGCGTTCGTATTAACACTCTTTCATCAGCTCATTAGGCAAAAGAGTTTTCTTACCAATTTTTTTTTTCTCTTCATTCTCCCAATCCAATGTGGTTTTATTTCAAATATAGTATCAATTACATTGAACAGCTTACTAGGCGGTAACTATGATTGTGTGTCTGTTTTTCACTTCTTGTGCTACAAATTGGACCGAATTAAAAAGCATGAACAATGAACTAGAATTGAATGGAAACACTATTTAAACCAGCTTATCATTGTGAGTAGAGAACATGTCTTGCAGCAGCTACAATGCTCTATGTGGAGGCTGGAGAGAGGCTACATGGAGGACAGGACAAGAAACATGTGTCAGGATCAGACAGTCTCATTTTTTAAAAGGAGATTTAGTCATCTGTACGAGCTGTCTGATGACGAGGTTGTTCATCACTTTACACTAAATTGCCCAGCCATACTGGAGCTTTATAGCAAAATGGGCGATTTGTTCAAGCCCAGGATGAGGCAGATCTTACAGTTTCATGGATCCAGAAAAAAACAAGGACCACCTAGTTGTCCACCTTCCTAAGGCACAAATACAAATGCATGAGCATGTGTTGTGTGTGAAAATAAAAGCGCGAAAAAGCCACCTTCTTATGGTGCCAAAACGGCACGCCCCCTTCTTTTGGCGCCAAACTGGCGTCCACAAAGGCGAAAAGCGAAATGCAAAAGGCGAAAATAGGACTATGACGTTAAAGATGCGGAAAATAGGAGTGTCATTAAATAGATAGCAAAGCTGTATTGTTCCGAACAATGTAAAAATATTCCTTTATACACATTGAGATAATATTGTGCATCAAATATTAATTCACTGCATAGGGTCTTTTATTCGCTATTCGTGTTTCGCTTTATTTTGTTGATTTTTGTTTTTCCGGTTTATTTGAATGAATCCCATACCCTGCGTCTTCCATTTTGAAACACAAACAAATCTGTGTAAGTCATTTTTATACACATTACCTTGAAATTGTAGGAAAAGAACCACTTACCCACAAGCCAGCCCTCCGTCCGCTGGTAAACTTGCGGTAGAGAGCTGACTGGCGCAAAATATGGGAGTCGTGGCAACTTCCAGGAAACGCACTGTTTATACTCATAATGCGCAGGTGAGAATCACACACCACCTGAACATTAAGAGAATGGAAGGGTTTTCTGTTAAGATACACTTCCATTCTCTGTTTAGGCGGTGCGAGTGCAATATGCAGACAATCAACGGCTCCTGGGCACTTAGGAAAACCCCCTTGCAGAAAATTTTTTTTTGGATGTTTTGCCACTCTGACTCACTGGATGGAAACCGGATGTAATCAGTAGACAAGGGCAAAATAGCATTTGGCACCTTGGGAAGGATCCTGGAAAAAGAAGGCTGACTCATGCCAAGTTGTGACGTCACAGCCTGGAATGTGGCATTGCCCAAAAAATAAAGGACAGACAAAAATGTTGTCATCCCAGTCAATGACACATTCCGCCTTGTTAATGGCTCCAACAAATCGCCCAGTTTGCCATACAACTCCTGTATGGCTGGGCGATTTAGGCGAAAGTGATGCGCAACCTCCTCATCAGACAGCTCGTCCAGTAGACAAAATCTCCTTAGAAAAAAACGAGGCTGCCTGATCTTAACTGACACATTTCCCGCTCCTGCTCTCCACGCTGCTCATGTTCAGCCTGCAAAAGTAAAACAGCAGCTGCTGATGCTGAAACAGTTTGGACATAGCCAAACAAAAGTAGCTCCTCCACACTCATTTTCTGTAGCCACAATGATCAGCTTAAACTGCTTGTTTAAATAGTGTTTGGTAGCAAACAAAATGTATTGTTCCAGTTTTTTTCAATGTGAAATTTGTAGCAAAAGAAGTGAAAACCACATCCAATCATTGTTACCGGCTAGCCAGCTGTTCAACGTTCTTGGCACTATATTTAAATTTTTCTGAGACAGAAAGAAAAATAAGAAAGTTGACAACATGCCTATTAACAACGTAAACGCGCATTCAAAAAGCGAACGCATATTCAAAAGGTGAACTCGCATTCCAAAGGCGATCGTGATTAGCAAGATAAAAGCGCATTCAAAAGGCGAACGCGTATTCAAAAAGTGAACGCGCATTCCAAAGGCAATTAGCAAGATAAAAGCGCATTCAAAAGGCAGACACGTATTCAAAAGGCAAAGCCGTATTCAAAAGGCGATCGCCGATTAGCAAAATGAAAGCACATTCAAAAGGCAAACGCGCATTCCAAAGGCGATTAGCAAGATGAAAGCGCATTCAAAAGGCAAACGTGTATTCAAAAGGCGAACGCTCATTCCAAAGGCGATCGCCGATTAGCAAGATGAAAGCACATTCAAAAGGCAAACGCGTATTCAAAGGTGAACGCTCATTCCAAAGGTGAACGCGCATTCCAAAGGCGATCACAGATTAGCAAGACGAAAGCGCATTCAAAAGGCGATCGCGCATTAGCAAGACGAACAGACAGAATGAGTTGTTTAAAGGGTGACGCCACAACAGCGTGTTTTTCGCGTTTGCTCCGCGTTTTGCATTCACGATTGTGCCCACGATTTTTGCTAAAATGGAAATTGTGGGAACGCAAAACTTGCTGCGATTTCAGATTGCATGTCCGTTTGCGTTTTGCTAATACATGCGTTCACCATTTTTGGTGCATTAACGCATGCGTTTCCATAACGCAAGATGGCAAAAACCGATGCGCATAGCCAAAACGCACAACAATCGCGGGCAATAGCGCTTGCAATTTTGTGTGCGATTCATGTGCATTGCAGTGTGGCCTTAGGCTGAGGCCACACTGCAACGCACAGGAATCGCATACCAAATCTCGAGCGCTATTGCACACAATTGTGCAATCCTTGCACACAATTGTGCACGCAATGCGTTTGTGAGTGCGATTTCTCCTTTTTCGGTTATGGAAATGCATGCATTAACGCACCAAAAATGGTGAACACATGCATTAACCAAAAGGGAAAAATGAAAAATCTATATCACCCGTAGATGTGTTCAAAAAACATGTAAGACAATTTGTATGAATGGCTTTTAAGTTTTTTGCGCATTAAAAATCATGAACAAATCCAAAATCCCAACAGACATGCTAAAAATATGCCTTTTCGCTAAAAACATGCATTTTCGCCACCTTCAGGGTCGCGCTAATATTCCGCTCCCTTTTCGCTCCCTTTTCGCTAAAATTACCGTTGCGATGTAAGGCGGAAAGGGTTTTAGCGATAGCTCGCGGAAACGTTTTCGCCATTCGTTAACGCTATTTTTATAAATCACGTTAACTGTTTTTTTTGCGAAAAACCATGCGAAAAGCGAATGCGAAAAGTTTTCGCGACTTTTCGCTCTTTTATAAATATGCCCCAAAGTCAAGGATATGATCCCTTAACAACGTTTCCAGCTCCTTCCCTACCACTGATTTTAGGCTTACAGGTCTATAGATACCAGGCTGTGAACGACTGAATATTGGTATTACATTGGCTTTTTTCCAATCCAGAAGCACATCCCCAGACCAAAGTGAAACTGAAAAGATGGGAAACAGTGGTCTAGATAGAAATGAACTAAGCTCTTTTAAAATCCGGGGATGCAATCCATCAGGTCCTGGGGCTTTATTGAAATTTACTTTGTCTAATTGTTTCTATACCATATCCTCCGTCGGCCAATGTGAATACTCCTCCTTTTTCCCCTGCATATTATTACAATCCCTGCTGTAAGGACAAGGATTCTCTATAGTTAATACCGATGTAAAAAACAGTTTAGCAAATTAGCCTTTTTGGCATCCTCTACAATTATTTCAGCCCCATTGTTTAATGGTCCCACATTCTCAGTCCTCATCTTTTTACCATTTATATACTTAAAAAACATTTTAGTTGGACTGAGGCTTGAGAAAGAGACCTAGAAAGGTACCGAAACGTTGCCTACACAGTGATGTATTAAATAAAATATTTGGATGAAGAAATCCTGAGAGTGCGTTGAATTTACATACTTATCTATATGAATATTTGATCTACACAACAGCACCCAGGTGTGAAATAAGAGGGTGGTGGAGAGAGTGCCTGTGACTATACAATATATATATTTATATATATATATAATCGTTAAGGTAGCCGCACTCTCACTCGTAATCTCCACACTATTGGCCAGGGTGCGTCCCCAGAAATTCACATAATAGTATAGTAACGGAGCACTCCATGGACTAATTAACAATAAACTGTTTATCCTGATGACGACCACGGACGTGGTTGAAACGCGTAGAACGCTACAATAAACAGTTGATTGTTAATTAGTCCATGGAGTGCTCCGTTACTATACTATTATATATATATATATATATATATATATATATATATATATTTTTTTTTTTTTTTTTTTTTTTTGTATTCTTTTTTTTTTCAATGAATTCTAGAAATATGGTTTTAACATGCACAATAATATGCACTTTATTAGTATCTGTATTATTTGCACTTAAATACATTAAGTGGAATGTGGCGGGCAAACATGGATTAACCTTTAGCACTTGTGGGTGGGACTCTTAAGGGCATTAATCTTTGGTGTGCTATGTTCCACTCTTCTGGTTTCACTTTATGGGTCTCTACTCCCGTCTGCCCCGGTTGCAGCAGTAAGTACAGCAATCAGAATAGGATTGCAGTATTCCACTGCAAACAACTTTTATTTCAGTGCTCTTTGCAACATGTTTTGCTTAAATGGATCCTTTTTCAAGCATAAGTGAACACACATGAGTGAATACCTAATAAACTCCCATAAAACACACCCCTCACATATTACAATTCCATTAAAACCTTAGTTGTAAAGTGACTACAGTGCTTAATATAAATCCCTTTAACTCATAATTCATAAAAATACATATAATACCATTAAAATCACATACATTCAGTGTATTCAATAAATAACATTAATTAAAACACCCTGTGTATAATAGTCATTAAAACCATTTTAAGTCATTTTAACGGTATTTTATTTTTATTAATTATGCATTTTGTTGCAAAGAGCACTGAAATAAAAGTTGTTTGCAGTGGAATACTGCATGGAGTCTTCTTCCAATCCCATTCTGACTCTTAGGGACATATTTATAAACAATCGCTATTTTCGACATTTTGCTATCGCAGGACATCACAATGACAAAGAGCACTATTTTCGGCATATTTTTAAAAATCGAAAAGTAATGCTGTGGCGATGTGTGATGGTAATATCGCCTAATTTGTTGTGTTAAATATGCGTTGTGTTAAGTGTGGTATTGCGGCAAAAAGAAAAATTGCTCTCTAACATTGGCCATTACCAGACCATTTCTTCCATAGCACAATAGTATGTTCCCATATTAATGTAACTGGTTTGATAATTACTGTAGCTGCAGTTTGCTGGAAATAAGCAATACTAAAAAAATTGTCCTATTAATAAAAAAGAGAAATTTCACCTGGGTGAGTTTTACCCTATTTATCTTATCCTAATAAAAAAGTGAAAATTTGCCTGGGTGAGTTTTACCCTATTTATCTTATCCTAATAAAATAGAGAAAATTCGCCTGGGTGAGTTTTACCCTATTTATCATATCCAAATTAAAATAGAGAAAATTCGCCTGGGTGAGTTTTACACTATTTCTCATATTTTTTGCTGAAAAAAACACCACAGGTGTTAGGCTATTTTTAAATAACAAAGATAGGTGTTCAGTGCATATTAACCAATATGACACTACTTTGAAAATCCACCAGGGAGTATTACCTATTTACCATCATATGTACACAACTTTTTCAGCATTATTAGTGCTACTTTTTGGTACATAATTTTCGCCTTTGATGAAAATTTGCCTTAATCTATACTAATAAAAGGCAAAGCCCTCACTCACTCACTCACTCACTCATCACTAATTCTCCAACTTGCCGTGGAGGCAGACGGCTTAAATTTGGCAGGCTCATTCATTGCACCTTACTTACAAAACTTAAGCAGGTTTCGTTTCGAAATTCCACCTGTAACGGTGAGTATCGGACATTGCACAGACTTATGGTTACCTAGCTTACAAGCTATACAAATCTATATGGTTGGTCCGATTTCAACCAAATTGTGTATGCATATACTCCTTTACCAGTAAAAGGTTAACGAAATATTTTTTTTAAGGTGGGGGTGAATGGGGGGGGGAATAGAATTTTGAACTCCTGCACACTAACGGCTGGACCGATTTTTACCAAAATTCCAGGGTGTGTGCGGGGACTGGCTGAGGTGTAAGGGGAAGGGTTTGGAGGGTGGACAGAGAGGAATAGTGGGGGGTATTGGGGGCGGACGGGGAGGGGTGGTGGAGGTTATTTTCACCAAAATTTTGTAGTTGAATAAAAAATATATTAAATTAAAGCTAATGAGTGTTGCATTATCGTAAAGCTTATTGAACTGTCTTTCTTTAATATATCAAGTGCCGAGTGATTTCAGCAATCTTGATACATTATTGCTTTCTTACTAAAAAGGTTATTTGAATACATCTCCGCTGCGAAGCGCGGGTATTTTGCTAGTAACTTTATAAGAAAAGATGAAAGTTTAAAAAATTGTAGTGGTCTGGTGGCAAAAATAGTGGCAAAAATATATCCCTTAGACCCCCATGTGACTTTATTGTTAAATAAAGAAAATTGAAACCTTAAAAAAAAAGCCATCTTAAGAAAACAAAAAGAAAAAAAAAACCTTTAAAAAGCAAAGTCTCAGATCGTATTACAGTAAATGCTGGAAAAAAGTCTAACACCCCAGGGAACTTATTAGTATTGAGAAACACACCACAATGTACTGACACCTTCCATAACCCATTGGAAGGCTAAACAAATGGCCACTTATGCGTTTTCGCCAACTCAGACAAATTTGAATGGCTGAACTTTATAATACTTTTTTGAACCATTTTATAAATATGCTTGAGCGGTAACCGCAGCGATGTATGGTGAAAAGCATAAAGTTGCGGTAATGATTTTTCAAGACTGATTAGCACTGCTTTATAAATAGCGAAAAGTCCAAATTTGGCAAAAAGACGGATATAATGGAGGCAAAAAGTTTAACAAACTTTTATAAATACGCCCTCAGTCTTTTGTATCTTACAATTTTTCTTTTGTTATGACAGAAGTAGCACCAAGGCAGAGAGGAGTGACACACACAGTTATAGTATATATAAACATAAGAAGAGAAAAAAGTGCTATTCACTTTAAATAAATCACAATACAAAAGAACTTGGAGAGCTTCTTCTATTTCCTCTCTTATGTTTAAATATATCCTTGGAGGTAGCAACCAGGCAATCGCTGATCTTAAAGTGTGTGCCTGCATCCTACACAGATATTCCATTATATATACACTAGACATTAAGCCCATTACATAACGGGTGCTAGAAGCCCAGGGTTCCCCCTTATAGTCCCAAAGGCTATAGCTCCCCTCCTCCATGTCTCAATCCCTGATGATAAAATAAATCACACTCCACTCCAATCAAGTACTCTGCACTCAAAAATACTGTTGGGTATATTAAGCTAATTTATGTTAAATTACAGCTTTTTCACTTTCTGTGCAGAGAAGTCTGTTTCTTCTTAAAGCGATTTACACTTTATTTTAATACATTTCTTTGAAAAATAATTCAGTGGATTAAGTTTCATTATGCTTTCATAAAACTTATTGTAATAAATGTCTCTTTTTTGCTTAATGCTGAGATTATTATTTCAGGACAGGGATGAGTCCATGATAGTTGTTAGCAGAGGCTTGGTTTATGATTGGATATTTTATTTCATTAAAACAAGATCATGATAAGAGCCAAAGCAACAGGAAAATCTGTAATGAGTGTAGCTTAATGCTGGAAAGAGAGACCAGCTTGGTTTTATGCATCCCCCACTAATGGTCAAAAGACTTAGAACAAGCTTGATGACTGAACTGGGGCATCCAATTCTTGGTGTTAGATTATATGAATCACTGAAACCAGCTTTGTTATGTAAACATTTTATACCTTGTTGTTCAGAGGGATTATTGGTAAATTATTATTATTATAGATTTATAAAGCACCAACATCTTCCGTAGCGCTTTACAATTACATTTTCCTTCTATTAACTCATACTCTAAGAATAGTATGTTTCACAACTGACACCGATAAAGTGACTACCCCTTTCAATAGAACCTGTCTCAGAGAAAGACATTATATACTTTAAATAAATAAAAAAAATACCTCAGCAATCCTAAAATAATGTTTCTTGGATGAGCCTGGCACGATGTGTAGTATGCATTGTATTGTTCGTGTCTTTAAAATCTATCACGTGTCATAACTATTTGTGCTTCAGCCACAGATGACTCTGGTCTGCTAGAGATTTAATTTAGCTAAAACTGTGTATTTGATTGCCAATATGGATTTCCTTTGAATGCTTTATTAATTGTACAATTTATAGTCAGCACATATTTTTACTTTACCTGATTGTATCAGGACAGGGACAATGGGTGATGTCCTTGATATGCGGAGTTCTGCAATTAGTGCACATGCTGTAATCATTTACTAGTTGGTTGCAAATAGAATAAGCTAGAATAATTCTATTATCTATAATATCATGCATGGTAGAAGTCAAAAAAACAATATGATGAAGGATAAACTAGCAGGCACAGATCTAATGAGAAAATCCTTTCATTAATTTCATGTAAGCTACCCCACGTACAACAGCAAACTCTTGTGGCCCAATACCTAGCAGTGTTGTTGATATAATATAAGAACCTGTCGAGAGCATTCTATTTTCCCCATTCCATCATCTATAGAATAGACGAGTTATTGTCATTTGCAGCTTATTTCTTCAAAATTCTTATTAGCCTTACTCCAACCAAAAAAACAAGCATTTAGACCTTGCAGACACATATCAGAAAGAAAACCTGAATCCCGAAGACTAAAGCACGAGATACAAATTTTCTAAGAAAAAGGAAGAGCAGCACACTATTCCTATATCCTACAGAGACATACATGCTTATTATGGTTTCTAGAATTTTAACACTTTCTTCAAAACACTGCAGCAACTCTTGCTGTTCTAAGGTTTTTATTCACTGATGACATTTCGCTACATCTCTTTTATGCTAAGCCCCTTTCTTAAGTAAAAGAGAGCATAATATATTGCTTATCAACACAGGTAAATCAAGGTGTCCGCCAAAATAGCACCCTCTTTTTATATAAACTATGAGAGATTTTGGAATTAAAAGAGCTGATATTAATCAAAACGTGACATAATTTACTATACAATCAGTTCTTTAGTATAGATGTTTGCAACAATTTGTTTTATGAATACATATTTATTAATGATTTTCAAGCAATGAAGAAGCAACAAAAATTGGGAAATGGGTTATTTGGAAAAGGACATGTTGTATACAATTAGTACCTGTAGACCATTAGGGGGAAAAATAGTAAAGTAGGAATAAGCATTTTAAAACTAAACCTGCTTTATTAAAATGTCCTGTTTCTCACGCCAGCTCACACTGTGCTTAACATCCATTAAAAAAGTAAAGACAAAGGAGAAGATTTCATGACCAGAAATAAAGATTTTTTTTCTTCAAATCTTTAAAGTAACCACCTATTGTACAGAACACTGTGCATGATATTGCCCTTAGTAACCAATCAAGTCTGAAGCTGCCAAATTATCACACTAAATCCTTTTAAAATTACTTTATTGTTTGACAATCCTTTCATTAGAAAAACCCTTGCCATACTGATCCCTCATTCATAGTTTAAATACTCAAGGGTTTTACACTGATACAAATACTTATTTGTCTAAAAGTAAAAGAAAATGTTTTGCTCCTTATGAAAGTTATATCTATACATTGTTAAAAGTGTATTGGAAAACGTCTTCAAAATATACAGTAGTCAGCGAGATTCAATAAAAGTTTGCTTATTTTGTGCTAATTTTGCCCCAGCCAATCAGTGTTAATTAAGATCTGATTGTTTGAGATCAAGATCCCTGTAAAAAAAATCAGTTTAAAATGACATTCCATATATTAAAATTCTTAAAACACTCTGTGCCTATCTCCCACTAAGCATAATGCAGGCTTTATTCTGTGCTGTTCTGATGCTTGCTTGGTCTATATAGCTCCCAAAAACCTCTGCACACAGGAATAAGTTTGCCAACAAACTTTGTTATAGTAATTAAAAACAATAAAAAGCACTGAAAAAACCTTGCAGAAACGGTCTATTAGCAGATATTTAAGTAGCACCTCTCTGCTATCTTGCGGCCCCTTTAAATCATGGATCCCTGATGAAGCTGTAAGGATTAAAACAGCGAAAATCATAGGAACTACCTCACAAGCCATTACCAAGTGGATTATACCTTACCACAAGACCTTACCACAAGACCACTATGATTCAAGTGAGTGTTTTAAGAATTTTAATATATGGAAGTGTCATTTTAAACTGATTTTTTACAGAGATCTTGATCTTAACCTATTTATTTTTTACTTTTTGATTTTAAAGGACAACTAAAGCCACAGAACAACACTGAACCAGAAGGCAGAACACCTTGATATAAAGCCAGTAATCTGTGTCTTACCTCTCATTTTGATACGGGAGCTGGGAAATGTACCTTAATAACATATGGTTTGTGCTTTACTTCGCAGTATTCTAGTATCGCACAGTTTGGTCAACGACCATTATGTTCTGCACATGCTCAGTCCTTAGCTATGGCAGAAATTGTTACAGTTGGTCACACCCATTAATAACCTCTAGCCAATCCTTTTACTGGACAGATGCAGCAAGGAAGCATGTGACTGAGGTCAGGAGGTGTGGTCTGACACTGCACATACACACAGATACTTCATCCAGTTCTTAACAGGCTTACATTTACTTTAATACAATTTACTGGAGTGGTATTTTATAGCTTATTGGGGTTTTTAGGGGGGTTGTTTTCAGATTCTAGAGTATAAAAAATTGGGTTTACTTCTCCTTTAACTCTTCCCCCACCCATACCCCCAAGTCTTTTCTGGTGATATGGGCAAGAATCAGTTTTCATTGTGTCGCTTGGAATCCTTGATTTTTACATACCACGGGGCTTGACGAAAAATTACTGCTTGTGCAATGAACCTGTTTTCTAGGCATCATCTGTCTGGCAAGGTTCATAATTACAAATTGTTTGATTCTGGCAGGGTAGGATGTTGGTGACTGTTTCAATGCTTACCTGTTTCACAATGAACCCAATAAAAAGTATTTTACTTCAGGTTGCAGTGAAAAGGGTGTTTCAAAAGGGAGTTTGTCTCTGATGTGAGCTTATTTGAGTGTTAGTGGATGTTATGTAATCATGTCATTTTTATATCTGTTCGTGTAAAGCCCCCCATACACAGTATTGATATTTTGAGCTATTTGGTAAATTCGATTAATCGCTCAAAATATAGATAATCATTTTCTGTTTTTACAATCAATATCGGAAAAGCAAAGATCTGGTCAGGTGGAAATTTTTCTGACAATCACTTTTCCAGTCCCGATCTCTCCGCAGATTTCGAGGGGAAATCTGCAGCAAAATTGCAGCTCAAGGTGGGAAAGCGGTTTTTCCCAACAGATTTCCGATCGAGTGCAATGATCAGAAATCTGGTTGGAAGAACATCTGCCCGTGTATGGCTAGTTTAAGACTGCATCTGTGTCTGAGACTTGATGTGTGGGGACTTATTCAGTGTGGTTGTATATGCAACAATATAACTGCAATTCAGAAGTGGGGTGCATGCTTCAGTGTCTGAGAACTGATTACTGAAGTAATACATCTAACTTATTTCATTAACTCTATATATATATATCTAAATCAGCATTTTATGAAAGTAAGAGAATACTTTTCACATGCACTTGAAAGAAAAATACGATTACAAACACATTTGACTTTGAATTATCACTAAATTCTGAAATATGACTGAAATGCATCACAGATTAACTTAGGGTATCTGTAAACTTTTTGAATATATAAAATACCTCATACCATAGCAAGAGTTAAATGATATATTAGCAGGAGCACCAAGTTACAGTATGTCTGTTTTTTTAACTACTGAGAACAATAGTGGGACAGAACTAGCAATAGGCCTATTAAGTCTGTCCCTGTCACCACAGGGTGATACAGAAGAGTTGAATTGAAGGGATCATTGGACCATTAACATTGTCCCTCTCACCACAGGAACCCAGAGTGACACAAACAGAATGGACCTCTTTCCAATTACCCCTGTCACTTCCACTACAGGGTGACTGGTGACTTACTGTAGTAACTGACCAATTGAAGAGATTTAGGCACTTTCCTTTCAGCATTGGTATCTTTCTCAGAATATATATATTCTATCCTAACAATCCTTATATAGAACTTGCAGCAGAATAAATCCCCCCCCCCCCCCCCCACACACACACACACACACATACATACACTCGCTTTTTCAAAACCTGTATTGAACAATGGTATTTATAGCTGTATGTTTCACTAATAACTGATGGCACAGAAATTGTCAGGCATTAAATAGCATCTTCTTTTCGGGACATACTAATTGGATGGATGAAAGACACAACAGCTATCGGAAGACTTTGAAATGAGATTTCGAATAAAGATTTTGCTCGCTCTGAATTGCTTACGCGGAAAAGCAATTAAAAATGCTATTAACGGCTACGAACTGCATCTGGAACGGAAGAACACACGTTGGAAAATAATTATACTTAACCCCTTTTATTCCGTCTGTTCTTTAAACTACAGTACATAAAGCAAATAGTTTTGTGCAGGGATTATGTGGCTTAGGGAAAAAATGGGAAGTTGTTTTGATTAAACTTTTACAGAGTTTCACTGCAAATGCAGTCACTAATTACAGCATTAAAAATGTTACGTTTTGAATTCAAATTCATACTAAACCCTCCAATTAAAATTAAATTACAGTAAATACTTTTGCAATCTACTTGAATGCTCCAAAGGATACTGTTGGAATGGAACATGTTTTCTTCAGCCCAACATAAGGTTTCCTTTAGGTAAAAACAGTTCTTCTGAGAATATGGGGCTAATGATATGATTTTTGTTTCTAATCTCTTCATAGTTTACATCTCCAAACATAAGAATGAGCAACACCACATGTGTTTACACCTTGCTTAGTGCATTGGAATGTGGAATGTCAATTGTATTGGAATAGTAATTCTGTATAAAGAATATATGGAACAATCACTTCTGTGTGTGTATACATAATACAGGGGTGGGCAATCAAATTTCAAAGGGAGCCACATGAAAAACTTGCTGCGAAGGGCTGGACCAATTGGTTCAACTCAATTCTCATTATAGAGATTTCAAAACTAGATTTTATAAAAAGACCTGATTCACTGGATTTTTGTTTATTAGTAGTTGCAATTTTAATAGGTGTGTAGTATTTTAGATCCATTCCATCAAATTCAATTAATTTTTTTTATAAAATAAACGTAATAAAAATAAATTAATTATCCAGCCTAAGACAATCAATTAATACTAAGATTTTTTTATTGAGGGGCCAGTCAGGGGCAGCCAATGGGCTGCATGTGGCTCCCAGGCCAGATATATATATATATATATATATATATAATATCTATATAATATCTATCGCTATATATATTCAATAGTATATACAGCACACAGGTCTTCAATGCAAAATCTTTATTTCATCAACGTGCCATATACATCAAGCAAAGTTTCGGAGCTACAAACTCCTTTTTCAAGCTTATACACAAAATGGCATCCACATGGGAGGGCCCTCCCACTTCCTTATATACTGATTAGAAGGAAATGACATCACTTATTGGGTCTATAAACAATTCAAAAATTGACCGACACATGACAGTTTTATACCTCCAACTAGATTTCTATTACGTATATATAACATGTCCCAACCCATGGCCGCATAACCTATAAGGGAAAAAAGCAGGACTGATTCCATACCCAATATCCACACTCACAGAAATAGAAACAAATCATAGTCTCTATTGAGACCATGTGGTGTCAGTGTGTTCAACCTGTGAATATATATATATATATATATATATATATATATATATATGCTCGCAGTATATCTAGTAAGTCCTGTATATAAACCCAGTCATAGCAATCATCTCAAGCAGCTGCAGGGTTAATGTTGATACAGTTCTCTATGCTACTGCCAATCACAGGGCAGACTGGATACTTATTTGAAACAAAAAAGCAGCTTCTCACTCACAGCTCAATTAACAATGTAACAATCTATATATCAATATATATACCGTATATACTCGAGTATAAGTCAAGGTTTTTAGGCTATAAAAATAGCCTAAAAATCGAACCTCCACTTATACTCGGGTCACTCATCTTTGTAATGCAGTAATCCGGTTTCCGCTCACTTCCGCATTCACTCTTCTCGCTTCTGGTGTCTGACGTCAATATTCAGCACCGGTCTCACTTCCCGGTACCAGAACAGTGTATGCAGAGCCAGATTGCTGAGTGATGCAGCCGGATTCCTTGATTCGCACACAGGCAAGTCCTCTCCACTTTAGCATGGGTTTAACACCAATTCATCTGGATAGCATTGCCATTATAGCATTGCCCTATATATGTCCATGTAGGCTGTGCAATATGGGGGTTTCTTTGTCCAGTGGGGTAACGTATGTTTTTTGTTTATTGGGGTATATGAGCTGTAAACAAAGAAGAAATAGAGAGGGGGAGCAGAACATTGTGCAGCATATCAGGTTAGTCCTGCAGATGTTTGGAAACTACAACTCCCAGCAACTAAAGCATGCTGGGAGTTGTAGTTTCCAAACATCTGGAGTGTCAAGGAGGTTAATGTGTGGGATTACTCGCCATTTAAAGGGCAACTAATGCCTCAAAACAATAGAGAATCAGGAGGATGGTATCTATTGTTCAAGATTTTCTTCTGATTCTGTATTGTTTTGAGGATTTAGTTGCCCTTTAAATGGACCGAATAATTCCCATACAGTAGTCCCATACAGTAATAGCCATACTGTATTTGGCTATTACAGTATGGGAATACTATATGGAAATTCTGCTGTCCATTTAAGGGCAACTAAATCCTCAAAACAATACAGAATCAGAAGGCAGTAGTGGTCATAATTTCTACCCTCAACTTATACTCGAGTCAATCATGTTTTACTAATTTTTCAGATAAAAATAGATACCTCAACTTGTACTCGGATCGACTTATATTCGAGTATATATGGTAACAGTCTACAGAGAAGTGGAACAGCAGACTTCACTGAGCAGGCAGAAAGGGGGAGATTCCAGGCACCAGTAACCCTCCTCCTTTAAAATGCCCCATTACCAACAATAGAATTCTATTGTAAACTGCATACTGGCTTTATTTGCATTAGGATTCTGCTTTAAAAAGCCTGTCATAAGCCATGGATTAATGTAAGCAATTAGTTTAAATCAGGGTTGCTTTCTTTAGCTGGGTTCTAACCTACTGATACATGCCTTATGAGCTTCACTTCTCCATGCTGAAGCACATGTGGGAATGGGTGCACTGCAATGAATGGGGAGAGGGGCTAAGGAGCATCGGTGTTAGTTCTATGCTTTAACATGCAGAGTGCAAATTCATTAGATACCTGCGTAATTAAACTGTTATTTCAGATGATTTTATTAGGTATAGTATTTTATACATTTACCCATTAACTCCTCGTGTCCTATTCTTCTAGATCCACCACTGGTCAACCTAACAGTAGAGCCACAGCCTGTACTGGAAGATAATGTTGTAAAGTTTCATTGTGCGGCTAAGGCAAATCCTGCTGTCACTCAATACAGGTAAGAGCTGCTTCTTTACTATCCAGTACATATATGCATAATCTTGATTGGCTATAATCCTCTCAAAATCTACTTTTGTATTTTTTTAATCTGTGTTTTGTCTTTTTACATTGTCTTAAAGTTTTTTTTTGCAAATAGTGAGCTAAATAAAAAACATAATTATTATACATATAAGATCCACCAAGTTGTTTGTTTCTCCCGCACACCTGCAAGGTAATGTAGCTGCTGGGTGCCACTCAGAAGACCATAGCCCAACGGTCTGTAAGATCCAGAGAATATATAATTCAGAGTGCACACCAGTCTTAAACCACCAAACTGTGTTTATTAACACGTGACGTTTCGGTGCCCGTGTGGCACCTTCCTCAGACAAACAATAATTATTTATCATTATTGTTTGTCTGAGGAAGGTGCCACACGGGCACCGAAACGTCACGTGTTAATAAACACAGTTTGGTGGTTTAAGACTGGTGTGCGCTCTGAATTATATATTCTCTGTATTATACATATAAGGTAATGTGAGTGTAATGTAAATATTACATTACAAAAACATACCAGGAGAGTTATCCAGAGCCGCAGTCACCGTGGGTAGATCTACATGCAGGCTCTTGGTAAATTAACCCCTGTGGCTAATAGCCCATGTTAAATACTCCTGCAGGAAGAGTCACAAAGCTGCTATAAAATAGCTTGCAACAGATGTGTGGGTGTCTTTTGAGATACCCTTGCAGCTGCCGCAAGTAAGGGGTTAAAGTCACAATAACTGGTATTGGATAGGTTAGTGTGACTTTCACCCCACATAGGGGATAGGGCTGATTAAGTTTTTCAACAAAAACAAGCATTTATGTTTTCTAAAGTAAATAAGTGCTGTCTGATTGCAATCAACCTGCTTGTCACACCCTGCCATAATAATGGCATAATAATTATTGCAGTGTCACACGTGGATTTGTCTTTTAAGTGGCACATAATGCTTGTGAGCTTGCCTTATTATGAATGGAACCAATGAAAATAAGTACTTGTGAGAGATGTAAGGTATTAAAGTTGATTGAGGAAAAGAATTGATGTGGGTCTTGAGCATGATTAAAACATCCCCATCAAATGAACTTGCTTTATTTATTCTGTAGAACCAATAGTTATATTCCTGTTAAAAATCCATCAACATATAAAGAAAGAAAACAAGTCTTTCAACGAGTGTTTTAAGCATTTAAATCTTGCTCTAAGAGTAGGGCAATAGTAAATCGGGAGCACCGGATGCGTGGGTGTCTTTTGCGTAACCCGTGCATCCGGAGCTATTATGTTAAAGACGTGCTAAGTCATGCTAACCGATAGCGAATAACTGCCCAGAAGCTCTTATGTGAATGAGCTAGTATGCTCTTAAGACATAGGGTAAAGTTTGTTAACTTTTGCTTATATGTATTAAGGCATTTTTAGACATTTAACCTACAACTACCTACAAACAGTTGTACATAGAAATTGTCAGAAAGTCCAGGTTGTGTGTAAATATTTCAATTATATTAGTAAGGAAACTGCGCTGTATAAACATGCATCACAAGATCAAAAAGGTTTTGTAATACTAAAGATACAAACGCATATAAAATCTACATGTTGCAATGCTACAGTAAGTGTTATTGCATTTAAAACATGCTACTGTATATGGCTATACTGAAATCAATGCAGCCTGCATTGAATATTTAATAGAAATTTCAAACAGTATTGTCATGTAGATTTTCTACATGTCCAGGTCTTAATGGGAAGGGTAGCAACCCACGATACAACAATGGTGACGAGGAACCCTAAACCCTCTATGTACCCCCCTGAAACATTTTTTGAACAGCTTGGGGAGCATGTAGTGCCTGGGATCTTTGTTATGTTTGGAATGATCTTCTTAGCTGCTTCTGGCCTGGATAGGGCCACTCCAGAGAGAAAGAGGGCCTACTTAACTCTTTAGGTTCAGAGATCTATAGGATTTTGACAACTCTGTGAGGGGATTCAACATACCCAGTTGTTGGAATATTATTTTTTTGTAGATGCTTTCAATATTTGCCTACTGTATAATGTTGCATAACTGCATGTTGCACCCTGCAATTTGGACCCTTAAAGGATAAAATTATTAGAGACCATTAAAAAATGCAAATCCAAACCTTACAGAGAGAGTGTTTATGGAGCCAGATAGATTTAAAGAGATACATGATTTGGCTGTCAGGTTCAGAAACTGACACCAATCATATGTCTTAACTGTAACCACCATAAGTGAGGCATAAAGCTGTACCTTGCACAAACTGAAATAGCACTTTGCTGAATCATCTACACCAAAGGCATCTGTTCATAACTTAGAGCAAGCTAACCAGAGAAGTAATGAAATGCTGATGTCTGCAGTTGGAAATAATCATGCTAAACTCTGCCACTGTATAATCACCAATATCAATTTTCCAGCGCTATCAGACACAGGCGCAAATGTTTCCATTTTGTCAGTAACCACTACAAGAGACTCCTCTTACAGACTACATAACACCAAAATCTCTGTGTTAAGTAGAGATGGACTAGAACTCGAACTATCCCAGACACGGATTTTCAATATTTTCCGGACTTTCGATAATAATCGAATGTTCAAGTAAAATGTCCATTATACCTATACGCATGTAAATATCGAATTCTCGAATCCGCAGGTAAAATGTCTATTATACCTATACGCGAGTAAATATCAAATTCTCAAACCCTCGAGTGGCTCATGGGATAATTATCGAATGTTCGAACACGAGAGCTTGAAAGTAGAGTGATTTTTCGAAAGTCCTGGATATTCGAACATGTTCCCCAGACCATTTCCCAGGTCCCACAGCCATTTACATTAAGTTACCATTGATATTTTAATTGTATTTCATTCAAACTTTTCAAACTATTTGACTCCCATTGACTTTAATGGGTCCGTTTTCAAACTTTCGAAATTTTGAAATTTCCATATAGTTCAAAAGTTAGGCCATCTCTATTGTTAAGTAAGGTAACATTGCCTGTCACACACCAAATAAGCATTCGGACAGTTTTATATTTTATATAACATATATAAAATATTGGGACTAGACTTGTTTCATGCCCCATGTTTCAAAGTTCTGGATCAGTTGCATGCTGAAATATGCCCTGTTGACAGTGTCTGGAAAGAAAAACAGACTTCTAGTGGGCATTTACAAATACATTTTATCTTAATCCTACTCTGAACTCTCAGATATCCCCAGTAATTTAACTCCTGTGCAGGTCTCTTTTAGCAGTTAGGGCAGCAGTTAAGGAAGAGATGAAAAAAACTCCTGCAAGAGGATAATATAGAACCTGTTCAACTTACTCATTGCTAGAAAGAAAGGAGTACAAAGTTGACAATGTATTACTCCTTACTAAACTACTCTTTACTAAACTAGACCTCCATATTGGTATGTATTCATCTCAAAGCTGTATCCAGATTATTATAGGTCAGTGTTCTTTTTAAGGATGTTACAATTAACTTACAGTAGATGGTAATCTTATTCACACACCCGCTGTAGAAGAACATGATGCAACTTTAATCAAGTGGACTACAATCTCAACCTCAACTAACAGAAATGTGTTTTTGAGCAGATGTAAGTTGACTTTTGTGGGCCACAGGCTTTTTGTACAGGATATCCAACCTTCACAATCCAACATTGATGCCATAGATGAATTACGTGAGCCACAAAAAAATAGAAAGATAAATAAAAGGCTAGAGATAGACAGGTTTTGAGAAGTTTGGAGACATTTGAGAACTAATACTATGACCGGAGTTTAAAGGGTATCTATACTTACATGCCTTCGTTCCCATGGCATCTCCATTGCCGGTAGCCATGTGTGCGATTGGCTGCCTCTCAACCCCTGTTTGCAACGAGAGGAGTGCACCCTGAAGTTAAGACATGTAAAGTATTAATACGGCATGTAGATCTTGGCATGGGGAGCTACATTATATTAAAAGTTTGATTTTTGGGTGGACATGCCCTTTAATATAACCCCAAATATAATGAGCTGATTAATCATTTTGGTCTCTTGCCTATCTAATCTATCTGTCTGTCTATCTCTCTGTCAGTCACCGGCCCCCTTTATTCAGCAGTTAGACTGAGGCCACACTGTAAAGCGCTCAAGATCCCTTCTTGATTCACAATTGGAGTGCATGTAATTGCGCAAAAAAAATGCGAATCACATGTGCTCCAATTTGATTTACAGATCGCACACGCAGCACTCCCTAGCGCACTAGTATATCCACATCAATTGGTCCACAATAGTGTGCGCTTTAAAAAGAGGGTTTAAAAGCACTTCATTGTGGCCTAGCCCTTACTGGCCCTCTTTGTGCAGCAAGTGCTGTCCTCCTTTGTGCAGTGGGTTTATACTGCAGTTACTGCTATCCCTGTATATAAAGGGGGTCAGTGCCTACTGCACACAGTAACTCAGTTACTGGCCCCCTTTGTTTATATTTAACATTTTAATTTTTTCACAATCATTACTGTACAACTGTTAATTAATTGATTAATTAAAGGGACACTATACTGAAAAAATTACTTTGCCTCATCTTAATCTATAATTACATACATGTAAGTAGCATTTGATGTGCGTGTGCTGCTGCATGCTTTCAATCCAGTACACATTTTGTTTAGGAGCAGTATTCCCCCTCCCTCTTTTAACCACTCCCACTTCCATCTGACCTGACTTTTTCCCACAAACCAACTGTCAAGCCTGCACACAGCATACAGCATTCCAACTGCCATAACTCTGTCACCATTCCAACTTCGGTAAAACTACTCACAGAAGAATAGTTTTTGAGAGCAAGGAACTTGATTGACAGCTGAAATATAAGAAGTTTTAGATTGGATATCTAAAGAAATAGGGGGTAGATCAACAAAAAAATGATACAGTGGTGGTTGGGAAGAATTATCGTTTTCAGTTATGGTCAATTTAAAATAACCTATTTTTCGGTATAGATGCCCTTTAACCAACCATATAATTTATTCTCTTGGTAGATTGATTCCTGTGTCACACCAGTAATTGACACCACAGTTTTTCAAAACCTATAAATTAATCATTTTTTTCTGCAAAATACAGTCTTAAAGCAACAATCTATAAATTACAGTTGTTAAAATATACAGATTTACACTGTGTATTACGCTGTTGTTTTTGTGAATTCATGATTTAAAGGGCATGTCCACCCCCAAAACTAAAATTTAACCCCTTACTGGCCACATCAAGTACTTTAAAACAATCCTAACCTTACATTCCTGCTCAAAATAGTTCCCCTGCTGTGCTCCTCCAAAGTCCAGGAAACTGCTGTGTAGGAGCACATTTTTCTCTCCCTCCCCCTAACATTAAACCCTTTGGGTATGCCGTAGGGCATGCTTCCCCAGCCCCAACCGCATTAATAAAATTGTTAGAAAGTCCCCCAATCTTTACTTATCTTCCCTCTCTCCTCCACTGTGCAGAACTCCTGGCAGCCGCGACCGTGATTGTCTGCCTCTCAGCCAATCACGAACGCGGCTGCCGGTCCCGCCCCCTGCTTGCAATTCCATGCAAGCAGAGGGCCAGAACACTGCGGTGGAGAAGAGAGGGCAGGTAAGTAAGAATCGGGGACTTTCTAACAATTATATTAATGTGGTTGGGGCTGGGGGAGCATGCCCTACCGCATATCAAAAGTTAAATTTCGGGGTGGACATGCCCTTTAAAAATAAATATGGATATGGCAGGGGCCAAAGGAAGCACAATGTTGGACAATTTTTAAATTTTAGTGATACATAAAAACGCATGCTGTGAGCACATCCCCAGAATATAAAGTATTTAGTAAAATATCATCAGAATTATATCTGCTGTACCTGCTAATATGGACACGCAATTAAATGGACATCTGTTTCTGTGTGCTTATACAAAAGGACAGACTGGGCAAATGCACAATTAAGGTGATTAGACTATTTAAAGAGTACCTGGTTTAATTTATATTTAGTGACACTTCATATCTAACACATATTTGCAGTTGAATAAAAGTTGAGGGACCACAAGTACTGGGCCTATAATATACTTAAAGGTTCAAGATCAGGTCTACACATCAATATCCTTGTAATGGGAATAAGTTAATTTAATCAGCAGATGCTGTAGAAGAATTTTGCTCAATCTGAAATTCTATTGTTGCAGATGTAGCAAATGCATTCGTTCCCCCTGCATTAGAAAATAACACAAACCCATTGCATGAAGTACATTTCAATTGTTTTTCCCTTCTCAAAAGAAGATTCATCATCTATCAAAATCTGTCATTATTATTCACAGTTTATTCTCTAATCTAAGTATCCTAAATGCACCTGCTAAATAAACATTTGCCTACTTTTTTTTTTTACAATCAGAAAAATGGGGTAGATTATCACACCGGAAGAAGTCACTTACGTGGGAGTCTCCTGTTTGCGGAGTTGTTATGTTTCAATAAAGTTGTGAATATTGTGATGTTGCGTAAGTGACTTCTTCCGTGTTGTGTGCATATCTGTGGTTACCCGTCTTTCTATATATTGTGTTTGTACATTTCTGGCAATACGGAGTGATTTGAGCAGCGAAGGATCCGAGGCAGTTGTGCATCCGGATCACCTCTCTCACAGGGTGAGTGTCTGCAATTCAATATCAATCCCTATAATAATAAGGAGGGATATTAAGGGAGTCAGAGTACTGCATATAGATAACCTATGTATTGTATTTTTTTTTTTACTTGAATAAAAGAACATGAAAATATTGGCCTATTTAGGCAGCTTGGGAGTCAGTGAATACTGCCACAGTGACATCATCAGCTAAAGTGAACAGGGACTAATTGATAAGCCTGCTGTTAGATTGCAAATTATCTATTGCTCCCCAACATTATTTAGCATTCTAGCAGGAGGGATCACTAAACAATGTTACCATATGCCTTCACACACAATGGTTTGCCTGCCTAGATATTACTACAGGGCTTTAAGCAATTGTAGATATTTTTAGTGCTGTATATGGAATCCAGTGCATCATTAAATAAAGATGCAGGTTTTTTTGGCCAATGCTTTTTGCTATGGGATTACTTTCAAAGTTTTCCTCTGTACTCAGTACAAATTGAAAATAATAGTGAAGAGTTTAGAATTGCTCTAAATGGAAAATGCAATATTTTGTCCACTGAAAAAACAGATTGGTGTGATTAGGGCGAGGGCTTTTCCCGTATATATAAATTGTATGTGCTATTTTCTTGCTTTTGATCACCATTATCTCTGTGGTGCTATTTATAACTTGTTGTCTCCTATATCTCAAGTTTTATTGTGATGTCTGTTCTCTTTAAAATTGTGCATTTTACATCTATTCTAGTACTGTAAATAGAACTGGGTTCCATGCTGAGAAAGATCTTTGGCTGTAGAAAAGAACCATTTCAAAAGCAGACTAAAGGCTGCCTTCTTTGGGAAAAGGGGAAGCCCTTTATAACTTTTGAGTTTTAACATTTCCCTAGCATTTTTCCTTAAAATTGGTTTAAATGCACTGCCTGATGTACAACCTATATTGACGTTGCAATAAATTGAAAGCATTCAACCATGTAATATCCAGCATCTCTACCATTATTAAGAGATGCTTTGTAATTTAAGATAAATTTAATAGCTTTTCAAATGTAGACCTGAGATCCTAGCTTTAAATTGCAAAACAACACCTATTTCAGAATGGGAATACACATTGTGTGCTGTTTTCATTAGGATGTAAGTGAAAGATTGTCAATGTTTAGGGAATCTAATATACATTTCAATGAGTCCCCAAAGTGGCCGAAGACACATTACTACCATTTGAGGGGTAGCAATATAAATTATCTAAGTGGAATATGTAGCATTTTTGCTGTTTACAGCAGCTATGTTAACTAATAGCCCTCGAGTTTTTTTCTTAACCACAGTTGTTGATATTCGATAGATTAGTCATTTGACATTTAAGTCAAATTAATTGTTATGCTGACCAGCACATTGTCTTTACCTGACAGTTTTCTCTGTATGTTTCCCTATCAGATCATAGTTTGTGATCACTATTATGATCATAATATCAATGGTAAAATGATTGGCCCAGTTGCTTTTCAGAAAACCAGGAGGTAAGGAAACTGATTAAACAACCAAAATACCAAGAAAATAAAGGAATCTTATCATGCTCCAATATTGTCATGGCCAGTATATTATGTTAACAGAAGAGAGGCAACCAATCTGATTGGTTGCTGCAGATTAATAGCTTAGGCAAACATTTGCACCTCTTAGTACATAAGACACATATAGGGCTATGTATGGAGAGCCAAAAATTGGGACATGCAACCGCTGCAATCAATGTACTGAGTGAATATTGGTTCTTTAAGACAGAACCTTTAACATCAGCAGAAAGCTGGAGCTTAAGATTCAGAATGGGCAAACCCCATTCGCAATGCAAGAGAGGTGCTATCGGCTCAGTGCATTGCCTAAAGGGGGCTCTCCGTGCATAGCCCTAATAATATTTGTGCTAATTAAATATTTCCTCAAGGGGATTTATATGCTATAGAATTGCTATTTACAGTGTATATCAGTCTGAGGACTAGCTATGCTGAAAGCTAAGATATATTTAGACATTTGTTAAGCTTTAGTTGTTTTTAAGGCATACTCCTCCACCTTGCCAGATATACAGTATTTGTAAGTTATTTTCAGATCTATTTTAGATATTGCCTATGTAAACATGCCATCTGTTTAAGAATCACTTATATAAAACCTGTATTAGATAGATTGTGTCTTTAAAGATGTACTTTTAAAGCATTTTAATTATTGCTACAGCAACACAATTCATTCACTTCTGCTCTCATTGTTTTCTGTTAATAGTCATTTTTATCAAACTACGGGGGTAATATCTCTGATAAACTGCAGTTGAATGACTGAAGAAAAATATTGTATAAATTTATTCATTATCAATCTTAGCATACAGAGACTTTTTTTTTAATAAATTCATTGAATTCTAATTCTCAATATGTAGCTCTCTAATTAAATTAATCCGTCAGCAAAGAGCAAGTCCGACAGTAAACACTTTTTATTCATCTTGTTAAGATTCATCTGGACCAGATATGTTTGCTCAGGCTGTGGTTTTCACCATAACAATATTTCTATTTTCCAAATTCTCTTCTTTTTTAATTATATCAGAAAAATTCCAAAGCAGATCTGCAATTTAAATTTAGTTAACAAGTAATAAAGATAAAGAAAGACAGAGAAATGTAAAAAATACCATATTGACACTTTAGAAAACAGATGTGTTTAACTTTTTTTTTCTTTCCTTCCATGTGTTCTATTATTCTCCCCATCCCTTAGAGTGTCTACACTTTCCCTCTGTGTCCTAAGATACAGAAATTAGAAGAAGACGTGATTGCATTCCTCTACTCCTGCTTGTACTGTCCATCAATCCCTGTGATGTCACCCTCTTTCCTGCTCAAGTCCCTCCTTCCTCCCTGCTCGGTTACAAACAGAACCTTAGTAAGGGGAGATAGGTAGCTTTGATTGCAGAGATAAGGCTGCACTTGACCCCCCTTCTTGATAGTTTTCACTAATTGATGATGGGTCACAAAAAGAGAGATTGTATTGCAGCAGTAAAGTACTGTTCTCCTTTGTCTACCATGTCTCCAGGACAGCTTGCTTTCTATTGACCACTGAGCAATGGTGTGTTCTTCAGGATGCTGAACTTTTAACTCCTGCTGCACATTATAAGCTTGTCAGGCAGCCAAAAGTTAATACATGCAGAAGGTATTAGAGAGGAGGGGGAAGGGGGAGTGTTGCAGAGAGATCTGTCACCATGGAAAAACAATCACTGACAGAGGTAGGAGAAAGGCAGCACAGAATATATGAATTTAACTTTGCAATGGGACAATTTGTGTTTTTCACTATAGATGACCTTTAAAGGGCAACTGTGTTCTCCAAACAAGATAGGGACTAGAGTTGGCCAGTTCACTGAACCGAATCAGGATTTCTGAAATCCGAGAATCGATGCTCATGCGGATTTTCCGGAATTCCGCTTTCCGAATTTTTTCTGAGACATTTTTAGGGCACTCTTTTTCCTATATTTTTAATCAAAACGCGTCCTTTCCGTACAGAAATTAATTCAGCAGTACGTGTTTGTTAATGAACAGGGTCAATCCGATCCATTAAAAAAAACGGACCACACGGACAGAAACTGATCAAGTGTGAACAAACCCTGAAAGAATCTGACTGTAATCAATTTTGTTACAATTAGAATTTTAAGAAAGAATCTGATTGGTATACTTACCAATCACATTCTTTTCCCATCAGAATTTGTTACAATCAGATTCTAATCTGATTGTAACCAATTCTGATTGGATACAATCAGATTCTTTCATAAATAATCTGTTTGGCATACTAACTAGAGATGGAATCCGTGGAACTTTTTCCGGAATTCCACTTTCCAAATTTCCCGCACCCACGTTTGAAAATTTATGAAGATTTTCATGTATCAAATTCACCAATGGCAGCTATTTTTACCCGTGCCAACCCCCTGGGTATAAAAGGCAGCTAGACAGGCACCATTTTTTCAGTGTGTTAAAGTGAGTTTAGTGGAGACCTGACAGTGTTAGAGTTGGAGAGAGGTTTTTTTTCAGCTTTTTGAGCTTTCTGTGTGTGAATTTTAGTGTGGTGGATTAGCACTTGTTGTCAACCACTCCTCTATTCACACAATTTGGGACCCAAAAGTCCTTTTGAGGACTAACCCCCTCCTATAAGTTTTTTGGACAAATTTTGTGTTAGGCTTTTAGAGGTCTAGGGGCCCTATTTAAAAACACACGTTATTGCAATTTAGCAATACAGTGCATTATCGATAATGTGTGGCCGCGGCCGTACATTTACAATGAACGTTTGTTAATTAAGGAACAAATTCTGGAGGACCAAGACCAAGAGTGGTATGGATGCCAAAACGATGTGCCAGCCAGTGCTATGTAGCCCCTCCATTATAGTGTGCTTCTGGCACTATACGTGCCTGGTGACAATTGGAATGCTTCAAATCCAGAGGCAAGCACAGGATATTTAAGGGGGGGATTTCTAAACAAGCACATTAGGAAACCGAGCTTTAACAGTTTGAATATAGTAAAAATCCTTTATTTACACTGGGATATCAACATAAAACATAAAAACATTTCTAAACACAAGTAGTTGAGGAAGCTCTGCATACCTCGGAGGAGCGAAACGCGTCCTACCCGGCTGCTCTTTCTTTTATGTTAACCCCTTAACTTCCAATTATACCTTGGCTATCTAGCTGTTCATTCTCCTCCGTTGGATCCCGATACTGATTACTTGAGTGGATTGAAATATGTGACTGACAGTGGACATACAGTTAGGTAAACCTCTATGGTAGATCACTTGTTTACTATTTTTGACCGTGTTATTATTATAGACATAGGAAGAAGGGGGTTGCTATGATTTTAAATGTTTTTATATGTTGATATCCCAGTGTAAATAAACATTTTTTACTTGCAATTTATAGAGTGTTGCATTATGGATATTTTTTGGATATAGTTCTATGGCTTAGAGATCCATATTTGCACCTCCCCTATTACAGGGTGTACTATACCAGTGCCCTATCCATTTGTCCTCCTTAACAGTTTGAATGGACCCGAACTATTCTGGATTTGAACTTCTGAACTTTTAATGATTATTGAATTTTCAATAATTATCGAACGTTCAAATTAATGTTCCTTGACTTTAGTGCTACATAACCTATACAGAAAATAGAGGAGGAGTGTTCACCTACCCCTTCGGTTAGCAGAGCTCCATGTCAGCGGCCTTTCAGCATGGCGCCACAGTCCTTGAAAATATATACACTGCAAACAACAGGCTTCAAGCTGGAGGTTTTTAAAATTCACCTTTATTTGTAAGCACTTCTGAACCATTAACATTAAGTTACTGTATCATTTTTTACAACATTTTCAAAAATTCCCTGAAAATTTAAAAATTCCTTTAACCCTTTCCCTGCCACAGATCGTATATTCACGATCTGTGCAGAGAATGCTTTAACTGCCACAGATCGTGAATATACGATCTGTGGCTTCCCCCCTCCAAAAATTTTTTTCCCCCCTGCTAGGGCCGATCGGGGGGCAGCATTCAACTGCCCCCCTAGTCCCCTCGATCCCCCCTCGGTTTCGTCCAAATCCGAGGGGGGGATCAGGAGATATCCTACATTGAAGTTGTCCCTACCTTGAAGCTGCCGGTCCGGAGGAGGAAGCTGAATGGGAGACCCCGGTGACATCACAGAACTTCCTCCTTCACCGGGGTCTTCCCATATGGAGGTACACTGCTGCCCCCGGTGGTCCAGTGGAGGTACTGCAGCATGATCTATGGAGATCATGCTGCAGTCCCTAAGTATAGAAAAAGCTGTCAAGCTAACAGCTTTTCTATACATTTTGTGAATGGAACTCAAAGTTCCATTCACAAATAGGATTTTTTCTAAGTCTTTGCTACTTAGCGAAGACTTAGAAAAAAAATGGGGACAGAGATCAAAATTTGGTGATCACTTCTGATCACCAAATTATTGATCTTTGCCAATGAATGAAAAATCACTTCCTGGAAAATGATTTCCGGGAAGTGATTTTTCTGATCGGATTTCGAATTGGAAAACGGGCATTTATGCCCGTATTCCAAGTTCGGTATCATTCCCTAAGATGATCTGATGATCATCTTTGGGAATGATCGGGGAAAAAATGGGGAAATACACACAAAAAAATTCTTAAAGTGATACACACACCCTTTTTTTTTTTTACCCTAAAACTATAAATTAGAAAAAAGTTGTCTTCTCCAAGCTCCCCAATGTCCCCAGTGATATCGGTAAAGTAAACGCGGATACTTATTTGTACGATTTCAAGGGAAACTAAGCCTATTTTTTAGAAGGAAATTTTGCAGAGGTACCAAATAAAGACCGTATTGAATTTTTAGGATCAGTAAAGTGTGCAAAAACGTGTGTGACTCTCCATACTAACCGATTTCACTAAAATACCACTAAAAGGGGGAGAGTGTGTGTGTGGGGGGTGGGTTGTGGCGTTTTTAAAATTTTTTCTTGTAACTGCACTTCTAAATGCGTCCCATTTGAGCTAGTTGGTGGCCTCGTCTCTGTTTGCACCCACGCAAATGGCACACCGTTTGATTCAGGACATGTGGGAGATTGCTATTTAGTGGGTTTTTTTGCTTGTCAAGTGGGTTTAGGTAGGATTTCAACCCTTGAATCATCTTATTTTATTTTTCACAAAATCTCGTAAAAACACAGAGTTCTTTGGATCGCTGGGTCTGGAATTCTTCATGCATGTATGAAAGCATGGCACCGTAACGTAGCTGAAGGTGTGTAGATTCCAAAAATATATAGTTTGTGGGGGGAATTTCCATGTTTCGGGACTGTTTCCTTAGAAAAAGGGTAAGCTGTTCAAATTACAGAGCACTTTGATTTTTTCTTGTAATTGCATTTGTACATGCGTCCCATTTGAGCTAGTTGGTGGCCACGTCTCTGTGTGCATCCACGCATATGGCATACCGTTTGATTCAGAACATGTGGGAGATTGATATTTAGTTGGGGGTTTTATTTGTGGGGGGCATTTCCAAGTTTTGGGGCTGTTTGAAATTACAGAGCACTTTGATATTTTTCTTGTAATTACACTGGTGCATGCGTCCCATTTGAGCTAGTTGGTGGTCACGCCCCTGTGTGCATCCACGCATATGGCATACCGTTTGATTCAGGGCATTTGGAAGATTGATAATTGACAAGTTTTTTTTACATGACATGGAAATTTGCCATGATTTTTAACTTTGAATTGTATTTTTATAAATTTTTCCTGAAAATCTGGTAAGAAAGCGAAATTGTACACAAAACTGCACCCACACCATTGGTGGTATGCATAAAAGAATCACACCATTGTGTAGCTGAAGGTGTGTAGAGTCCAAGAATATATAGTTTTGGGGGGTATTTCTAATATAGAGGGGTGTTTAGTCTGACAAATCTGAAAAGTTGCTGTAATTGGGCCACTGTTCATTGGCTCACTTTGTGGCTAGTTGATTCCACGTCTGCGTGTGGAACCATACATAGGGCATACCGTTTGATTCAGGACATTTGGGAGATTGATATTTGGTAATTTTTTTTTACATTACTTGGGATTTTGGCATGATTTCTACCTTTGAGAGTGTTTTTTTTCAAATTTTTTAGAAAATCTGCTAAAACTGTGAACTTCTACGAAGAACTGCGCCCACACCATTGATGGTACGAATGAACAAACTACAGAATTTCGTAGATAAAGGTGTGTGGATTCGAGAAATATATGGTTTGTGGGGGTTGTTTTGTGGGGAAAAATTGCAGACTGTTCAAATTCAGATTTGACTGAATATTTTTGCTGTTTCTGAGCCATTGTGCATTGTTTCACTTTGTGTCTTTTGGCTTCCACGTCCACGTGTGTAACCACACATATGGCATACCGTTTGATTCAGGACATTTGGGAGATTGATATTTAGTAGCTTTTTTTTACATTCCATGGGGTTTTGGCATGATTTCTACCTTTTGAAGTTGTTTTTGTTCATTTTTTCAGACAAATGCGAATTTCTACGAAGAACTGCGCCCACACCATTCATGGTATGAATGAACAAACTACAGCGTTACGTAGCTGAAGGTATGTAGATTCTGAGAATATATAGTTTTGTGGGGGTATTTCCAAGTTAGAGGGGTGTTCAGTTTGAAAAATCTGGGAAAATGCTGTTATTGGCTCACTGCGCATTGTTTTACATTTTGACTAGTCGCTTCCACGTCCGTGTGTGTAACCACACATATGGCATACCATTTGATTCAGGACATTTAGGAGATTGATATTTGGTAAGTTTTTTTTACATTACATGGGGTTTTGGTGTGATTTTGTAACTTTGAAATGTATTTTTCTCTATTTTTCCAGAAAATTGTGTAGAAATGCGAAATTCTATGAAGAACTGCGCCCACACCATTGATGGTATGAATGAACGAACTACAGTGCTACATAGCTGAAGGTGTTTAGATTTCAGGAATATATAGTTTGTGGGGGGTATTTCTGAGTTATCAGGGTGTTTTGTGGAAAAAACTGCAGACTGTCCAAATTCGGAGTTGGCTAAATATTTTCGCTGTTTCTCAACCATCATACATTGTCTCACATCGTGGCTTTTCGCTTCCACGTCCGCATGTGTAACCACACATATGGCATACCGTTTGATTCAGGACATTTGGGAGATTGATATTTAGTAACTTTTTTTTACATTCCGTCAGGTTTTGGCATGATTTCTACCTTTTGAAGTTGTTTTTTGTTCATTTTTTCAGAAAAGTGCGAACTTCTACGAAGAACTGCGCCCACACCATTGATGGTATGAATGAACGAACTACAGTGCTACATAGCTGAAGGTGTTTAGATTTCAGGAATATATAGTTTGTGGGGGTTATTTCTGAGTTACGGGGGTGTTTTGTGGAAAAAACTGCAGACTGTCCAAATTCGGAGTTGGCTAAATATTTTCGCTGTTTCTGAGCCATCGTGCATTGTCTCACTTTGTGGCTTTTCGCTTCCACGTCCACATGTGTAACCACACATATGGCATACCGTTTGATTCAGGACATTTGGGAGATTGATATTTAGTAACTTTTTTTTAGATTCCATGAGGTTTTGGCATGATTTTTACCTTTTGAAGTTGTTTTATGTTCGTTTTTTCAGACAAATGCGAACTTCTACAAAGAACTGCGCCCACACCATTGATGGTATGAATGAACAAACTACAGCGTTACATAGCTGAAGGTGTGTAGATTTCAGGAATATATAGTTTGTGGGGGTTATTTCTAAGTTACGGGGGTGTTTTGTGGAAAAACTGCAGACTGTCCAAATTCGGAGTTGGCTAAATATTTTCGCCGTTTCTGAGCCATCGTGCATTGTCTCACTTTGTGGCTTTTCGCTTCCACGTCTGCGTGTGTTACCACACATATGGCATACCGTTTGATTCAGGACATTTGGGAGATTGATATTTAGTAACTTTTTTTTACATTCCATGGGGTTTTGGCATGATTTCGACCTTTTTGAACGCTGTTTGATGTTCATTTTTTTTGAAAATCTGGTAAAAGTGCAAATTTCTACGAAGAACTGCGCCCACACCATTGATGATATGAATGAACGAACTACGGCGTTACATAGCTGAAGGTGTATAGATTTCAGGAGTATATAGTTTGTGGGGGGTATTTTTGAGTTGGGGGGGGTGTTTCGTGGAAAAACTGCAGACTGTTCAAATACAAAACTGGCTAATTTTTTTTTGCTGCTACTGACATTTGGCACTGGTCACGCTCTGGGTTAGTTGGTAGCCATGTCTCTGGGTACACCCATGAATGTGGCATACCGTTTTATTCGGGAGGGGTTAGGCTTTCATATTTGAGATGCGTTTGAACTTTCCTCCACAGTTTTTAGCTGAAATTCGCATTTGATTTTGTCTCTGATTTTACAGTTGAGGAAAAAAAGGAAAATGTGAGAAACTAACTTACAATTTGACGAAGAGCTGCGTCCGGGTATCTGCATTTTGATCGAAACTAACCTCACTCGTAAAATCCTGCGAGTGTGTAGTTTCTAAAAATATCTCACTTGTGGGGATAGTTTAGATAATTTGGTAGATATTCTATGTTAACTGTTAGTAGTGGTTACACATTTTAATTTGGTGTAATATTCTAGGAGGTGCAGTTTTAGTTTGGGGGGTTCTCCTGTACAGGAAAAGTCGGGTACCTACATATATCTGGTATCGTTGTACTCGGGAGTATCTGAGCTTTTAGAAACAGTAAGATTTTTGTGCGTAACCTTAAGATAACTATAAGTAAAAATGGGAAAAATCCATGAAAATTTGCAAATTTTTCATTTTTTTTACATATTTTACCCATAATTCCAGTAAAATTTCCAGAAAAGTTACAAAATTCTGTTACCATGTTAAAGTACACTTTGTGCTGAAAAAAACAATGTATAATATTCCTGATTTACTGCAAGGTTTCCTACTGTAAAATTAGTCTAAAGCGATTAAGGGCAAAATCCTGAAAATTCTTCTGGCAGTTAACGCAAAAAAAAATGAAAATCTCCTGGCAGTGAAAGGGTTAAAGGACATGTCCACCCTTATTATCAACTTTTGACCTATAATAGAATACAGTCCCCCAGCCCCAACCACTATAAAAATAATTTAAGAAAGTGACCAGATGTTTACTTACCTTCCCTCTCTACTCCGACGCCCGGCCTTCTGCTTGCAAGACACTGCAAGCAGGGGGCGGGACCGTCAGCCGCGTCCGTGATTGGCTGAGAGGCAGCCAATCACGGACGCAGCTGCCGGCTTCTCAGAATGCCGGGGGAGAGAGGGAAGGTAAGTAGAGTTCTGGGGACTTTCTTAAAATAATTTTTTTGCGGTTGGGGCTGGGGGAACTTATTCTATTATATGGGCAAGGGGGTTTATGGTAGGGGGAGGGATAGCAAAATGGGAGGAAGAGGGAGGGAGAGGGAGGGGGAAGTTTGGCAGTACGCATGCCAAACTTCTCCCGGAGGCCAGATAGGAGGCAGAGTCCTATATGGACTCTGCTATCCTCCTGGTGGGCAGTTTTTGGGACTTTGGGGAGGACTACAGGAGAACCTTATGGAGCTGGGATGTGAGGTAAGGATTTTACTACACTACATGGTGGGGCCATAAGTGGGGGGGTTATAGTTTTGGGGGTGGACATGCCCTTTAAAACTCGAATTTACGAAAAATTTTGAACGCGGCTCAAAAATAGAATACGGAAACTCGAAAAACAGTGTGATCGTGAGGAAAGCTATTTTTTTAAAGTTCTGGTTATATGTACGTTTTCCCCAGACCATTTACCAGGTCACAGAGCCATGTACAGTAAGTTACCATTGCTATTTTACCTTATGTTTAGGTGGATATGTGCGGATTTTTTTCTCCTATTGACTTTAATGGCTTTTCGAATTTTTCAGAAAGTTCACAAATCTGCTGGCAGAACGGATTTTAGAAGTTTTGCCCATCTTTGCCCATAGGGATGAATAAAAGCCATTCTGTCATACCATTAAAATAAACCCTGGATCACATCTATACATTAGATACTGTATTGTGGCAATATTCTGCCTGATTAATAGCCCCCTCTCAACTGTCATTTTTTATTAAGTCTCTGTATGCACTTCCTGTCTAACATATCATTAAAGGGTATCTCCACTAGGGATGGCCGGTTCGCGGATCCGAACCCGGATCTGCCGTAGATTTATCCCGTTCACGAACTGCGGATTTTTCTGGATTTTCCGCCTTCCGAACTGCGGATTTCTCGTATTTTTGAAAATGCGTGAAAATCCGTATTTTAGAAAAATGTAGAAATTATGAGGATTTCTCGTATTTTCGAAAATACGTATTTTCGCGGATCCTCGAGCGGACCGGATTTTGTGAAGTTCGGACATCTCTAATCTCCACTGATTTGTCACCTGGGTTATAAGGATAGATATGTGTAAGGTGGAAATGTATCTGCAGTATCCTGTGTCTTTGAGCAGTAGTTTTGAAGAAATCCTCAATGAGTTTCTCCCAGAACGCTGTGGATGGTGCAGGTCTGCCCAGTTTCAGTGACTGCCTGCTTGGGAAATGTCCAACGTGCGTTTTCCTTTAGTGCATGTGCAGAACGTGAGAGGCTCCGTCAGGACTGCTGCTGCTGTCTGTGTGATCTGACTGGTTGGTCGATCACACACACACACCCATCACAGCAGCTAGCTGTCTTCACTAATTAATAGAGGAGTAATCAGGTACTACTTTTTCTCTCTCCCACCCCCTCCCATACCAGATTGTCTCATATTCCCAGCATCCCCTATGAAATCAATCTTAGATCACTTTTTCAACCACCCCTCTCAGAGTTAGACACAAAAAAATCTTTATTAAAAACAACACAAGTCCCCCTGCCTTTGTTACAGTAGTGTGGGAAGAGGGTTTTAACTTTTCCTCCCCTGTCTCTCTCTGCATGATCAGCTGTAAAAATGAACTTAGAGAGTCAGGGAGGAAAGGATTTCTTACTGCAGTCATATGGGTGTGTCTGCTACCATGATGATGCCCATTGAGTGACAGCACTCCCAGCACAGGGGAAGACACATCCCCAGGAACCTGCACAACTTTCCCATGCTGCTGCAATCAAACGAAGGGGGAATTCTGGGAGAAAAAGGTAGGGGAAGAGTTGGGGGATGGTGTACTTTAAAATAAACCAAAAAAACTGCTTTTTCCTCAGTGGAGATACCCTTTAAGTAAACATGCCATTGGAATTGGGAGAAGAAGAGGGCCACATGATGTCCAGGGCTCGTTTTAAAGGGCATGTCCACCCCTTTTTAGGATTTTTGTTATATAGTAGGTCTCCCTCCCCCAGCCCTAACCGCTATATTAGTTTTAGCAGAAACTCCCCCGATCCTTACTTACCTTACCTCTTTCCTCCAGCGTACTGTCCTGGCCCTCTGCTTGCATGAGAGGCAGCCAATCACGGACGCGGCTGTCGGCAGTGGAGAATGCCGGGGGAGAGAGGTAAGGTAAGTAGAGTTCGGGGGAGTTTCTGTAAAAGCTATTACGGTATAGCGGTTGGGGCTGGGGGAGGGAGACCTACTATATAACAAAGGGGATTTACACTAAGGGGAGGGAGAGCAAAAAGGGAGGGAGAGGGAGGGGGGCGGCAGTGCACATGACAAAATTCTCCCAGAGGAGAGACAGGAGGCATAGTCCTATATGGACTCTGCCAGGCTCCTGGTGGCCAGTTTTTTGGACTTTGGAGGGGCATAGCAGGGCAGCCACTTGGAGCTGGGATGTAAGGTAAGGGTTTTATTACACTGCAGAGTGGGGCCAGTAGTGGGTTACATTATAGTTTTGTGGGGGACATGCCCTTCAAAGGAAAGAATGCAGACATTTATTTAAACCACAGTTGCACTTTTACACAAGCAAATCATCAATTTTAATAATCAACTAATCTCTAAAATGTATCTGAATGTACATGCCTTCCAAACCTGGACTAGCGCCATTAGTGAAAAAGATCTCTTGGGAGGCCAGCTTAAGCCCTCATGAGAATGATAAATGGGAAGAAGCCCTCAGTGCTCACAGGCTTGTCAAGTCAAAAGCCTCTGACACAATATGTATAGGATATATAAAACCCAAAACATTGTAACAATCTAACCTTCACATTCAGTGATTTCTCTGTAAATAAAAAGATGCTTCCGAATTGCTGACTTCTGGTATGCAGAACCTCTAATTGTGTCTATTATGGTTATGCCCAATAATCCCGATTTATTGATCAGTAATAATCTGAGCAAAGGAGGTAAATTTACTATTAGTATTTCTTAGAAGAGAAGGAGAAGACCCATCACAGACAGATCACTAACCAATTCATGGCAAAGAATTGTTTTTTTTTAATTATAATTATTATTGATTTATATAACACCAACATCTTCCTCAGCACTTTTACAATTACATACAGACAGATACACATTAGGCCCTGCCCCGAAGAGCTTAGCATGTTTATTTGACACATACAACCTATCAGTATGTCTTTATAATTGTGGGGGAAATCAGAGTACCCAGGGGAAACCCTAGCAAGAACATACAAACTTCTTGCAGATGTGTCCAAGGGTGGATTTGAACTTAAAGGACATGTCCACCCCTAAAACTCAAATTTTATATGTTAATGGCCATGATTCTATTGTTAAAACAAGCCACTCCCCCTTAAAATCCATTCAGTCCATTTGAATTTATATACATTTTTTTCCAACATGCCTTTTGCAGAAAAGGAGCATCTCACTGTAATCCAATCCTTTAGCCTCCCTTGGTGCCACCCCCCCCCCCCCCCTCCCACCATCCAGATCCATCCTCGGTCCCCCTGCATTCTATTGTTAAATCCTTTTAGGGTGTGATATAGGACCCCTGCCCAGGCCCAAACGCCGGATTATTTACTTAAAAAAATGTTTGCTGCCTTACTTACAGCCCTTTGTACCCATGGTGCTTTCTCGTGATGTCAGTCAATCACTGGCACAGGAAAGGTGACGGGAATGGTGACGTCAGATTACACTGAGATGCTCCTGGTCTGCAAAAAGCATGGTTTCAAAATGTATGTATCTTCAAATTGGCTGAACAGATTTTGATTCGTGGTGGCTTGTTTTAAAGATAGAATCATGGCCAAGAACATATACAATTAAAGTTATGGGGGTGTTAACCACTGAGCCACCAAGCTGCCTGATTATTTTCCCTATCAATTTCACCTTGGTTTTGTTAGATTACTTAAACTATATACATAAGAATAATGAATTATTGAGGTAGAAGTGCTTGTTTACACAATTTTTATTATAGTATAGTATAGTATTTGAGGTTGAATGAAGATCCAGAGGAAGGCAAAACCCCCCCACCAAATTTATTAAGGGGGAAAAAATTCCTTCCTGACTCCAAGTGGCAATCGGAAATTTCCCTGGATCAACTCTACTTTATGTATCAATACCAGTAACTTGCAACATTCCTTGTTTGCAGAAACTCATCCAGCTTTTTAGCTTCTCTACCATTTATAGAATTGTACCCTACAGGCCATTTGTGGCAATACCAGGAAAACATATTACATCTCGGAACATTGTCATTTAAGCACAAATAGCAAATAATTGTGCAAACACATTTGAGTATGTTTGTAAAACAAATACACCAGTCCTCACAAAAAGGCTTGTATTTGGCCTACCTTGTAAACAGTTTTGACCATTATAAGTTTTTTTTTTAATTATTTGAAACCACTTTCCTAAACACAGTTGAGTATTTTGTTGTCCTAATTTTTTAAAAATGGGATGTAAATAGAAACTGCACTTAAATTAACATGATATCTTACAGGGAACACGGTAGCCAGCTAAAACTAATATCGAGTTCCAGCATTTACAAAAGCCATTTTATAGAAAATAGCCATTGATTGTCTAAAATGAGCGTTGAGAAATAAGCTCTGCTAAAGTAATTGCAACACTTTAAATGCAGTGGAAAAGAGTTTGCCTCTATCTACAAAATATAATGCTTATTTTTGTTATTTACAGTATCCTAACTATTGGTTATTGTTTTGTCTTCTCTCTTTTCATCTACATACTTCTCTGAATTAAAACAATTCCAGTGTTGCTTTACTTAAGAAATATAGCACAGCTAAGCAGATTACCAGGTCAAATATATATTTAAATAATTTTTTAGACTTAGAACAAACTATGCCGAAGCCCTTGGAGGTCATCTTTAAGGAGATGCAATAAATGCTGTTAATGGCCAAATAAGTGTAAAATCCAGGCTATCCAATGTAATATCAGGGCATTATACTAAAGTATCAGGGTCTGTGGCTTTTCCATTAACGGCACTTTGCACTCAATTCAATATGCAAAACTTTAAGTTAGCCCCTGAATGGAGGCATAAGCTGACTCTCATCACCTAATGATGATTACTGTATTGCAGGATCTTGCGCACCACTTCCGGATATTACATCTTCCTTTAAGTGTCAGAAGGCAAAAGTATTAAAGGGCATGTCCACCCTAAAATCAAAGCTTTAATATAATGTAGCTCCCCCCTTCCCAGACCTAAACGCTGTATTATTTCTTTAAAAAACAAATCCAAAGCATACTTATAGCCCTTCGGTCCAGCGGCGTGCTCCACGTGGCAGGAAGTTGCAAACCGGGGACTTGCATCCGCGTTTGTGTTTATATTATAAAAGTAGCCATTCAAAACAGACTCTTACAGTAGGACTGTTTATTTAGATGTATACCATTACTTATGAATCAGGCAGCTGAAAAGAAGATATTAATTTCAGACCACCAGCACTTTATTTATGACATTGTATACATAGAGGGAGAATATTACATGAGTCATTATTGATCCAGGAAGTTTTCCAATTGCCTTTACTACTTACATTTTTAAGATTAATGTGTATCAAATGTCTCCGTATCTATAACAGTATATTGACATACAGTATTATCATTAAAAGGAAAGTCATGCTCAGTGTTGCTGGTAAAAGTTTTCATTCACCCATGTCATCATGGTATATCTGTTGTATTCAGTTATTGTATTCAGGGCTTAAAGTTTAGTTCTTGAAGACATTTTCGCCAGTCATCTGACTGGCTTTCTAAATTCAGTACAAAAATGTACAAGAATCTGTTGGCAATAAATAACCTAGAAGGTCCCAATAAGCATATAACAGCAAGGTGTTAGGGTTGGGTTCTCTTGAATGAAAGGTGGACTTGCCCTTTAACAAGTGGGAAACCCTTGAGTTATCCTTCAAAGAATTTTCAAAACTTTTTATTTTGTTCAGTTAGGAGGGAAAAACATAGAGACATTTCACATTTACATATTGGAAAAATCATATTACAATTGGTAGTTATCTCCTGTGCTATATATATATTGTTCCTGAACTTGGTCATTTTCTATATTGATTTAGTTTAATAAAGAAAAAAAATACAAAAACCTGGTTAACTATTACATATTTATTTTGTATGCCTTATGTTATTTGTGTTGACAGTAGATCACTGGTTTTGCGTTTGAGTGATAGATTATAGGTGTTTATTGGAGAGGGAGACATAGGGGATTGTTAGAAGAGTGGTGGGATAGTATGGTACTAGAGAGAGTGGGTTTTTTAGTAGGGTAGGCGGAAAGTTTATGGTCCAGCCACCCTGGCCTAGAGTTTTCTATCTAATTGCTATCGCGTCAGACAGAGCCAGGGGTTCCATACCTTGTTTTATTTGTTTGGGCATTTTCTGTGTATATATAGTTTATGGTATGCTAGATCTGCAATGACCAATCGGATCCATGGTTTTCGTTTAGGCAAGTTGTGGGACATCCATGTCATAATAGTTACTTTACGGGCATAGAATAGTAGTTGTATAGAAAGTATATTCTGAAATTTAGGCCAGAGTTCGTCGTCCAATAGTCCTAGTATACATTCTTCTACTCTTTTAGGTATCTGAAGGGATAGATTATCAGATAGAAAATGCAGAACTTTTGGCCAGTACTTTTGGATTGTTGGGCAGGTCCATATAAGGTGCCAGAAGTCAGTGTAAGGAGCTTTGCAATTCGGACATATAGCTTCAGTTGTTCTTTGCATGCAAGCTATTCATATTGGTTGATAAGTAGGCTTGATGTACAATATAAAATTGGATGAGTCTGTTATTTGCAGAGGGTGAGGCTAACATGGGGTATTCTGCTATGCCTGGTAGCAGCGATGGGGGGATGTTTGGTATGCAGAATTGCCAGGTATTGGTCAGTTTGGTCATTTCTGGTTTTGCTTTGATTTGGATTGGGAGTTTGTATAGAAGTGATGTCGTCCCCATTGCCACTGTACATTGATGGATTGTCATTACTGGGTGTGTAGAGGTTTGGGGGATTTGGCCAGAGAATTCCAATTATATACAATGCCGTAGCTGCATATATCGAAATTTGTAAGATGAGGGTAGTTCGTATTTCATGGAAAGAGTGTCATATGGAAGTTTCTGTTGGTTTTCTATCAGTTGGCCAAAGGTGGTAATTCCCTTATTTGTCAAATCTTTAAAATTAGCGAATGCAGCTAGTTGTGGAAATGCATAGTTGTGCCATAGTGGTGTATGTTTTGGGATATCTTGTTGTTTTAAAATAGAGTTGACCTCTTTCCATGTTTTAGCTGCGTGATCGTGCAGTTTAGTGTTTGGGCCAAATACGTGGATTGTCTGGGTTAGCTATAAATGTTAGAAATGGTCCTTTTAAGTATAGGGTTAGCATCTTGACTTAGGGGGTTGGATGGTCCGTGCTGTTAACCCAGCATCTCAGTAATTTCATCTGGCTGGCCAGGTAGTATGCTTTAAAGTCTGGTAGTGCAAGGCCTGCTTGGTCTTTGGGTGCTTGTAGTTGTTTTAAAAACCTTTTATTTTAAAACGTCATGCAGCATATGAGAGTCAAATCTATTGTCTTCAACAATAAATGTAACTATTTCAAAGTAATTACCCAATTACTACAGTTCAAAATCCATGAAATATTAATGTCATAAAGATCGAAGCACAGGAACAGGAATTCTTACAGTAGTGTTGCTAAGCATTAAGTCCATTTCTACTAGTACATGACTATATAATTTTGCCGTGGGTGTACTTGATTTAATCGTGCAATAGTACTGAATGTTAATAAAAGAGACTAAAATATCAGCAATGTCAAATTATATACTAACACATAGGGAATTTGCTTTTTTTTAGCTTTTCCTCTTCTTGTTCAGGTTGAAAATCAGTTTACTGAGATGCAGTGATTGTGATAACTTGAGTTGTACTATGTAAGCAATTTAGAAATAAATGATTGAAACCCAATGCAGAATTATCTACAGCTATGTCTCTGTACAAACTGTATGCATACTGAATTCACAAGTGTCCACTTATGCTCTAAAGAACATGCCTTTAAGTCTTTTTCATTTGCAAGCATTTTAATCCATGTGTCGTGATTTTTTGCTCAAAGAAAAGAGATTTTCTTTTTGGGCAGTTCTGTGAATGGATAAAATGAAGAAATATTTTTGTCACTAAAGCAACTGGAACTTGACTTTATTGATTTTCACCTTTATATTCTTTTTAAAAATGTTGCTTTGTTTATAGTACACAGAATGTTTATTTAGAAAGAGCTATAATCCTTTTTTTTTTTCCTGTGCTTAAAAGTTGCAAATGTATGCATTTGGTTCCAAAAATCATCTTCACCTAATGCAGTGTTATATCATATTTCACATAACCGGCTTAATATGAATCCAAGTCTTACAGGAGCCTTAATGATAAACTGGCATAGGTATTATTTTAGAACCAAAAAAGTGATCACAAAGGATTTGCATTATTTAAGGCAGAAAACTGCAAAGAATTAAGTAACCTTAGCTAAGAAAAACTTATTCCAAATCGGTTAAGAGGCAAAGCAGGATCTATCATTAAATTAAGCCTTTAAGCTAAACATGAGATGTTTTTATGCCATGGGTTTCTGAGATGTATGTGCAAAAATGTTAAAAGTATTGCAACAATGCAATAGTCTTTGGAGACCTAATAGATAAAACTACAAAACTACTACATTACAAAGGGGTTTACATTTTTTTCTAAATGTGGAATCAAAATGGAAAACACAAGGATGGAATTGTGAAAGGGCTAAAACAAACAGATTACAAAAGTAAAAGAAGGTGCAGTGCCAGGCAGAGCCGGATTTACCATAAGGCACATTAGGCACGTGCCTAGGGGCACCTGATCCAACCCCTTTATAGTCTATTATCTTCCCCAAAATAGAGAAAATGGGTGTGGTTTGGGGGTGTGGTCTGTGATTAGGGGTGGAGCTTAGGGTGCCAGGCTCTTTGGGCATACAGGCTCATGAGTTGTAAATCCGGCCCTGTCTGCCAGGGCTGTCATAACTTCAGTTCATTAATAGGCTAAGCTGATGTAAACAAAATGTAACCATACAAATGTAAACATAGAACTCAATGTTGTATGTTAATTTTAATAATGTATTTTTATTTATTTTATTTATTTATTTATCCTTTTATTTATTTTAATATTTAATGGTAAATTATGTTTATTCATTTCATTGCCTGTATAATGTATATTGGAGTACAACAACCTGAGATTTCTTTAATAGACTGTAAAAATAGAATAAGCAGATTATTGTTTTATTTCTAATTAATAAAGAGCAGGAAATAACAACTCATTAATGTCTTGGTAAGTAAAGTTCTAAATTTGGATTTCTTTACTGAAACTGTTCCTGGATATCCCTACAAAGATGATGTCATGGCAATTATTTCTGACACATTAGGCTCCTTGAAGCCTGTTTAAGTGATTAAAAGGCTTAGTGAGCTTGATTATTTTCAGTCATTTGATTTCTAATTGCTGATATGTTGAAGGGATATGAGCATACTATGAGAAAGGCAAGTTAAGGTAGATTTCCTTAAAGGAAATGTACACTGGAAAATTAGTTTTTTTAAATTTCCCATTAGTGGAAACTATAATTCATCCCAACTATCACTGTACTGTTTTATTGTTGATCTGCCCCCTATTTCATTACCTATCCAATCTGAAACAGCTTACGTTTTAGCATTTCTGTAAGCAGTTTTGCTGTAGCTAGAATGGTTTGACAGTTGGTGTGCTGTATGCTGTATGCAGTTTTGACAGTTAGTATGTGGGAAAATAGTCAGGTCAGTGGTCAGAGCCTGAGCAAAACAAGTATTGTATTGAAGGTATGCAGCAACACACACACACCTCAGAGTAAGTGCTACTTATATGTATTTATTTATAGATTAAGATGATGCAAATCATTTTTTCAGTATACTGTACATATACTTTTCTTTAACACTCTAATCACCTTATTCAAGATTTTGAGTTTCGAGAATGTAATTGGTGGGGAAATTAATGTAATTAAATGTACCATTTACAGTAATAAAATCAACTTCTAAAATTTTACTATGCTCTCTATGGGCCCTATTTATAAAAGATTGATATCGTTATTTAAAAAATAAGATCGTTATCGTAAAATACCGATCGGTATTTAACGATAACGATCAGTATTTAACAATAATGATCGGTATTTTACGATATCATTAAATACCGATCGTTATCGTTAAATACCAATCGTTATCGTTAAATACCGATAGCTATTTTACGATAACGATCGGTATTTTACGATAACGATCATTATTTTTCCGATAACAATATCGATCTTTTATAAATAGGGCCCCATGCTCTCTATACTAGCCGAAAGTACTCCTTGTTTCCACTAGATGGAGCTTTTATAAAATAAAAATGCTTAACACAGGCATTTCCTGTTTGAACTTGCCCACAGAACGCTATACAAGCAGAAAACTGATGCAGCTTTTACAGTTTGAATCAAACTATGTCCATATTCTTAACATGTTTTTATGCAGCAATTAAAAGTTAAAGTCTTCTACACATAGTAACCTGGCACTCTAAATGTTAAATAGGTATATTTTATGGCAAAATGATTCCTTAAATCAGACAAGAATATTATTATTTATTTATATAGCGACAACATCGTCCATGGTGCTTTACAATTATATTGTCATTATTTACATACAGGGTAATACATAATTTACAAAGTCATACATATTACATACACAGGTAATACATAATATATGTACACAGAATGATGAGTTTCTTACAGCAATACCGTGATACAATACGAAAGAGGACCCTGTCTAAAGAGCTTACAGTCTAGAGGAAATGGGGGTGAGGCATAAGTTGACGGGAATCGGTAGGCTGGAAATATATTGGCAGTGGAGTGTGAGGGGCAGTTAGGATCAGGTTGGGTCAATTGCAGTATCATGCATTGTTAAATATGGCCCGTTGTTTCTACACTTTAAGCTGTGAAAAGTTCTTAATACATGATTTAAAAATACACACATTCGGAAAAAATACAATTATAAAGAGAAGTTTTCCACTTAAAATTAAAAATCCAGGCTCAGGAAAAGTTTTGTTGAGTGAGCTTAAGTACCCAATGCATACTACGGTGTTCAACAGCAGTGGTTGTCAATAAAGTCACAGGAGAAAAAAGTTCAGAATTCAATTTAGAAAGTTAATTAACCATGGGATGCAAATCCATAGAAAACCTGGCTTGATTAGTTTTAGGTGATTGCTTCACAGAACTACTTATTTAAATAATGTCAGTGTATATTGTTGTATCTTTCTTGCAAGCACACTCCGTAACAGTTGTCAACTTTAAAGGTCCAGGTTGGATCCCACTGAAACTTAAATGTATGCAATAGATAAATTAAGTGGTACTTTTGAAAGATGCACCAGATTCCAAAGTAAACTAATCAATAAAGCAGATGAAGTACTCAGAGTGTTAAATTAATTTATTACTTTATTGCATTCTAAAGAGGAAACACCAATTGCCCAAAGGACTTGTCAAAGCCAATAAAGAAAGATGTCAGTTTTAGTAGTTTTCTACTGTTAATAATTTTCTTTATTTTAATGGTTACCAGAATCTTGTATAGCTTTTGCTTACAGTCCTTCCTTCTGTGTTTTGTTTTCACTTTCTCTGGATCTAGGTTTTTAAAGGGCATGTCAACCCTTACAACAAAAAATGGTCACGTGTTTGTAACCTGCCCCCTAACCACTACTGATCATCACATTATTAGATGTATTTTAACCAGATATTTAAGTATACTGTAATTATTGCCTCACCTTGACAGAGTAAACTGGCTCCTTCCTCCATGCAGTCAATCAAGGCTGTGACAGCTGACATCACAACCAATAATGGATTGCTGTTTCCCCTGCTGCCTCCACTGCACATGTACAAGCTTATAGAAAGCTCTTTGAGCAGAGGAAGGAGGTAAATGCATTTGCCAGACCTGAAGAGACCTAATCATTACATATCTGGTTACAAATGCACATAATAAACTGGTAAAAATATCACTGACAAGACATGAGTTTTTTATTTAATGGTGGGCATGCCCTTTAAAATATGCTAGATAGTAAATCTATATGAAATTATTATTTTACTAAAAGTGATGGTTCTAAAAGTAAAAATGCATTTAAGTGCTTCCAGCACCATACATTTTATGCAGTGGTGTTTACTTAAATCAGTGGCAGGATCATCTATTTTATGGGATTATAAGGAAACAAGACATTAAGCCCATTATAATAACGGGCGCTAAAAGCCCATGGTGACCCCTTAGTGTCCCAAGGCCATAGCCCCCCCATCTCCATGTACCAAGGCCAGAGTTCCCTGTTAGTGTCCAAAGGCCAGAGTCCCCCCTCACCTCCATGTCCCAAGGCCATAGCCCCTCCCCTCCATGTCCCAAGGCCAGAATTCCCTCTTAGTGTCCCAAGGCCAGAATCTCCCCTCAGTGTCCCAAGGCCAGAGTTCCCTCTAATTCCCCCTCCAAGTCCCCCTCTGTCCCAAGCAACCTGAGTAATCTGTGTTACTGCTGTGTTCTGCCTTGTTTGTTTCCTGTGTTTCTCTCTCTAGTAGCGAGTCAATAGGAACTGCAGAGACAATCTTACCATCTCCCTCTAATGGTGATTCCATAGGAACTGCAGTGACACACACGGATTCACGGACGCAGCTTTAGGGTTTTATTATAAGGAAATAACTACCACTGTGCTTCTGCTTTGCAAGACAGCAAACAAGTAAAGCAATAAGCATGGGCATGAATTAATTCCATTAAAAAGATTTGAATGACATTCTTGTTTTTAAAGGAGAATTAAACTTTTTTTTTAAAATCTTAATGTGAAAGCTTTTCTCCCCAGAATACCTATTCATTGAAAGATTCTTCTATTTGCATTTAATAGATATAAGTAATAGATTCTCTAACAAAGGAGGCTTCCATGTTGTTGCCAGTACAACTCATAGCCCATGTTGGCTTTAAAGAGCCACGCCCCCTGACCCCAGGATTCACTGTCTCTATGCACAAAGTTCATGTAAATGCTGTGTTTTTAGAAACAAACAGACCAAAAATTTACAAGTTCTAATCTCCTACTTTACTTATGAAGCAATATAACATGGTCTACTGCCTTAGTTTATTGCTTTTTTTGTTTGTTTGTTTGTTTCCATGTTTCTAGAAAAATATAAAGTTTCTACATATGTAGAACTTTATATATAGCAGCTCTGTTATTTATTTACTAACCAGCGTGAATTGCTGACAGTCTTCCAGTAGCAATACAAAAAAGTAAACTAATTTTACTGACATTTACTGAAATGGAAAAAATCAGACTCTTGGAGCATGGGGGTTCAATTCCCCATGCTCCCTTTTTATGTTTTTATTATGTGTCTAGCAAAAGATAAAGACTACATGCACTAGTTTTTTTTACTCATTACCCTGTGTGGCATAGAGGTAGAAAGCTTTCTTTTTAGAAAGACACAGTATAGAAGGTTGCTGGTTCGATTCCCCATACTTACTTTTATTTTTTGCTGAAATGTTAAATGTTCTGTTTCTTTCATCCATGCTGGCAAAGAAATACACTGCAAAGATTACTTTTCTTTTGTATGAAAAGCAAAGGAATTTATCATTGTTAGGGATAGGAGCATTTATAATGTGTTTACACAAAAAAATTGCTCTGAAATCTTTGTTCTGTGTCAGAGGGAGGGATCTCTGAGCTGTAAAATGATTGGCTTTCAGCTTCCAGGAAGCAAGACTGCAGTTTCCTGTAAAAGTGTACTAAGTACACTTAGCTGGATGTTCCCAGATAAGGTGAATTATGGGAGCTGACCCCTAGTCCATCCACAGCAAAGGGAGAAAAGAGACACAGCTTGTTGTGTGTTTGTGAGTGTGCTCTGTCTATTGTGACACTTTTGTCTAGTTCTCCTTTAAGCAAATTTAATAAAGGAAATTAGATACTGTATACTGATTTAAAGAATAACACATAACAACCCATAGATTGATTCTTAAGCAACGGTAACTTGAAACAGAATTTGCAACTTGTTTCAAGAAAAATATTTCCCATAATGTCTTTCTTTCTATGGTTCTAAAAGTTTTTTTAAAAAAACAGTGTGTGTAATTGGTTTTGTTTGGGAAAAATTCTAATTTCCTGCCTAAGTGATATTATTTCACAGTGTCCTTTTGGAGATGTGCATATACAGGTTTGTTAGTGTTAATTCAATAAGATTTAGCTTGAACACCCATTTTTAGTTATAGAGTCTTTAACTGTTGATTGCTAAAGTCCATTGCTGATTTTTATCATATTTACATTTGTACAAAACCTACTTCGCATGCAGTAGGGATTTTCAGTTTATTTTGTTGTTGTCTTTATGATTACAGTAAGTGTTGTCATTATGAATATTTAATCAGATCTATATATAATCTCTCAGGTTTAATGAAGCCTTTGTTGGTGATTAGATAAACTGTCTTCATCTGTTATTACTTTTCATGTTCTGTCCCATTAAATATTTTTCTGGTCTTTTGCATTTTGTTCATTACTTCTAAAATATGTTATGTTTTAACTGTGCAAGCCTTTCTACACCACTTTCCTTTGTTAATATTTTGCATCTTCTGTTTTCTACTTTGATGCATTGGGCAGGAGCGTTTAAACAACCTCCAGATCCAGCTTTAACTTTCTAGTGTGGAAATATAAAAGAGATTGAATGAAAATGTAATTTAGATTTTAGCTGGGGGGGCTTGGTGTCAGACGAAGTTTAAAGAGGGTGCCTTGACAAATCACATACTGCATTTTGTTAGCATTGTGTTTTATAAGAACTACAGATATCTTTGTGTCATTTTCTTATGAATGATCCTTAATATAGGCTTCACACTACTGTGAATTTCTTGCTTTTTGCTTTTCTCACCTTGTAATATATACATACTTAATCTTTAAAAATCTTCAAATTCTAATAAAGTGAGAAAGAATAAACAGTATTAGAGGGAGAACAAAAAATGACAGTGGGTCCTATTACCCACTAGGAAGTTTGCCAGTGTGGCTGCAGTCAGTAAAGCTACAGCAGGATTTTATCTTTTTTTATGCTCTCTTTAGAGATGGACGAACTTCCAAAAATCCAGTCTTTTGAAAAAGATCTTTTTCAAAAGAATATCAATAACCATCAACAATTCTTAAAAGTTTGAAAAATCTGAAAAGTCCGAGTTCATTTGAACTCATAAAATCCAATTCAAACATGGGTTCGAGTTCTAGTGCATTTCTAGTTCTCCTATTAAGAAATTTTAAAGGTAAATATTAAAGGATAACTGTATTGCCTCAATGCATTTTTTTATAATTGCTTTATAAAGAGTAAAGGTGTGCAGCACTCCCCATACATTTTATTCCTGATTTCAAGCTTCTCTCTGCCTTCAATTAGCCATGCTGTGAAGGGGGCATAACAATTCTGTCTGCCACTAACTGTCACTCAGAGCTAGCATGCGAGAAAACACTCCTCCCACCCTTGATCAGCTTAATTATGTAGGCTGTATCCTAGCAACTGGACATTTGAAGTTTGTTTGACTGGCAGAGGAGGAGGAGAGAGGTCCTACCATCCAATGACAAATGATATGTTAATCATGGCCCTGGGCCATCTAGGAGGCAGGCTTTTAGCACTCATCTTTGCTGTGTGATATCTAAGGGAGGGAAGCACAGCTGTGAATGTGAGTAAGTGATTTCAGCTGCTGGAAGTATGGACATGTAATGGGGGTGATGTTTTTTTTTTATATATTGTTGTCCTTAAAGTTAATATTGTTGTTAAAGGCATCTGAGGAATTGGATGAATTGTGGTAAGAGCTAAAAATGCTTCGGGGATTTATTCTGTGTTCTTTTTGTAGGAATAATTTCTGCCTTGCTGCTTTATAAATATGTTTAATAGTTTCGTGCAGGAGCACTAACATTTTGACAATGAATATTGTATTGCTTTGTCAAGTTAGCATCTCTAAAGCCATGAATGATCTAATGCTTCTGTTTCCTATAGGCTTACTGAAGTCACTTATTTAAGTCATGTTATGAACACAAAAAAAAAAAATTATCAAGCAAAAAGAGTGATTTTCAATAAAATGTAATTGATAATATCAGTTAACAAAATGTTGACTGTGGAACCAGTAGTTCACCCAAAACCAGGTTCCCATGGGCAGAGGGTGACTATCTGTCACCCTATAAGGAAGGCTAAGGAAATATCAAAAATGTTAGCCTACTCCCCTTTCCACAAACATACATTTGTTTGCAGGTACAGTATATGGAATAAGTGTTGGAAAATTTTCCCATGAACATTTATTATAGTTTTAACGCCAATACCTAGTATATCTATATAGTTTGGTTAGAATAAAGAAGTCAGAATTTAATTTTAAATGCTTTATTGCACAAAATGCAAGACCGTTATGGTCTTGCCCTTGACCCAGCACCTAGGTTGATTTAGTAGAGATGCTAAATCAACCATGCTGAGCATGCTTTACCCAACCAACAGCCAATCAGTAGAAATTACTGTTAGGAACATGCCAAGGTAGTGGGCATTCTGGGAATAAGAACCTGAAATGTCATCTCACTAATGACAACAGCGGGGAATAGCAAAGGGTATAAATTCAACAGAAAATAGAAGAGAGCATGCATAATATGAACATCCATGTGGGGCACTTCTGTCATGTGACATCATTGTGCCACCCTGCCATGTGGCACACTTTCACTTCAGGCTATGTAAATTTTGGAGAAGAGTTACCAGCACCACCATCAGGTTTTTTTTCCCTTTGCTGGTTACTAGATTGGTAGGATGTAAAGATAGATTTAAACCTGCTAATTGAGGTTTCTTGACGAAGAGCGAGGGGAATAGAATTCCAGAGGATGACAGCCACAAGAGAGAAAGGTTTAAGGCGAGAGGAAGCAGTACGAGTGGTGGGTTTGTGCAGATGATTCTGTGATTATCAAAGGGTGCAGGTGGGAACATATGGGGCCACTAGATAGGAAATATACAGGGAGATTTAATAAAAGTTCTTATCATTAAAAATGGTACTAATTTTGCCACAACCAATCGGATGTTAGCTTTCAAATGTTAAATAAATTCTGATTGGTTTGGGCAAAATTAGCACCATTTTTAACGATAAGAACTTTTATTGAATCTCCCTGATAGTGTAGCAGAGTAAAGGGATTTAAATGAAGGCTATCTCCACTAATTTTTTTAACTTTCATTTGTTTTTTGTTTCATTGAAGAACGGGAGGTAAAGGAGCTATGATCTCCTGATCAGGAAAGAGGGGTGTGAACATGACTTTAAAATATGTTTTTCAGAATATTATTTAGGCTGGTTTCAAATGCAACAATGGATTATCACAAATATGCGTTCTTAAATTGCCAAACGTTAAAGGCATGGTATGCCTACTTAGCGATACCATGCCTTTATAAATAAGGCCCCATGTGGGGATAGTTGAAATTTTTCTAACATACAGCAGTGACAACTTACTCATTCCTTTTTGGACCTACTAGGAAGTTCTGACCATAAGGCTAATTATTTTTTGAGGCAAGCCTTTTTACAGCACATAGTTTTACATATAGACACTCCTTAATTTTGGTCCCTTTATCTTTCTAAATAGGTCATATCCATCTATTAGCACAGACTATTTTTCTCATCCCACCATTTCTCAGCAATTGCAATTGTATTATAATTTTTAAACTTGCAATTAAATCAAGTTCCCAGAACTTGCTTAAAAAAGCTGCATTATCAAGGAGACATTGAACTTTGCCTACCTGTGCTCTTTTGTGCACATAACTACCTGTCACAAACCCTCCAGTCCAGTCTGCTTATTTACCTATCAGTTATTGGAAAATATACTGAAAGTAACCGACAAGTCAATAAAACAGAATGGGCAAGGAGGGGTAGTGAACAAATCTATATAGCACACACTTAATATTTTTCAATACCTATAATGATAGGCCGCCACTACATTCTGAGACAGTGCAATGGCCTGCTAAATATATCTAACTATAACAATCCTGTAAGAAAAAAGTTATCCACACCTGTTACTCTATACACAGTTTTATATATATATCTAAACAGCGCATCACATGCAGTAGCGTAACTTCGATGACACAGGTTCGTTTTGGGATATACTCAGATTAGGACAATTAACCTTTAAATTATTTTATATAATTTATTAAAAGGAAACAAAAGAGTGCATAAAAAAATACAGAAAATGGTAGGTTAAATTACTGAACATAAAAGGTAACAACACATATTTGAGAGTAAATGGGATAAAAGAAAGAATACCTAAGAATAAATGGCATCTGAAAAGTCCGTGAGCACAGTACAGGAAACTTGTTAATCCAATATAGGAAAAAAGTCCAATGGAAGCCAATATATGGTCAGTCCGATTGGCTAGATGTTCCTTGAGTTGATGTTATGACGAACTCATGGGTGGGGTCCACTATCCCAATTTATCCTTTCTCCTGAAAATGGGAGCAGTCTGGTCTCTAGAGGGGTTTGTTTGGCCCCTGCCTGAAAGGCCTTTCCTATTTTTGGAGGAAACTTTTAATTTCTATCTGCCCTCTAGTCTATACTGTGAATACTGTACATGTCACATTCAAAATATTAACATTGTTGTCATTCACTAATTTTAAACAATAAAAGGAAACCAAACATGACACATGTTTGAGTTTATATGACTAAGAAGGATAATATCTCAAGTTTTTCTTATGATATCATCTTCTGCAAGGTATCTATAGATGCTGCTTTAATTCCAGTATAAACTGACAGTATTTGTGAAAATATTACATAATTGTTTACTGAATTATTAGGAAATATGAATTAACTTTGAACTGACATTTGGTTTTAGCTGTGTTTCAAGCAGCAGACCTCCTGCTGTTACAGTGCCACAAAGACTTGTGCCACAAAGCTTGTTTCACACCTGTTGCCTCTTTGAACAGACCTCATGCTGGGTTAAACAAATAAAGGAAAACACAGTCTTTGCAAATGATCAGGCAGAGATTTGGTTAAGTCTCTGACTACATGAAAATTGGACCATGTGAGAGTTGCTAAACTGCTTGACACTGCTATTGAGGTAGGATAAATTTGAAAATTACTGCTGCAATTACAGATATTGTTTATGGGATTTAACATGGAACTCACTTTTGTGACACTACCTTCTGTTTCATACATTACTTTTATGTAATAACAGTGGTACATCCCAAACAGTCATACTATTCCTCCCCTGCTCTCCACCCTTTTTGTCACAATATAATTTACAGGCCCTCAACCACCTCCCTTAAAGTCCCATCCAACATTTTAATGATCTTTCCCCGTGCACAGAACACCCATATCTATTTATGTGCAATGTATCACATCTCTGCCTTCCTAATGTAGGATGTGGGACAGGTAAGATTTCAGAAAAAATAACCTCAGTAGACCTGCCCTTAAGCTTATGACCTAAGTCTATCTGTGGTATTCACAATGTTCGACTAAAACAATCTTTTTTAGTCGACAAATAACCCTGTTTGGCTTCCTTGTAATAGTGTTCACTATTTCTCTAGTTTAGCCCTTGTTCCCTTCCCCCATAACTACAGTGACTAGTTGATCAAACCAATTGAAACTGCCATACCAGACTTCACACGCGCCATTTCCACACAAGCTGGCAAATATGTTTGAATAGGTTAATACAGGACCAGCTTCTGTCTGTCTCTTTCCCCTCTCAGGCTTTCTAACTGTAACCCAGCTGTCTACCTTGTTTTCCTGCAACCAGACTCGCCTTTCATGCCGACAATTAAATACAGGTGCCATCTAGAATATGCAGAACAGCTTTGGATTTCTGTATACAAAAATGGAAATTATTGATATGCAGAGGGTCTAGAAAACAAACTCAATAAGCAAAATAGTGGGGCTCAGCTATGAAGCTAGACAAGCTAGGGTTATTCACATTGAAACTTTAAGGAACAAAAGGTTAGGCTTCTGCCAGAAGGACAATGTCCAAGTCCAAGACAGTAGTTATGTTATTATTACATACGGGGGAAGGGGGAGTATTTCATTGCCTGATGCATTTAGCAGATACTAAATAGATATGAGAAAAGGTTTGGCTGCAGTGGGGGTTCAATGCATTAAAAACTTTATTTCTGGTATTAACAGATATAACTCTATAACAAATTTATCCAGATGACAATTCTTTCAATTGCTACTGTATCTGGAGTTAGGAAATAATCTGTCACCCTTTTTTGATACAAATTGGATGTCTTAAAATTGACTGTTCACACTTTTCTATATCAGCTGTTATATAGACAGGAATCATGAGTAGGGTTGAGCTAGAAAGACTTTTTATTCAAACCCAACAACTGTAAAAATAATGTTCATACTTACTTTAAATACAGGGGAATCTTTCAGTATGATAAACAGCTGGTGACTTTCAACCCACTCTCATCTAAGTTCATACAAGCAAGCTGTTTAATATTGTTGCTATAGAAACTGCTATGAATGAAACCTCAATCAAAGCCATGGCATTGCATCAAGGTATGATGGGCATTGCTAAGCTGTCACTGGTCTGATAAATAAGCCATCAATCCGTAGTACAAAACATGTCAAATAAAACCCTGAAGGTGAAATATCAATAAATTAAAAGGTTAGAATGTTTTTAAAAATTGGTATTTGAGTAAAAGAGAATATATTTATATATCTTATATCCGCTTCAGGTTCAGAATTTTATAATAAGTAGAAATTAAGTGTTTTTGTTTTGTTTATAGAAATGCATACAAAGCATTTTAACAAATCATCAAAAAGTATGCTTTGTATATTTTAATTAATTTTATGTTATTTTAGAGAAATAATCTTTTCACTAACATACTGTCTTTCTACAACCAAATGACATTGCAATGGTGCAGCATTAAAGCAAAGTTCAAATAAAGTGCTTGACTATAAATTGTATTGTGTATTCTGAATTGAGAAAGCCAGTCGGGTGACTAGCGAAACGTCTTCAAGAACTAAACTTTAAGTCCAGTTGGTCTAACTGAACACCACAGATATTTTGTTGGAAAGTAACTCGCCAGTTTTGTCTATCTCTCTATCTCTACTTTTAGGTGTATACCAGTAGATAAAACTGAAATAAGCATAGAAATAAAAATGCAAAGTTTTAGAAACTGGTGATGTTTCGAGAAATGGTACAGAAATCATGCTTGACTCTTCATTTTTAACTTTCGAATACTAGATTTAGCAAGATTTTTAGCTAAGAGCTAGATGTTCAATAATGGGTATAAAAAGCTTTCTAACAGTGGTTCTCAAGGTTGTTTGCACACTTGGCCAATACAAATTTCTCCCAGCACACCTATGTTCTTAATGTTGGACTTAATGCTGTTATTACATATTCATGCAGTTATTTAGTACATTTTGTAATCAAATTAGATTGTAATCAATGTAGTGTAAACAATAATATACTGGTGCTCAGAAAATTTTCTGAGTTAGAGATTTACTAACCAATTCAACATCAGTTAGCATGACTTTAAAGGAGAACTAAAGTCCCCAGACAACATTGTAACAATAGACAGCACAATCGCAAACACACAACAAGCTGTGTCTCATCTCTCCCTTTGCTGTGGATGCTGGGTGATTTATGAAATTAACCTGGGGGTACTAGAGGTCAGCTCCCATAATTCACCTTATCTGGGCACACTCAGCTAAGTGTACGCAGTACACTTCACAGGAAACTGCAGTCTTGCTTCCTGGAACCTGACAGACAATCATGTTGCAGCTTAGAGATCCCTCCCTCTGACACAGAAAAAAGATTTCTGTGCATTTTTTTGTGTAAAAACATTACAAATGCTCCTATCCCAAACAATGATAAATTCTTTTGACTTTCATACAAAAAAGAAAAGTAATCTTTGCAGTGTATGTCTTTGCTAGCATGAATGTAACAAATAGAATATTAACGTTTCAGTAAAAATAAAAATAAATATGGGGAATCGAACCAGCAACCTTCTATACTGTGTTTTTCTTAAAAAAAAAATGCTTGCTATGCCATAAGGGCTAATAAGTAAAAAACTAGTACATGTCTTTCTCTGAGATTCAATTAAAGTTCTTATCATTTAAAATAGTGCTAATTTTGCCCCGACTAATCAGATGTTAACATTTTAAAGCTAACATCTGATTGGCTGGGGTAAAATTAAGACTATTTTAAAGACAAGAACTCTTATTGAATAACCCTGTCTATCTTTTGCTGGACACATAATAAAAACAAAAAAGGGAGCATGGGGAATTGAACCTGTGTCCCAAGAGTCTGACTTTTTCGGAACTCAGCACTTTAGCAGAACTCGCAACCAGTGAACTTGCAATCTGGAAGACTGTCAGCAATACAGGCTGGTTGGTAAATAAATGACAGAGCTGCAATATATAAAGTTTGTATATATGTAGAAACTTTATATTTTTCTAAAAACATGATGGAAACAAACAAACAAAAAAAGAAATAAACTCAGGCAGTAGACTATGTTATATTGTTTTATAAGTAAACTAGGGGATTAGAACCTGAGACTTCTTGGTCCTAAAAACATAGCATTTACATGGTGCGCCACCAGCAACTCAACTGCGATTATATATAAAGAGAAGCTAGAAACTTTGTGCATAAAGACAGTGAATCCTGGGGTTAGGGGGAGTGGCTCTTTGAAGCCAACACGGGCTATAAGTTGTACTGGCAACAACATGGAAGCCTCCTTTGTTACTGAATATATTACTTATATCTACTAAATGCAAATAACTAGAGAAGAATACTTCAATGTGTAGGTACTCTGGAGAGAAAAGCTTTCACATTAGGATTTTAAAAAATTAACAGGGAGATTCATTAAAAGAGATTCAATAAAAGTTCTTATCGTTAAAAATGGTGATAATTTTGCCCCAACCAATCAGATGTTAGCTTTCAAATGTTAAATAAGATCTGATTGGTTGGGGCAAAATTAGCACCATTTTTAATGATACGAACTTTTATTGAATCTCTCTGTAAGTTTGGTTCTCTTTTAACTCCTTTATTTCAATGTCTGCGCGGGTTTTGTAGCCAGCGCACCAAATTCCATATTGGGTTTGGCGACTTTTAACAAGACATTTAATGTCAGCTAAAGTCTTGCTGTGGGAAATCCCTTTCAGAATTTACCTACAGCAACAAACCCAGTATTGAATTCTCGGAGCAATAACAGCTCTGGGTAAATCTTTCTGCCTGCATATTATTTTTAGTGTAGTATGACATATTTTTAGAAAAAATATAAGTTTTACTTTGGAAAATATTTAACCACACATCTGGCTCTCTGAAGACACACCTTTTTAGAAACCCTGCTGTATAAATTTGTGGTTTTAACTATTACAGATTTTTAGCAACACACGTAGAACTAAACTCACCACAAAATTACACAAACTGGAACTCAATATTTTAAGTATATACTTAATGGCCCTAGCTTTAAGGGCCATATTTTAGAAAGTAACATGCCATGGTTGCACAAACCCTATTTATGTGTCTGTGTGTTGTGCTGTTTAAAGTAAAGAGGGCATGTAAATTTCAAACTCTGTGAAATGTATTGAGTAATGTATATTTATTATTGGTCTTTTGTTTTCTTAATTTTAAGACTTTCATTTGGAAATTGTGTGTGTGTGTTTGTGTGAGAGGGGGAGGCACATACAGGGTTATTCAATAAATGTTCTTATTGTTAAAAATGGTGCTAATTTTGCCCCAACCAATCAGATCTTATTTAACATTTGAAAGCTAACATCTGATTGGTTGGGGCAAAATTAGCACCATTTTAAACAATAAGAACTTTTATTGAATAACCCTGATAGTATAAGAGTTGCCTCCAATCAGGTGTATCTAAATAAGAAAGTGGATTTCAGGCTTGATTACACTTTCAAAGAGAGGTGTCTTTAATTAAGGAAGTGTCAGGTGGGCTTTAAGAAATTGGGACAAAAATATCCGGACAGTTGCTGATAATTTCAGGAACGCTCTCATGTATTCTTTGGCAAAAATATAGAATTCTTTTCTGATACAAATGTCATATTTCTAATTTAAAAACTGTAAAGGAAATCCAGTCCAAAAAATGAAAGAAAGAAAAACCCAGGCAAATTGTTTATCCCTAAAATTTCCTTTGGGAAATTGATTTGGGAAGTTTTTACACAAATTTTGTAATAGATTTAATAGGATTATTTCTAAAAGAGCTTCTTATATTTCATGTTACTGTATGCTAGCAAATGTCAAAACAATATTCTGGAGAAGATATTATGCTAATAGCTTAAAGCTTAATGATGTCTTCTGCACTATGAAAAATGTAATCACACTGACCTTTTCAAAGTGCAAAACACATAAAACAAAAAGTATATACAAAACTCTTACCCTTCCTCCTCTTGCATCACAAATCAAATATATTTAGTAATTTGCTAGAAATCAGACCATGAACATTTATGTTTCGTACATATTGGGACATGTGCCGGCATAGACAATATGAACCAGTTATCAGTGGTTGCAAAAAATAAATATTAGGGGGAACAATAGACTGTCAAGTCCTACTATCAGTTGTAACTTAGTACACTGCTAATTTAAGCATCCTCAGTCTGCTTTACAAAGGAAACACTTAAAGGGTTACTGTATTGCCTCAATGCATTTTTTCTTTATAATTGCTTTATAAAGAGTAATGGTATGCAGCCCTCCCCATACATTTTTTTCCTGATTTCGAGCCACTCTCTGCCTTCAATTAGCCTTCAGTTAGCCATGCAGTGAAGGCGGTGTAACAATTCTGTCTGCCTCTAACTGTCATTAAAAGCTAACATGCGAAAAAACACACACCAGTGATCAGCTTGATTATGTCGGCTGTATCCTAGAAACAGGATATTTCAAGTTTGTTTTACTGGCAGAGGAGGAGGAGAGAGTTTGTAACAGACATTCCCACCAGCCAATTACAAGTGTTATGTTAATCATGACCCTGGGCCACTCATCTTTGCTGTGCGATATCTAAGGGAGGGCAGCATGGCGGTAAATGTGAGTAAGTGATTTCAGCTGCTGGAAGTGTGGACATGTAATGGGAGTGATGCTGTTTTTTTTATATTGTTGTCCTTTAAGCATGCTCAGTGTGCTTTACAAAGGGAAAAAGAAAGAGTCTGTATTTTCTTTAGTCTTTTGGGAGTGGGAATTGTGAGTAAAAAATAAAGTAAAAGTAAGTCCTTATTACCACTTAATGGTAATGATACATTGCAGTCAATTACACTAAACCAACTAATGTAATGCACCTAATTTTGACAAGGAATAGCTTGTTCTCTAGTTATCTCATGGACAATAGTGATGGCCCAGTTCGCGGATCCGAACCCGAATCCACGGCAGATTTACCTCATTCGCGAATGGCGGATATCGCAGATTTTCCGATTTTCCGCCTTCCAAACTTTTCTGAACCGCCTTTTCCAAAATTTTCGAAATTACGAGGATTTCTCGTATTTTCAAAAATGCATGGAAACCCGTATTTTTGAAAATTTTTGAAATTACGAGGATTTTACGTATTTTCGAAAATGCGGTAAAATACGTATTTTTGAAAATTTTAGAAATTACGAGGATTTCTCGTATTTTTGAGAATTTTTTCATTTTAATGGGTCCGCTCACGGATTTTCGAATTTTCTAATTTTTTCAAAAATTTGCGGATCCTCGAGCGGACCGGATTTTGCAAAGTTCGGACATCTCTAATGGACAACTGACAAGGTCTACTAAATGTGGCAACATTTTCTGATTTTCAAAAAAATCTCCTATCATGAAAGTTTGTAACATTTTAAAATATTATTGGGTAGTTATATATTACAAGCCCCACCAAGAATCAATTCATTCCCTTCTGTTTGAAACCACATACAATTTTAAAAGAAAACATAAAAAATGCATTAGAATGCAGTATATTGAAAATGTTTACTGAATTTGTGTGCTGAATTTAAATAAAAATTCCCTAAATTACACTAACCTCTGAATCTGCTTTCAAAATGAACCAAAATGCCACACTCCACACTAACTCCTCCAGTTGAAAACTGCTCTAATATAAGTCATCTAGAATGTAAGAATAAGTTCAACCTGCAAGCTTTAAGTAAAATAGCTTTTATAATTTTCTTGGCTTTTTAAGGTAATTTTAGGAATCATCCAAGGTCCATGTTACTTTTTTAATTTTAAAAGCCATGAATTGCTTTAACATGCTGTTACAACTTAAAAAAACAAAATAAATGAATGGAACAATTGCCACTACTCTGGGATGTCAAATTCTCCCAAGTAAAAACTTCACATTGCCTCCATAGAACATGCATTTTTTGTTTGTTGGTTGATAGTATGGTATGATAATAAGAGTAGACTGTGTGAGTGTGTAAATGTATATTATTGAAAGGATGTAAAGACATCACATTTCATGTGTCTTCATGCATTGACTATTCAGGCATATGATATTCAGGTAATGCTCCAAAATGTGACTCTTTTATTCTGACCATTACTCCTTTGTATCTTTCGCGCATTCTCCATTGACACTTACTATCCCTAAAATATTTAAATGTATTTTTTTGTAAAAAAGCAAATCTAGCATCATAGATACCGTAAAATATAATAATTCTAATATATTTGTTTGTTAAAAGTATTTTTTAATGTACAGTACCACTTAAATTATGCAAGTTACCTTTAAAAAAAAATCTGTAATGGTGTAAATAATTCCTACAAAACACTGTCCTAACCAAAAAGCTTATGGGGTGTAAAATTATTATTAATGATACATGAAAGCCAAACAGGCTTTATGCCTGGGGAATCTACATCTACAAAACCTGCAGGACACTCATACACTGAAAGTCAACCTTAGCAAATCAAGGCATAACAATAATTCACAACTAGAATTTGAGTATTTCATTCTTTACTCTTATTTTCAGGTGGGCAAAAGGTGGGCAGATTCTCAAGGAAGTGACAGAAGAGACATATGAAATTGTTGTTGACTATACCTTCTTCACTGAGCCAATATCCTGTGAGGTGACAAATGCCTTGGGCAGCACCAATGTCAGCAGAACAGTGGATGTATACTGTAAGAAATTTGCCGCATGAGATTCAGAAATACATTACAAAACAATGTTATTTTAACAATTTAACAATGTTAGATGACTGAACTATTTATCTCTTTGCTAACCATTTCTCCATTATTATTGTGAATATGCAACTGAACTGTTTTGTTTATTTATTTTCTCAATGTTTAATAATATTTGTGGAATATAACCTATAAAACATTACAGTCTAAGTATTTGCAGCCAGGTGAGGTTGAAGTTTTCCTTTTTGAAATGATCCAGTTACTATTCTTTACTGGAAATAAAGCTTTAAATAAGACTAAACAATTAAAGGGTATTCTACATAGTATCTAGACGGCTATATTTTAGAGAATGAGTCTTCAAAGCATATCTGCCCATTATAAGAAGCATGGCTATTGACACTATGGCTGTGCCAATTGTCACTTTCATACACTGATACAAGCAGTTTTGGGGATTTCATACAGATCAGATGTTTGTTGTCTTCTTATTGCTTCCTGACTATTTCAGAATCAAAAATCTACTTAAGCTTAAATTTATTTGAAATGTCATCTAGTTTGAAGGATTTTAAGTTGTTGCATAGAACAAATATATTTCATGGGCTCAACTTCAATTAACGTAGTAACAGTATTAAGAAATTCTTACTTATTAAATTAGGTGGCTCAGGTGTACAAACCCCAAGCCCAATGCTGTGCACATTCAAAACATGGAAACCATAATTACTCTCATTTGCAGGTAATCCTACCCAATAGTCTCAGTGGCCCAGGTGCAAGACACCCCAGGCCCGTCGCAAGGCAGCAATTATCAGCAATCAATATCAAAATATGAGGTGTCTGCACAAACTGGAACAATGGAGACGTTGTGGTGGTGTTTACAAAAGCCTTTATTTCACATACGCCTTACGCGTTTTGGACTTAGCAGTCATTAATCATTGGCATAAAAATTTGTCTGTACAAATACTCCTTTATACAAAATCACACCCACATGTGACATTCCTACGTAACACGCTGCACCATCTCTCAAAAGGGAATTCACAGCCGCTATGATGTTTTACCCCTTCGGAGCGTATCCCTGGCATGTACAGAAGGTAACAGCATTATAGTATTCTCCACATCTATGAGAGAATACACTTCATTAGTATTACACTGTGACAAAATATCGCATCCAATATAGTGATACCCATTAGTACATATCATGACAAATTATAACTTGTATCACCTCCCATAACAGCGTAAAAGCCATTAATAATCTGTTACGAATATTAAAAATATAACTTATACACCTCAGGTAAGTGGACCTTAATTATTTATTAATCGATAAAACAATTGACATCCACCACTGTATTCATGTCATTCGGATACCTAGTATCAAGACGAAATACCCATTGTGTTTCCTGTTTTAATAACTGTTTTGAATAATAATGTTGATTCCTATTCCTAGAATCCATTTTGATATATTGTATTCCTTGTATTTACAACATGTTAATATTACTGTTGTTGCAAGCACAAAAATGCCTCGCTACTGGGCTGTTTGGATCTTTATTCTTAATTGCTCTAATGTGCTCACAAATTCTAAAGTTCTAATGGTACAACCCACATACTGTGAGTTACATGTACAGCATTTTAGAAGAAAAAATAACATGTGTTGTGCTTTATGCTTAGTTTATATATTCTTTAATAAAGAAACATTTGCCTGCATTCAAATTAGTAAAATCCTGTCCTATTTTTACAAATCTGCATGTTATACATCTAGAATGTACGCACTTAAACATGCCTCGATACCCCAACCAATTATCAGTGGGGATAGAGATATTAATAAACTCACACAATTGGTTACCTAGTGTCCTGGCCCATATAGGTATAAAACCGATAGCCCTCATCCACTACTTAATTACCCAAGTAATGGGTAATCACTCTTTGTTATATTTGGTGTTCATACAAATACAAATATAGTACCCATATATTTTTCCCCCTTGGTTTTAATGATAATGACCTATCCATTCTAAATGCCTTCAAAAAATGCTGCATCCAAATTGGACTGGCTATATCCTCTGTCAAGGAATCTATTCCGTAAGTTACATGCTTGAATTAAGAATTCCTCATCCGTAGTACAATTTCTGACTTAGGAGAATACCCCTGATGCAGTGTTTAGAGTGACAGGATTCAGCATGTAACAACATATTTTTAGAACATTTTTTCCTGAAACTGTTGTAAAAATTTGACATTGATGTATATGGATAGACAGGTCCAAATAGTGGGTCACCCTTCCACCATAGGACCAGGTGAATTTCAAATTATTCTCATAATTTTTTAAACTCTGAGTGCTAAGAACTTTTTTTCTGTGCCCTCCCACACCCATAATATAGTCTAAATACTGTTTATGATGTCAGATCTTATTAATATATGGATGTGAGGGGCGATCCTGTATGAGGTTGCATTCCTCCCACCACTCGAGGTAAAGATTTGCATATGTGGGGGCAAATTTCGCCCCCATTGCTGTCCCTTGTGTCTGGAGGTAGTACTTTTTATCAAATACAAAGTAATTATGAGTTAATAAATAATTAACTGCCTCTATGATGAACACTTTCCATTCTAATGGATAATCAAAGGCATCTAAATGATACTGTATGGCCTTTAGGCCAAGTCCATGAGGAATACAGGAGTAAAGTGATGTCACATCTATGGTAATTAAATCAAAATTTAGAAAAAGGGCTGGACATGCCCTTTAACGAGCATTCTATAAGAACTTGGTTCCAATTAGTAATAAAATCTGGATCCAAGTCATTATCTACTTTAAAAGAGGGTTGCTTATGAAGTCTCAGACCTCTAGGAATCATACCTGACTCCAAATATTTCTCAAGAGTGACCATGTACCACCAAACTCTAGTTTCTTTACTCATACATCTTTCCAATTTTAAAAAGGATGTTTTAATATCCTTGTCCGAATTGTTTATGTTAACGTTAAACACATTTTGTATCTGTTTGTATATTGTATCCTTTAAGTTGTTGTAATAATATAAATATAATGTTTATATGTTACTGGGATATATATATTGTGTTGTAAATGGCTCAAAATATAAAGATGGAATAGGCACCGCACACCACATTTAGTCATATAATTCTTAATTTGAAGAGAGGTTCAGTGTCTATGTAGGCTGTCAAACATTTTTTTTAGGGCCAGGTAATTGTTTTTAATAGAAAGTTATTGTGACTGTATCATAAAGTGAAATGTAACTTTTGGGGGGCCAGAAATTGTTGTGATATTGACTGTCACGTTTCTTTTAAGTGAAAGATAACTCAAATATCTAGGTAATATAAGCTATCCAAAGGACAAATTAAGTTACACATGTAACTAATTACCACATACAAACAACAATGTGGAATCATTTTAGTTTTAGCCATTTTACATGGCCCCATCAAAATAGTTTCATTGTGTTGTTTAAAAAAGTTTGGGTGACCAGAATATGATGCAAGACCAAATTTTTATTATATTGCACATATGACTGTAATCACTGCAGACATGCAGGACTATATTCATTAATATTATCATGTCTCTCTATTTCCTCTCCCAGTTTTTTTTTTCCTGTAACTAGTCACATGTCTGGACTGTTTTTCTTTTCAGTAAAATCCCTTTGAAAGTGTGACCATTCTGCCCATGAACACCTAAGAGACTTCTAACCTAGAATATAGCCTTCTTGACCCCTATAATAAATACATTTGTACATAATCCATATAAGAATGTGGAACCTACAGACTTTTGGTAAACAACTCTTCTGTTTCATTATCTACAGTTGGACCTAGAATGTCTGCAGAACCTGAATCTATTGTCGTAGACATTGCCTCAGATGCTACATTTCACTGTGCTTGGATTGGTAACCCTTCACTTACTATAGTATGGATGAAACGTGGCTCGGGTGTGGTGAGTTTGGACTTATCTCAGGCTTTAAATATTTTGGTTTAATGCCGTTTCCTCAATACCACAAAGGAAAAATATTTGTTGGAAGGAAACCATTGAAATATCATAATAAATGTTTGGGGGAATGTCTGCTCCTCCATTGATTGACTTTTGTGTTGTAAAACGGTGAAACATTACATCAAATTCAAAATTTCTTTTGAGAAATTCTGTTTTAAACAGAACACAATTCACTGTATAGGAAGAGTCAATATACATTATATTTTCCCTTTAAAAGTTAATATAACATCATACTTCAATGTTCAGTTATCTGTATTTTAATAGTAGTAGTAGAGAATTGTACCGTGTTAGCCATAGATGAAAGTGAAGACATCTTGGATATAAAGTAATACCTTTTATTGGCTAACTAAAATGATTGAAAATGCAAGCTTTCGAAGCACTAGGCTACTTCCTCAGGCATGATACAATACTGAATTTTGTAAAGCACTCTATTTTATACATACTAGAACAAAGACTTTCTGATATTACACAGATGTTATCTCTTGCCTCCATATCTGATTGGCAATGGCTGTATTTTACTGAAATAGTGATAGCAAACAAAAGTAACAGTATTCCAATATAGAGTGTTTATAGGTACTGCACTGTCCATTAGGATTGCAAATTTACAACAGTAAAACTAGCGCTGGTCTTAATAATTTTGTATATATACCTGCCAATGGAAGAAGAAAAAAACACCCATCCACTAAACTATGGTATACATCTCTTATTTATAATACTTAATATTATTTTTTCAATTAATGTAACATAGGAGTCCAGATAAAATTTATTTTATTACCAAAATAATGTTTTATTCCAGATACTTCCAGACTTACATTAGGCTAGTTGCATTTCATTAATTTCTTAAACCATGGTGGAATAAATTAGCCCATTGTAGTAATATAAAGTTCAGTGATTAACATCCTTTCCTGGGCATTTAGAAGACATACATTATTGTATTATTTCAGTTCACAAATTTTATGACATGTTATAGTCAGCACAAATTTACTAGTAAAAAATGTACATACTAGTACATACTCTACTGTAGATATAAATGTAAAAAAATGTTGATACAAGCAGGTGAGCTACTTGGGTTATATATTTTTTTTTACAGTTTTTGGTTAGTTATGGAAAGACTGGTGTTTTTCTGTACATCTATATTATATATAGTATGTGCATCTTTCTAATGATAGATTTTGGTAGGGTGAGATTTTTTCAACATCTTACATTCTGGTGTCAAGCTGAACATTCTGAATAGGCATGGAGAAGCAGTTATTCAAAATCTTCTTAAGACTGTTTAAGGAAATTTTGAAATACCTCCCCGAACTTACTTACATTTATAGGTATAACATAGTTAGCCTTAATGATTAGATTCCCCACTCCAAATGCCCCAGAATTCATGTAGAGGTAATTTGCATACTTTAGTTGCATAAAATATACCAACATGACTATATGTTATTATATTACGTTGTATTCAGATTTAAAAACTACATGTGCAGTTAAACTTGCTATTAAGGAATGATTGAACACCTTTTTAAAACATTTTTGTTCATTTATAGGTTCTCAGCAATGAAAACTCCTTAACCTTAAGAAATGTTCACCAAGAAGATGCTGGAAAGTATGTTTGCAGAGCAGTAGTTCCTCGAGTGGGAGCTGGGGAAAGAGACATTACACTTACAGTAAATGGTATGTCTGTAAAATTGCTTTACAAAAAGTATATGCATTAATTCTCATTTGAAAAAAAAGTCAAAAGTCAATGCAAGCACAAACCTTAATTTATACATTTATCTAAGTAATGTTTTGAGGTTTCATCAGTGTATTTCTAGAATCATTATCACATTATCCTTGTATGTGGCAAGGTCCCAATATAAAATCAGGCAATGCAGTTAGAAACTCTCAAAATGAGGTACCTGTTTTTCCTACTCTTCATTCAACCAGTCCTACTGTTAATCTCAAGATCTTTAAATAACAACAATTACTATACATTTAAAACAGCCATATTTAACAACGAATAATGAATAGAGATGGCCGAAACTACATTGTTTCGTTCCATTTTTGGAAAAATCCCGAAGATCCAAAGATCCGAAAACGTAACAAATTTTCGAAGATTTTTGAATGTTCAGAGCTATTTTCGATAATTTTCGAAAATATCTTTGAACGTTCGAAAACCAGAAACTTTCGATTTTCTGATCATATTTTTGAGGATTTTCGAACGTTCAAAGATATTTTTGGAAATGATCAAAAATAGCTCCGTACATTCGAAAATCTTCGAAAATTTGTTCCAAAGTCCCGAAATCCGGAGGATCCGTCCATATTCAGCATCATTCAGTATCATGTGTGTGACGAGAGTTCTAAGGACCACAAGGCAACATTTCAGCCCTTGTATATCGACCTTTATCAAGCTCACACAACAGTGCAATAGTGCTCAAGGCAGAATATTAAAGGGTTCAACTAGCTCTTAACTTCCATTAAGAGACGTGAGTGCTAAAATAAGTGTTAAAATATTGAATGGTATTAAAAATATGTAAAGTGATATTAAAATATGGGGTGATATTAAAAATACTGTGCATAAAAATGTCTAATGATAGATCTCAAAATAAACTAATTTGCTGTAAAAGGCCATAATTATCTATAAAAAAATCTAATATATATATAAACAAAGGACCTATAAATAATTCTATAATACTTTAGGAAACAACATTGAAAAAACAGCAGCTTTAGAGTAAATATACCTTCATATCTTAACAGCACTCTCAATAGTATACATAATAAAGTGCATTAATATATAAGGGATAAAGATAATTAATGACCAGACACACTGATCAAAGTACAGGAGAGCTTAATTTAAATCTAAGGTATGTCAGCGTTCATCAATAAAATATTTGTAAGAGCAATATTAATTTAGTCCATTTCGAGCCAAAGTATTAAGGGTCTTGATCCAAAATGTCTCTTTCCTAAGGAGCATATTGGTTCTATTGCCACCTCTTCTTGGTAATGGTATATGATCAATTCCAAGAAATTTTAAATCAGATGTGGTTTGTCTAAAAAATGATAACCAATCCCAGTGAGGTGCTACAAGCTTGTCTATTTGTGAATAGAGATGAACTAGAACTCAAACTTATCAAGTTCCAACGGACTCAGACTTCTCGAACTATCCCAGGATTTCTTAGACTTTTGAACATTCCATAATTATTCCATAAACGATTCAAACATTCGATAATTATCGAATTCGAAAATCGAATGATTTTATGGGATAATTCTCAAATGTTCAAATTGTTTATGGGATAATTATTGAAAATCGAGCACGGGAGCTCGAAAGCTTTTTGAAAGTTCTGGATATTCAAACGTGTTCCCCAGACCATTTCCCAGGGCCCAGAGCTATTTACATTAAGTTACCATTGATATTTTAATTGTATTTCATTAGAACTTTTTTTCTAACTATTTGACTCCCATTGACTTAAATGGGTCCTTATTCGAACTTTCCATATATTTCGAAAACGGACCGAACTTTCGGAAGTTCGGCCATCTCTATTTGTGAAGTGAGTGGTACAGTGGTGTAATTGTTTAATACCACTTTAAAAGCAGTCCATTCTGTTCTGTATCTTTATCTGAGACATTTCACCCAGTCTATGTGCTGAAGGGATTTTTTTTAACAGCATAGAATTTGCTTAAATACCTTTGTTAACCCAGTGCACTTCTATTTTTGCAGCATATATTAAATGACAATATTGTGATCACTATTCCCTACAATTCCCATTACTTTAATCTCCATAATGATCTCAGGAGTATTAGATATTGCCAAAGCATAATTTCTTGTACAAACATTTACTATCTTTGAAATAAAATTTAGGAACTTGATACCTTTAGCTAATCCCCTACTTTAATTAATGTCAAGCTATTTAAAATTACCCATAGCTAGAACATGCCCCAAACCTGTGGCCTATGCATATGGAGTCAACTTGCTTCCTCTTCACTAGCATTCACTAGCATTCATCTTTTAAATTTGGCTTTAATTAACATAATTTAACATAAATACATACCTCCTCCCTTTTTCATTTAAAAACTGATAGTTCTAATTCTCCATTTTATCCAGCCAGGCTTCTTACATTGGAAACATACATTTTAGATTTAGATCTACCCCAGTGATGTCCACAGTTCCCTCCCCCCATACCTAGTTTAAAATCATCTCCAACCCTCATATTTCTCTTTTTACCACTAATAGTTACAAACCAAGAAGAATGTGTTTTGAGGCAGGTACTTCAAAAAGCCCAGTAGATGTAGTTTTTCAGTAAACTGACTTAAAGCAAATTTAAGTCAGTTTAATATATATATTTATTACATTTCAAATCATCCTCTACATACTGCATACACCTAGAATAGTCTAATTACTAAGTATCTAGATTAACATAGCCAGCTTGTTAATTGAAGCAATGTAATTTATAATTCATTGCCACCTGACTCGTGAAACAATATAATACCATTTTAAGCCATCAGCTTTAAACTTGGAGTAATATTTGTGCACCAGCTGTCCCTCCTGCTGGTCTTAACACCCCACCCCCTGTCTCTTTCTTCAACTCCTGCTGGTCCTGGACACACAGACATGAATAAACCCTGCCACACACACAGACACAAATTATGTTACTCAATCACCCCCTCCCCAGCATATTCTTAACTCTACCTTTGTTGTGGTCAATAATTTGTGCAATTCAGTAACTTTATTTACTAGTGCATTGATTATAAGGCTATTATTTACAGTTTAATCATATTGAGATCCATAGCAGGGGTAAATTATAACACTATTAAGTATCGGTGTATGATTTTTAGACCATAATGATCAGTTTCTATCACAGACAAGACCATTTTACTTTTACACGTTGCATTTATAGGTTGGGAAATCATAGTACACAGTTCTGGGATAGCACCTGAAAAAGTATCTTTTGCACTTATTTTGGCAACAGGTAATTTTTGGCAACTATGGTTCCATATTATTTCAGTCATAGCTGACTGTTCTGTGGCATCAGAGAATAAATAATAAGATTTATGTTTACAATAGCAGAATGATCAGTTTGTTTTTCCTACATAAAGTTTATTATATAAGTTCACCTATGAAACAAAAACCAAGTCACAGATCATTTTATTCATTATGAAACAGCCTTGTTGGTTTTTCTTCATCATTTTCACATTCCATATGAAATGAATCATTTTTTGGGTTAGTCATTTTAGATGAAATATTTTACAATGCTGTTTACATGCTGATATTTTAATCTATATGTTGGCAAAGATCCACTCAAGCTTTAACGCTCCTTTCAGCAATTTGAAACTCAAATATCAGGTTCACATAATGATTCCAACACTATGGGGCATATTTATAAACGATCGCTATCGCTATTGCAGGACATCGCAATGACAAATAGTGCTATTTTCACCTTATTTATAAAAACGCTCATTTTCGCTTTTGCCTTTGCGGAAAAGTATCGCTGTGGCATTGTGTGGTGGTAGATATCACCTTATCCATTGCATTAAAGGATAAGTGCACTGTAAAATCAAGTTATGTTCATTTGGAATCTGCAGCTTTAAAAATACTGTTGCCTTATTTTTTTTTTTAACCTATGCCCCTCCAGAGCCTAGCTTTGTGCCTTCGAAGTTGCTGACATCTTGTTACTGGTTTGCTGAATGTTAAGCTCTGCCCCTCTGAGATTTCCTCTGCTTTCTCTTGCTTGAGCCTCAAACAGTAATGCCTGTGAGTTCCGTGCACTCTCCTGAAAATTGAAGAAAACTGTAAAAAATACAGTTGAATTTTTTTTGCAAAACTGGAACAAAACTAGCCAATTTCTTTCATCTCTACTGGAGGCATGTCCGGACATCCAAGGATGTGAACCACAAAAAATATTGAACAACATGCCTGTGAAGGTTCTCATTTATCCAAGTCATGGTATATCTGTTGTATTAAGTTAGATCAACTGGACTTAAGCTAGTTATCTGACGGCCTTCTCAATTCTGTATTGAGAGATTCGTCGGATGACTAGAGAAACATCTTCAAGTCCAGTTGATCATATTAAATACAACAGATTTGAAAAAAGCTTACTTTACTGTATACATTAATAAACAAAGCTACCCATGGAATTCCAAATCATCGTCAAGTGGTAATGAATATGGTAATTTAAAGTCACCATTTTAAACTATTTACCATGAGTAAGTGTGACTTTAATAGAGGCAGCTGTGCGGGTATCACAAAAGACACCCATGCAGCCACCACAAGTAAATCAATATAACGGCTGTGGCTTTTTCTTTTTGACTTTTTCATGCTAGCTAATAGCTGACAATAATGTCAGCTATCTAAAAGCATTGATTATTGCTACCTGCAAATATCATTTTCTTGAGGAGCGTCAGCACAAAGAAAACTGCTTTGTGGACTTTTACTTTTACTCTTGGCTTCAGCAACATCTTTAATACAGGAAAGCCCAGGACACTAACCTGTCAGATACTGGCACTCCTCAAATAAAAAGATAATAGGAGGTAGGAACAAACAACCTACCTCCTGCCCCAGGTACTTTTCATTAAAAAAAAGTAAATTTTGCAATGTAGTTGTCTTCAATTAAACTCTTTTTTACTAAATAGTAAACGGCCTATTATTTACATGCTCAAAATATAGAAACAGTGAAAAGTTAATTTAAGCCAATGATATGGTGATCTTTCTAAGATACTTTCATTTTCATTAGTATTGTTCACACACATAGGGGCATATTTATAAAGGTTTGTTAAAGTTTTCGCCTTTTTGACGCTGCCTTTTTGGCAATTTGGACTTTTTGCATTTATAAAGCAGTGATAACCAGTGGCAAAAAGTCATTACCGCTACTTCGCCATACATCTTGCGATAACCACTCAAGCATATTTATAAAATGGCAAAACGTGTATTTTTGCGTTAAGTTCAGCCATTCAAATTCGCCAAGTCTGAAGTGGCGAAAACGCATAAGTGGTCATTTATTTAGCCTGCCAATGGGTCCATGGAAGGTGTCAGTACATTGTGTTTCTCAATACTAATAAGTACCAGGGGGTGTTAGACTATTTCCCAGCATTTACTGTAATACGATCTGTGATTTCGCTTTTAAGGTTTATTTTTCGCTTTTTTACCAATAAAGTCAAATGGAGGGTCTGAGGGACATATTTATAAAGGGCATTATTTTTGCTTTTTTCCCCACCAGCCTGTACCACAATTTTTTAAACTTTCAACTTTCTTTTCATCAGTTATTAAAAAGGTGAAAATAATGTAGCAAAAAGTAGCACAACAATGCTGAAAAAGCTCAGCACATATGATGGTAAATAGGTAATACTCCCTGGTGGTTTTTCAAAGTAGTATTAAATTGGTTAATACACACTGTACACATATCTTTGCTATTTAAAATAGCCTAACACATATGCAGGGAGATTCAATAAAAGTTCTTATTGTTAAATGGTGCTAATTTTGCCCAAACAAAGATCTATTAACATTTGAAAGCTAATGATTGGTTAGGGCAAAATTAGCCCATTTTAAACAATAAGGACTTTTATTGAATAACCCTGATGTGTTTTTTTCAGCCAAAGATATCTTTTCAGACAAAGATATCTTTTCAGCCAAAGATATATATATATATATATATTATATATATATATAATTATATATATATATTAATATATATATATATATTATATTATATATAAGATAAACTCAAAAGGAGAATTTTCTCTATTTCTTTAATAGGACCAATATTTAGTATTGTTTTTTCAACAAAAAGCAGCTTTTCTGGTAAAACTGCATAAAATGCAACAACAATGGGAGAAAAGGTTCCAAAATTTTCACCTATGTATAAATGGCTTTAAATAAAAAAAAAATAGCTCTGAAAACACATAGAGAACAATTTCTCTTTCGCAGTGATACCACACTTAAAGGATAGTGCACTGTAAATCAAGTTATGTTCATTTGGAAGCTGCAGCTTTGAAAATACCGTTGCCATATTTTTTTTTTTTTACTTGCCTCAGAGCCTAGCTTTGTGCCTTGGAAGTTGCGGACATCTTGTTACTGGTTTGCTGAATGTTAAGCTCTGCCCCTCTGAGATTTCATCTGCTTTCTCCTGCTTGAGCCTCAAACAGTAATGTTGTGAGTTCTGTGCACACAGCACGTGCACGAAACTCACAGGCATTACTGTTTGAGGCTCAAGCAGGAGAGTGCACGTAACTCACAGGCATTACTGTTTGAGGCTCAAGCAGGAGAGTGCATGGAACTCAGGCATTACTGTTTGAGGCTCAAGCAGAGGAGTGCACGGAACACAGGCATTACTGTTGAGGCTCAAGCAGGAGAGCTCTCCTGCTTGAGCCTCAAACAGTAATGCCTGTGAGTTCCATGCACTCTCCTGCTTGAGCCTCAAACAGTAATGCCTGTGAGTTACGTGCAGTCTCCTGCTTGAGCCTTAAACAGTAATGCCTGTGATTTCCGTGCAACGTGCGTGTGGCACAGAACTCACAAGATTACTGTTTGAGGCTCAAGCAGGAGAAAGCAGATGAATCTCAGAGGGGCAGAGCTTAACATTCAGCAAACCAGTAACAAGATGTCCGCAACTTCCAAGCACAAAGCTAGGCTCTGGAGGGCATGGTAAAAAAAAAAAATATGGCAACGGTATTTTCAAAGCTGCAGCTTCCAAATGAACATAACTTGATTTTACAGTGCACTTATCCTTTAAGTGTGGTATCACTGCGAAAAGAGAAATTGTTCTCTAGTGTTATTTCAGAGCTATTTTTTTTTTATTTAAAGCCATTTATACATAGGTGAAAATTTTGGAACCTTTTCTCCCATTTGTTGCATTTATGCAGTTTTACCAGAAAAGCTGCTGTTTGTTGAAAATAAACAATACTAAAATATTGGTCCTATTAAGAAATAGAGAAAATTCTCCTTTTGAGTTTTATACTATATATATATATTATATATATATATTATATATATATATATATATATAATATATATATTATATATATATATATATACTATATATATTCTTTGGCTGAAAAGATATCTTTGTCTGAAAAGATATCTTTGGCTGAAAAAAACACAGTCAGGGTTATTCAATAAAAGTCCTTATTGTTTAAAATGGTGCTAATTTTGCCCTAACCAATCATTAGCTTTCAAATGTTAAATAAGATCTGTTTGGTTGGGGCAAAATTAGCACCATTTTAAACAATAAGAACTTTTATTGAATCTCCCTGCATATGTGTTAGGCTATTTTAAATAGCAAAGATATGTGTACAGTGTGTATTAACCAATTTAATACTACTTTGAAAAACCACCAGGGAGTATTACCTATTTACCATCATATGTGCTGAGCTTTTTCAGCATTGTTAGTGCTACTTTTTGCTACATTATTTTCACCTTTTTAATAACTGATGAAAAGAAAAGTTGAAAGTTTAAAAAATTGTGGTACAGGCTGGTGGGGAAAAAAGCAAAAATAATGCCCTTTATAAATATGTCCCTCAGACCCTCCATTTGACTTTATTGGTAAAAAAGCGAAAAATAAACCTTAAAAAGCGAAATCACAGATCGTATTACAGTAAATGCTGGGAAATAGTCTAACACCCCCTGGGTACTTATTAGTATTGAGAAACACAATGTACTGACACCTTCCATGGACCCATTGGCAGGCTAAATAAATGACCACTTATGCGTTTTCGCCACTTCAGACTTGGCGAATTTGAATGGCTGAACTTAACGCAAAAATACACGTTTTGCCATTTTATAAATATGCTTGAGTGGTTATCGCAGAGATGTATGGCGAAGTAGCGGTAATGACTTTTTGCCACTGGTTATCACTGCTTTATAAATAGCAAAAAGTCCAAATTTGCCAAAAAGGCAGCGTCAAAGAAGGCGAAAACTTTAACAAACCTTTATAAATATGCCCCTATGTGTGTGAACAATACTAATGAAAATGAAAGTATCTTAGAAAGATCACCATGATCATTGGCTTAAAATTAACTTTTCACTGTTTCATATATTTGAGCATGTAAAATAATAGGCCGTTTACTATATAGTAAAAAAGAGTTTAATTGAAGGACAACTACATTGCAAAAATTTACTTTTTTTTAATGAAAAGTACCTGGGGCAGGGAGGTAGGATTGTTTGTTCCTACCTCCTATTATCATTTATTTGAGGAGTGCCAGTATCTGACAGGTTAGTGTCCTGGGCTTTCCTGTATTAAAGATGTTGCTGAAGCCAAGAGTAAAAGTAAAAGTCCACAAAGCAGTTTTCTTTGTGCTGACGCTCCTCAAGAAAATGATATTTGCAGGTAGCAATAATCAATGCTTTTAGATAGCTGACATTATTGTCAGCTATTAGCTAGCATGAAAAAGTCAAAAAGAAAAAGCCACAGCCGTTATATTGATTTACTTGTGGTGGCTGCATGGGTGTCTTTTGTGATACCCGCACAGCTGCCTCTATTAAAGTCACACTTACTCATGGTAAATAGTTTAAAATTGTGACTTTAAATTACCATATTCATTACCACTTGACGATGATTTGGAAATTCCATGGGTAGCTTTGTTTATTAATGTATAGCAAGTAAAGTAAGCATTTTTTTCAAATCTGTTGTATTTAATATGATCAACTGGACTTGAAGATGTTTCTCTAGTCATCCGACTGAATCTCTCAATACAGAATTGAGAAGGCCAGTCAGATGACTAGCTTAAGTCCAGTTGATCTAACTTAATACAACAGATATACCATGACTTGGATAAATGAGAACCTTCACAGGCATGTTGTTCAAATATTTTTTGTGGTTCACATCCTTGGATGTCCGGACATGCCTCCAGTAGAGATGAAAGAAATTGGCTAGTTTTGTTCCAGTTTTGCAAAAAAAAATTCAAACTGTATTTTTTACAGTTTTCTTCAATTTTCACAAAGTAATCAGAGGTACTTGGGTTACTTTAAGGTGAGCTTAGCCTAAGATGCATAAGATGATTTTATGAGACAAATTACTTTTGTTCTTGTTTTTTATTCTTCCATGTTGTATAGCTCTTTAGTGTGTACTTTTACTATTCTATGGAAACTAAATACTAAAATTGTCAGTGTTTTTAAAAATGGCAATTTTGTTTAAGCCTTACTTCCTTAATATTATTAAAAGTATTCAATCATAAAAAATAAAGCCATTCTAATTACCAAAACCTAGAAATAAAAAAGCCAGAACTGAAATATCATTCCCTTGCACATATCTGAAAATTTCCTTTATCACAGTTGCTGTTCAGTCCCGAAATAACACTCACACTGAGATAATGCAGTAAGAAGTGAGCAGTAGCAGTAAGGAGATATGCCATTGGCATCACAGTGAGCCAGGATGAGGAATGCACCACTTGGCTTTATCTTGCCGTGCTTTGCAAAGTGATATTGTTTTCCTTCTACTCATGCTCCCTTATCGACAGCAGGAGTTTAATTACAATTAAATAGCTAGCAGAAAACAAAACCAGCAGTTACAAAACTACCCAGAGAGGGAGAGAGGTTTTTGAAATTTAGAATGAAATCATGCATTGTATAAGAACAGTGGTATCTTAGCTGATCTGTAGCACTATGCAGAATGAAATTAAAGATGTTCTCCATATATTTTCTGTAGTATTATATTATGGTTCAGGGAATGCTCTTTACACTTCCAATAGATGATAGGGTAAAATATGCACTGCAAAGGATAATTTGTTTACTATAAACTCTTGTTAAAGTTGTGCTTTTCCTGTTATTTTAGCTCTGCGTAATATTCTTTGGTAATGGGTCAAGCAGGAGAATTTATATCAGTGCACATTTGCAGACTTTGCAGTATGTTGTGAAATCCATGTAATAGTTCTATGTGCTCATTTAAGATCAGTATATGCAACCCAAAAAGTTGATATCACAAAATGCTTTATTTAAAACAGTTTGTTTTAGTTGGGGCTAGTAGAAAGTTTTTTAAGCTATTTTTAAAGTAAATTATATTTATATATTCAAGGAATCTTCAGAACTTATCTCTAAACCCAATTTTGAGCAATAATAATCACAACTATCACCCCAATCCTGTTACTATGGGAGGCCTATATCATGGAGGGTGAATTTAACATATTCCCATATTTTTAGACATTGATATTTAAATGTGTGACTTTTTGTAATATTCCTTTAGGGGAGTGATAAACTACTAAATTTACAAGGTTATCTGAAGAGCACAGCTTGTTAATGCTGTTGTGTGTCACCCGTAGAAGGTGGTGCTCCTAGTGAAAATACTAAATCGAAATTACTATAAACGGACATTACTGTCCTCAAAGTACACTACGCAGGGCACAAGCACTGTTAAACAGCCAATATATGAATTTATTTAATCACCATATGCAATACACTGTGCAAATATGCAGTATAAATACCTAAAATGTCCAAATACAAGAAAATATATATACATACAGATACAAACCACGGGGCATCCCCCGTACACTAAAATCACAAATGCAGTGACCTGGAATCCCCCTCCCAACACTACCCCTTATATGCTGACTTGGGCCAATCCTGTAGCCCGATGTAATGCTGAAAATTCAAACACCAAAAGTTCAAGAACCTTGTTTGAGCTTGAATAGAGGTTTCACTACTCACATCCCCCGGGTTTACGGCAGTGCTGATCGGGGCTTCCTCGCTGCCGGGCGTTCTCGGCTCGCTCTCACTTCACCTCCTCTATCGCGTTCCATCTCCACCCACTGGATTCTTCCAGATTGTCTTCACCCGTCCGCACTGCCTGTCCCGCACAGGGGTTCAGTTCTAGTTCAGTCTCTCCTCCGTATCGGCCATACACTAGTGTTCCGAAGGATCCCTCGGAACACTAGTGTACGGGTGAAGACAAGATCCAAAAATGCAAAAAAAACCTATATTTTTGCATTTTTAAGACTTTTTTTATTGCCAATAGAGATGGGATCCGTGTCCAACCCAGACCCGGATCCGACACGGAACCCCTCAGTTCCAAAATTCGAATATTCCCTCCCAATGGATCATTTGGATTTCGGGACTTCAGAGCTCATTTTCAATTTTAATGAACGTTCAAGCAATTTTTGAAAATTCTTGAAAATAGCCTTGAACGCTTGATTTTATTAGAAAATACAGTCAGAAACTCAAAAATAGTCTCCAATCATATTTTCCAGGATTATCAACGTTCAAGGCTATTTCCGAGAATTTTCTAAAATAGCTCGAACGTTTGATAAAAATCAAAAATGCGCTCCGATATCCCGAATTTAAGTTCTGTTTTCGGATTTTTGGATCTTTGGGATTTTTCCGTGATCCGAAAACCCGAAAATAGAAGGAAACCCGTCAGTTTCAGCCATCTTTAATTGCCAACAAAATGCATCCTGCTACAAGATATTTGTACACAATTACAATGGTATAGCCTCTCAAGCCATGATTCTGATTTTGTAACTAGAATGTGTGTGTGCAACTTAAAAATATAAAAAGCAAATTAGTATTGTTTACATTATAGTAGAAATGTCGTATTCTAGCAATTTTTAAATGATAAAAAAAATCTTATTAGTTTACTTATTTACTGACCTTAGTGGTTTACATAAGGAAAACAATAATTACATCAAGCAATGCTTTAAATGCCTTTTAAAAAAGTGCAAAAGTTAAGTGATTTGCAGTCTTGTCATTCATAGGGTTGTAATTCTAAGAACCAAAGTGTGTCCATATGTTACTGCTGTTTCTTAGGTAAATGTTGTTCATTGTCAAGACTGGCAGAATAGACACTACAGCAGCTGGGCTATTAAAAATGCATAGGCCCCATAAGTCTGGTAGAGGAATACCCACAATGCACTATAAAATGTTAAAGCACCAGCCTAGTAACAAATGCAGACATAGCCAGGGGAAATCAAGTACTTTAGGGTTTGTCTCTTAAAGTCAGTAACATAACCATAATATTTATCTGCCAAAAGCTCTTTGTGATTTTAATGTGCACACACATTTAAACCATATTGTTTCCATTAAATAACTTTTTCAATAATGCCAATTAATGTTAGATTTCAGAAAACTATATTTAATGCATGAATTGCATTGTCCAGTGTGCTGGTTTCAGGCTGGTATTGAACTACAAAACTCATTTGACTACTGTGAATGAAGAATAACAATCCTATTATATTGTTCTATTATATCCTAAATATTATTTATATAATGATATTATATGAGGATGCAACATCAATTAAGAGTGGTTTATTTCAACTTGCTTTATTGATTCCTGACCCAATTCAATTCCACATTGTTAGGGAATATCTCTGGTCTCTCATCCCCATAATTATTTTCTGGACTATAAAAATGCTTGTTTATGTTGTTAGAATGTTTTTCTGAAAAAACATTCAGTTTAAAGGGCAACTATACGGAAAAAAATAACTTTTTCTCATCCTTATCTATAATTTAATACATGTAAGTAGCTGCATGACTTAAATTCATTACTTGTTTGTTTCAATAACTCCCACCATCTGACCTGACTTTCATTGAAATCAACTGTCAAAACTGCACACAGCATGCAGCAAACCAACTGTCAAAATTTAGCTACAGCAAAACTGTTTACAGCAGAAAAGTTTATAATTAGTTGTGTGACAGCTGAAATTTAAGATGTTTCAGATTGGATTTCTAAACAAATAGGGGACAGACAAACAATTAAAAACCATACAGTGATGGTTGGGAAGAATTATAATTTCCAGTTATGGTCAATTTAAAATTTATTTTTTTACATTATTATAGATGTCTTTCAATGAAACTATTCCTTGTGTATGTAAGTATACTAGTATGTAAGTATACTATACTATGCATATTAGTTTTAAAAAAAACAATGTTTTTTTTATAGTCACAATAGCATAGTTGTGGAGGTAAAACTAAGACTATTATTCAGTGTACCTTTTTACCCTTCCAATGAAGTTAAAGTTCTGAGTCCTGTGCCGTCCTATAGAATTTCCCAGCACAATGTTCCCTACTGCCCCTTTCCGGTCAGCTAGCTGACCAAAATGATGACACACTAATAAAGAAGTGTGTCTTCCTATAGATGAAGCCCTGGGTGAGGAGAGGGAGGTGGTGAACATTGCCCTGCCAATGAAACAAAAATCAGCATTTTTCAGGTACAACTAACTATTTTGCTCTTAATAATTTGTTTAAAAGTATGTTATAATGGTGACACTTGCTATTCTTGTTATTAGGAACAGAAAATTTGTATTTTTTATATTTTCTATAAAGATAAAAGGGATCATTGGTAATACCTACTCAATCTGCTTTACAAACCCAGGTAAAATAAAAATGTACAATATACATTTTCTTTTTATTTATCTGCCTAAACTGGGTTCGCATTACTGTTTTGTAGGATTCACTCCTATTCGAAATGAGGAGAAATATTTAATGTTAGTGGCATTCACAGACATTACAGTATGCTGTCTATTTGGGTTGCTGTTAAATGGTAGTTTGCGGCATGTGGAAGAGATATCTGGTAGAGTTAATTGAGCTTGTATATCACATTACAGTTTATTACATCAATAAACCTAAGGAAGGGGGTTGATTTGTCCATTCAGAACAAGGTGACACAATAAAAAACAATGTAGGAGTTGAAATCCATAAAATCCTTTCTTTCTATCAGAGAGTGACAAATAAACACAGTAAAGATCTACAGTGTAGAAAAGTAGCCCATCTCACTGCAAAGTGATAAATAGTGACCTATAGCCAACAACTGCATCATTTCTATTATAGTCTGACATTGCCATACATTTGTGCTGTCCTTTTTAGGGATAAAGCCAAGTATATTTGCAAAATAGAACAGTACCCCCAAGTTGCATCTATTTGGAAAAACTACTGTAATAATGTATACATGGAATAATGAATATTAATGTTTATACAGGAAAAATATTGTAAATCATATACTTTACTGTAAAATATAATAGTATTAGCCTTTACATATGGTTTCCACAAGCCTTAACATTAAAGGAAAATGAAAAATGAGAACATCAGACATTTAGTTCTGGAACACGTTTCGATATTACCTCAACAATGAAATGACACCTTGCATCAGAAGGTCCCTAACACCTGGCTGTTATATGCTAATTGGGCCCTTCCAGGGTACTTCATTGCCAACAGATTATGGTAGAAGTCATTTTGAATTGAGTGAAATGTCTTCAAGAACTAAACTTTAAAGGGCATCTATAGTGAAAAAAACACATCGCCCCTTTGCAAAGTTAAATTCATGTACTCTGTATTCATGTATTATGAGGAGAAAAGCTTTCACATGTAAAAACATTAAGTTAGGTTCTCCTTTAAATATATGGATAGTATATGCCACACTCAAAGCAGATAACCACTGCTATTAAATCTACTGTATAAATAACATATAGCAATTAGAAGATTGGTTACAGTATTTTGTTGGCAAATTTTCTTGTAATTTTGTGTTATTGAATTAATTAATCCCACATTAAAAATATAAACTCTTGTTAGATAGTTTTAGTACTGCTATACTTCTAAAATTATCCGCTACTCTTGCTTTACCCCTCTATGTCACAAATTAAAGTCTATTTGTAGGTATAAAAGAGTCAAGGGGAGATCTGCTGAGTGAATGCTCCAAGGGAACTGACAAAGCCAATTTCAATGTATTTCAGATGTTACTATATATATTTTGCTGTACTGCCTCCCTGCAGCAAATATTTTCAAAGACTTCATTGTGCCCGTAAAATGGTCTTGAAAAAGTTTTCTTTCTTTTTTCTTTTAAATATAAATCTAAAGTTTTCTGAGAAACTTCCACTTTTAAAGATGTAATAGAGCTTTAAATTAATTCAATTAATAGCATAATTCCCCCATATGACACACTGACAACAATAATAGGAAAGGAACTGTTGAACATCTGGTATCTTTGCTTTGCCACTTTCATCTGAAGTCACAACATCCCTCCCATTTGCTCACATATTTGTTACTGCTCCACAATAAGCTACTTCTAATTGTTCAATATTTGAACCTGTAGCAAATCACTGAAGTTTACTATGAATTTATGAGTCAATTTCCACTGGAAAGACAGATGTGGCAGACTGGTGTGGTCTTTTTTTTTATTCTTCTTCATTTTCCATTGTTGTCCTGGGGATTTATAAGTGAATTGTGTTGTCATTCTGTAGCTGTTAATATTTTTGCTGGTAGAAAATGCATAGTCCATCAAATCACAGGGAGTTTGAGACAACCCTGCAATAGAATGATTTTTGACCTTCAACCTTCTCAGTTTGTGTAACCACATAACAAACGTATAAGACAATAGGTCATTGAGTACAACTAGATACATACAGTACTATAGAAATATAATTGGCAACCACTATGTCCAGGTCACACTTAACTCCAGTGGTGATGTTTCAAAGAAGTTATCAGCTGCTTATAGAATCTTTTTATCTTAATAACAATAATTTTCTCTCAATAGAAACCACTTGACCTTCAATATCTCTGTCTATAATAAAAAAACAATAATACAATAATAATAAAATAATAAAATACTAATACTTATACTATTTTAAAATATAAAAATCAAATAAAGATAAGAGGAGCACACTACATTGGTGTATTAATATTTATTGTGCAAAAAACATGCAACGTTTCAGGGAGCCATCTACCACCTTTATCAACCCCAGGGTAGGGGGTTCTGGAGGATTGAACCTACCAATTATTGGCAATTGCCAGCCCTGGTGTGCTAAAATGAATCTGCATTTACTTGGATTATTTTAAAAGATAAAAAATAAGGAACAAAGACTTCTGGGTAATTACCATGTTTCCATGGAAGCTTTTAGGAAAGCTCTATCTTTAAAAAGACTTTTACAGCCTTCCACAAGCTAAATGAAAAAAGAGCGCCAACTACAGACCGGTTTTGGCTTTATTAAGCCATCATCAGTGTAGTGCAGATAGTACAGATAAAAAAGCACAGGATTGTACATGATTATACACTAAAATAGACTGTAGTGTTTTTCATCCTGGTTCACCTCAGTTGGACACAATGAAACCAGGAGAGTTTGGTCTGAGAATCATAGCACATGGGTTACTGTTTATGTAGAAAGGGGTAGGTGTATTTTAGCAAAATAGAATGTAGATAGTGGGGAAACAAGTTTAAAAATTAAAAATAATATAAATGGTTTAATGGCCTCTTTTTTCTGCTCTAATATTTCTTGTAGACCAGCACCTCTTTCTGGCCCTGAAAACATCCCTGTTCTGCAAGGGAAATATTAAATGGTCCCTGTTTTCTTTATTTTCAAACTTTGCAATTTTAGTTTTTATAAAATAAACAAACCTATTAGCCAGTAAGTCTTTCATATCCTGTTTCTCCATATCTGAGAATGTGTGGAGCCTAGAGGGAATATTAAAGTGTAAATAAACAAGACGAATTTCAGTATACTAATCTGAAGGTATAAACTTTGGAACCCTTGAGAAAAAGATTAACTTTCGAGGTTTTCATTTCTCTATGACACATTTAAGCAGGCTTGTCATGGGAGATCCACAAACACATTAAAGCACAATTAAGATTTTATTTCCAAACAATGAACAAATACAACACTGTTATATGCTCCATTAACTATGTACAGACCTGGACTGTTGTCTGACTATGAGCTTTTGTGTTAGGTGTGTCTGTTTGTATGCTTGAGTCATGCTTGTGTGAAGAAACTAAAAAGATACTCAGGGTGAGGCCCCACTGAAACGTGCCAGAATCAGGCACGCAACCATGTGCATTATTGCATGCAATTGTGAGCCTGATTTTTGTGTGTTGTGTGTTTTGCGCATGTGGTTTTACCGTTTTTCATTATGGAAATGCATGCGTTAACACACCAAAAATGGTGAACGCATGCGTTACCAAAATGGAAACGTATGAGCAATCACCTTTGCATCAGAAATCGTGGGAATTTTTGCATTCCCGCGATTTCCATTATAACAAAAATGAATGCGCAATTGTGGGCGCAAAACGCGTGCGCAAACCCGCATAAAACGTGCAAGTGTGGCCTAGCCCTAAAAGAGCAATGTATGGGGAGCCGCTATTGGCTATTATAGTATTGAAGTCTTTGAGGCAATGTACTGAACATTAACATGGCTTTAGAACTATAATAACAGTGATTGCAAGTGTGCGGAAAAAATGGGATTGTGCAACTGCCACAACACATGTACCGAACCGACAGCAGCTCTTAAGCCTGATTTCTTTAACTCCAGCAAATAGCTGTACAGAGAGTGGCAATTGACTTGGTACATACTATTACAGAATCAAAAAAAAATTATAGCGGTACATGCATTGCCCTGTAATTTATAAATATCCTTGGCGATTGATCTCTGTTATTTTATACTTTTTGGCAGCAATATGTTGGTCAACAAACCAATCCTTAAAGGGCATGTCCACCCTTAATAAGAACGTTTGACATGTAATAGAATACAGTCCCCCAGCCCCAACCGCTATAAAAATAATTTAAGAAAGTGCCCAGATGTTTACTTACCTTCCCTCTCTCCTCCGAAGCCCGGCCCAGCCTTCTGCTTGCGAGACACTGCAAGCAGGGGGCGGGACCAGCAGCCGAATCCGTGATTGGCTGAGAGGCAGTCAATCACGGACATGGCTGCCGGCTTCTCAGAATGCCGGGGGAGAGAGGGAAGGTAAGTACAGTTCTGGAGACTTTCTTAAAATACTTTTTTTGCGGTTGGGGCTGGGGGAACATATTCTATTAAATGGGCAAGGGGTTTTATGGTAGGGGGAAGGATAGCAAAATGGGAGGGAGAGGGAGGGGGAGGGAGGGGGAGAAGGGCTGCAGTACGCATGCCAAACTTCTCCCAGAGGCCAGGTAGGAGGCAGAGTGCTATATGGACTCTGCTATCCTCCTGGTGGGCAGTTTTTGGGACTTTGGGGGGAGACTACAGGAGAACCTTATGTAGCTGGGATGTGAGGTAAGGATTTTACTACACTACATGGTGGGGCCATTAGTGGGGGGGATTATAGTTTTGGGGGTGGACATGCCCTTTAAATTTTGCAATGTCCTTTTCTCAAGTTTCCATGAAATGGAGGAAGAGACAGTTAAGATTTAACTATGTCTACAATGTTCTTTGGTTTTTATGGAGAGTACACATTCAGCAAAAAATACAGGATTTAGGAGGAATTATTTACAATTTCCCAGTTGCTCTTAATTGTTTTCTTGTTTCCTATTTATGACTGCAGGCTGTTGTTAGATGCAAACAGCTGTTCCCGTTAATTGCAAATATAGTTTATCTGTGTCTATTTAAAGCTTAATTTGAACTAAAGGTGATCATCCCCTTGGGAATGTGTATGGGATAGACTAAAGACAAGGTAAAATTCAACCTGAGTTGATATAAGTGCAGCATGCCTTTATACATTAGGAATGAGATCCCTGCCCGAAGCGCTTACAATATAAGTGGGTGGGACAAAATTAAGATGCAAGAGGGGGTGGGTGGGTTTAAAAAGTGCTTGAGGTAGATCAGAGATGTATGGGTGGGTTGTATTGAAGAGAGCCTTGTATGATAAGGTTAGCAGCTTGAATTGGATCCTTTCTGTAATGGGAAGCTAGTGGAGAGATTGACAGAAAGGGGCAGCATGTGAGAAGCAAGAAGAAAGGTGAATGAGCCTGGCAGCAGAGTTAAGGATTGATTGAAGGGTGGCAGGTCAGTTGCTTGGTAAACCACACAGGAGGGTGTTACAATAGTCCAGCCAAGAGATGATAAGGGCATGAACTAGAATTTTTGTAGCGTTCTGTGAAAGGAAGGGACAAAAGCGAGAGATGTTTTTGAGCTGTAACTGACAGGAATTAGACAGGTTATTAATTTGGTATTTATAGGAAAGTTCTAAGTCAAAAGTTACTCCCAGGCATCACACATAAGGCCTTGAGGAGATTGGAGTGTTGTTGATGTTGATAATATAGTTAGAGGTAGGGGGTAGATCCAGAGGATAGGAAAACAACAAGTTCAGTCTTATCCATATTCAGTTTGAGGAAGCAGGAGGACATAAAAGCAGAGATGGCATTGAGGCAGTCAGGGACCCGGGATGTCAGACTAACAAGGTCAAGGAGATGTAAATTTGGGTATCATCAGCATACAGGTGGTATTGGAATCCAAATGAGATGACCAAACCCAAAGGTTTAAATAAATAAGAGAAGAGGGACGAGTACTGAGCCTTGTGGTACCCTCACAGGGTGGGGGAGAGTGGTGGGGTTGGAGCCAGAGTGGGAAAAACTTAATGTCCTACCTGAGAGATAGGAGGACAGTCAAGAGAGTTCAAAACCCTGGATACCTAGGAAGAATAAGGTGTGAAACAGTAAAGGGTGAGCCACTGTAATATAGGCTAAAGGCTGGTCAAGCAGAATAAGTAGGGAATAGTGGCCATTAGATTTTACATTAAGCAGATCGTTAGTAACTTTGGTGAGAGATGTTTCTGTGTGATCAAAGAGAGAGTTAGCAGAAAAGTGATTAACCAGTTCAGCATAGACATGTCGTTCAAACAATTTAGATGCAAATGGGAGAAGAGAGACAGACCAGTAACTGGATAGAACAGATGGATAAAGACAAGGTTTCTTAAAATAGGGGATACAATAGCATGTTTGAATGATGAGTGAAAAGTACCAGTAGATAGGGTTGGTATATAGGAAAAAGATAGACAGGGAATGAGAAAGGAGGGAATGGGGCAGGTGGTGAGACTGGCCTTGGAGAGAAGGTTTTGAAAGCCTATATTCTATAATATTGAAAAATTTGGTTAGGACAGAGTTGGAGATAGAGAAAGGGAGTCTGGGTAGAAATGTAGCTGAGATTGGAAGCTATGGAGATAAGCTAGAGCATGCAGAAAAAACATTTCTTATACTAACAATTTTTCCAGTGAAACGAGAGACTATTTCATCAGCAAATAAACAGGGTATAGTAGAAAAGGTTGTTTTGGATAGTGGGATTGTTTAGAAATAAGGGAGGAGAAATAAGTTTGTTTGGCTTAAGACAAAGCGAAAATAAATACGAACAGAGTGAGACTCAAAAGAAAGATGGGACAGGACAGGTAAAGGTGTAATGGGTTTGAAACTGCAGCTCTCAGACAGAAGAATGCCAACTCTACCACCAGGCCGTGGAGTGTACATATGATAGCACAGCAGGTGAGACCATGTCAGAGGGAGATAGCCATGTTTCAATGAGGCCTAGGAAGGTAAATGAGTTAGAAATTAAAAGGTCATGTATGTATGGGAGTTTATTACTAAAAGAGCAAGCATTACTTAGTTCCCCAGATAAGGTAGATGGAGAAAGGGGAGAAAAGGGGATGTTTATAATATTCCCTGGGTTTAGAGTATTAGAGGATGAGGAAGTGGGGTAGGAGTTGTGGATGGGCTGATAGTACTGCACATGGGTAATGTGGGAGAAGGTCCAGGATTTGGGAAAATATTACCAGCAGCAATCAGGAGAAGGGTGAGTGACACTAAGTTAGGGTGGGAGCATGTATTTTTTTCCCTTTTAAATTTGCCTTTATGAATATCGTATAAACACTCAGGCAAAACCACAGTATACAGCAAAAAGGTTAATTGTTGGTGTGCTGCTCTCCAATGATGTATGCTGGTAAAATTTGGTTCCCATTTACCCTTCTGCCCAATTGACTGCGCAATGATATTGAGCAGTCGGTCAAACAGAAGGTGATTGGACCAGCAAATATCCCATCTGTGGCTGCACATCTTTAGCAGATTTTATGCTTAAATCTGCTCAAGATCAATGGTGCAAGATGGAGTATTTTGATTTTTACATGGAGGCTTTTTAATAATAGAAGTAAAAGAAATAAGCAGATGGGATAGGCATTCATTATTTAAGTAACAAAGCACAAATTATATCAAAGTATAAACTTTGAATTTGGCTTGAAGGGCTGCATTTTGGAAGGGAATATGTGTGTTTGCTGCAGATTTTAAAACTCAATAATGGGAATGATGAGTTTGTAGTGAACGCTTGTTTGGGACAAAAAACTTCTGTGTGTACCCAGCCCAGAGTGGTGCTAATTTTAATCCAATCAATCAGAAAGCTAACATCTGATTGGTTAGGGCAAAATTAGCACCATTTTCAATGATAAGAACTTTTATTGAATCTCTCTGTATCTTTTTGATGATTGGTCAAAAATAGCTTTTTTGACTTTAGTTACCCTTTAAGTATGGCTGCCACAGTAATGGATAAGTAGATCAGTAGGTGTGTGTACCTGTGTCGGGTTGGGGGTTAAAAAAACAAACCTTTTTGATGATTGGTCAAAAACATTTTTTTGCTTTAGTTACCCTTTAGGTATGGCTGCCACAGTAATGGATAAGAAGCTCAGTAGGTGTGTGTACCTGTGTCCGGTTGGGGGTTAAAAAAACAATCTTTTTGATGATTGGTCAAAATTTGTTTTTTTTACTTTAGTTACCCTTTAAGTATGGCTGCAACAGTAATGGAGGGGTAGGTCAGTAAGTGTATGTAACTGTGCCACATGGGGGTTAAAAAAACAAACCTTTTTTATTATTAATAAAAAAAAAATTTTTAGTTACCCTTTAAGTATGGCTGCCACAGTAATGGATAAGTAAATCAGTAGGTGTGTGTACCTGGGTCTGGTTGAGGGGGTATGTCTTTTGGTGTTTTACAACCATAAAATTTTTATTGAGAATAAATCTAAATTTATTTTTTTGACTTTAGTTACCCTTAAATATGGCTGCCACTGTAATTGATAAGTAGATCAGTAGGTGTGTGTACCTGGGTCTGGTTGAGGGGATATGTCTTTTTTGTGTTTACAACCATAAAACTATCTTTTATTGAGAATAAATCTAAATTAGTTTTTTTTTTTTACTTTAGTTACCCTTTAAGTATGGCTCCCACAGTAATGGATAAGTAAATCAGTAGGTGTGTGTACCTGGGTCTGGTTGAGGGGGGGATGTCTTTTTTGTGTTTACAACCATAAAACTATCTTTTATTGAGGATAAATCAAATTTTTTTTTTTTACTTTAGTTACCCTTAAGTATGGCTCCACAGTAATGGATAAGTAATCAGTAGTGTGTGTGTACCGGGTCTGGTTGAGGGGGTATGTCTTTTTTGTGTTTACAACCATAAACTATCTTTTGATTGAGGATAAATCTAAATTTTTTTTTTTACTTTAGTTACCCTTTAAATATGGCTGCCACAGTAATGGATAAGTAGATTAGTAGGTGTGTGTACCTGGGTCTGGTTGAGGGGGTATGTCTTTTTTGTGTTTATATCCATAAAACTATCTTTTATTGAGGATAAATCTAAATTAGTTTTTTTAAATATGGCTTCCATGGGAATGGAAAGGTAGGTCAGTAGGTGGGTGTACCTGGGTCTGTGGTGGGGGGTTGGGGGGTATCACCATTTGTATTTATGACCATGAAAAAAACTGTTTTGAAATATCCACATTTGAGGATTGTTACCATTATAGTCTATGGGAAAAAATGTCTGAAAATTCGCCCATAATGCCCTAACCCTTCTGCGGATTCCTTAGCTAGAAGATAGCACACTTTATGCCCGCACGTCTGTACTGAATTTCATGTCTCTAGCTCAAAAACTGTGTGAGGAGATACGGTACAAAATAAAACGGAAGAAGAAGAAGAAATAAAAGGAACATTAATTTGGCTTTTTCAAGCCAAATTAATAATATTTAAAATGATGTAGACCCTGTTCAAGATAAGGAGATAAAGATGCTAGACTGTGGTATGTGGTATGGTATACTTTACCATTATAAATTTTTGGCAACATATTCCATTGATAGTAAAACACCTTGCATAGGAAAGGATAAATGCGACAAAGCAAGAACAGTTTTCAGTTGTATAACCATATATACTGTATGTATACCATCCATTATTCAGAGTTTCATTCTGTTGGAATGGGAACTAAAGTCTTCTGACAACATTGTCCCACTAGAAAGAGCACATTCACAAACATACTACAAGCTGTGTTTCAACTCTCCTTTTGCTGTGGCTTCTAGGTGATTTATAAAATTAACCTGTGGGTATTAGGAGTCACCTCCCATAATCCGCTTTAGCTGGGTAACTCACAGATAAGTCTGTGCAGTATACTTCACATGCTCTGTAGTGTGATATAGACCAAAACAAGGAGGCTACAGCCTTGCTTCCTAGAAGATAACCACCAATCATTTATAACAACACTGAGATCCTCCCTAACCCTGATACAAAACAGGGATTTCAATGCAGTTTTTGTGTAAACATATTTAAATGCTCCGGTCCCTAACAATTATATATTTCTTTGCAAACAGAAATGAAAAGTAATCTTTGTAATGTATTTCTTAGCTAGCATGGATATAAAAAAACAGAATATTAACATTTCAGTTAAAATTAAACCCACATGTACTTTGTCTTTCTTAAAGCAAAGCTTTATACTATCCCAATAGAGCTACCATATAGAAATTGGTTCATGTAGAAACTTTATCTTTTACTAAAAACATATTGAAAACACAAACATCTGGGGATTTGAACCCATGACATCATGAGCTGTGTGTTTCTAACTAAAGTTGTACTAGGATCTGTGCTCCAGTAGCTACTCAACCCTTTTCTTCGGATCCGGTGCTCCAAAGCCAGGTAGTTAACTCTGTCTCCTGAATGGCTTTCAAATGTTGATACACAACAAGCAGTCCAGGTAGGCTACCATTGTCCAAGTCATATATGTTAAAATCCAAACTTTATTAAAGAAATATAAAAAGCATCAGGACAGCATATCAAACAGGGTAGGGGATATACATGTTCCTCTATATTCCCACCCTGTTTGATATACTGACCTGATGCTTTTAATAAAACATATTTAGACCGATGCCTCATGGGCTGTGTGCTTCTAAAACACATTTAAACTGGTGAGCCACCACTGCATATGCAAAGAACTCAGGTACATTAAGAAACAGTCAGGGAGATTCAATAAAAGTTCTTATCGTTTAAAATGGTGCTAGTTTTGCCCCAACCAATCAGATGTTAGCCTTCAAATGTTAAATAAGATCTGATTGGTTGGGGTAAAATTAGCACCATTTTAAACAATAAGAACATTTATTGAATAACCCTGCGTATCTTTTACTAGGAACAGAATAACAAAAAAATCAGCTGACTTTTTTGTATTGCCCCAGGAAGATTGTATGTAATTTACACTTGCAAGTAAATAAACTGCAGGGTAACAAGCAGCTTCAAAGTCTTATCAGGGACTTCTATATTGGTGTGAAGACATCTGTATAGACAATTTTGTGCTTAAAAACAATGAATACTGGGTTCATAGGGCATGGCCAATATATGTACATGCATAGAAGCCTCTTTGAAGATTACGTGGGCTGTGAGTTGTACTGGCAACAACATGGAAACCTTCTTAGTTACAGAATCTATTTCTCACATGTACTAATAGATAGATAACTTACTACTTACTAGAGAATAATCTTACATGTGCATCTTACATAGAATCTGATGTATAGGTGTTCTGAAAAAAACACTTTAACATTAGGATTTTTAAAAAATATATTTCAGTTCTACTTTACGAGTGGGCTTGATTTTGAAAATTACTGGTATTAATACATTTAGTTTTTGTTGTGCCAGGGATCATTTCCAAATGCAATTTGGAGTCAGGAAGGAGTCCCCCCTTAAGGCTTTTAAGAAGGCTAAAAGTGTTGGAATGGTTGGACGTATATCTTTATTCAAATGCCAATTCTATGTTGCTTTGTTTAAAAATGCTACTGAAACTGTAATATACCTGACTTAAAAATGCAAGAATACTTTTAAAGTTATCTAGTTAGTTATCTAGTCTACAACTTCCCACAATTTAATGGAAACCAACTTCTAGTAAATTTACTGCATATTCAAATTAGAATTATCACTGTGTTGCTTTGCAGGGTATAAAACAAGATTTTTTATATTTTAAATCACATGGATATGTATTAAAAAATAAAAAAGGTTAACATGCATGGAAAGTGTCCTTTGGTGTAAAAAAAATAATAAACATTATTGTATAATTAATTTATTGTTTTGCATTTCAGGCCCTCCCATCATCTCGAGTACTCAGACCCAGCATGCACTGCATGGAGAAAAGGGGCAAATCAAGTGTTTTATACGAAGTACTCCACCTCCAGACCGAATAGTAAGTCAAACAAAAATACTGTACTTTTTGACTAGGTTTCTCCGCCATATAAAAACATGTATACACAATTTCCACTTACAAATCAGAGCTGGGAACTTCTGTAAAAAGCCCCACTAGCCCCACTAGTCCCATTAGATTGTTTGTCAAGTAGGAACTAGAGATTAGAACATAACATAATAGAAATAACAAATACAGATATGCTTGTGAAGGTTCTCATTCATCCAGGTCATGGTATATCTGTTGTATTCAATTAGATCAACTGGACTTGAAATGTAGTTCTTGAAGACGTTTCGCTAGTCATCCGACTGGCTTTCTCAATTCAGAATGACTTGTACAAGAATCTGTGGCAATTTTCCAGGGTACATAATTGCCACAGATTCTTGTACAAGTCATTCTGAATTGAGAAAGCCAGTCGGATGACTAGCGAAACGTCTTCAAGAACTACATTTCAAGTCCAGTTGATCTAATTGAATACAACAGATATAACAAATACAGATAGAGAAGAAACAGTATAAAATTATCTATGACCTTTTCCATAAAGAAACATTTTTCTAATTACTATTCAGAAAGCCTTTAACTTAGTCTTAGAGAAACATTAAACATGTAATTATTCATATTCAATATAATAAACAGGGAACACTTGCTTTTCTGTACATCATTTTTGAAACTTTAAGCAATGCTTACAGCATCCAGTTATACATTTTTACCTTTGGGCAAACAAGGGCATATTGCAAGAAAACAACTGTGCTGCACAGAATGTGTTTTCCTTGTAAGAACATAGCAAATGCTTAGACATCTTAAAGTAATGTCCAGATAATATCTACTGTAGCAGAAGGATAATTGAGCACTATGGACTATGGATTCTGGAAAAAGCCAAAAGCCATTTTCATGTGTTCTCAAAATGTAATCATTCAATATTCATGAGTTGAATGGCGATACCTGGCGATACCTGTGAATGAAACAGAAACTCTTCTCAATAAGGTGCATAGCTTTAAAAGTTGACAATTTCATTTCTTCATGCCTTAAAAAGTAATACTAAAGAACATTTATTGTTAATTTCAACATTGCAAGCAGCGGACAAACTAGTTTCTGGAAAAATATCTATACAAACTTTTATGGTATAAAAAGTGAACACCAGTAAGTATCAAACATCCATATATACAGCGTGTGAGAACTTGTGTAGAATTAATACAAGAGAATTCTTCGCTGCTAAAATATTTAAGAAGGGTCAAAAAACAAACAGTTCTTCCATGTCTCCCAGTTCAGCTCCTTGGTTTCTATTTCTCTTCAATACAAATACAAGTAAGCCATAATGAGATCTATTATATGGCAAACAGTACTGTGGATTCAATTAATTAAAAGTCAATTAACTATAAACTAGACAGTGGATTATTTTACACCTGACTGTAATTTATAAGCCAATTTGAAAGTTGAGAAGGTTTTGATACAATTTCAATTCACAGTGCCAAAATATATGTGCTGGCTTGTGTATGACTAACTATGCATCTAAATCCCACTAGACATCAGTGCTAAATGTTTTCTTTGCTGAGTGATGACACCAGATGCTGCTCATTCTGAGGATACAAACAACAAAATATACAAGATCCATTATGCCTGCCACTTTTCTCTTTTTATTCTTGCTTTTTTATTACACATAGTCTGAACAACAAACCCTTTAAATTTGCCGTGTGCGGCATTTGATGGCGAAGATCAAAATATGATATATTGATAGTTATACAGCATTCTACAGCTAATAGTTTAATGGTATTTCCTATTTCTTGGAGAAAAATAATGCCCATACCTAAACTCAAAGATTATTACACTTACTTATCTCCCTGCAATCCCTTATACTCTTTCTACTTATGCCGCTATGCCGGTGCTGATCTTTCCAGTCATTGTCTCTTCTGCAAGCTCAATGAGTTTGCAGTAGTAAGTCATTAGCTGTGACATCATCATTACGCCCATGACTGATGGCTGCAACCAGAAAGGAAGATTGCATTAAAAGAAGATGTCAGAAATGCTTAAGGGCTCAGGGACCACACCAGTGGCAAGCAAAGGATTTTCAAAGGGGGGGATTCCAAAGTGGGTTAGCTCAGAAGGTGGTTCATGACCGAATACATTCATGCTTTCTCTTATATATGGATGATATAATAATATTATATATATTTTCTAATTGCCATGATTATCATCACAGTTAGCCAATACAAATATTCCATACACTTTTGTTATAAAGTATATTCATTAAAGCTGGGTACACACAAAGATATTTTAGGACCACCCAACAGATATTTCCGTGTACCGGTCGTTCAGGCCGAAAAACTGAGGTGATTTCGTTCGGCCGCGATGAACGCTGTGGTCTATAGCAGACATTTGCCATGGCCAATCACTCTATAGTGGCAAACGGTCAAGATGGAAAATTTGTCCGTGTGTACCCAGCCTAACGTTCTGTTTCACTGATAAATCCACATTTACACTACATGACCATTAGTGCCTTTCAAAGTCAGAGCTGTGATACTGACAGTGGGTCTGACAGAATTTGCAGAATTTTGTCAGTATCGGGACCTAATGGGCATGATGGAAAATTTCCATTACTAGCAAATTCCACTTTACTACAAAAGAGGAAGCAGATAACATCGGACCATGTATGTGCACATTGAACAATCATTCTGTATATGGAATATATGGAACAATCACTCCTGTGTATATATAATATATATATAATACAATGTTGACAGTCAGTTATACAATCACCCCCAGAATTTCCTAATGCCCTTATTCCTGCCCACTAACTCCATCACAGTGGTGTAGGTACATTAAGTACTGTATATAAACCCGGTCTCAGCAATCACCTCAGGCAGCTGCAGGGTTAATGTTGATACAGATCTGTATCAATTATGATTAGTTATGCTGCTGTCAATCACAGGGCAGACTGGATACATTTTTGAAACATACAAATGCTGCTTCTCACTCACAGCTCAATTGACAATATAACAATCTATGTAACAAATTATATAACAGTCTATGGGCACCAGGAGAGGTAGAACAGCAGACTGCACTGAGCAGACAGAAAGGGGGGATTCCAGGCACCAGTAATCCCCCCTAAACTCGCCCTGGTGCACCTTGTAAAAATCATGTTTTAAACTCCTTAAAACCAACAAACCTAAATAATCAACTTGTCCAGAATCCAAAAATAAATCCAGAGCTTTTCATTTAATATTTGACCCAACAGGCTCTCAGTTGGCAATGTATAATGTTATTTTTACTCTCTCTACCCAGACAAACAAATAAGCATTAGCTTCTTACGTAGCACACATTATTAACACGTCAGTGATGTAATGAGAAATAATTGCAAAATAAATAAAGGAATTACTGACTAAGTTAATGGGTGGGAAAATGACATGTGACATTCCAAAGGACAGCCTTAGACTTCACAGTGTGTTAGAGAAACAGGTAGTCCCTTCCCCTCCCTGCGGTGTGAAGATCCCCTCAGAAAAGGTAAGGGAAACTACAGCCCTACCCTCCCACTGTGTGAAAACAGCTTTTTCAGACAGAACTCTCACTCTGCCTGAAAAGTCTGTTTTCAAACAGTGGGGGTGGGACCACGACACCCAGGAGTGGGTAAGACTATGAACCCATGAGTGGGTGGGACCATGGCACAGATGAGTGGGTGGAGCCATGACACCAGCTAGTGGGCAGGCCATGACACACATCAGTGAGTGGGGCCAAGTGGGGATGCAAATGAAAGGGCCAAGGAGAGTTTGTAAGTGGAGAGGCTGTGGGATGGCCCATGAGTGGGAGGGGCCAGAGGGGCTTGCAAGGAGAGGGGGCTGCAGGGGGAGGAGGAGACACAGGGCAGAGTGACTGTCAGATGGTTTCAGAGTAGGAAGCAGGAAGTGCAGGGGATCTGGTGATACTGCTACCATATCACACACAAAAATGTAAATATCTTCAAAACTATGTAAAAAAAAAAAAAAAAAATGAAAGTAAATAGCAAAATACTCAGGAAAGCAATTCCTGTAAATTTACCCAAAGTCATTTTTTGGACCACAGTTCTCCTTTAATTTCATATAATAAATGTTAATTTTAAGCAAGCATCAGTAAACTTGGACATATATCAACTAAATTAGAGGGCATGATATTTTAGCATCTGTATCTAGCACTGATTTGTAGGAACTGAAATTATCAAATCAAAAGACATTGCATTGTAATCATCTCCACTAAAACCAATGATTTTCTGACCATACACATATTACCTAAAGAAAGACTTTCGAGTCTAAAAGGCACCTCAATTCTTGCTAAAGAATTATTACCCACTGGAAACAATTTAACTTTCAGTTGTTATTCTAAATGTTTGATGCCATAAAAAAAAAGAAATCAAAATGACTACTTAGTTTAAGACCATAACTATAATTTGTGTTGCACAAAAATAACTTACAATATAATACAATATTCTATTTCTTCTTAAAAGGCCTGGTCTTGGAAGGAAAATGTTTTAGAATCTGGGACATCTGGACGATACACTGTAGAAACAGTTAGTACAGACGAGGGTGTTATCTCAACTTTGACCATTAGCAATATTGTGCGTGCTGATTTTCAAACCATCTACAACTGCACTGCTTGGAACAGCTTTGGGTCTGATACAGAGATTATTCGACTAAAAGAGCAAGGTGAGCAGATTTTAAGAGTAGTTAAGATTGTTTTGTTTTGAAAGGGGCATGCCTGCTAGAAAACAATTTGCCAACAGGTAGGCTGATATTTTTCCTACTATTTATATTGTTCTATTAGCAATCAATCATTTTCAATTAAAAAGGGACTCTCATAGTGACCAAGAGACTATAGGCTGGGCAGTGCTCTAAGAGTCACATGGTAAAACGTTTTGAAGTAGAGTTATGAAAAATCACAATGAATTATAAGGTTTTGTCTGTGTTCTAACACCTGGGTGGTAACTTTTCATTTTGGCACTAAATCCTATTGTCTGAGGTGTAATTTAGAACATTTTAAAGAGACAGCATAAAGTGCAGATGCAATAGAGGGTGTAAGACTTAATAACTATTGGCTATTAATAACAACCAACTTTGCACATCTTATTATATCAGCCCCAAAGTGTGCAATAACAGTTAAGTAACAAATATATTACATTTGGTTATAGATTTGCTCCAGCAGGACTTAGACATTAGTGGGGTTTGTGAGCTCTTCCACTTTATATGTAAATGTAAGATTTGCACGTGTCCTTCTGAAACTGTGGGTACACACATAACAGGACGCATATGACTTACTGTATGTCCAAATAATTCTGAAAGTATAGTCCCAGTAGCAACAAAGTCAACCTAATGTTTTTCCGCATACAAAAAGCTGGCAAAAATAAGGCATGTAAAAGTTACTCTATTCCAATCTTAAATTATATTTTTATCTTGCATCACTTCTGATGTCCAAAGGCCACCACAAAAGTTGTTTTAGTTCAGTGTTACAACACCACAATCTCTTTAAGACAATATTATGGGGTTGGGGCATTCTCTGTGCATCGCTCTATGTTTTATACCATGAAGTTTGTAAAATATCGGTATCAGGCAAATTAGGCAACCTTATCTTTTTCACATTCACAGCGAGAAGTCTACTAAAATGTAGTTGCCATATGAAATACTCTATAGTGTTGTCAGAGAGGTTGTAAGCTATAAATATCTGCTGAAAGACCATATCAGCTCAGAATGAAAATTCCTGATTTTAGACCTTAAGACAAAAATAATGTTCTGAGAAGCATATGTAAAAATTGTTCTGCCAATCATATATACAAACATAGAAAGTATAATCAATACACATTCCTAGGCCCCATATAATATCATGTTATCTGCACACTGGCATAATTTATAAACAAAGGGGTTTTAGTATACATTACTGTGATCACATGAGTGAAAAGCCTTCCAACCACGTCAAGGTAACCCCAGTCTGGAAGGTCCTAACTTCTAACCTTTTTTGCTTCAATTACTATTAGCAAACTTTTGCATTATTCATAGTTGTGCACTGGATCCATATAACAGGCTTTCTCACTTCCCCCCAGCCCTTTGGCTTTTTAAAATGAGGGAAGAGGCCATCCATCCAGTGCTTTATATTAAAGGCATAGGACCTCCCATTAAAGGGGCATTTTGGGGTGCTATTACCACATAGAAGCTTGACCATGCTTCATAATAAATACATACAATACAAGGATTGTGGAAGCACTCCAATTAGGCTTATTTACAACTACATTTTGCGGAAGTGCTACTGATCTGGTCAAAAATTTATACAAAAATAGAAAGAATAATCAATGCTCATTCCTAGTCCCCATAAAATATCATATTATCTGCACACTGGCATACTTTATAAACAAAGGGGTTTTAGTATACATTACTGTGATCACATGAATGGAAAGCCTTCCAACCACGTCAAGGTAACCCCAGTCTGGAAGGTCCTAACTTCTAACCTTTTTTACCAATATGATATTGTATGGGACCTAGGAATGTGCATTGATTATCCTTTCTATGTTTGTATAAATGTTTGATCAGATCAGTAGCACAAATGTATATAATCAACCTGCTTTAATGGGAATCTGATACCCCTGGAAAGACTTACTTTTAACTTACAAGCCCAGGACAGTTAAATCATTATGACACTTGCAAAATATACATCATACTATCATATGGAGAACCCACGTAAGTAGGACTGTGTATAAATAATGGGGTAAGTTGAACATCACACAATCACTCATTCATCCCAATATTCAGTATTTTATATTTTATATATAGCGGGAAACCACACAATATTGTAGGAGCCTACTCCATTTAAAGGAAACAGGCCAGCGACATGGACTCATTCAAACCCCTCGTGGTCAGAGTATCCAGCTGCCAAATCCAATGGACTTCCCGCTGCAGCAGTTTTTTGTCCCTCAAGGGACCATGTACCTTTGGGGGAATATGACCCATGGCCATCCATTTTAACATCGCAAGTTTGTGGCCAACCAATTTAAAATTGACGCGCCACCGACTGTTCACGATATTTGCGGCCAGTGTCATTCATAGCATTCGAATCGGCTAATGCTGCTCTTATAGAAGCCCTGTGATTGTTCATTCTCTATCTAACAGTCGTGGAGGTCTTCCCCACATAATAAAGTCCGCACGGGCAGACTACAGTATGATGTATGTCACATGGGTAGACATACAGGTAAGTTTGAAGTTGATGGCAAATCTTTTTTTGAGTGTGGGTGTGAAAAGTCTTTACCAATCAAAGCATGACGACAAGTTTGGCAACCCAAACACCGAAAGCATTCTTTTGCTCTATTAATATTGAGCCAGTTATCTTTTGAAGCCATTTCAAAGTGGTCTCATGTCAGTTCTGACCAACAGGTTGCGCAAATTAGGGGCTCTCCTGTAGGCGCACCTTACTTCAGTGTTTTTAAAAGGAAGTGATCAACTTGTACCAATTCCCAATGTTTAACAATTCTCCGGCTCAATTCCTGGCTGAGTAGGTTATTTCCCATAGTAAACGTCATGACATTTTTTTGGGGGTATCTGTATGAATTTTACAAAAGTTACCTGTCACTCGTTCCTGAGCAACTGCTAACTGCTGTTCCAACAGGTCAGGTTTATACCCACGAGCAAGAAACCTTTTGGTCATCTCTTCCAGCTGTGTCAATGCAACATCAGGATCAGTGTTGTTGCGTAAAACCCGCAAAAATTGTGAAAAGGGGACACCTAATTTGTTGATCCGGGTGAAAACTGTCTCTATGTTATATTGTGTTGCGGTCAGTTGGTTTCCTGAAAAGAGAAGTACAAAACCTATTTCCTTCAATAGAGATTCTTAAATCTAGAAAGTCCACAGTCACATTATTAATGTTAGTACTAAATTTAATGGGAGTATCCAAACTATTCAGGTCTTCAAAACACTCCAGGGCCCCAATGTGGTCCCCCCTCCAAATCATGAACACGTCATCGATGTACCTATTTAACATAACCATGTGATCATTATATCTAGGAAAAATGTGCATTTCTTCAAACCACTGCATGTACAAATTGGCGAAGGAAGGAGCCACATTGGAGCCCATGGATGTGCCAGCCAATTGTTGATAAAAACTATTTTCAAAACGAAAATAGTTTTTATTCAAAATGAAAGTTAAGAATCCTTTAAGGAATTCAATAGGGGGTCTAAGATGGCCAATAGGGATGGCCGGTTCGCGGCCATCCCTACGGGAGAAATCCGCGGTGGATCCGAACCCGGATCCGCCGCGGATTTATCCCGTTTGCGAACGGCGGATTTTTCCAGATTTTCCACCTTCCGAACTTCCCAACCGCGGATTTCTCGTATTTTCGAAAATTTTCGAAATTACGAGATTTCTCGTATTTTCGGCAATACGTATTTTCGAAAATTTTCGAAATTGTGAGGATTACTCATATTTTCGGGAAAATCCGTTTTCAAAAATTTTCGAAATTACGAGATTTCTCGTAATTTTTAGAATATTTTTCATTTTAACGGGTCCGCTCGCAGATTTTTGAATTTTCGAATTTTTTTGAAAATTCGCGGATCCTCGAGCGGACTGGATTTTGCGAAGTTCGGACATCTCTAATGGCCAACCTTGGCCAAAGCCTCAATACAAATTTGAACACCATCTGATTGGGGGGTCACTGTGTAGAGACTATTAACACCAGCAGTGATCAAAACCAAATTATGAAGATCACCTTGAAAGTTTTTGAGGACTGAAAGTAGCTCATCGATATCCCTCAAATATGAGCGCATGACCTTAACTGCTGGCTGTAAGAAGTGTTCAAGGAACTGGGCCACTTGTTTAAACAGCGATCCTTTAGACACTATGATGGGACGTCCTGGAGGAGACACTGTATATTTATGTATCATAAGGATGGAATAAATGATCAGACAGATAGGACTGTCATTAACCATGAACATGTTTCATGTTTCATTCATTTTCAGTAATCCACCCCCCATCTCGGGCCAGCCTCAGTATGCCATCCAGCTCCCTCTTAAACACAACCGTAGGATCATCATTAAGTAATTTTTACGTGTTAACATCAGCTAGTTGAGACAAAAGCTCACCTCGATAGCATTCTGGATTGAGGAGGACAATCGCTCCCCCCTTATCCGCCGCCCTTATATTGATCCTATCATTGGTACTTAAAGAATGCAGTGCCTCTCTTTCGCTAATGCTGAGATGATCTCTCACTTTGAATTCTGGACCCATCTTAACCAGATTCCTTAAATCCTGTAACACCATGTTGTTAAATACAGAAATGGCAGCCGCCGTATTAGGTGGCTCAAATGTACTAGATTTTTAAAATTTGGACATCACCTTCTGTCCACACCCTTTAAAATCTATCTCATGTTCTATCTTCCTTTTAAAAACACTGAAGTAAGGTGCACCTACAGGAGAGACCCTAATTTGCGCAACCTGTTGGTCAGAACTGATGTGAGACCAGTTAAAGTGGCTTCAAAAGATAACTGGCTCAATATTAATAGAGCAACAGGACGCTTTCGGTGTTTGTCATCATGCTTTGATTGGTAAAGACTTTCCACACCCACACTCAGGTAAAAGATTTGCCATCAATTTTAAACTTACCTGTATGTCTATAAATGTGATATACATCATAGTCTGCCCGTGCGGACTTTATTATGTGGGGAAGAACTCCACGACTGTTAGGGAGCGAATGAACAATCACAGGGCTTCTATAAGAGCAGCATTAGCTGATTCGAATGCTATGAATGACACTGGCAGCAAATATGGTGAACATTCGGTGGTGCGCCATTTTAAATTGGTTGGCCACCAACTTGCGATGTTCAAATGGATGGCTGTGGATCATATTCCCCAGAATGTAAAGTACCTGGTCCATTGAGGGACAAAAAAACTGCTGCAGGGGGAAGTCCATTCGGGGGCTGGATATTCTGGAGCCGAGGTTTGAATGAGTCCATGTCGCTGGCCTGTTTCCTTTAAATGGAGTAGGCTCCTACAATATTGTGTGGTTACCAACTACATATGAAATATTAAATACTGAATATTGGGATGATAGAGTGATTGTGTGATGTTCAACTTACCCCATTATTTATACACTTACCTGGGTTCTCCAAATGATGGTATGGGACCCTTCACATTGTATATTTTGCAAGTGTCATAATGATTTAACTGACCTGGGGTTGTAAGTTAAAAGTAAGTCTTTTCCAGGGGTATCAGATTCCCATTTAAGCAGGTTGATTTCTAGTCATGACAATTTTACTGTGCTGTCCTCTCATATCTTCCTTTTGATATTTCCAAGTATTGCCAATTGTAGTTTTTAACTTTTTGTATATTTTGTATGTTTTTATTGGTGTGATGTTGTGTTTTGCACTAAGGGTTAAGGTTCCGGGTGGGTGGACCCCCCCCCCCCCGGTCCTTTAAGATGGTGAGATTAACTGTGAGCTGACGATCCTGATGACGGCCTAGACGGTGGCCGAAATGCATAGACCGTAGTTCAAACACATGCGTTTGCTTGAGAAGTCCCGTGAGTGCCCTGTACTTTCTTTGGTTTTGTATATGGATATTCCCACTAGGAACAGCACCCAGGCTGAATAGTTTATTAAACATAGCACATAGTGGCAACGTTTCGGCTCTGTGCGTGGAGCCTTTATCAAGCCTTGCACTTACAGTAAATCCCAAAGAAGGAGCACTCGTAGGACTTTTTTGCAAATAGTTGCTAATAGAGTAGCCGAAACGCGTTGATACAATAAAGTTTCTTCACAACTATTTGCAAAAAGTCCTACGAGTGCTCCTTCTTTGGGATTTACTGTTTGATGATTGCGGGAGGCACCGAGGCACTATGAAGATAACAGCGTGAGTGCGGGACACCAGGAGGATCTATAAATCTATACTATATCCTATCTCATATATATATTATCTATAGCATATCTATTCAATACAAGGATTGTCGAAGCACTCCAATTAGGCTAATTTACAACTACATTTAGCGGAAGTGCTACTGATCTGGTCAAACATTTATACAAACATAGAAAAGATAATCAATGCACATTCCTAGACCCCATACAATATCATATTATCTGCACACTGGCATACTTTATAAACAAAGGGGTTTTAGTATACATTACTGTGATCACATGAATTAAAAGCCTAACAACCATCTCAATGTAACCCCAGTCTGGAAGGTCCTAACTTCTAACCTTTTTTACTTCAATTACGATTAGCAAACATTGCATTTCTCATGCTTACACACTGGATCCATATAACAGGCTCTCTCACTTCCCCCCAGCCCTTTGGCTTTTTTAAAATGAGGGAAGAGGCCATACAGTGCTTTATATTAAAGGCATAGGACCTCCCATTAAAGGGGCGTGTTGGGGTGCTATTACCACATGGAGGCTTGACCAAGCCTCCCAATAAATACATACAATACAAGGATTGTAGAAGCACTCCAATTAGGCTAATTTACAACTACATTTAGCGGAAGTGCTACTGATACAATATAATATTATCTGCACACTGGCATTCTTTATAAACAAAGGGGTTTTAGTATACATTACTGTGATCACGTGAATGAAATTCCAACCAAGTTCCAAGTTAACCCCAGTTTGAAAGCTCCTAACTTCTAACCCTTTTTACTTCAATTACCATTGATTATCTTTTCTACGGTATGATTGTATAAATGTTTGACCACATCAGTAGCACTTCCGCTAAATGTAGTTGTAAATTAGCCTAATTGGAGTGCTCCCACACTCCTTGTATTTGTATGTATGTATATATATATATATATATATATATATATATATATATAACAAACAATTTAATAGCGAGCGGCACTCTCCATATGGCCATCCACCTGGGTGCTTCCTGGATAAGGTAGATATGAATAGGAAGATGAAGGAGCACTCCTAGGGTTTATATCAAAAAATCCATTTATTAGTGGTAGTCAACGCGTTTCGGTCCTACCCTGGACCGTTCTCAAGACAATCTGCCCGTGCTTACAATGTGCAACAAATACCAACACACAATTCAAATTACCCGCCCCTGTGTGACGAAACGTTCCCACCCTCAACCCTCCTCCCTCCACGTCATCTCCCCCTCCTGGTAGAAATGGGCGGAGCAACAGGATCCGATCAGCTGGCCGGTCCTAAATACAATCCCTTTGATGAGCAAGAGTCCAGGGGGCTAGTCTTTTACTGAGGAGGCATGGGGGTACAAGGGTGATATCCAAAGTGCCAGTGCTGTAAGATACATAATATAAATAACAAATAGTGGCTAAAAATCTGTATAAAACATCTATATAAAATATCTATATAAAATATCTATATAAAATAGTTACCAAAGGTAGATATTTAAAATGCTTCTTACTCTGTGCATTAACAGATAGTGTGACTATAGTGCCATCATAACAAAAATCTAGTGTAATAATTCAACATATATAGGTAACAACATACTAAAAATCACATAAAATCACAATCATAGGAAGAGAGACATCTGGTGGGGTCTCTAAATGAATTGGAAGGAAGGTATATAGACAGGGTATGCTGGAGCTTAAATATGACATAGACAACCTGTACGGTAAGTCCCCACTATTTTACTGTACTAAAAGTACATATAGCGAAGGGATAGCGAGAGATTTATAGGAAACATGCTAAAGAGCATATTTCATTAAGTCCCTTGGGGAACAGGGTGTTAAGGCGTTTTATCCAACGAACTTCCTGTTGTAATAAAGCCCTTTCTCTGTCTACCCCCTCTTTCTGTATTACATGGTCTATGGCCATCCATTTCAGGTTGGCCAACGTATGCTTTGCCTCTTTAAAATGTTTTGCCACCGATTGTTCATATTGTGGAGGGGGCTTCTCTGGTCCTACATCTGTATTTTTGGTGAGTGTGGTTCTAATGGCTTGTCGATGATTGGCCATTCTATCCCTAATACTCATAATCGTCTTGCCCACATAGTATAAGCCACATGGGCAGGTGATGATGTATATAACATAGTTACTTTGTCAGATCTTTATACGATACCCCTTATGTGGGTGAGGGAAATCTGACCCTTTACAAGATGAAATCAGTCTCTTTAAATTCCAGAGTTCTCTCAAACTACGTGATTTGTTTCGCAACTCAGATACCCCTGTATCCAAATTCAAACCCTACAGCCGCTTCGACCCACCGAATACACCTCCTAGTATTAAGGTGTTCAGCGATATGGTCAGAAAGGACCTAGACAAGGAGATTAAGAACCCCATGGGAATACGACAAAAATGGAACAACTTAACACGGGAGGAAAGAATGGCTATAGACTCCCTGCAGGATGATGACAATCTTGTCATTAGACCTGCCGATAAGGGGGGGGCTATTGTGCTGATGAATAAAAGCTACTATAAAACAGAGCTTTTAGCCCAACTCGTGGATATACACACATACAAACGGTTATCCACTGATCCCACCAAACACTTGAAACAGACATTAGACCAAATAATCACAATGGCATGCTTTAATGGTTGGATTACAGAACGGGAGAAGGGATACCTCATTACGGAGTTCCCTAAGGCTCCTATCATATATACGGTCCCGAAAATACACAAATCTATTCTTTCCCCCCCTGGGAGACTAACAGTAGCAGCTTGCGGGTCCCTATTCAAACCCATTACTACCTATCTGGACTCATTCTGGATACAGTGTTGATGACAAGAATTTGTACACCATCATTCCCCAACAATTGGGGGTGCAAATTTGTAGATCAGCCCTGGTGAGAGCAGGACATAAATCCCCCCCAACGGAATTCCTTATGGAATTACTTTCAGCCTCCTTGGAACAAAATTATTTCCGATTTGACAACGATTTCTACCAGCAAATAGCTGGAACAGCTATGGGATCTAATATAGGTCCCTTTTTCGACAACTTATTTATGGAGGACTATGAATTAAAAAACATCATTCCTAAGGGGGGTGAGAAAATGCGTCTATACCGACGATATATAGACGATCTGCTGATACTGTGGGGAGGCACAGTTGAGGAGGCAATACAATTTGTTGAAGAACTCAATGGGGTGGAATCCCCAGTTAGATTGACTGTGAATGTCAGTCCGGAGACGGTAGACTTTTTGGATCTCCGCATACAAAAGCGGGGACACATGGGGGTCCACTCTATTCACAAAGGACACAGACCGCAACACTTTAATGCATGCCAACAGTTTTTATCCATCTTCACAAAAAAATGGCATTATATTCTCCCAGAGCCTCCGAGTACTCAGAAATAATACGGAAAATGAGGGAGTTATTGGAACTAAAAAACAAATTTGTGAACAGGGGCTACTCCATAAATCAGGTCAATACACAAATGCAGCGAGCCATTGAAAAATGGCAGGACAAAAGCTCTACCCCTAATACCAGTATGGGTTCCAACTCAGACAAGATCCCTTTTATTAGTGCATTTTCCCAGCACAGTAACACATTAAAAAAAAGTATAAGGGACAGATGGGACTTACTAAGAAGCGACTAGCAGCTTCCATTTCACAATTCCGTGCCATTGTTTGCGTATCAACGAGGTAAAAACCTCCGAAATTTCTTGGTAAAAACTGATCTCAGACAACAATGTGACACTATCCCGAGGATGTGGTTACCTACAGGCAAAAAGGGCTTCTACAAATGTTCTGGTTGTCTGGCGTGCAGAAGCGCATTAACGGGACCTGACTTCCCCCATCCAGTCAATGGAAACTGGATAAAAATACAGCACAGACTCAATTGCATGAGCCTTTTCACCATTTATTTCATTGTATGCCCGTGTGGCAAGTACTACATTGGTAAAACCACAACTACATTAAGAGAGCGATTGGCTAACCACAGGGCAGCCATCAGAAATACGTTGGAACCCAAACAGGAGGATTCAGGGGAGAGGTTTGGAGAACAGTCAGTGGCCAAACACTTTAAACAAAAGACACATTCCGTGGCCATGCTGAGATGGATGGCCATTGACCATGAACCCCAGCGGGAAGGCATTGACAGAAAGAGGGCTCTACTCAGACGAGAAATCAGACGGATTAAAAAACTGGACACTATGTCACCAGTAGGACTTAATGAACAATTGGCCATGTCATGTTTTCTATAGCGGTTTGGGTTTCAATCCACCTTGGCCTCTCTCACACGACAACCTCATCTACCTTGGTCCGGCGGCCTTATCTCTCTCATGTCCTATGGTTCTCCTATGGTTTTCTCCTTGATCCATTTTGCCTTGTCCTGTAGTTATTAAGTTATTCCCAAACTTGTTTGTATCCCTGGGGGACTCCCCGGGCCCCACCTATTTTAGTTATTATATTTGGTCCTTTTAGCATATTAGTAATCTTAGCTAATTTTAGCTTGGTTCTTTGATCCTGTTTACACTAGTGCTCCACTATTTTTAGATACTATTTTTAGATACTATTTGGTTTTATCACTTAGGCATTGACACATTTTAGGTAACTTATTAATATCACTTTGGCTATGTATTTTTACTCTGATATTTTGTAGTCACTTAGAAGCACAGTCATTTTAGCCTCCCTTAGATAATAGGGGGGAAGGCACGATACTCCTCTCTTTCCGAGATCCTCCTTCGCACTGACAATTGCTGGTCCAGAGCGGTGTCCCCGCCTGGACCACTCTACTTTTTTCTCTTTAGCCACTTTACACTGTAGTACCCTGTCTGGCTCTCACTGGATTCCAGCTACTGGAGGGTTAACTTGCACGGCACTTTATCTATTCACACAACTGGAGTTTTACTCATTATGAGGTGAGGGAGGGAGGGAGGGGGGCGGGGAGGGTAGCTCTTGTTATTGTACTTAAGTGAATCTGACACGCAGATCTGTAACCCTGAGGACGGCCCTGTGGTAATGGGCTGAAACGCGTAGGTTCTCTGCCTACATTGTTGTTGGTAATAAATCTGTTACAAGACCCAGGAGTGCTCCGTTTGTTCCCTAATTGATGTCTATCTACCCATCGGTAGCACCCGGGCAGCTGTTATCAGAACGGAGTGCGGACATACATACTGCTTTATTTATATATATATATATATATATATATATATATATATATAGTAAATCCCAAAGAAGGAGCACTCGTAGGACGACTTTTTGCAAATAGTAGTGAAGTAACTTTATTGTATCAACGCGTTTCGGCTGTACACTTAGCCGTCCTCAGGATAAAAACTAACATAAAAATGTGCGCTAATAAAACCTTGGTTCCCTGCCCCCAGTACCAAGACACTCCCTTCGTACATTTAACCCTAGTGATGCTGGGCTATGTGGTGATCAGGTAAAATGCTAGTGCAAATAAGGCTAATCCCAGCCAGAGCCCTAAAGTGATGACGTGCATAATACGTGATAGCGATGAACATGAATATACAATATACCACAATTAATAAAATAGAGATACCATAATTCTATATAAATATCTACCATGTGCTGTGTGAAAAAAAGATAAAAAAACAGTTAGAAATGCAATTCAAATACAATCACTCTTACTTTTTAAAACAAAATAGTTACTAATACACAAAGAGCATTTCTACTCTAACAATTGCTTATAGGAAGGTAAAGTATCAAAATTCTTTAAGAAACAACTTTATTCTTTATTCTAAAGAATACAAAAAGGTATTTAAAAAGTATACAAAAAGTATCAGGTTTCTTAATGAAATCGTTTCTGCCAAGAGACATGCGAATCATCTAGATGGGAACCCACTAAGCAAAACCACTCATCATAATTTAGGGCGAAAGTCAATAAATATATAAGGGATATCGTATGGATGAAATAAATAGATAATGAATCAGGGGTAGCATTAAGATGGAGTAAACAGAAACAGAAGAATATAAGTAATCCCAGGAGGTAAGTGACTGCCCTGATCTTATAAAAAACATGATATCGAGAACTGTTTGTTGAGCCCCCTGGGTGCTAAAGTGCCTAACTTTTTATCCAAAATACTTCTCGCTGGAGTAATAAGCATCCCCTTTCAGCTATATTGTGGACGTTGTCAATTTTTTCAATAGCCATCCATTTAAATGTGGCTAGGGAATGTCCTCTTTCTTTTAAATGTTTAGCAACCGATTGTTCCCCATATTTTTGTTCCTTATGGGGATCAGGGTTTTTAGCACCTTCTTTAGATATCAGGGCCGCCCGTATGGAGGCCCGATGATTAGCCATTCTATCCCTTAGGGAGGTAATGGTCTTGCCCACATAGTACATGCTACAAGGGCATGTAATGAAATAGATGGCATCTGTACTGAGACACGATAACTTGTGCCGTATTTTGAACCTGCGTCCCGTGTGGGGATGCGGGAAATCTACCCCCGAGATCATATAGCTGCACGCTTGGCAGCCTGTGCATTTGTGACAGCCATCTTTTTTGTAATCAAGCCATGTAAGACCTTGAACCGATTGGGGCTGGGACAACTTAGTTTTCACTAAAATATTTCTTAAGTTTCAGGCCCTCCTAAATGCAAAAACTGGTTGGCTATGTTCAAAAGGTAGTGTTTTATCAGCGCTAAGGAGCTCCCAGTGTTTCCTGACGCTGTGCTTTATGTCATTGCTATGTGAGGAATATTGCATTACATAAGGGATCTAGTTATTCGCTCTATCCCTCTTTTTAATCTTTTTAATATGCTGTTGCTTATATTTTTGTATAGCAGCTTCTCATTGTATAGTTATTAAGTTAGGGTGATACCCTCGTGCAATAAATTTATTGGTCATTTCACCCAATTGTTTATTAGCTATCATTTCATTAGTGTGATTAGTTAGGACTCTCAAGAATTGGGAGATTAAGGCTCCCTTTTTTTGATGGAATGGATGGTAACTGAAAGCATGAAGTAGGGTATTTCTGTCAGTAGGTTTCGAGAACAAACTAGTCTGAAAGCCCTGAGATGTTTTTGTGATTCTCAAGTCCAAGTAATCAACCGTCCTTTCATGTGCCACCATGGTAAATTTGACCTCGGAGACCTTGTTATTAAGGCCGTCGAGGAATTGTACGCAGTCTTCGTAAGGACCATCCCAAAGGATGAATAAGTCATCTATATACCGGCAAAAAATTAGCAATTTATGCCCAAACTCAGGAAAGATAAATCTTGTTTCGAAGTCCTCCATATAAAGATTGGCGAAGGCGGGTATGACGTTAGACCCCATGGCTGTACCAGCTATTTGATTGTAATAGGCATTTTCAAACTGAAAATAATTGTTCTCCAACGTAAATAATAATAACTTCATAAGAAGCTCTATTGGGGCACCAACACCTGTCTGCATATTTCTACTCCCTCCAACTGGGGAATTATAGTGTACAGACTCTGTACATCCAAGGTCATGAGAGTAGTGTTGTCGAGGGGACCCTTATATTGGGCCAATACTTCAAGTAGCTGTCGACTATCACGCAAGTATGTTCTCATTTTGGTGACCAACGGTTGGAGGAAGTGGTCAACAAAAAAGGAAATAGTTTGGAGCAATGATCCCTTAGAGGACACTATAGGTCGGCCTGGTGGTGCCTTTAACGAATAGTGTACCTTAGGCACTGTGTAGATATTAGGCACCTTGGGAGCTGCTGTAATAAGAAATCTGACCTCCGATTCACTGAGCCATCCGGCTCTGTGTGCCATATGGATTATTTCATCCAATTTTGTTTTAAGGCCTAATGTAGGGTCTTTATTAAGTTTTATGTAGGTCTTAAGCTAGGTACACACCTAGCGATTTTTCCTCCTGACCGACCGTTTGATACTTTCGAACGGTCGGCCAGGAGGAAGGACTGTCGGTCGCGGCAAAAGCAGCCGCGTCGATTAGTCCACCCGACGATCGTGCGGTCCATAGAGGACTGCACGATCGGACGAGGTTTTCCACCCTGTCCGATCGTCCTTTCGTCCGATTTGGACGAACGGTCGATCGGACATGGGCACATTCGAATTCGATAATTTCGGTCCGATCGACCGATACACTGAACTATCGGTCGATCGGACTGAAATATCTAATCGTGTGTACGATTAGAGTCTTCCAATTGTGTGGTAAGTTCTGTCATATAATACTGGCGGTCCAGTAGAACCACTGATCCGCCTTTGTCCGCTGGACGAATAATCACATTAGGGTCCTCCTTTAAGGCTTTTAAAGCAATTCTTTCTCCTTTTGTGAGATTATCTCGCTGTGTTCTATCTAGTGGGCATGCTTCTAAAGGCCAATAGATAATGGTCGAAAGGTCGCTTATTTTTGCACTTAGCACAATGTTTGCTACAAAAGCACTTTAAATAAAGCACTTGTTGAAGAATTGGGTGTGTAACATGCAAGAGGGAGAAGTCAGCTAAAATGTAGTTGCCATATGAAACGCCATAGTGTTGTCATAGAGGAGGTTGTAGCTATAAATCTGCTGAAAGACCATATCAGCTCAGAGAAGAAACCTGCTAGACCTTAAGAAACAAAAAATGTCGTGAGAACATAGTAAAAATTGTTGCGCCAATCATATATACAACATAGAAAGTTAATCAAACAACACATTCCTAGCCCCATATAATATCTGTTATCTGCACAACTGGCATAATTATAAACAAAGGGGTTGTAGTATACATTACTGTGATCACATGAGTGAAAAGCCTTCCACCACGTTCAAGGTAACCCCAGCGTCTGGAAGGTCCTAACTTCTAACCTTTTTTGCTTCAATCCTTAGCAACTTTTGCATTATTCATAGTTGTGGCACTGGATCCATTAACAAGGGCTTTCTCTCACTTCCCCCCAGCCCTTTGGCTTTTTAAAATGGGGGAAAGGCCATCCATCAGTGGCTTTATATTAAGGCATAGCGACCTCCCATAAAGGGGCATTTTTGGGGCTATTACCACAGAAAGACTTGACCAGCTTCATAATAAATAACATACAATACAAGGATTGTTGAAGCACTCCAATTAGGCTTATTTACAACTACATTTTGCGGAAGTGCTACTGATCTGGTCAAAATTATACAAATAGAAAGAATAATCAATTCTCATTCCTAGTCCCCATAAAAATATCATATTATCTGCACACTGGCATACTTTATAACAAAGGGGTTTTAGTATACATTACTGTGATCACATGAATGGAAAGCCTTCAACCACGTCGTAACCCCAGTCTGGAAGGTCCTAAACTTCTAACCTTTTTTACCAATATGATATGTATGGGACCTGAATGTGCATTGATTATCCTTTCTATGTGATAAATGTTTGATCAGATCAGTAGCACAAATGTATATAATCAACCTGCTTTAATGGAATCTGAACCCTGGAAAAGACTTACTTTTAACTTACAAGCCCAGGACAGTTAAATTCATTATGACACTTGCAAAATATACATCATACTATCATATGGAGAACCCACGTAATAGACTGTGGTATAATAATGGGGTAAGTTGAACATCACAACAATCACTCTCATCTCCAATATTCAGTATTTTATATTTTATATATAGCGGGAACCACACAATATTTGTAGAGCCTACTCCTTTAAAGGAAACAGGCCAGCGACATGGACTCATTCAAACCCCTTGGTCAGAGTATCCAGCTGCCAAACCAATGGACTTCCCGCTGGCAGCAGTTTTTGTCCCTCAAGGGACCATGTACCTTTGGGGGAATATGACCCATGGCCATCCATTTTAACATCGCAAGTTTGTGGCCAACCAATTTAAAATTGACGCGCACCGACTGTTCACGATATTTGCGGCCGTGTCATTCATGCATTCGAATCGGCTGAATGCTGCTCTTATAGACCAGCTCTCGTGATGTGTTCATTCTCTATCAACAGCGTGGAGGTCTCCCACATAATAAGTCCGCACGGGCAGACTACGTATGTTGATGTATGTCACATGGGTAACATACAGGTAAGTTTGAAGTTGATGGCAATCTTTTTTGTAGTAGTGTGGTGTGAAAAGTCTTACCAATCAAAGCATGACGACAAGTTTGGCAACCCAAACACCGAAAGCATTCTTTTGCTCTATAATATTAGCCAGTTACTTTTGAAGCCATTCAAAGTGGTCTCATGTCAGTTCGGACCAACAGGTTGCGCAAATTAGGGGCTCTCCTGTAGGCGCACCCTTACTTCAGTGGTTTTAAAAGGAAGTGATCAACTTGTACCAATCCCAATGTTTAACAATTCTCCGGCTCAATTCCTGGCTGAGTAGGTTATTTCCCATAGTAAAACGTCATGACATTTTTTTGGGGGTACTGTATGAATTTTCACAAAAGTTACCTGTCACTCGTTCCTGAGCAACTGCTAACTGCTGTTCAACGGTCAGGTTTATACCCACGAGCAAGAAACCTTTTGGTCATCTCTTCCAGCTGTGTCAATGCAACATCAGGATCATGTGTTGGTTCGTAAAACCCGCAAAAATTGTGAAAAGGGACACCTAATTTGTTGATCCGGGTGAAAACTGGTCTCTTGTTATATTGGTGTTGCGGTCAGTTGGTTTCCTGAAAGAGAAGTACAAACCTATTTCCTTCAATAGAGATTCTTAAATCTAGAAAGTCCACAGTCACTTATTAATGTTAGTACTAAATTTAATGGGAGTATCCAAACTATTCAGGTCTTCAAACACTCCAGGCCCCAATGTGGTCCCCCCCCCAAATCATGAACACGTCATCGATGTACCTATTTAACATAACCATGTGATCATTATTCTAGGAAAAATGTGCATTTCTTCCAACCACTGCATGTACAAATTGGCGAAGAGGAGCCACATTGGACCCATGGATGTGCCAGCCAATTGTTGAAAAACTATTTTCAAAACGAAAATAGTTTTTATTTCAAAATGAAAGTTTAGAATCCTTTAGGAATTCAATAGGGGTCTAAGATGGCCAATAGGGATGGCCGGTTCGCTGCCATCCCTACGGAGAAATCCGCGGTGGATCCGAACCGATCCGCCGCGAGTTCCGTTTGCGAACGCGGATTTTCCAGATTTTCCCCTTGAACTTCCAACTTTCCGAACTGCATTCTCACTTCCCAACGGGTTTCTCGTATTTTCGAAAATTTTCGAAATTACGAGATTTCTCGTATTTTCGGCAATACGTATTTCGAAAATTTTCGAAATTGTGAGGATTACTCATATTTTCGGGAAAATCCGTTTTCAAAATTTCGAAATTACGAATTTCTCGTAATTTTTAGAATATTTTTCATTTTAACGGGTCCGCTCGCGTTGTTATTGATTTCGATTTTTTTGAAAATTCGCGGATCCTCGAGCGGACTGGATTTTGCGAAGTTCGGACATCTCTCAATGGCCAACCTTGGCCAAAGCCCTCAATACAAATTTGAAACCCATCTGATTGGGGGGTCACTGTGTAGAGACTATTAACAACAGCAGTGATCAAAACCAAATTATGAAGATCACCTTGAAAGTTTTTGAGGACTGAAAGTAGCTCATCGTATCCCCAATATGAGCGCATGACCTTAACTGCTGGCGTGTAAGAAGTGTTCAAGGAACTGGGCCACTTGTTTAAAACAGCGATCCTTTAGACACTATGATGGGACGTCCTGGAGGAGACACTGTATATTTATTTTATCATAAGGATGGAATAAATTCAGACAGATAGACTGTCATTAACCATGAACATGTTTCATTTTTTCATTCATTTTCAGTAATCCACCCCCCATCTCGGGCCAGCCTCAGTATGCCATCCAGCTCCCTCTTAAACACAACCGTAGGATCATCATTAAGTATTTTTACGTGTTAACATCAGCTAGTTGAGACAAAAGCTCACCTCGATAGCATTCTGGATTGAGGAGGACAATCGCTCCCCCCTTATCCGCCGCCCTTATATTGATCCTACATTGGTACTTAAAGAATGCAGTGCCTCTCTTTCGCTAAGTGCTGAGATGATCTCTCACTTGAATTCTGGACCCACTTAACCATATCCTTAATCCTGTAACACCATGTTGTTAAATACAGAAATGGCAGCCGCCGTATTAGGTGCTCAAATGTACTAGTTTTTAAAATTTGGACATCACCTTCTGTCCACACCCTTTAAAATTATCTATCTCATGTTCTATCTTCCTTTTAAAAACACTGAATAAGTGCACCTACAGGAGAGACCCTAATTTGCGCACCCTGTTGTTCAGACTGATGTGAGAAGCCAGTTAAGTGGCTTCAAAAGATAACTGGCTCAATATTAATAGAGCAACAGGACGCTTTCGGTGTTTGTCTCATGCTTTGATTGGTAAAGACTTTCCACACCCACACTCAGGTAAAAGATTTGCCATCAATTTTAAACTTACCTGTATGTCTATAAATGTGATATACATCATAGTCTGCCCGTGCGACTTTATTATGTGGGGAAGAACTCACGACTGTTAGGGAGCGAATGAACAATCACAGGGCTTCTATAAGAGCAGCATTAGCTGATTCGAATGCTATGAATGACCCTGGCAGCAAATTGGTGAACATTCGGTGGTGCGCCATTTTAAATTGGTTGGCCACCAACTTGCGATGTTCAAATGGATGGCTGTGGATCATATTCCCCAGAATGTAAAGTACCTGGTCCATTGAGGGACAAAAAAAACTGCTGCAGGGGAAGTCCATTCGGGGGCTGGATATTCTGAGCCGAGTTTTGAATGAGTCCATGTCGCGGGCCTGTTTCCTTTATGGAGTAGGCTCCTACAATATGTGTGGTTACCAACTACATATGAAATATTAAATATTGAATATTGGGATGATAGAGTATTGTGTGATGTTCAACTTACCCCATTATTTATACACTTACCGGGGTTCTCCAAATGATGGTATGGGACCCTCACATTGTATATTTTGCAAGTGTCATAATGATTTAACTGACCTGGGGTTGTAAGTTAAAAGTAAGGTCTTTTCCAGGGGTATCAGATTCCATTTAAGCAGGTTGATTCTAGTCATGACAATTTTACTGTGCTGTCCTCTCATATCTTCCTTTTGAATTTCCAAGTATTGCCAATTGTAGTTTTTAACTTTTTGTATATTTTGTATGTTTTTTATTGTTGTGATGTTGTGTTTTGCACTAAGGTTAAGGTTCCGGGTGGGTGGACCCCCCCCCCCGGTCCTTTAAGATGGTGAGATTAACTGTGAGCTGACGATCCTGATGACGGCCTAGACGGTGGCCGAAATGCATAGACCGTAGTTCAAACACATGCGTTTGCTTGAGAATCCCGTGAGTGCCCTGTACTTTCTTGGTTTTTTTATAGATATTCCCACTAGGAACGCACCCCAGGCTGAATAGTTTATTAAACAAGCACTAGTGGCAACGTTTCGGCTCTGTGCGTGGAGCCTTAATCAAGCCTTGCCTTACAGTAAATCCCAAAGAAGGAGCACTCGTAGGACTTTTTTGCAAATAGTTGCTATAGAGTAGCCGAAACGCGTTGATACAATAAAGTTTCTTCACAACTTTGCAAAAATCCTACGAGTGCCCTTCTTTGGATTACTGTTTGATGTTGCGGGAGGCACCGAGGCACTATGAAGATAACAGCGTGATGCGGACACCAGGAGGATTATATATATATATATATATATATATATATATATATATATTATATATATATTTATACAAGGATTGTCGAAGCCCTCCAATTAGGCTAATTTACAACTACATTTAGCGGAAGTGCTACTGATCTGGTCAAACTTATACAAACTAGAAAAGATAATCAATGCACATTCCTAGACCCCATACAATATCATTTATCTGCACACTGCATACTTTTAAAACAAAGGGGTTTTAGTATACATTACTGTGATCACATGAATTAAAAGCCTAACAACCATCTCAATGTAACCCCAGTCTGGAAGGTCCTAACTTCTAACCTTTTACTTCAATTACGATTAGCAAACATGTGCATTTCTCATGCTTACACACTGGATCCATATAACAGGCTCTCTCACTTCCCCCCAGCCCTTTGGCTTTTTTAAAATGAGGGAAGAGGCCATACAGTGCTTTATATTAAGGCATAGGACCTCCCATTAAAGGGGCGTGTTGGGGTGCTATTACCACATGGAGGCTTGACCAAGCCTCCCAATAAATACATACAATACAAGGATTGTAAAGCACTCCAATTAGGCTAATTTACAACTACATTTAGCGGAGTGCTACTGATACAATATAATATTATCTGCACACTGGCATCTTATATAACAAAGGGGTTTTAGTATACATTACTGTGATCACGTGAATGAAATTCCAACCAAGTTCCAAGTTAACCCCAGTTTGAAAGCTCCTAACTCTAACCCTTTACTTCAATTACCATTGATTATCTTTTCTACGTTATGATTGTATAAATGTTTGACCACATCAGTAGCACTTCCGCTAAATGTAGTTGTAAATTAGCCTAATTGGAGTGCTCCCACACTCCTTGTATTTGTATGTATGTATATATATATATATATATATATATATATAATATATATAACAAACATTTAATAGCGAGCGGCACTCTCCATATGGCCATCCACCTGGGTGCTTCCTGGATAATGGTATATGAATAGGAAGATGAAGGAGCACCCTAGGGTTTATATCAAAAAATCCATTTATTAGTGGTAGTCAACGCGTTTCGGTCCTACCCTGGACCGTTCTCAAGACAATCGGCCCTTGTCCAATGTGCAACAAATACCAACACACAATTCAAATTACCCGCCCCTGTGTGACGAAACGTTCCCACCCTCAACCCTCCTCCCTCCACGTCATCTCCCCCTCCTGGTAGAAAGTGGCGGAGCAACAGGATCCGATCAGCTGGCCGGTCCTAAATACAATCCCTTTGTGAGCAAGAGTTCCAGGGGGCTAGTCTTTTACTGAGGAGGCATGGGGGTACGGGTGATATCCAAATGCCAGTGCTGTAAGATACATAATATAAATACAAATAGTGGCTAAAAATCTGTATAAAACATCTATATAAAATATCTATATAAATATCTATATAAAATAGTTACCAAAGGTAGATTTTAAAATGCTTCTTACTCTGTGCATAACAGATATGTGACTATAGTGCCATCATACAAAAATCTAGTGTAATATTCAACATATATAGGTAACAACATACTAAAAATCACATAAAATCACAATCATAGGAAGAAGACATCTGGTGGGGTCTCTAAATGAATTGGAAGGAAGGTATTAGACAGGGTATGCTGGAGCTTAAATATGACATAGACAACCTGTACGTAAGTCCCACTATTTACTGTACTAAAAGTACATATAGCGAAGGGATAGCGAGAGATTATAGGAAACATGCTAAAGAGCATATTTCATTAAGTCCCTTGGGGAACAGGGGTTAAGGCGTTTTATCCAACGAACTTCCTGTTGTAATAAAGCCCTTTCTCTGTCTACCCCCTCTTTCTGTATTACATGGTCTATGGCCATCCATTTCAGGTTGGCCAACGTATGCTTTGCCTCTTTAAAATGTTTTGCCACCGATTGTTCTATTGTGGGGGGGCTTCTCTGGTCCTACATCTGTATTTTTGGTGAGTGTGGTTCTAATGGCTTTGTCGATGATTGGCCATTCTATCCCTAATACTCATATCGTCTTGCCCACATAGTATAAGCCACATGGGCAGGTGATGATTATATAACATAGTTACTTTGTCAGATCTTTATACGATACCCCTTATGTGGGTGAGGGAATCTGACCCTTTACAAGATGAATCGTCTCTTTAAATTCCAGAGTTCTCTCAAACTACGTGATTTGTTTTCGCAACTCAATACCCTGTATCCAATTCAACCCACAGCCGCTTCGACCCACCGAATACACCTCCTAGTATTAAGGTGTTCAGCGATATGGTCAGAAAGGACCTAGACAAGAGATAAAACCCCATGGGAATACGACAAAAATGGAACAACTTAACACGGAAGGAAAAATGGCTATAGACTCCCTGCAGGATGATGACAATCTGTCATTAGACCTGCCGATAAGGGGGGGGCTATTGTGCTGATGAATAAAAGCTACTATAAAACAGAGCTTTTAGCCCAACCGTGGATATCACACATACAAACGGTTATCCACTGTCCCACCAAACACTTGAAACAGACATTAGACCAATAACACAATGGCATGCTTTAATGGTTGGATTACAGAACGGGAGAAGGGATACCTCATTACGGAGTTCCCTAAGGCTCCTATCATATATACGGTCCCGAAAATACAAAAATCTATCTTTTCCCCCCCTGGAGACTAACATAGCAGCTTCGGGTCCCTATTCAAACCCATTACTACCTATCTGGACTCATTCTGGATACAGTGTTGATGACAAGAATTTGTACACCATCATTCCCCACAATTGGGGGTGCAAATTTGTAGAGCAGCCTGGTGAGAGCAGGACATAAATCCCCCCCAACGGAATTCCTTATGGAATTACTTTCAGCCTCCTTGGAACAAAATTATTTCCGATTTGACAACGATTTCTACCAGCAAATAGCTGGAACAGCTATGGGATCTAATATAGTCCTTTTTCGACAACTTATTTATGGAGGCCTATGAATTAAAAAACATCATTCCTAAGGGGGGTGAGAAAATGCGTCTATACCGACGATATATAGACGATCTGCTGATCTGTGGGGAGGCACAGTTGAGGAGGCAATACAATTTGTTGAAGAACTCAATGGGGGTGAATCCCCAGTTAGATTGACTGTGAATGTCAGTCCGGAGACGGAGACTTTTTGGATCTCCGCATACAAAAGCGGGGACACATGGGTCCACTCTATTCACAAGGACACAGACCGCAACACTTTAATGCATGCCAACAGTTTTATACCATCTTCACAAAAAAATGGCATTATATTCTCCCAAGCCTCCGAGTACTCAGAAATAATACGGAAAATGAGGAGTTATTGAACTAAAAAACAATTTTTGAACAGGGTCTCCATAAATCAGGTCATACACAAATGCAGCGAGCCATTGAAAAATGGCAGGACAAAAGCTCTACCCCTAATACCAGTATGGGTTCCAACTCAGACAAGATCCCTTTTATTATGCATTTCCCAGCACAGTAACACATTAAAAAAAAGTATAAGGGACAGATGGACTTACTAAGAAGCGACTAGCAGCTTCCATTTCACAATTCCGTGCCATTGTTTGCGTATCAACGAGGTAAAACCTCCGAAATTTCTTGGTAAAAACTGATCTCAGACAACAATGTGACACTACTCCGAGGATGTGGTTACCTACAGGCAAAAAGGGCTTCTACAAATGTTCTGGTTGTCTGCGTGCAGAAGCGCATTAACGGGACCTGACTTCCCCCATCCAGTCAATGGAAACTGGATAAAATACACACAGACTCAATTGCATGAGCCTTTTCAACCATTTATTCATTTATGCCTTGTGGCAAGTACTACATTGGTAAAACCACAACTACATTAAGAGAGCGATTGGCTAACCACAGGGCAGCCATCAGAAATACGTTGGAACCCAAACAGGAGGATTCAGGGGAGAGGTTTGGAGAACATCAGTGGCCAAACACTTTAAAACAAGACACATTCCGTGGCCATGCTGAGATGGATGGCCATTGACCATGAACCCCAGCGGAAGGCATTGACAGAAGAGGGCTCTACTCAGACGAGAAATCAGACGGATTAAAAAACTGGACACTATGTCACCATAGGACTTAATGAACAATTGGCCATGTCATGTTTCTATACGGGTTTGGGTTTCAACCACCTGGCCTCTCTCACACGACAACCTCATCTACCTTGGTCCGGCGGCCTTATCTCTCTCATGTCCTATGGTTCTCCTATGGTTTTCTCTCTTGATCCATTTTGCCTTGTCCTGTAGTTATTAAGTTATTCCCAAACTTGTTTGTATCCCTGGGGGACTCCCCGGGCCCCACCTATTTTAGTTTATTAATTTGGTCCTTTTAGCATATTATAATCTTAGCTAATTTTAGCTTGGTTCTTTGATCCTTTACACTGTCCTCCACTATTTTAGATACTATTTTTAGATACTATTTGGTTTTATACACTTAGGCATTGACACATTTTAGTATACTTATTAATATCACTTTGGCTAGGTATTTTACTCTGATATTTTGTAGTCACTTAGAAGCACAGTCATTTTAGCCTCCTTAGATAATAGGGGGGAAGCACGATACTCCTCTCTTTCCGAGATCCTCCTTCGCACTGACAATTGCTGGTCCAGAGCGGTGTCCCCGCCTGGACCACTCTACTTTTTTCTCTTTGCCACTTTACACTGTAGTACCCTGTCTGGCTCTCACGATTCCAGCTACTGGAGGTTAACTTGCACGGCACTTTATCTATTCACACAACTGGAGTTTTACTCATTATGAGGTGAGGGAGGGAGGGAGGGGGGCGGGGAGGGTAGCTCTTGTTATTGACTTAAGTGAATCTGACACGCAGATCTGTAACCCTGAGGACGGCCCTGTGGTAATGGGCTGAAACGCGTAGGTTCTCTGCCTACATTGTTGTTGTAATAAATCTGTTACAAGACCCAGGAGTGCTCCGTTTGTCCCTAATTGATGTCTATCTACCCATCGGTAGCACCCGGGCAGCTGTTATCAGAACGAGTGCGGACATACATACTCTTTATTTATATATATTATATATATATTATATTATATAATTATAGTAAATCCCAAAGAGGAGCACTGTCTAGGACGACTTTTTGCAAATAGTAGTGAAGTAACTTTATTGTATCAACGCGTTTCGCTGTACACTTAGCCGTCCTCAGGATAAAAACTAACATAAAAATGTGCGCTAATAAAACCTTGGTTCCCTGCCCCCATTACCAAGACACTCCCTTCGTACATTTAACCTAGTGATGCTGGGCTATGTGGTGATCAGGTAAAATGCTAGTGCAATAAGGCTAATCCCGCCAGAGCCCTAAAGTGATGACGTGCATAATACGTGATAGCGATGAACATGAATATACAATATACCACAATTAATAAAATAGAGATACCATAATTCTATATAAATATCTACCATGTGCTGTGTGAAAAAAAGATAAAAAAACAGTTAGAAATGCAATTCAAATACAATCACTCTTCTTTTTAAAACAAAATAGTTACTAATACACAAAGACATTTCTACTCTAACAATTGGCTTATAGGAAGGTAAAGTATCAAAATTCTTTAAGAAACAACTTATTCTTTTTCTAAAGAATACAAGGTATTTAAAAAGTATACAAAAGTATCAGGTTTCTTAATGAAATCGTTTCTGCCAAGAGACATGCGAATCATCTAGATGGGAACCCACTAAGCAAAAACCTCATCATAATTTAGGGCGAAAGTCAATAAATAGGGGATATCGTGGATGAAATAAATAGATAATAATCAGGGGTAGCATTAAGATGGAGTAAACGAAACAGAAGAATATAAGTAATCCCAGGAGGTAAGTTGACTGCCCTGATCTTATAAAAAACATGATTCGAGAACTGTTTGTTGAGCCCCCTGGGTGCTAAAGTGCCTAACTTTTTATCCAAATACTTCTCGCTGGAGTAATAAGCATCCCCTTTCAGCTATATTGTGGACGTTGTCAATTTTTTCAATAGCCATCCATTTAAATGTGGCTAGGGAATGTCCTCTTCTTTTAAATGTAGCAACCGATTGTTCCCCATATTTTTGTTCCTTATGGGATCAGGGTTTTTAGCACCTTCTTTAGATATCAGGGCCGCCCGTATGGAGGCCCGATGATTAGCCATTCTATCCCTTAGGAGGTAATGGTCTTGCCCACATAGTACATGCTACAAGGGCATGTAATGAAATAGATGCATCTGTACTGAGACACGATAACTTGTGCCGTTTTTGAACCTGCGTCCGTGTGGGGATGCGGGAAATCTACCCCCGAATCATATAGCTGCACAGCTTGGCACCTGTGCATTTGTGACAGCCATCTTTTGTAACATCAAGCCATGTAAGACCTTGAACCGATGGGGGCTGGGACAACTTAGTTTTCACTAAATATTTTCTTAAGTTTCAGGCCCTCCTAAATGCAAAACTGGTTGGCTATGTTCAAAAGGTAGTGTTTTTATCAGCGCTAAGGAGCTCCCAGTGTTTCCTGACGCTGTGCTTTATGTCATTGCTATGTGAGGAATATTGCATTACATAAGATCTGTTATTCGCTCTAATCCCTCTTTTTAATCTTTTTAATATGCTGTTGCTTATATTTTTGTATAGCAGCTTCTCATTGTATAGTTATTAATTAGGGTGATACCCCTCGTGCAATAATTTATTGGTCATTTCACCCAATTGTTTATTAGCTATCATTTCATTGTGTGATTAGTTAGGACTCTCAAGAATTGGGAGATTAAGGCTCCCTTTTTTTGAGGGAATGGATGGTAACTGAAAGCATGATAGGGTATTTCTGTCTTAGGTTTCGAACAAACTAGTCTGAAAGCCCTGAGATGTTTTTGTGATTCTCAAGTCCAAGTAATCAACCGTCCTTTCATGTGCCACCATGGTAAATTTGACCTCGGAGACCTTGTTATAAGGGCGAGAATTGTACGCAGTCTTCGTAAGGACCATCCCAAAGGATGAATAAGTCATCTATATACCGGCAAAAAATTAGCAATTTATGCCCAAACTCAGGAAAGATAAATCTGTTTCGAAGTCCTCCATATAAAGATTGGCGAAGGCGGGTATGACGTTAGACCCCATGGCTGTACCAGCTATTTGATTGTAATAGGCATTTTCAAACTGAAAATAATTGTTCTCCAACGTAAATAATAATAACTTCATAAGAAGCTCTATTGGGGCACCAACACCTGTCTGCATATTTCTACTCTCACTCCCAATGGGGAATATAGTGTACAGACTCTGTACATCCAGGTCATGAGAGTAGTGTTGTCGAGGGGACCCTTATATTGGGCCAATACTTCAAGTAGCTGTCGACTATCACGCAAGTATGTTCTCATTTGGTGACCAACGGTTGGAGGAAGTGGTCAAAACAAAAAGGAAATAGTTTGGAGCAATGATCCCTTAGAGGACACTATAGGTCGGCCTGGTGGTGCCTTTAACGAATAGTGTACCTTAGGCACTGTGTAGATATTAGGCACCTTGGGAGCTGCTGTAATAAGAAATCTGACCTCCGATCACTGAGCCATCCGGCTCTGTGTGCCATATGGATTATTTCATCCAATTTTGTTTTAAGGCCTAATGTAGGGTCTTTATTAAGTTTTATGTAGGTCTTAAGCAGGTACACACCTAGCGATTTTTCCTCCTGACCGACCGTTTGATACTTTCGAACGGTCGGCCAGAGGAAGACTGTCGGTCCGCGCAAAAGCAGCCGCGTCCGATAGTCACCGCGACCGATCGTGCGGTCCATAGAGGACTGCACGATCGGACGGTTTTAACCTGGAGTCGTGCTGATATTGTTGAACATTATTTATATATAATATTATTATATATATATATATATTATTATAATATATTATATATATATAATATATATATAAGAAAAACAAATTTGTGCAGCACACGTAGATGTTTTATTTCTTGTAATCATCATTCTAATATGGCTGAGAAAGGTAATGGATGTTACGAACTCACCCCCCCATAACCACACTGTCACCAGGGATTCTTAGAGAGGGATCACTATGGTCAATGTGTTAGAGAGATCACTATTGGTAAATGTGTTAGAGAGGGATCACTATTGGTCAGTTGTTTTAGAGAGGGATCACTATTGATCAATGTGTTATAGAGGGATCACCTATTGGTCAATGTGGTAGAGAGGGATCACTATTGGTAAATGTGTAGAAGGATCACTATTTAATCTGAGGTCCTATAAAGAACCCAGACTATCCTGTCATTAGGGATGGTCGGTTCGCGATCCGAACCGGATCTGCCCAGATTTTATCCCGTTCGCGAACGCGGATTTTTCCGGACTTTCCGAATATTCTGCATACCGAACTTCCAAACCGCAAATTTCTCGTATTTTCGAAATTTTTGAAATAACGAGATTTCTTGTATTTTCGTCATATGTTTTTTTCGAAAATTTTTGAAATTACGAGGATGTCTCTTATTTTCGTATAAGTTTTTTCGAAAATTTTCGAAATTATGAGGATTACTCGTATTTTCGAAAATACGCAATCGCGTAATTTCGAAATTTTCGAGAAACGAGAAATCTCGTAATTTTGAGAATATTTTTCATTTTAACGGGTCCGGTCGCGGATTTTCGAATTTCGAATTTTTTCGAAAATTTACGGATCCTCGAGCGGACCGGATTTTGCGAAGTTCGGACATCTCTACCTGTCATGTTTCAGTCTTATTACATTTAGCAGTTCAGAACACAGGTTCATGGCTCTATGGGGTCATTGGTTAATAATGTAATAAACCATTAACAAACTCACTTCATTGTTCAGAGATGGGCATGGAGATGTTTTTCCTTTCATCCCCCTATCATATAGATATCCCCCCTGTCCAGCAATCACAGCTCTCTTTTTTTCTATTGAGAGGGGAGGTGGGGTGGGGTTAGGTGAGAATTTTTTACTAAGACTGTCACATGTTTTACAAAGGAAGTGACATATAGTCTTGCAACTTACTACTAACACTTCCTACTTTCCTACGAACACCTCAGAAAATGTTTTGATTCGCTAACCCTGCTGTCAATCTAATAATAAGCACACCATTGGATACAACAAAAAAGGGAATGAGAAATATGTTCCTATGTAAGCTTCCATTGCCTCCCTGTAAAACAGTCCATTTTGAAGATACCATTAACAAACAGGAGTGGGGACTACTAGTACTTTTATTTATTTATATATTTTGCCTTATTTACTTTTCTATACTTTAAATGTCATTACTACATACTTGTTAATATTGATATAACTATTTTTTAGTGCTTAAACAACACATAAACACTGTCGCTATGATATTACTTTTACCCACCCCCCACCCATGGTCCCACCTCAAAACCAATGTATTCCCCATAAAATTATAAATTTATTTATATATAATATAAGGATATATATATACATACATATGTATACTACAACACAACCGAGGATTCACCACACACCTCTGCTGTACCTGGTTCTGGTGTGTGGGAGTGTAGTTGTATTAAAAAAAAACATCGAAAACCAGTATCACACACCGCACACAGGATTTCAGCTTCCAATACTTTTATTTGTTTAGCGTGTGAAAATATATGTTCGAGGATAGCAATTCTTCAGTACAACAGGGCTATCACATACTGCTAAATTTCAAATACATATATACCCTACCACACAGCATCTGACATCTAACATTCCCCTTTTGCCAAATTTCTGTAAATGAAACCCTAACTTTACACACAATTTTTTCCTTATACTTTTTTTCCTTATTGTACCTAATGGAAAAAAGACTTCGTTTAGATACACTTAAAGCCCATTATATGAATTGGTATAAATCTTAATCCCTGTTGAGCCCCCAGGATATAAACTTCTGAGTTGATGTACCCACCACACTTTCCTTCTTTTAAGATTAAACCACGGTCACCTCCCCTACTGGGAATGGGTACCATCTCCAACACTCCAAACTTCAGTTCACCTCCATATGACCTGCCTTCACATACAAGCTCATTTATCCAGAGCCGCTACCACTCTGGGTAAAAGTCCTGTTTGCGATTTAATATCGCGTTTGCAAATGTGAATAAATCCCAGTAGGGATTTAGCCACTGCAGATTTTAACGCCAGCTATCTGCTATACTAAATCGCGAGTGTCGGTGCACGGGTGATTTTTGCGTAACCCGCACATCCAATGTCAATATGGAGCTAAAGTCGCGCTAACCGGTAGCGAACCAGTTAGCGGTGACTTTAACTCCATATATTTGCCCACGAGTCTGGGTAAAGAGGCCCATAGTGTTTTGGGACAGGCAGTTTTATTTCCTTTTTCCAGATACTGTGAACGGTGTTGGAATGTGAGATTTTATCATCTTGGTGGTTTCGCCCCCATACAATTAGTTACATGGACACCAGAAAGTGTAAACTACGAATGCCGTGGTACAGGTATACTCCCTATTAAAATACTCTACTGCTCTGGGATGTTTAAAGATGGGGCTTCTATCTGAAATTTACATTGTGTACAGTGTAGGCAGGGGTACATTCCAGAATTCTTTTTCCCAGGAATGTAACCCCTTCTGTCCTTTCTTTTCTAAACATGGATCTTACCAGACTACCCAGATAATAAATCTCACATTTCCCAACATCGTTCAAGACGCAGTATAACTGAAAACCTATACCGCACTTTTATAAACATGGACCTATCTTCCCCCACAAACTTTTAACCAATAGGTAATCCATTAGATCATTCTATAATTAAAGTTATCTATCTGTCTTCAATACTCACCCTCCCCATTGTGTCACAGTTGTTACCAGGGTACATGTTAGAGAGGGACCACTATTGGAGAACCTGAGGTCCTAAATGAATCCTGCCATGTTTCACAATCTTAATAGATTGTATTTCTGCAGAACACAGCTTCATTACTTTATTGGTAGAACTTAAGAGCACAAGATACCAGTCAGCGTATAGCTTAGGGTGAGCTGGGTTTAAAGGAGAAAAAAGGCCTTCACAGAGCATCCATTAAAATAGAGCCTTCTTACAAACAATGTACTTCACAGACTCACCTATTAATAAGCTTTGCCTAAATAATGTAATAAATGATTAACAAATTCCACTCCCAGAAATAGTGAGAAATAGGCATGCAATGTTTTCTGTCCCACTTCTAAATAGATATGACTTTCTGTCAAGCAAACGCAGCTTTACTTTTTTCAATTGAAAGGGGGGGGGGGTGAGAGAATGAGATTGAGGTCTTACACATATCTGTGAAATGTTTTGATTTGTAAGACTGTCACATGTTTTACATGGTACATACATGGTAAAACAGAGGAACTTGCACTTACTTTCAGTTTTAACAAATGTAAGAGGTTTAAGAAGTGATAGAGGTGTGGCTTATTCACTATCGTCGTAAATGTACGCCTGCAAACGAACATTGTTATTTACAACAGCTCTGGTACATTTTCGACCGTGATTGTATTTCCAATTTATACCGCGCCTTTGAAAATAAAGCCCTATAAATCATACAAAATATTATATATGAAAGTGCCTAAGTATTAAAAGTACTTTAGAAATGCATGGGGTAAAATACTTAAAGTACAACTAAGTATCTAGATATATAAGATAAGGCAGAAATTATCCATCTTATATTTGTTGTTCAACACTCAATTTATTCGTTTTTTTATCTATTTCTTTAATAAATTATAGAAATTTAAATCCAGTTTTGGGTTCTTTTGATATATTAATAATAACATTGTGTTGAGTCTTAAGTTTCAGTCCAAACACACAGTGAAATATAACTGCTGTGCAGAGCTTAATATATTATCTCTCCTCTCTCATACTCCATCAAACAGAACCAACAAGATAAGATCTAGTAGAAGTTTTATATGAAGAAAAGATTGAAACCATCCACCAATTCTTACCCTCCCATTAACTCACCGCAGTCACCGGGATCACTATTGGTCAGCCAAGGTCCTATAAAGACCATCCTATCATGTTTCAATTTTATTAGAATTCCATCAGTGGTTTTCCACCCTGTCCGATCGTCCTTTCGTCCGATTTGGACGAACGGTCGATCGGACATGGGCACATTCGAATTCGATAATTTCGGTCCGATCGACCGATACACTGAACTATCGGTCGATCGGACTGAAATATCTAATCGTGTGTACGATTAGAGTCTTCCAATTGTGTGGTAAGTTCTGTCATATAATACTGGCGGTCCAGTAGAACCACTGATCCGCCTTTGTCCGCTGGACGAATAATCACATTAGGGTCCTCCTTTAAGGCTTTTAAAGCAATTCTTTCTCCTTTTGTGAGATTATCTCGCTGTGTTCTATCTAGTGGGCATGCTTCTAAAGGCCAATAGATAATGGTCGAAAGGTCGCTTATTTTTGCACTTAGCACAATGTTTGCTACAAAAGCACTTTAAATAAAGCACTTGTTGAAGAACCTGAGTAGTGCTGATATTTGTTGAACATTATTTATATATATATATATATATATATATAAGAAAACAAATTTGTGCAGCACACGTAGAATGTTTTATTTCTTGTAAATCATCATTCTAATATGGCTTGAGAAAGGTAATGGATGTTACGAACTCACCCTCCCCATTAACTCACAGCTGTCACCAGGGATTCTGTTAGAGAGGGATCACTATTGGTCAATGTGTTAGAGAGGGATCACTATTGGTAAATGTGTTAGAGAGGGATCACTATTGGTCAGTGTGTTAGAGAGGGATCACTATTGATCAATGTGTTATAGAGGGATCACTATTGGTCAATGTGGTAGAGAGGGATCACTATTGGTAAATGTGTTAGAAGGATCACTATTGGTAAATCTGAGGTCCTATAAAGAACCCAGACTATCCTGTCATTAGGGATGGTCGGTTCGCGGATCCGAACCCGGATCTGCCGCAGATTTATCCCGTTCGCGAACAGCGGATTTTTCCGGACTTTCCGAATATTCTGCATACCGAACTTCCAAACCGCAAATTTCTCGTATTTTCGAAAAATTTTGAAATAACGAGATTTCTTGTATTTTCGTCAATATGTGTTTTCGAAAATTTTTGAAATTACGAGGATGTCTCTTATTTTCGTAAATAAGTTTTTTCGAAAATTTTCGAAATTATGAGGATTACTCGTATTTTCGAAAATACGCGAAATCGCGTAATTTCGAAAATTTTCGAGAATACGAGAAATCTCGTAATTTTGAGAATATTTTTCATTTTAACGGGTCCGGTCGCGGATTTTCGAATTTTCGAATTTTTTCGAAAATTTACGGATCCTCGAGCGGACCGGATTTTGCGAAGTTCGGACATCTCTACCTGTCATGTTTCAGTCTTATTACATTTAGCAGTTCAGAACACAGGTTCATGGCTTCTATGGGGTCTATTGGTTAAATAATGTAATAAACCATTAACAAACTCACTTCATTGTCTCAGAGAAATGGGCATGGAGATGTTTTCCTTTCAGTCCCCCTATCATATAGATATCCCTCCCTGTCCAGCAATCAGCAGCTCTCCTTTTTTTCTATTGAGAGGGGAGGTGGGGTGGAGTTAGGTGAGAATGTTTTTACTAAGACTGTCACATGTTTTACAAAGGAAGTGACATATAAGTCTTGCAACTTACTACTAACACTTCCTACTTTCCTACGAACACTCAGAAAATGTTTTGATTCGCTAACCCTGCTGTCAATCTAATAATAAGCACACCATTGGATACAACAATAAAAGGGAAGTGAGAAATATGTTCCTATGTAAGCTTCCATTGCCTCCCTGTAAAACAGTCCATTTTGAAGATACCATTACAAAACAGGAGTGGGGACTACTAAGTACTTTTATTTATTTATATATTTTGCCTTATTTACTTTTCTATATACTTTAATGTCATTACTACATACTTGTTAATATTGATATAACTATTTATTTAGTGCTTAAACAACACATAAACACTGTCGCTATGTATATTACTTTTACCCACCCCCACCAACATGGTACCTCCAAAAAACCGAATGTATTCCCCATAAAATTATAAATTTATTTATATAATATAATATAAGGGATATATATATACATACATATGTATACATACACACACAACCAGAGGATTCACCACACACCTCTCGCTGTACCTGGTTCTGGTGTGTGGGAGTGTAGTTGTATTAAAAAAATAACATCGAAAACCAGTATCACACCGCACACAGGATTTCAGCTTCCAATACTTTTATTTGTTTAGCGCATGTGAAATATATGTTTCGAGGATAGCAATTCTTCAGGTACAACATGGCTATCACATACTGCTAAATTTCAAATACAATATATACCCTACCACACAGCATCTGACATCATAACATTCCCCTTTTGCTACAAATTTCTGTAAATGAAACCCTAACTTTACACACAATTTTTTCCTTATACTTTTTTTTTCCTTATTGTACCTAATGAGAAAAAAGACTTCGTTTAGATACACTTAAAGCCCATTATATGAAGTGGTATAAATCTTAATCCCTGTTGAGCCCCCCAGGATATAAACTTCTGAGTTGATGTACCCACCACACTTTCCTTCTTTTTAAGATTAAACCACGGTCACCTCCCCTACTGGGAATGGGTACCATCTCCAACACTCCAAACTTCAGTTCACTCTCCATATGACCTGCCTTCACATACAAGCTCATTTATCCAGAGCCGCTACCACTCTGGGTAAAAGTCCTGTTTGCGATTTAATATCGCGTTTGCAAATGTGAATAAATCCCAGTAGGGATTTAGCCACTGCAGGATTTTAACGCCAGCTATCTGCTATACTAAATCGCGAGTGTCGGATGCACGGGTGATTTTTGCGTAACCCGCACATCCAATGTCAATATGGAGCTAAAGTCGCGCTAACCGGTAGCGAACCAGTTAGCGTGACTTTAACTCCATATATTTGCCCAGCGAGTCTGGGTAAATGAGGCCCATAGTGTTTTGGGACAGGCAGTTTTATTTCCTTTTTCCAGATACTTGAACGGTGTTGGAAAATGTGAGATTTTATCATCTTGGTGGTTTCGCCCACATACAATTAGTTACATGGACACCAGAGAGTGTAAACTACGAATGCCGTGGTACAGGTATATAACTCCCTATTAAAATACTCTACCTGCTCTGGGATGTTTAAAGATGGGGCTTCTATCTAGAAATTTACATTGTGTACAGTGTAGGCAGGGGTACATTCCAGAATTCTTTTTGCCCAGGAATGTAACCCCTTCTGTCCTGTCTTTTCTAAACATGGATCTTACCAGACTACCCAGATAATAAAATCTCACATTTCCCAACATCGTTCAAGACGCAGTATAACTGAAAACCTATACCGCACTTTTATAAACATGGACCTATCTTCCCCCACAAACTTTTAACCAATAGGTAATCCATTAGATCATTCTATAATTAAAGTTATCTATCTGTCTTTCAATACTCACCCTCCCCATTGTGTCACAGTTGTTACCAGGGTACATGTTAGAGAGGGACCACTATTGGAGAACCTGAGGTCCTATAATGAATCCTGCCATGTTTCAATCTTAATAGATTGTATTTCTGCAGAACACAGCTTCATTACTTTATTGGTAGAACTTAAGAGCACAAGATACCAGTCAGCGATATAGCTTAGGGTGAGCTGGGTTTAAAGGAGAAAAAAGGCCTTCACAGAGCATCCATTAAAAATAGAGCCTTCTTACAACAAAATGTACTTCACAGACTCATCCTATTAATAAAGCTTTGCCTAAATAATGTAATAAATGATTAACAAATTCACTCCCAGAAATAGTGAGAAATAGGCATGCAAATGTTTTCTGTCCCACTATCATAAATAGATATGACTTTCTGTCTAGCAAACAGCAGCTTTACTTTTTTTCAATTGAAAGGGGGGGGGGGTGAGAGAATGAGATTGAGGTCTTACACATATCTGTGAAATGTTTTGATTTGTTAAGACTGTCACATGTTTTACATGGTACATACATGGTAAAACAGAGGAACTTGCACTTACTTTCAGTTTTAACACATGTAAGAGGTTTAAGAAGTGATAGAGGTGTGGCTTATTCTACTATCGTCGTAAATGTACGCCTGCAAACGAACATTGTTATTTACAACAGCTCTGGTACATTTTCGACCGTGATTGTATTTTTCCAATTTATACCGCGCCTTTGAAAATAAAGCCCTATAAATCATACAAAATATTTATATATGAAAGTGCTCAAGTATTAAAAGTACTTTAGAAATGCATGGGGTAAAATACTTAAAGTACAACTAAGTATCTAGATGAATATAAGATAAGGCAGAAATTATCCATCTTATATTTGTTGTTCAACACTCAATTTATTCTGTTTTGTTTATCTATTTCTTTAAATAAATTAATAGAAATTTAAATCCAGTTTTGGGTTCTTTTGATATATTAATAATAACATTGTGTTGAGTCTTAGAGTTCAGTCCAAACAGCACAGTGAAATATAACTGCTGTGCAGAGCTTAAATATATTATCTCTCTCTAACTTCCATCAAACAGAAACCAACTAAGATAAGATCTAGTAGAAGTTTATATGAAGAAAAGATTGAAACCATCCACCAATTCTTACCCTCCCATTAACTCACCGCAGTCACCAGGGATCACTATTGGTCAGCCTAAGGTCCTATAAAGACCATCCTATCATGTTTCAATTTTATTAGATTCCATCAGTGCAGGACACAGTTTCATGGTTACTATAGGGTAGGATTTGGAGTACAAGATACCAGTCAGCTAAATAGATTAAGGTGAGATGGGCTTAAAGCAGGAACAAACCCTCCACAGAGAATAGAATGAAGTAGAGCCTTCTTACAAAAGAAGGTACTTCACAGCCTCATCCCATTAATATATTAATATTGGGGAAAGGGGAAAACTGTCCATTTCTCTAAGAATGCTGGGTAGTTTAAGAGACATACAAAGCCATTTTATCATAAACAGACATCACTTCCTGTCTAGCAAAAAAAAACTGGATTGTCTCTTAGAGGAGGTTTTATTTCTTTCTATGGAGAAGGGAGGGGTAAATATGTGAGTCTGAATAATTTTTGATTGGCTAACTGTCGCATGTTTTACAAACAGCACATAACTTCCTTACACTTCCTGTCGTGTCATGTACATTGATTAGCTAACAGTGACACATGTTGTAAGATCAGAACCTCATTGGATGTTAGTAAAATTCCTCTCCCCTTTAGTGTCCATATGGAGACCCTTTAGCACTCTTACAGGCTCAGTTATAGAGGAGCACTGTGGGTACGCAGCACTCCTCTCAGCTCTTAACGTTGCGCTAAATGGTTTACGATCAGTTAACGCGACATTAACTCTTGCGGTGGCTGCCGGAAGAGGTATTCGTACAGCTGTCACAAACCTATTTTCTAGAGACTGTGCAGTTATTTGTGCATAAGTATTTAATGCCAGCTATTAAGTGAGGGTGAGATTAACCCAGTCACACAGCCTCTGGTAAATTGGTACAGGAGATTTGCCCAGAGAGCTTGTGCCTCTGAGTGAATCTCCCCATTAGAGGTGTGGCTAAACCACCATTTTGAGTTTTCCATTCAAACTTAGGGGTGTCAAGTAAAGTTAGTATACGTTATTAATTTTATATTATTTGTTTTGTAATTAAAATATAAGTCAGTAGTAGCACTATACTTTGTATAGTGTTATTCGTTATGGTTATTTTAATTAAATCATAATAATTATAATGTATAATGATCATGTAAAATACATATATACCTTTCTTATGTGTTATAGTGTTATATACTCCCACCTAATTAGTTGCTCCTAAAAATTCAATGCAGTCTCCGTAAAAATTAAAATCTTATACATATAAAATATATATATATTATATAATATAATATATATATAATCTCAATATTATTGTGTTGCATCTCGCACAATTGTGTAGCTAGTGACTACTTTAAGATAATACACTAACAAAATAGAAACTTTGTGGAAATTCATTTTCAGAATAAAAATAACCTTATTCCATGTATGAAACTCAGCACATACTGTATGTATGGGTCTTAATTCGAACTTTCAAACTTTAACTGAAGTTCGAAAGTTCGAAAACAGACCGAACTTTATGAAGTTCGACCATCTCCAGTTTCAACCAAACAAGTTCAGATGCCGGAACCTGCAGTTTTGTCCTGAAACCAGGTTCTGGTTGAAACTATGGTACAATCTTTGATATCTTTCCTATTGGGTGAGAGACATACAGTAGTTTTATACATAATAAATAAATATTTTTTTGAAAAGTTGTCAGCTCTTTTTACAAATTTTGATCCACATTAAATTGTGGCATAACATGATTATGCTATACAAATTCATATTTCATTAATATTAAAGACTGAATCTAAATTTTAACTTTGACCAAACCAGTAGCTTGTTACACTTAAAAATAGTTATATTTTTTATTAAATTTGAAAACAAATTCTATTCATTAACATTACACATGTGCACATTATTTTGGTTACCGTGGTACTGTTTGCTAAATATAAGCATGTTTAGTAAACAAATACGTTAAGCAGCCATTTATGGAATATTAAATAGGAAATTACATATTATTGCACAGTTTTGCAACCTTTCCTACACAGGCTAATTTATCTAATCCTATTAGCACTTGTCCATGAACCATTCATAGAATCAACATGAAGTGTCTGAAAAACACTAATGAACAGGTACTTTGGTTTTAAATGGGGTCAAGAGATTGTTTGTTTGAGAAGTTGCTATGTTAAGAAGAAGCACAGTAAACTGCAAATTACTTTTCACAAATATACTGTGACATGGAAATACAAAGGATTATTTTTATAATACATTTATAGAAAATGATCCTCTTCACTTCCTATAATTGTTAAATCAAAAGTAGCAAACAAGATCTTGAAAGAAACCTGTGATTTCTTGTTAACTTTTGACTTGCTAGATAGACATACAGAAATAGGTAGGGAGAAATTGCCAAGTTTTTGCCATTTAAACTTATTAACAATGAGATGGTAGTACTACACTTTTGCCAAAATATGTAAGCTCTGGTGCATTTAAAATCGAGTCCCCCAGCAATGTAACTGAGTAATAAGATTTTGTTGCACTTATCATTGACACAGAGACTGTGTTGAGGCGTGAAGGAGCTATTCATACTGCAGCCAATTAACATACACCTGTGAGATCCTTCTAAAGGGCATATTTATAAAGGTTTGTTACATGTTTCACCTCTGTTACCCTGCAGTTTATTTTCCAGCAACTCACACTGACTGGTAAATAAACTGCAGGTTAACAAGCAGCTTTCAAAGCCTTAATGAGGTACTTCCATAATTATTTATAAAGGTTTGTTACATTTTTCACCTCCATCATCGCCGCCTTTTCGGCAAATTTGGACTTTTCACATTTTATAGTATAAAGCAGTGATAGCCAGTGACGAAAAAAGTCATTACCGCTACATTTCGACATACATTGCTGAGGTAACCGCTGTAGCATATTTATAAAAGTGTTTTATTGCGTTAAGTTCAGCCATTCAAATTTGAGTCTGAGGTGGTAAAAACGCATTAGTGGCCATTTATTTAGCCTTCTAATGGGTCCATAGAAGCTGTCAGTACATTGTGGATTGTTTTTCAATACAAAGTACCCAGGGGGGTGTTAGAATTTTATGTATCAAAAAGTAGCACCAATAATGCTGAAAATGTGGCAAAAAGTTACGTTTACCGCAAATGATAGTAAATAGGTAATACTCCATGGTTGGTTTTCAAAGTAGTGTCATATTGGTTAATATGCACTGAACACCTATCTTTGTTATTTAAAAATAGCCTAACACTTGTGGTGTTTTTTTCAGCAAAAAATATGATAAATAGTGTAAAACTCACCCAGGCGAATTTTCTCTATTTTATTAATAGGACACATTTTTTAGTTTTTCTTATTTTCAGCAAACTGCAGCTAATTATCAAACCAGTTACATTAATATGGCAACATACCATAGTGCTGTGTAAGAAATAGTCATGTTAATGGAACATTCCAGTAAGTAATGATGTTTGGCGAAACTGCAAAAAATGCAACAAAAGGGAGAAAAGGGGCAAAAAGGTAAAATTTCACCTATATATAAATGGCTTTAAATAACAAAAAATGACAAAAATAGCTCTGAAATTTCACCCTCTCAGGTCTGGTAATGGCCAACACTAGAGAGCAATTTCTCTTTTCGCCGTGATACCACACTTAACGCAATGAATAAGGCGTAAACTATGATTACACATCGCTGCGGTGAAATTAACGATTTTATAAATACGCCAAAAAGACCGATCTTTGTCCTAGTGATATCCTGCGATAGCCAAATGGCGAAAATAGCGATCGTTTATTAATATGCCCCAAGTCTTTTGTTCATTTAATATAAAGTCCCTCAGCCACCAATGAAACTGAGTAATAAGATTGTGCAAGCTTACATATTTTGGCCAAATTTATATACTGACAGCTCATTACGGCCTCATTTACCCAGACTCGCTGGGCAAATATGTGGAGTTAAAGTCACGCTAACCGGTTCGTTAATGGTTAACACGACTTTAGCTCTATATTAGCGTTGGATGCGCGGGTTACGCAAAAATCACCCGCGCATCCGACGCTCATTTTAGCATAAGATTTTAATGCTGTTAAAAACCCGCAGTGGGTAAATCCCTTACCGGGATTTTCCCACATTCGCAAACGCGATATTAAATCGCAGAAGAAGCATTTACCCAAAGCTATAGCGGCTCTGGGTAAATGAGCCCACAAATGTTTCAATCATTTTTAAAGGCAAATTGTGTGCTTGCTATTTCCCCCTTTTTTGTGTGTACAAATAATGGCTTCTCACCGTTTCTAGCAGCTGGTCAACTCTAGAATGTGGGTTAAACCAAGTACTGGCATTCTAGGTGATTTCTGAAAATAACCTGTAGGTACTAGGGGTCAGCTCCCACATTCCCTCATTTCAGTTTTTTTCCCCCAAAAAACATTCAATGCTAGTGTCCTAACATTGATAATATCCTTTACATTTCATACAAAAAAAAAAGAAAATGAATCTTTACAGTGTATTTCATAGCTAGCATGGATGTAAGAAAAAAAATAGTCTGGGGAATTGAACCTACAACTTCTTGTAATCTGTCTTTCTAAAAGCATATATTCACCAAAGATGTTTAAATACCAGGTTGCCTTGGCTATGGGCCCATTGCTCCAATTTCCGGTACACGTAAATAAAGAAGAAGGAAAGAACACCTCCATAGAAGAGCAGAAGCAGTAAATTGTAAAAACATGTGAGTTTATTAGAACATGCTTAAAGAAAATAACACACCTTACACGTTTCATGTTGTAAGTGCCGTGCGCCATGAAACTTGTAAGGTGTGTTCCTTTCTTTTAGCATGTTCTAATAAACCCACATGTGTTTACAGTTTACGGCTTCTGATCTTTTGTAGAGGTGACCGTTGCTTTCTTATTTCTTCTTGGTTTCTTATCTCCTTAACATTTGACACCTGTAAAATATATGGCAGCATTCCTAATTATTATTGTTTTGCTCAATTTCCTATATTATAAATATTGATTTACAAGCATAAAGCCTGCAGCTCAATCAGTAATTACCTAAAAGTTTTGCACATGATTTAACATTTCAATACTAAGGGGCATATTTATTAAGAAGCACTATTATCTCTTTTTTTAGGCAAGGTATCACAGGGAAATTCTGTTGTTGGGGTTTTTTTTTTACTATTTTTTGCCATATTTTAAAATTTTAACAGCGTTATTTCTGCAATGCTGGAAAGTAGTGTTAAATTTGAAAAATCTGATGATAAATTGAATAACACCTCCCTGGTGAATTTCAGCAAACACATGTTAAATACCCCCAGGACACTTATTGGTTTGTTACGTTAATAGAGAAAAAACAACAAGGCAAACCTTTTGCAATAGTAATGTAATGCATTAAAATACTTTTCCTATGTTTATAAATACCACTGTGATTTTAATCACTTTTAATAATACAAAAAAATGTCTTAAAGGGCACGTCCACCCCCAAAAAGATTTTAGATTTCTGTAGGAACCCCCCCCAAACCTTTTAACTATTTTACTAACTGAATCCAGATCAGTTCCTAAAACACTAAAGGTTTTTTTATCATAGCTACTAGCTAGATACCAGGAAGGAATAGACAGGAACAATAGTTAGATCAAAGGGTTCCTAACAGTGTGACTGTCAAAACATGATTAAAATATTTATGCTGCTGTATAATAATTTTTTTTACTGGCTAGGTTATTATAGTCTCTTCTGCAATTGTTACTTTTTCACAGAAAGAAAAACAACAAAGTAAAAACAAGTTTTGCGAAATAAACTACCATAGCAAATATATTTATTGCATGGAGAATTCTATTAGGAGTGTAATTACAGTTTGTGAGAAAACTATTTTTGGGTAAACAATTATTTTGTCATTAATGGTTCCATTCCAGAATTATTTCTCTTTAATAGCATTCCAGGTTTTTGGTGTTGCAGCAGATCATACTTTTCTCACCGTTATCTATATTTCTATTCCCTTCACGGCTCCCTTAAATTCACAGATTTTTTAGTATATGTATGAAAAATGCATATTTTAATAATATTCATACATTTCCCAATGCTTGAAGCCATATGCAGAATTCCGTTGATAAATGGACATATTTGTTAGCGGCTGACTGCAGTCTAGTTTCTTCCCTAAAACGTGATGTGAATTTCAGTAACAGACATGAGGAAAGAATAAACCAATAAGTTTATTAGTGTAATCTTACCTTTCTGTAAGAGGGCACACAAAGTTTTGTCTTTATTATAAGGAATGCTATTTATTCTATTCTATAGGACATCTTGGCAAATACCTTCAAGCTGTAAGGATTAATGAATTGGTTTCATTGCAAATACAGTACATTAAACAGGAACATGGGTACACATCTTTAAATAAGAATAATTCAATGCTAAAAAGCTTTACAAATCGATTCACTGTTTTCTTACATTTAATTAGAATACAGAATAATTTATAATTATACTTTACATACTGTACTGCAATAGTAAATTATTCCATTGTGGGTTTCCCTCCTCATTTTTGTTCTATTGTTATCCATTTTATCCTAATTCTTCTTGATTCCCTTCATGCCATTCTATGCTACTCTCCCTTCACATTGCATATCTTATCCTGTATGCATTTTGCATTTTATTTCTTCCCCACCAAACATGGCACCCTGTTGCATGACCTGGACAATGGACAACATGAACAATTCTTTCTGACTCTTTATCTGGTGATCAGATTTCTAATGTATTGGGAATGTAAGCCTGAGTCATATTATGGACTAGATTTGAGCAGGGGGTTATAATGTATACCCATTATATAAACTCCACAAAGTTAACACATAAGGGAACTGACTCCTAATACAAATGGAAGGAGCAGCCTCTATCTTCTGTAATAGATGTGTGCCTACTAATAAGATGCCTAGGAGAATGCTACAGAATGTACAGTACATAGGCAGCCTCTTTACCTTCATTGTGTGTTTGGCTACATAAAAAGGAAGGGGTGGGTAATTGTTTATAAATGCTTATGTATAAAAAGGTGTTTATATTTAATTCTAATTACATACAAGACATGAAAAAAATTTTTTTTTATCCTGCCACTGTCCCTTTACCATATATAAAAAATAATCATATTGAACAGTTACTTCAGCTTTGGGGATTAGTGCATACTTACGGTATATACATGTCACATGATACCCTGTGTGAGTTTGTGGGAAATAAGGCAAACCAGGTAACACAAGCTCTTTTGCAATTGGAGGACCTTTATTATAATGCACCAGTATCAAGCACCACCATATCCTACTAAGCAAGCTCTGTCCTTGGGATGCAGTCCCTGGGATTTCTGGGCTCCACTCTCTGGGGTGCACTTCTTTAGCACCAAACTACTGGACTGCTGCTGGCATCTCCTGGGCTGTTGAATCCTTCCTGGCTCCTGCATCTCTTGCTCTCAAGCTAAGGGACAGGGTGTGTGTTACAGCTCTGAGCTGCTGGACACTGCCTAAGCATGTGTCCAACCTCTGTTCTACCTTGCTCAGCTTTCCCTGTCTGGCAAGACCTAGTTTGTTTCCTTCTACAGACTAGCCTCCTAGTATCCCTTGCTCTCAAGCTAAGGGGCAGGATAGTTTTAATCATCTCTTAGCTACAGGATACTGCCTCAGCATGCCTCTCTATGTGCTTCCCCCTCATGTGGACTAAAGCTGATCTTTTTATTCCCAAATTCCCTTTTAAGTGCAAATGACCAACCTTCAACCAGCAGCGAATCATCAGACTTACTGAGCCGGCACCATACTAATGAGTTACGATAGGCAATCCCACAAGATTTATCCATTCAGCCATCTTGTGGAAAAAGAACTAACTGCATATTCCTAACAGTATGCTTGGTAAATGTAACCATTTTACATATACATTACTTACATAGGATATAACACTGGTAAACACTGTGCTACGTCACAATACACAAAAAAAGAAATCAAAACAGATTGTGGAGCTTGGACTACAATTGGCAGAAAATTGAGCTAAAATGTTTACTACATATCATAAACATTATAGTTAATGTACACACATAAAATTAAAAAAAATAAATAAATCCTAAATATTATAGCCAAAGCTGACAGGATCAGAACGAATCTGTTGGCTATAAAAAATGACTGTCTCAATATTTTAGCTATAGCTAGCACTATAGGAATTCCTTATGGTACTTGGTAGAAACAAAGATGACTAATCCCATACCCCCCCTCCCATTTTTGTCATTTGCAGCCTGTAAATTGGATTTCAATACTGCAGATTTATAAATAGCAACATAGGGCCCTATTTATAAAATATCGGTATCGTTATCGTAAAATACCGATCGTTATCGTAAAATAACGACCGGGTTTTTACAGATAACGACCGTTATTTACCGATAACAACCGTTATTTACCGATATCGTTAAATACCGGTCGTTATCGGTAAATGCCGGTCGTTATTTACCGATAACGGTCGTTATTTACCGATAACGGTCGTTATTTACCGATAACGACCGTTATCGGTAAATAACGGTCGTTATCGGTAAAACCCCGGTCGTTATTTTACGATAATGATCGGTATTTTACGATAACGATAACGATTTTTTATAAATAGGGCCCATAGTATTGTAGGTTGAATTAGGACATATTTCCACCTAGTCTAACCTTTTTTAGCTTACTCATGAGCCCTACCTTACAGGTACAGGCTCAGGAGTTTATCATAGTATAACAGCTCCCCTGCATACTTCTTAACAATAGACCAAGGCAGAAGAATTAAAACAAATACACATAGCCAGTACTCCACAAATTCTAACGATTTCAACTAGTTTTTGCCAAATATTTGCAAGGTGGGGGTGCCGAAAATGACCATTCATAATGCAGACAAACTACTGCCATCATGGTCAGCTGTTCCCGACCATAAATTTCAGTTGCTCTGAATTGGCGCACACATTTTAATTGCATGTCTCTGGTCACCTTAAGTCCCTTGCAGCTCTGAAGTTTTATCAAATAGGGGAAATTTTAAAAAGTTTGAAAAATAGCACCAAAGTCTGTAAAAAAAATAAAAATAAAATAAATTTGCTTTATAAATCTGCCTGTAATAATATATTTATCGTGGATGCACTACATGAACATACATTTTGTACTTCATTTTTTCACTGCCTATTTCACTTTCCTCAGTTTAGACAGTCTCAGGTTTGCCTAGATGTCCCTTAGGCAGAAAACATGTTATTCTCGCTATTCATAGAAATATCGAATCATCATACAGGTTACAACGTTCAGCAAAATATATGGAACACAGCATATTGCATACAGATGGTGATTAGTAATGCTGGCAATATCTTACATTTTATTTTAGTTTATTGCTGCATCACATTCAAAGGTCAAAGTTGATCTCCATATAAGAGCTCTTTTATAACTTTCACAAAAAAAAAAGCCTCGGATAATGTATCTGTGAGAGCCCCATCCCAATACTGTTTACTACTAAGCGTGCTTTGTTATATGTGCTTCTGAGTGTTAATCAAATAAAATAATTTTTTGATAAAATCTGTAAATGTATAGTTTTGTTATTTGCATAGCTTGAAAAAACAATTACACTTTTTTTTTTTTGTGTCAAGTTTGGGATTTTCTAAGTTACACTGGATAGATTCCAGGAACCAGCAGATGGGGTTTGTGAGCACATTTTATTATCTTAGCCTTTCATTTCAGATTGGTGCAAAATAAGGGAATGTGAATGAAGATGCAAATTAAATGCTTGGTTAAATTCCAAAGTTTCTTTCAAAACATTGCTGTCTGGTTAGCTATGAAGAAAGGGGTTAACAGATGTTAGAATGTTGGAGATCCTCCAAGCTGGCTAAGATTTTATTAAATGCTGGGGCAAGCAGGTGGAGAGTTCTCATTAAAGTCTGATTTATAGATGCTGCTGTCATGTTGATTGAATCTGAACTAAATGAACTGCTTAGAATTAGCCTTGGGCACCTTCCAACCCAAGCAAAGACAGTGGTTTTGTTGGTTAGATGTTGTCAAAAAAGATTATATGTGATTTAAATCCAAAGAGTTCAGTCTAGTCTAAGGCTCAGTAACTTGTTGAAGGAGATTAATCGACAACATTTTGTACAACGTTCACTTTCCTTGTTTATATACCAATAACATCATACATCTTGTGCCTTTTTTGTATTTGTTTTATTGCTTGATCTAATGATCAATATCCTTTATTGGGTCTTTTTAGCTCATTTCCTGAACAATGCTAGTATTGGTATAGCTGAGGATAAATAATTATGTGTATATTCTTCCTTACTTTAAAAAAAAAGAATTGGCAAAAGGCAAAACAGAGATGCTGTCTTTTTAGCAGCTTTCTTTATTTTATTCAGTCACAAGAACAGGGAAATATTAAAACACAAGTTGAAAATGGTGGTCAGTGTTAATAAATATATGTATAGTAAATGGGTCAACAGTATTAAAAGCAGACCTGAAGTTAATATGTTATTAAGGCCCATAATTCTCATTCAAATTAATGTCAGACAAGAATGGTATTTGTACCATTGTAGTCATATAGAATATTGACCAGTTTCTTTTTTATTAGTATTATAGTTAAATATATATATTTCCTTCTGTATAAGAGATGTATAAGATGGGAGTTAAAAATCTGAGATCACATTTTCGATAATTTTTGAATATTCAAAATTGAGGGCTTATGTTTTTGCTATTTCTCCCATAATCAGAATCAAGTGTTTACATATTCAAAATCAAGGGTTTATTTATTCCATATTTCCTGAAATCGCCTAGTATATTCAATAATTTCTGTATATCAAATTTTGAAGAGTCACTAATTTTGGAATATTGAATTTCAAAAATTTGCTAATTTTCGAATATTGAATTTTCGAAAATTTGCTAATTATAGCAAATCCAGGAAAAGTTCCACGATCCAAAAAATCTGAAAATCCGAGAGTTCCATCAGAACCGGATTTAACTTGACACCGGACATCCCTAGTAATTGTTGTTATTGTTAATCATTCAAGCCTGAAACCTTAATAGTGGCAGTCAACTAATTAATGATTACTGCCTTAAAAATGTCCACCAGAGATTGGGCAAACAATCTAACAAAGAAAAATGGTAAGTCTGATTGTTTATTTTTTGAGGATTACCAAATGTTTAAGGGTATTTTCCAAAATAGCCTTGAACGTTCCATAATTGACTTCTAAAACTTGACATCTCTATTAATAAGTATAAAACCCCAAACAACATTACACTTTTTAAAATGTTTTTCTAAACATTAGTTAGCTTGATTGTAGCCATACTAGTGCACAAAAAAATAAGAAAGTAAAGTATGTGATACTCTTTATTTGTATTAACAATAGTTTTCTTAATAGCACTCGAAAGCTAATCTACAGTAAAAACTATTGTTAGTGGGGGAAAAAGGATATCACATACTATATTGTAGTTCCTTATTTTTTTGTTTCTAAACATTAAACATTTAAAAAGTCAAAGCAAGGAAAGTAAGAAACACTACAGTAAGCTTGAAGTTAATTCTTTGAAAACTACTGCAGGTTGTCTGTATTTTTTAAATTAATTTCCCCTCATAAATGAATAATCTGTGTGAATGGTTGTCAGTGATAACAAATTCATGATAAATGTTCTTTATCATATAAAACTGTAGATGTTGCTAAGCCATTGACAATTTATTTGTAAGGAACTAAATGCCTTTATTAGTTTATCTTATAGCACTCACTGCTGTCCCCAAATGTACTTACCAGCCTTGTTCCTTGCTGCCTTGTGCTTAACTCCCGTGCCTTTTCCGTGCACGGAAGTCAAGCAGGAGGGACTCGACCGGCATCCGCTCCTGTGATTGGCTAAGACGCCATGAACTGCTGCCTTGTACTTTAATATGGTCATAGAACTCCTTGGTGACTTCTAAAATTGTTGCACTGTACAATAAAGGGTTCAGTATTCACTATATATGATATACTGAGTAGATAACCTACAGTACATAAATGCATAAACAGCAAAATGCTATATTTGTTCTATCATTCTCATAGATTAGATTACATTACGCTATTGTAAGGACAGTTTAGAGTACAGTGATATGGTCTCTTGTAAGAAGATGAAGTATCTTTAAAGGGTAACTGTGGTCTCAAATTCTTCCAAACTAGTAAAAATTATATAAAAAGCCTTCCATTGTACCTTCAAAATAAAACCTAAATCACATCTCTAGATAAAATTTGTGAGAAGTTATTGCTGGAAAGGTTCAGCAATGTAATTTCCTGGTTGAACTCTTCCTGTTTTTAGCCATGTGACCAGCCTGTAGTCATGTGACCAGCCTGTCTGCATTAATAGGCTCCCCTTCTCAACTGTCAATTTTTTCCTCAGGTACTTCCTGATTTTCCCAGCAATAAGTCTTAACTGAGCATGCTTCTGCCCCGGGGGAAAAGGGCCGGCAGAGGTCAGGTGATGTCACTCAACCTACTGGAAGCAGGAAGTTTGAACATTCACCCTAATGTAATTTCTCACAGGCTCCAGCCAGAGATGTGATTGTTGGCTCAGTGTAAAGGATATACTGCAGGCTTTCATTTAACCCTAACTTGTTTTGAGACCACAGTTGCCCTTTAATTCTAGGCATGGACAATTCAAATGTTAACCTTTTAAATAAACCTTTAGCTGGTTAACAATATCAAGATATCTACCCTAGTGGCAATGTGGCTGGTCCATTAAATTGACTGATCCTGACCTGGTTGTGGCTTTTCAGAACATTTAATGTAAACACATGTACTCGTAATTAGTGATGGGATTCAGGACAACGGTCCTTCTAAGGAGGGGGTCCCAGGTTGAGCTTTACAGTATCGTATTTGAGGTTGAATAAGGACATATGTCCATCCAGGTCAACCCATCTAGAAATACCCTCATTTCCTGCCTAACTGTTGATCCAGAGAAAGGCAAAAGAAAGCCCCACCAAATTTTTGAAGGGGAAAAACATTCCTTCCTGACTCGGAATGTCCCTAAGTCAACTCTACTTTATATATCAATACCAGTAACTTACAACATTCCTTGTTTGCAGAAATTCATCCAGCGTCTTTTTAAACTGTTCAATGAACCCGCCATGACAACGTCCACTGAAAGACCGTTCTATAGCTTTACCGTTGTCACAATAAAAAAACCTTTCCAAACTTGAACTGTAAACTTCTTTTCTTCAAGTCTTAAGGGATGTCCACGTGTTCTCTGACAGGCTCTATTGGTGAACAATTCCCCAGATAGTTTATTGTATGGCCCGTTAATGTATTTATACACGGTAATCATATCCCCACGCAATCGCCTTTTCTCTAGCGTACAAAGTTGTAACTTATCCAATCTCTCTTTATATTCAAGCTCTCACAAACCTCTTATTAATTTAGTTGCCCCTCTCTGAACCCTTTCAATTTTAAAGATGTCCTTTTTGTACACAGGATTCCAAAATTGCACTGGATATTCCAAATAAGGCCATACTAATGTAAAGAGGGAGAATATCATTCTTCTCCCTTGAATTCATAGCTCTCTTTATACAAGACAATACCATGCTGGCTCTAGCTGTTGCTGCCTGGCACTGCTTGCTACATTTTGTTATCCACCAAAACCACTCTATGATATCTGTACTTTGAACTTCTATAGTGTATACAGAGGTAAAAAAAAGTATTCAAGACATTTGCCTAATCTCCATCCTCCATAACTAACTTAGCCCCCTTAATTAATGGTGCAACATTTTCAGTCCTCATCTTCTTACTTAAAACATTTTTTAGGATTAATTATGCTTTGTTCAGCTATCCTAGCTTCATTATTTACTTTAGCTAGCTTGATTGCTTTCTTACACACCTTGTTACAATTTTTATAATACCTAACGGCCCTTTCTGTTCCCTCTGACTTAAAGGTTTTAAATGCCTTTTTCTTCCTTTCTATTTCCCTCTTTACATCAGAATTCAGCCACATGGGTGCAGATTTGGTTTTTTTACATTTATTTCCCAAGGGTATAAACTTAGCTGTGAAATGGCTTAAAGTCCCCTTAAACACAGTCCACTTCTGTTCAGTGCCATTACCTGATAATACCTTATCCCAGTTGACATGCTGAAGAGATACTTTTAACCTGGGAAAATCTCCTTTCCCGAAATTAAAAGACTTTGTTAACCCAGCGCACTTTTCCTTTCAATAACATACACTAAACAACACTTTTTCATAGTCACTATTCACTAAGCCTTCAGTTACCTTTATATCTATAATGCTCCATGATGTTAGATATTACCAGATACGACAGAGCTCCTTTTCTAGTAGGAACCACATGTGAGAGAAAATTATCCTCCAGCAAGTTAAGGAACCCTTTGCCATTTTCTGTGTTGGCAGTTCCACTACACCAATCAATGTCAGGGTAATTGAGCACACTACCCAAACTTACAGTCTTGCCAACTGCATATGAAGCTGACTCATTTCCTCCCCACTAGCATTTGGAGGCTTATAGCAGACACCAACAATAACATTACCCCCTTTTCATGTTGCCTAATTGCACCCCAAACGTCAGATCCCTTGCTGTGGGCTGTGCTGTTCTCCTCCTTCAGTCACTGTAACTCAATCTATTCCTGGTTTTGTCTGCTTTTTCCTCCACTGAGCATGTGCCAACTGCAGATTAGAAGGAGGAATTAGTATTTGTGAACGCAGATTCAGAACCTCTCACCCCCTAACTTTCTGATCAGTGATTTCTTTATATCTTGGGCTGTGCAGCCCGTAGAGAGGTGGTTGATCATTCATTTTAATTTTCATTTAAAATCAACTTTTTTTGTTGTCTGTTTCTGTGTGTTAAACTGTGTCCAAAGAATGTCTTACCTGGAGAACAACAATCTATGCTGCCTGAAATGTTATAATACATAATTTAGGTTTTGTTCTAATACCAATTTATCATTGGCAAACTAATACATAAGCCAATAATTCAGTTGCTTTTGTTCTCAGTGGTTCCTTTGGTTCTCACTATGCTAGTTTTAATTTTATACAGACGTCTCTTACATTCCTATATACTCTGACCCCATATTGCAGTGATTTTGAACCTTCGCACTCTAGATATTAAGAAACTACAACTTCTAGAATTCATTGGCTGCAGAATGCATGAGCCATATTGTATTATACTCCATCAACTAGCAGTGCTTCAATTGAGTAGTGATAAAGTTTTTTTAAAGGGCAGTGGAAATTTTCAGAAATAGCCAAAGCAAGATTTGATAGCACTATTCAGAACACACCTGTATACACTATTTTAAAGACAACCCCAAGCTAACAGAATACATTTATCCACTTTAGCATTCACATTTGTATTAGAAAATAATGACAGAGAATTATACTTTCAAAAATGATTAAGTAGCTGTTATTAGAACATCCAGGATTCTTCTAACACGGGGTAATCATATAATATTACATTAAGTGAACATACTCAAGAGCTCTGAAGCATACTAAGCATTTTGTAATTTAATGTAACAACCACTGTGACCTGTTCAAATAAGCTGCTTTAGTGTGTGAACCTTTTCCAATGTTGTGAGAAATAAGATACTGTAAGACTGAATCTTTGCAAGCCAAACAGTTTCTGTCAGCCCTATGACTTCTGATCAGGGGTTCAGCTGTAAATATATACACATTTTGTATTCTTATATGCAATAAGGTGCTTACAATTGCACTGTCCAAGAAACTTAGATTAAACCTAGATTAAACCTAGATTAAACCTAGATTAAAGTATATGCTGAAACTACAGTCTTAAATCATTTTGAATGAAGATAAAACTGACATTTTACCCCCAAAATATCCTTAGGTTTGCTATGTCGACAGCTCTGTCTCACCCTTATGAGTTCCCCCAATTATCCTCATATCCCGAATGTAAGCATGTATGTAGAAATGTAAGAATAAAAAGTAGTAATATCTACTACCTAGTTAAAGATTTTTATTTTTTAAACTTTTGGGGGCTAAAGTGTGGTAATATAATGGGCATAATTTATGGTACCATATGTAAACCTAAATATAATGGGATTTTGTCAACGGAATGGCTTCAAAATTGATTTATTTTTTCGGATTCTATCAACCAAAGTGATAAATGAATAGAGATGGACTCCGGTTCTATAGAGGATTCCGCAGGTCCACCAGAACTCGAACTTTGTACGTTTCTGACTTTTTTGGGTTTTGGATAATTTCTGCTTCTGGAGTGACAGGTCTTTCCCTGTAAATGCTGTGATTAAAATGATGATTTTTCAGAATCTACTGCTCAGATTTAAAAAGTGAAGGAGTGGAATCTTGCTGTATCTATTTTTTTGAAAATTTGATTTTTTGGAGTAAAGATACCCTTTAACAGGTCCCTGAGCCATGTAAGTAAGTTACCATTGTTATTTATACCTTAGTGACACTTGCTTTCTTCTGGTATCCAACTGTTGGATGCTAGTACCCAGCATTTATTTTATATACAGTTTTGGTGTTTCTGTATTAGTCAAGCTTAATGGGTATTAACATAAAAAATATGTTTATAGTCCCTAAACCATAAAAACCTAAACTAAAAAAAGTTCTTGTATGCTTTGCGTTGCATAACCTTAAAAAATGCTCATAATATTAAAAACTAAATATTTCTCTCAAAAATTGCTTTCCTTTAATCTTAGGAGAGTGTTTAATTTGTATAATGGGTAGGCCTTAATAAGGCAGGACAGAGAAAAAAGGAAAGGGGGAGGAGTATGTGTTTATTTTAAAGAATTTTTAAGAAGAGATAACTAGCGATGTGGATGTTAAAGCAGAGGCAATATGGGTGGAATTAGGCAACAGGAAATGGGGGTAAATGCTAGCAGGGAGGAAGTGAGTCAGCTTTATATGCAGTTGGCAAGGGCTGCAAGTTTGGGGAGTGTGCTCATTATGGGGACTTTAATTACCCTGACATTGATTGGTGTAGTGGAACTGCCAACACAGAAAAAGGCGATGAGTTCCTGAATTTGCTGCAGGATAATTTTCTCTAACAGGTGGTTGAAGTTCCTACTAGAAAAGGAGTTCTGTTGGATCTGGTAATATCTAACATTGTGCAGTATAGATATAAAGGTAACTGGAGGCTTAGGGAAAAGTGACCATGAAATAGTGTCGTTTGGAGTATGTTATCGAAAAGAAAAGTGACATGTGTTAACAAAGACCTTTAATTTCTGGAAAGCAAAATTTTCCCATGTTAAAAGTATATCTTCAGAATGTCAACTGGGATAAGGTATTATTAGGTAAAGGTACTGAACAGAAGTGGACTGTGTTTAAGGGGATTTTAAGCCATTTCACATCTAAATGTATACCCGTGGGAAATAAATGTAAAAAAAATAAATCTGCGCTCATGTGGCTGAATTCTGATGTAAAGAGGCAAATGGAAAGGATGAAAAGGGCATTTAAAACCTTTAAGTCAGAGGGAACTATATTAATAGTAAGAAGATGAGGACTGAAAATGTTGCACCATTAATTAATGGGGATAAGTTAGTTACGGAGTATGGCGATAAAGCAAATGTCTTAAATGTTTTTTTCCTCTGTATACACTATACAACATCCAAGTACAGATATCATAGAGTATAGTAGCAATAATGGTATAAAAGATGCAAGTGTACTTTGGTTAACTGAGGAAATGGTACAGAAAAAACTAAATAAGGTTAATATTAATAAATCTCCTGGACCGGATAAAATACATCCTTGGGTACTTAGGGAGCTAAGTTCAGTTTTATCTAGGCCATTGTTTCTTATTTTTGCAGATTCCCTCATGTCCGGATGTGTGCCTCTGTATTGGAAAAAAGCTGATGTTATTCCAATATTCAAAAAGGGTAGTCGTTCACAGCCGGGTAATTACAGGCATGTAAGTTTAACTTCAGTGGTGGGGAAGATACTGGAAAGTTTAATAAGGGAACATATTCTAGAGTATGTTTCAAGGACTGACATTATAAGTATTAACCAGCATGGATTTAGGAGGAATAGATCTTATCAAACTAACTTGCTTGGCTTTTATGAGGAAGTAAGTAGAAATTTAGATTCTGGCATAGTAGTAGATGTAGTATACGTGGATTATGCAAAGGCTTTTGATACAGTCCCTCATAGGCGACTAATGTATAAGCTAAGGTCTGTTGGTCTGGGGAGGCACATTTGTACATGGATAGAAAATTGGTTAATAAATAGGATGCAGAGAGTAGTTCTTAATAGGGCTTCATCATTATGAACTAAAGTGGGGTGCCACAGGGTTCTGTGTTGGGGCCGCTTCTATTTAATCTATTTATTAATGATTTGGAAGTGGGTATTTTCAGCAAGTTTTCAGTGTTTGCTGACGACACAAAACTTTGTCGACCATTAAAAACTTCAGAGGATGTGCAATTGTTGCAGGGGGATCTAGATAGATTGTCACATTGAGCCGCTAAGTGGCAGATGAGATTCAATGTTGAGAAATGTAAGTTGATGCATTTTGGACTTAAAAGGGTAGTTCAGTGGAAATACATATACTTTTCAGAAAAAATATTTTTCCATTCTAATGACCTTAATCTGCCCATTCAGCATTTTGTCTGTGTATAAATAAATTCTTCTGAAATACTGACTTCCTGTTTGCAGGAATCCTAATAGAGACAGTTATGATCTTGCCCTTGACCCAGTGCCTGAGTTGATTCAGTTGCTCAGTAGAGATCTGAGCATCTTTGACCCATCCAACAGCCAATCAGTAGAAATTACTGTTAGCAACATTCCAAGGATGTGGTGCATCCTGGCAAGAAAAAGGACTGTTAGAACCTGAAATATCAGTTCACTAATGACAACAGCAGGGAACAGTAAAGGGTATGAAACCAACTGATTTTTCAAAATGGCAGAGAATATGTAGAATAACTAAGAAGGCATTACACAAACTAATAACTAATATTGATCATTTCCACTGAACTGTCCCTTTAAAAATCATTGTGCTGCTTATACTATAAATGGCTCAGTGTTAAGTGAATCCCTGTTGGAAAGGGATCTTGGAGTTTTGGTGGATAACAAATTTAAAGGAAGCAAGCAGTGCCAGGTGGCAACAGCCAGAGCCAGCATGGTATTGTCTTGTATAAAGAGTGGTATGGATTCAAGGGAGGAAAATGTTACTCTCCCTCTATTCAAAGCATTGGTAAGGCCTCATTTGGAATATGCAGTGCAATTTTGGAATCCTGTGTACAAAAAGGACATCTTTGAAATGGAAAAAGTTCAGAGAAGGGCAAATAAATTAATAAGGGGATTGGGGCAGCTTGACTATAAAGAGAGACCGGAAAAGTTACAATTACATATGCTGGAGAAAAGGCACTTGCATGGGGATATGATTACTGTATATAAATACATTAACGGGCCAAACAATAAACTATCTGGGGCATTGTTCACCAATAGAGCATGTCAGAGGACACGTGGACATCCCTTAAGACTTAAAAAAAAAGTTTTAGGCTTCAAGTTCGGAAAGGGTTTTTCACTGTGAGAACGGTAAGGCTATGGAACTTCTTCCAGCGGACGTTGTTATGGCAGGTTCATTGGTCAGTTTAAAAAAAAAGCTGGATGAGTTTCTGCAAACAAGGAATGTTGCAAGTTACTGGTATTGATACATAGAGTTGATCCAGGGAAATTTCCCATTGCCACTTGGAGTCAGGAAGGAATTTTTTGCCTTCCTCTGGATCAACAGTTAGGCAGGAAATGAGGATATTGCTAGATGGGTTGAACTGGATGGCCGCATGTCTTTATTCAACCTCAAATACTATACTATAATATACTATAAGTAGTGTTAACAATCAACATGCTTTATCTGTTCAGATAGAGCAACTGGACTTGTTAGTTCTTTAAGACGTTTCTGAATTGAGAAAGCCAGTCGGATGACAAGCAGAATACCTTAAACCTTAAACTAAGTTCCAGGTCATATGATTTGCTGTGTAAGCAGCTTTTCTGAAGCTATATACAGACATTTTCTTTCCTCTACCTATGGACACCTAAGGCTTGTGGCTAGCTTAGAAAATTATTTAGAGGTTTAGTGGTGGGGATTATGATGCAGTTGATGGTGCTCTGTTCCAGCAGTGGGCATGCTCTAACTTAAACTTGGAGGCAGTACTACAGAGAAAATACACTATTTATACTGCTGTAACTTTAGATAGACTAAAGCTAAAAGCATGATCCTGAAGTCATTTTAAAGTTTGAAATGTGCCACTTGTATGGGAAACACAGTTCCACTTTCAATTCATTTCCAGTTGATCTACAGAAACTGAACACCAAAGATATACCATGAAAGGCTTGTTTGCATATGAAACCTGTAAGATTTAAGTAAAATACAGGAACATTTTTTATGCCAACCAAGCTAACTATAATGTTGTTGGTGCTCTTCTAGCAATATCAGATATATATATAAATGAAAAAGATGATGCCCCTATTTAGAAGCAGTACATAGATTTTTTTTCCAACAATATCACTTTTAAAACCATAAAACCACTATTTCTAAACCCAAAGGGCATATAGGTCATGTTAAAAAAACTGTTAACGACCCTGTAAAAACTTTTTATTTCTATATAGTTTTACCTTTGAATCCCACTGACAAAAAATATAATTCTTGGGACAAATTAAACAAATTATACAGAAGTTTACCCCTAAAAATCAATCTTTATTGTGCCATGAAAGGACTTCACCACTTGCATGTTCTCTTCCATTTATTAAAGCTGACAATGGCTGTAACTGTCCTTGTAAACTAGATCCAAACAGTACAAACATTGCAGGACATCAGTCACCTAAGACACAAATGAAAAAAAATGATACACATTAAATGTGTTTGCATATCTGCTTTCGATTCCTTATTCAGAAACTTCAAAATCCTGTCATACTAACTGACAAGATTAAATCAAATGGTTGAGCTATTTCTTTTTCTGTTGACCTTACATGTCTAATATTTGAAATTGAGTCTTGCACATTTAAAAGAAGCAGCATTTATAAATGTACCCTTCTTCTTTTGACAATGTAATAGTTTTGAAACAAATACATTTACAGTCGTTACCCACTACTTTAATTCAATACAATAATGGATTACTTTCTTCAGTAGTTCTGAAAATTGGCTTTATACCCAAAATGGATTTCCCTAAATGGTTTCTAATTCACATACAGACAACAAGATATTTATTTATTTTTATTTTTTTTAAACATCAGATTTTTCTTCTTCTAAGGAGGAAGTTTGGGTGTAAATTTATTTTTATGTGATTTCTTATTTAATAATCAGCATGGAATCTTAACTTAACAATGTATATTTCATTTACATGTTAATTGAGGGGCTTATCATTTTAAAGTATATTATTGAAATATGAATCTATTGAAACAGTTGTTTTGTATTTTATTATACAATACTGGTGCATAGTCCTAAGTTAAGCAGCATGCCAAACCATTAGCCTTTTAAGGCCATAGACACCTGTTTTATTTTTAAACAGGTCCGAACATGCAGTCAGGAACAAGTATGGAACCAGGTATGGATGCATGATGTCCAGGTGAATATCCACAAACCTATGTTCAATGTGTGTCTACCCTGATGCCTTATCGAGATGATGTCTTCACCTGTCTTACGTCATCGGGCACAAATATGGAATCCAGCTTAATTTCTTACGGTCCTTTTAGAGATATAGTTATTGTGTTATCCACTTTATTTGTCCACTGTCAGCAAATACTATGTCCACAATGTTTAAGATATTATTATAAATACATTTTAAGACCTGTTGTTTTATTATTTTTCAGGATTGTTGATGTATTTTCTACTAAAAACAGACTTAGTAGGCCACCTATTTTTTATACTTAATGTTTTTTCTTAAAGAGTAAATACAAACACATTGTTATACCATATGCAAATAATGCACCATTTTCTTCAATTTTACTAAGCTCTTGAGTTCACGCAGTGCTATGGCTGACAGTCCAATGCCCATGTCCTACAGTTACAGTCAAGTAGATGATGGGGGAGATATAGCTGGGGATGCTGGTACTGTATATTGTAAATATTAATATATATATAATATATATAATTTTGTGTAATTTTGGGCAACTTCTTATAGCATTTTAGCTTATCTTGAAGCAAATACCACAGTTCCTACATTAGTTTAACCATATTTTAAACTAAATCATATTTTTGAGGACTGTAGTTAATTAAAAGAAGGAACTTAATGATTTTTACTTAAAGAGTAAGGAAACTGCATCCCCACCCCCCCTCTCACACATACACACCCACACACACACACATCCCGTAGTAGAAAGGAGCACTTGCTGATATAACAGTTACTCTAGAAGCCATGATCCTGCAGCTCCACTGTCTCCCCTCTCTGCATGCCCCCTGTTCACTAGAGAAATGCAGCATTGTTTTAGACTTCTGTGGTGTAAAGTAATCTGCTTTCTCTGCATGTACCCCATGAACGAAATCACAATGAGACATGGACATGAGATTGTTTTAAATAATTTTTTTGATCTCTTGTTAAAATTAATGGTAGTTTTTTATGGTAAGGCATGATGTTAAATGTTTTCACTTGGTTAATAAAGAAATGCATCATTAAAAACATAAGTACTCTTAAAAACTGAGTAAATAGGTTTACATTCATATTAGCCAAAAATCTTTCACACAAAATGTGGCTTGTCTGCTAGAAGCTCTCACCTGCTTTTACTACTTTACTCAAATGAGCACATGATCAATCTTTGGGTGGAGTACAAATTCTAAAGAGGCTTTGATAAAACCTGTAAATCTATGAAAAATGTTAAATCATTGTTGTCAGAAGAGGCTGATAAACAAACTTTTGGGGCAACAATCTTTTGTGTGTACTGTACCTTCTCGTTCTAACATCTTTAACTGATATGTCTGGCCTAGATGTAGGGGGAGTTCTCTGGACTTCTCCCTCCCCCCACCCCTTCTATATTTAAACAAAGAAGGCTTCCCAGTCAATGCCAAGATACCTGCCTTTACAATAATCTATTGTCTTTGATAGGATTGTTCCAAAGCTATTATCTCTGTTTGTACAAATCTTAACACACATTATATTAAAATAGAGCTTTCTACATCCACACCAAAGTCCAACTTTTAAACAAAATACAATACATAAAAACAAAATATAATACTAGGGCACAAACAATTTGAGTGAAAATGCATACATGCTATATTTCCATAATGTTATAGCTTAAAAGCTTAACCTTCTCCCCTAAAATATGTTGACCAATTCTAATATAAATTAGTAGCATTTTCAGAGCACTCATCTGGAACTTCTCAAAAAATGTTATTGAACATGCATATAGATCACATCTACACTTTTCATTCCACTAAGAGACTGTCATCATCTCTTTGCTCTTAGTGGACCAAGATGCGTAGATGTGATCTATATGTATGCTCAATAAAAAAAATTTGAGAGGTTCTAGATGAGTGCTCATCAAACGCTATATATTACTCTACTTATTTCATAAAGGACCCTGGCCGATGGACTTTGAAACTTTGAAGCATTAGTGCAATCCACTACCTACTATTTACATATATAATGTATATATATATATATATATATATATATATATATATATATATATATATATATATATATATAAAATGTATTCACACAGTCCTGTTTATTCTAAAATTGGGTGCTTCAAGGTACACGGTTGACAAAAATTAGTTCCAAGCACACTAGCTTCTTTAGTGCATATTTTGTTTCGGTGCTGCACAGAGCACAATTTATAGCCATGACAACACCCCCAGGATCACTCCCTCTACCACTTGCTAAAAAAAGTGCTATAGTGCTTATTTTCTTAGCAATATAAAAGAAGAGCAATATGAAAGATGGAATATATACACACAATAATACTGTGATTTTTTAAGAATGAGAAGATGAATGCATACAGGGTTAATTTGACACTAACACGTGTAAGTGGTAGAGGGAGTGGCACTGGGGGGTGTTGTCATGATTGTAAAAGATTTGTATCACTGCCTGTCACACTATATTATGATGAAGGTACTCTGTGCAGCACCGAAAGGTTAATAAAGCTACGCACTAACTGGTGGTGTGCTCGGAACTATAAATATATATATATTTGGAAGGAATGGCAAAATGACAAATTAGCAAAAAATACAAGTCTCACAATGGCTGGTAGAAGGTATCAGATTTTAAAAAATAGACATAGAATACATGGGAACCATCTGAACCATAGTTAATAACAATTAAAACATAGGAGATGACTAAAATGCAGCTTTGCATATTCATCCAGGGATGAAACCCAAGATTGTGGGCTCCTGGACCAACTAGCACAACCAGACCCTTTACTTTCTGTCTTCAGAGGTGGGCGTTATCTAGTTGTGGGCTTTATCAAGGAGGAGTAGAGATCAATGCTTCAACATGTTGGTCCTTGCATTGGTAGAAAAGTTTCCATACATCATTCACAAAGTAACCCATACCCAACCATATACCACAAGTTTGAGAACGTTCTAATCCACCAAAGTCATGGTATATCTGTGATATGTTTAGTTAGATCAACTGGGCTTGAGGTTTACTTGATTGAAGGTTTTGCTATCTATCTATCTATCTATCTATCTATCTATCTATCTATCTATCTCTATCTATCTCTATCTATCTCTATCTCTATCTATCTATCTATCTATCTGTCTGTCTATACATTGCCTGCATGATGTATAGCCAAAAAGGCAGTTCTGGACATTTATATTGGGCACCGGACTTAAGACAAGATATTTAACAGTGGGTGCCCTCTCTGCATATTACACACATATGTATAAAAAAATAACAGGTAAGGGCTTTTAACACTTATCATACATCCCAACTTTTCCTTTCGCAATACTTACTTTTCTGCTTGGCGCTTCTCACTGACTCTCACTCTTAAGTCAAAGACTGTTGGTCCCTCATAACTTCTGCTGCCTCATTTACAGCTTGGGAGTTCCAAGTGAGTTGGCACCGCCGCAAAGCAGACAAGCATTGCAACACAGAGAAACAGAGAGTGGTGTGTGGTTTGGGGTGGGATGATTAGTGTGGCATTTATAGTTTATTCTGGGGATGAAAATGCCCTTAAAATTCCAAAGAAAAATGTCCAAATAGAAGATCAGGCACTGTGCTGTTTTTCTATGCATTCATTTAAAAAAAAACGGTATATTTTAAAATGCATGTAGGTCTTGTTAGGAAGTAATTGCATATCAGTATGCTCTATTGCACAAGAAGTGTGTCTTTCCTATTATATTCCATTAGAGTCCTGTAAAATACCTTAAGGAGGTCTCATGAAAAGCATCTCTAAGATTTCTTCATTTAGTTTTTATATTTTCTGTTCTCCTCAGGAAAGTACCTGAGGATATGTTCAACAAGCCATGCAATTGAGACTTAATGAGTATCCTAAGATATATTGCTGTGCCACGGTTGAGATTTTTTCTTATAGTATCTTTAAATGAGGTTTCTATTTATGTTTTTTATATAGCAGTACACAGAGCTGTAACAAATGTAACTGACACCGTTGATAATAGGTAATATACAAAACCCACCTTGTTTTATGTTTTCAAACATCCTAGTAAACATAGAAGATTATTGATTTTGTGTTTTTGTAAGTCAATCAACAGTATTGACAGTACATACTGCTACATACTGCTAACCTCAACGGAAGATACACCCTGTTCTAGTGCGCCCTGCACACAGGCACAATTATAGATGCCCCCCCCCAAAGAACGTTTTCCACTAACAGAATTTTTGGTTGCATGTTTTTTACATGCACATAATTACAAATAATAGTTAATTATACCTGATGTGGTCAGAGAAAGCAACATACAAAAAACATCCGATTTTCTATATACAAACTGATTTGATATGTACAGGTGAAATCACCACCTGGACAAAATATTCCACATTGCTAATGCATCAGCTATTATAATAATGTAGTAAAAAGGCTTTCAAAACATCTTAAGTGAGTTTTTCAGGGAGCTGAAAAGCAAAGTGTGTTTCACGTCTCTCATCTTTGCTGATTTACTGCTGTACCACTGGGCCTTATAGTGAATGTTTCATCTGTCAGTTAGGAGCTCACAAAATGTCAATGCCATTTTAGAATGGTTCATAATTCTAACAAGTTTGAATCCTGCACTGCAACAGTTTGAACATACAGTACACCTACTATGATATGAAGATATTAACTAGTATTTGGGATGTACTAAAGGTACTGCAGAAACATTATCTTTGAGAACAGATGTGTTTCTTTTTGAGGACTGGGAAGAAATATTACAAACAAGATAAACTGAAATCCTTAGTTGTTCAAAGACAGTTTAACAAAAAAAAGGCCTGGAATTTCTGGCAATTTTTCCAGTGTTTATTCACTTAACAGTAAAGAAACAACTATTTCTTACATTAAAAATGTTACATTTTAACAAAAATTAAAGACTGGTTCCCTTTTTTGTAGACTTTGCTCCATTAAAACAATTCCCAGGAAAATGTATTAGTGTCAACTTGAAAAATATTGTGTTGTGCAGTACGTGTTCCGCTAAGCACAATAAGTAAAGCAATATAATACAATAAAAAAAATCTTATTAGATTAAATAAAAAATTTTAAATAAATAAACAAATAACAAAGATAACCCAACCTGAAATGAGATCAGTTGAGCAAATGTAACTTAAACATTTAAAATAAACTAAATAAATAAACATTAATCATATAATCAAAAAAAAATCTATACCCTCCATAGCCTCAATTCTAGCACATTTCCTCCACCTTTTTTGGCTTTTTATGACAAAGATTGGTTATCTTCCTGTATTCGGTTAGGTTTGTTTGATTTTTTTTTATTTTTGACACATTGTTTTCACACCGAGAGTAGTGAGCACTGTATTGAGCAGAATTAAGAATATCTTCTCAGCGATGTGTACTCATGTACCTACAAAACGTTGGTAAATGCTAAAATCCTTGATTATAATGTATGCAAACAGAGGGGCTACACTGAACTAGATCATTACCATTTTTATGTTTGCGCTATGGCTGATAAAGTTTTGAATGTTACCTTTATGTTGTGCCTTATCCGTTTGCTTAGGTGGCTTACTGTATGCCTAGGAACAGCCCAGTCTGTATCTTTATTTCCTATCTGTAGCAAACAATAGATACGGTCTACATTATGTCCTGATTTCTATTCACAGATCTATGTTAGGAGGTTTGCAGGGGCACTTGATAACATACAATGAGCTTCGAGTCACAAAGGAAATATCCCTTTAATTTGTAATTGCATTTATTGCAAAGAGTACTAAACTTCAGCAGACAAGCACACTGGACATAGAGACATACATTTTCATTTTAGACCTTAGAAGGTTATTGGAGTCTTCTTATCTGACTTTACAGTAATCCAAACCAGGTAACATGTACCAGTCAGCATTAAGGATTCTCGATCAATTTGCAGTAAAATGGTGACTTGCAATTCATGGTAATTTTACATGGTTTGGCCAATACATAAATAATGTCACACAATATTCTTTAATAATTTGAAATTTATTTAGTGTATTTGTTATTGTTTATTTGGGGAGGGGGTTGCTATTGTCAATCAAATGTGCTCCAATTCTTTGCAGTAGCCACAAAACACAAAATAACAAGAAGTGTGTTTCTTTTATTTCTGTAGAATCTGTTCCAGTTACTGTGATCATCGGTGTTGCAGTAGGAGCTGGTGTAGCATTTTTAGTCCTCATGGCAACAATTGTTGCATTTTGCTGTGCTCGGAACCAGAGAAGTAAGTGGTCTGCATCTGTTTTTTTTAAATTTCTCATTGTTGAGAAACCAAGTAGAAACCTAATGTAGGTTTAATGGCATTTTATCCAAAATTTCTCCACTGCTTTTGATTTTTTACTTGAAAATTTAAATTACTGTTTTCTTTTTTCCAATCTTCTTTTCCTCTTTTATTCTTCCACTTGTTTGGACTGTATCTCCTCTCACAGTTTTCATGCACGAGACATGTACAGTTATTCCGAACACATAGGAAAAGTGTGCTGTCTTCTAGTTAAGGAATCCGTGAAAGCCTTACAGTGTTATTGGTGAATTTTGGGACATTTTTTCCTGTTGACTATAATGGTTCCAATCCTCAAACATAAACATTCCGGGGTTTTGGGGTCATGTGATAAAATCCCAACTGTTACCTAGGTCCAAGACTAAGATAACTAAGCACTATTTGGGCTATGTACTGAGAGCCATCATTGTCTATTTGTGTCTTAAAGCCATCTGTCTAAAGCAGCTGGCATTAAAGATTCGTAATGGGTAAATTCCATTCCGCTATTGGCTCAGTGCATTGCCTAAAGGGGGTAATAGATAGCAAAAATGGCTCACGGTACGTAGCCCTATGTGCCTCTCTGGCAGAAACACACACAAATACATACACGCAATTTTAAAATAAAAGTCCTAAAATAAATACACAATAATAAAAATATATAAAAGTATGACATTTAGTTTTATAGCAGAAGATGCCATCCTGTGGTCCTTAAGGTGTATCAAACTACAACTCCCAGCATTCCATGCTGCCATCTGCTGTTGGCAAATGCTGGTAAAGTTTTTCAAACATCTGCAAGGCCACAGGAAAGACACCTCTCTTTGATTGTCACAAACACAGAAACATACCCCCTAGCACCACACAGACACAGGTACACACACCTACTGATTTACCCCCTTACAAGCCAACCTACCCTTCTCTTCCCCTGTCATCTATACCCAAACCATCAAAAAAATTAGTTTTATGGTTTAAAATGCAAAACAAACAAACAAAACCCCACACCCAAAAAGTCCACCCCAAATATAAAAATTTTCCGTAGTGTAGGGCACCCCAGTGCACCCCCAGCCACCATGTTAGTTTTGTAAAATGAGCACAAGAAATATACTTACGATTCTTTGTTCCCTTGACTGTCTGCTCCTGGCTTTTCAAAACTTTGAATAGGCACTGCAGAACCATAAGGAGCAGAAATGTAAGGTAAGGATTTTTGAACACTACACAGTGGGGCCAGTAGTGGGTTAAATTTTAGTTTTGGGTGTGGACATGTCCTTTAAAGCTAAATTCAAATTTTATGCTATATTTTCCATTTATAGTTTTATCTGTTGTTAAAAAAGAATGGAAATCTAAAAATTACTTTCAGGGGAATTTCTATGTAATGAGGGTCTGTACTGCTCTATTTGTAACCTTCAAAATCAGTTGGCTTACAATTGAAGAGAATGTTGGTGTCGCTCCTTATTTTCTTGGTCTCCCTGCTGTTCATTTGCATTTATTTTATCTTTCTACTTCTCTATGCTGTCCAATGTAATCCATAGTATGCTAAATATTTTCTTACGTAAAGTACTTTACTTGACATTTTTGCCTTTCATCTGAGCATTTCATATGGTACATCCTAATTTAAACATTTTGCAGAAATCACACAGTAAGTAATGAGCTAGAACAGTGGTGGCGAACCTATGGCATGCGTGCCAGACTTGTCCCTCTCTGTGAGCATTCAGTCCCTGTTATGGATCTCAATTTCCTGTCTAATAATGTAGGGGTTAATGGTCACTGTTTTAAATCTCCAACTCCTGTGTGGTTAATAGGTAATCTATAATCAATTCTATCTACTGTATTGGTCTTTGTTTTTTCTTAAGTTAAAACTCCATATTCAGGTTAAATGATCATGTTGGCACTATGCAATAAAAAGTGTGGTTTAGGGTTGCAGTTTGGACACTCGGCCTCTTAAAGGTTTGCCATCACTGAGCTAGAATGTGTTTATTGTAAAACCAACATAAGGTACACAAGCATAATTTAGAAGCTGTGACCTGCTATTAGGCATTTTTATTAAAGGGCATGTCCACCCCCAAAACTATAATCCCCCCCACTACTGGCCCCACCATGTAGTGTAGTTTAATCCTTACCTCACATTCCAGCTCCATCTGGTTCTCCTGTAGTCCCCCCCCAAAGTCCCAAAAACTGCCCACCAGGAGGATAGCAGAGTCCATATAGGACTCTGCCTCCTACCTGGCCTCTGGGAGAAGTTTGGCATGCGGCATGTCCACCCCCAAAACTATAATCCCCCCACTACTAGCCCCACCATGTAGTGTAGTTTAATCCTTACCTCACATCCCAGCTCCATCTGGTTCTCCTGTAGTCCCCCCCCAAAGTCCCAAAAACTGCCCACCAGGAGGATAGCAGAGTCCATATAGGACTCTGCCTCCTACCTGCCTCTGGAAGAAGTTTGGCATGCGTACTGCAGCCTTTCTCCCCCCTCCCTCCCCTCCCTCTCCCTCCCTCTCCCTCCCATTTTGCTATCCCTCCCCCTACCATAAAAACCCTTGCCCATATAATAAAATATGTTCCCCCAGCCCCAACCACATAAAAATAATTTTTAGAAAGTCCCCAGAACTCTACTTACCTTCCCTCGCTCCCCCGGCATTCTGAGAAGCCGGCAGTCACGTCCGTGATTGGCTGCCTCTCAGCCAATCACGGGCGCGGCTGCCGGTCCCGCCCCCTGCTTGCAGCAGAAGGCCGGGCCGGGTGTTGGAGGAGAGAGGGAAGGTAAGTAAACATCTGGGCACTTTCTGAAATTATTTTTATAGCGGTTGGGGCTGGGGGGCAGTATTCTATTATATGCCAAAAGTTGTAATTAAGGGTGGACATACCCTTTAACACATAATAGAAGGCTGTTTTAAGCCTTAAAATGCTATTCTGTTTATTATTTAGCTCTATATATTTTGACTTAGATGGCCAAAAAATGGATTCTAATTTTATTTTACAACAGGCTGAAAGAGATACAAGTGTCTCCAGTCCTCACTGACAACTCACTAAATTATAGGGGGACTTGGTCAGATTAAGAAATCTGTAAATTGAGACCAATGTGTAACCTTACCTTATCTTAGGTCCCATGCTGCTACTTCATGAGTTTGCAGTTCTCTGGTGCTAGGCTTTTCCAGCATGTCCCCTTGGGCGCATTTTTAGCACGTTCCGAAGATTGTTCATGTGCTCAGGAAACTTTGTTGATTTCCATACATTCGCAAGCACTCACAAACAATAAGGTATATCCCCTTCACAGGCAGCTGCAGCTGCCTAAGCGAGGGAGGAAATGGTGGATTTGAATCCTCAATTTGCTACAGCTGACTTCCCTCGCTATTTCCGCTTTTCTCTTTGGCCACTGCCCACTATTTAGTACTGCCTTTCCTCTGGTTAGTTATTGGAGCTCTTCCTACATGTTTCTCCCCTTTTTCTAGTTCTCTTGGTGTTCTCTGCTTCTTTGGACTACTTATAGTCCTGTCTGGTTTCGTTGCCTGTCTCCTGCCTAGTATCCTTAGCTTTGTGCTGCTTTATTTACTTCACGTATCCCCGCCCTCAGCATGGATACCTTGCACCATAAGACCTGGGGGCAACCGTGTCCAGAAAGATTGGGGTATCCATGCTGAAGGGATACTGGGAGATTCTTAGAGAATGACACAATGTTAAGGCTATGACCACAAAAATAAGTTAGAAGCATGGGAAAAGTAGATGATTTCACTGCTGTATATTACCTCTTTTTTAATGGGTTTCTGGCCATCAATTTTTCTTTTTTCTTTCTTTTTTCCCCCCAGTACTTTTTATTGTGAAGCGCCAGGGGATACAATAAAATCCAATCAAAATCATAACACATATCTCAGAGTAGATGTAAAAATAAGGTACAAATGGGACATATCTGGTCCCTGTAGCATGGTGAACCATCACATTGAGTTATCTTATTATTTTAAACTGTAACAATATAGTCATGTAAGCAATTTTTAATATTGTAAACATAAACAATAAATAACAAAAGTATAATTTTAATATAAAAAAACAGCAAAAGTATAGTCGTGTTAGCCTGCTTTCCTTGCTGCAAAATATCTCTTTCTTATATTAACATCTGTTCTTGCAGTTTTCACTAACACCATATAAGATTATGTTTAAAAAATAATGTTTAATTCAAGGTGTTAACCACAATATTGAAAATGATTTTGAAATGAATGTTTTACCCTCAAATTAAGTGATTTACATCTCATTTAAATTAATAAAATCACAGGCATTTAACAAGTCTGACACTCAATTAGTATAATATAGTGTGTCAGATTTATCAAAGTGTGCAGGTTTCAGTGATAGTTTTTACTCAGTCTATGTCTGTCTGCCCTGACACTGCATTTTTAAAAAAATGGATTTCATTTCAAATTTAGAAAAAACTATTTAAGTTAATGGCATGATAAAAATCTAATTAGCAATATTTAATAGCTTAAAATGTCTTTGCCCTTATTTGTTTCTAAAAAAAGTTAGCATTACACACAGTAATGTACATTAATTCACATATATATTAATGGCCAAATGGCCTGATGCTATTTGTTGTGTTTTTTTTATTTTTATAGTTTTGTTATCTACTTTATCAGCACCAGGGTTGTTTGTATTTAAATACATTGATTTCATGTTATCTTAATATAACTATGGAATATTAGCTTAGGCAGTATGCAATCTTATATACAGTACTAACATGTATTCTTTTTAAAGAATGAAGAAAACATTAAGGGAGCATTGGATATAACTAAGCATCATTATACTATATTATAACATGATAACATATGCAAGCTCATTATAAATAAAATATATTACAAAACCTTAATTTTCAATCTATCATGATATCATGACATCCCTTTGGTTTTACATAGATCTAAAGGGAGTGGTATCAGCCAAAAATGACATTCGTGTTGAAATTGTACATAAGGAACCATCGCCTGGGAGAGAAACGGAGGACCACTCAACAATGAAACAGCTAATGGTGAGATCTGATGCAGGGGTTAGTATTATCTGCAGTCACTGACAACTGTACAGGCTTATAGTACAGTCTAAAATTTCTCTCTTGGCAAAAGAAACATGAAACTGAAATTCTTTCTTATAGCAACATCCAACGGTAATAAGTATTGATTTGACAGCAGTGTAGCATATTTAGATTTGGAGCATAAAAAATTGATTAGGTAAAATCTGCCATACAATCTGTTTTATTTTTGTAAAAATCACTGTAAAGTAAACTATACTTTTGAGAATACAACTCAATTGCATTTGATAATGTGACAAAATGATTTTAGAATATTGAAATAAACAATAGTGATAATAAGAAGAGAAATTAGTTAGTTAGCCAATAAATAATACAAATATATTCAATTACATACTAACATAACTTGGTAAGTGCAAGCTGAAGTAGATTTTGTTTCCCAGTGGATCCATTCTGACTTGTACCATTAAACTCAATGCTGGGGGAATTCGTTACTGCAAAGTCAGGATATCTTCCAATTGGCTACTGCGACCCTATCACCATGGCAGATACTTCCTCCACCCTGGGGATCTGAATTAACACTCCACAAAGTAAAGAATCCAAGTATTGTACACCTACCCCTCAATCCAGGCATCATACAACTACCCTACAGGACACACATCATTTACCCAGGTGCTCTCTACTGGAAAAAAACCCCACTTCCTTCATCTAGGGTCCACACATTTCTACGCAACACGCAACACGAAACACAAATTATGTATAATGATCCTTATTATTTATAGCCTTACCAAATATAGCTCCTCTACCTCTAGGGGTATTGCATCCAAATTCTATTCAAACAACCATTCATATCACATGTATCACACAATCTTACCATGCATAATTGCATTTGCCCTACATGCATTACTTCTATAGTTAAGGATATCATTTGTGTGTCTTAAAGTGTTGTATGATATATATGAGATATTTATCATGTTTTAGACACATAGCTTACCATGAGAAGTGTATGCATCAATATATAGATACAGTATGTGCACTATAAGCATCAATATAATATCTATGTTTAGCATTTTTGTTTAAGCTTGCTTTTAATTTACTTTCAGAAAATACTTTCAGTGAAAGACAACTTACTATAGTATTTGTGAATGAAGCTCAGGAGTTCCATTCACAACTAGGATTTTTACTTGGCAAAGACGTGGGGCAGAGATCAATATTAGGTGATCACCTAATTATTGATCTTTGCCAATTAATTCAAAACTACGTCTTGAAAAATGCATTCTGGGAAGTGAATTTTCCAATTGGATTTTGACTTGGAAAATGTCATTTATACCCATATTCCAAGTTCGTTATCATTCCCTAAGATGATCTGATAATTATCTTTGGGAATGATAACAATGATAAAAAAAAGTGAAATGCACATACAAAAAATCTTAAAGTGATACACACCCCTTTTCCCCCTACAATAAAGCTATACCGTATGTGGCCATGGGGGGCAGTAGAGGTCATCATTTCTACCATCGTCTTATACTCGAGTCAATCAGTTTTACTTGTTTTTCAGGTAAAAATAAATACCTTGGCTTATACTCGGATCGACTTATACTCATACATTTTAGCAAAGATGTTTTATGAATTCTTTTTTAACCATTTTTTGTTTTCATCCCCAGACAACTGGTATTTTCCATTTAATTTTTTCATTTCATTTCTAAACACATGTCAGGGCTGTTAGAGCTTTATCACACAAAAAATATAACAAGCAATACATTCTATTGCATTCAGGTAGGTATGTTGCTTATAAAGTCAATATGTATGTATCCTACCTTTGCTCCTCTACCATGATCACTAACGACGGAGAGTCTGCCCAAAGGAGAATCCCAACCGGCAGTAACTGTTTCAGAAGAAAGGCGGACCAAGACTCCATCCAATTGTGAGATAAAAAGTAGCTTTTATATTCAAAGGATTAAACCATGAGGTGAAAAGGAGGAACGCTAAAGCCCTGACGTGTTTTGTGACGCCATCACGTCACTTCATCAGAGGGAATGTTAGTCCATCTACACCATCAGGGTTATTAGGCAAGAGAATATGCTGCATCTGAAGGTAATAGATAATTAGCCAAAGACTGTCAGCCTGATAGAGACTGTCAGCCTAATGAAAACAAGCTAAACCCGACCGTGTGGAAGGAAAATAGTAAAATGAGAATACAAATATATACATACATATCATAAGTGAAATAAACTGTATATAACACTGAATACAAATCACAGGGAATTAGACATATAAACATATGCGATAATATGCACATATTATTCACAACGACAGAGAGATAGTTAAAGGGTAGGTATATAAAGGGTAAGTATATAAACACTCATTAACCAACAAACCCATTATCATATTAAAATATGGAATCAGAAGCTAATAGCATATTCATAATACAGATGAACCACATATAGTGAAATAGTAACCCTAAACATATGTGATACAGTGTGCAACAGATCTATTCAAAGAACAACAGAAAATAGACCAATGTAACCTGTCCACAGGGGTATATGGATCAGAATACATAAAGGGACTTGTTCAGTTATACAAAGCATGTAACCTCCCAATTTTTATTAGGGCCCTTGGGCCATCTAGTCTGGAGTTCAAGTATCCACCAAAGTTCGCTCTTGGCATTGAACAAGCAAAAATTTGATGTTGGGGAGGTTTTTGGGATTTGGCCCCAACCAAGAGAGAACTTTGGTACTTGAGCTCCAGACTAGTTTGCCGGGGGGGGGGGGGGGAGGGAGGGCGGAACGGGGTGGGGGGGGTTAAAAGAGGCAGGGGGGGATACTACTCCTAAACAAAATTTGTGCTGGATTGAATGCATGCAGAAACAAATGCAAGTCAGAGCCAGTGCTACTTACATGTATTCAATTATAGATTAAGATGAGGCAAAGTCATTTTTTTCATTATAGTGTCCCTTTAATACAACATAGGCCTCTGCATAGTGGCACACATTTGGGCCCTCTCTCATATGCATTTTCATAGTAGGCTTGAGCACTCTGGATCTGCACTTAGCTTGTGCAATGTTGGTATATCGATAAGGTATATAATTTTCTGAAGGGCTACCATGGATATTCATTTAAAACATAACACATTAAGTAGTACATAATACTAGTAGGTAGATTACTATGAAGTTTTATCAAAGTGGTATCTGAAAAGAAAATATAGGAAAATTCAACAGCTGTGTGTCCCCCCAGATACCTGATTCAACAATATTGAGCCAATCTAAGAATATCTGTGGGATAAAAAAGCAAGTCAAATAACTGTTATGTACAGACCCCCCTCCTCCCCCTCCCCCCCCCCTCATACTACTTCCTCTTGTCTTGAACCTTTCTCTCTTGTGGCTCCCATCCTCTGGAATTCTATTCCCCTCTCTCTACATCGAGAAACCTCAATTAGCAGGTTTAAATCTAGCCTTACACCCTACCTATCGGGTAACCAGCACAGTATATGAGTATATGATTGTTTTGTTTGCACTGCATAAGTCTCACTCCAACACTTCTACCCTTTCCTTTGTATCTGTATGTAACCCTTTTACTCAGACTGTAGGCTCTATGGGGCAAGGACCTCCTTTCCTCATGTGGCAAGTTTCTAGTACTTTTATTGATTTATAGAATTTATATCTTTCTGTGCTGATCTATTTATGTATGTTTTTTTTTTTTTACTGTACAGAGCTGTGTCCCCAAGTGGCGCTTTGTTAATAAACTATACCTACATACATATTCAGTTGGATCAACTGTACTTGAGGTTTAGTTAGTCATCGGAATGCTTTTTCAATTCAGAATGATTTTTACAAAAATCTGTTAACAATAATGCCCTGGAATGTCCCAATCAAATTCCCTTAAGGGGTATTTTGGTATTAATAGTAATAATTCACCTGCATCTACAGTAGTGTAGTTTAAATCTATTGCCAGGAGTATAGTTGAAAGCCATAGATTTCAGGTTCAAAAAAAGATTAAAAAAAAAAAAGATTGTTGTCTATAAAATGTATTCCCAGAGCAGGGCTGTTTTTAGCTATCTTGGTGTCCTAGGCACCTTCCCAGCCATATGTGACCCCCCCCCTTGCCAGCCAAACTATAGCTGGGTTTCTTCACTCAGTTCCTTCTGACACTGTCACTGCTGCTGTGGATATTTCTTTTTAGTGGGACCACTTTAGTAATTGGTAAGAGTTGCACACTGTGCCAAGTGGGGCGGGCGTGTATACATATGTTTCTGCGTATGCAGCATCACTGGCCACCAATGAAATACTGATTGGAAGAACAGGATAGGTTCCAGTGGATGCTTGGAATGTGGCACCAGTGTTCCCCCCCAAAAAAATTTCCAGCCAGGTGGCATGAAAAAGTAGCCGAGTAGGGCAGGACAGAACATGTTGACAATTTGTCGAGATCTGAGATGTTTAACTCCTTCAGTGCCAGCAGACTTTCCAATAGTATTGGCATTAACCCACCCAGGGCAAGCAGACTTCCACAGAGTAGACCCAGACCCATTAACACTTTAGTGCCAACAGACATTCCTTTTAACACTTTCAGTGCCACCACTTTCCCAGAGTATTGTGCCAGCAGAGTATTACTTTTAACTCTTACAGCTGCCAGCATTGACATAATATACAGCATGTACCTGATTTCCATGTCTTCTCCATTGAATTGTTCACTTCTCACCTAGTTGGAGAGTTGGATGGAAGGAAGAAAGAGGCAGGGATGGGGATCTCATGGCTGTTAGTCACAGACCCCACAGTTAAAAAGTCAGCAGCTTTTACCTGGCATTTCTGCTCTCCTCAGTACTATTATGAGGTCATCCTCCCCCTCCTTCCTTCACCACATTCATTTACAACAGTTGGTAAGTAGAGTGTGTGGTGTTCAGACTGTACTAAATACTACTACTAAAATGTTGCAAATTATAGCAGAACAAGGAGAGCAGTTCTAACACTGAAAGTAAAAACTGACAAGGAGATGCTAGGGAAAAGAATAGGTATCCAACTAGGGTGCCATAGCTCTTTGCCTATGTGGCCTATGCCTACCTACGGCCCTGTGTCAGAGAAAAGGTAAATGGGAAACAACCCAACCCAAGAACCCATCCTAAGAAGCCCCCAAACCAACTAAAAAGTCATTTTAAAATGACTCTAAAATCATCCTCGTAGCTTAGGTCTATTCATAGTATAATAGTATAATTTCTTGCTAGTACTGTGATCTAGAATTTTGGGGCCTGCCTCCAAGTTTAAGGTTGGAGCATGTATTTAAGGAATAAGGAATAAGCATGCATTTAGCTCTGGTAACTCTCAGTATATTCTTGTTCAATGAAAAGTGTTAGTGAACTTATCTAATATGGAATGACTCAACTAAACATTTTAGTTATTGTGAAGCCTGACTTTGACAGTTAAATACCATGCAATACTACTCTCAGCATTCATCCTGTATTTTGAAACTATTATAAATTTTGAGGGCAACATGTTAAATAAAGTAGATATTAGAAACATGTGCAATGATTGTGGGTGCTGCTTTCCTGATCCTCTATGCAGGAACTATAGATAGCACAACATTAAAAGATAAGAATAGCACACCACTTAAATGCTTTTAATGGAATATACTGTAGAATGCAAGTAAAGATAATAACCTAAAGGGTAGGTCATTATGCAAAAACCATCTGTTGGACATATCTCTATAGACTGCTAGCTCAAAGATTAGTCACATGGGTAGGTTATTTTGCAGACTCTTCTGATTGGTGGACAAATCTCCATAGACTGCACACACAGAGAACATGTCTCTGCCCACTTGAGGAGACGTGGAAGCAAAAGTTGCCTCTAAAACTTACATACAGTAAAAAAAAAAATGAAATATCTAAAAAACTATTCCAAAATATTTTTTAAAAGTATATCTCTACATCCAACAAAAGACAGTTCCATTTTTTAACCTTTCTAACAGTAAAAAATTCTTAAGGAATGTCCATGTGTCCTCTCAGATGATCTAATGTTGAAAAATGCACAAGATTCTTGTATGCAAGCACCTATTCTGCAGTTTGCATAATTGTAACTTATCTGTCTTTGCATTCAAGCTCCCTCAATTCAAGTTCCCATATTAATTTAGTTGCCCTTCTCTAAACCCTTTTTATCAACAGGATTCCAGAACTTTTCATTTTCTAAATGAAGCCTTACCAACGTTTTGTAAAGAGGGAGAATAATATTTTTTTCCCCTTGAATTCATACCTCTCTTTATACAAGACAATATCTTGCTTTCTGTAGCTGTTGTAATTTGGAATTGTATCATTGAATCTTATCTGCCACTTTGCAGCCCAATGTGACAATCTATCTAGATACCTATGTAACAATTGTACATCCTCTTCTACCTACTTCTAAATCATTATTGAACAGATTAAATAGAAGCAGCCCCAACACAGAACCGATACTACTTAGGCAACATAGATGAAGCACTATTAACAACTACTAAATGTACCCCATCCATCAAACAATTTCCATCCATGTACAAACATACCGTTCAAGACCAAAATACTTTAAAAGTTGCCTTTGCAGAACTGTATCAAAAGCCTTAGCAAAATCCAAAATCTACCGCAATGCCGGCTTGTGAAACATCTTCAAAAGCTGAACTGTGATATTTGAACTGAATACCACAGATATACCATAACCTGCATCAATAAGAATCTTCACAAGCATTCAAAATGCTTGTGAAGTATGTTTATGTCAAAGTATGTTTAAGATTTAGTACTTGAAGTACATTAGTATCATCCAAATAAATTATTAGCAATCTAAAATCATGACTAATATTAAAACAGAAGACATCTTGGATATAAAATAATACCTTTTATTGGTTAACTAAAATGATTGAAAATGCAAGCTTTCGAAGCACTAGGCTTCTTCCTTTATATCCAAGATGTCTTCACTTTCATCTATGGCTAACACGGTACAATTCTCTACTACCAATATTAAAACCCCAAGTAAAAGAAGAATGCTGTAGTAAAGAAGTGAATAACTTAAGCTTACAGTGCAACTGTCTTTTTTCCTAAAGCTCTGAATCTTTGTCCTAATTCCTTTTATCATAGTGAAAATGTTGCAAATTTATAGGTGATTTTACTGCATTGCCATATCTCCTTAAATTAATGACTTGTAACATTTTCAGTGATGGGCCTCTAGGAGGCTTGCAAAATAACAATGACAGACCTATTAAAATCATTTTATTAAGGTAAATTTGTAATCAAAATGATTGATAAATTTTTATATGCATCGAGCCTCGTGTAAATTTGACATGTATGGATTTTCCTCAGTAAGCAACCATAGACACCAATTGACTTCAGGTTCATTCTCTCTTATTTATGTTGCCAGTATATGTCTGAATTGACAAATACCCATTTGACTGGTTGGTTGGGTTAAAAAATTGTTTGTTGCTATATTTCGGCACAACGGATCATGTGGTCCATAAGACTGTACAACTGGCCAAAATTTACAGACATATTTAATTGAACTTTCATACAATCTGTCCATCATAGCTAAAAAAGTAATACTGATATTTGGCCCAACCAACCTAAATACTGTGATATTGTTCAGTCGGGTTGTAATTTTGTAAAGTATCAGCATGAAAAATGTGTGGCTGAAAAATGTTTGAGCTCCTGTAGTTTTCCTGTGAAATTGCTCAGCCATGAGCAAAAGTTTCTATTGGGCAGCACGGTGGCTCAGTGGTTAGCACTGATGCCTTGCAGCATTGAAGTCCTGAGTTCGATTCCACCCTTGGACACATCTGCAAGGAGTTTGTATGTTCTCCCCGTGCTTGTGTGGGTTTCCTCCGGGCACTCCGGTTTCCCCCACAATCATAAAGACATACTGATAGGTTGTATGTGTCAAATAAATGTGCTTAGATTGTAAGCTCTTCAGGGCAGGGTCTAATGTGAATGTATACATGTAATTGTAAAGTGCTACGGAAGATGTTGGCGCTATATAAATCCACAATAATAATAATAATTGCCCCCTATACTAAGTATAGGAAGTGCATATCGCTGGCCACCTGAATGATATCCCTATACAAAGTATAGTACATAGAAAACTGGGCACACCAGACTGACTTCCAGTATTTAATACAGGATTCACGCTTTTTAGGATTTACCCCCAGCGCCACTTTAATGCCAGCCATCAGCTGGTGTTAAATAGTAGCGTTAAAAGTAGCGCAAACACGGCATTAAATACATTGCGGCAGTGGCGCGGGTGTCTTTTGCAATATTCATGCAGCCGGCACAAGGAGTTAAACTCATGCTAACCTTTTCGATATTGGTTAGTGTGAGTTTAACCCCCAGTATCATCCCGGTATCATCTTGTTTGATTTTTCTCTATACTAATTATATGGAAAAGCATTGGGAATGTGTGGTCAGTTTTATAGGTGATGACAAACAGCTTTCAATGGAATCAGTCTGCCATTGGCTGTACTGTGTATACCTAGCTTTACAAAAAGCTATCCAGTTGCTTCATATCACTAAATATGTGACTGATAGAGAGAAACAGTGGGAATAGTAGCAGCTCCAAGCAGAAGAATACCTTTGTTTTAAATCCTATTCCAGGATGTGGGCTAAGGGGGTGTTTATGTTTATTACTATTGAATGATATATACTATTGACACTTATGCGATCATATGTTTGATCCTTTTATCTTTTTGATAATAAACTCATATGTTTTAGCCATTTATATCCTCTATACCTCTTGTGTTTGTTTACATGTATCTTGCTAGGATAGGCTTTTCTTACACGTAATAGGGACTTTTTCTGTGTTTTAAATCCTATTCCAGACATCCCATCTTGCCACAAGAGGCTTCCGGCAGTGAGGGGGAAGGGGGCATGGCGAGGGGCGGACGTGACGTCTGACGTTATCAAGGGGCATGGTGAGGGGATGTGACATCTGGGATGTTAATTAGGGGTGGTGTTAGGGGCGTTCCTGGGGAATTCAGGGGGCATGTTTGACAAAAAAGGGGGTCTGGGGGAGAAGAGTTTGGGGTTGTCTCGTGGGAGTGCGGGAGACCACCCCTGAAACCGGAAGACTCCCGTGACTACCTGGAGGAGTGAGATAACTGCTATTCTCAATCAAATTATTTAATTTGGAAAAACAAATACACCTGGTGAGTGCAGGCATTAACAGAATTCCTGTTGAGAGGCTCTGCCTGATGCAAGCTACCTCTGCTACCACTCCTTGCTGCTTGTTATGAGTACATGGTTGTACACACAGGAGCGCAGTAAAAATAACCCCAGATTAGAAGCAGAATTTTTGTAAAAAGTGTAATGCCAAATGAAGGCAGCATTAAATTCAAATAGAAACAAGACAGGATAATTAAAATTCAAGAACAGGTGCAACAATTTACTGGAATCACTGGAATAGGGAGATTCTTCATGCACCCCTCCAGTTATACAGTAGTAGAGATTATAACAAATGCACTGAACATTTTTATAACTGGTATAGTTTTTTTTTTAATGATACTAAAAGGTGTATAAAAGAGTAGAGAATTGTTCTTATGCATGACACACATAAATAAATACACTAAAGCTTATGGCTTTGCTGTCACTTTTTTGTAAGGTACATTTTTCTCCTATTCATAAAGTTTTAGAATATAACTGAGTGAGCTGGCAAGGAATCTGATTATGTGGGCTAAAAATGCAAAACTTTACTTTAATGAGGTGATGATGAGATTCTCATTTTAATATGCCACCAGACAGACATGGCATCTGGATTTATTTAATGAAAAGTATAGGTATGGTTGGTAATCAGTTCTGGAGTCTAAAGAGCAAAAAAAAAAATATTTAAAAATTGAATACGTATGTAGTAATTTAAGATATAACTTTAATATAATCTTGACACAAGAGTACAAAACTAGTTCAATTTAATATACATGGACATTTTAAAATATATCATTCATTAAAAGAAGAAGATAAAAATGTATTATTATTTTTTAGTTTCATCTTAATTTTATAGGCTCACAGATTTTTTTTTTTTTAAAGACTTGCAGAAAATATCTTGCTGTATTCATGCTTTTGACTTTTTCACTTATTTCTCTGATGCATTTTGGAATCATTTTTTGGAAAAAAAGGTTTTTGTCCATGCATACAAATACACGTGCAAGTAAAAATATTTGTGGTTGGTTTAATAATGGTCCTAGATTTTATTTAAAGAATATTCCTGTTTAGGTGCATACATTGACATCAGTTTGTCACAAACTGGTTTCACAATTAAATTACCAGTTTGGACAGCAAAACTGTTTCCCCTTTAAAAAGTTTTAGAGGGGAACTTAATTCTCCAAACAATTGTCCCTATAGACTGAGCACACTCACAAAGATTAAAAAAAAGAAGAAGAAAAAGCTGTATCTCACCTCTCCCTTTGCTCTGGCTGCTGGGTAATTTTTGACTAGGGTGTCAGCTACCTTATTCCACTTTAGCTGGGTAATACAGGAAGTTGCAGCCTTGCATCCAAGAAGCTGACAGCCAATCATGTTACAGCTCAGAGATCATCCATCCCTGTGATACAGAACAGGGATTTAAGTGCATTTTTTTTGTAAACATATTTATTTTTTTAGGCTCCTGTCCAGGGCAATGATATATTCTTTGTTTTTTCATACTAAATAGAAAAGCAATCTTTGCGGTTTATTTCTTAGCTAGCATGGATGAAAGAAATAGATTATTAACATTTCAGTAGAAAAAAAAGTAAGTTTGGGGAATTGAACCCTCAACCTCATGTACTCTGTTTTGCTAAAAGCTAAGTAATATATCACTATTCAAACAGAGCTTCTACATGAAGGGCAAATCAAAGTTCATTACATTGCAAAGCTTACTGTACCTTTAAATCACACACTATGTTACTCTTGTTTTTCTAAGCCATTGGCAAAGTTTACTTTTCCCTCTTCACATGCTGTTCCCCTGTAATCTCGTTCAATCTTGTCAATCAGTCAGGACTACGCTGCTAGCTGTACATTACATTTAAAGTAAAACTTGGACCACAATATGGAGTGGATTAACAGAGTGACGGTTCTATGTATATAATGCAATGATGTTAAAAGGGCTGAAACTGTGGCAAATGAATGTTTGGGGCATTGAGCAGCAGTCATCTATAAATGTGTGACTATACCATATGTGGTTAATCTTTTGAAATGTTCCTGTAAATTTCTTGCACACTTCAAATTAAGTGTTTTTCTTTTCCATGTTTTTTTTTTTTTCAAGCATAAATTTTATGTGAGAATTGTGTTTTCTGGGGGACATTGCGTGTCAATAATTAATTTTGGTCAATGCAGTTCATTTAAATATATTGGTTATTGTGTGCAAAATAGTCACTATTAAGGAGATATTGCAAACGGTCCAAATTTTGATAGCACCAATCCCATAGATCTGAATGTGGCTAACAATTCCAGCTGCAGATGACCATTGGAAATGGGGAAGAAAAGCAATATCAATGCTCATAATGTTTTAAATGTAAGTGCCAGCATTATTATTAAACTTACTATCACTTAAAATAAGCTAATAAGTAAAATAAGATGATAGAAAACATTTCTGCTTACGCCACATGTAATGTTCATATGATAAAGAAGCATTGCAGGATCTGGATCTGTTACATGTAAGGCTGTAGAGGGTGATGCAGTATCACTCCCATTGCAGCTTACCTGACCACTCTCCTGCAATGCCTTCACAGGGGCATGTCAGATATGCTGCAACAGGAAGTTTGTGTGGACACCTGTATCTAGTAGGTGTTAGTGCAAAACTTAAATTTAAAAATGTAATTCTTAATGCATCTGTCCCATAATATGTAAAAAAAACTCTATCAAATGACTGGTTGGGTAAGAATATTGGCAGTGTACTGTATTTAGGTTTAATGTCATGTAAGGAAGCAAGTGATTACTAGCAACAAACACCCATAGCCTAGATGCTCCCTTTATAAACATACTAAAGTGAAACAAGTATTTACTATGGGGCATATTTATAAAGGTTCGTTAACTTTTCGCGGCCGTTTTCGCGGACATTAACGCATAAATCGCGTTTACCGCGATTTATTAAAGTCCGAAAACGGCCGCGAAAAGTTAATGAAGCGTTAACCTTTCGCGGCGATACTTACCTGTTAACCGCCACTTTCTATTTATAAAGCGGCGGTACTGGTTTCGCTCGGCTAGTATGGCTGTTTACTTCGCCACCTTGAAGTGGCGAAGTCAGCCGATACTAACCTCCCGCGGCGGGGATGGGCAGGCAACCCGCGGCGGTGTCGCACCCGCCCCGGGAGACACGCCCACCCCGCCCACACACCCCGCGGCGGCAGCGGCGACCACCCGCCGCCGCCGCCGCTTCCCAGCAGCCCCTCCCAACCCGTTCCCCGTTCGCGGCAATCTCTGAACGGGGAGCTAGGAGGGGCTGCCGGAAGGGGCCGCAGCATGTCGCGACCCCCCGCCGCGCACCCCCTCCCCCAACCCCTCCAAGCCCCCCGCCCCCCGCTCCGGAGGGGACGGGAGGGAGCCGCTGGGGGGGTGGAGGCTCCCTCCAGCGGGGCCCTGAGAAGGGCCTTTTGGGGCTTAGGGGGTCCCGCATCGAACGCGGACCCCCCTCCCCGGCCCTTATAAGCCCTTGCGGCACTGACAAGTGCCTTTGGCAGGGTCCCGCAGCTGAAACCGGGACCCCCAGTGCGGCTCTTAAAAGAGCCCTTGGGCGACGTCTTCTTTCTTCCAGTCCCGGCACACACAGCTCCGCCGAGCCGCCGACCCCCGAGAGGTACCCCTGCGGCCGCAGGGTACCCCCGGCGGGCGCCGGCGACCTCAACGAGGCCGATGTTGCCGGCGTCTTGATCCGACGCACGTCTTCGGGCTGGCGACACCAACCCCACTCAGGTCGCCGATGCCAGGCAGACTCACTGCGGCCCAGTGAGCCTGCTGGCACCGCCGCCGCCTCAGCGGAGCCGATGTTGCCAGCCGCTTCTTTTCTTCAGCCATCTACTGCGATGGCATCTGAGTTCCGCGGCGGAAAGCTCCTCTTTATATAGGTTTGCAGAAATCCATAATCCGTTTCTGATTGGTCAATTTTTAATACTTGCTTTACATTAACCAATCAATTTCTGGAAAGTTCTGAAATTCGATTGGTTAATGTAAAGCAAGTATTAAAAATTGACCAATCAAAAACGGATTATGGATTTCTGCAAACCTATATAAAGAGAGCTTTCCGCCGCGGAACTCATGCCATCGCAGTAGATGCTGAAGAAAGAAAGAAGCGTGGCAACATTGGCTCCGCTGAGGCCGGCGTGCCAGCAGGCTCACTGGCGGCCGCAGGGAGTCTGCCTGGCATGCGACCTGATGGGGGTGGGTGTCGCCAGCCCGAAGACGTCGCGTCGGATTAAGACGCCGCAACATCGCCCTCGTTGAGTCGCCGGCGCCCGTCGGGGGTACCATGGCGCCGCAGGGGTACCTCTCGGGGGTCGGCGGCCTCGGCGGAGCTGGTGTCGCCGGGACTGGAAGAAAGAAGACGTCGCCCAAGGGCTCTTTTAAGAGCCGCACTGGGGGTCCCGGTTTCAGCTGCGGGACCCCCGCCAAAGGCACTTGTCAGTGCCGCAAGGGCCCTTATAAGGGCCGGGGAGGGGGGTCCCGGTTCGAGCTGCGGGACCCCCTAAGCCCCAAAAGGCCCTTCTCAGGGCCCCGCTGGAGGGAGCCTCCACCCCCCCAGCGGCTCCCTCCCGTCCCCTCCCCTGGAGCGGCCGGGGCGGGGGGGCTTGGGGGGGTTCCCGGGAGAGGGGGCGCGGCGGGTGGTCGCGACCACCTGCTGCGGCCCCTTCCCGGCAGCCCCTCCTAGCCTCCCGTTCCGAGATTGCCGCGAACGGGGAACGGGTTGGGAGGGGCTGCTGGGAAGCGGCGGCGGCGGCGGGTGGTCGCCGCTGCCGCCGCGGGGGGTGTGGGCGGGGTGGGCGTATGCCCCGCCCCCTTAGGAGCGGCGTCGGGAAGGGATTTTAAGTCCCTTCGCGGCGATACTATATAGTATCGCCGCGAAGGGGCTTAAAATTACCGCAGCACATCGCGGCCGCGATAGGTATCGCGGGAATAGCGCTCGCCGTTATAAATACGGCGATAGCGCTATTTTCGCGGCCGCGATGTGCGGCGGTAATTTTTTTGCGCTAACATCGTTCCTTTATAAATATGCCCCTATGTCATTGAAAACATTTATGTAAATGATGCTAATAATCATTATGTTCGTTGTGTATGGTTTGCTTTATTTTTCACAAGACTATAGCCACTTTATAGAGAGCTTATATCTACTACACTTCTTTTCAGAGTACAGACTCAAACGACCAATGGCAAGCAAGAAATCCATGTAAATGTAGACCTTAGCAAAATATAAAGTAATATATTCTCATTTGATATTAAAAGGCCATATAGGAATCAATATTAGCCAAGCTTATAAAACTGACTGATAATTTAACAAAGGGGCAGACTAACAGAAACTTTTGTGCTCAACATATAAGAAAAATTATATCTTTGTTGGGTTGTTAAAGGAGAACTAAACTTAAATTGTTTTAATCCTAATATGAAAGCTTTTCTCCCAAGAACACCTATAACTTAAGATTTTTCTCTATTAAGTAGCGTTTAGTACGTGCAAATAATGGATTATGCATTGGTGGCACACCAATGCATAATAGAGGTAAGAGCTATGGATAGAGGTAGGATTGAGGTACAGTAAGAGCTATGCTTTCATCAAGAAAGAGTACATGTACAAGTTGCACTTTCAATTCCTAGATTTTTACTAAAGTGCTAATCTTTTTCACACATCCATGCTATCTAAGAAATACACTGTAAAGATTACTACTTTTTGTATGTGAAAGGATTATATAATTGTTAGGACATCAAAGGGAGAGGGGAGATATGGCTTGTTGTATATTTGTGAATGTAGTCTGTCTATTGGGACAATGTTGTCTGGAATTAGTTCTCCTTTAAGCCTCATTTAAGCAGAATACTCAGCGGTTAGCACTGATGCCTTGCAGCGCTGATGTCCTGAGTTCGATTCCAACCTTGGACACATCTGCAAGGAGTTTGTATGTTCTCCCCGTGCTTGCATGGGTTTCCTCTGGGCACTCCAATTTCCCTCACTCATAAAGACATACTGATAGGTTGTATGTGTACATAAAGTGATTAGATTGTAAGCTCTTTGGGGCAGGGCCTGATGTGAATTGAGTATAAATAATTGTAAAGCGCTACGGAATATGTAGCGCTATATAAGAAATAAAATACATACATACATAAAAACAATAGTGAAACACATCTGAACAGGGATTGATTGAGAAAAGAACATGGGAATTGGAAGAGTAATCGGAGAGAATGGTGGAAGTAAATGGTCATACATGAAAACACATGTGCAACAATGACCTTTCCCACCTACAGATAACTGTTCATGTACAATAGACTGGATAAAACTCTGTCAGTTGTATTCCAAAACCCTGGACATCCCTTATAATTGCCTTTGGGATTTCAAAAGCCCCCTCAGATAAACATTTGACTGTTGTTTGAGCAAAGTATAGTAATGACCCAGCCATTAAAGTATAGTATGAGCCAGCCGTTAAAGTATAGTATGAGCCAGCCATTAAAAAAGTGTTTTCTATGTAATTTAGGATAATGCATGTCAAAAATAATAGACATCAATTTGGTAGGTAGATCACAATTGATTGTGTGTTTTTTGTTAAATTAAAAGTGTCTTCTTTCCATATAGAACAACGTAATGATGAGAGACATATAGTAAATCAAAGCAGTATATTTTATTGCAGTGTCCCACTAGCAGACTGTGAATCCTGTTATGATTATTGTACCTTTCATTTAAAAAGCCAAATGGAGTGGAATTAATTATTCGAAGGCTGAAAAGTTGTTGTTTTTTTATATAAAGGCTATTAGTTTCTTTGGGATTTATTCACTGATTTTGACTATCATGAAAATTGGTGCAAGTGCCAAGAAAATGGCTTTGCATCATTTCTGCAGAACATTGGGCAAGTTTAACGGCGACATTCCACCAAATTATATAATTTCTGATTGTAGCGAAATCCGGCTTTTCAAAAATGTTCACAACCATTCTCTGACTTTTTACATAATATTTCACGCCTACTGGGGTCCTGGTCTTATTGCTTATTGTCAAAATCTTATTCAATATTGTCCACAAAGCCTTTAGGGAATGCAGTTTTGGTGCTGGTGATAAGCTATCCATGAATGACGCCCTTTGTATTTTAAACCTAGGAGCAAAATTTCACCCATCAATGTTTGAATTATATTGTTTTTTAATTTATATAAGTTAAAGTGTAAGTTAAAGTTTTTCTAAAGTGTCCCTATGATTAGCCATGCTCGCTTATTCCCTACCCAATTAAAAATATTCTGCAGATGCCCCTAGACCTTAGGCTATCCAAACACATGGCCGATATTTAGCAGATCCAGTGAACAGGTGAACATGTGAACATAAATCCCGATGCCAAAAATTCCACCATCAACTTTTGTACCAGACAGAAAATTTCCATTGGATCATTATCGGCTCTCTTTACCTCAGTAGAGGGAGCTGATAACATTGCACAGTGTGTGGCAGGATTGAAATACGGATTGCTCAATATTAAGAATATATAGAATCATTGTTTATGTGTATTTGCGATTTGAGCAGATTCACAATCATATTCCAATGTGTATAGGCAGCATTCAAGGACATCTATACTGTAAAAATTACCTTTTTAGAAATGGGACAAGGGACAGGGATGTAGGATTCATTATTTCCACCTCCCAATATTGTTTTCATCTATATGGTTATGGCCATGGGCCTGCCTGTATTAGAAAGTGCTGAAGCACATAGGAAGCCTGACAGCCTTTTATAGAAATAATATTGAGAGGTAGAATCCTACCAATCCTACCTTCTTGCCCCTGATACTTTTCATTTCAACTGTTTTTGAAAATAATTTGAATGCACTATAGTTCTCCTTTAAGGGTATCAACCCTGTAAAATTGTTTTTTGAAATTGCCCATCTATTATTATATCATATCCAATCTGAAGCATCTTACATTTCAGCTGTCAATCAACTGCCATTTTATCATAAACTCTTCTGCTGTGTGCATTTGTGCTGTAGCTGGGATGGTGACAGTTGGTATGTATGAATTACATGGTGGTTAAATTACTCTCCCAGTGCTGGCTCATAGTGATTACTGAGCATACTTGTCCTCAAAGTTAAAAGAGGGAAGGGCAATACTGAGTGTGAGCAAAGCAAGTAGTGGATTGGAGGCATGCAGCAACACCTCAGGATAAGTGCATCTTACATTTTTTTTAACTATAGATTAAGATGAGGAAAAGTAAACATACCCTGTAAATGGTTTCTTAATATTCTTTTATTTTTTTAATATTGTTCTTGAAAAAATGAAAAATGTGCTGTGTTGTGGATCCATTGTAATTCTGTGTATAATTGTAATCTTAAGTAAATTGGCAGCTTACTGTGTTAATTATGTGGGGTATTCAGTTAGATAAACTAGACTTTCATTCTTGAAGATGTTTTATTAGTCATCCAACTGACTTTCTAAATTAGAATGACGTTTACAAGAATCTGTTTGCAATAACTAGTTGCTGCCAACAGATTCCTGTACACGTCATTCCGAAACTTGTACAAGTTATTCTGAATGTTCTGAGAAATGGCTGGATGTTTGCACGAATTTACCAAGGAATTACTTTTCAATATGGCATTTTCAGATGTGTGTGGGACTGTGTTCTCTAGAAAAAAAATTACTTGAAAAACTTGTTATTGTAAAATTAAGTTAAATTATATCCTAAATGCCTGTTTGGTAGAGTAAAACATTGAATATAAATGCATGAAATAATTATTGAAATATTAATGCAAACAAGTTGTCCATGCAGGCCAATTTAATAAATTCCATTTATCTCCCTATAAAAAAAACTTTTAGGCCTTCTATAGACTGTGGGCTAGGTTATTTAAAAAAAAAACAACTCTGCTGCTATATAGACAATTTATATAACCGTAGACCTCCGTACCTCCTCCTAATTACTCATAGAATAATTAAGTGCTAATGGGTAAAAACTTATAACAATATAACCCAACATGCTCCTTTGACAAAGAAATCAAGGAACCATAAGACCCAACAACAGCATTCCAACAATTAACCTAAATAAATGACATGATTATCTTTTGCCAAAATTCTAAATTTAATATAATCAACCTACTAACCCATCTGTCTCACACTGACGATTCCCTTTAAAGTGTAAGCATGCAAAAATGCCCATTTGTAAACTCATGATGCGCTCGGTCTACAAATACCAGCTTTACAGACTCCATGGCTATTATTATGTCCAACATGCCAAACTAGCGTTCCAACAGCCACGCTCTCCCCTCCTCAGGAGGAGAGAGCAAGGCTCTTGGAACGCTAGTTTGGCATGTCGTACATAATAATAGCCATGGAGTCTATAATTAAAGCTAAAAGAAAACTTCTAATTTTGCCCCAGCCAATTCTATGTTATTTACCATTTGAAAGCTAACATCGGATTGGTTGGGGCAAAATTGGCACTATTTTTAACAATAAGAACTTTTATTACATCTCCATGTTAAGGTTCGTACACACATCCGATCACGAGTGCCGACCCATGATCGCAAATGTGTACGAACCTTTAGTGTCTGTAGACCTAGCGCATAATGAGCTTACATATGGAAACATGATTTCGAAGCGGCCCTGTTGATTGAAGCCCTGTAGTGTGTACAGGGTGAAGATTTTAAAAGGCATCCGGATTTTCCACAGATGTACGGAGCAATAACCTTCGAAAATATCTTCGAACATTCGAAAATCCTCGAAAATACGATCGGAGATCAATTTGAGTTTCCGAACGTATTATCGAAGATTCTCGAATGTTCAAGGCTATTTTTATAATTTATCGAAAATAGCTCCGTACACTCGAAAATCTTCGAAAATTTGTTCCGTAGAGCCCGAAATCCTGAGGATCTGTCAGGATTTGGATGGATCTTTGGGATTTCAGAACCGAGGTTCCGTGTCGGATCCGGGTTCGCATCGGACCCGGATCCGATCTCTACTGGGGATCATGACTATGGACTCTGGTACTAATTGTTGGATATCACACTGCTATTAAGTATACTTATACCCCCTGCATGCTTGAGATTGTAACATCAGGTATTTCAGAATTCTTTAAAACAAGCAGGACATGACTTATCAGTGTTGAATTGGATGGCCATAGATCACATTCCTTCAGACATAGTCGGGCCTTTGAGAGACAAGAAATTGTGGCAATTGTGGATTAAGTCCGGTGGATTAAGCGCCTGGATTCTTTGGCACCCGTGGTCTGAATGAGAGCTAATCGCTGTCTTTTTTTTTTTTCATCTCAAAGTATCCAGTTGGAATTTCTATGCTACATAAAAACGAAGTTGTTGTCATATATGATTATCAGTGGTTGTTACAATGAATCGGCTGTGTTAGATATTTATTTGCTAAATGGACATGCTGTCAAACTTAGTATCTGTTTGTAGCCACCAGCAGAGTCTTTACTATTGGGGGACACCACGGTGATCCGGAATGAAGCAGTGGCCGGATCGGGACTTTAAATCTCTTGCTTCACAGGTCAGCACACAAGGAGTTTGCACTTAGCAGACAGTGTTAACGTGCCACTGTATACCATAGTGGGTGGCCGTGATGAAGTAATCGGCCCAATATGTTGCGGTGTTGCGCAGAGGGAAGCTGCCATCTACCCAATTGGGCTCCCCCAAAAGAGTTGGGTTTTGCAATCTGGGGGGTGAAGTCCACTGCCGATCAAATGAGGTGTCTTGTGGCTTGGGTGTTTGGAGCTACTTTTTTCAGAGTGTTTGGGTAAGCGGTCTCATTCACTTTGATACCATGCTGTGCCTATGTGTTTATAGTATATCTAAAATCTTACTCTTCCTGCGATTTTTGGGTGCCTCAGGTGATGGGAGATTTTTATTAAGGGTTTCTAAGGGTTAATAAAGTTTGGGAAAGTGTTAATTGATCCAGGCGTGTGTCTCCTGGGCTTTTTAAAGATGGTGCAAAGCAACAGAAACTGACGATCTTGTTGATGGCTGTATCCATAGCCGAAATGCATTGATCCATGGTTTCAACAAAACACAATTTTATGTCCGTATGTGAAGCCCTACGAGTGCCCTACGAAATGTATATATGTATATATATATATATATATACATACAATAGAAGGGTTGAGGAAGCACTCCTTAGGTTAAATTATAACTACATTTTGCGGAAGTGCCTCTGATCTGGTCAAACATTTATACAAACACAGAAAAGATAATCAATGCATATTCCTAGGCCCCATACAATATCATATTATCTGCACACTGGCATACTTAATAAACAAAGGGGTTTTAGTATACATTACTGTGATCACATGAATGAAAAGCCTTCCAACCACGTCAAGGTAACCCCAGTGCACACTTGCACTTTAAAGAAGATATTCAGTGTGAGACACATAGGTTAGGAGGTTGATTATATTAAATTTCGAATTTTGGCATAAGATAGTTATGTAATTTATTTAGGTGAATTGTCTGAGAGCTGCAGGGTTCCTTGATTTATTTGTCAAAGGAGCCTGTTGGGTTATATTGCTATATAAACAATGCATCTACCAATTAAAATCTTAATAAATATACACAACAAAACAACTAACTTTAAAGTTTTGAGCACTGTAATGTACATAAAATAGCACACTGAATTTCCTTAACTTGGACAATCAATAGTTTCTGATTAACTAGCAGCTGGGCAGAGCTGTTGATACATATGCATATTTTATTTTCCTTGACAGACTACTAAGAGATTATAATTTTCTTTCCTCCCTATGGGAAACTTGAAAATCGCCTTCAAGTCCCCTTGGCAAAACAAGGAAAGCAGAAAGAATCAATAGCAATTATAGGTAACATTTTCCAAGCAGCCTCATATATGAGCATGTCCCTTGCACCTGATTTAAAATTCTTTCCATATCATAAACAGCTTTTAAGAGTTAGAAACATATTTATAATTCAAGGACTGAAATTTTAACTCTTAACAGAACTGCAATGTCAAATGTTTAAATTTTTTTACACTTGGCATTCAGAAAACAAGTTGTTGCCCTTTTAACAGAGAAAAGAGGAGCTAAGTTCTAGAAAAATCAAAAGTGATACTACCCAGGTACTGTGGTAACTTTTATTAAATATATGCAATGTAGAGAATTATGGTTTAAAGAATAAGCAGCTACCTTGTGCAGGTAAAAAATAAAAAGGGATTGGTTGATATAGCTTAAAAACATGTTTTTCTATGTTTCTATTCTATAGGGTAAAAAAAATGAAGTCATGAATATAGCACTTAAAATGGTATATAGAATCACAATGTGATATTTATTAAAGTACCATATCTACTATATGTCTACTATACTATACTACTGTAAACCAACCAGTATACACAGAGGTTCTTATTTTTACCTGAAAAACAAGTCTGCTTGATTCAAGTATAAACCAATGGTATAGAATATGACCACAATTGCAAACTCTTCAAACCAGTAATAAGTAAAAGTTGTAAAGAAATTAAATAAATAAAGAGGTCCATGGGTTTGAGTGGCCCCCATACAGTTATAGAAAAGTCACAATGCAACATCAGCAGAATCCAGTAGTCCTCTATACCTTGGCACTTAAGATTTTTGGAAAATACAATACCCAGCATGCACTAACTATCTGGAGTGCCAAGGTTCACCATCACTGCCCTATACAGTAACAATTGGCCCCATAATAAAAAAATCCAGTAGTGTACTTTCACAATTCACACAGTAGTATAGTTTCTTCCCTTAAAATATATAATGGCATTACCCAGCCCTCCAGCCTTCCCCCACCCCCTCCACTATACAGGGTTAATACGTGCCTGCACATATTAACACTGCCTTACCTGCCTGCACCTACTCTCCTGCTCCGGTCTCCTTGCCTTCTGCAATCTCGTTCCTTAATCTTCTGTCACTGCTCCAGTCTCCTTCATTTTACAAACACCAGCATCAGCCAGTAAGTGCCAGGACCCAAGTATAAACCTAGGGGAGATTTTAAGGGTAATTTTAAAATGAAAAAATATTCAAGTTAGTTTATATTCGAGTATACGCAGTAATAGAAAATGTGACATTTTAAAGCCATGTTTTGTCTCATATCCCTATTTAAAAGCATTAAAAAAAACAACTAAGTATATATATTACTGTAAGTCTCACATTTCTGTGTCCTTAGACACAATAGTCAATTAGTATATTGTAAATGTCACCCCACTGGGGGTTTTTAAGAACTAGATGGAGTTTTTCCAGGTTTTTCATTGTTCTATGTGTATCCCAAGTATCTGCATTAGCCTTAAAGTTTATCCTTCAAACATTTGCTGGGTATAATTTTTTACATTCCTATTGCATGGTGTTACGGAATATAATTGTCTAAAAAAATCCATGCGAATTAATAGTTTTGCTGTAATGTTTCATAGAATCAAAACCAACATGATCCCCGATAGAATAAGATATTATTAGGTAGTGTTACTTTAAAATTTTATGGAACTATACTTATAATGCATATATAATGCATGTGACAGTTTATTTGAAGTGCCATCAATTTCTGAAAAAATATCTATTAATTTTATGATCAAGACATATATGTTACAGGGGGTATCCTGAAAACCTTGTAATGTAGAACTTTTGAATGTTCGTTATATGTAACTTATATAATATTATTTATAGCTTGACAGGGGCGAATTTCAACAAGACTCTGTACTTAAACAATTAGAAGTCCTGAAAGAAGAAGAGAAAGAGTTCCAGAATTTAAAGGTAAGACAACAAATAGAGGGCGTTCCACTGTATGTTGAAATCTTTTAGACATCATAATAAATCTAGATAATTGTTTTGTCATTTATTTGACCTTTAAATCATTGTCATATACAGTAGATGAGAGTTTGAAAAACCAGGACGTGCTACTTCTAAGATTAGAATCATACCTCTCTTTCTAAATAATCTCTTTAGGATTTATGGAAAATACATGTTAAATGCATCAGTTTTAAGATCCTGAAAACAAGAAAGGGAAAAGTGAATGAACCACAATTGAATGTTCTGTGCTCATTTGCTCTATAGTAAATAAAGCATTGGAGGGGCAGAGTTTGTATACAACATTTACTTATCATTTTGCAATACCATGTTTTGAGATATCTCCACCTAAAATAATGTGTTTTCATAGTCAACATATAAAGTGAATATACTGACAAAAATGTGTTGTATTCCAACATCAAGGAAATGTAACATGTAATATGTAACTGTGCAGTTTTAAAAGGCAGTTGCTTCCCTCTGTATAGCATTACAGTTACTTTATATGTATGTGCATTCTACAGTATACTCTCACATTGGATTATAAATAGGAAGTTATGATAAAGATTGGAGTGGATTTCACTCATAAGGCAAACATTACTTACATATTTGTATAGGGGTAGGCATGCCTGGCATGTTATTTCCATTCCGACATATTAAGATTTTGTTTTGTATGTATTACTATGATTACTTTATTGAAACATGCAACGGCAATGTTTTGGCCCTTTGTCTTGGTCTTTTCTCAAGCCAACCAAGACAAAGGGTTGAAAGACTAAGGGCCCTAGACAAAGGGCCGAAACATTGCCGTTGCATGTTTCAATAAAGTAATCATTTGCAAGACCCAGAAATGCACTGTGTATACTTGCCTTTCTATGTTTGAGATAAAACAGCTCCAGAAATAGCCAAGAAATACCCACTTTACACCTAAACATGGTTTCCCCAGTGTCAAAACTTCATTGCTGGTAGCTGAAAGTGGATAAAAACATATATAGAGTTATAGTCATAAGGAGAGATAGAACAGGTGCCCCTCCACACAACCCACTTCCAGCATGTATTAAGTAGAGTCGGGGTAAGCACTATGTAGTCTCCCAGAGAGATTATTAATGCGTACACTTCATCAAATCCAGACTGCATGCAAGTTAGTGGACGGGACAAATCACAGATGTGGAATTCCAAAAGTGGTATCGTATGAACAAATATATCAAGCTTATTTATGCTATAGCAATTCGATATCTTGTGGCTTGGCTACTGATCAAACTTACATTTCTGCTATGCTTTGCCCATCCACTAACTTGCATGCTGTCTGAATTTGATGCAGAGACTACATAGTGTCTATACATATATATCACTGTCTGAATAAAACATGAAAAATACCCTTTGAGTGCATCGTTTTTTCTTGTTCAATTACCTGGGCAAGTATTTGTTGACTGCACCTGGGCAAGTATTAGGTTTACTTGCCCAAGTGCAGTCAACTCCAATAGATAATTTAACAAGAAAAAAATTATGCAAGTGTGAGTGCCTACATTGAAATATATATATATATATATATATATATATATATATATATATACACATATATATATATATATATATATATATATATATATATATATATATAGTACAAAGCAGCACTCCTCCATATAAACCAAGCTTATCTTTTATTACATCTTGTCACATGCTCCCTTTCTCAAGCAACATGTGACTACAAAATAACATCAAGTTTCAATCAGCATTATATATCCTATTACTCAGGAAGTGACATTGTACCTTCAGTTACACTAGGACATATTTAACCCTAGTGGGGAGTCCCACGGTCAGAGAAATTCTAAGGATCAGCATTATGTAGAATACCCCCTAGTGGGGGAAAGATAGAATACAATTAGCTAGTGGAGTACATATAAAAGAGAATGTATCATATCAAAATTACAAAAATAGATACAGGTTGTAATCTTTATTCATCCCATTAGGGGCTAGTGTCGCTAATTCTTTAATCCACCAGGCTTCGCGGCACTTTAACCTATGTTCCCTATTTCCCTGAAAGTTTAAAGATATTCTCCAGTATCATAATCCTCATATCCCTTCCTAAGTGCCCTTTTTTCCACAAAATGCCTAGCCAAAGGCAAATTCATCCGTTTCTGAGTCACAGAGGAATTATGTTGTGACATACGTGATTTAAACTTCTGTGTGGTCTCCCCGACATAGAGCAGACCACACGGACAGACAACGACGTGAATGACATACTTCAAGTCACAGGTATACTTGCCATGTAACTTAATCCTTCTTCCATCATTAGGGTGCACAAAATGGGTTCCTTTAATCACCAAACTGCAATAAATGCAGTGGCAACAGGGATACATACCCTTTTTTCCACTATATAGCCAACTGCTTTGAGACTTTCAGGTGTCAAAACGCCATTGGCACATTTTAAAATAAGCTTACCCAGAAGTCAAAGAGTTTGATATGCCTCCAATGATGTCATATCGGAGGAATGACACCATTGGTAAATAGGTCACCTCTACGAGGGTACCACAGAGTAGAAAGTCTAAAAGCAGTTGGCCAGATATATATAATATATAATATCCCTTTAAACTTTCAGGGAAATAGGGAACATAGGTTAAAGTGCCGCAAAGCCTGGTGGATTAAAGAATTACGGACACTAGCCCCTAATGCGTTGAATAAAGATTACAACCTGTATCTATTTTTGTAATTTTGATATGATACATTTTCTTTTATATGTACTTCACTAGCTCATTGTATTCTATCTTTTCCCCACTAGGGGGTATTCTACATAATGCTGATCCTTAGAATTTCTCTGACCGTGGGACTTGCCACTAGGGTTATATATGTCTTAGTGTAACTGAAGGTACAATGTCACTTCCTGTGTAATAGGATACATAATGCTGATTGAAACTTGATGTTACTTTGTAATCACATGTTGCTTGAGAAAGGGAGCTGTGATGCCCGAAACGTCATTTGTTTATAGCATGTGACAAGATGTAATAAAAGATAAGCTTGGTTTATATGGAGGAGTGCTGCTTCGTACTATTTGTTTTTGTACATGAACAGGACTGCGGAGCCTGGATTGGAGCCTGCACCCAGAACCCTGGATTAAATCGGAGTGCCGCCAAAATTGCTTTCTATTGGTATATATATATATATATATATATATATATATATATATATATATAGTTGGATGAAGACGAACAGAGTTTCGTCGAAACGTTGATAATAAAGTCACGTGTTTTGAAGTTAGTGTGCCCGGGAGTTACTTACAAATTTACAATGCACTGATGTAATGAATGGAGTTACATACCTGGTGGCACCTGTTATTGAAATTTAGTTGGATGAGTGCAGCAACCTTTACAATATATATATACATTTATATATATATATATGATTTTAAATGTAAATAAATTACAATTTATATTATGTCAAAACAAATTTGCATTATTCTGCTCATTTGCATTTCTAATTAACAGTAAATGCATGCATTAGTATCATTAGCAGACAGTAATGCCGAATGGATTGCATATTATTGGAAACCACAGACAATTACGGCTAGGCCCCATTAGGCAGCGTGTATGAATCGCGCGATGCAGCAAAATCACAATGTCATACAATTCATGTGCGCTACTCTGCCCGTGCACTGCAATTCCTTAGATGTTACCCTATCCCAGTGCAAGCGATGCTCACTGAAAATGATGATAGCATGCGCCACAAAAGGGGTCGGCAGCGCAGCGCAGGGAAGCAGAGGTGATGGGGCTATCTCCATCCTCTTCTATTGGTGTGCACTGAGCGATGTGCCAACGTAGTGCACAGCGCACATCAAAATAGCCCAGTGGGGCCTAGCCCATATATAAGTTACCAGCAGGGCTATGTACTGAGAGCCTTTGTTTTTTCCATCCTAGAGTTACGTTAACTCATGTACCAAGGGTAAACGTGACTTTAAGACATAATTTAAGGCGGTTGCGGCGGCTCTTCAAGACACCAACAGATAGATGGCGCTAAAGCCTTGGAATGGGAAAACCCCATTTGCTATTCACTGAGAGCCATTATCGGCTCAGTGCATTGACTAGTGGAGGCAATAGAAAGCAATAATTTCTCTCAGCCCTATAGATGTCATTGTGGACCACAAAATGCTTGCATTTCCCAAAACTGCACTGAAATGCCAATTGACTCTTTAAAGGGGAACTGTGGCCTTTATTAAAAAGAGCACACTCCTACCATTTAAATGACTATGCTTCTAGCTGCAGTCTATCTAAACTTACAGCAGTATAAATGGTGTTTTTTCCTGCAAGCACTGGGAGCTGTGACATCACAAACACTTTGGGTCTGCCTCCAAGTATTAGGTTGGAGAATGTCCACTGCTTGGAAAGAGCATCATCAGCTGCATCATAATTCCCACCCCAATATTTCTAAATCTAGCATATTTATTTTACTGCTGTTGTAGCATTAGCATTAAATCGAATTTCCACCCCCAAATTAAAATTTGTATATAGGCTTATCACCCTCACCCCCATACCTTGATGCTCCGTGCCTTTTATGTGCCAATGAAACTAGGGCTGGTAAGTATACTAACAAGAAACATTTAAAGCTTGCAATGTCAAGGTTTGGGTGAGTGATTATCCTATATATGAATTTTAGTTTGGGGGCTATCATTCCCTTTAACACTAATGAAGCAACCATTTTTGTACAGGTCATTAGGGTATTGAAAACATTCTGGACTTTATAATTTGGTAATTATAACCTTTTTAAAAAAATTGAATCACCAGCCACCCTAAATCTAAACTTTCTAGGGAATTAGAATCACACTATTTTGTGATGGATCCATGTAAAAACTACATATAGAAATTGATGGTCAAATGATGCCTCCAACTGTACAGTGTAAAAAGGTAACCCTTGAATCAAACATTGATTTCCATATTGGATATGGCCAACAGAAGCTAGATAATGTTAGTGGCATTTATTCCAGGCCATGTCCCTGTGGAGTAAAACCTGAATCAATAGCTGGAAAACTATTTCATGTGCTTGGAGACTCAATATTGTTATATTACTACAGGCATAAAAAGCCTTTTTACAATGTATTTTTTAAAGGTAACATTTAAACATTTATGTATGCAAGCATTTTAGTCCACACCCACAATAAAATAGATATACACCACAAGAACCCTCCAAACCCAAAGTTCCGATACTTACTTTTTACCCCTGATGTTCCCACAGAGAGATATCTAGCCATAATGTTAAGGTGGGTGGACTTGCCCTTTAAATATATTCCCTTTCAAATACTGCATGACTATCAATTGTGACTATAATATATATCTATTTTTGCTGTGTCTAATTCATAGTTAAGAAAAACACTGAAGCAAATAGATGTGTGGGAAAGCTGCCAAATAAATATCTACTGCAATCTCGTCATAGCTTAATAAAGTTTAGAGATTATATACTAACAAAACATAAAGGTCAAAAAAGGACAAAATAAAATCTGTCCCAGTGAATGATCTAAAAAACAATGCACCTGTCTTCTATGCTTTATAATACACTTTACCAACCTTGACCAGGCATGTCTGCCATTACTGTGTGTGCAAACCAGTTGACAAAAACGGCAAAAGAAGTTTTATAGTGACGCCTCTGGCTGACTTCCTTATAATAACATCTGCTTCAGCTCCATTTAAGCATTGCTGGATCAGTGCTTAAATTTCATGGCCTCAAGGTTTTCTAGCCAATTAAGAGTAGACATTGATAAATCTGACCAAGAGTCCCCTGGATGGCTCTTTCACTAACACAAGGGAATAGGTATGATTGGGAGGCAAAATATATAAATAGCCTGTAGAAAAAACTGACAATTTTTCTGAGATATGTAGGGCATGGCTGGAATCCACATATGAAGACAAACTCATATTATTACTGGCCAGGCTGTTCCCTTGCTAGAAATATAGATTGTTTCAAATATATTTCTTCTTCTTTTTTTCTGCACAGAACATTATAATTTACAGGTTAATTACTTCTTATTAATCTTATGTTATGTATTTGTGTTAGATACACATATACCTTTCTACATCTGCACAATTGATAAACGACTGCCATTATTTAACCCCCCAGTGTGACCAACATTGACAAACAGTGTGACTAAAATGGTACTGCAGGGGGGCTTTGCTTCTTCATTTTCGAGATTATAGAATCTACTCTAATTTTATCTACACGGTTCTTATTTATATCTAAATTCTGTCTAAACTAGAAAAACAGTATTTACTCTCAGGTCTCAAGTCTGAGTAGTAACCTTAGATAGGATTCTAGTAAAAAAAAAACTTCAGGCTTCAAGGCTACAACAGTTTTTTTGAAGCATCTATACAAAGATCAACAGTGCAAAGTCTATGGCTCTCCAATGATTTCCATCATGACCTTCGTGTGCTAGTCTCTACAATTACAATACAGGAGATAACACAATAAGCTTTGTTTATTCATAGAACTATTTAAATAACCATCGCAATCTAGTTTCACTGAAATGTAAGAAAAATAAAATACATTTTAATGGAGAAGTGCAGTATTCTGCAACGTTATCCTAAACTTGCCCTTTAATTTTCTAGGAATTCTACAGATTAGAACAAATGAAAAAAAAAATTCTTATAATTAATGTTATAAACCCTACATTAACCACAACGATCCTTTGCTTGTAGCAAAAGACTTAAATTGTCCAAAAAGATGTAGGAAATACTTTTTTTCTGGCAATTACTTCTGTATATCTTGTTTGCCTGTCTACCAATCCATCACAGATGAAGTCAGGCAGATGCCAAAAGATCCATTGGCAGACAGGCCTCTAAACAAGGCATTGTGGTCAGTGAAGAGTAAAGATTTCTTCTGGCACATTAATAAGCATGTGGTGTCTGGCACTGGCACACATTTCCAAAGCTTGTCCTTACAAATTGTAACCCTGTTGAAAATTGATTGGAAGTATTTTATTGTCATGTAACAAAAATACTGACCTACAACATTCTATGCTGGCAATAGCCAATCAATGCAACATATACAGTAACATACAAAGGTTTCATTCTTTGTCAGCAGTGCTCCAGCTCCCTTTGGTTGATCAAGCCATCTTAAATAACTGGTCCACATGACTCCAGATTAGAAAAAGTTGGTTATTTGAAAATCGCAGTACTTTATAGTTCTTATATAAATAATTTCAATAGCCATCTATTAAATCTATTAAGTAATTTTATGCATCCACAGGGCATTGAAGTACATTCTTCCACGTTTCTTGAATTGTATTGTCTCAGACAATACTCCTGCTCCCTCTCCTTTCCATGTATATAGAAATATATATACAGTTATTAGACTTTAAAGTCAGATATATTTACATACAGATGAAGAATGTATTTAATGTATAATTAATCTTCTCTTCTCAAAAAAAAAAAAAAGATTTAGAATCACAGTTAATCAAATTGGTTTCTATAGCAACCCGCAAGAGTTTTGCTTTCTTGAAAGCTGGACCTACATGTACAGCTACAGTTTAGTGGGGTTTTTTTTTCATTTGGTACTGTGGTTTCAAATATTTTTATTGTGTTTAACTTTCTGGTGTATTTTATGCAAATTTGTGGAATAGCCTTACAGACTATTGCTGCATTGCAAAAATAGGTGCAGACACATACAAGATAGATTTAGAAAACATAACTGATTGGAAATGTAAAAGATTTAAAAGAGTTTTTATTCTAGTAAAAATGAGGTCCATATATTAAAAAAAATTGTACTGCAGTTTAATAATTTTTGTACTTTAGAGAAAAATATTTTGGAGTTTATGATATTCAGCTATTATAATGTTATATTTGTGATCTTTGCATTGTATTTTTAAGGATCCCACAAATGGCTACTACAGTGTGAACACCTTCAAGGACCATCATTCAACCCCAACAATATCTCTTTCCAACTGCCAGCAAGATCTTCGTCCTGCCAACAAGCAACGTGTTCCCACTGGCATGTCGTTTACCAACATTTATAACACACTGAGTGGCCAAAACCGTCTATACGACTACAGCCAGCGCTTTGTCCTGGGGATGGGTAGCAGTTCCATTGAGCTTTGCGAGCGTGAGTTCCAGAGGGGTTCTATGAGCGACAGCAGTTCCTTCCTGGACACACAGTGTGACAGCAGTGTTAGCAGTAGTGGAAAGCAAGATGGATATGTTCAGTTTGATAAATCTAGCAAGGCTTCTGCATCCTCTTCCCATTACTCCCAGTCATCCTCTCAGAACTCTGATCCAAGCAGGCCACTTCAGAGGCGAATGCAAACACATGTGTGAAGTTTATTGCCTGGGGCTCCGTATGAAGAAATATGGGGGGCAGAGGGCAGGGTAAAAATACAGCAAATATGTGGAACTGGATCTAAGTTGAGGCAACAGACTTCAGACATTTTGAAACTTAGATGAATGGAACTCACCCCTGTCCAAAATATTTATTTAGTTTTATATTTATATGAAAAGGAGAGGATCTTCCTATTGTTATAAAAGCACTTTGTTCAATGGAGTACAACAAGCCATGGCTCTATTATTTAGATGGTTGTTATCTGAAACATTTTTTAACTATCCCCCAAAATGTAAAATGTTAATAAAATTGAGCTCCTTATTCTTGCTGGAGCAGTGGACAAATTTTGTTTCAACTAGGAATCTAGCCATTAGCAAGCACAATGTATCAAAACTCCTTTAACTGGTTCAAAAGGGCATGTTTAGCAGGATTTAATGGTTTTTTGACTTTTTGATTTCATACATGGGCATTTCAGTTCTTGCAAAATGTTTACAATATTATGAATTGCAAAATGTCAGTTAAAAAATAAGCCAGTGTAAGTCAAACTTTTTTCAATATAGAAAAAAACATGAACAAAACTACCCACCTAGAAACTAGTAGGTATTGTATACAAGTGTCAAAAGATTTACAAATCAATATTGGGAGAATTGTCTCAACTTTAGACAAATGGTAGTTAGGGTCAATATTATATGACCAACAAAAGAGTAAATTATCAAATAAGAAGGGGATATATATTTAATTTTTAGAAGGAGTGATTATTTTTCAGAATTATGTCAAACTTACATTTAAGAAAAAAAGAGGTCTTGTTTCAAGGACTTTGTATATGGTTCCAAAGGTCTGTAACTTATCAAGGCCACATTTAACTCTTTAGTTGATCATTCTTTGTGTGTTCATGCCTACCTGAGCCACATGTTCATGTCCACTCCATGCTTGGTTCCTCTTAAATCTACCTACACATTCAGGCATATTTATAGATTTATATATATATATACTGTATTTATGTTTTTTACAGTAACTATTTCCAGTGGATGGTGACTTTTGGAGTTTTTTTGCCAATGCTTTAAATTATTTCTTCAAAGTTCCAAAAAGTAGAGAATGTGATGGGAATTCATGAGTGCAGTCGTAAGTCTGGTTTAGTGATTCCACACCACTGTGCTCTGGATGTAAACAGTACACATTAAATGTTTTGCTTTTTCTTTATTTTTTTGTGAAAAAATGGATTATTATTACTGTATGGATAGGCAAAATGGATTCATGGATTTGCAACTGTCTGGGACAGTTGTAAACTGACACTAAGAAAGACATGGCTAAGAAAGTTGGTATATTATCTTAAGTAGCTGTATTTTGAATTGGAGCATAATAGGTATGGTTATTCAAAAGGAGAGAAACCCATATTCATATGTCATAAACTTGACAATCTGATGGAGCTCCTGTTGCCAATCTTACAATATTTGAAATTGAACAAATACTGTATGTATTAAATAAGAAATCTGCTAATAACTATTGCCTGTGTCCACTATAAGAAATGTTTTCTTAAAAGTCTGTAACCTTTCTAGAATGATCAAAGGTATGTGGGAAATGTATATTGCATAAAGTTCGTATTTTGAGACAAACTGCCTGGCTAATAAGATGATCAGGAAGGACCAAAAAAATATTTTTTAAGGTGATTCTATTTTTAAGATGGCAAAGAATAGTCTTTCTGTGGATATTTGACAAGAAAAGATGGCAGTTACAGTTAACTGTCAGTGGTTTCAAAAAGTCTGAATTAATTCTTTATTTTCCATACCTTTGAAATAGACATCTTAAAGGTGTGTTACTGTGCTGGATCATTTTACAACTATTCTCACATAAATAACAATTAATTGGAACCAAACTTAAATCAGCCTTTTCACTTTTCTGATCCTCCTGTCCATTATATTCAGCTCTTAAATTTTCACTTATTCCAAGGGGCTGGGGCACAGCCAGGCTGTAAAGAACTGTCACTCCCTTTGCATATCTCAGTCTGTCCATCAACACCCCCCATAAATACTTTATGTTAAAAAATATATATCCTATATATCAATAAACATGCTGGTCCATTCTACCTGTGTCACAAGTTCTGGGAGGGGCTGAACACAAAGAGGGAGGGGTGCATATTAACTAGAAGTGGGATGAACAGAACATATGGGTAAAAAGGAAGACTGGGACCAAAAAGGGCAAGTTCAAATTCCGGGCAGCTTTAAAAAGATAGAAAAGGCTAAAGGCAAGTTTTTTTTTTTACACTATCCCTTTAACTCACTTATCATCCAGTGTCTTTGCATTTCCTGAATCTTCTTTAAACCGTTTTGTCCTCAGCATATAAATTAGTCCATGTTTTTAAGATATTGGAGCTTATGTACCAATAGATGGAGAATTTTGCGTATGCTCTTAATCTGCAGCAACCAATAGAATGTTAGCTTCTTAATTGTCTACTACAGTTGCACAGGCAAACTTTTTGGAAAATAAGTCCTATTGTTCTTATATGGAAGGTAAAGTTATGCATCAGATCATAACTTTTTTTAGTTTTTGCCATTTTACAAAATATCTCCTTAGATGGTTATTTTTTGCCTCTGAAAGTTGTATGTCCTCAAAAAAAAAAAAGCTCAAATAGGAATGAACCTCATTCGTGTAGCAGATTGTGAGTTTTTTGATGGCATATACAAACTCTTAGTTAACCAAATGTAGCAAACAAGTGCTAGTGATCAATGACTCAATGTGTAAATTGACTGAAAAAGAAACAACTGTGCAGAGAGAATAAAGACTAATACGCATATTAGATACATTTCTTTAGGGGCATATTTATTAAGGTTAGTTTACATTAGCATAAATGTTCCACCAATGTTGTACATTTACGTACGTTCGGCAGTAAATTACCATTCCTTAGTAGACTACTGCTAAATTATTGTATAGGCGTTTGTACAATTATGATCACGATTGATAATGTATGATCACAATCGTAACTTTAAGGCCGCAGTCATAAAATATTGCCCATGAAATGGTCTGGATGGAGCCCTAACTTCAGTATTATGGAACCTGTAAGGATTATTTTGAAAGACAGAAGTAATTCAGCAAGAAAGTTTCAGTGGAACTGTACAGAGTTATAATGAATGCTTGAAGCAGCCAACCAATCGAGTAGCCAAATTCCCCAATCGTCCCAGTGTTGTTGGGACAGAACTAATATTAAAAGCCTGCCCCGCTGTCATGGAACTCAAAACTTTGTCCCGCTAAGCATTTCTGGGCATGAGTGGACATGGCCGGGCTAACCAGGGGTATGGCTGGGTGGAGAATGAAAAGACCTCACCCAAAACTGGTTGTTGTTTGAAAGTATGGTGAAGACTCTGTTAAAAATAAAGGGTTGTCACACCAAATTGATTTTAAAGAATTTTCCAGAAAGTTCTTTTATAATAAAAAAAATATTAAAGGTATTTCTTTTTACAAACGGACATTTTTTGAACAGAACTGTATGCTATAAATGTTGTTTAATATAAATAAACAAATTCATAAGGATTATCTTGAGAAAACAAAAAAGGTGAAAGATTTCTGCTTTATCTCATATTTTTAAGTTCTTTAACTGATTAAACCCATAATATAATTTTTTTTTTCCATTTCTAAACTCAGGAGATTTTGTTTAAAGGTCCTCTGAACAAAAAGAATTCAGCAAGAGAGATATAGGACTTAAACACACTCTGGTGAAGCTGCACTACAACGAGTTTACATGTGAACATGTTTTATTTTTTAAACCAAACCAACACAAGCGGTCCCTGACGCGTTTCGGGCCCACTGCTCTTATTCATAGGGGTAACTGCCATTATATATCATATGTGATTTTATACATCTGTAAAAAAACATGTGTGGTGTATAATGACGGACCACCAGATTTGTTCGGTGAGAATAACAGTTTTCTTTCCCTCCCTATTCTTTTCACAAAGCTTATATAAAATTAATTATATGATTAATTTTGCCAGTTACGGATTAACATTAGGAGAAGAGCTCAGGGCAAGGCACCCGAACCACACGTGGATCTAATTAAATGTATGTCGGACCCACTTTACTCTACTAATGATGTACTTTTGATTGTTTTAGCTTATTTGTCTCTGAACAAGTTAGGTTGAAATAAAAAAAAATATCTTTCTTTAAAATGAGTCTTGGGTCATTTCTCTGGCTACAGCCTATGAGAAATTATATTGAGATAAATGGCTCAGTGATATCACCTGACCCTATGCTCCTCCCCTCTGCCCCAGGGAAGAAGTATGGCCACTAAAGACTTAAAGGGCATGTCCACCCCCAAAACTAAAAATTTACCCACTACTGGCCCAACTGTGCAGTTTAAAAAAAATCCTTACTTTACATTTCTGCTCCTTATGGTTCCCCTGTAGTCCATGTCCAAAGTTCAGGAAACTGAGAAGTAGTGGCTGTCTTCCTGTCCAAACATCTCTGCCTCCTTTCTTGCCTCCGGGAGGGATGGTGACATGCACAGAGGAGCACTCCCCCCCCCTCCTCCCTCCCGATCCCTCTCTTGCAATTCTTCATGTAGCATAAAAAGCTTTATCTATATTGTTGGGCATACCCTCCCACCCCAACCGCTATGTTAGAAGTTTAAAAATCGATTCCAAACTGTACTTAGAGCTCCTAGTTCCAGCTTCTTAGCTATTGCTGGCAGCCGTGGCTGTGATTGGCTGACTCTCAGACAATCACAGCTGTGGCTGAAAGTCAATTTTAAACTTCGAACTAAGCGGTTGAGGTGGGAATGGTATGCCCTACAATATAGATAAAAAGTATCTATGGAGGGTGGAGATGCCCTTTAATGCAGGAGGGAAAGTACCAGCACAGGCTGGCCCCATAAGTACAAATTGGCAACATGGCTAAAAACAGGATGTGTTGAAGCAGGAAAAAATATTGCTGAACCTTTCCAGTAATAACTTTACCTAGAGAAGTGATTTAGGTAAGGTAAGAAGAAGTTAGGACAGAAACCTTTTATAAAACCCTAACTTGTTTGGAAAAATTGAGAATCACGGTTTTCATAAGTTTTTTTATGCAATCATTGTAGTAAGTCAAATTCTGTCGATGGTGATTTGACAGAGCTCTCCAATAAAATATTTAAATTGTTAAGTGAAATACTGTAGTCTTTAATGCACACAAAGATAAGATGGTCATTAAATCATTTGTTCATTTAAATATAAGTTCATTTCAGCTTTCTTATTGTGGCTCAGTAGGGTAATGTCATGATTGGGAAATCATCACTGCATTTTATCATATTCCATTAAGCGCAGTCTTATATGTAGTGTAGTTATATGCATAAAACTAGCTGTTTTAGACTACTGTATTTTTGGTTGATTTGCTTTTGGCTTTTTTCCCCTTTACATTATGCTAAATAAAAAATGTACCCTTAAATTCACTGTTGTAAGAACAGAACAGAAAAATATTCATAAGGACACAAGAGCAATGGTTTACTAAAGTAAATATTTCTTCTGTAGAATTGTTTATGTTTATTGCAAAATATCAAAGGGATTACTATATAAGTGGTTTGCTAAAATGGCTAATTGGTTTGATACTAATGTTTCCAATATCAGAAATATACTACATATTATAAACCACCCTAAAGTGCTAATCAGTAACTATTTGTTGACCAAAACAATGTTCTGTAAATCATGGGCAGGATATTAAATTCCCATTCCAAGTTATTAAAAAGTCAAGACTAAAAAGTGCGGCAACCTGTATATAGCAAATCTAAAACAAACAATTGTATAAATAATCCCTTTAATATATATGTATACATCAAATACTAAAAAAATGTATATGGGCTGGCCAGCCAAACTTAAATAATAGTCAGTATATAGCTAAAACATCAGTTTATAATAGACATAAAAGGGTCTACATAGACTCATAAATATATAGATCTGAAAAACGTCCAGCAGAAAAGAAGGATATATATAAACTTTTAAATCATCCACAGTATATGTAGTAATTTCCTAAAAAAGATCCTACGGGTAAAAAAATATAAATATATGTATCCTATATATATCAGAATCTCCTTATCAGAATGCTCTATATCTAGTTAATGTGGAACCATCTTTATATATACCGGAATCTAAATAGATATCCCAAGTGCTACGGCCACGGATTACAGCGCTATTTTGGTCTGGGGGATTGTGGGAACTACGTTCCATATACCGGTTACATACAGTGATGCATTATATGAGTTGATACTTACCTTTGTGATAACTCTACATAATAACTTCACACAAGTCAATACTTACTTTTGTGATAACGCTATATATTAACTTTCTTTTGCTCCTTGCTGTGGAACATTACTACATTAAGAGGCTGGATTCTGATAAGGATACATATATATATATATATATATATATATATATATATATACATATTTTACCCTTGGGATCTTTTTTAGGAAATTACTACATATACTGTGGATGATTTAAAAGTTTATATATATCCTTTTCTGCTGGACGTTTTTCGAATCTATATATTTATGAGTCTATGTAGACCCTTTTATGTCTATTATAAACTGATGTTTTACCTATATACTGACTATTATTTAAGTTTGGCCGGCCAGCCCATATAATTTTTTTTAGTATTTGATGTATACATATATATTAAAGGGATTATTTATACGATTGTTTGTTTTAGATTTGCTATATACAGGTTGCCGCACATTTTAGTCATTACTAGGCTCTTTTGATTGCTCTGTCTTTCGAGGCCATTTCCTGGGTGGGGATCTCAGGGGCTCCTGTTTGCAAGGTGTGAGGTACACATATATATATATATATATTATTAAAAAGTTATGCATTAAAACTCCTAGACTAATATCTAAAATTATTTTACAAATTCGCAATATCCTGTTAAAAAAACTGGGTGAATGGGATGAAGTAGATGCAGCTGAATTGCAAAATTTCAGAAAAAGCCTTTTTATTGCTTTATATTAGCAATAAAATTATGTGTTAAGATTGCAATAAACAGGTTTCAGGGCATTATAATGTAGATTTGTATGTGTTTTTTTTTTTTTGAGGTAAATAAAAGTGTTTTTGTTGCTTTACATGAAGGATTTCCGTATAAATCAAGGGATATGCAATGGACACAAATAAAAAACATTTTTGTCCCCCTTCAAATATGCTTACTTGAAACATTACAAATGTAACTAATTATGCTGTAGTTCCATGTTTGTTAAATTCACTGGTACTATGCATTGCTGAAAAATCAGTACAGTTTACATACCCAAAAGGCATAAAGGGTTATTCAATAAAAGTTCTTATCGTTTAAAAGGGTGCTAATTTTGCCCCAACCAATCAGATGTTAGCTTTCAAATGTTAAATAAGATCTGATTGGTTGGGGCAAAATTAGCACCATTTTAAATGATAAGAACTTTTATTGAATCTCCCTGATAGAGTGGTGTCATTGTTTTGCTCTCCCAATGCTGTACAAAATGTATCTTAGGGCTAGGCCACGCTGCTGCGCTTTTTTTGCGTTTGGGCTTGCGTTCTTTTCATATCATTGAAAACGCGGCAACGCACCGAAAACGCGCATTTTCAGGTGCGTTGCGATTGCAATTGCGATTTGCGTTCCGCATTTTAAATTGCAATCGCATGCGTTTTTCAATACTTAATGAAAAAACGCATGCGCAAACGCAACAAAATCACACATAAAATCACATGCGATTCCGTGTGTGATTGCGTTTGCGTTGCAGTGTGGCCGTGCCCTAAAAGTTTGATTTTATTTAAAAAAAAAAAAAAACATTTTTTACCAGGGGTGTAGCTAGAATTAGAAAAGATCCAAGCCACTCCTGGACAGTAAATCTGTGGATTGTTTAGACCATGTCCCTTTGAACTCCCAAATTAATCCACACCCATTAGGTACTTTGTGATAGATTGACAAAGTTACAGAGAGACAGGTACAGACATTGAGAGAGACATACAGAGATAGATACACAGACAGATAGAAATAGGATATATAAAGAGAGACAGACAGACATCAAATTGCAAAAATGTAGATGACCCTCAAATTGTGCAAAACACAATATTTATTACAGCAACATGTTTCGGGGATTGTGTTCCTTTATCAAGCTGAACAAACTCACACTGAGTGAACCTTATAACAATATAACCACCTCCCCAATCATGGGCGGGATCACATAATCACATAATATATTAACCCTTTGTGTGAACTAACAAAGATTCAGACATTGTTTAAAGTGCATTAAGATACAGCCAACATTGTAGCATTCTAGATATGTAAATATAAGTGCATCCATCAATATTATAAAATTACACATATATACGGACTAGTGTATCCATAAATATTAAAGTGCCAACAATAGTATATAAATATTATATTATAAAGTGCTCGGAATAAAATGCATAAAAATGTACAAACATATCATGTATTCTATTTAATATCCCAAGGAACTGCACACTATGTGCCTACCTATCAAATGATAAAGACACAATGTTTCCACAGCATCCTGCTCTTATCCATTATTTTAATTGTAACATTAGATGCTATACATATACAAAAACATCCCTATTTTTATATTACAGACACTTCTGTCTGTCTACAAGATATTAATAAATTTAATATTGTAACTACTCTCTAATTACGTATCTGGATAACATGCAGTGTTCCTTCTTTATTCTTAATCCAGATACTTTTCACGTGTTACATCAAAATCTGTTGAGAAAACCAGACACAGATAATAATTACTCACGCTAAAAACGGTTTTATTGACCAACTTTCATTCATCCCCTTCGGTGTAAGTGTATCTAGTTTTTTTTATCCAGATTGCCTCCTGTCTTAGTAATAGGTTAGTGAGATCCCCCCCTCTTGTGGGTTTCCTAACCTTCTCTAGGATACACCACCTCAGTTAGGCGACCTGATGTCCCATAGTATGGAAGTGTCTAGAGACAGAAGTGTCGTAGCGTCCCTGTGGTGTGAAGTTCCGGATATCATTTTTATGCTCTTGAATCCGCTACGACTCTTTGTCCCACATAACCCCTACCACAAGGGCACTTTATCAGGTAAATCACGTGTGTTGATAAACACGTTGCGTATGTATTGATCCTGATTTTGTGTCCTTTTGTGGGGTGGTTCACATATTCTCCTCGTAGAATGGAGTTGCAGCAATTGCAAGATAGACATGGGTATGTCCCCCTTCTTTTATTTATACTTTTATTCTGGGGTTCCTGTGTCTTAATGTCTGATGGACATAATGTATCCCTTATAGATCTACCCTTCTTATAACTAAACATTGATTCTTCAGGAAAAGGTTTACCATAGGTAGGGTCCTGTTGTATTATAGCCGCTTATTTTCTTATGGTATTTTCAATCTGTCTACTCTTATCACTGTGTTGGGTGGCAAACACTGGTCTTATAAGTTTTCCTCGAGTTTTAGATGTAAATAATTCTTCTCTTTGTATTCGGTTAACTTGTTTCCTAGCTGAATGTACTACATTGGGGTTATATCCCCTCTCTAGGAACCTTTTGGTTAAATTAACAGCTGCTTCCATAATCCCAAGGTCTTTTATGGCATACCTAGGAGCCAATTTATGAGAGCTAAACGCATATGCTCGACAGATCTGGGATATATGGAAGCAGCTGTTAATTTAACCAAAAGGTTCCTAGAGAGGGGATATAACCCCAATGTAGTACATTCAGCTAGGAAACAAGTTAACCGAATACAAAGAGAAGAATTATTTACATCTAAAACTCGAGGAAAACTTATAAGACCAGTGTTTGCCACCCAACACAGTGATAAGAGTAGACAGATTGAAAATACCATAAGAAAATAAGCGGCTATAATACAACAGGACCCTACCTATGGTAAACCTTTTCCTGAAGAATCAATGTTTAGTTATAAGAAGGGTAGATCTATAAGGGATACATTATGTCCATCAGACATTAAGACACAGGAACCCCAGAATAAAAGTATAAATAAAAGAAGGGGGACATACCCATGTCTATCTTGCAATTGCTGCAACTCCATTCTACGAGGAGAATATGTGAACCACCCCACAAAAGGACACAAAATCAGGATCAATACATACGCAACGTGTTTATCAACACACGTGATTTACCTGATAAAGTGCCCTTGTGGTAGGGGTTATGTGGGACAAAGAGTCGTAGCGGATTCAAGAGCATAAAAATGATATCCGGAACTTCACACCACAGGGACGCTACGACACTTCTGTCTCTAGACACTTCCATACTATGGGACATCAGGTCGCCTAACTGAGGTGGTGTATCCTAGAGAAGGTTAGGAAACCCACAAGAGGGGGGGATCTCACTAACCTATTACTAAGACAGGAGGCAATCTGGATAAAAAAAACTAGATACACTTACACCGAAGGGGATGAATGAAAGTTGGTCAATAAAACCGTTTTTAGCGTGAGTAATTATTATCTGTGTCTGGTTTTCTCAACAGATTTTGATGTAACACGTGAAAAGTATCTGGATTAAGAATAAAGAAGGAACACTGCATGTTATCCAGATACGTAATTAGAGAGTAGTTACAATATTAAATTTATTAATATCTTGTAGACAGACAGAAGTGTCTGTAATATAAAAATAGGGATGTTTTTGTATATGTATAGCATCTAATGTTACAATTAAAATAATGGATAAGAGCAGGATGCTGTGGAAACATTGTGTCTTTATCATTTGATAGGTAGGCACATAGTGTGCAGTTCCTTGGGATATTAAATAGAATACATGATATGTTTGTACATTTTTATGCATTTTATTCCGAGCACTTTATAATATAATATTTATATACTATTGTTGGCACTTTAATATTTATGGATACACTAGTCCGTATATATGTGTAATTTTATAATATTGATGGATGCACTTTATTTACATATCTAGAATGCTACAATGTTGGCTGTATCTTAATGCACTTTAAACAATGTCTGAATCTTTGTTAGTTCACACAAAGGGTTAATATATTATGTGATTATGTGATCCCGCCCATGATTGGGGAGGTGGTTATATAGTGAATAATGCACCCCCTACTGTAAATTATAAGGATATTAGAAGTCACCGAGGAGTTCCGTGACCATATAAAAGCACGAGGCCGCAGGCCAAGTGCCTTTTATACAGGGCGCGGAACTCCAAGGTGACTTCTAATATCCGAATATTTAACAGTAGGGGGTGTATTATTTAGTATAATCCACCCCCTCATTTGAGAACCATCCAGGCCCTTGCCTTGCCCTCTCCTCTCCCCGTGTCTCACTTCCCCCAGCTCCATTTACTTTCCCCTTTAGGTTTACACTGCCTTCCCCTCTTCTCTCCCCCTGCCTCACTTCCCCCACCTCCGTTTATATTCCCTTTAGGTTTACACTGCCTTACCCTCTTCTCTCCCCCTGCCTTAGAACTAAACTTCAAGTCCAGTTGATCTAATTGAATACAACAGATATCCCAAGGAACTGCACACTATGTGCCTCCCTATCAAATGATAAAGACACAATGTTTCCACAGCATCCTGCTCTTATCCATTATTTTAATTGTAACATTAGATGCTATACATATACAAAAACATCCCTATTTTTATATTACAGACACTTCTGTCTGTCTACAAGATATTAATAAATTTAATATTGTAACTACTCTCTAATTACGTATCTGGATAACATGCAGTGTTCCTTCTTTATTCTTAATCCAGATACTTTTCACGTGTTACATCAAAATCTGTTGAGAAAACCAGACACAGATAATAATTACTCACGCTAAAAACGGTTTTATTGACCAACTTTCATTCATTCCCTTTGGTGTAAGTGTATCTAGTTTTTTAATCCAGATAGCCTCCTATCTGGATTAAGGTAATTGCAAACTCTCTGGTTATTAACATCTTATCATATGTCCTTAGTCATGATGAACTGAAAATCCTGGAAAAAGGACTGGGTTTTGACCCATTCTCTCATTTTGATATAACAAACTGGGATATTGAGTTCAACAGGTTTATCAGAACTTTAAAATTAAAGATACATTTTGCTGGTTTGTGCTTATGAAGGTTCTCATTCAACCAGGTCATGGTATATCTGTTGTATTCAATTAGATCAACTGGACTTGAAGTTTAGTTCTTGAAGACGTTTCGCTAGTCATCCGACTGGCTTTTCTTAATTCAGAATGACTTGTACAAGAATCTGTGGCAATTATGTACCCTGGAAAATCCCATTAGCATATCACGCCAGGTGTAGTAAGGGCGTGATTAGATAGTGGCTAAGAGGTGTTATAGGAACGCCCAGAGTAAGGTGTCAAAACAGCATTGTACATGGCAGACAGATGGGCGTTCCTATAACACCTGGCTGTGATATGCTAATTGGGATTTTCCAGGGTACAATATGCCCCACACGATTCTTGTACAGTCATTTGAATTGAGAAAGCCAGTGGATGACTAGCGAAACGTCTTCAAGAACTAAACTTCAGTCCAGTTGATCTAATTGAATACAACAGATATTTTCTGGTTTAAACTATTACACACTGTGTCTGAGTTAAGAAAAACCGAGTAATTCATTCCTGAAGTTAATGCTGATGTACTTGATTCTATAATGTAGTAATGGGGGATGTGAAACAAATTTGTGATACTACTCCATCCAGGGGTCAGAATCTGGCCTATAAAAAAGGTTGCCCTTAAATCACTTAAACAAAATAGTGATATTATTATCAAACCCGCAGACAAGGGAGGGCAACTGTAGTAATGGACTGAGCAGACTACCTGGAAGAAATATCGAGACAACTTAGTAATAGTGAACATTACCGATTATGTAATATAGACCCTACTAGGGAAGTAAGAAGCAATGGTGTTTTTTTTTTTTGAGGAAATAAAAGTGTTTTGTTGCTTTACATGAAGGTTCCGTTATAAATCAAGGGATATGCAATGGACACAAATAAAAAACATTTTGTCCCCCTTCAAATATGCTACTTGAAAACATACAAATGTAACTAATTATGCTGTAGTTCTCATGTTTTTAAATTCACTGGTACTATGCATGCTGAAAAATCAGTACAGTTTACATACCCAAAAGGCAATAAAGGGTTATTCAATAAAGTTCTTATCGTTTTAAAAGGGTGCTTAATTTTGCCCAACCAAGCAGATGTTAGCTTTCAAATGTTAAATAAGATCTGATTGGTTGGGGCAAAATTAGCACCATTTTAAATGATAAGAACTTTTATTGAATTCCCTGATAGAGTGTGTGTCATTGTGTTTGCTTCCCCAATGCTGTACAAAATGTATCTTAGGGCTAGGCCACGCTGCTGCGCTTTTTTTGCGTTTGGGTTGCGTTCTTTCATATCATTGAAAACGCGGGGAACGCACCGAAAACGCGCATTTTCAGGTGCGTTGCGATTGCAATTGCGATTTGCGTTCCGCATTTTAAATTGCAATGCATGCGTTTTTCATACTTAATGAAAAAACGCATGCGCAAACGCAACAAAATCACACAAAAATCACATGCGATTCCGTGTGTGATTGCGTGTCGCGTGCAGTGTGGCCGTGCCTAAAAGTTTGATTTTATTTAAAAAAAAAAAAAACATTTTTTACCAGGGGTGTAGCTGAATTAGAAAAGATCCAAGCCACTCTGGACAGTAAATCTGTGGATTGTTTAGACCATGGCCCTTTGAAATCCCAAATTAATCCACACCCATTAGGTACTTTGTGATAGATTGACAAAGGACAGAGAGACAGGTACAGACATTGAGAGACATACAGAGATAGATACACAGGACAGATAGAAAATAGGATATAAAGAGAGACAGACAGACATCAAATTGCAAAAAATGTAGATGACCCTCAATTGTGCAAAACACAATATTTATACAGCAAAAATGTTCGGGGGAGTGTTTCCTTTATCAAGCTGAACAAACTCACACTGAGTGAACCTTATAAACATATAACCACCTCCCCAATCATGTGGCGGGATCACATAATCACATAATATATATCACCCTTTGTGTGAACTAACAAAGATTCAGACATTGTTTAAAGTGCATTAAGATACAGCCAACATGTAGCATTCTAGAATGTAAATATAAGTGGCAATCAATATTATAAAATACACATATACTACGGACTAGTGTATCCATAAATATTAAAGTGCCAACAATAGTAATAAATATTATATTATAAAGGCTGCGGAATAAAATGCATAAAATGTACAACACATATCATGTATTCTATTTAATATCCCAAGGAAACTGACACTATGTGCTACCTATCAAATGATAAAGACACAATGTTTCCACAGATCCTGCTCTATCCATTATATTGTAACATTAGATGCTATACATAACAAAAAACATCCCTATTTTATATACAGACACTCTGCTGTCTACAAGATATTAATAAATTTAATATTGTAACTACTCTCTAATTACGTATCTGGATAAATGCAGTGTTCCTTCTTTATTCTTAATCCAGATACTTTTCACGTGTTACACAAAAATATGTTGAGAAAACCAGACACAGATAATAATTACTCACGCTAAAACGGTTTTATTGACCAACTTTCATATTCCCTTTGGTGTAAGTGTATCTAGTTTTTTAATCCAGATAGCCTCCTATTGGAGTAAGGTAATTGCAAACTCTCTGGTATAACATCTATCATATGTCCTTAGTCATGATAACTGAAAATCCTGGAAAAAGGACTGGGTTTGACCCATTCTCTATTTTGATATAACAAACTGGGATATTGAGTTAACAGGTTTATCAGAACTTAAAATTAAAGATACATTTGCTGGTTTGTGCTATGAAGGTTCTCATTCAACAGGTCATGGATATCTGTGGTATATCAATTAGATCAACTGGACTTGAAGTTTAGTTCTTGAAGAGGTTTCGCTAGTCATCCCACTGGCTTTCTTAATTCAGAATGACTTGTACAAGAATCTGTGGCAATTATGTACCCTGGAAAATCCCAATTAGCATATCACAGCCAGGTGTTAAGGGCGTGATTAGATAGTGGCTAAGAGGTGTTATAGGAACGCCCAGAGTAAGGTGTCAAAACAGCATTGTACATGGCAGACAGATGGGCGTTCCTATAACACCTGGCTGTGATATGCTAATTGGGATTTTCCAGGGTACATAATTGCCACAGATTCTTGTACAAGTCATTCTGAATTGAGAAAGCCAGTCGGATGACTAGCGAAACGTCTTCAAGAACTAAACTTCAAGTCCAGTTGATCTAATTGAATACAACAGATATTTTGCTGGTTTAAACAATATTACACCTGTGTCTGAGTTAAGAAAACCGAGTAATTTCATTCCTGAAGTTAATGCTGATGTACTTGATGTCTTCTATAATGTAGTAATGGGGGATGTGAAACAAATTTGTGATACTCCATCCAGGGGTCAGAATCTGTCCTATAAAGAAAAGGTTGCCCTTAAATCACTTAAACAAAATAGTGATATTATTATCAAACCCGCAGACAAGGGAGGGGCAACTGTAGTAATGGACTGAGCAGACTACCTGGAAGAAATATCGAGACAACTTAGTAATAGTGAACATTACCGATTATGTAATATAGACCCTACTAGGGAAGTTAAGAAGCAAGTGGATGTACTTGTAGAGGAGGCTTATTTATATAATATCATCACGCAGGCTGAAAGGGATTTCTTAATTACAGAATTTCCAAGAATCCCGGTTATGTATATCCTCCCTAAAATTCATAAGAGGTTAAATAAACCCCCCGGAAGACCCATTGTATCGGGCATTGGCTCAGTACTGGAACCACTTTCTAAGTATGTGGACCAAACACTGCAGCCACTGGCCATACAATTACAGACATGTGTCAGGGATACAAATGATCTTCTCCAGAAATTAAAGGGGCTGGATGTGCTACCAAGGAAAACTATCTTTGTAGGGATCGATATAGAGTCTCTATATACATCGATCCCACAAGAAGAAGGGATAGCATGTATTGAAGAGCTATTACTGACACAAGGGCTTCCTACATATAAGATTTGTTTTATTCTGGATTGCTTGTCGATGGTGCTACAAAAAATTACTTTAAATATGGCGACCAGTTTTACTGGCAATGCCAAGGCACATCGATGGGCGCTACGGTAGCGCCGTCGTTTGCTAATCTATTTGTAGCTAACCTTGAAACTGATGTTTTCCTTAATGATAAATACAAAAAGTTTATTTTATCCTATTTCCGCTTTGTGGACGATATTTTAATGTTATGGACTGGGTCAGAAGTAGACCTAAGTGAAATGATCATAAGTCCATGAAATTTACATACGTCCATTCACAAACGGAAATAAACTTTTTAGATGTACGGTTAATAATGGAGGATAACACAATCAGAACAGAACTGTATCGGAAAGATACAGATCGAAACAACTTGTTGTATGCAAAAAGCTTCCATAATCCCAAGGTCTTTTATGGCATACCTAGGAGCCAATTTATGAGAGCTAAACGCATATGCTCGACAGATCTGGGATATATGGAAGCAGCTGTTAATTTAACCAAAAGGTTCCTAGAGAGGGGATATAACCCCAATGTAGTACATTCAGCTAGGAAACAAGTTAACCGAATACAAAGAGAAGAATTATTACATCTAAAACTCGAGGAAAACTTATAAGACCAGTGTTGCCACCCAACACAGTGATAAGAGTAGACAGATTGAAAATACCATAAGAAAATAAGCGGCTATAATACAACAGGACCCTACCTATGGTAAACCTTTTCCTGAAGAATCAATGTTTTAGTTATAAGAAGGGTAGATCTATTAAGGGATACATTATGTCCATCAGACATTAAGACACAGGAACCCCAGAATAAAAGTATAAATAAAGAAGGGGGACAACCCATGTCTATCTTGCAATTGCTGCAACTCCATTTACGAGGAGAATATGTGAACCACCCCACAAAAGGACACAAAATCAGGATCAATACATACGCAACGTGTTTATCAACACACGTGATTTACCTGATAAAGTGCCCTTGTGGTAGGGGTTATGTGGGACAAAGAGTCGTAGCGGATTCAAGAGCATAAAAATGATATCCGGGACTTCACACCACAGGGACGCTACGACACTTCTGTCTCTAGACACTTCCATACTATGGGACACAGGTCGCCAACTGAGGTGGTGTATCCTAGAGAAGGTTAGGAAACCCACAAGAGGGGGGGATCTCACTAACCTATTACTAAGACAGGAGGCAATCTGGATAAAAAAAACTAGATACACTTACACGAAGGGGATGAATGAAAGTTGGTCAATAAAACCGTTTTTAGCGTGAGTAATTATTATCTGTGTTGGTTTTCTCAACAGATTTTGATGTGTACACGTGAAAAGTATCTGGATTAAGAATAAAGAAGGAACACTGCATGTTATCCAGATACGTAATTAGGAGTAGTTACAATATTAAATTTATTAATATCTTGTAGACAGACAGAAGTGTCTGTAATATAAAAATAGGGATGTTTTTGTATATGTATAGCATCTAATGTTACAATTAAATATAGGATAAGAGCAGGATGCTGTGGAAACATTGTGTCTTTATCATTTGATAGGGAGGCACATAGTGTGCAGTTCCTTGGGATATCTGTTGTATTCAATTAGATCAACTGGACTTGAAGTTTAGTTCTTGAAGACGTTTCGCTAGTCATCCGACTGGCTTTCTTAATTCAGAATGACTTACAATAATCTGTGGCAATTATGTACCTGGAAAATCCCAATTAGCATATCACAGCAGGTGTTAAGGGCGTGATTAGATAGTGGCTAAGAGGTGTTATAGGAACGCCAGAGTAAGGTGTCAAAACAGCATTGTACATGGCAGACAGATGGGCGTTCCTATAACTCTGGGCGTTCCTATAACACCTCTTAGCCACTATCTAATCACGCCCTTAACACCTGGCTGTGATATGCTAATTGGGATTTTCCAGGGTACATAATTGCCACAGATTCTGTACAAGTCATTTGAATTGAGAAAGCCAGTCGGATGACTAGCGAAACGTCTTCAAGAACTAAACTTCAAGTCCAGTTGATCTAATTGAATACAACAGATATACCATGACCTGGATGAATGAGAACCTTCATAAGCTTAGTTCCTTGGGATATTAAATAGAATACATGATATGTTTGTACATTTATGCATTTTATTCCGAGCACTTTATAATATAATATTTAATACTTGTTGGCACTTTAATATTTATGGATACACTAGTCCGTATATATGTGTAATTTTATAATATTGATGGATGCACTTTATTTACATATCTAGAATGCTACAATGTTGGCTGTATCTTAATGCACTTTAAACAATGTCTGAATCTTTGTTAGTTCACACAAAGGGTTAATATATTATGTGATTGTGATCCCGCCCATGATTGGGGAGGTGGTTATATAGTGAATAATGCACCCCCTACTGTAAATTATAAGGATATTAGAAGTCACCGAGGAGTTCCGTGACCATATAAAAGCACGAGGCCGCAGGCCAAGTGCCTTTTAACAGGGCGCGGAACTCCAAGGTGACTTCTAAATCCGAATATTTAACAGTAGGGGGTGTATTATTTAGTATAATCCACCCCCTCATTTGAGAACCATCCGGCCCTTGCCTTGCCCTCTCTCTCCCCGTGTCTCACTTCCCCCAGCTCCATTTACTTTCCTTTAGGTTTACACTGCTTACCCTCTTCTTCTCCCCTGCCTCACTTCCCCCACCTCCGTTTATATTCCCTTTAGGTTTACACTGCCTTACCCTCTTCTCTCCCCCTGCCTTACTTCCCCCACCTCCGTTTACTTTTCCCTTTAGGTTTAGTGTGTTAGCATTCAGTATCACTCAGTTACGCGGCTTCGGCACCACTGTGTATGGCGCGGCTCCACATCTTCCTTTTACATGTATTATAAGATTATTATTTACAGTTTGGCCACATAGGAATCCATGGAAGGGGTGGATTATATTGTTATAAGGTTCACTCAGTGTGAGTTTGTTCAGCTTGATAAAGGAACACAATCCCCGAAACATGTTGCTGTAATAAATATTGTGTTTTGCACAATTTGAGGGTCGTCTACATTTTTGCAATTTGATATATGATAGCCACAGAGGACGAGGTGGAGTAGAAGAGACCTTTGAAAGAAAGACAAATTGATGTGAGTAGCTACACTTGCTTGTTGGTGAATAGACAGACAGACATACATATATTCAGATAGACTGACAGGCAGAAATATCAAATAGGTAGATAGATATAGATACAGAGAGATATATACTGGAATATATAATTGAGCACACACTGGTAAATTAATATAATTGCCGCCACAAAGTGGTTAATTAAATATAATTTCTCCCACAAACTTGAAAAAAAATATTATTGCCCCAACAGACTGGAAAATAAATATAATTGCCCCCACACTTGGAACAAAAAATATTATTGCCGACCCAGTCTGGTAAATTAAAATAATTGCCCCCACAGACTGGTAAATAAAATAGTTGCCCCACAGACTGGTAAATTACATATAATGGGAGTCCAGCCCTTACCGTGCCACTAAATATTACAGCAGGTGCACTATTTTACATTTTTTTACACCATTATACTACACATCTGGAAATCTGTAAGAGAAACAATTCTAATTTAATAAAAGTCCTCCATCATGCACACCTTGTTTCCATACAGCCCCATTGTTCTGTGTACCCTGCAAACTATTATCATAAAACATGTGAAAAGGTTTCATCAACCTAGTCATTATTACCCTCTACAGAACTCTGTGCATATAAATACATGCTTAGAAAAGGCACTCTTCAATTTATGTTGCCTTTACTGTGTAATTTTAAATAACTATCCTCTACAAATAAAACAAATCTAAATGGCCATTACTACTTTGATGATTTATGTGAAAAAGAAATATTTGTTTAATTGCTATACTGAAATATCTTTTATCACAGTGTCTTCATAACTGAACAGAAAGGCAATGTTCTTATTTTTCCCGATTTAAAATTATGTTATTGTCACTCTATAGTGTGAAGCAAGCATATACAGAATAATAAATCAAAGCAAATGCATAGCTGCTCTCTATCTTTATAATTAAGCAAGTCTAATCATTTGATACTTTGATTTAAATGTGGCAGGAAACCCAATCTACTAACCTCAGACTTACTTTGATCTATGTAATATAATATAGTAACACATTTGTTTGGTAAAAAAAAATGTGTATAATAGTTTTGTAGCTGTGCAACAATAAAAAACAAATAATTGTTAAGTTAATATTTACACATAAAGGGCATGTTCATTGGGAAATAAAGTTATGGCTAAAGCAAAGATGTAAATTCCAAAACAAAACCACGTTACTCTTATTTTCCAAATATATTTGTAAAGCTTATTTTTTTCCCTTTTTGTGCCTCTTTCTCCTTTTATCTGTTCACATTGTAGGCACTGGTTCTGTGAGATTGCAGGACAAGATGATCGCTAATTCAGTAAGTCAGGAGACCTGTGCACGGGTGACATCATCTCGCAGCCATGTCATAAACTCATAAACTTCTTGCTGCTTTCTCTAATATAAACAACGCAAGAGGATGCAGTAACTGGTGAGAAAATCCCCCAGGTTATTATGCAGCTGCACACAATTTCATCAGGGACTGGTGTATGTGTGAGCGTGTGTAATAATGTATGTGGGATTATATATAGCAAAGTGTGTGCATGTATGTTTGTGTGAGCGTGTGTAGCAGTGTTCTGTCTGTATGGGACTGTGTGTGTGAGTCTGTATAGCAGTATGTGTAGCAAAGTGTAGATGTGTGTGGAGCAGTCTAAGTATGAGTGTGAAGCAAAATGCATGTAAGCATATTTATAAGTGTGTGTGCAGCTGGATGTGAGTGTACATGGCAGTGTACATCAATACTGGACATCTATAAGGTAACCTGGGTGGTGCCTGCCAGGTTGATATGTCCAGACAAGGATATATAGAACCAACAATAGCAGCTCCTAAAGAAAAAAATTTAAAAATCGTGAGAAGCTTTTCCAAGCAAACTTGAGTTTCACTAAGGCAACTGAAAATTTGAAAATGGAACATGTAAAAATTCACAAATAAACACAAATATATTTTTAAAGGGCACGTCCACCCCCAAAACTAAAAAGTATGAGCCTCTCTGTGTGTAATCCTGTGCCTACTACTTGGACAAGGAAGTAGCAGGCACAGGATACACTGTAGGGGATCCTCCTCAACCCTAAACTCCAGCTTGAAAACCTAAAAATCAGCACAGAAATAGATTTATCCGAACTTACAGGGTTATTCAATAAAAGTTCTTATAGTTTAAAAAGGTGCTAATTTTGCCCCAACCAATCAGATCTTATTTAACATTTGAAAGCTAACATCTGATTGGTTGGGGCAAAATTAGCACCATTTTAAACGATAAGAACTTTTATTGAATCTCCCTGTTGGTCCCTTGGCTCCCTCTACTGACAGGCTGCCTTGTCTGTGATTGGCTAACTTAAAGCCAATCACAGACGCGGCTGCCTGTCGGGCCCCTTCTGCGCTTTTGTTCCTGGAAGTTACAGAAGAGGTCGAGACTGAGAGAAAGAAGGTGGCTAAATCGATTTCTGTGCTGATTTTAAGGTTTTCAAGCTTGTGTTTAGGATTGGGGGGGTTGCCTACAGTGTATGAAATTTGAAATTTGGGGGTATAGATACTCTTAAAGGGGGTGTTTACGTAGATATAGCAAGACTAGTCAGCAAAACAATGTAGTACACAACAAGCAAAACCAAAAAAAAAAAATCTATCTGCCGTTTTTCTATTTCGGTACTTTAACACCAGCTATTAGCTGGTGTTTAAAGTGCCACAATAGAATACTGATTCTGCATATCACTTTGCTTGCTTCGACTGCGCGGTTAGCTTTCACGTTAGCCACTAACAGAGTTTAAGTCACGCTAACCGATATAACATTGATTTGCATGACTTAAACTCCAAAACAGGAGTGGCACACACATTTGTGCATCGCACTGCTAGTGTTTTAGGTCCTCACCCTGGCTACTTTTAAATGGGTCTAAAGGACGCTATAGTTTTCCTTAATTATAGCAAAACTATTTACAAACACAAAAAATGTGAAATTTTCAATCAAGATTTCAGTTGAAATAATAAGGAAAAACAAGTTATTTCTTTATTCTATGCTGCTACAAATAACAATAATATAAATATTATATAGAATAATAATATCAAACAGTGGATTGCTGTTTTCTTACAATGCAGTAACTTATTCTAAATGAGCTATACGCAGATATACAGAGACAATAGCAATAAAAGAAGTCCCCTCAAAGTCAAGTAGTAAATAGATATAAGTCCTGGTTTCAAAATAAAGGTATTGGTATTGTTTTAGAACTGCCGGTTTCGTAAATCTGTGGATCCAGCAGAATTTGCAACAATTACGAAATTTGGAACTTATTCAAAATTTGATCGAAATATCAAAAATCAGAATTTCAATTAGTTATGTTAAACAAAACTTGCCAGTTTATCTCTAGTAATAACATCAAGAGGTATACCATGCTCCAACATGCTCCATCATGCAATCCACAAACAGCCATTCTGTACTAGAGATGGCTGAAACTGCTAAAATCCGTTCCGCCAGTGGATTCGCGGATTTTCAAAAAAATCCGAAAATCCGCGCAAGAACCCATTAGAGTCAATGGGAGAAAAAAAATCCACACAGATCCGCCTATATATAAGGTAAAACAGCAATGGTAACTTACTGTAAATGGCTGTGGGACCTGGGAAATGGTCTGGGGAACACGTAGATTTTCGAATTTTCTTGGAATTTTCGAGTTTTCTTGGAATTTTCAAGTTTCCAAGGAATTTTCGAAAATTTTGCAAAAAATTATACAGTAACTTACTGTAAATGGCTCTGGGACCTCAGAAATGGTCTAGGGAACAGACCAATCTGATTGTAACCAATTCTGATTGAAAAAGAATCTTATTGGTTAGTATACAATCAGATTCTTTCTGAAAATTCTGATTGTAACTAATCAGAATAGGATTCTTTTAGAAAGTTCCCCAGACCATTTCCCAGGGCCCTTTACAGCAAGTTACTGTATAATTTTTACCAAATGTTTGAAAATTCTTTAAAAAATCGAATTTTCTAGAATATTCGAAATTTCTTGAATTTTCGAAATTTCCCGATTTTTCGAAAGTTTTCAAACGCAGTTCGGAAAAAATTTGGAAAACGGAATTCCGGAAAATCCGGAAGATCCGCAATTCGCGGATCTCAAAAATACGCAGCGGATCCGATTTCGGATCCGCGAACTGGCCATCTCTTTTCTGTACATGTGACACCTACATTTCCAGTGTTAACAACATTCTCAAACCAGAAATATTTCATGTTTTGTATCAATTTGTAGAAAGAGGCCATATTTATAAAGCCGCCGTATCGATTTTTAGTGATACCACGGGCTAGTTCATTTATGATCACGGTCGTAATTAATTAACCGCCATTCGATCATAGAATACCGTGTGGTAGTAAACTACCGCAATGGTATTTTAGGGGGATTGTAAATCTACGATTTTGTTATCGTAAATTTACGATTGTTAAACCTATCGTTAACCTCCAATCGGTTTAATGATTGTAAATTTACAATACCGATCGTTAAAGTCACGATATAGCTAAAAAGCAATACTGCGGCTTTAGAAATATGGCCCAGAGTGAGGTGCCAAATCTAAAAGGATCCCATAAGGTTGTGTTTTAAACCTGTTATTGTATACTATTTTTACATATGATTGTCAAGCCCGATATGTCTCAAATAGAATAATCAAATCTGCAAGATGATACCACTATCATAGGACTAATTTAAAATAATGAGGAGAGGGCTTATCGGGAGGAAGTGAAGAGTTTGGTCAGGTGGGGGGATCAGAATAATTTATTTTTAAATATTGGTAAAACAGGAAATGGTCATAGATTAGAAGTGGGAAGGGGACCACTCACTGTCCATTATTTATAAATCTAGAGGAGGTAGAGAGGGTTTCTAGTTTTAAATTTTTAGGGGTTGTTTTAACGGAAAAGCTTTTATGGGAGGAAAATATTTTATGCATAGTGAAGAAGGCACAACAACGGTTTTATTTTTTGCGTCAATTAAGTAGACTTGATCTCCCAAAGTCTGTGATGATAAATTTCTACAGAGAGTATCATGACATACTGTTTGTTAGCATGGTACAATAGTTGCACTGTGGCAGAGAGAAATCTTGTAAAGAGTTATTAGGATAGCCCAGAGTATCATAGGCTGCGAATTGCCAATATTAGAAGAGATATACAAATCCATTGTGGTAGGAAAATTGCAGCTATTAGAGGAGATGCTACTCATCCAAGCCATTCTCTTTTTACTTTTTTACCATCTGGAAGAGCAATGAGTTCTATTCTTGCACGGACAACCAGGTTTAAAAATAGTTTTTTTTCCCCACGGCTAGAAGACTATTTAATACTGCATTCTATTGAATAGTACTATTAGGGGATAAGGAGATATGGGGCCATATTTGTAAACCTGCAGTATTGCTTTTTAGCGATACTGCGGGTTAGTTAATTCCCGATCACGATTTTAAATGTGCGATCGTAGATTTACGACCGAACATTCGTTAATTAGCAAACATTCATTCATAGAATAGTGTACGATAGTGAAATACTGCAATGGTATTCTATGGCGATCGCAAATCTACGATTTCGTTATCGTAGATTTACGATCGGTATTGTAAATTTATGATCGGTATCCTAAATTTACAATCATTAAACTGATCGTTAATCTCCAATCAGTTGAATAATCAATCTGTCTCTCATTCCACCAGTTTTTAGAGACATTCCATGCTCTATAGTAGGATCTAGATGTTGTGCCAGAAGTGCACTTATCACAGCTTCAGATAAACCTTTTTTCTTTAGTGTCTCCCTTTCATCAGCCAGGCTGTCAAGGCCAAATTCTCTATCCTGTGATGTTTCACTATACCTTGAGTCAACAGGTGTTGTAGTGTCAGCTTCCTCGGCTTGGAGATTGCTAATACCAGGGCTTCTGGAAACCATGGTCTCCTGGGCCACCATGGGAGAATGGCAATGACTTTGGCTTCATCTTGTTTGATTTTCCTCAGAACTTTCGCAGTTAGAGGAAAAGGCGGGAATATGTAGGATAGGCTGAAAGTCCACGGAATTGAAAAGGCATCCACATATGTTCCTCTCGTAGTCTGATATCTGGGAAAAAATTTCATCTGTTGGGTATTGGCAGATCGATTTGGGGATGTCTCCATAGTTTCTGTAATTTTTTGAAAATCTGGGGATTCCACTTCCCATTCCCAAGGACTGATCTTGTTCCAACTGAGACGATCTCCTGGAACCTAGATGGCCGATATGTCTAAAAGATTGTTCTCTGCTCAGTTTAGCAGTCTTTCTGCTACTTCCCACAGCAATCTGCTCCAAGTCCCTCCTTTTTCCTGGCATAGGGTAATACTATCTAATTGTCTGAATGAAGCATTGCTATTTTTTATACTTCTATAGGGAGATCAATGTTAGATACACCGCCTGTAATTCTCTGTGGTTCGATGAATATTTTTTCTCTTTCCTTGGCCAGACCCTTTGTACCATGTGTTGCAAATAATTAGCCCCCCAGCCCTCTTGGCTGGCATCCGTGGTGACATGAACCCAGGTGGGAGCAGCCAATAGAATGGGTAGAAATTGTATTTTGTTTATCCACCAATTCAGAGATCTGATTGTGGATTTGTATAGCAGAATATTCTGGAACTTTTCAAGACCTGTTCTACTGCTGTAGGAAATTCTGTTGTAAAGATCTGATATGAACCACGGCCCACTTGATCATATCTATAGTTGATATCAACTTTTCCAGGACCTGTTGGCACATTTATGCAGTAGTCACTGGATGATCTATCAGACTCTTTATCTGTATGACAATACTCTCTTGTTTTTCCAGCGGAAATGACACCTGGAACAACTTGGTACATATGAGTGCCCCTAGAAATATCAGCTGTTAGGCTGGGTTCATCTGAGATTTCTCCCTGTTCAGAAGCCAACTGTGTTCTTGCAAGGTTGCTAGAACTCTGTTGACATTTCTCGTCAATGTTGCGGGGTCTGGAACCCTTACAAGGATGTAGTTTAAGTAGGCATACAGGTGTATACCTTGAAGATGTAGCTGGGCTATGATGGGAATCAGTATCTTCGTGAAAACACTCTGGGTGCTGAGGCTAGCCCAAAGAGCGGTGTATTGAAAATGAATCCCAACATCTGAAATCTCAGATATTTCCGATGTCCTGGGAATATCACAACGTTTAGATATGCGTTGATCTTTCAGCGTGATACTGTCTTCTACAGGGAGAGCCTATCTACCTGATTAACTATACACTTCCTACTGGTCCACACGAGGGACAGGTAAGACTGAGGCAGAGAGGGAGGGACATCATTCAAATACACTTCCTGTCCCTCCACAATGTGAAGGAACAGGAAATACTGTATACTGCATAGTATCAGTGTATTGCACCATGATTGTATATATTTATGACCATAAATATACTGTATACAATCCCAATAGTAAACTGACGATTATTATTTATTTGGCTTGAAGAGACAAATTCCTGTTCTAACTATTTTATCTTCTTCTTCGCTTTTGTTCTTCCCCTTTTTTGGACTGTATCTCCCCCCAGGGTTTTCGAGCTAGACACACGAAATTCAGTACAGACATGAGGGACACAAAGGAGACGTGTGCTGTCTTCTAGCTAAGAAATGCATTAAAAGGGTTTACATGTTCTGAATTTCAGGCCATTTTTCCCCATTGACTATAACAGGTCCAATCCTTAAAGGGTAACTGTGATCTCAAATTCTTCCAAACTAGTAAGAATTATATAAAAAGCCTTCCATTGTACCTTCAAAATAAAACCTAAATCACATCTCTAGATACAATTTGTGAGAAGTTATTGCTGGAAAGGTTCATCAATGTAACTTCCTGCTTGAACTCTTCCTGTTTTTAGCCATGTGACCAGCTTGTAGTCATGTGACCAGCCTCAGCCCACATCAATAGGCTCCCCTTCTTAACTGTAAATTTTTTCTTCAGGTACTTCCTGATTTCCCCAGCGTTAAGTCTTAACTGAGCATGCTTCTCCCCTGGGGGAAAGGGGCCGGCAGAGGTCAGGTGATGTCACTTAACTTACTGGAAGCCAGAGATGTGATTGTTGGCTTCTGTGTAAAGGAAATACTACAGGCTTTCATTCAACCCTAACTTGTTTTGAGACCACAGTTGGGGGATTCAGGGTCATCAGATCAAATCAAATCTCAACTGTTGCTTTCTTTGTGTAATGCACCTGGGTATAGGGCTACACTAACTACACATTGTGGCTCTCTGACACAAACACACAAACATGCACAATTACAAAAAACAACACACAACTACAAAAAATGTCCTAAAATGTATACAATAAAAGCACAAACATAAATATATGTAAAGTACAATGTATGGTTTATGTATTTAGAAATAATAGTTAATAATTGATAATAATAGTTGATAGTTGAACAAGGCAACACAAACCCTAAATTTTTTTTTTAAGTATATGAATAGTAAGAGGACTAAAAATGTGGGTCCATTAATTAATGGGGATAAGTTAGTTACGGAGGATAGCGATGAAAAAAAAGACATTTGCTTTATCTGTATAAAGATCCAAGTACAGATACAGTATAGAGGGTCCAAGTACAGATATCAGAGTATATTAGCAATAATGGTATAAATGATGCAAGTGCACTTTGGTTAACAGAGGATATGGTTCAGAATCAACTAAATAAGATTAATAGTAATATTAAAAAATACATCTTCGTGTCCTTAGGGAGCTAAGTTCAGTTTATCTAGACCATTGTTTCTTATTTTTGCAGATTTCCTCATGTCCAGATGTGTGCCTCTCGATTGGAAAAAAACTGATGTTATTCCAATATTCACAGCCAGGTAAGTTAACCTTTAGGGGAAGCTACTGGAAAGTTTGATAAAGGAACATATTCTAGCTTATGTTTCAAGGACTGTAGTAATCCGCATGAATTTAGACGGAATATATCTTGTCAAACTAACTTGCTTGGCTTTTATGAGGAAGTGAGTAGAAATTTAGACTCTGGCATAGCAGTAGATGTAGTATACTTGGATTTTGCTAAGGCTTTTGATATAGTCCCCCATAGGTGACTAATATATACATTAGTATAAGCCCAAGGTATGTTGGGCTGAGGTGGCACATTTAAACATGGATAGAAAATTGGTTGATGGGTAGGATGCAGACAGTAGTTGTTAATGGGGCTTTCTCAATATGGACTAAAATTCTAAGAGTGGAGTGCCATAGGGTTCTGTGCTGGGGCCACTTCTATTTAATATGTTTATTAATAACTACCATTAAAAGCTACAATTAAATGCCAACCATTAAAAGCTACAGAGGTTGTGCAATCATTGCAGGTGGATCTAGACAGTTTGTGTTGCTAAATAGGCAGGTGAGATACAATGTTGATAAATGTAAGGTGATACATTTTGGACTTGTACTACTTATACTATAAATGACACTGTGTTAAGTGAATGCCTGTTGGAAAAGGATTTTGGCGTTTTGGTGGATAACAAACGTATATCTAGCAAGCAGGTCCAGGCAGCAATAGTTAGAGCCAGCAAGATATTGTCTTGTATAAAGGGAGGTATGGATTCAAGGGAGAAAAACATTATTCTCCCTCTTTACAAAGCATTGGTAGGGCCTAATTTGGAATATGCAGTGCAGTTTTGGAATCCTGTGTACAAAAAGGACATCTTGGAAATAGAAAGGGTTCAGAGTAGGGCAAATAAAATAATAAAGGGATTGGGGGAACTGGAATATGAAGACAGATTGGATTATGTACAATTATGTACACAAGAGAAAAGGCACTTGCTTTGGGATATGGTTACCATGTATAAATACATTAACAGGCCATAGAGTAAACTATCTGAGGCATTTTCACCAATAGAACATGTTAAAGGACACGTGGACATCCCTTAGACTTGAAGAAAAGAAGTTTAGTCTTTAAGTTCGGAAAGGGTTTTTCACTGTAAGAAAGGTAAAACTATGGAACTGTCTTCCATTAGACGTGGTGATGGCAGGTTCATTGGATAGTTTTAAAAAAAAGGCTGGATGAGTTTCTAAAAACAAGGAATGTTGCATGTTACTGGTACTGATACATAAAGTGGAGTACATTGCCACTTGGATTGCCACTTGGAGTCACAAAGGATTTTTTCCCCCCTTCTGGTTTATGGTAAGGTTTATTGCCTTCCTCTGGATCAACAGTTAGGCAGGAAATGTGTGTATTTCTGGACATATGTCTTTATTCAACCTCAAATACTATACTATGTACTGAGGGCCAATATCTGCTAATTCTGTCTTAAAGCCACATTAACCAATGTACCAAGGGTTAACGCAGTTTTAAGACAAAAGTTGCCACAGTGTGCAAAAACTTGGTATCACAACCAATGTAACGAGCCAATAGCATCTCTTTAGGATGGAATTTTTAATGCCAGCAAACAGCTTTCGGTGAAAATTCATAATGGGTTAACCCCATTCTCTATGCACAGCGGCTCTCGGTACTTAACCCTATTCATTTTATAGCAGGGATGTCTATCCTGTGGTCCTACTATGTTAGCAAACTAAAACTACAGCACATCATTCCTCTTGTCATCTACTGTTGGTGAATGCCGAGAGTTGTAGTTTTCTTTACAAACAAAAAAACATACCCGCTAACAACCACACAGACAAAAGTACACACACCTACTGATACACGCTCACAAGTCAACTTACATTCCATTTCCATGCTAACCAGATCTAAACCATCAAAAATGATTGATGGTATAACATTCTACATATTTGAACGGCAGAATTTTACACTAAAAATAAATTCTATTATTTCTTTTAAATAGTTGGACAATATAGATGGAATAGGTCTTCCTATACACAAAAGCAACTTCTTATACCAAGCACCACTACCCCCACCCCCAAATGAATAAATAGATAATTAAATATGTGCGGTATATTGACATTTATTGTAAAAATAGCATATATTCTCTTCTTGGTGTTATACATATTTTCTTTTGTAGAGTTGGGGATTCTAAAGTTTCATACACATGTGCAATCACTGGGGGCCGACCTGCGATGCACAATGTGTATGGGCGTCTGTTTCGGCTGGCAATAGTACCCTGTATGGGTGCTTCATCACTTCACCGACTAAAAGAACTGAGTTCTTTTTCCCTGGTCACTGACTATTTCTGCAATTGAATTAGGCTGAGGAAACTGTGAATGGATAATTACATTTCTAAACTAGACAGAAAGCACATTATTTTGGTTTCACAAGGGACAGCTCCCTGGATTGTATAATGCAAATGTAATAAGAATACTAAAATACTTTAAATTCTAGACGTGAAAACAATTCTATTAATGTAGGCATTGAAAGTATCTCATTTAAACATAAAAGCCTCAAGTGTGGCCTTTTACATACAAGTAAATTTATGCCAGACACTCCTGCCGATAGTCAGTCAGTTGAAGATTCTATTGCAGGATCGGCTGTAATTTACAAACATGTCTGATTGCTCACTGACTGATTCTGCCTAAAAACCGGATGGAAGCAACTGGACAAATATAACAGCTTATATCTTAGTCCAATTGACCACTTAAAATAAGATTATTAATGTAGCTCAGTAGACATGTAAACAGTGAAGCAGACATTCAATTAGCTAACGAGGTTAATTAGAAGCAATTGCTTCTTACCCCTGTGTTGCTTTACAAACAAAGAAAAGGTAAAATAACTGTTGCACAGTTATTATCACCATAACAGCGAATTGATTTCATGACACACAATAAAGAAATGATACAGGCTTTAAGGTTTCTATACACAGGGCCGATATTACAATCAAAGTGACATGCGAGTAGACGTTTCCATTGATTGGCCCAAAAAATTCTACATTTTCCTGATCTTACTATGCGACATTAGATCATAATATCAATCGTAGTTATGATTAAGATGACCAGTTAAATAATCTGAAGTTCCGATTTAATGTAAATGTAATGTAACCTCACAATAGACAATATATGACAATAATCGGCAAACAAATTGAACGTGGAACAATATGTATGGTACATCTACATACAATTAACTTTGTACATTCGTCTGTACTGGTCGGTGTTATGATCGCAATTACAATCACAATAACCTTTTGCCGTGTATGGCCACCTTTAGGTTTTCAGGTATACAGTTACCTGAGTTTTTTCATTTTGGTAATTAAGTTCATGTTTAGCATTGTTATATTAGATTAGTATGCTGAGCTTGGTCGTTCTCACTGGGAGAAAAGCATGTGATTGTGCTGTTGGATTTATATAGGTCTGTCTGTATCTCCCGTTGTCTATATCTTTCTGTCTGTCTCTCTTTATATGTCTATCTTTTTCTGTCTCCGTCTGTCATCTTATCTCTTTCTCTGCCTATCACTCTATCCATTAGTATATCTCAGTTTGTCAGTGTCTATTTGATTTTTTTTTATCAGGATACCTGTTAACAAGACTCATCCTTTATGCCACTGCTATTCTGCGAACAGTGCAGTATTAACAAATGGGCAAAATTACCTTTTAATCTAATACTTGTTTAAAGGGCATTGACTTTTTAATTTTAAGTGTGGTCTATTGCAATGTTGGACCTTTAAATAAAAAACGGTGACACTTTTATTTTTATACTACCCTTGCAGAATCTAACTTTTCCTTCTGTTCTGGCTGCTCCTTGCTTCTCTTCGGTAATCTTGTTCTTTGCCCTGCCCCTACAAGCCTTGCAGGATGTAAATCTCGGGCAGTCTGTCAGGCAAATGTGCGCGTATGTTACATCACCAAACGTGGCCGGTATAAGCAAGCTTATTCTCGTGCCTTTCTCGCACAATATTAGGGGGAGAGGAGGTGAGCACAAGACTGCTCTGGTGGCTGGGCATTACACTGAAAGTAAAGCTGTATAGTCTTTGAAATGTGGTCCTATTTCTGTAAAGATCATACATAGGGCAAGCCAATTAAAGGAAACTACATTTTTTGTGAAACTTATACGAAAGCTTTTCTCCCCAGAACATTGTAAGATACTAATAAGTTGCATTTTCATATATGTTGAAAGTAGATTCTGTTGTTGCTCTTAGAATTCAAGGCCCATGTAGGGTTCAAAGAGCCTTGTGAGCATGTGCTCCCATTGGCCACGCCCCCTTACCCCATTATTAACTGTCTCTATGCACACATTTTCTGTAAATATCTTCACAATAATATATAAGACCCTGATAAGACCTTGCTACACTGCAATTTACTTTCCTTCCATCATAAATTGGAACAACACTGTCATGTAGTCAGCTCATTTTACCACCCTTTTTCTTTTCTTCCATTCTGTTACTAGCAATAGATAACATTTCTAAATGTGCCTATTTTTCTTGTATTAAAGCTGGTAGCTTAGTGGACTAATGCTTTAACTTTTAGAAACACACAGCCTATGAAAATAATGTTAAGTGTACTGTGTACTTAAACTTTCACCAAAACAAAGAGGTAAATTATGAAAAAAATTGCAGTCTGCCAGTAAGTAATTACTGTAACTAAAGTGACCTTACCGCCAGGGGTGCTCCTAGGGTTTTAGGCACCTGAAAAATTGTTGAATGGCGCCTTTTTGAATGCCAGAACCACCTTTCCTATTCTTCTTTGCGACTGACATGATTTTGAGATCTCATGTGAGTCGCAAAGTAGAGCGGGAAAGGCGGTTCCGGTAGGATTGGTCTAATGTTGTGGGATTGCTCATTCATCTAAGTAAAATTCATCCTAATGTATGGCCACCTAAAGTCTGCATGACCAATCAGGTGTGCCAGAATGCCCTGATTGACAGAGAGTCCAACAATTGCCACTGCTTACTGCTCCTTGAAATTGCTTCCACTCAGTCAGGTAAAGTAGTGCCTGTGAATACAGGAATAAAAAAAAATCTAACAAGCTGACACCTTTCTGGTTTCACCAGGTTCGAGTGCCATGAGCATCTGTTTCTACTCGCTTCATGGTAGGAGCGGACCTGCCTACTGATCATAAGGGCAAATTAAAGATCCTCCTTGACTTACAGACATATCCGAATGCTCAGACTGACCTATTTTGCCTCAAAATTGATAAGGTTGGAAATTGAGGCCAATATTTTAGCTTGATTGACCAAGTATCGGTCCAGCAGTTTGAATATATAGGATTTTTTAGATTATACAATTCATACATGGGGTCAAATAAATAAAATGGTTTATGCTTCCCTGCCAGAGACTTCTTTATAAAGTAAAAATACCAGGATTTTTTTTTTTAAAGATCAGATTTTTTAAGTTAATAGATGATTACGAGAGTACGAGCGCAAGAAGTTTATCTATTTAAATATAAGTCTATATATGTATGTTTGTATGTATGTTCCAGAAAAAAAGCATGGACAATTTTCATGAGACTTGGTATACTTATGTTTAAGGACAAGGAAAAAAGCATAGACTACTTTACAACTTTTAAAAATGCATCCGAACCCTTTTTCCAACATTTTTTAAATTAATTAACCTGTGTGCTGCCATCTGGTGGTGAATCAAGTAATCACCTAAGTTAATTGCACACCTTCCAAATGTCAGATTGTTCAGGGCAGTACAATGCTTTACTTCATTTTGTACTGTTGTTGTTGTGATAGGAGACTATTGCTCTGATGTTGCACCCCATTGTTAAAGGGGAAGTTGATGCGATAAGCGTTATTTGGTGTAATATGCGTTAAAGGGGAGTTGGTGTGGCAGACGTTAAAGGGGAAGTTGGTGTGGTACGCATTAAAGAGGCAGTTGGTGTGGTAGGCATTAGAGGGTAAGCTGTGTGGTACAGGTTACAGGGGAAATTGGTGTAATAGGGGTTAAAGGGTAAGTTGGTGTGTTACGTGTTACAGGGTAAGTTGGTGTGGTATGTGTTATAGGGGAAGTTGGTGAGATGCCTTACAGGGGATGTTGGTGTGGTACACATTACAGGGGAAGTTGGTGTGCTATGCTTTAAAGTATATCATATCAACTCGCATTAATTTATTTTTAGGGTAAATACCAAAACATAATTTTCCCTAAAATTTGGACATTTTGCAATATCCCCTTAATAGTGACTATTTTCCACTACATTTAAGAGTACTGCATCAACCAAAATTAATTATTGACACACAATGTCCTCCAGAAAACACAATTCAGATGCTTCACTCACATAAAATGAATACTTGCAAAACTAAATGACACATGCAAAAGAAAAACACTGCTGATCCAGTCCTTTCCAGTCCACGTTTTACTTTAAAGGGCATGTCCACCCACAAAACTATAATTTAACCCACTACTGGCCCCACTGTGTAGTGTAATAAAATCCTTACCTTATATCCCAACTCCAAATGGCTGCCCTGCTATGCCCCTCCAAAGTCCAGAAAACTAGTCACCAGGAGCCTGGCAGAGTCCATATAGGACTATGCCTCCTGTCTCTCCTAAGGAAGAATTTTGCCATGTGCACTGCAGCCCTCCCCCTGCTACCTCTCTACCCATTTTGCTCTCCCACCAGTTTTTACAGAAACTCCCCTGAACTCTACTTACCTCTATCCTCCGGCATTCTCCACTGCCGGCATTCTCCACTGTCCGTGATTGGCTGCCTCTCAGCCAATCGCAGGCGTGGCTGCCGGTCCGGCCCCATGCTTGCAGTTTTATGCAAGCAGAGGGCCAGGACAGTACGCCAGACGAAACAGGTAAGGTAAGTAATGATCGGGGGAGTTTCTGAAAAAACTATTATAGTGGTTGGGGTTGGGGGAGGAAGACCTACAGTATATCAAAAAGCCTAAAAAGTGGTGGACATGCTCTTTAAGTGTAATATACAGATAGCAGGGAAGTCCTGACTAATTGAACAAATGAGATTCACCTCAAGCAAGTCCTTAGCACTCCAGTTCATTACCCATTGTAGTCAACCCTCCAGTTCATTAGCCAGTGTTATCAGCCCTCCAGTTCATTAGCCAGTGTTGTCAGCCCTCCAGTTCATTAGATAAAATATTTGGTGTAGCATATGATGACACTGAACTTCAGAACTACAGAAATCAAGAGCTTTATTGGTGAAGAAACATGTGTGCTACATGCTTCAGACTATAGTCCTTTCTCAAGCAAGTGCTTGTAGTACACATGTTTCTTCACCAATAAAGTTCTTGATTTCTACACAGCTGTAATTCTGTGTCATTGTATGCTACACCAAGTATTTTGTATATAGATCATGTCATCCAGAGCGGTGGAGATTGGAAGAGTGTAGCTTACTTGAATTCTCCGCTTTTGTTCTTGGATGCCCTAACCTGCTACAGCCCTCCAGTTCATTAGCCAGTGTTGTCAGACCCTCAATACATTAGCCAGTATTGTTAGTGCTCCGGTTTATTAGTATGTTATTGTAATCTTAAAGGAATGGGAGGTAAGGGAGCTATGTCTTACCTCCCATTCTTCAACATTAGCCAGTGGTGGACTTCTTAGAGAATGGGTAATAACCCCAAGATCCCCACACAGCACTATATCCTTGTAGCCAGGGGCACTTCTAGGGTTTTTGGCACTGAAGTCAAACTTTGTAAAAAGGCACTTCCAACATCTATTAGGTGGCGTGTGTAGAGTGCCACTGCCACGGTGAGGTGGGAGTGGATTCTGGTTGTGAGTGTGGCTACCGGTTATGGCTTAACACTTGGTAAATTAAAATTTTACAAGGGGGCACAGGCACAATCTGAATGAAGATTGCAGTTCAGTTACACTGGACCACTAGAGAAGTTCTAGTATTCACAAATACTACAGTAAACCATGTTCAGTTTAACACCTTTACTATAGCAGGAAGTGAACTTGCGATCAGTGCTGTTCGCAAGTTCACTTCCTTCACCAGACCACCAGTTTGGGGGAATACCAGGGGAGGTCCCAGCATCAGAGGAAGTCTTCTGGAACTCCCTTACCACTGCGGATCTGCAGGGGGAAAGGATCCTAGCACTAAAGCACTACAGATCCTGGGATCAGTGATCCCCACATACGTTTTAGGCGAAACCGAAGGGGGATCGAGGGAGCACTTAAATGGTGCCCCCAAGCACTCCCAACACACGCAATATATACATATTTTTTAAGAGGGCAGGTTTTTTTTCTCGACCGCCTTTCCCTTTATCCTAGAGGTGGCGCCTGAGACAAATGTCTGACTCATTAGAGAAGTGGCCCTGCTTGTAGCTATAAATGAAATATTATCCCAATAGGCAAACCTCTCACAGTCTAAATGCAATATCCAAAATCAACAATATACACATCACATATTAGAAAAAAAGCACACCGATTTATTAATCAAAACACCCCTTTAAAAACATGGGCATCCCCGAGGTCAAATCCCCCTACTCTAAAATATCCTGATCCAATACCCTCCTAGGCTGTACCTTATATGTGAAAAACAGGTGTATAAATAACACACTGGCTTATCGATAACTTTCAATTCAACACCGGCAACCAAAGTAAGCATCCAGTAAAGCTTGTTCACTATTCGCTGTTTTCCATGGGACATCCGCTGTATTTAGTCACATTCAATACAGCCAAGAAAAAGTGGTGCTAACCTACAAATACAGGACTTATATTGCGTTAAATGATCAGCTGGATCGTACAGCCATTAATCACAGTCTTTGAAACTCATCACCCTGCAAGCCTTCTCCGAACTGGGTTCCGAGTCTTTCATATCCACTCGGTCGGCATATCAGCCCAATTCAAGAGCAATCTTCACCCGGTGTGTTCACTCAGCAGCCCCCGCTATTGTTCCAAATGATACACCTCCTGTACCATACAACTCTGAGGTCACGTCAACCGACATACGTTTCACCTAAAAAAAAACTCTCAGCTTCATCAGGGTCTAGCGTTCCTGCCTCCTGTTAATTTTATTAAAGTATTATTTTTCAATTAATGCAAAATGGAATCTCACACTATTTGACTTAACTAATCCTTTAACCCCATCATAAAATATTGCAGGTAATAATGTAAAATGTGAATAATGATCTTTTAAATGGGTGTAACCTAAACAAAGTAGGGGTCTGCCACATCTCTTCTCCTGGTGTGTTCCAATTGTTGTGAGGTAGGGTACTTTGTGATGAGATCTGGCCTAGAATTCTGCATTGTGTCGGGCATCCAAGGTTTACCAGATTTGTGGTTTGAAAGCTACGGGTCTGTTGAATTTCAGATTCAGGTTTGGGTTGAATCTTTAGAAAAATCGGGCAACGATTGCATAAAGTTTATGTTCTTAGGTTTTGTTCACTTTTAAGTGAAGACAGTTCTGTAGATCAGACTTTAAATGCAATCATCAGATAAATAATTTATGTTAAATCAGCCAAGATCAAAGCCTCAGCAATGTAAAGGACTTTGGGGAAATCTAAATGTTAATTTCTACTTGTAATCTCTATCTTGTGATAATCCAGGTTTTTTTCAATGTTTCTGTTGAAATTTAAGGTTTGTTTTTAATGTAGAATTTAATTTTCATGAAACATATGTGGGCCTACAGTTCTAAGTTACTTTTACATGAGTACTTTTGATCAGCTAAGAAATCTGTCCTTTACTACTGGACCAATCTGCATGAGTAAGCATAATTATTTATTCTGCATCACCATGGTACATTGAAATGTTGGGATGTTTTGTCAGTGTTTGATCATAATGCAATGTCTTTTTAGGGGATTGTGTATAAGAGATACTGCACACCAGAGTTGTTGCTTATATTAACAGCGCTTTATCAGAGCTCTGCAAGAAGTGCATCTTTCCATTGTTCAGGCATCATACTGAGGGACCCAGATATCAAGCAAATCATCCATGCTTAGTTGTATGGGATACAGGCAAACCCCAGGAGTGATAACTTATTAGGAGGATTCAATAAAAATGCTGCTAATTTTGCCCCAACCAATCAGATGTTAGCTTTCAAATGTTAAATAAGATCTGATTGGTTGGGGCAAAATTAGAACAATAAGAACTTTTGTTGAATTTCCCTGCTAGGCACTTTTAGTGTCAGATTAGAGGCAGTTTAATTGCCCTTTAAGTTTAGGTGATTCACAATATAATTAGGGCATGAATCTCTATATTTTAATTATCTAAAAATGTACATTCGTTCTCCTTTTCCTAAGCTTTTCTTTAGCTGGTATACATTTCCAGTCAATTAAACATTTAAGAGTAATGGTGGTTTCAACAAAATGCTCTCTATTGAATAGAGCCCTCTCATACCTTTTAAACAAACCTAGGATGATGTCTCTATCTTCGAACCCAGTGTTTAATTTGCAGACACTCTTAGTTACCTTTTACAATCATCTTTGTATAATTATCTCCAGTACAGTGTTGCATGTAAGCCTGTGCCTTAATAACATTTCTTTTGATGACCATTTTGTTGGTCTTAAACCAACCATAAATGCTTGCCTAGAACCTGCTGGACCAACTTACTATTATATAAAGCAGCAAGTGATTAAAAGATAAGTAACGTGGAACTCTTGACATTATGACCAAAATAATGATAGTGGACTCTTAGTTCAAATAGTTGTGTGTTACAGATCTCTAAATAGCTGTTCAGCTCTAAGAAAGATGTTAACTGGATTTTAAAAAGCTGTTAAATTACATGCAAATGAGCTCATTACAGCAACATGAAATTCATTCTGATTTTTTCTGAGGTCTATTAAGGATCATGCTGGGATGTAGGGAAACAATACGTTAAATCTAACCTTACTTCAAGGCAGATTAGGAAATTGGAATTCTGTCCCACAGTCGAGATGAATTTTAGTGTTGTTTAAATACCACTGCAAAATTTTCAGTCGATACATTATGAGGATGTTTTCGTATTCTTAGCTTAGATTCTATTGAGTATAGTTGTAACACTTGCTGCATACCATGTCTACAGTAAATGCCTTTAGACATGGTTATATCAACACAGCCCTTTGATTTCATTGGTCTTAATTTATTAAAGGTAAATAACATGGGTGTGGAAAAATCACCTGAATGCTTCTGAACATTTGATTATAAACAATATTTCCAAATATAAATATTATGAACAATGGCATTTTAAATAAACTGTAAACAAAGTTGTGATAGAAATAATTCCTTCCATCTCCTGCTGAGACTAGGTGAACTGATCCTCTGTATGTAGCCCGAGGTTTGCATTCTACAGTCACAAAGGCTAAATAGAGGACAGACATTGACAGACATTGTGGAGAGTATGGTTGCAACAAGGGGCATCGGCAGAAAAGGCACAAGGACCAAGCGCATCACCACAACAGAGTCGCAATGACTTTCAGAAATGAGCATGGCAAATGGAAAAGTTGAAATTACAAGTTCTGAATTTTATGAAATGTCACCCATTTCATTTATGTCTGCTTCACTGCCTTAACCACTGTAAGAAATGGGGCACCATTTACAGGTATTCTGAATTGGTTTTCTCTGTGGCTAGTGAGATGGCTGGTGGAAGACCGGCAGACAGTGGATAGAGGAGGGCTGGCATATTGGCTGGTGGAGGGGTAGCAGATACAGGCCTGTGGAGGGCTTACACTGGCTGGTGGAGGGCTGACATACATTGGCTGGTGGAGGGCCAACATACACTTGCTGGTGGGGGGCTGACATACGGAAGAACAGCAGAGGGAGCCGAGAGAACGAAGGCAGGTATGTATCTTTTGGGGACGATTTTTGCAAATTATACCTAGCGTGCAGGGTGGGGGGTTTCCCTTAACGTACCCATTTAAAAATTTGGCCTCTGTCGCAAGACTGTGGTAAAAGGGATCTGGATGGAAAGGAGGGGGGAGTAGGAGAGAGAGCTCCTACTATTCACTTTTCTTGACTTTCAGGCCATGCAGGACAAACATAAGGAGCAGAAGAGAAAGGTAAGTATCTTTAAACACTACACAGTGGGGGAAATTTTAGTTGAGGGTGGACATGTCCATTAATACAGTTTTGAAGTAGTTATGTGGTAACTACAAGCTAAACCCTTTGTAGTGCAGTCCTAGATTTATGACTTGTTGCTGCTGGCAGACATGGTATATCACGGTATACCGGCAATTGTGTGTTATCACAGCACTCTTTAATGTAATGCACTAACAGGCACAGGGCAGCTTGTTAAAACCCAAAAATTGCTGATGTTTCCTGCACCAATTGATAAAAGGATTTTTACCTCCATGTACCTCCTTAATGAAGGCATGCAGATGAGGGGAATTTTCAAGTTTAATTATTAGAAAAACTTGTGTTCTAGCTATAACCAAGAGTATAAAGGACAGTTGTGCAGAGAACTGCAGGTGGGTTGTCCAATGGTGATAAATGTAGTCTGGAAGAGCACAGTCCCATAAATCAGACTACTATTATCAGACTTCCTGAAACTAGAGATGGACGAACTTTCGAATGTTCGGTCCGTTTTCGAACTTTCGAACTATATGGAGAGTTCGAAAGTTTGAAAACGGACCCATTACAGTCAAATAGTTTGAAAAGTTCTAATGAAATACAATTAAAATATCAATGGTAACTTAATGTAAATGGCTGTGGGACCTGGGAAATGGTCTGAGGAACATGTTCGAATATCCAGGACATTCGAAAAATCTATTTTACTCTCACTTGCGCTATTTTCAAGCTTGTTCGCGCCTAGGTACCATGTACATTTTACTTGCGGATTTGATGCTCGCGTATAGGCTTTAATGGACACTTTACTCGTAGATTCGATGTTCGCACCTAGATACCATGGACATTTTACTCACGGATTCGATGCTCGCGTATAGGTTGTAATGGACCCTTTACTCGCGGATTCGATGCTTGCGTATAGGTTTTAATGGACCCTTTACTCGCGGATTCGATGCTCGTGTATAGGTATAATAGGCATTTTACTTGCACATTCGAACGGTCAAACATTCAATATTTAACGAAAGTCCGAAAATATCGAAAATCCAGGTCCGGGATAGTTCGAGAAGTCCGAATTCGTTGGAATTTGAATAGTTCGGGTTCGAGTTCGAGTTCTAGTCCATCTCTAACTGAAACCAGTGGTGCCAACAAAGGAAAACCAGCTAGTCACAACCCCATTACATAGACCCTTGAAATAAAGGCACAACCACTTAATTAATCATTTGAATAAACAACTGCATTTAATTGCATCCAGATAAAATAGTAATAATAACATCCATCAATAGTCCATAGGACACAATATATGAGTTATTTAACCCCTCCCCTGACTAGCACAAAATAGACTACCACATAACATGTGGTGCAACTTACCCCCAATAGCCTGCTGCGGCCCCTTCCCGGCAGCCCCTCCTAGCCTCCCGTTCCGAGATTACCGCGAGCGGGGAAGGGGTTGGGAGGGGCTGCTGGGAAGCGGCGGCGCCACGGGGGTTTGTGGGCGGGGTGGGCGTTCCTCCCGGGGCGGGTGCGACCACCCGCCCCGGGTTGCCTGCCCATCCCCGCCGCGGGGAGGCTAGTATCGGCTGTTTTCGCCACCTTCAAGGTGGCGAAGTAAAACAGACGATATTAGCACTTTATAAATAGAAGCGGCGGTAACAGGTAAGTATCGCTGTGAAGGGTTAACGTTTCGTTAACTTTTCGCGGCCGTTTTCGGACATTTATAAATCACGTTAAACGTGATTTATGCGTTAATGTCAGTGAAAACGGCCGCGAAAACTTAACGAAGCTTTATAAATATGCCCCTTAGTCTTGATATATGACATAATTCTCATAGATCCCATACCGCTTTACAGCTTCTCAATCTGTTCCTGAAGCCTTATTCTGCCTCCGCCGATATGTACGACCGTCCTCGCGCATACGCAATGAGAGGCTGCTGCAGTCAAAAAAACTGTGACCTCTTTGTGCGTGCAGGCAACCAATGAATGAAAAGCATTGCGTTGCTATATCGCCACATGGCTGTATCTATCATTGCAATAAAAATTGCTGCCTATTTCTGCATTAATGACTGACATGTTTTATTATGTTTTATGGGTGACCTGGTAGGGGGTGAAGGATGTAGGAAAAGTCATGGGGTCAAAATACAGCAGATGGACTACAAGCAGTGAAGGGTGGATTCCACAACCCAAAAACGAGCAGAGCTTTACAAGCTGATTGCAGGTTTTTTTTTAAAAGAAAGGGATCCTTGGGGATAGGGGACAGGGAAGTTTATTATACAGAAGTTTTTAAAAGATGTGATTTCTGAGAGAATACTTTAAGAAATGTTGTGAAAATGTTAGACAAAGAACCATGACATTACATGTTGTAATAAGCGGCCGGGAGGCCGGGGTACTTACGAGTACGCTTTTAGGAGGAGGCAAATAGTCTGGAAGATGCAGGACACAGAGGCAGCTGGGGTAAGTAGATGGATACTGGATACAGGCAAGGTGAGTAACTGGATACAGATGAGGTAAGTAGATGGATACTGGATACAGGCAAGGTGAGTAACTGGATACAGATGAGGTAAGTAGATGGATACTGGATACAGGCAAGGTAAGTAACTGGATACAGATATGGTAAGTAGATGGATACTGGATACAGGCAAGGTAAGTAACTGGATGCAGATGAGGTAAGTAGATGGATACTGGATACAGGCTAGGTAAGTAACTGGATGCAGATGAGGTAAGTAGATGGATACTGGATACAGACAAGGTGAGTAACTGGATACGCAGGAGGTAAGTAGCATGAGCAGGAGAGGAACAGGATCCAAGGCAGGTGAGTACAAGGAGCAGGGAGGCAGCTAACGCTACTATCAGGCACCGGGTCCAGGAGGACACCCGGTTTTTAAATTCTCGCGCCGCCCGGCGTGTCGGCGTCGTGACGTCATGACCTCTACGACGCCGCCCACCCGGAAGTGCAGTGTGGCGCGGGACCGGAGCGGCAGGTAAGTTCGTGACATATGTGTCATCAGGATAACCCAGGATTACCAAAAGCCAAGTTTCAACTAACAAACATGTAAGGAGGTACAATATATTAATATATGATGTATACTAAGTTTGGCCACTAGGTGTCAGTGAGCCTAAATTAGACTATGTAATTATAATGTAAAGTATGAGATTGTTTTTGTAGGGAAAATGAGAGGAGGACAGGAACAGGAAGAGGAGTGGGTTTGGTGTTCAGGCAGTGATAGAGCAAGGGACAGTAGTCTATGTCAGGGAAAGGTAACAATATCAAAAGAAAACTCTGTGCTGTTTGCTGTCTGACAAGAACTATAAGTCACTGCAATAAAGTTTAATTGATTAAGAAAAGTCTTCCATACCTCGTGTCTCAAGGTTACATTTGGCGTAGTCGGCAGGATGGAAGACTCTGGAGTGGTGACGCCAGCGGCATTGGCCAGTATACCCAGTTCTCGATGGAAGGGGCTACTGTGATCATTGAGCCCTATGCTGACATCAATGGGCTGTGAGAGGAATGGCTAGTTGCCCATCTTGGGGAAGGTACGGATGGCTGGGTGCCAGTGAGGATAATGAACCTAGGCCCCTCACCAGTGACTATGCCCACTAATACTATTGTAGCGGAAGTGTTTGCTATCACATCCATGATGTGTTGGATGCCTCTGAAGGAAGATACTGCCCGCACAGCCCCACAGAAAATAATTTCTTCCAATAAGTCCCAGCAACAGTCAATTCTTCAGCAACTAATGTGGGCCATTTGGGGTTGACAGATTCACAGCGCAGGCCCTGAGTGTGGTGCTGCTGCGGCACTGGAGGTATATGCCTGTGATGATGAGGACTATGGATTTACTGAAGCTATTGACCACCCAATTGAGACAGGATTTCCCCTCCCATCCAGAAAGGTACAGGAACATTCCCCCAGCATTATTCAAGAAGTAAGGAGCTTATTGCGCAAGATGCTTGATGGGGGAGTAATCAGGAAAGTCAAAGTCCCTGGGCAGCTCCCATTTCCTGGTCCGAAAGAAGGATGGTTCTCTCAGGTTCTGTGTAGACTACCGGGCGTTTAAATTCCTGCACCAGCTGGGATGCATACCCGCTGCCACGAATTGAGGAATCATTGGCCACATTGAAACAGGCTGCTTTTGAACCTGCCAGTGGTTATTGGCAAGTGGCTGTGCAACCAAAGACCGGGCCAAATGCTTTTATCACTCCCATGGGCCTATATGAATTCAACAGAATGCCATTTGGCTTGACAAATGCCCCCAGCACTTTCCAAAGCTAATGGAACGATGCCTGGGGGACATGAACTATGACAAAGTACTAATATATCTCGATGATGTGGTAATCTTCTCCAGAACATTCGAGGAACATATCCTACACTTGGACACTGTGCTAAGCCGTTTAGAGTCATTTGGCTTGAAATTAAAGCCTGCTAAGTGTCGATTGGCCCAGAAGCAGCTAACCTACTTGGGACATATTATTAGCAAGGAAGGGGTGGCTCCTGACCCCGGTAAATGTGCAGGCCGTACAAAGTTGGCCTCCTCCCACTAATGTGGGCAATGAGATCCTTTCTGGGCCTGGCTGGATACTATCGGCGCTATGTCAAGAACTTTGCTCCTTGGCAGCCCCTTTGACTAAGCTACTAGAAGGGCATATGAAGGGAAAGGAAATAGATGCCAGGTGACCCAGTGGACTTGGGGATCTGAAAACAACAGAGCCTTTGAGCAGTTAAAAACCTGCTTATCCTCCACTCCGGTACTGGCATATGCGGATTATAACCTGCCATTCTGTTGTATACAGATGCCAGCTTGCAGGGACTAGGGGCTTACTAGCCCAGGTCCAAGAGGGGAAGGAAAGAGTGATAGCATATGCCAGCCGAAGCCTGCGCCTACTGAGAGAAATCCAACAAATTATAGTTCGTTCAAGTTGGAGCTACTGGCTATTGTTTGGGCTGTCACTGAAAAGTTTGCTGAATATTTGGTGGGGCATCATGTGGACATTTACACAGACAATAACCCATTGGCCTACCTGGGCTGCACGATTGGGGCCTTGGAGCACGTTGGTGGCCGGCTAGCCCATTGACTATGTAATTCACTATAAGTATTCACCAAAATGCGATGCCCTGTCTCGTAACCCCACAGATGTGCCGATTGGGCACAGATGAGGAAAGAGAAAGGGTTGAGATTCCCCCACTGAAAGTAAGGGCTAGGGGCAGACGGACCTCTAATGCACAAATAGCCGGGTGGAAGGCCCTATGCCAGAGATCTACACAGTGGACCAGTGGAAAGAGGCCAAAAGAAGGATCCTGCTCTCCAGCAAGTACTCAATTGGGGTGAGAAGCAGCAACGCCCCCCTGGTCGGGTGAGGGTCCGGATTTTTCCAGTGGCTAGAACATTGTTGCGGCATTGGGACAGGCTGCAAGAACGCCATGGGCTACTATACCGCCAAAGTGAATGGGAGAAGGAGCGACAAGGTCTGGCAGTTGGTGGTCCCTGCCGCTCAACTGCGGGAAGTGTGCCGCATTACATGAAACTGGGGGCCACTTCATGGCAGAAAAGACTGACAGCTAGTCCGGCGTTACTTCTTTGCCCAGGACTAGGTACAGTAGTCAAGGAGTGTGCCAGCAGTGCCCAAAATGTGCTATTTATAACTCCTCCAGATAACACCACTCCCCGTCAGATCTGCACTGGGGAACCTTTTGAGCTAGTAGCCATGGACTTTATAACGATAGCGGGGGCACCAGAGGGACCGGTATGCCCTGGTATTTATTGACCATTTCTCTAAGTTTGCCATGGTGGTGCCCACAAAGGATCAAACAGCCCAGACTACAGCTAAACTGATGTGGACTCATGTTATAAGGCCATATGGTTGCCCTCAGCGATTCTTGTCAGATCAGGGTCCAAATTTTGAATCACAGCTGGTCACTGAACTCTGCAGATTTCAAGGGGTGCGAAGTCACGCACGACTCCCTATCACCCACAGGGAATGGAGTTTGTGAACGATTTAATCGAACATTGCTAAATCTGTTAACCCTGGGGGTGGAGTACCATGATGATGGCCAGAGGTTCTGCCGGATGGTGTGTGGGCTTACAACAACACATACATGCACTACAGGGTATACCCCCTTTTTCTTGTTGTTCGGTAGACAGGCTAGACTGCCGCTAACCTAATACTGCCGGCAGCTGAAGACCCATGAAACGCAGTCCAGAACAGTGGATTCAGTGCTGGCTAGGCTGTGGAGGGAGGCACGGAACTTAGTACTAAAGGAGACCCGCAAAGAGGTGCCACAGGTGGAACCAGCACCGTTAAAGCCAGGAGATCGAGTGTTGATGCGGAACCCAAAAGCAACACGAGGCTCAAGCTGTGCCCCAGGTGGGAACCTGATCCTTATATAGTGGTATCTCAGCCGCGACAGAATTTTCCGGTCTATCTGATAGAACCTGAGCGAGACAGAGGAAAGTGTAAACGTGTACATAGAGATCTGCTCAAACTTTGTGTATTTCACTACCCAGAGGAAGTATTAGCTGAGCCTGGAGGGGAATCCAAGGAAGTCCCCACCTCGGCACCAGCAGGGCCACCACTGATCTGGCAGGCATTACCAACTGATAACAGTTGGGGCTTCTACAGCAGCAACATCCTGAAAGTTCCAGGATTGAGGAGGTTGCTGACTCTGCAAATACTTTTGAGGAAGGTTCCCTGAAATGGAGGATGAGGCCTCAGAGGAGACCGTTCAGGGGAGGAGGAAACAGAGGGGTTGTCTTCCAGGAGGGGGATCCCCGGACAGAGTTGAAGGAGCTGAAACCAGTCTAATGGACAGCAGGAGGGCGCTATCCGGTGCGGTCCACCCGCATCAGCTGCCTGTCAGATTAATGGATTACAAACTGTGCTGAGACATACAAGAAAAAAAAATGTAATATGTTTGTTTCTTCCACAGCGACCATTGTACCAGAGTGGGCCGGTTGGCCACTCAGAAGTGGATGTTCGATTAGCACTGTGATATGATATGTTTACAATGTCAAATGGGTTGTTCATAGTCATTTAAGTTATAGTATTAGGATGTTATAACCTGATATTATTTTGCAGGCAGCCATTGTACCATAGCAGGTTTCAGGAGAAACCGCTGAAGATTCTGTAACTTTTAAAGTGTTTTATTTGATATGACAAGAATGTTAAGATAGACTAATAGTGATTATCAGACACGAGGAGTGTCTGATTTTCGAAAGGGAGAATGTAAGGATTTACCATATTAATATATGATGTATACTAAGTTTGGCCACTAGGTGTCAGTGAGCACTAAATTAGACTATGTAATTATAATGTTAAAGTATGAGATTGTTTTGTAGGGGAAAGATGAGGAGGAGGACAGGAACAGGAAGAGGAGTGGGTTTGGTGTTCAGGCAGTGATAGAGCAAGGGACAGTAGTCTATGTCAGGGAAAGGTAACAATATTCAAAAGAAAAACTCTGTGCTGTTTGCTGTCTGACAAGAACTATAAGTCACTGCAATAAAGTTTAATTGATTAAGAAAAGTCTTCCATACCTCGTGTCTCAAGGTTACAAACAGATAAAAATTACACAGAAACAAATCAATTGAACAAGGAGCAAGTGTGAAAAGAGGCAGTTTGCTGGATGTTTTCTGAAAGTAACTTCCATCCCCAGATAAGCAGGGATATTAAGCCTCAAACCAACACACAAACATCCTGGTGCTGCAGTTATTAACAGCTATCCCCAGCCTAAACCTTGACCTTTGCAGGCTTTGTTTACAATATTCTTTTACATCTTTATGATTGTGGGGATAGGAGTAGAAAGTAGGACGAAGCAAAATACCCATGAGCTTCCATGCTTTATTATTATTATTTATATCATTTAAATATAGTACGGCACCCATGAAATGTAAGACAAGTAAACTATCTTTTCATTAATGCAGGTATTTAGGGCCATATTTATAAAAGCGTGGTAGATTTACGATCGCCCATAAAATAGTATTGCGGTAGTTGACTACCGCATGGTATTTTCCAAACTTTGGTAAATTTACAAACATTCACAGCCGTTCATTTACAAAAACCCTAGTATATCAAACCTGCAAAACTGCCGTTTTTTAAATATGACCCTTAATTACAACAGTAAACATTGCTGCCTTAAATATCAATGATGGATAAGGCATCCGGTAAATAACACCTGAAAAGGACCCACATAAACATGCAATTTTATAAAGAAGCGTCCTTATGCTATTAGTCCTGCGATTATTTGAGATGTGATGATTTATTTGTTAAGGAAATAACATTGTTTGGGTCTTTGTTATTTATGTTTAAGTAAAAGCTAAGACAATTAAGACTTATTTATTTTTAGATATAGCTTTAAAGTTTATTGGATACACAGATAAACACCAAACTAGAAACCAATCAGCTGGTGCCACCAAATGGTTATACGAGAAATGGCAGCCAAGTAAAAGTTGCTTTTGAAAATTACATTTCATGTCATCATCTATTGCAGGAATTTTAATGTGAAGCTTTACATGACAGCTGGCAAAGTCATGTTTATTTTTAGAATCAGTCTCCATTCATTTCTAAATCTCCATTTTTGTACCAGGATATTTCTTTAAATGCAGGCATCAAGAAAGAACATTCTGGTAGACAGACAGTTTTATAGTTATTGTGGATTTTAAAGCATTTAGCATTTCATTTTTGTGTTTTTAGTATGAACCCCTCACAAACATATAACAATTAGAAATGTTTATGCTGTGGTCCATAAATATTGGGGGGGAAGTAGATCTAGTAACATCTAACTGTGTTGCGAGACCACCGCGCACAAGAATTTGCATAGAAAAATGTTTGATTTGCAACGTTTCAGTGCTCTCAGCATGGTTGGGGTATCACAACACATTATTGAATGAAGAAACGTTGACGATATTCACCCAGTTCATATTACTAGGAAGGATAAGCAGGACTTACCTGTATGACTGAATAGTAACATTGATTGTTTTTGTTTCAAAATAACTAATCATACCAATTGCAGCTGTCCATTTTTTATACGATTATGTTTTGTCTACCCAAACCATAGAAGGAGAGGGAGCTACTAACCTGTGCCTATATAGTTTTATTGCCATCCTCCAAATTGCTTCAAATTTTACCTCCAAACCCTGGAACAAACCTTACAATCTATTACATACCCCTTTGATAATGACATTATGGATGGGCATGGGCATGATTATGGCCAGAGTGGAGGCTGAAAGGCATAGGTGTAGGAATAATACAAGATTGGGGGGGGGTTGTTTTTAAATGCTCTTAATTTTTTATTTTAGTGTATTTTTACAAAAGTAGCATTTATATTCTTTATTTTAAAGAGAAGGCTTTATCCAGTCCATTTATATATATATATATGCAACTCTATATTGATAACACTTACTGGTTATGTCTACTACACAGTCTTTGCAGTGCCACCTTGTTTACTGGATTTAGAAGCACTAGGACCATTGGTGGTCTTGACATAATAACGATAGGCAACATTCCCTCTTTTTGGTTATTGTTCGATTTGTGCATTGATCAGTGATGTAACTAGGAATCACTGGGCCCCCCAGCATAACTATGATGGGGTCCCTTCATCCTTGCTTCATCCACAGTTGTTTTCTGGAAAGAGGCTGTATCTGTCATAGGAAAAATAAGAAGATGGTTGGCTCCTGGGTTGCTTCCCCTGCCCCCCTGGTAGTTATGCCCCTGGCACTGATACACATATTCTTATATATTCATATATATTGATACATATATTCTTTGAAAATCAGTCCTTGTGAATAATATAATGTTTTCCAATTAATGTGACTCTTGATTGGCCAAAATGTTATTTTGTTGTTAATACTTTTAGACTTTCATACAAACACTAAATTAATAAATGTCTGAAATGACGTTCTATGAGTGACCTTTTGTATCACCTAAACTGGCCTGGGGAATATCAAAGATTTGTATGCCAATTATTTTGTTTATTTCTTGCCAGTTACAGCAGTGCTAGGATCTTTAATTTCATATCTATGGAACGAAAGTGTGTATTGTGGAAGATAATTACAGAGATATCAGGTAAAACAGGATCTGTGACCATTCTGACATTACAGTGACTAAAAGAAATGCTCAGTACTACTGAACATTTAGAAAAGAGAGGTAAAAATAAAGCATTTAATTACAGTGCTAGGAGCATCTTAAGGAAAATAGCAGGGAAACAATCAACTATTTAGAGCAGACCTGGGCAAAGTAAGACCCAGGGGACACATGCGGCCCTTTGGCTGTTTCAAATGGGGCCCTTGCTAATAGACCTGTATCCAAATTGTCTCAGACTGATTCATTTATTTCCACTATGTTTATTTTTATTAAAAAATAATGAGGTGATCAAATTATTAGAATTAAAATTAAAGGGAGCATTCTAGCTGTCATAAGTCATTGGATGTGGCATCACAGTTACAACAACTGTGACTGATGGTTGCAATGTGGGACCAAAGGAGTTTAAGGTTAGATGCCTGGACTAAGGAGTGTTGGGGAGAAAGGTAAACAGAGTGATTGCTCTATCTGCAAAAGTTTGCAAAGGGGAAACGAAAACGAATCTCTTTTTATAATAAGATTAAATTAATGCAGAATTGAGCTGAACCGATTGCTCTGGCCCTTCTCATGCAGCCCACCAATCAGCAATCATTGTTGATACATATTTCAAATATTATTCACTTTATTTGGTTCTACAGTATGCGCATATACACAGCATCAAGGTTTTTACAAACATTTAAGTGGCACCTTTCTACTTTAAATTGCACTATAAAGTCTGCATGCTGGGTGGCTTGGAAAAAAAACAGTAAGTTTGGCTGCATTCTTCATCAATGCATAGTCACCCACTTTGACTAATTACAAATCAAGTTTGCAAGCTTGCAAAGCCCCCTATATACAGGATTAAAATTTTGAGCATTTTGGTAAATATGAACAAATCTCTCAGAATATGGATGCCCTGTATGGTGTTTTTCCAATTGACCACTCATGCAGTTTATCGGAAAAACAAAGTTTGGGCCAAGCAAAAAATTTCCCACGATCCCATATTCAAGTCCCCATCTCTCATGGGGAAATCTGCATAAAGATTGGCAGCATAAAGTAGGGAACTTTGACCGGTTCTTCCCGATCGGATTTCTGACCAGTTTTGCTCATAAAAGATTGATTTTTGGGGGTGGGGCTTATGACAAAGCTTATAACACATTTTACAGAGACATAGAGACAGGGCAGTCTGGAAAGTGTAATATTACAAACTCATAACTTAAGATCCAGAGAAGCAAGCAGCATTTGCCGTTCATCTGAAAGTAGCCTAAAAACAAGGCTGAGCAATGAACAAAATAATAAATATTTTGCAAGGAAGAAGGAGGATCTCCCTCCCTTTCATTTGTGTTCTCTTCTCCTTTTCTAGTTCACAGTCTCTTCTTTCCTTTAAGAACAGTAAGATAGTTATTTAGAAAATCAATTTGTCTCAGAGGGTTCACCTAAAACATGACCATATCTCTGTTTGTGGCTTTCTGCTGAGCAGTATAAATATTCTCTAAGCCCTCTAAGGCCTCTAAGGCTATCCATCATAATGGAGAAAGACTTAATGGAAAATTAAACCAAAAAAGTTTGAATAAGAAAGTACTTGCTTCACCCCACTTACATGCCTCTTTTTCCTCTGTGAGCTCAATTTAGGTTCAACTTGTTCCATAAATTTAAAGTTGCCATTTGCTGCCTGTCAATAGCGTATTAGGCTTTACTGGATTTTCTGCAACTCTTAAACCCTGTAATGGATAAATATATAAAATAAAAAATATTAAAATTGCAGAGCATGATTGGAAGTGAAGAGAGCTTGATTGAGATTAACTGATTTGCACATTCCTAGCAGCATTGCGTAGTTTAAAGGTCTCTAGCTGTTCCTGTCAGCTGCAGCAATATTACCTTCTTAAAGGGGAATATTAAAGGGAAGGAAGTTTTTGTAAAATTTCCCACAGGCAACCCTCCTGCTACATCAATTTTATAGAACATATATGCAACATTCCTGTTTTATAATATACATCTCATCTCATTAGAGATGCATTGCGCACAGCTGTGCAAAGATCAAGTTCACATTAATTTCCCCACCTCCTGCAGCTGGGGGGTGGGGAAATGTTTTGTGTTATACCCTACAGTATTACCTTTTAAGTAGGTACACTGTTCAAATATGTTTTGCACAGAGCTGTGCTGGTTCACTTCATTATTTTCCAGTTTCTACCCTCCAAAATTTAAATAATATATTATCATCTACTTGCAGTTCTTAAACATTAAAGGGGAATGTTGGAGGGTATGCCACTTGCAACTCTGTTGCTTCTATAATTTTATAAATTAAAGGGATAATGTTGGAGGGTATGAATACATATTCTATAAATTGATGCTGCATGAGGACTGCCTGCGGATGGTTTTGCATAAACATCTGATCTGGTAGCGACACACTTAAAGGGTATCTATAACCCCCAAATATAATGTAAATAAACTAGAAGAGTACCCAGCGTTGACTGTTTTTTCTAAAGATCCAACCCAAACTTGCATCCAAAATTCAACAGACCTGGACCTGCAGCTTTCTAACCAAACCTGACCCATTCAATCTCACTGTGGGTTAGCTGAGCCGCAAATCTGGTAAATTACGGGGGGGGGGGCAACACAATGGAGGATTCAGTATCACACCAACTTCCCCTTTAACGCATATTGCATCAACTACCCCTTTAACACGTATCACACCAACTTTCCTTTAACACGTATCACACCAACTTCCCCTTTAACGCATATCGCACCAACTTCCTCTTTAAGGCATATCACACCAACTTCCCCTTTAGCGAGCGTCACATCAACTTCCCCTTTAGCGTGTATCGCATCAACCCCCCTTTAGCACGTGTTGTATCAACTTCCCCTTTAATGCCTTTTAAACACAATTTGTAAAAATGAAAAGAAAGGAGAGTGAAAAGAGTGTGTACGTGGACTTTGTTTGTGGGGAAAAGAGACATAAGGTGTGAAGTGAAATGAGCCCCTTACAGTGCAGTTGTATTGCAGTGTGGCAGCTCCATACCATTCACAGTTCTTATTGTCTTTACTTAAGTAAAATGGGATTTATTACCTTGTGCTGTACAATTACATTTTCCTTAAATACATTTCCATGAGTAGATGCCTGCCCAACCCCCATACAAGAGACTTATCTTGGATTGGTCAGTTTACCTCTCAATCTTGAATTTGGGTGAACCACAAGTGAGAGGAGGTGACCGAGTGTGCATCCAATGTCACATGACATTGTTACATCACATGGTCTGCTGCTCCTTGAGATTGACAGCTCTATCCTCCTATCACAGCAACAACAGAACAAAATCAAGTAAAGCATTGTACTGCCCTGAACAAATTGTGACATTTAGAATTAAAGGGCATGTCCACCCTTTTAAAAAAAAATTTAGATGCGGCAGGGCACCTTCCCCCAGCCCCAACGGCACCATTAGATTTTCCAGAAAGTTACCTTACCTCTTTCCCCCGCCGCACAATCCCGGCCCTCTACCTGCATTGAACTGCAAGCAGAGGGCAGGACCGGCAGCCAATCACGGATGCAGCCGGCAGTTCAGAACGCCGGGGGAAAGAGGTAAGGTAAGTAATTATCGGGGGAGGCTCTGGAAAATTTAATAATGCGGTTGGGGCTGGGGGAAGGCAACCTACTAATGGGCAAAGGGTTTTAATGGTAGGGGGAGGGCTTGCAAAATGGGAGGGAGAGGGTGGGAGAGGGAGGGGGGGCTGCAGTGCGCAGGACAAAATTCTCCGAGAGGAGGAGAGACAGGAGGACTATATGGACTCTATCGTCCTGGTGGCCAGTTTTTCAGACTTTGGGGGGGGAATCCAGGAGAACCATTTGGAGCTTAAGGTAAGGTAAGGATTTTATTACACTACAGAGAGGGGCCAGTAGTGGGGGGAATTATAGTTTTGGGGGTGGACATTACTCCATTCACCACCAGATGGCAGCACACAGGTTAATTAACTCCACATTTTTTAAATAAAAAATGTGGAGAAAAGGGGGTACAGAGGCATTTTTAAAAGTTTTAAATTAACCTATGCTTTTCCCCAGGTAATTATACATAAGTGTACCAAGTCTCATGAAAATTGTCCCAGCCGTGTGGAACATACAAACACACATACACACATACATTGAGTTTTATATATATTGATATATAAACAGCCGATGAATGATCCAGTGCACTCTCAGGACTTGTGAATTGAAGTGTTTAATACATCATGTGAGGCAATGTTTTGGTATTAATAAACTCTTCAATTTACAAGTCCTGAGAGTGCACTGGATCATTCATCGGCTGTATATATTTTAAGATACTCTAGATACTCTGGTAGCACCCAGGCCCTTATATGTATATGTATATGCAAAAAGATGAAAGGCACTCTCGGGACTTCTCAAAGATAAAATATAACTTTTATTGAAAGTGTTTAAAACACTACACCTACGCGTTTCAGCTAAACGAGCTGTCATCAGGATGTGACTGCATATGTGAACTATATGGTCGGCACCTGGGCTGTTGATGTGTGGTCGTGGAGTGCTAATCTCCATATGTGTATATATATCTTTATATATATATATATATATATATATATATATATATATAAAAACAAAAGCAAAAGGTAAGCACTCCTCTCGTCCAAACAGCCGCCCTGGTGCACACCAGAAAATGTACAAGAGAGTAGGTAATGACAGCATTCACGGGACTTTGTTAAAATATTTCAAACAGATACTTTATTGAACATCTGCGCGTTTCAACCCAGCTGTCGGGCCGTCATCAGGATGTTATATCACACAGTGAAGTTCCTCCATTTTATTCGCACCCATCAGGTGGTGTGCTCCACCATAAAATAACCCTTAGTGCACCATCATTCTAACCCACATTGTAATACATATAAAACCATCACATACAAAATGTGTGCTGCTTAAAATCGAATAAAAGGTCAGGTCAGATAAGGAACTTATCATTAGAACAGCAGACAAGGGTGGGTCAGTCGTGCTCCTGGACCGTGAGTATTATGAGATGGAATTGTTGTCTCAACTGTGTGACTCTACGGTATATGAATGTCTGGATGGTAATCCGACTGTGGGGTTTAAAGCACAGCTGGGTGATCGATTACAGACAGCTAAGAATATGGGGTGGATTACTGAGGCCCAATTCGGTTTCCTTACTACACGGCACCCTAGGTGTCCTTTGATATACACCCTTCCCAAGATCCATAAAAGTTTAAGTTCTCTGCCGGGCAGGCCTATTGTTTCATCCTATGGATCATTATTTAGACCCATTGCTGAATTCATAGATTTTTTTCTGCAGCCAGCTGTTAAATCTATGCCCTCATATATTCATGACAGCCAGCATTTAATTGAGATATTGCATACGATAAACTATCCTATGGATAATGTGACGTGGGCAGTTTATATACTGTGATACACCAAGAAGAGGGCATTGAGGCGTGCAGACTGGCCCCTGTGGGCATGGAACACAATGGACCTCCCATTGAGTTTCTGATTGATTTGTAGAGGTTTATCCTCAACAACAATTATTTCAGATATGATAGGGCATACTATGCCCAGGGGGTTGGCACGGCGATGGGCTCCAATGTGGCCCCATCCCTTGCCAACCTGTATATGCTGCTGTTTGAGGAAAAATATATTGTACCAGCTACAGCAGGGATGGTATATTTGTACAAGCGGTACATAGACAACTTGATTTTTTTGTGAAAGGGTATGCAACAGGAGGCGACTAAGTTTGTCTCTGATTTAAACAAGTTGGACACGCCCATAAAATTTACCATGACCATAGTTGTGGACGAGATTGAGTTTCTGGATCTCAAGTTATTTAAGACTGAATTGGGAATAGGAACCACCCTATACAGAAAACCAATTGAAAATTCTGTCCTATACGGCACTAGTTGTCATCCAGAGAAATCTAAATATGTCATAGCTTACAGACAGTTTTTGAGAACATTACGCAACAATACGGATGGCTCACGAGCGGAGGTCCAGTTGGACGATATGTTTAAATGTTTGTGAGAGGGGGTATGACCCCGACTGGCTCCTCCTTCAATTACAAAGGGCACACAAGTACCATAACTGTGATATCATGTCTACCAAGAACAATAGGCTGAATAGGGGTAGATCATGCATTAATTTCTGTTCAACATACACTCCCCACAGCAGACAGATAAAAGAGATGATTGACCAGAGGTGGGATTTGATCAACAGTGACAGGACTTTGCCCTTTCATGACATAAGTGCCCGACACACATGCCGTAGAGGTAGAAATCTATTTGTAATGAAATCGCTAAAATGAAAAGAGATGACACCCATAAGGATACCGGTTGGCTCTTTAAGAAAAGGGTAGGATGTTTTCGATGCCCAAATTGTATTACATGCAATTTCATGCTTACGGGCAGGGAATTTGCACATCCAAGAAATGGGGTTAAAGGGCATGTCCATCCCAATAATCCCCCCCACTACTGGCCCCATTGTGTAGTGTAGTTTAATCCTTACCTCACATCCCAGCTCCATAAGGCTCTCCTGTAGTTCCCCCCCCCCCCTAAAAGTCCCAAACTGCCCACCGGAGGATAGCAGAGTCCATATAGGACTCTGCCTCCTACCTGGCCTCCGGGAGAAGTTTGGCATGCGTACTGCAGCCTTCTCCCCTCCTTCCCCCTCCCTCTCAGGATTCCCTCCCCCTAGTGTAAAACCCTTAATATATATGATTCCCCCTGTCCCCCCAGCCCCAACCGCTCCATTTTTATTCTTAGAAAGCTCCCCAAACTTTACTTACCTTCCCTCTTTCCCCCGCCGAAATGAACTCCCGGCAGCCGCGTCCATGATTGGCTGCCGCTCAGCCAATCACAGACGCGACTGCCGGTCCCGCCCCTCTGCTTGCATTTTCTCGTAAAGCAGAGCCGGCAGCGCGGCGGAGGAAGAGAGGAGGTAGTAAAGTTTGGGAACTTTCTAAGAGTAAAAATATAGCAGTTGGGGCTGGGGGACAGAAGGAATCATATATTAAAAAATTATTTTAAGGGTGGACATACCCTTTAAAATTGCAATTAGACAGTGTTTTACTTGCACTAGCAAATATGTAATCTACTTTATTGTCTGCCCCTGCGGCTTATATTATGTCGGTAAGACAATAATATACCATGTTTAAAGAGCGAATGGTTAACCATCGTTCATCCATTAGAAATGCCTTGCAGGCTAGCGATGTGGACTCCATTACCAGCAGATTTGGTGACTTGGCGGTAGCCAGACATTTTTTTAAAAAATGGCTCATCAGCTGTCAAGCATGCTTTGCATGATTATTGACGGCTTGTCAGATGAGCAAATGAGGGTGCCTGGTGACAAGGACAAGTTATTGTTACAAAGGGAAGCCAGGTGGATACATAGGTTGCAAACCTTATCCCCTTGTGGAATAAATGAACAACTTTCATTACATTGTTTCTTGTAAAGTTCCACTTTCAGTGGTGTGTTGTTAGGTGAACACCCGGCTTCCCTTGGATACAATTGATAGAGTATTTTTGTACAATGTGTTCGGCCACTAAACTAAATAATTGTTTTATTAGATTTTAACAGCACACATTTTGTATTGATGGTTTTATATGTATTACAATGTGGGTTAGAATGATGGTGCACTAGGGTTATTTTATGGTGGGTGGAGCACACCACGTGATGGGTGCGAATAAAATGGAGGAACTTCACTGTTTGATATAACATCCGGATGACGGCCCGACAGCTGGGTTGAAACGCGTAGATGTTCAATAAAGTATCTGTTTGAAATATTTCAACGAAGTCCCGTGAATGCTGTCATTACCTACTCTCTTATATATATATATATATATATATATATATATATATATATATTAGGCTAATTTACAACTACTTTTAGTGGAATTGCTACTGATCTGGTCAAACATTTATACAAGCATAGAAAAGATAATCAATGCCCATTCCTAGGCCCCATACAATATCATATTATCTGCATACTGGCATACTTAATAAACAAAGAGGTTTTAGTATACATTATTGTGATCACATGAATGAAAAGCCTTCCAACCACGTCAAGGTAACCCCAGTCTGGAAGGTCCTAACTTCTAACCTTTCTTACTTCAATTACCATTAGCAAACTTTTGCATTTTTCATAATGTGCACTGGATCCATATAGCAGGCTTTCACTCCCCCCCCCCCCCCCCCCCCCAGCCCTTTGGCTTTTTAAAATGAGGGAAGAGGCCATCCAGTGCTTTATATTAAAGGCATATTATAGATCGATATCTATATATATATAGTACCCCCCCCCCTCCAACCCTAAACGCTAGGGTTTTAACTGTAATAAGTTCCTAGAAATAGACTTACCCACCTTTTCATGGCAAGCAAAAATAGTTATGAAATAGCCTGTGACATTAAATTGCATATTTATAAAGACGTAGAATAGCAAAATACGGATTGGGGTTGCAGTGTAGCAGTTATGATGGCATTGTAAAATATATAAGGCTTTTTATGGTGTTTACGCACATTGTAAAATAACACTGTGATCAATAAGAAACCACATTATAGGCCATTATTAAACCATGGGTTTAGATATATGCCCCTTTATTTGGTTGCATCCTCTCAGTTCACTGTAATACTAGAACTTTTTTTAGGGTTATCAGCAAATTCGGGCATATCTGTGTATTAAAACTCAATGTGCACAATTCATTTATACAAGGTTTATCGCAGCTTTGTGGATCTCTGCAAGCACCAATTATAGCAGCTGTCAGGCTGCTTGGTGGCTCACAAATGCATGGAATTGTAGCATATACATTAACAGCTTTAGTATTTCACAGCAGTATTTAAAAAAAACAAAAAAAAACTTAAAAGACAATCCTATGTGTTTAAAAGTGTCATATAAAGTTAGAGAACAGGCTGGTGCCATTAGTATAGTTTGGTCCTACTGGGAAAGGCTCAAATAATGGATTTGTAATGTTTGCACAACCTCATTATTTTGGTTATGGGACATTGAAAAACAGCTATTTTTCAAAGACTCTAGCTAAGCAGCTAAAAATATATACAGAAATATCACAAGTGTTGCACTGTAAAAATTCTTCCGATGAAGTATTATGTAAAGAGCCTTTTATCTTTTAATCATGAAGCTGTGTTTTAAGTTGTATTTTGAAGCACTGATCAAACATAAGAAACATAAAAATAATAACAGGAGATAACATTTAAAAAGTAACAAAAGTTCTTACAGCCCAGCTAATGAAAAGGGTTTCATACTTGTGGGTGTTTCATGGCCATTTTGAATTATTTAATTATATTGTGTTCTTCTTTTCCTTTTGCACTGGAGAATCACAGGGCTATATTTTTAGGGGGGCAATATGGGAATTTTCTGATATAACTTCAAGGGCATATCTACCCCCAAAATGAAAATTTATGTTTAGGTAGATCAACCCCTAAAACCTTAGGTTATAGACCTGAAAAGCTTATTTGGTGCTTCCTCCTATAAGTGTGCGCCAAAACTCTCAGACAGGCGATGCTCAAGGAAACTGCTTTGACACAGAATCTATCAGAAGGATTTATAGGAAACACTAGCACCTTTCAGGTCTGTAACTACAACAATGTTGAGGTTTTGGGGGGTGATCTAACAAAATATAAACTTTCGTTTGAGGGGTGGAAATGCCCTTTAATTGACACACTCAATATTCTACAACAGATAACTTTGTGACCCTAAAATAACTATTTATTTTGGTACTTTACATGCGGTATTGGTATTTTGCACCAGTCAAACCAATAAATGAGTGGTATTGCAATTTGTTGATAAATGCATATAGATTGTGGAGTATCTTTTTACAGATGCACACTACAGAATTGTGGCAAATTATAACTTGCATTATGGTCCTCTGTGACTCTATGTCCTCTATGTAGCTGCAGTTAAGATTTGGCTAGCCATAAAGTTTAACCAGCAGAAGTCTATCAGCTCCATTAATGGGGAGCTGCAGTTCTGAAAAAAGAGGTGTTAAAGTCACGCTAACCAACACTTGCAGCGGCTGCACATTTTTTTCACGTTAGGCAGCCACCACAAGCTATTCAATACCGGCCTTGCGGATCTTTCTGCATGTCTATTTAAAGTTGTACATAGGTTATTGAATACTTTAAAAAAATCTACCCAGAGTCACTGTGGCTCTTGTTCGATCTCCCTATATGTGTCTATGCGGCTTTGCACCAAATGGTGAATTTGCAGTACAGAACAGGGTTACTAGCAGCAGAGGAGCTTAGGAAGATGAGAAGCAGCACATTTAATTGCGCTAGTTTTAAAATAAGATAGAATTTAAAATAATTTGAAAATATTGCATTTCATGTTCTAGTCCAAATTGGAATTGCCTGATGTTAATTTATAACTAAACATTGTTTTCCTAAATAACCACTGAAATAAATACTTACAACTTTATAAAAATGACATCAAAATTATTAAAATCATGCTTATGTACACCGATTGTATTTGATATGATGTCATTATCATCACATGAAAACAGAAATGGGTGGGTAAAAGTAATATACATAGAGACAGTGTTTATTTGTTGTTTAAGCACTAAATAAAGTTAGATCAATATTAACAAATATGTAGTGACATTAAAGTATATAGAAATGTAAATAAGGCAAAATATATACCGTAAATAAATAAAAGTACTTGCATAATCCCCACTCCTGTTTTTTAATGTTATCTTAAAAATGCAGTGTTAAGCCACACCCCAGGATGTTTTACAGGGAGGCAATGGAAGCTTACAAAGCAACATATTTATCACTTCCCTTTTAGTGTTGTATCCAATGGTGTGCTTAATATTAGATTGATAGCAGCGTTAGCGAATCAAAACATTTTCTGAGTGTTAGTAGGAAAGTAGGAAGTGTTAGTAGGAAGTTGCAAGACTTATATGTCACTTCCTTTGTAAAACACGTGACAGCCTTAGTGAAAACATTCTTCTCACTCTCACCTAACTCCACCCCACCCTTCTCAATAGACAAAAAGGAGAGCTGCTGTTTACTGGACAGGAAGGGATATCTATAGATCAGGGATAGACAACCAGTAGATCTCCAGATGTTTGGAAACTACAACTCCCAGAATTCCCTAACTACAGAGTGCTTGTAGAGGAATGCTGACAATGAAGTGAGTTTGTTAATCATTTATTACATTATTTAAACAATAGACCCCATAGAAGTCATGAACCTGTGTCCTGTACTGATAAAATATAATAAGATTGAAACATGACAGGATAGTCTGGGTTCTTTATAGGACCTCACATTTACCAATAGTGATCCCTCTCTAACAGAATCCCTTGTGACAGCTGTGAGTTAATGGGGAGGGTAAGTATTAAAAGACAGACTGATAGCATTCGAAAATTCAAAGAAAATTTCAAGGAATTTTTGAAATTTTGTAAAAATTATACAGTAACTATCTGTAAATAGTTTTGGGACCCAGAAAATGGTCTGTGGAAAAGACAATTAGATTCTTTCTAAAATAATCAGATTGTAACCAATTCTGATTAGAAAAGAATCTAATTGGCTTCTATACCAATCAGATTATTTCTAAAAAAATCTGATTGTAACTAATTTTGTTTGGTTACAATTAGATTCTTCCAGAAAGCATACCAATCAAATTCTTTCTGAAAGAATCTGACTAACCAATTCTAATTGGTTACAATCAGCTTTTTTCTTTTAGAAAGAATCTTATTGGTATACCAATCAGATTTTTTTCCAATCAGAATTGGATACAATGAGATTCTTTTAGAAACAATCTGATTGGTTAGTATACCGATCAGATTCTTTACCAATCACAATTGGTTACAATCAGATTCTTCCAGAAAGCATAAAAATAAGATTTCTAAAAGTATCTTATTGTAACCAATTCTGATTAGATACAATCAGATTCTTTCAGGAAATATCTAACGGCTATACTCACCAATCAGATTATTTTCCAATCGCAATTGGTTTCAATCAGCTTATTTCAAAAAGAGTTGAATTGGTTAGTATACCAATCAGATTCTTTTCCAATTTATGAAAAATCTGATTATAACCAATTCTGATTTGAAAGAATCTGATTATCTGTTCCCTAGACCACTCCCAGGTCCCAGAGCCATTTACAGTAAGTTTCTGTATGATTTTTACAACATTTTTGAAAATTCGTTTAAAATTCTAATTTTATAAATTTTAGGTGACCCTCGAAAATACAATGCGTAATCTCGAAAAACAGTTCGATTGTGAGGAAAGTTATTTTTTTTAAATTTCTGGATGTATGTACGTTTTTCCCAGTCCATTTTCCAGGTCCACAGGCGGTACGGATTTTAGCAGTTTCGCCCATCTCTCAAAACCCTGGATTTAAATATCTTCCTGTATAGATTTATCAAAACAAATCAATAAACAAAATAGAAAAATGTGATAGTGTTATATAACAAATATAAGATGGATAATGTCTGTCTAGAGGTTAGGCTGTACTTTATGTATATTTAACATGTATTTCTAAAGCACTAACACTTCCAGTACAATCCAAAAGATGTGTGTATATATGTCCCTTCTAATACTTATTGGGTATTATGCTAATGGAACACAATCACGATTTGGGGTACTACCAATAGGTTCCCTTCTGCCTCTGTATATTGTGTAAAATATTCAATTAGGGGATGTGACACTAATAGAACCAGGATTTCATAGGATTTCTTTTATTTTTAACATCTTGCCTTTAATTTTTTTTGTACAAATTCCTAAATTTTATTGTAGTGTGTATAAAGATTTTATATCATCTGTATCCACATATAGCTAAACTTATATATATATATACTAGCAGAATTGTGCCCGTTGGTGCACAATGGAAATTATACATGTGTGTTTTGCTATGTGTGTATATAGTCGATATAGAACCTTTACACAGGTATTTTAAACTGTTCCTCAGACAGTCACCTTTCTCTTTCTGGACTGAGAAGCCATAATTTAAAAAAAAGATTACTTTAAATGTTGAGCCAAGAAAAAGGTTTAATATAACGTAAATATCAGGAATATCAGAGAACCATTTCTTATGTAATACTGATCTGAAAAACAAACCCTATAAAAGGAAAACTGGTGAACTATACATAAAGGAAAGGGAACAAGCACAGAGCTGGGTGACATCATCAGAGTACCTTACAGGATGCCAATTATAGCTACACTTACAATGCGGACTTCGATGCTCAAAGTCACTACCCCAGGCTGAGGCCCCAATAGGATGCACAGAAAAACAAACTATCACAATGCCGCGCAATCGTTAGTGAACACTGCCCTATTCGAAATTAAACTCTATTGGAGAGTATGTGATATGCACCAAAAAAGCATGTAGTGGGGCTGCTCTTATAGGTTTACATGGGTCTGCACAATTGCTAGCACGATAAGATCAATATACGCAATCCGAATCGAAACTATTGGGAACTAGCCCTAAATACCCATATAGGTGGGTGTGCAGAGACAGCTTTCGTGAAAGTGCTGGGTCCACTAAGGAAAGGTCTGTTAACTCAAGGCCATAGTTATATATCTACCCTGGAAGCATGTCTGGGACCCCCAATATTGCACTTTCTCTCTCCCTGTGCCTTCACAGAATACAAAGAAGTCTTAACTATATAGTTTCAAGTAATTACAGCAAGTTATTGTGACATTCTTGGGACTCAAATCAAAGGGAAGCAAAAAGTACTTAAATGAAACGGATTTATCTACTGGAGTCTATAAATTATTTTATAATACAACAGGGTAGGCATTTTCAATGGGAAGGTGCATTGGCGAGAATCTATATTACAATCACTCAGTGATGTCACTGAGTGACTTCCTGTATTCTACTGCCCCTCCCACTGTCTCCCCCTCCCTGTATTATTCATTTATATAGGAATCCCTGTTTATTTTTGACAGACAATGTTCAATCCATCTTTCTCTTTTCAATATGAACGGTAATTAACTATTTATACATTAATCAGGGATTCCTATATAAATGACTAATACAGGATGGGGGAAGACACAGTGGTAGTGGGCAGGTTATTTTTTTTGGCTGGCCTTATGTATTATAAGAAATAATACTCTACCTACAGTGTAATATATGGATTTACTTCACCTCGGAGTTCCATGACCTGTATAAAAGCAGGCCTGCGGCCTTGTGCTTCTATATGGTCATGGAACTCCTCGGTGGTGTAATATCCTTATATTACACTGTAGGTAGCGTATTATCCCTTATATTATACAGGGAGTGTCTATGAATTATATGTACTACAGGCCAATATATCAATTGTAGTATAAGAATATTAAAGTGGGCTGGCCAGCCAACATATTCTGATTTTTCTGAATTTATTTTTTTTTTATATATATATATATATATATATATATATATATATACACCAACTAGTACTCAAGGTGCACATTTCAGACTTGGATCTTGATAAAGGTCTAAGAAAAAAGACTGAAACATTGCGTTTCTAGTCATCTATTCATCTCATTAAAAAAATGATTAAATGAAGTCCAGGTTGTGTACTAATTGGTATATAAAATAATCAAAAATTAGTGTGTGAGTGCACACACTAACGAACAAATATACATAAAAAATTGTAATAGTGGTTTGTTATAAACTTGGTGCAAAAACATTTACTTACCATATACACTCAGTTTATAGCCAATTTGGGATCTAGGCAATTTCCTGACAATTAAGATCTGGAGGGCTGTGTTTCTTTTGTTGTAATACTAATCGTATGTGGACTCAAAGCACACAAATTAAGGTCTGTCACATACCAAAAAAAGTTTAAACCTAAAACTATCAACTGACTATAAACATTTAAAGTTAACAGACGAAAATTTAAATTTTAAATGTTCACCCTCAAAACTATATTTCATGAATATGTAGAGAATACCCCCAAAACCGTAATACCCACACTGCCCAGAAGTGCACATACACTGAGCTATTCTGCCTGATTCCTGCCACATATGCATACCATCTCTTCCCAGGACAACCAATCAGTCATGGCTGTAATTATCCATTACAGCCAATGGCTAGCGGGTCTACATTGAGAGTCCACCACAGAGCACAGTACATGCTCAGTTGAACATGAACAAAACCTTTCTGAGCATTCACTGCACTCAGTGGAGCAGGGATATAGTGTACAGATGTGTCAGGGATTGGACAAAATAACTCAGAGTAGGTGTACTTCTGGCCATTGTGAATATTACATTTTTTTGGTTTGTAGCGGATCTCTACATATACATAAAATATAATTTTGAGGTAGGGTTCAATGGCGAAAAGAATGGACTAGATGGACATATCTCTTTAACCTTCTGTATGTAAACAACCACAGTATAGTGGTAAGAGTTGTACATGTGGTTTATGATTGCGGGAGGGGGGGGCGTAGTGAGTACTCCTACTTCCAATTTTACTCTAGATACCCAGCAGTCATGGTTTAAATTTGTACACTACATTTTTGGACAGAGGTAGCACATAAACTATGCTTATGAAAAAAAGTTTCCACTTTATGGACACTAAAATATTGCATTATATTATGCATTTCATTGCTTGACTTATGATCCCATCCAGTAAACTAAAGAGTATGTATGAGTTCTATCTTCCCTTTACAATCCCTAACCCCCATCTGCCTTTATGTATATAACTTGTATGTACCTGTGCTCCAATGCTATTCTGATTCTTAATAAAAAAATACATTTATGTATTTTCAAATAACTAAATAATCTTTTTAATGTGTTACGTATGTCTTACATGTTATTCTGAATACCACTTACCGACATCTTTTTGCAATAAAATCTTCTGCTAATGGACTGTTTAAAACCCAGCGGAAGAGCGCTAGGAAGAAATCACTAGAACATTGGATTAAAAGGCTAACTTGTCTTTAAGGTGTCAAGCATCAAAAGAGATATAGCTCAAATTAAAGATCACGGCAGTGACAAAACTGTAGAAAGAAAATCCCAGTGGTGAAAAAAGGACAAAATAAACATTTATTTGGCTTCCTATGACAATAACTATGAAAAGTAAAGACAAAAAAGTATAGAATAAAGTGTGAAATACTATGGAAGGTAATGCTTAAATACTGAATACTTCTGGAATCAACAGAGTTGGTTACTAGTTGCTTCTCTTTTTTTTTCCTTCCAGGTTTTCCTTATCAGTTTATTTCAGAAGGTCATTCTTTTTATTTTTATTTCACTGCCCTATTAGTCATAATTTGATGTGCTATTTGCTTTGGTTTTTTTTCCTGTGGCTATTCTAGTTCTCTGACTACTCTGACCTCCTGCCTTCAACCTGACCAAGACTTGCCTAATGATTTGACACATTTCTATAAGCTTTATTGCTGTCCCTCTCAGAATACAAATCTGTTTGCCCCCTTCTAGCTACTACCCTAACAATCTCTCTATCTATTTATCTCTATTTATATATACTGTACATATCGGAGAAACCAACTGACCTCAATTCTGAGGGGTTTACTCCCCTTTGATATGCTGTTCCAAGCCTTTCTGTTTCGTAGAGAAAGAACAATCAGTGCTTCTTTCTAAAATATTCCAACACATGCACATCACAGTGTTGGAATAGCAGGGAAATATCACTGAACTTGTTGCCCATAAACCTTTTTCTATAATAAAGCCCTCAGCACTTTTATATAAACCCAGGGAAATATTTAGCAAAGAGTCAAAAGAAAATTCTATAACTTGTAGTACATTTCAGGAAGTGATGATCACTTTCTAATAAAGGACCGGAAACTGTACTAGCACAACATCCATTTCCTTTATTCAGAGTTCAGTTTAAAAACAAACATCCAAACAACTATGGAGGAAGATGCATTTGATGTGTTTTGTGGCAGGTAGCTACTCTTGATTAGAGATGGTCGAACTATTGAAAGTTCGGTCCGTTTTCGAACTTTCGAACTATTTTAAAAGTTCGAAAGTTCGAAAGTTCGAAAACGGACCCATTAAAGTCTATGGGAGGCAAATAGTTCGAAAAGTTCGAGTCAAATACAACTAAAATATTAATGGTAACTTAATGTAAATGGCTGTGGGACCTGGGAAATGGTCTGGGGAGCATGTTCCAATATCCAGGACTTTCGTAAAATCGATTTTACTCTTACACGCGCTACTTTCGAGCTTTCGCGTTCGAACGTTCGAGGTAACATATGGACATTTTACTCGCAGATTCGATGCTCGCCTATAGGCTTTAATGGAGACTTTATTCGCAGATTCGATGTTCGCGCCTAGATACCATGTACATTTTACTCGCGGATTCGAACGTTCGAACGTTCGAACATTTGATAAATCATCGAAAGTCCGGGAAATATCGAAAGTCCGCGTCCGAGATAGTTCGAGAAGTCCAGGTCCGTTCGAACTCGAACAGTTCGGCTCGAACTCGGGTTCGAGTTCTATGCCATCCCTACTCTTGATATAGTGGCCATCTGCCAGGAAAAGGAGAAAAGAGTGCACACCGAAGGAACAAAGCAGGAACAGGTAAGTTAATATAAAACTTATGAGCTTTTATTAATGTATCAAAGTAGAAACACAGACCCATGTGCCATGTTTTGTTCCTAAAAAGGAACTTACTCATAGGTAGGTGATTAAAAGTTAAAAGAGTTTTAAATTAACTTAGTTCCTTTGGTGTGCACAATGTTGCTTCAATGTGTATAGCTGTACCGGTGAGCCTTAGCAACATGTTCAGGGCTGGATGCACCCGAGCTGTTACTGGTCCTTGGTGAGTTGTTGTTAACAATATACGTGCCTGCTACAATGTAACTATAGACCGGAAAGTGGAGTAATTTGTTGCTATGGATCCGGGCTGGTGCACCTGTTGATTATATTTCACCTTTTTACCTTAATAACCCAATAACTAATATTATATCAGTTACTCCTTTTCTCCCCTTACTAATGTTAGTAACAGTTTAAAGGGGACACGTTGAAGGGTATGTCAACCCCCCCAAACTGAAATTTGTCCCAATGTCGAGCCCACTCTGTAGTGTTAAATGACTCTTACCTTTCTCTTCTGCTGCATATGGTTATCCTGTATGGCCGCAATATAGTCCAGCATTTGCCTGGTTCAATCCGTTTATCCCTCTCTCTGTTCCTCCTAGATGTTACTGGCATGCGCAGCCTCCAACCTTCCTCCTGCTGCTGCTCCATGCAAAAATTGGCTTTTGCCCTTGTACTGCCCCATTACCTAGACCTGGCTAAGTGTATTTCCCCAAATTCTGAATGTAAACTTACTTACCTGCCTTTGTTATAGCGCTCTCCTTCTGCTGCTTTACCCGATCGAAGAAGCAGCAGAAAGAGGGGCTAGAACAGCAGCCGCTCAGGGATTAGCTAAGACTTAGCCAATCACCGAGCGTCTGCCGGTCCGGCCCTTGGCTGCTTTCACGATCAGGAAATGCAGCAGAAGGCCGGTGCTGGAACGAGGGCTGGTAAGCAAATTTACACTAGGAATTTGGGGAAATAGACCCAGCGAGGTCTAGGTTATTGGCTATTACAAGGGCAATAGCCTGTCAATTACTGTCACAGGCATTACTGTTTGAGGCTCAAGCAGGAGAAAGCAGAGGAAATCTCAGAGGGGCGGAGCTTAACATTCAGCAAACAGGTAACAAGATGTCAGCAACTTCCAAGGCACAAAGCTAGGCTCTGGAGGGGCATAGAGAAAAAAAAAATATGGTAACGGTATTTTTAAAGCTGCAGCTTCCAAATGAACATAACTTGATTTTACAGTGCACTTATCCTTTAAGTTCTGATACACATAAAATGGTGTATCGGTTATTTTATCACTCTCTATGTGGAGCACTTATATTATAATTCTCTGGGGGGTGAGTATTTCAGTTACAATTCCTAACTGTGCCCCCACCTCCCTTGTAAAGTTTGAATTTACCAAGTGTTTTGCCACAACCAGAAGCCCCCCTCACAAACAGAAGCCATGTCACAATCAGAAGCCACCCCCACCTCACTGTGGCGCCGTCTAATAGAGATTGGAAGCACCTTTTTACAAAGTTTGACTCAGGTGCAAAAAACCTTAGACCTGCCCCTGTGCAGAAGTGGCACTTGCACGGGGATAGGTCACTTTATACAAATACAGTATATTAATGACCCATACAATAAACTCTATTGCTTAACTGTTGACCAAATGAGCCAGCAAAGTTTATTGCATGTCAAAAGGACGAATACCAATAAAATGTTCTGAGCAAAAACGCTTAATAATTGGCATAATGTGACAATAACTTGTTTCCTTATGCCATTAAAAATAACACCTCTAAATGACATCATAAGATGCCCCCTATTAATCTGAAAAAAGGGAAAACAAACCTATGTAATATGCCAAATTATGCATATTTTTAAACAATAAAAACAAAAGCTCCATATTATGTTAAACCTACAGGTATAGTATGGAACAGTATATATAGAACTTGCATTGCTGTTTTCCATTCCCAAGAAGATATTACTATGTTCTTAGGAAAGGGTTAAGCAATTATATTATATTTTTATCCTGAGCAGGTTCTATATGTTAGAATGAAAGCTGTATTAAAGATGATATGGAGAGAGCATCAGGTACAGATGATCTGGAGACAGTGCAGAGCTTTGCTATGTTTAAAGGTCAAGGAATGCCAATGCAGAGACCTCGGAAAATAAGAACATTTCATACCCCTTTACTTTTTTCATTTGTCATAGAATTCAGGGTCATGATGCCTCTTGGGCAAGTTAACTTTAAAATAACTGAACATCGGATGGAACTGTTATATTTATAGAAAATCTTTAAATGATTTACTATTGAATTCTCAAAAGCAGCCAGCACATTAAGCAACAGGGTTTTATTTCACTGTCCCCTCAATGCAACCCTGGAAGATTTATTTGTACAGTAGTGCAGTGGAAATTTGTTATAAAAATATTACACAATTCTAGTGCAGTAACATTAATTCACAGGAGCCTGGAGATCACTTTACTAAATGTACATGCTTGTTTAAAAGCATAAAGTACTTCTTGTCACTTTTCTCTACCAAGCATGTTATAAATTAATTCAGTCATATCTATTTTGTTAACTATTTTAATGCAGTGTTTTAGTCTTTCACACTTAAAGGGCAATTATAATGAGAAAATTGTTTTTTTTAAATTCCTTCTAATGTATCCTTTAAGTCATCCCAACCACCAGGGTACCTTTAGTTTCTTTAAATTCTTCATAGTCCCAGAGATATAAGCCTTTGAATATGCTGTGATTTGTAGGAGCTGCTACACCTCATCTGTCACTCAAAGGCACACACCCACACAATCCAAAGCTCCCATGCAGTACTGTCACACACTCCTTCACCCACACTGTAAGTACCATGTGCAACACAGTCAAATGCTGTAGTGCTAAACACAATCAATAAACCATTAACCCAGCAATATGAGCATAACACACTATAAAACAGCCCCTCCCCCCAAAAAAAATCTTATATACATACAAAATTAGTGACTCAAATGGAACACTAATACAGTATATATAATACATTAATACAGTATATATAATACAGCAATACAGACTATATACCAAACAAGACACACAGTACAATCTATGAAATATATAGACTAAAGCAAATGAAATGTATCAGGATAACAAGCACTGTGTTTCACTGTGTTTGTGAAGGTCTCACTATAGCTGCTGCTACACTGACTCTGTCTTTAGTGATTATGATCTCAGCTAAGCAGGGGGAGAGATATGAACTTTAGGTGCAAAAATAAACAACAATTAGCAAACTTAGAGAACAGGCAGAGTTCAATAACTTGTAAAGAATCTCAGCACCACTTGTCCTCTCTCCCCCTCTGCCCCTCCCTTCAGCATATTGCTACTTTATCCCACACTTTGATTGCTTGCAGTCTAGCTCTGGAAGGGAGGGGTCAACAGGATGTCAGCACTTCATTTAAAGTCCTTTCAACTGACCATGCTCGGACTCTGTATACAGCCCTTTACTGCTTGAGGGGGACAAGACAGAGAGAGGAGGGGGACTACACAGCTTGGTACAAACTTCTGCCAGTGTGAAGAAACGAAGCCACAAAGCAACATGAAAGTAAGGCAGCTTATACTAAGTGATCTATACATTTTATACAGACAAAGTTTTTTTTCACTATAGTTGCCCTTTAAACACTCTTGGATCTGCCGGATTCATAATGTTTATATCATACATAAGGCTCTGGATTTTCAATGAGTGCTGCAATGGAATATTTTCTTATAAAAAGTCACTCAGCTATATACAGTCCACTCCCATTGCTCCTATCTACCTATACAAACCAAAAAACAGAGTACTAAATACCAACCAGTTTGTTAAGTTAACAAGCATAAGTAGCAAAGGAGCAGGACACAGTACACACTGCACCGCTATGACTCATTAAACAGGTATGTTTCTTCACTGAGACAAACCCTGCTTCTGCTTGAATTTAACTCACCTGAACCTCTGCTGTTTAACACAAAAATCTGGTCAGTATTTTTTTCCCAATAAGAACCCCCCCTCCAAACGATGTTCCTATGGAAATTAAAATAATTAAGGAGGGGTAAAATCCTAAGCTTATGTATTACATAGTAACATAGTAACTGAGGTTGAATAAAGACATATGTCCATCAAGTTGATCTAGGGGAAGGCAAAAAAACCCAACTAAAAAAAAAGAGAGGGGGGGATTCCTTCCTGACTCCAAACGGCAATCGGAAAGTATCCCTGGATCAACCAGAACTGCAGTATATGTATTAATACAATTATAGAAACTTATCTAGGCCATTTTAAAAGCTATATAATGAACTTGCCATTACCACATCTGCTGGAAGACAGTTCCACAGTTTCACCGTTCTCACTGTTAAGAAACCTTTCCTAACCTGAAGATGAAACTTCTTTTCTTCTAATCTTAAAGGGACAGTTCAGTGAAAATAATCAATATTTGTTAAATTGTTAGTTTGTGTAATGCATACTTAGTTATTCTACATATTCTCTCCCCTTTGCTGTTCCCTGCTATTGACATTAGTGAGTTGACATTTCAGGTTCTAACGGTCTTCCCAGAATGCACCACTTCCACTTGGAATGTTCCTAGCAGTAATTTCTACTGATTGGCTGTTGGATGGGTCAAACATGCTCAGATCTCTACTGAGCAACTGAATCAACCTAGGCAATGGGTCAAGTGCAAGACCATAACAGTCTCTACTAGGGGTCCTGCAAACAGAAAGTCAGTATTTCGGTTGCATTTATTCATACACAGACAAAATGCTGAATTGGCAGATTAAGGTCATTAGGATAAAAAACCACTGCTCTTTTTTTCTGAAAAGCATATGTATTTGCACTGAACTTCCCCTTTAAAGGGACACTATACTGAAAAAATGACTTTGCATTACCTTAATCTATCACTGAATACATGTAAGTAGCACTTACTCTGATCTGCATGTGTTGCTGCATTCCTTCAACCCAGCACACATTTTGTTTAGGAGCAATATCCCCCCTCCCTCTTTTAACCACCCCCACTTCTATCTGACCTGACTTTTTCCCCACAAACCAACTGCCAAGCCTGCACACAGCACACAGCATTCCAACTGTCAAAATTCTGTCACCATTCCAGCTACAGTAAAATTACTCAGAGAAGAATAGTTTTTGAGAGCAAGGAACTTTATTGACAAGTTTTAGATTGGATATCTAAAGAAATAGAGGGCAGATCAACAAAAAAATTATACAGTGGTGGTTGAGAAGAATTATGGTTTCCAGTTATGGTTAATGTAAAATAAATTATTTTTCGGTATAGATGTCCTTTGATATGACCTCACACAAACGTTGCTTCTCTAATGTAAACAGCAACCCAATTCCCTTTATTAAGTTAGTTGCCCTTCTCTGAACTGCTTCCATTTCCAAGATGTCCCTTTTATATATGGGATTCCAAAACTGCACCGCATATTCCAAATGAGGCCTTACCAGTGCCTTGTAAAGAGGGAGAATAATATTATTTTTTTCTTGAATCTATTCCCTCTCTTTATACAAGACAATATCTTGCTAGCTCTAGCTGTTGTTGTCTGGCATTGTTTGCTAGAGCTAAGTCTATTAACAAACTTTTGCATTTCTCATAATTGTGCTCTGGATCCATACAACAGGCTTTCTCACTCTCTACCCCCTTTTAAAAAGCCAAAGGGCTGGGGGGGGAAGTGAGAAAGCAAAAGTTTGCTAATGGTAATTGAAGTAAAAAAGGTCAGAAGTTAGGACCTTCCAGACTGGGGTTACCTTGACATGGTTGGAAGGCTTTTCATACATATGATCACAGTAATGTATACTAAAACCCCTTTGTTTATAAAGTATGCCAGTGTGCAGATAATATGATATTGTATGGGGCCTAGGAATGTGCATTGATTATCTTTTCTATGTTTGAATAAATGTTTGACCAGATCAGTAGCACTTAATCCCCGCTAAATGTAGTTGTAAATTGGTCTAATTGAAGTGCTTCCACAATCCTTGTATTGTATGTATGTATATAAACAAAAGACAAGTGTAACAGCAGCACTCCACCTAGTGAAAAGATTGCAGGGTTGGTGCACGCACTAATGAGGGCACCTGTATTCCTCCAATGAATATAGAAAAGAGAACAAATCTGTGCAGCACTCGTAGAAAATTTATTCTTGGTTAATCATCGTATAAAAATAAAGGCGACGTTTCGGTAACATCCATTAACTTTCTCAAGCCATATTAGAATGATGTAATTTAACAGCTCATTAGCTAACCTTATAAGGCCTGTGCAAAAACACCTGACCTAATCACATGACAAATATCAATTAAGCAACAAAGCATCCATATACAAAAATAGTCCAACATGCAGTAAATATAAAAGATTCAATTATCAGATATATACATAAAGGTCATAAAGGTCATGGTCTGTTAAGACCATTAGGCCACAGAGTATTGAGTTCATGAATCCAAAACACTTCCCTTTGTTTTAGTTTTAAAACTCTATTACCTCCCCTTCTCTGTTTACAGATCTGTTCAATAACAAAAAACGTCAGCTGGTCACAGCTGTGGCCAGCAACAGAATAATGCTGAGGAACAGGTAAATGAGAATGCCCACACCTAATGGAAGTCCAATGTTGGGAGATACGACCCTTCACCTTTTGGGTGGTCTCCCAACATAGAGCAACCCACAAGGGCACCTTAATACATAAATGCAATAATCTGTATCACATGTGAAAATTTTTTTTAATTCATAAGTCCGTTGAGTAGTCGGATGTACGAACCTATCGAATTTTTGAACAAAGGTACATTGTACACACGACCTACAGGGGAACATCCCTATTTTATGTGTCCCCAAGAAGGTCAAAGGTGTTTGCTTTGGGACATCTGTTTTAACCTATTTGTTGCCTATAGTAGTTGCTCTCTTATAGGCCACAATGGGCATGTCCTGAAATTCTGTGATGTCCGGATAGGACTGTCGCAGAATATGCCAATGTTTCTTTATAATATGAGAAATCTCCTTACTCGCAACATTATATTTTGTTGCGAAAACCAAACGGTTTTCTTTATCTCGTTTGTTTTTTTCTTGTTGTAAAATAGATCTTTCTTTTGTCAGCAATGATCTCTGGTTCTTTGCAGTGTGGTTCAAAACGTTGCACTATCTCTGCTGTCTGTAAGAAAGAAAGCCATGTGTTATGGCAGAAAATGTTTTTAAAGAATTGTGAATAAAAGATTTTGTTTTAAAAGGAAGTGCTGCTCCTTCCAGTATATGTCTGTGGTCAATGTACAGCCCACTCTAGTCACAAGAACATCGAGATATGCAATTTTGGTGGAACTGAAGATATATTGTATGTATATACATATTAGATCTTCCTAAGTCTCTAAATATACATCTGGTGTTTCATGCCGCTTCTTCTTCTGACCTTCCTCCTCCGCCTCCACCCCCTGTCTTGATTGAAGATGCTGAGGAGTATGAAGTTGAGGCTATTTTGGATGCCAAGGTCTCTGTGGGCAAATTAAGATATGTGGAAGGGTTTTGGTCCTGAAGAAAACTCATGGGAACCAGCAGAACTGGTTCATTCTCCTCGCCTAATCAGAGCTTTCCATTCTAAGCATCCTGAGAAGCCTTTGCCTAAGGGCACCCGGAGGTTGCCTGTGAGGGGGGGGGGCAATGTCCGGACGTAATGTCACAAGGCCTTTTTATACCCACTATGCACTTCCAGTTTATACATTGGTCTCCATAACTTGCCAGTTTGCTCCAGCTTCCAGTTTACTCATTGGTCTCCATAACCTGCCAGTTTGCTCCAGCTTCCAGTTTGTACATTGGTCTCCATACCTTGCCAGTTTGCTCCAATTTCCAGTTTATTCATTGGTCTCCATATTCTGTCAGTTTGCTCCAGTCTTCAGCTCTACCTCATCTCCATAATGGTTCATCCTTCCTGCTACCGGCACGGCCTGTTGTCCTCACTCACTGCCTTTATATCTCCTGTTAGTCCTGTCTCGGCTTTCTGTTCCTGCTGTCTTCTCCGCATTGTGGAATTGGCTCTTGTGAGGCCCTTATCTGGAGCTGGGACCTGGTGCCTGCTTTTCCACACAACATCCCCACCTTCAGAGGCTCTGGGGAAGACCAGCAGGCACTTAGATTCCGTGTCCAGGGGGGGTCTCAAATTATCCTTTTCCGGAAGAGTCTTAACAGTCATTGTCTTTAAACCAGAAAAATCTATAGAAATTGCTGTCTTCCTCTCGAACAAGAAAACAATAGAACATTTGTTGAATGTCCGCAATGAAAACAATTGAGTCTTTGTGGAACCGAAGAACTCCCAGAAGTTTGATATTAAGATCAGGAGGACATTATTAAGAGAGACACCATCAAACTTAGCACTAGACTCAAAAACAACCCTTATCTGACCAGGTTTATTTGGGTGGTATATCTTAAATATTTGTAAGTACCAACATTCATCTGAGACTTTAAGTGTGGGAGCTTTTTCAGCATGTCCATTTTCAAATATCTTTTTCATTATGGAAAAAAATGATCTTTGGCTTTCTCTGAAAGTTGCGTAAATTTAAGGAGTAAATTTAATTGCTAGCTAACAATATCTGGGCATTTTTACGTACCGTATATACTCGAGTATAAGTCGACCCGAGTATAAGTCGAGGTACCTATTTCTACATGAAAAATTATTAAAAACTCATTGACTCGAGTATAAGTCGAAGGTAGAAATTATCACTACTACTGCAAACCTGTAATTGGCTAAAGTGATTAGAAAATGAAAATGAATAAAGAGGAGGTCCATGGTTTTCTTTAAAAGTATTTATTTTCAAATAAAAACAACCTGTTTTGTAATCACTACTAGTGTATGCATCAAGTAACATCAGGTACCACAAACATACGGTACTGATACCCATATAACTATGTAGGAACATCTACATATACATACTGTAACTACCGTAAACTAGCACTGTAATTGGGTGACGGGCTTAGCAAAAAAAAGCATGGCAAATATTTTAACTGGGAAACCTTTTTACTGAATTCTATGGCTTAAACAGCAATATGAAACATATTTAAAATCCTTCAAAATCTGATTCCTCATCATCAGTTTGTGCAAATAGTGCCTCAAATTCAGCTGGTGTAATGTCATCTGCATAGACATTATCATCACCATCATCAATATTTGCATCATCTTCATCACTGCTGCTGTGCTGAAACAAAACATCGTCTTCTGTACCATCCATGGCATGACTTATACCGCATTTCTGAAAAGCACGTTTGATGATGTCTTCTGGAATGTACTCACATGCATCTCATACCCACTTTGCTACTATTTCTATGTCAGGCTTCGTAAGATTTCCACATTTTTCGCACACAGTCTTTAAAAGGTTTGTTTATAGACACATCCAGAGGCTGTAAAACAGATGTAAGGCCACCTGGAATAACAGCCAAAGTGGTTTGAAAAGACTTAGCCATTTTTTTGACATCTTCGCATATATGGGCTCTAAACATATCCCAAACTAGCAATGGAAAATTGTTTTTTCTCCCAAGGATGCCACTGTTCTGTTGCTTGGAAGATCAAAAGTCATTGCTGTCTCATCCATATTCCCGATACTTCCAAGGTCATAATTATAAAGCTTTCTTTGTTTTATAATGAATTTTTTTCCTCAAGATTTTGTGGTAGCTTTTGGGATATCTTCGTTCTCTGTCGCAAGAAAAGTCCAAACCGATTCCTGAAGCGTGTACACCATCCAGCTGATGCAACAAATATCTCAATACCCACTGTTTTATATTTCTCATCTTTAGCCATTTGAAGAGCACGTAATCGGATTCCCATGCGTGTTACACAGTATCCATTTAGACGACATTCCACAACCCATTTATGTAAGTCAGTCTCTAGAGCCCCATGTGAGGTTGTTAAACCACGACAAGCCTTTTTTGACTTCGGCATCTTCTCCAAATCAGTCTTCATTTTTCGCCAGTCTCGCACCTGTTTTTCATCAACGCCAAATTCCCGGCCTGCAATGGAATTATTGCTTTCCTTCAGTTTAAATCCAGCGTCGTATGATCTGCGTTTTCGCTTTCTTCCACGATCAACAATTTCTAACAGATTAAATAAACAGAACTCAGCAACCACATTAAAATTAGAAGCGAGGCACTGATTACTGCTTTTATATACAGGTGTTCTGCCTTATGATTCTGTATGGTTTTGAGGCTAGCCAAATCCAGTACCATAATACCCAATTCCTTGGCACTCCAGATGTTTAGAAACCACAACTCCCAGCATGCTTTATTTGGTGGGAGTTGTAGTTTCTAAACATCTGGAGTGGCAAGGTTCAACAATCAACAATAAATCAATCATTTTAGCCCTACAGGAAACAAGCATGCTCCTTCCCACTACCGTACTTTGAAAATCCAGTAATCCCAAATCCTTGCCACTCCAGATGTTTAGAAACTACAACTCCCAGCATGCTTTGATTGCTGAGAGTTTTAGTTTCTATACACCTGGAGTGGCAAGGGTCAAGTGATACCGGTATTTATAATTGTATGGCCAAGGTAAATGTACTGGTACAGCAAATAACAAAAATAACGTTCCTCCAAAATACGGTACACCTTTTTAAAAGGCCTTCAGGGATTAAACTTCTCATATCCCCCCAAGATAATACACCAATGCAGATCATCTGGATAAAATCATTTGCGTATACTGAATGAAATGTAAAAGGAAAAACACATCCCACCAGTCATGTTTATATTAAATGGGGAAAGATGGCATTTTAATTCTTTTAGGTCAATTACGGTAACCAAGTTCCTGCCTACCTTTAGCAGGAGTTTCTGCGCTCCCTGTAGGCTCCATTGTGCAGAACAGCAGAACAGGCAATTCAGGACGTGATGTGCGTAAGTCCCAGTGCACGTGCGCGCGTGATTATGTTCCCGCGCCTATGTCCTTAACTCCTAATGCTCCGGTCTTCTATGCCTCTGCTCCGGTGATCTCTGCCTCCAGTCCTTTATTGCAGTGGCATCTTTGGATGGGACAGCAACGGCCGGTAGGAGCACTACTTGTATTATTATTTGCAGCCTCCAAAAATCGTTAAAATGTATTGACTCGAGTATAAGTCGAGGTGGGTTTTTAAGACCCATTTAAAAAAACCAAAACCTCGGCTTATACTCGAGTATATACGGTAGTAAGGACTGCTCGGTCCTTCTATATTAAATATGTCAAAGAATGTTGAACAGGCTGATATTTATTACTCTGGTCACTAAGAATTGCATAAAGCTTGACAGCTTTGTCTTTTTGGCCTGTAGAGTATACTTTCACTAAAGAGATTTTAGAGCAAGATCTTCCCTCTATAGTTCCTTTAGAGACCTCTATTCATTGAGAAGTAACTACTGGTGTAACTATTGCAGTATCATCTTCCTCCCTGCCATGCCTGTTGGCACTGTTAATGCAAGGGAGTGTCCCTGGAGCTGGACCATTGTGTAAAGCTGAATTGTGACTTGTACTGTTACATTCACTACATTTCACATTAGCCTTACAGTTGTTGGCAAGGTGAGATCTTGATGAACCACACTTGTAACAAATAGTATTGTCTTTGTGAAAGAAATCATAGAGGATGCATTTTTAGGAGGGAATGAAGCTTTCGGTCTAAAGGACACTGTTGCATAGGATCCTTGTCTTTACTCTCTCTGTAGGAGGAGCCAGTATAATTATGGGAAGAATCTGGATAAATATTAGTCTTTTGAACTAACACAGCTGTTTTGCGATAATTGGGTCCTACGTTAGTGACACATGATATAAAATCAAAGCTGGGATCATTTCTTATTTTGGCTTGCTGCCGTACAAATTCTACAAAAAACATCAAAGGGGGTAAACGGCATGTTATGCATTTCTTTAAACCTGGACCCATATGTCATCCATTGCTCTTGCAAATTAAAGGGAAAATTTTTAACTATTGGATTAACACCTCTGGCTGTGTCAAGGAATGCCAGACCCTGAATAACACCTTCTAATGTGGCTACAAGAAGCTCCTTTAAAAGGTCACTTAATTCCTTAAGTTTCTGTTGGATATTTTAGGGAAGTCATCAATTCTTTTAAAAGGTGCATTTTTTATTGCTTCTGGTGAGCTTTAGTATCATTTTAAGACCATTCTCAGGATAATTTATGTTGACCACTCTGATTCAGCAGACTAATTTCCAAGGTATCTGATTAACAGGTCTATCTCTTTTCTAGTTAACAAATATACATCTCTGATTGTATTTCGAAAGGAGGATCGCCAAGCTCTGTAGCTTTCAGGGCAATCATTGACCTTTTTGAGTCCTTGGGTGACTATTTCATGTTGTGCAAAGAACGTGACAAATTCCATTGCAGCCTGGTTAGAACCAGAACCTATTGGTTGCACATTACTGTAGTGCGAAGGTGTATGATCATACCTGTTGGAAAGTTCTGGTTTAGGCAAAGTTGTATTGTACTGCTTTATTGCAAATATTGCAAAGGGAGAGTATGCCATAATATGACTTTTGCGTGGTTGGTCTGCAAAGGTGCTAAAGTAAACAGGATTACTCAGTTTTCTTTTTTATGCACTTGTAACTTGACACATTTTTTGTTTATGTCAGTCATAACATGTTGTTCCAGTGCTTGTGTTGGACATACTCTAAGGTGCGTTGCAAAAGGATCCTTTTTTTTGTTCCAGATTTATTACTTCACAATGTTTTTTACTACTGGGACATATTGCTTCTCGAAGAGCTACTACTTCAGCAATGGCTGTTGCTTCCAGTCGGGCATTCTCTATTTTTATGTCCTTCTCCTTTTCTACAAAGGAGGCACATATCTTAGCTGCTTCTGCATGGGCAATGGCGACAGCATTGCTTACAGAGGAGCGCTTGAAAGAACTGGATATTTGAGATCTATTTGTTAGAGAAGATGACTTATTCTGAGACATGATGCTGTTGCAATGGTGCTTAAAGGAGAAATAAAACCCAAATACAAAGGCAGCTCCACAGACTCTATAACTGTCATTTATTGTAGAAATCATTTATAAAACATTTCTGAGTACTGGCAATCTATTATATCACGGCTGGCTCCTTGTGTTGCCTCTTCCTGGTCCAGGTACCAAAACTCCTTCTGCACATGCTAACTAGGTAACTTGTGTTTGTTTCCCACTCCCCTTATGCTAAGCTGCATGTAACAGTTGAATTTGTTGTCCCCACCTGCCAGTGTCTCCCAGCCAATCATCAGAGATAGCAGTGAATAGTATTAGCATATTTTCCTGCTTAAACAGAGGGGGGGAAGGTGTTAACCCTTTTCATATGTATTTAGGAAGCAACTTGTTAACCCTTTATATTTGTGAGCATTTCTGCAAGAGACTGTCAGGCTCATGTACCCAGAGTTAAAGTCATTATAGCAATAATGCACAATCATGCTCGCTTCCGTGCATGGGTGTTGCGATTCCACAATTGGACACTAGCAGAGCACATACAATACAGGCCAAAAATGGTGATTGCATGCACTCCAATAGCACACTGAAACGCATCACATGTAGTGGGGCAAGTCCCATAGGCTATTACATGCCTGCACTCCCACTAGCACAATCGGATCGCAGTAGCCCTAAGAGTTTGAATCTTAAAGGGAAAGGTGGCAACCCCAGTAGAATTGAACTGAACACTTTACAAGGTACACTTATAAAAACAAAATAGCTCAGAGCTGCAGGTGCAGCATATTGACTTAAACATGGTCTTAGCACAGCTCTGTGCAATGCATTTTACAGGCCACCTTTGTCTTTAAGACCCAAACACGTATTAAATCTACATGTTGCAGTGCTTAGTACCATTGCATCAAATACAAACTGTATTAGCCTGCATCATGCTTCTAAAGAAAATACTAACAACCTTTTGTTGTGTAGATATTATCAGGCCTAAGTAATAAGGCACCATTTTTAAAGATAAGAACTTTTAATACATAGGCCTGTATATGTGTGCGGGTCTTAAAGGCAAAGGTGATGATGTCTAATGTATAAACCGACCCGAGTATAAACCGAGGTGTAGTAAATTGGACTATGTCAGAACCTGTAGTTCTAGTACAGCTAGCTAGTGATGTAACAGGAAGTAAAAGTGGCTGGTATTGTATAAGCTCTGGGGCTGAGAGCACATGTTATTTCAACCACCTCCAAATCTGAATCTACATGGAAATCTTGCTGAAAACTGGAGGACATGGATCCAGAGATATGATCTATTCAGCACTGCCAGTGGGATTGAGGACAAGAGTGACAAGGTTCAGTGTGCTACATTTCTACATGTTGCTGGAGAGGAAGCAATAAAAGTGAGTAACACATTTGAATTTTTGGATGGTGAAAGAGACAAAATAAATGTGCTGAAGAAAAAGTTTCAAGACTACTGTGAGCCTAGAAAGAATGTGCCAATATAAGACATTTGTTCTTCATGCGTGCTAAGGACAGACAGAAACCATTGATGGAATGTGACAGACTTAAAAAATAAGGCAAAAGACTGTGATTTGGGCAGCTGCATGATTCCCTAATCAGAGACAGAATGTCTGTGGTATAAGAAATGACCAAGTTAGAGGCAGGCTATTTGGAAGTACTGAAGGAAATTGGTCTGAAAAGTTAAAGATCAACAGCAAGTCAGTGTTGTTTAAATTTGACACTCAAGCTCACTTCTTATTCTGGCCACCAGATTTCACCACTAGGTAATATAGCGCTGCTGTGTGAACATAAAGGCAAAAAGCACTATATCAACTTTGAAATCATACAAAAAAATGCTTCATCAATACTGGGTAGAGCTGCATGTCTTCAGTTATGTTTGATAAAAAGACTATGATGTTACAAAAGAAGTAGACATTTTTAAAGACTACAGTGATCTTTTTACGGGTCTAGGATGCTTACAGGACAACATCATATAGAAATTGATGACAATATTAAACCAGTTGTACATGCTCCTAGGAAAATACCAGTAGCTCTCAGAGAGAAAGTGGTTGAAGAGTTACACAGAATGGAAAAAATGGGAGTAATATGCAAGCAGACAGAACCAACAGAATGGGTCAATAGCATGGTAACAGTGACATCACCAAACAAATAAGAATTTGCATGGATCCAAGAGATTTAAATAAAGCAATCAGAAGAGAACATTACCCATTGCTAACAGTGGAGGAAGTTGTTTCAAGTATGCAAATGCCAAATACTTTTCAGTATTAGATGCAAATCAAGGGTTCTGGCAAATAAAGCTTGATGAAGAAAGTTCCAAGCTATGTACATTTAATACACCAATAGGAGATATCGCTTTCTAAGACTACCTTTTGGGATTTCATCAGCATCAGAAGTATTTCACAAAGCTATTGCAAAGATGATAGAAGATCTTGATGGAGTTGTGAATATAATTGATGATTACTTGTCTGGGAGATTCATAGAAGAACATGATGCCAGATTAATAAACTATGCGAAAGAGTAAAAAAATGCAATTTAAAGTTGAACAAATGCAAATGTAAAATCAGAACAACTGAAATCAAATACATAGGTCATACACTAAGTGCAGATGGTCTCAAACCAGATGAAGAAAAAGTTAGAGCCATCACACAGCTTCAAGAACCAAATAATAACAAGAGTTATGAGATTCAGGGAATGATACAATACTTAGCTAAATTTATTCCAAAGTTATCAGACATCAGTGCACTTTGAGAAAATTACTGGAGCGAGACATTGAGTGGCATGGGAAGAAGCTCAGAGAAAGAGTTTTGAAATTCTAAAGGAAAAAGTAACAAATGCACCTACACTAAGATTTTATGATATACACAAGGATATCACATTGTCAGTAGATGCTAGTTCAAGGCATTGGAGCTGTAATACTTCAAGAAGGTCAGCCAGTAGCCTATGCATCAAGAGCACTAACAGACTGTCAACGTAGATATGCACAGATAGAAAAAGAACTACTTGCTATGTAGTTATGGTTGTGAAAAATTTCATCAGTATGTATGGTAAACAGATTGTTGTTTGAAAGTGATATAACCACTTGAAAGTATTTTCAAAAAACCACTTTATCAAGCACCAATGAGATTACAAAGAATGCTTCTTAGGTTACAAAGATACCATTTGAAAGTCATATACATTCCTGGCAAAGAAATGCATATTGTAGATGCATTAAGTAGGGCATATCTAAAAGAACAGTGAAGATCTGTTGGGAGATGAACTTGAAGTGAACTGGATTGCTTCTCAACTTCCTATATCAGAGGAACATCTTCACCGATTCAAAAAAGCTACATCAGAGGATTTACTTTGCAGAAATTAAAAAGCATCACAATGTCAGGATGGCCCAGTCATAAAAGAGCTGTATCTTAAGAAATCCAAGTATACTGGAATTTCAGGGATGAAATTAGTTGTCTGGACTAATGTTTAAATCTTCAAAACTGATATTTCCTTTTCAATTAAGAAGAAATGCTCAGAAAAATACATGAATCACACTTAGGAATAGTGAAATGCAAAGAAAGAGTAGAGATTTACTATATTGGCCGGAATGTCTGCTGATATTGAAAAGTTGTTTCTCAATGCTCAATATGCAATGAACAAAGGAACAGTAACCAAAAAGAACCTTTGATTCCTCATGATCTACCTAGACGACCTTGGGAAAAGGTAGGAACGGACTTATTTCAATTTAATGGATCAGACTATTGTTATGTGTGGATTACTTCTCAAAGTTTCCAGAAATTCTTAAATGTCTGATACAAAAAGCAAAAGTATAATCACTGCATTAAAGGGCAGTTCCACCCCTAAATTCGTTTTAATATTCTGCTCCCCCATGTCCCCCAGCCCAACCGCATGTTTCTTTTTTCCAAAAGCTCCCCAAACTTTACTTACCTCCCCTCGATCCTCCGCCGCACTGCGGCCCTCGCTTGCGAGAATGCAAGGAGAGGGGCGGGACCGGCAGTCGCGTCTGTGATTGGCTGAGCGGCAGCCAATCACGGACGCGGCTGCCGGTCATTCAGTGCAGCGGAGGAAAGCGGAGAGGTAAGTAAGAGTTTGGGGAGCTTTTTTAAAAAAGAAACATGCGGTTGGGCTGGGGGACATGGGGGAGCAGAATATTAAGGGGTTTAACGCTAGGGGGAGGGATAGTAGAACGGGAGGGAGAGGGAGGGAGAGGGAGGGAGAGGAGGGAGAGGGAGGGGGGGAGGGAGGGGGGGGAGAAGGGCTGCAGTGCGCATGGCAAATATCTACCGGAGGCTACATAGCAGGCAGAGACCTGCTATCTCCTGGTGGTTAGTTTTAAGACTTTGTGGGGGGGTTTACAGGAGAACCCTATGGAGCTGGAGATGTGAGGTAAGGATTAAACTACACTACATGGTGGGGCCAGGTAGTGGGGGGATTAAGTTTTGGGGGTGGACATGCCCTTTAAAGTCTATGTTTGCAAGACATGGTATTCCTGATATTGTCATATCTGACAATGGACCACAGTATGTAGTGATGAATTCAACTTGTTGCTAAAAGTTGGGAATTCAAACACATAACTTCAAGCCTTGTCATTCTCAGTTGAATGGACAAGCTGAAAGAACAGTACAGACTGTTAAAACATCTGTGAAAAAATCACAAGATAATAGCAATGATCCCTACATTGTTAATGGAATATCGTACTACACCACTTGAAGGGATGGGTTTTCACCTTCACAACTTTTGATGGGTTGAAGGCTAAAAACAAAACTGCCAACAGCCACTTCACTACTGTTACCTAAAGGATTAGCAAAGGTACCGAAACGGCTAAAAGAAAAGCAACAAAACAAAAAACTGTACTATGACAGGCAATCCAAAGCACTACCTGATTTACAAGTAGGGGATGCTTAAGGATGCAAAGATGAGGAAAACATGGCAACCAGCAGTTGCAAAAACATGAACAACCCAGATATTTCATAGTACACACACCTGAAGGGAAACAGAAAGTATCTGAGAAAGACAATGGAGAACATATTGCTGTTTTCTGACAATCAAGACATTACGACAAACAATGAACAATGCATGGACAGAACTGACACTGATCAGGGTGAACTGCCATCAGATGATATTCAACCAGATAATACTGAAGATGGAGATCAGTCAAATGTACTTGTATCTAAACAAAGTTCTCAACCTTACAAAACTAGGTTTGGGAGACAAATTACACTGCCTATCGATATAGAGAATAATATGTACTCATACAGGTTTAAAAATTTAGTGTTAAAAGTAAGTTTATAATATGTAGAAAAAAGTTTCATGTGAAGTAACATGTATGACGTCAATTTTGTTAAATGTTGTTGCATATGTAAATAAGCAAGAATAATATATTATAATGCAAATAGAAAAAAACTTTTCTTTGTTAAGGAGGGGGATGTAGTATATTGGACTGCACCTGTAGTTCTAGTACAGCTAGCTAGTGATGTAACAGGAAGTATAAGTTGCTAGTGTTGTATAAGCTCTGGGGCTGAGAGCACATGTTATTTTAGACTCATTAATAAATACAAGTTCTGCTTAACTGAAAGTCTGGTTACTCGGTGCAATCACATAACATGGTGTCAGAAGTTTAAAAGAAGGACACAGAATTGAAAATGGCACAATTTCAACCACCTCCAAATCTGAATCTACATGGAAATCTTGCTGAAAACTGGAGAACATGGATCCAGAGATATTATCTATTCAGCACTGCCAGTCGGATTGAGGACAAGAGTGAGAAGGTTCAGTGTGCTACATTTCTACATGTTGCTGTAGATATGTTGTATGTTGCTCTGGGGCTGAGAGCACATGTTATTTTAGACTCATTAATAAATACAAGTTCTGCTTAACTGAAAGTCTGGTTACTCGGTGCAATCACATAACAGAGGTACCTATTTTTACATGAGTAAAAATGTTTGACTCGAGTATAAACCGAGGGTAGAAAATGTGAACACTAATTCAAACCTGTAATATAATTATGTAAAAAAACTGTAAAAATATAGCCTGATGCATTTCGAGCGCTACCGCGCTCTTACTCATAGGCGATAAAATACATATTTTATGTATTGGACTGATGGTCTATGAGGACCTGCTGCACACGTAAATAAAGATCAGCATTTTTATTTCTATCTACGGTGATCATTGTGGTCTGTTTGAGCTCGGACCGAGCGACAAGAAAGCCCTTCCATATCTAAGTGATAAGATAGATAATCTATCTATCTAGCTATGCATCAATCTTATTAGCTATCATTATTATCTATCTCCATATCTATCTTTAATATCTGCCTGCCTATCTATCTGACAGATAATATGATAGATAGATATGGAGATGATAGAACGATAGATTATCTATCTATTTATCTATCTATCTATCTATCTATCTATCTATCTATCTATCTATCATATTATCTGTCAGATAAGTAGGCAGGCAGATAATAAAGATAGACAGACAGGTTTTTAGGTACTTATTATCCCATCATGGAGTACATTAATTGTAACTCCAGATGGGTTGTATATCTATTATCTTGCTGACACTGCAAAATTAGGTATATGGGCTGTACATCTAGAACTCTAAAAGCTCGAGTGCGGGAGCATGTAAATAACATTAAAAAAACTTGATAGTAACAGTCCAGTTGGTAGACATTTCGTGATATGTAATAATGGCGATATCAATATGATACAGGTACAGGGGATAAAAAGGATTATCCCTAAAAAAAGGGGGGTAATATGATGACTTCCCTTTTACGATCAGAAGCTAGACATCAGAAGAGTGTCAAGAGGTCTAAATTTTTAATTTGACATTACGTGCTTCGTGGATGGTAAATTTACCTTTTAAATAAAGGGTTTTTGCAAGTATTCTAGTAATAAGTGAAAATGAATAAAATATCCACTTACCCTTTAATAAGATCCCAATATTGTTCGGGGAACCATGTGAGTTTTATGTGATTAATTAATCTAACCAGTATTTTGTCTTTTATATAGTAACTTATTTACCTTACTGTGTATCTTATACTGTACTGATACTGTACTGTATCTGTTGTAATCAGTTAGATAAACTTGATGTACAACAGATATACCATGACCTGGATGAATGAGAACCTTCACAAGCTTATACTGTAGACTGTTAGTATCAAATTCTGCCCAATGATACATAATAACTTTATTGTGGAGTTTTGTAGCTTAAGTCTTTGTACAATGTATTACAATGTTTTTATTGGGGGGTGTGTCCTAGGCACGTATATATGGAGCGCCGGTCATACTTTGCATGGCCTATGAGTAGGTCCTAAGGTAGCACGAAACACGTAAGGCAATTTGTTTTTAGCTGTTACAATAAAGACGGTGTTTTAACTTGACCCTGCTGTGTATCGCCTTTCCTGGGAGCACCAACAGTTTGTGCATTTATTGTCCTGTGTGGCTGCCCCCTGGACCGCCAGTACTGCCTGGTGAGACAAAACTTTAAAGCTGTTAAGTTTACTATTACTTGAGAAGGCTTATTTGGGGACTGTGTGAAATCTTGTCTAAGCGATAGATCTGGGGCATATCTGCACCCGGGTCTCCATTTTGCTAGCGGTGAGTAGTGTATACACGCTGCCACTATTTAGACACAGCTGTATTCTCTGCCTGGGGACATGTAGAGGGGTGGTAATTCAGTTACTATTCTGTGTTTTCTCCAAATTTTCCAATGACAGCTATATTTATCAGTGAAAACCCCTGGGTATAAAAGGTAGCTTGACGGGCGTTATTTGTCAGTGTGTTGGAGTTTAGTGGAGAGCTGGGATGACAACATTAATTTTTGAACATCTGGGCTGACAACATTGATTTTCGACCTGCAGTGCTGACAAACATTGGTTTTGGATCCGCAGGACTGACAAACATTGATTTTTGACCTGCTGGACTGACAACATTGAATCAAACATTGATTTTGGATCTGCAGGGTTTAATAACATTGATCTTTGATCTGCAGGGCTGACAACATTGATCTTGGATCTGCAGGGCTGACAAACATTGATTTTTATCTGCTAGACTGACAACATTGACTTTTGATCTGCTGGGCTGACAACATTGATTTTTGATCTGTTGGGCTGACAACATTGATTTTTGATCTGCTGGGCTGACAAACATTGAATTTTAATCTGCAGCACTGACAAACATTGATTTTTAATCTGCAGGGCTGATAACATTGACTGTGGATCTGCTGGGATGACAACTTTGGTTTTTGATCTGCAGGGCTGACAAACATTGATTTTGTATATGCAGGGCTGATAAATATCGATTTTTGATCTGCTGGGATGGCAAACTTTGATTTTGGAGATGCAGGGCTGATAAACATTGATATTTTATCTGCTGGGCTAACAACATTGATTTTTGATCTGCAGAGCTAACATACATTGATTTTTGATCTGCTAGCTGGTGATCATCAAACTGAGGCTCTCCAGATGTTTGAAAACTACAACTCCCAGCATTCCTCAACTACAGATAAAAGCATAGGAATGCTGGGAGTTGTAGTTTTCAAACATCTGGAGAGCCGCAGTTTGCCCATCAATATGCTAGACTAACAACATTGATTTTTGATTTGCTGGGCTGACAACATTGACCTTTAATCTGCAGGGCTGATAAATATCGATTTTTCATCTGCTGGGATGACAAACTTTGATTTTGGATATGCAGGGCTGATAAACATTGATATTTGATCTGCGGGGCTGACAAACATTGATTTTTAAACTGCAGGGCAATCAAACATTGATTTTTGATCTGCTGGACTACAAACATTGATTTTTGATGTGCTTGGCTGACAAATATTGATTTTGGATCTGGTGGGTTGAAAACATTGATTTTGGATCTGGTGGTCTGACAAACATTGCTTTTTGATCTGCAGGACTGACACTGTGACATAGAGAGACTCCAGTAGTTTGAGGGATTAAAAAAACAACAACTTGCTGGCAATGAAAGTTAACACCTTGTGGTCTGTCTCCAGCTCTCATTAACCTTCCCCACATCCTAACCTGGCTAGTGGCTGCTTTGCCTTGTGGGTCAGTCACCTTAAAAGCTCCCTTAATGTAAATCACTGTACAAAACTGTGTGGGACCAGGAACGTATAATGGGGGGAGGGGAAGAAGTCGTAGCTGCATTGTGTTTGTGCAATGTAAGTCACAGCTTCCTCTGCTATTTAAAGTGACAGTACCTCCCAAAAATGTGTGTTTTTTACAAACAGCATTTGGCATCTGGGCCCCAGGCATATGAAAAAAACATCAGGCAGATTCAATAAAAGTTCTTATCATTTAAAATGGTGCTAATTTTGCCCCAACCAATCAAATGTTAGATTTCAAATGTTAAATGATATCTGATTGGTTGGGGCAAAATTAGCACCATTTTAAACGATAAGAACTTTTATTGAATAACCCTGCATGTGCTCCAGGTACATGATGCCAGAATTTTTTTTTCTGCCATCAAAACGATCGCCTTCCTACAGGGTGCCGTTCTGTTATGTGCTTCACCCTGCCTCATTAGGGAGGCAGCCCTGAACAAGACTGTTTCAAAATGTGTCTTCTGGGCCCACTGCAGCCATCTGCTGGTGTGCATTGGTTAGGGGTGACCGAATAGAAGATTTATGCATAACTGCTATCCTCTGGAGGATCCTGCACCTTGAAATACAATTTGCATAATAATTCGGAATGCTGTGAATGGGCCATGTTTCACGGAGGAGGACTAAACCCAAAAGGAGAAAAGAAAAGCTTCAGTTAGAAAGTACTTGCCCCAGATTTGAAGATGACATTTTTCCTTGCTTGCCAGTACTTTTGCCTTAATTACATTTTCTGCACCTGTGTGATTTCCACTCCCACCTATTAACTCCTATGATGTAAAAATATATTAAATCATCAATATTCGAATTACAGAAGTGTCTGGGTGGTGCAGAAAGATTCACCAATTAATGCTTTCCTAGTAGCAGTGTTCTAGTGTGATGTATATATGTCTAGTGTGTTAGATACACACTAGTGTGTCTGGATTTGAAATAATGTATGTCTTACCTACAGCTTCCAATCAACAAAATCCAAGCATAAATATATATACTGCAGGTGAAACATACAAAGACACAGGTCTAGGGTTGCTACCTTTGCCTTTAAGGCACAAACACGTATGAAATCTACAAGACAAATGGCTGGTTATAAAGAAGCATGATGCATTGATTTTAGTGTAGCCAAACAGCATGCATTTAAAGCAATGGCACTAAGCACAGCAGTATGTAGATCTCATACGCATTTGAGTCTTAAAGGCAAAGGTGGCCACCCTACACAGGTCTGTAGCTGTGAATAGTCCAGGTTTATTGCAAAACATGGACGCTACTGGTTTCGGACCTACTTGTCTATCCTCAAAACATGCGTGCTACATATTTCAGAAGCAGTTGAGGACGAGTGGGTCCAAAACATGTAGCACGCATGTTTTGCAATAAATCTACCCTATTCACAGCTACAGACCTACAGTTCACCTGCAATATACTGTTTAAATGTTGTATTGTGAAGGTCTCTATCCCTTCTTGTCAACTGCAGCAATATTACATTAGGGCATTGTAGGGCAAAATGCTGTATTTATAGAAACTGTAGGGCAATGATAGTAAAGTAAACCTGATCTCAGAACTCTGTGCAAAGAGCTGAAGGGGGAGGATAATAAAGTTAACCTGATCTTAGCACAGCTCTGTGCAAAGTATTTCTCATTTGCGTACCTATCTAAAGGGAAATGTTGGATGGTAGTTACTTATAGAAACAACATAGTACAGAGCTGCAGGGGGAGGATAATAAAGCAAACCTGGTCTTAATAGGCTCTGTGCAATGCATTTCCCATTAGTGTACTTCATACACACGTGCGATCGCAGACGCCGACCCACAATGTATACGCATGGCCATTTTATCCGGCAGCCCCCACGATCGCACGTGTGTATGAATCTTTAGCAAAGGGAATGTTGGAGGGTAGGAAGAGAGTGTTTCAGTTTATGCTGTATATATAAAAACAACATAGTACAGAGCTGAAGGGGGAGGATAATAAAGTTAAACGGAACTTAGCACAGCTCTGTGAAGTCATTTCTTCGTAGTGTACCTATTTAAAGGGTCAGGGTTGCCTGATCAGTGAAACATGTAGCAACACATATTAAATACACTTGATACATAAGTTAAGCCTCTTATATGCCTACGATACAGCACAAGACTAGAGTTGCCACCTTTGCCTTTAAGACCCAAACACATATGAAATCTACATGCTGCTGCTAAGTGTCATTGCTTTAAATACATGCGGTACGGCGACACTGAAATTAAGGTAGCCTGCATCATGCTCCTTGCAGATATTAAAACCAGCAATTTGTCTTGTAGATTTCATACATGCTTAAGTCTTAAAGGCAAAGGTGGCCTTTGTCTTTACACTTCTTCCAACCTGAGAAGCCAAATAATTTGGTTTAGTAGGGACACACTTATTACATGTACAGTAATTAGCAAGGCTGCTCTGATTGCAATTACACAATAGTAATTCCAACTCAGCCATCATGCTTCATGTGTTTTTATTTGGTAAAATACATTGCACAGAGCTGTGCCAAGACCAGGAGTGGCATTAAAATCACTCTGTGAGTAAATCCTGAAAGTGCTCATGTGATATTAAATTCGCTTGGGGACAATTACCTGGAGCTATTGTAGCACTGGGTAAATGAGGCCCTATATATCTTTGAAACCTACACACATTTCGCATACATTGCGGGGCAATTCTTTCATACAGACTTGCATAATTATGCACACAGCTCTTTGCAGAATGCTTGTAAAGATTCTCATTTATCCCGGTCATGGTTTATCTGTTTTAAACTGAAAAGGGAGTTTCAAAGCCTGAATTCTCTCCCTATCCTATTTAATGTATTAGTGATGTTTATCTGTTGTATTCAGTTAGATCAAGTGGACTTGAATTTTCAAGTTTAGTTCTTGAAGACATTTCGCTAGTAATCTGACTGGCTTTCTCAATTCAGAATGACTTGTACAAGAATCTGTTGGTAATTAAGTACCCTGGAAAGTCCCAATTAGCATATCACAGCCAGGTGTGAGGTGCCCAGGGTAAGGTGTCAAAACAGCATTGTACATGGCAGACAGTTGGTGTCGACCCCCCCCCCACCACCACCACCTCTATTTAGGCTTGGTTTCTTTATTTTCACATAAATGGCCTCCTTGACACCTCTCTTGAACCAGTCATGTTCCTTTGCCAATATGTTGACATTACAATCTTCAAAGGTATGTCCTTTGTCCTTGTGCAGGTAAACGACCTGACCCAAGGAATTGTCTCTTCTGTGCTGGGCCAGGCGTTGGTGCAGTTGCTGTTGGTCTCCCCCACTCTTCACTGCCCTGCACTGTGTACATGATGTCGCTTTTCTTGTGTTTCGGTACAAGGTCTTTCGAATGTACCAATTGCTGCCTCAGTGTGTTGTTTGGTTGAAAAGAGACTAGCATACAGTGTTTTTTTGAAAATTCTTCTTAATTTTTCTGAGACCTCTGCTACATATGAGATGACAATGTTCTTTCTCCTGTTTTGCTTTCCCCCTTCACTGTTGGTATTCTTGTACAAGTCATTCTGAATTGAGAAAGCCAGTTGGGTGACTAGCAAAACGTCTTCAAGAACTAAACTTTAAGTCCAGTTGATCTAACTGAATACAACAGATATTGTTCTTTGCAGATTTTTTAAATTTTTTGTAGAATTTCATATTTTCGGAAAAAAAAACTGCAAAGAAGGTTCAAACTTAGAAACCCCAGTACAAATAAAAAAAACCCACTAAATATTGATCTCCCACATAATAAAACAGTTCCACACTTACATAAATAAATGCAGAGACAATGCCAGCAAACAAACTCAAAGGGAAACCAGACCATACATTTTGGTGCACACTTTAGGCTTAAAACCCTTTACCTTTGCAATAGCCAAAACAAACTATTTTGAGAACATATACAATTTCAAATAGGCCACCCATCCAGGTATGTATGCTCCATAAATACCTATACTATCAGGCTAATTCAAGGGTAAATGTTGTCTCCACAATTACCCTTTAATAAATAGTCCTCTATTTTATACTCTACACAAGCCTATACATAATGATAGATTTTGCTTCTCTGGATCTTAAGTTATAGGCTTGAAAAGTTACAGTTCCTTGTCTGTCCTGTCTGCCTGAGTCTGTGACAGTCACATGATGTACTGTGTAAAGAATCATATTTCCAGTTGAAGGCAACATTATTTTTAATAGTTTAATAGTGTGCAGGGTTATGGGTACTGGGAGATCTGCAGGTTAGGACGTAACCTGTGTACAGCAGATTTGGGTTGCATCAAAAATTTAGTTTCCCTCTAATGTTTTTTGGGTTTTGTTCAGATAATTTTTGACAATATAGTAATTAACTAAAAAGGGGTTTAAAAACTTGCAGGGAGATTCAATATAAGTTTTTATCGTTTAAAATTGTGCTAATTTTGCCCAAACCAATCATATCTTATTTAACATTTGTAAGTTAACATCTGATTGAATAACCCTATTGGTTTCCAGACTTTCTCCTTTTTTTCAGTTAAAGGGCATGTACAGGGTAAATCAAAGTTCAGTCCATTGCAAAGCTGTAACTTTGAATCACACACTATGTTACTCTTATGTTTCTAAGCCATTGACAAAGCTGCACCTTGCTTCTCTACTGTAATTTTGTTCAATCTACTGCTCCTGCGAGACTTACTGGATGTGAATCATATCCAGTCAGTGAGTGAGGAATTGGAAACGAACAGACCATTGGGAAACAGGTTCAATTACAGGCTGGATTAACAGAGTGCCACTAATGTTTGGGGCATTGAGCAGCATTTATCAATGTATGAATATATAAGTGGGTAATCTTTTGTAATAAGAGTATCATAGTGTGTAATTTAAAGGTACAGCTTTGCAATGGACAGAACTTTGATTTACACTATACATTCCCTTTAATAATCTCTAAGCACAAGACTTGAAAAGCAGGGCAAGAGACACTTGCGCCAAGGCTGACAGCAATGTCACAGTCTATTCCTTCCTTCTCTAACATGCTTCATTGTCTTCTTTAGAAACAGAAGATCCACATTCATAAACTGACTGGCGTTTTCACAACCTATGTTACATATTAGAAAGAAAATGGTTGTTCATTTTTGATGACTTGTTTATACTTTTCATTGATGCTTTTTACATTTTTGAGGGCCCTTTGCATTAACAAGCTAGTAGTTTGATATAAGATTGGTGTAAGTAAAGAAAATGTTGTGGACTCTGATACTATTATTAAAAGTAAATGGATCAAAAAGATAGATGTTAAGCCATATATTGGAGACTTTTGTGTTCATGTGAATGGGTCAGCAATGAAAACAAATTCAGTTTAATGCAGTACCGTAATTTGCCCGTGTTTGTGGGCCCTTGGTTTGTCATTAACAAATTATAAGAATATTGTCCTCATTCGTTAAAAATGGGGAAGGGGCACAAGGGAACTACGGTAACATAATGGGATCATCGCAAGGTGAGATTCTGTAACATACAAGGCTTCCATGTGGTTGCCAGTACAACTCACAGCCCATGCAGACTTCAAAGAACCACGCCCCCTGATCCAAGTATTCCCAAATGGTATATAACAATTACAGGTATCCCACCTCTCCCAGATTGTCCGGGAGGCTCCCTCATTCTGGGGTGGTCTCACGCACTCCCACAAGACCACCCCAGACTCCCGCGACTGAGAGGAGACTCTAGTCTCCTCAGTCACGCCTTTTTTGAGGGCCACACCCCTGACTCCTTCCTAACTCCGCCCCTCACCACCCCTAGAAGGCTAGCTCCGCCTCCGCCTCCATAACCCCGCCTCCCACCAACCCTGGAGAGCTAGCTGACAGCCTTCCTGGAGCAATACAAAATAGTGAACTGATTTTACTGATGTTTGCAGTGCATGTGCAGTGGGGCTGCACTGCCAAAGTGCTGGTTTTGGAAGCAAACAGACCAAACAGGGTTGTGAAAAAATATGTTTTGTAAAATTACCGTAGTCATTTCACAGTTTATGCAAAAATCAAGATTACCATCAGATTGTTAGCACATATTTTATTTTCAATTGTGTAAGACAGAAGAAGTATAACAAGAATTCAGAGGTCACTTAAAAAAAAATCCAATTTTTAAAGTAAATGCAGATGTAAAAATGACATGCCAGTAGAAATGTTGTTTTATTATACTCAGTAATATAAAATTGGTGGTTTTGGAGAGATGATTACAAAATATTATGGAATAAGCAACAAATGCATTATTTTAATCTATGTTTATCTTCTCTATCCCTAGCAAAGTAATTACTGAAATAAATTCATTTAGGAAAAACTGAACATTTAGTGGTTCATGTATCATAAATGGTGTCTATTATGGTAATTAAGACATTTACTTTTGCATAATTTCAAATATACATTGAAATATATTATACTGTCCATTCATAACTCTGAAAGGTGTACACCATTTGCATTGCAAACACAGATCCAATGAAAAACAATTCTAATGTAAACAGCACTGCATTTGGTGTATGTGTTTTAAAGTAATGCCAGTTTTACAAAAGTGATGCCAGAAAAGCTGTGTCCTTTAGTCATCATAGCTGCTGACTACTCAATTCAAACATTTTACAAATAGACCCCCCCCCCCCCTTTGCTGGCACCATGCAATATAAGTTGTATAAATTGGGTTCTAATATTACATATAACTCAAATCTTCCTTTTGAAGACAATACAGCACCACCCATTTTGCTATACAATAACACAAGACAAGTTATTATTGTCCAATAAAAGGAATTAGTACATTTCCCAAAAGGGCTACAATGTCTGATAACAAATGTAAATTAATGATCGCTAACCCGATCAGAAATTAACGATCGGTTTAACGATCGTTAAACCGATTGTTTAAGGCACGGTATCGCTAAAAAGCGATAACGTGGCTTTAGAAATATGGCCCTAAAATCCATGTAAATTTTGCTTCACATAGTAGTGTGAAACTTAACACCTGCTTACATGACGCAATTTGGGTGTGAGGTGAGCTAAAATTAAACTGAGAACGTGGTCAAATGGTCAAAAAGTAATTCCTTTTTTAAGTAGTTTATCAATCGGAAGATATCTGACTAGTCAATTCCTGATAAAATCTGCTCAAGATTGCCAGTGCAAGACGGTACATTAATTGCTACTTTATGATTAATTTTCAATCAGTATTAAATGGATGCACCATGATGCAACTTGATTTCAAAGGAGTGGGGGTTCCTTTTGTGATCTCTTAATACCAAGGCTAATCTAGAAATTAAGTAACTTCAGTCTCATGTTTAGTTGATGATAATCAACAAATAAAACCTCAAAAAGTTCATACTTAATAATTTCAGTACACAATTTATGCTTTTAATTAATCAAAAATTTATTTAAATCTAAAATACACCACACACTATTATTTTGAGGACTTTTTTTTTTTGTCCAGTGAGCCACACTTCCTTTCAGGAGTTTTAAAAGACCAATTATTTCTATAATACAGATAACAACTAAATTCAGCTTAACCAGATTTAAATACATATTGGTTTGGGGGGAAAAGATGCAGGGGGCATCACAGAAGCTTACCCATGCACCTTAATTTTAAAGCGTATGGAAAATTCCCTAGATACAAGCAGCAAGTGATTTGTGGGAAAAGTTTCATAACTTGTCACCTCTTTTGTTAGAGGTTTCGTTAATTTCCCATTCTAGTCTCTAAGTGAATGATCCTTCCAAGATTTTAAAAATATCTTTGAAAAGGAAATGGCACAGTAAAAAAGGAGGCCAGCCCCTTGCCATAATACTATTACAAGTCTGTTTTTACATTGTTTCTCTTGACTATTTGGCTTTGTAAAACCTATACAACAGCCAACAAGTGAAATAATTTAATCAGGAAAGTGCAGTAAAATAATAATGATTTCATCATTGAGAGCGCAATCCTTCCATGGACGACAATCATTAAGCTTTGTACAATCCTCATCAATGGTTGGCATGTCCTTCACATTGGAGAAATAGTACCAGTTCATATTTTATAATAAATATTAAAATGTTGATCTCATAAATTGTCTTTTTTTTAGAAAAAGAATCACAAAAAAACTTCAAGAGAGTCCCAAAAAAGCCCTTTAAGTCTGTCTTATTTACCATTTTTCTCAGTCCACAATTCTCATGAGCTACTCCCACACATCGGATGAGGCAAAATTTAAATTTATTTTCTGCATGTTTTTATGTACTTCATAGGGATCTAGAAGTCAGAAACTGCATCATATTTTCCAAAAAAATTACAATATTTAATTTCCCTCACAAACTTAGATGCTCAGAAGTAAGTCAAGTTGTGAATGACTCTTTGATGAAGAAGATTTTTGATTGCCTGAGCTTCAAGGGTAATGTTATGTCCAGAAATCTGCCAAAGAAGCAAAAGAAGAATGTAGCAATATGCAATGTAGACCGAAGAGACTTAAATACATTTTACACTTACCCTCATGTAACTTTTTTTAAAATTAGTTTAATTTTATCTAGCATCAGAAGTATGCAATACAATCAAGCAATCATTTAATGCATTACATTATAACATTATTTTGTTATTCATATTTAAAGTTTTCAATGCTGATACAGTAGCTAGACATTTTTGTATTTATAAAATAAGGAGAACAAGAAAAGATAAACCTTATAACTAGAATAAACAAAAAAAGTTTAACGTAACCATATTGCCTTTTGTGGATTGGTTTTTGTTATTTCAGTTTATTTCATTGAGCCGGTGTGTGTGGTGAGTAGGGGGTTTGCCCCTGGTTATGCAAACCTTTCTACATTTGCTGGGACACGTTATATGCAGGGCATATTTATAAAAGTGCAGTAAATTTCCTCCAACATTATCACCACTATTTATAAAGACGCTCAATCGTATTTAAAAAGCGGTGAAAATGGCGATCTCACGGTAAGTTCAGCCTTTCAATTCGGCAAGTTTTGGATGGCGAAAAGGGACTAACTCAGCTCTTTGGGGTGCGAAGGGGCTGCTGGGAAGGGACGTTATCATGGGTGATGCAGAAGTTTCTTGAGAAGTTTCTGAAGGCACATTTTAAAATTAAATCTTCCAAAATCTATTAGCTAAACAAAGCTCTGATTCAAACCTTGCAGCTCTGGGTCAATCTCCCTGCATCCTTAATTTCCGAATTTTGGGCCGTAAATGTATGACCGCGAGATAATCCAAGGTAACTTGTGATATCGTGTGTTTACTCTTGCAAAAACAAAAGTAATTTTCATCAATAAGAAAATAAAAGGCAGTGGAAAGTTGTCTGAAATACTTGAAACGCTCTACCACACAAATATATTTAAAAGCTACACTCAAGTATACAAGAAATGGGTGAACCTATTTACTGTAAATGTCCATGTGCCAAAGTGCTTACAGTAATTCCCCAATAGTATTCAAAGGCAGCCTTTGGATGGGTTATTGAGTGCTGGGAACAAAAAAATTGGGGGGTTCTTGCACTGCAGATAGGTGAGTAGATTGTTGTTTCTGGTGTGAAGAAGTATTTCAGGAAAATAAATTAATTAATCAGCATCATGCCATTTAATTACATCTCATACATATAAAAATAATTTACTTACAGCCATGGATTTCAGGGTCACTTTTTCATAGTAATGTATTGGTTGCTTTTTATTACTAGCAGCAGGGTACCCAAAGCCTGCTATATGAACCACATCACAGAAGTGAAGTGCAAAAGTAATTGCCAGCATTCCTGTTGTGGGTTTCTGTAATGAAAAAAGTGAAAACCCGTAAGTGATATATACCTAGTCATTCTAGTATATGTTTTCTTCTGGTCTTGTCATATGTGATAAAAATGTGATATGAATGGTGTGTGACTCTGTATATAGTGAAGCTATGTTTCAATTGCAGCTATTTTGTAGTAATGAAGCCATTTTGTGCAGAATCTTGCTAATATTACTTGTTCTTATGAACGGTAAATTACCCCATATACCTTGCTTTTGTATAACATGTCTTTGTTAACTATAGTATGCCTTTAATAGCTGTAGTTATTTTGTGGGAGACAGTACATATGTGATACCAGTAGTCTCTGTGCACAGATAGAAGTTGCAGTACCCTATGCAGCACGTCTGCTCATAGGAGAAGTCCCAATATGATATTACAACAAATAACAAAAAGGACAAAGCCGAACTGCAACACTCTGATAATGGAAAATGTACATAGTTAACAACAATCGCATTCTGTCTCAAACAATCATAATAGATAATAATTAGTCACTTTAAAGATGGACACATAGTATGTAACTCTACCGTATCGTAGTATAACCAGAGTCAGTCAAGGTCACAATGTGATACAAAAATCAAAGTGAGAGACAGAGGGCCTAAAAAACAGGCAGTCAAATAAGACGCGTTTCACTCCTCCTACATCCTGGTAGCTTTCTCAACTACTAGTTGAGAAAGCTCCCAGGATGTAGGAGGAGCGAAACGCGTCCTACTCGACTGCCCATTTTTTAGGCCCTCTGTCTCTCACTTTGATTTTTGTACCCAGCACCTTGATTACGCAAGTTACTTGGACCCTTGTGACCTTGACTGACTACGATACGGTAGAGTTACATGTGTCCATCTTTAAAGTGACTGTAATTATTATCTATTATGATTGTTTGAAACAGAATTGTTTATAACTATGTATCCCAGCTTATATTAAAGGATTTTTCCATTTTCCATTATCAGAGTGTTGCAGTTCGGCTTTGTCCTTTCTGGTATTTGCTGTTATATAAATTTAGCCTTTACTTGCACCCCCCCTATTTTAGGGTTGTTCACCATATTTGTACCAGTGCCCTATTTCTTTCTATTACCAATATGAGTAGATTGGGTTACTTCCGCGCTATGGTGGGGTAGGGAATGTCTCCTTAAGTAGGGTGGCTGCACTGTAAGTTGTCCACTGAATTGTTTATAAAATCTTTAAAAGTATCTTGCTTGCGCTTGGGGGTATGAGTAGGGTTAAAACAAGAAGTAAAAAAAAAAAAATAAATAGGTTAAGATCAAGATCTCTGTAAAAAAACAGTTTAAAATGACACTTCCATATATTAAAATTATAATTCAACCACTCACTTATGTCTATCCACCACTAGGGGTAATGCAGGCTTCACTTTAAGGATTAAAACAGCGAAACGCGTAGGACTACCTCACAAGCCACGACTTAAAGGGGCCACACCATAGCAGAGAGGTGCAACTTCAAAAACTGCTAATGGATGTTTTCTGCAAGGTTTTTTAATGCTTTTTATTGTTTTTAATTGCTATAATAAAGTTTGCAACCTTATTCCTGTGTGCAGAGGTTTTTGAGAACTATACAGACCAAGCAAGCATCAGAACAGCACAGAGTGAAGCCTGCATTACCCCTAGTGGTGGATAGACATAAGTGAGTGGTTGAATTTTAATTTTAATATTTGGAAGTGTCATATTAAACTGTTTTTTTTACAGAGATCTTGATCTTAACCTATTTATTTTTTATTTTTTACTTCTTTTTTTAACCCTTCCCCTACCCATACCCCCAAGCGCAAGCAAGATACTTTTAAAGATTTTATTACCAATATGATATTACATGAGCAGCTGTTTTATAGCCTTTTGCTACAGAGAAGGTTGTGTTCAGCATCAAGAGTTTAGACAATAGTTGATATACATTAGCACAGCATCCTGATATCACATGGTATCACATGAGTACTGTTTCCCACAAAAATAACTAGAGCTATAAAAGACATACTACTACATACTACATAAGACATGTTATACAAAAGCGAGTTATAAAAGGTTATTTATAGTTCATAAGAACAAGTAAGGTCATTCACAGTTCATAGGACCAATATGGCTTCATTACTACAAAATAGCTCCAATTGAAACATAGATTCACTATCTACAGAGTCGCACACCATTCGTATCACATTTTTATCACACCATGTGATGTCAGGAAGCTGCGCTAATGTAGACCAACTATTGTCTGGACTCTTGATGCTGAACACAACCTCTGTAGCAAAAGACTATAAAACAGCTGCTTATCTAATATCATATTGGGACATCTCCTATGAGCAGACGTGCTGCGTAGCGCACTGCAACTTCTATCTGTGCGCGGATATAACTGGTTTGCTAAGCTAAGTTCTATTAAACTGAGGCCACACTACAACGCACCAAAGTGTGCACGCAATTGCGAGCGTTATTGCGCGCGATTGCATATGCTATTTCAATGAGTTGTTGCGTGTCCATTTGTAAAAAAATTATCATATTACTTACTTACCAGTCTTCGTTCTCTCTGCCTCTGCCCGTAATGTTACTTCCATGAAGGAAGTAACATTAGGGGTCGGACCGGCATCTGCGTCTATGATTGGCTGCGAGGCAATCGAGCGTAGGGGCTGGGAGGGGGGACGCTACACTACAGAAAAATGGTTTAACGCAAAATGTAAAATCCAGCGCAATGGTTGTGAATGGTGGGAGGGAGGGGGGAATCTGCTTCCCTGGGCATGTCTGCAAACCTCCTGGAACCAAGTGAATACACAGGAAGACAGGCTCCTGCTCTTCACTTTCTTGGACTTTGGGCAAGCACTACAGGAGAACCATTTGAAGCAGAGGAATAAGGTAAGGATTTGTTAACACTACACAGTGGGGCTAGCATGGGGTTACATTTTAGTTTTGGGGGTGGACATGCCTTTAATTAATCAATTATAACTAATCACTTGCATTGAATCCAACGCAGTCTGCAACATGCATTAGAAAAGTTACAAATGTTTGTGAAGGATTGAAAATGTTTCATGGCCCCTAAGGAACAAAGCACCATGGGAAATTTAGACCTATCAAGCAAGTCTATAGCTGAAAAATGGAGGCCCCCAACTGATAAACTACATAAAATAATAAACTTCATATGGATATATTGTCACTATGAAACTACCATTACACAGCATTTCTAGCCTTCAAACTTAAAGGTGGTTCTTCCACTGTATTTCTCCTTTAAATTTTATTAGAACTGTCAGCTTAAAATAAAAAAGTTGAGGCAAGAATAGCCCTTTCAGGTGAATAATATACTGGACTAAAGAACTACATTTCAGCAATGCCAGAGCTGGGTATTCGACTCTGTCTTATGCCAGTGCCTGCTGGACTGGTGTCTTGACTAGCTAAACAGCAGAGTTCTGTTTTAATCTTCGTTATAAGTCAGGAATCTTAGGTTGGAATCCATCACTGAAAAGTATTAATGGGGTACAGGCCAATTACTTGAACACCCAGGGGATACCATTTTTAATGCAAGGGAGGAAGAACGTAGGGCCAGGAAGGCTAGGCAGGTGGTAGTGGTAGGGGACACCATATTTAGAACAGTGGATAGGGTATCTGCCACTAAGTCCATGCATGCTGATGATATGGTTCGACAAGGGGTGGATCATGCGGATGCTAGGGAGGTAGTTGGGACCTGTCAATGGAGCCGTCGGTGGATAGTGTACAAGGTAAATTTCTTTAAGTTCATTCCTGGCTCCTTCTAAATTCATTAAAGAAAGGGGGGGGGGTTGGAGTAAGGCATAGCTCCCTTTCCTCCCATTCTTCACTTCAATTAATGCAGTTTAACTTTCTGAGAGAACTATTCCTTTAAACTACCTAAAATAGAAAATGAAATACGAATAGATAGATAATCGCACTGATAGATATGCTGAGAGAAAGGGGATAACTGGGAAGCTAACAGTCAATGGAACAGTTGAAAAACTGGGAATGGATACTGGTGGATAATGGGGAAAGTAAAGAAGAAAAGAATTGTTATAGAAATGCCCCCACCTTATTAATATAAAAATATAAGTGCGCACACAGAGAATTATAAAATAAGTCCCCCCCTACAAAATAAAATAGGTGCCAAGCTAGTTAGGTTTGCTTACTTACCTGTAATTTCAGAGTGTCAAATTTATTTTTGATAGCAAATGCTCCATATCAAAAAATTTCCCTTACACAAAAAAACACAATCCTTTAATAAACATTTTGATATTGGCTTTACGAGAATTTTAACCCTGCCCAGGTCTTTGTCACGTGAAATGAGACTCAGCTTCCCTTGAAATCCGTGGACGTGTAATCTGTGTTTACTTTGATTATTCGATGGGGACTTTGGCGCAGCGTGGGCAGCTTTTGTGCAGCTTGGAAAAGGGCAGTTTTTTCACCGGTTATCATAATTTCATTGTTAAAAACAAGAGTGGGTTTTTTTTTTGGAAAAGTTTCACTTTCATTTTATCAGTCCCAAAGATGTTCTGATGACCATCTTTGGGAATGATAATGAGCTTGGAAAACAGGCATAAATGCCCGTTTTCCAAGTTGAAATACAGCTTACTTTAGCAGGTACTGAACTGCAATCTGACTGGAGATCACAGTTCAGTACCTTAAACTGGACCTGGAGCTGTATTTATAAATGGATCTCTTTGATCCAATCACAATTATTATAGTCATAGAACATGGGCATAGAATCAGAGGTGGTCATCCATGCTGGCCTACTTGAAATGGAATCTGGCTGATATCTCATGAATATGAAAATACGGGCTCTTGCAACACATTTTAGTTTAGTTTTCCTTTATTCCAAATTGTAAATCATCAAAACTATAAAAATGTTCGATTGTATTTGCTGGATGTTATATCTGGTAACTTTCAATGACTGTAACTAATGCAAAATTTGCACCAGGAAGTAAGGAGGTTAGATTAACTGGTTTAAAAAATAAATGTTAAAATTCTCAATCAAACATGATCAGCATCTTTTTATCCCCACCAGGAAAACATTCACGTAACCTGAAAATCAGTTTTCATTACACATTAATACATGACAGACCAACTCAACATATATGCATTATTCTTTTATTCTATTACTGCAGACCAGCCAGCAGGAAAGCTCCAAAAAATGTCCAGAAAATAACCCAAAAGAGGCCAGTCTAACTGTGATTTTATTTTGACTAAGAAACAACAATATAGCATACCGCTTTCATTTTCTCTGATTTAAGAATCTTTGTAGCAGTAATTTCCATATAGTAGGGATTCAGGATTCTAATATTTTGAGGTTGTACTTCCCAAATAATTGGTGGCATTTTCCAGAAACCTTTACGGACCTAAAAAATAAAATTAAAACAATCTAATATTATATTTTAGTCAGTGACCAGGAAATATATCAAGGACATGTATACTTTTTTTTTCATTAACCTTATGTCTTTTTACGTTATCTTTTTTCCCCCCGTCATTTGTAAATAATAGATTTTGTCACTTTTTCCAGACTAACTTCATCATGTAGTCTGCATACCTTTTAATATTACCCCTTTTAATAGTTACACTTATAGAAACAACATAGTATAAAACTGTAGATTGAGAATAATGAAGTGAACCTGATCTTAGCACAGCTCTGTGCAATGCATTTTTCAAAAGTCTACCTGTATGAAAGTAAATAAAACATTCACTATCTGAAGGTGATCAATCCAGCTCTACATTTTTGTTAATAATTCAATTAAGCACACTGACTGAATGAGAGCTCGCATGAGATCTCACTAACTTTTACTATAATAAAGTTAGACTGAAAAAAAGTTATACAGTCAACTATTTATAAATTAAAACTTTAAAGTTAGTAGAAAGACATAAGGTGAGAGAAAAAAAGGGTGTACATCTTCTTTCAGTATTTTAATCAGAGCCAAGTTTCCAGAGGTACTATGGAAAGATGTTCCTTTTTAAAATGTACTTTTGGGAAATGTTTTTACAAGATAAAATTAAATGGACGAACTGGTCATGGTATTACATCTTTGTTTTTAAATGGCATCCAACCTTAAAAAAACTGTTCACTTGTGAGTTACCAATTCCAACCAATACATTCTGCACATTATTAGATTAGTAACATTAACCAGATATTTAGGGCGAGGTCACACAAGTTTCCAGTGTGCTACTACAAGTTGTTGTGCGATGCAATCGGGCTATGTAGCACTATCGGAGCCCATTCGATTGTGTAAAAAAATTGATGATCGCAAGAGCTTCCTTTAGCGGATCGCAGCCCAATGCAGAGGAGCCCCCTAATGTGGCCATACCAATTGGGCAACACTAGTGAGTGGTTTTTAACGTATTGGTGTGGCCCTTATGGATATTTATAGCCCCCATTCTGACAGAAAAATCTGGCTCCTCCCTCTATGTAGTTAATCAAGGCTGTGACTGGGACAATATTTTGTTTTAAGGATGGACATGCCCTTTAAATTTGTGAGTAGGGCTGCCACCTTGTTTCATTAAAACATAACACATGTAAAATATATATATGCCTTTATCAATTTACATGTCTATGGATTCAAAAAAGTTTATATTCAATGTGAGATTAAGAATGACTGACTGCTCTTAATAGCCATCAAGATAAAATAATAGCAAAAAAAAAGTTTGTAGTTATCTAGTAAGACATTTTTATTTACAACACATAATGTTTTTAAGGCCAGAAATAGTGCTTGCTGGGTATGTTATTCTTTATTAAGAACAAGTTGTGATTTTTTGATCTATAAGGCAAAATATCTTACCAAAGATGTGGGGACTTACTTGAGTTCTGATCTGTGCTCTTTTTGTAAGGTTACATCACAGAAAGAGTTTTGGTGTGTGTCATAAAACACCCTGATTGAGGTTGTGGGAAATAAGGGAAATCAGCTTTGCTGTAACACGCCAGTACCAAGCAAAACCTTATCCTACTGAGTATGCACGATCTCTGGGATGCTGTTTTTAACATTGCCTGGGGTCAAATCTGCTGAGCTGCTGCTGGAGTTTCCTGGTCTCCTTTCTCCTGTAAACTTGACCACTGGATCCCTTGCTTTCAAGTTAAGGCACAGGGTAGTAGTTAACATTTCTGAGCCTAAACATGTGTCCTAGCTCTGTTCTCTCTCATATAGACCTGACTCCTGGATCCCTTGCTCTCAAGCTAAGGTACAGGTTAGTGTTTTTCGCGCAAAGGCTGGATACACATGGAAGGATTTTTCGTCACGGCCAACCATTCACCACTATTGAGAGGTGGACTGTTACAAATCAGTGCCATTCATGGCAAAAGTTTTCAACCAGCAGCCAAAAAAAGCTTTTAACCAGCAGCCAATCATCTGGGACATTTATAAGCGCAAGTTAATGCTAACACACAGTGTTTTATTTGCACAACATTTCGAGCAAAGGTCCTTTCTCTAGTGCTAACAATCTCAACAGTGACCAATCCTAGTAACATAACACAGATCCTGCCCCAACCACCCATTGGTTGCAGTCCATCCAATAATGTACATCCTTAGAAAACAGGTGAATCCGTGATTAAAGTCCATGATGAAGTGATCCAATTGGTTCTAAATATGTCCATCTTTTAGGGTATAGTTATACTCCATATTGGGCATTCGTATAGAACTTAGGTAAACAGTCCATATCAAAAGCAAGAATTCAAAGTTAAACACCTAGAATTTAGTGTAAAGTATCAACATCAGTTAACATACAGGAGTTTTTACAGTATCTGGTAAACTAGTGAATAAATAGATACAACTATATACACTGATTATTTACAAACTGGAAGATTTACAAAGATCTCCCTGAGAACATAATACTATGTGGTGTGGATATGTAAAGTCTCTACACATCGATAACCAATAATGAGGGTCTCACTATTGTAGAAGACATGTTACTGGAAACAAATATAGATCACCACAAGGTTTATTTTCTAATGGACTGTTTAAACCTGGTCCTTAATAAAAACTACTTTCACTTCACAGACAATTTCTACTGGCAAAAACAAGGCACCTCGATGGGGGCGGCTGTAGCTCCGTCATATGCTAACTTATTTGTTCATGCCGTAGAAAAGAAATTGTTTCTGAAACATAAACAATATGCCCCTAGAATTGTGGGCTACCATCATTTTGTAGACAATATTCTGATAATTTGGTCCGGAAGCAGAGAGAAGTTCATAAATATGATGACAGAGGCAAATGAAGTACATAAAAGTATAAAATTTACTTATGAAATGTTATCATCCTCTCTAAACCTACTCAACGTCAATATCAGCATAACTGATGGTAAACTGAGTACAAATTTCTACCGTAAAGTGGTAGACAAAAATAACCTCCTACATTTCTCTAGCATTAACAACCGACACATTACCAATGCTATCCCTAAAGGCCAATTCTTAAGAGCCAAAAGAATGACAAAAAACAGCAACAACTATAACAAAACTGCAGATGACCTTACTAAGAGGTTTGTGGATAGAGGGTACAAGACTGAGAAAATACAGAGATAAGGAATAAGGAAGGAGGTAGATAACTACAAGAGAGAAGATATACTAATACCAAAAGCTAAACAAAAAGGGCCAAATCACATACCAATGGTAACTAAATACAGTGAGCAAAGTAAACAAATAGAAAAAATCCTTATGCAGTACTGGCCTATTCTACAAACAGATAGCACCCTTGCCAAAATCTGAAAGGAAAAAACACTATTTAGCTATAAAAGAGGAAGCACCATCAAAGACATTGTGTTCCCATCAGACATCAAAAAGACCCCACTAAGATTCCATGCAAATATAAGAAGAGGCACTTTTCCTTTGCTAAAATGTAATTGCTTTAACAGCATCTTGAAAGGAGATTCTTTTAGCCACCCCACAGATGGTTATAAAGTTACCCTCAATGTATATGCAACGTGTGAAAGTAAGTTTGTGGTATACATGCTTAAGTGCCCTTGTGGCTACACATATGTGGGTCAAATAACCAGAATGCTTAAACTAAGAATCCAAGAGCATAAGACAGCGATTAGAAATTTTAAAACAGGCACATTTACGTCTGTATCACGCCATTTTAATCTAAATAGACACAATTGCTCACAACTTAGATGGAGGGTATTAGAGGAAGTCTATAGACCAATGAGAGGGGGAAATCGAGCCTCTATGTTGTCACTAAAAAAGAGGGTATCTGGATCAAGAAACTAAAAAGTCTAGAACCCAGAGGAATGAATGATAGCTGGTCATTAAAATCCTATCTAGAATAATTATATCTTTTTTGCTCTATGGACCCCTTACTCATATTTTGTCCATTCTCCTAGGTACGTCTACTAGAATGATACACGGTGTGCAGAATACTGATAAAGGTAATGGTAATAGTAGTAAGCACACTGATAAATGATATATGGTCACTTTATATATTAACTTATGTTCCCTGGATATTTAATCCATATTCACCAGTTCCATCGGTATCTAAACGGTGCTCAGGTAGGCCCTCTTAAATAGGCAGTACCCTTGGTATTAACCTCACTGAGGCACACCAATCACTGAGTAATGCCTCTGTTTCTATACTGGACCTTTTTGTTACAAATGTTTCCAGTTTGTAAATAATCAGTGTATATAGTTGTATCTATTTATTCACTAGTTTCCTAGATACTGTAACAACTGCTGTATGTTAAGTGATGTTGATGCTTTACACTAAATTCTAGGTGTTTTACTTTGAATCCTTGCTTTTAATATGGACTGTTTACCTAATTTCCATACGAATGCCCAATATGGAGTATAACTATACCCTAAAAGATTGACATATTTAGAACCAATTGGATCACTTTATCATGGACTTTAATCACGGATTCAACTGTTTTCTAAGGATGAACATTATTGGACGGACTGCAACCAATGGGTAGTGGGGGTGGGACCTGTGTTATGTTATTAGGATTGGTCACTGTTGAGATTGTTAGCACTTGAGAAAGAGCCTTTGCTCGAGACGTCATGCAAATAAAACACTGTGTGTTAGCATTAACCTGCACTTTCAGGCTTCCTTTTTTATTTTTGTGCTATATCTACCTATCTCCAGAGTGGTAGCTTAGTCTGAGTAAGCACTAAGAGGATTTACAGAGGATGCCATCCTATTTTCCTGCTCATCTGGGACATTTAACAACAGATTAATCAGCAATTACCTTGTGTCAACACTCCTCCAGACTATTTTAAACGGAGTTAACTAATTTACAATAGGCAGTCCCAGGAAGTTACACACAGAGCCATCTTGTGGCTACTTGCATATCCCAACAGATTACTACATTTGTTGTAAAAGTGAAAGAAGAGATGCCTGGATGAATCGCTATTTATTAAATTTTGGCCACCACACTCTCCTGTGATGATCTTGACTATAAAAAACCTTAAATCTTGTTTTTAAAAAAAAAATAGCCCGCCAGCATCACAAAAAGTGTTTTCATGTGATTTATGATTTTGTAAACCGTAACAAAAAAAGCCTGACAGTGCATCTAAGAGTTTCAGTAAATTTTAGTTTACTTGTGTTAGAGGTGTGCACGTTGGGATCTGTGTGTTTATTTCTTATTCTGTTTTAGTGGACTGACACCAAGAAAGAAAACATATGGTGTCATATGTCCTTCTTGTAGACACCAAGACCATTCTTGTGTGATCATGTGATAGGGTTGCTACCTCACAAACACATAAAATTACCATGCTGAACAGTATTTCCTTTAGAAGCATTAGGCAAGATGCAACGATGTCAGTCAGTGTGTATGCATTCAATAAACTGATACTTAGGTAGACAATGTTTGCCTGAAGTTATCAGTGTTAATACAAACGGAGGGCAGTCTTGTAAAAAACTAAACTTTGCTTAACTGAGTCTTCTGAATAGATTTAAATAATTAGTCAAATATAGCTACAGGAAACTGGATATGTGCTCCCCTGGTATGCTGGGATTTTTTGGTTTGTTTCTTTGTATGTTTTACTTAAACATGCTGTACGTAGGAGCTGCATCTCACAAATAGACTTTAATATACAGGTAAGTGAAATATAATTAGATTTGGCTATTGGGAAATCCACTAGTGTCCCAGTGAGTTTTCTACCCCTCCCTCTGCCTATTGCAGAATTCTAAAGACTGAGTAGTCAGAAACCCAATGATCTCTCTCTAGGAAGGAGGGCTAAAGGAATCAGGAAATGCCAGAAGCCTGAAGAATTATAGATGATTTCTTCACAATGCTGCTGATTTTAGGTGAGCATTACAGCTATCTGACAGTTAGGACATAGATTATGTTCATTATTTTCTCAATTTTAGTTTTAGTTCCCCATTAAGGTTCATTCTTGTTCTACCTTTATTTTACTTTTATTTAAATCACAAAAACTAAATTGTCTTCATGCATCAAACTCTGCAAAAGTTTTTTTATAAATCTTTTTCAAATACCCTTTTTTCATTGTTCAGTATTATCTTTATCCACTGTATGTCCAAAGGTTTAAATGGTACAAGCACCATCAGGGTGTCTGGGTTGTTATCCAACTGGGGATCAAAATCAGCAGATTCTGGATAGAAGAAGCGCATTGTTGTTTTACTTCCTACATCCTTTTCATAATTATGTACTGGAGCATTGTTTAACCTGAGTAGAATTAAAAACAAATGAAACAGACACTAAATGTTTAATCATAAATAAAATACAAAAATAATACACATTAACAAACACATATTTGATAAAACGAGTTTTTAAGTTTTTATTTAAATGTATCATTTTCAATTTTCCCACTTGCTCTGATAGTTAAGCAATAAACAAATAAGGAATTTGAGATAAAAACAAAAATGATGGAATGATTTTGTATCATTTACATTCTGACTCATTAATGTAGCTATATTTTGTTGCTGAACACACTTGAGCATTCTTTCAATGACAAGAATCAATTATTGTTTGCAATGTTCTTAACATCAGAGCCCCAAACTATCACTCTTCCCCCTCATAATGCACAGATGGTTTAAGGACCAAGGAATCATCCTTTTATTTACTTAGGCATTTTTGTATACACAGTAAATAAATACGGAATGCACAAATATAAATTTAGAATACACTATAGAGATGGCCAGTAGTAAAATAAAGACCGTGCATAGAAAATTACTTTAGATGTATGGGGCAAAGATATAATATTCGACCCAAGTTACTGACAAAATAATAGGTAAGTCTAATTTATAAGGATATAATACACAAGTGTCATATTTTATAATAGGAAGTGCAGTGTTACAGTATAAATCCTTATAAAAATCATCTATGTCACTAAGTGACTCATTTCTAATATACCACTAGAGATGGGCTAGATTTCAGAATCGGATCCAGTTCCGCAATGGATTTCCGCGAATCACAGATCTAGCGGATTTTGCTGAATTCCACAAAATTTTAGAAGATTCGAAAAATGATACAGTATCTAACTGTAAATGACTCTAGGACATGGGAAATGGTCTGGTCCATATTGGTATACTAACCAATCAGATTCTTTCTGAATAGTAGGGATGGACTAGAACTCAAGCCCGAGTTCGAGCCAAACTTTATGAGTTCGAATGGACTTGAACTTCTCGAACTATCCCGGACCCTTATTTCTTGGACTTTCGATCGTAAATTCAATAATTATTGAATGTACTGGATAGTGTACTGGTTAAAGGCAACGCCTTTAACATGGGAGACCAGGGTTCCAATCCTGGCTAGGGGCAGCTATACAAATATTTGGATTATTATAATACCCTAGTTATATAATAATCTAGTAATATAATAACCATATAATAACCTAGTAATATAATAACCATATGATAACCTATAAATATAATAACCATATAATATTATTATATTACTAGGGTATTATATTACTAGATTATTATATGGTTAGAATATAGGGTATTATATGGTTATTATATGGTTATTATATTGTTAGGTTATTATATAGTATGGTTATTATAATAATCCAAACATTTGTATAGCTGCCCCTAGCCAGGATTCGAACCCTGGTCTCTCATGTCAAAGGCGGTGGATATAACCAGTACACTATCCAACCCTTGAATGTACCATTCGCTAAGCCTAGGAAGGACAGTTCGCTAACAGGAATGATTGTTCGTTTGTTCGATAATCCTCGAATATATCGTCAATTGCCTGTCTGACTTAAGGAAGTGTTTTAACAAGTTTTGGCGACAGTGACATGTTTCCGAGACCATTTCCCAGGTGCCACGGCCATTTACAGTAAGTTACCACTGTTAGTTTAGCTGTAAATCACTCAGACTTTTCGAACTGTCACTCCTCCATAGACTTGAATGGGTCCGAATTCGAACTTTCGAACTTCACGGACCGAACTTTATATAGTTCGGCCATGTCTACTGAATAGTTACAATCAGATTTTTTTTTTAGAAAGAATATGATTGGTATACTAACCAATCAAATTCTTTTCCAGTCAGAATTGGTTACAATCTGATTTTTTCAGAAAGAATCTAATTGGTTAGTATACTCTGTATTCTGATATGCTAACCAAACAGATTCTTTTCCAATAAGAATTGGTTACATTCAGATTATTTCAGAAAAGAATCTGATTGGTTAGTATATCTGATTGTAACCAATCTTTCTTTCAGAAAGAATCTGATTGGTATACTTACTAACCAATCAGATTCTTTCTGAAATAATCTGATTGGTTAGTATACCAATCAGATTGTTTCAGAAATAATTAAATTGTATCCAATCAGAATTGGTTGCAATGAGATTCTCTCAGAAAGAATCTGATTGTCTGTTCCCAGACCATTTCCCAGGTCCCAGGGCCATTTACAGTTAGTTACTGTATCATTTATACAAAATATTTCGTAAATTGCTTGAAAATTCGAATTTTCGAAATTCCTTGAATTTTCGAAAATATTCAATCGTGGCTTGAAAATGGAATGTGGAAGCTCGAAAAACAGTGCAATAGTTTTTTTTTTAAGTTCTGGATATATGTACGTGTTCCCCAGATCATTTTGCAGTGCCAGTGCCATTTACATTACCAAGTTACCATTAGCAAGTTACCATTGCTAATTTACCTTATATTTGTGCAGATTTTTTTCTCCCATTGACTTTAATGGGTTTGCCTGCAGATTTCGAATTATCAAATTTTTAAAAAATTTGCAGATCCACAGGCGGGACAGATATAAATTATCCCATATATAATTTACATATACATAGCTCTTGTATGTATGTATATTGTGTAATATAAGTGGATTATATACAACAGGGGTTTATAAGGGTAATACAACTTGAACTTGGAGGTACCTTGAGTCTGATTCTCTTCTATTCTTTTTCACATTCTAAAATTTACACCTGATTAACACAGCAGAATTCACTGTTTACGGGTCAGGTCCACCCAACCCACAGTCCAGTTCACATTGCAGTTCTATTGCTGTGGTATGTTTTGTGCTTCATTGCATCATTGTGGTTTATTTTATATGTAGATATTGGGAGGGGTTCAAGACTGGATGGTTTTTTCACTGCACAGAGCCTTTATCTTGTCTTTTTTATTTGTTATTTTAATTTTAGAATGTCAGTCTGTAAATAAATGTACACAATATGTATAAAATGTATATCTTTAATTTCAATTTAGGTCTCATTAATGACAGAGGTATAAGTAAGGATCAGTCCCCTACTCGCAGAATCTTTCATCTCCCCCACATGTATTTATATGGTTAATGACAGAGAACAACAGAGATGTGTAAGCCAAAAACGTCTTACCTGATTACTACATCATATTTATCAATAGTTTTTCCTAGTGAGCTGTTTTTTAATCTGTGCCCGTTACCAACAACCATGCACCTTCGGCATCTCAGTCTAAAATAAAAGGTTATGGCACTGTATTAATTTAAGTAGCAAACTACAGAACTGACTGACTATACTTTACAATTATTATCTAAAAATGGGAGGGGGGGTGTCTGCAACATTTCATTTTGCAAACATCAACAATAAAATTATGCACAGTCAGTTGTCATGTTTATCTTGTGACTGTAAACATTTGATTAAACATTTTCACATAGATTACATTACAAGAATGCTTTACAGTACCTAGAGTTTAGTTCTCTAAATCCAACACTAGATGGCAAGCAAATTCCACTTGATCATTCTATGAGAACTATTTGGACATCTTGGATATAAAGTAATACCTTTTATTGGCTAACTAAAATGATTGAAAATGCAAGCTTTCGAAGCACTAGGCTTCTTCCTCAGGCATGATACAATACTGAATCTTGTAAAGCACCCTATTTTATACATACTAGAACAAAGACTTTCTGACATTACATAGATGTTATCTTTTGCCCCCATGCCTGATTGGCAATGGCTGTCGTAAATAAAACAGTAAATGCACATTCAATGATCACACGCAGTATAAAAGAATTAGCAAGGGTTAAACAAACTATTTGGACATTAACTTTCATCATGGTATTTAGCTCAAAATCAGAATTCTAGAGATTAATGCATCTGCTTTTTTACATATCAATCAGTATATCATTTTGTAGATCTGTTGCCATAAATATGTCTTTAAACTAACTCACAGCCCATTACATTGCTGATTAAAATGATTTATTACTTGCCATTTTACTGATTCCTAAGCAAAGGAACATCTGAGTGAATTGACAATGGGATCAACATTCCCAGTACATACTGCTTTTTAAAGAGAAAATGAGGAGCTGGTCAATTAGCCACTTTGTATCTCCCAGCCGATCACAAGGCCAGCAGGGGGTGGGGGCATCTTCTTTCTTTTGTTATGGCAGCTACAAGGGCTGCTACGATAAATAAACCAGACATTCCCCTGAGGGATAATAGCCCCTATATAGTAATTAATTGAGTAATTATTATACATTTTATTCGAAGAATAAACACTAGATTGCTTAAGTTTAGACAATCACCACAATAAATACATTTTAAAATCAACATATACTAAGGCTAGCCAGCCAAAATTAATATTTACATAAACCTTGTTAATTATTCTCCATTTATTCAAACTCTAAGTATAATACTATAATTGATAATTTCCAAAATACAAAAAGTAAAAAAAAAAACTTAAAAACTATAATATTAAAATAATGTTTAAATCCTTATGTACAAGTCCCGAATCGTTCAGCTCCTGTTATAGGTCTTAAAATTGCTTTTGTATCTACACGTAAGGTACCAAGATTGTCCCACTTCAAAGTACAGGGGTGCTAAAAAAATAAATGAACCTGAATGGATTCTAGCATTCCTAACAAGCATTTAGCTACAACTTTTTGATTCCTGGAGCCCATCTTCCTAGTGAGTAACAACTTGCTTTCTGATTGTTCACATTTGTTTAAAGGGATGTAATGGTCTGCTAACCCAGTTGTTACCTGAAAGCTCAGAGAAGTAAAAGAGGGGAAGGTTGTGCAGAAGATATTGAACAAGTGCTGGGTCCAAGGCACTCCCTGTTAAAGCTTGAAGCCTGTACAATTTTCTCCCAAATGCTGCTGATTTCAGAGGTGAGAGCTACATTTATTTTTCAATTAGCAATTATAGAATTTATGCAGGCTATACACTGTTCGGTTTGCCTGCCAACATGTAAATGAAATGTTTCAGCCACGTAGGGAAATTAATATTTGATTGCAAAATAAATGGTCCATGCTGGTGAACATTGCAGGAATGTTAGCAGATGAGTTTGTTTAAAGGTCCAAAAATTTTATTTTTATCCAGATCAAACGCTGAATTAACCTATTATTGGGGCATTGTATAGTCAACTTTATGCAGGGCCATTTATATTTAAGCTTTATTAAACACAAAAGTAACTAAACAGTTGCTGTAGTGAAAGACTGCATATAAAACAAGTATATCCTTGGATATGAGAATTATATATTATTTCAATCAGCACTTTCTGGGCTTTAAGGTAGAAAAATGTGTTTAACCCAAGCAAAACTCACTGAATGCAGCTGTATTTGAGCAATGTAGCATGCATCACAGGAGTTTAATAATAAAACTGCCATTTATTAAGGCACTATAATGCCAAAAGCAGGGCAGTGATATAAAAAAACTGGGTGTCCTGACACATTTCATGTCACTTTCTGTGACACATCATCAGAAGCATCACCTCTTTTCTGTGTGTGCTTCATTACAGATACAGCTGCTTTGATTTAGCTTTTAACTGTGTGCTCTATGTGTCTTTGTCCTGAATTGAGATGTGGCCTGTGTTGAAGGGTGAGTTTAGGGCTCAAAGTAGTTCCTACTTCTAGTACTGTACTAAAGGACAAGATGTAGAGGCCATGTTCTCTATTCAGCTGTATGTGAACTTATTTAGGTGCAGACTTCACCACTGTTAGTTTCTATGTTAAATTCAAGTGACCCTGACATTATATGTAAACTTACTTACTAATTGCCTGCATGCTTCTGTAATCAGGACTAAGGAGTGAGACCAATTCACAGCATAGCCCAGTGCACTCATAGGGATTTTTTTAAGAAACTTGCCTTTATTTGGCTAAATTACATGTAGGCGACACATGTATGCAGTCACTTATTAGGTAAATCCTAACCATCTGTTATCTGCCAGTGGGTCCAACATGTTGGGAGAGTCCAGTACCCAGGAGGACAGTCACCTCCAAAACAAATCAAGTCCTATTCAAAGAAGCATACTCGGGATAACCCTTCTACCAAGTATATCAAAATTCAACTTTCCTTTTCACACCAAGGCAGCATTAAAAGTCTTCACATCAGTGTTTTTTAGTCCTACCTTTTGTACAGACTCCCCCCCCCATCATCCTATTTGTTTTTTTCTCTTTCCTAGTTCAAGGGAATATAATATATAATATACATATTGTGCCTGCTGGGGAAGGAATTTGTCCTTCACTCGTCCGGTGTGAGTCTCCAGTTCCCATCCAGTACTGAGGTGATGCCTGGGGATATTATATAACTCAGAGGCTTACTTGCTCCCATCTCCACCGTTGTCCCCTTTGTTTTTCTGGCAACAGCAGGGGCAGTAACTAATGTGGAGGCTTGCCAGTATCCAAAAAAAACCTAAGAAACCCTAAGAAAAAGTTTTGTATCTTCTGGTGCAACAATTAGATCATCTATAGCAGCCGCTTCTGTGGTTCAGCGTATTTTGCTTTCAGACTATTTCTTTATCAAATGGAGTTTCAAAAGATCTTCCAATATTATCTAGAGTATTAGAATATTTATGTGACACAGCCCTTTATAATGTGAAAATATTGGCTAACAATGCAGATTAATCTTCAGTTGCTAGACGGACACCGTGGTTGAAATAATGGTTAAGAGTTTAACTATAGAGTTAAACCCTTTAGTAAATAAAGTCTCAGAAGAAAAGTTTAGACCCTTACCTCAAGATGAAAACTATTCAAGCATCCATTTTGTTCCTCACCAATCAGAGGCAGATCAAATTGGAAACCCTTCAGAACATTCAATCAAAGAGGAAACAATTTTAGAAGCATGTCTTTTAATTTATGACGCCAGAAGTCCAATATCTCACCTCCAAAAATGACATCATATGGCAAGGTGTGACTACAGACATATGGATTTGGTGACAATAAGAAAGGGGTATTCTATCGAATTCCTCAGTTTTCCACCAAATTTGTTTATTCTATCAAAACATTTAGACCATACCAAACAAAACAAAATTGATTCAAGCAATAAAAGATGGTGATTGCTGCAGTAGCAGCGTATCTAAGGAACAAGGGAATCGTCATAATTCCATATTTGGTTAATAAGAGCATCATCAGAAGATATTTTAAACCAAAATGCTATGTATATAAATACTAAAATAAAAGTGATAGAAGAATTAGGATGGCTTCTAAACAGAAAAAATCATCTCTAAAGCCAGAACAAAGAAAAAAATTCCTTGGATTTATAATAAACACATCTTCAAATCGTCTCACGCTCGCAGAATAGAGTGTCAAAACTTTGATCGAGGGTTGCATGGTTAAGGTAAAAAAAACAGTTTAACTAAATTAAATTTTGTAAATATTAGGCCTGTTCAGCAGCATTAGAAGCGACTTCTTGGGGAAGACATCACATAAGAAATCTCCTACAATATTTCTAGGAAAACTGGGACAAAAGCATTAAAAACAGTAGTAAAGTTACTGATACAAATAAAACTCTTACTAGACTGGTGCCTCATACCAAATTATCTGACAAGAGAATGACCCTTACTAAATTCAAACCCTATTATAATAGCTACTGATGCCAGCTATTCAGGATGGGGTGCTCACGGTTTGCAGAAAACACAACGGAAAATAGTCAATCGAAGAACTCAGAATGTCATCAAATAACAAAGAACTAAAAGCGATTTGGGAAGCACTAGTAATCTTTTAAGACATGATGAAAGAAAGATCAGTGCAAATCTTCACAGACAACACCACAGCTCTTATATAAACCACCAGGGAAGAACGAAAAACAAGACCATGTTAGCACTATCCCAAAAAATTTAAATGGGCAGAAAAACACATACAAAGTATTTCAGCCAGACATATCACCGGTGCTGCCCATTTTTTAGCAGATTTTTTGAGCAGAAACTACCATAGTTCCATTGAATGAAGTCTAAATCCCAAAATAATCCTGATAATTTGTCAAAGTGGGGTTACGATCAGATTTAATTTAAAGGGCATGTCCACCCCCAAAACTAAAATTTAACCCCACACTGACCCCACTGTGTAGTTTGTTTTTTTTAAAAACTTACCTTACATCTCTGCTCTGTCCTGCAGTGACTGTCCAAAGTCCAGGAAACTGAAGAGTAGGACTTGTCTTCCTGTGTGAAATGTTTCCGCCTCCATCTTGTCCTCTGAGACAAGGTCAATGGCATGTGCAGGGGAGCCCTTTCCCCCTCCCTCCATCCCTCTTGAGCCCTCTTTGCTACAGAGTGCCCTACCTCTAAAAACTCTAAACATATTGTAGTGATTTGTTGCTGCAGAACTCTAGCTACAATCCTTTGTTGTGGCAGCTGCGAATGTGATTGGCTGCCCTTTTTAACAAACAAACCTAGAGGCTGGTGGGTGGGCTAAGGTCCTCTACACAGGGCTGTTTTTAGGCATAGACCACCTTGGCAAAGAGCTAGAACACCTATGTTAAACCAGGGCACTCAGTGTTCTCCCTAGCATCTCCCTGTCAGCTTTTACTTGCTGTGTTAGAACTGCTCTCCTTGTTCTGCAGTAATTTGTAACATTGTAGTGCAGTGGTGGAGAACCTTTTAGAGCCCGAGTACCCAAACTGCAGCCTAAAACCTCACTTTTAATTGCATAGCAACAACATGATCATTTAACCAGAATACTGGGTTTTTACTTTAGAAAAAGCGTCACCACTACACGTTTCACTACCGTTGTTTGGAACACACACCTACGATACCAAGACCCTGTGTATCTTTGTCAGTTCTCCTGAGATCTCAAAAGCCGACGGCCACTGCCAGTTATTTTGTTAGACTGCCAGGGAGATCGAGGACATCATAGCTGTTTCTACGACACCAGCATTGAAAGTTGCAATTATTCAGCAGATGTCTTTGCACCTCCACAAGTATCCCGAGGGACTGGGAGCTACGGCTTAAAACTTCCCTTACCGCACGGGAAATCAGAGGTTATATGTCGGAGGATTTATAAGGGCATCTGGAACGGTGTAGTATCATGCTTCCTTAACTGTATCCAACTGTATTCTATTGTTGCTGGGTTACTGGAGTTTTTTCTGTGTGCACACACATTTTGTAACATTTTGATACATTTTTAGACTCTTCCCTGTATTTGGGCTTCTATACGAGGATCCTTTTAGAGTGGACTTGACTCGTATTTTACATTCTTTATATGTACATTTTTTATTATTTGCTTTGCATTGCTGGTATTTATCCCCCCTCATAATATATATCTAGTAGTGGTTTTACTTAGGGTTATTTATTGGGATATTTAGGGATATACTTTATTTATTGTGAAGCTGGCCAGCTGTGTTTATGTATATATTCTTTGCTTGATGTATATGCGTCTACTGTAATAAATAATTTTTTTGGGGGGGGGATATTGTTTCCCTATCGCTCCCTCATTCAGTGTGCATATTATATATCTTGTGAGGAAAGCAGGTAACAGGCCCTGCTGGCGAAATCGGATATTGAATCCGATTTTTGTTTACTTCCAATACGACAGGAATGTTTCCACTTGTTGGCTTGCCATTTAGACAGGTTGTACAATTTCGACATGTGTTTACCCATGGGTTGTGCTATTTCTTGACCCTGTTTAAGACATTTAGCTCTTTCCTGGAATGGGCAGTGCGAATTGAAACTGGTTTCTCGAGTGTTGCTCATTACTTAGATGATTTTTTATTTGTAGGCCCTAAGGAATCAAATAAGTGTGCCTCTGTCAGTGGAGAAGACATTGGGCCCAGTAACGGTTTTGTCTTTTTTAATAATTAAGATAGACACAGTTAGAATGGAATATCGGCTTCCAGCCCAAAAACTAAAGGATATGCTAGATGCGGTTTCAGTGTTCCTGCAAGTTAAGAAAGTAACGTTGCAGGTTCAGTCCTTGCTGGGTTCTCTGAATTTCGCATGTTGAATTATGCCAATGGGCAGGGTATTTTCCACTATGAAAGCATAGTGTATGCCATTAATTACCTCACTAATTCATCTCTGGCCATTTTGGCGCTTTTTCGGCATTTAGTTCTTAGGTGTTTGGAACTAAATGTGTGGTTCAGGGCAAAACATGTGCTGGGGGTTTATAATTGTGTGGCTGATGCTTTATCTTGTTTCCAGTGGGACGAATTCCGGCATTTGAGACCGGAGTGGAGTGGCCAGATTTCTTTTGGGAGATCGTGGACAACAATTGATGCAGCTGGTCTGATCATCTTTAGCACCATCCACTTGGGCAAGTCATCGTAATGCATGGAGGGAATGGCTGCCCTTTGTAAAAAAGAGGGGTTATTGACCATGTGTTTCAGTCCAGGTTATAAGTGATGCTAGACTACCTAGAACATCTTCGATCCTCTGGGTCTTCAGGTTTAGTAGAACAGCGGAGGATGGCGGAGCTTTCCTTCTTCCAGCTGCTGGGTTGGGGATATGTCCAAGAAATTTGTAATCTTATCCATACTGAAAGGTTGAAAAAAAGAACATGTAGAAAGAGAAGCTAGCCACCCAATTTCATTTGGCCTTCTGGTCAAATTACTGAGGGTTCTACAGGACATTTGCACTTCTGCCTATGAAGTGGTGTTATTTAAAGCTAGTTTTGTGCTCGCATTTATTTGAGCCATGAGGGTGGGAGAATTAGTTTCACCTAGTTTGAAATGCCCAGGAGGTTTAGCCTTGGAGGATGTTTCTATTTCCCAAGCATTAGTCAGGATTAGAATTGCGCGCTCAAAAACAGACATTTTCGGGGAGGGTAAATGGTTTTCTATATTACCTCTTCAATCTCCCTTCTGCCTGGTTCAGGTTATTAGGTGATTATGACCTTTGTGGAAACCGTCTTTCGGATTTAGTGCATTTAATGAAGGCAGATCTGCTCAGGTTTCAGGCTCTATTTTGGGAGGTGGTTTTAGTGTGGTTGGAGGTGTTTCCCAGGGTACAATGGCAAGGGGCTAGGAATCTAGGAGCAGTGGAAAAAGCCAGGAGGGTCCTGGATATGAGAATATGTAGGTTTACCTGGTCCCAAGGAGGAGTAGAAGTGAGGCATCGGCAGTTAGAAGGGAATAACGGCACTGATGAGGCAAGATAAGGTACACCTTAATGACAACAGGCTGGATGTTTTCCTGTCGGGCTTACAGGATGGAATAGAGCAGGCACTTTATTTGTTGGGTGGCAGTTTGGAGTTCCTTGTAGGCTTACAGTAACTCCTGGTGGTGGATACATCCTTGCAATGGTTTTGGTTATTGGAGCCGTTACATGGCCTCTGGGGACCCAGAGGTCTGGCATTCAAGCTTTGGCTTTGGCTGGGTTCATTAAATGGTATGCAAGGATGTATAATTTTAAGATCTTGGCAATTTGGAACACATAATTGGAATGTGTCAATAAAAGCTGTGGACTACCGTTTCACCCAACACTTGTTGTCAGCCTGTTTATTTCATAATGTATTAGTAAGAGTTGATTTTAATGGGTTAAACAGCATGAGTCTTTTCATCCACATGAGGTCTGCTGGAACTGAAAGTGTTATTGTCAATACTCTTGGAGGGCTAGGCCACACTACTTGTGATCTGATCACGTTGGGGCACCAAGAGGCTAGAAACAGCCCTACCTCTACAACATGTTAAAAGTTTATTTTTATGGTGGACATACCCTTAAAGGACAACAATATCAAAAAAAAATAACATTACCCCCATTATATGTCCACAGTTCCAGCAGCTGAAATCGCTCACTCTCATTTACAACTGTGCTGCCCTCCCTTAGATATCACACAGCAAAGATAAATGCCAAAAGTTATCCTTTATTGGCATCAGCTCAAAACAGCAAACTTTCTATTTTTTATTCTCTTCACAAGAACAAGTTAGCATTAGGGCAGGATGCTCTAGTTCTGGATACTAAAGTAAAACTTTACCCTAGCATACATCCCCCCCCCCGATACCTTTAATGGCCAGAGTCATAAGTAAAATAAGAGTGGAGATTGCATGTGTACTCCTTATAGCACCAGCATGGCCACAGAGATCCTGGTTCTCGGACCTGATCCAGAAAAAAACAGCTTGCCCACTTCCATTGTGGAACAATCTTCTAGTTCAAACCCATATGAATTATCAAAGTAAAAAGAGCTGAAGTTAACAGCATGGTTTCTGAGAGGCAAAATCTGGACTATCTTCAGTCGTCATTGATACACTAATGTGCAGCTGGAAATCGTACACATCAAAAGTAAATCAAAAAATCTGGAAAAGATTTGAAGTATGGTGTTCAGAAAATAAAAGAATTTCCCTTTTTTGATATTTCCAAAATATATATTAGAATTTCTAGTGTAAGGGCTACAGAAAAATTAGCAGCAAATTCACTAAAAGTACCTATTTCCGCCCTTTTTCAACACAACGGGGCTGAAGAACCCTTAATTAAAAGATTTTCAAAAGCAGTAAAAAATCTGAAACCTAGAATTAGATCTTTTGTTCCAAAATGGGACCTTCACTTTGTTTTATAGGCTCTATCTGTGACTCCCTTTGAACCATTGGAGGAAGTTTCCTTAAAATTTCTTTCATGGAAAACGGCTTTGCTGGTTATTTGTTCAGCAAGAAGAATAAGCAAAATACAGGCTTTTTCCTGCAAAAAACGTTTTTTGAGGGATTTTTTTACTTCAACTCTGCCTTCCACAGAGAGCAGGATTTTTTTTTTCTTTTAAAGAAAATCCTTCTATGCCAGGGTCTGACAAAAATACCAAAATAGATGTTAGCAGATGCCTAATAACCTATCTTGACAATGTGAAACCCTTTAGAAAATCAGATTCACTTTTAATTGCCGACGTAGAAGCTAAAAAAAGAAATCGCAGTTTCAAAATCCCCTATAGCAAGATGGTTAAAGGAAGCGATTTTCACAGCATACAGAACTTCAGATGTGCCCATTCCAGAACATATTACAGCACATTCTATGAGGTCAGTCTCTACATGATTCCCCAGCTTGGTCATACCACTTTGATATATCTAATTTTAATGCTGTGAAAAGGAATGTTAGAATTTTATCCCTACATAAATTCCTTTTTCTAGAACACCAAGGCAGCATATGACCAAGCTTCCCTCCCAATAAAACCTATTGCATATTAAATTATTTTGTTCTTCTCGTCTTTCTATTCAGTACTACTTTCTAAAACATTGGTAAGAAGGGAAGGAATGTTTCTTTTTATAGGGGAGTTAGTCCTACTTGTGGGCAGGGCCAATTTTATTGTAATGCTGCCTTGGTGTTCTAGGAAAAGGAATTTACGTAAGTATAAAATTCTATTGCCTTCTATTGGGGCAATGTTGTATGGAGACTAGTTTCCCTTTAAGATATATATATATATATATATATATATATATATATATATATGCCATTTCATCTGAACAAATGTTAAAGGGTATCTTTAAAAATCGGATTTACAAAAAGAGTACATTTAGATACAGCAATATTCCACTCCTCCAAAACTTTTTTCAGATCATCATTTTAATCGCAGCATTTACAGGGAAAGACCTGTCACTCCAGAAGCAGAGATTATAATATGAGAGCCATGCTTGACCTCTTTGCCTGCCTGCCAGCACACTTTATGCAACATTTAAGAGAATCAGCAGAGAAAAGACAGCATGGGGGAGGGAGGGGGAGATGTGAAAGCAGAGCAGTGTCCATGATGAGGCTGTGCAGAACACATACCGTAAGTGTCGCAGACACTAAAAGAAGGCAGTGAGTAAGGGAGGGTGGGGGGAATTAGGAGTACTCACTAAACATTAATCATTTAATGACAAAGCAAGCACAGATAAATATGTGAGTACTTGTATTTATATTTTACTTGTCTCAAATTGTAGTTTCAGAAACTTTGTTGAAAAGTTGTTTCAGTGAGTATAGTGACCCTTTCAAAGGTAACATTTGGTGACACACAGAAGATGCAGTCCTGTGGAATGTTTATAAAAATATTTATTTGAAGTAAAACATCAGATCTACACATTTCATATGTGTTATTCAGTTGTGTATTATAATCCTGATGACGGCATCTTGAAGGCTGAAATGTGTAGATCCAATGTTTTACTTCAAATAAATATTGTTAAAGGGACACTAAACTAAAAAAAATGACTTGCCTGAATGATGTTCCTGAAATGACTTTCAGGAACGTGATCCCTTTTTGCTCCGTCACTAGATCTCCTCATGTCCTGTTCAGCTCACTCCTTGTTAGTATGCATGTCTCTTCTCTATGTATCCACCCCCTCCCAAAACTGAGGCACAAATGGAGTGTGGAGCATGTGCAGTGGAGGTGATCTGTGCTCCCTACAGCCAATAGAATTCACCCAGTGATTATGTGTCATAGTGAAGGTATAGTGATAGGGAAGGTAAGCAGCACTGGGAGCTGTAATTACTGCTTGAATCAAGTAAGATTTTATTTTCGCTGTAGGAGTTTGAAGTTGTATGTATTGGGGGGTGGGGGGGACTTTGTAATTAATTTATTTAGGTACAGTGCTACTTAACTAACACAGACAGCAGCTAACTAAAGGACTTATCTGGGCTTATCTGCACAGAAAGAGCACAACTAATGCTTATTCCCTTTCCTGATCTTAATGCTGAATCAATTAGCCATACAGTGACAGAGGAATAAGCTTTACTTTTATAGAATGGATAGTGTCTACATGTGGTGTGCCAGAGGGAGGGGCTGGGTGATTGGCAGTTATTTATTGACTAGCTGTGCCCTGTCTCCTTTAAAAAGTAAAACTCCCAGAGCTAAAAAAACAAGGGATAGGAAGGTCAGAGAAGAAAAATAAAAAGCAGATTTAAGATTGGTGGTAATTAATACTAATTACAGTGTGATTAGTTAAAAAATGATTTGCCCCAGTTTACAAGTCCTTTAAAAACATTTCACAGGACTGCATCTATCTTGTATCATAGGTGTTTCATCAAATGTATATTCAATGCACCTGTGGTCGGACAAACCAGTGAGCATAAGCGTGAGTGCAGCACTTTCTAAGCTTGGTATTTATCTATATATCTATCTATATAAACATAAATAATAGAATATATTATTCTATTATTTATATTTATATAATATAAATAATAACACCGCACTCCAAAAATTAATAACACCGCACTCCAAAAATTAAAGTTAAACAAAATTATTTCACACCACATGATCTTCTATCTAACTCCATGAACCCACCCATTGATACATACTAATTACTCACTGTTAAAGACAATATATATCAAACGTTAAAGGAGAACTAAACCCCCCAAAAAATCAAAGTTTAAGTTAGAAAGTACTTGCCTCAACATCCTTCTCAGCATGGACGATTCCACTCAGGGGCCTTTCCTTTACCTCTATGAGCTCATTTTAGGTTCTGTTTGATCCCCAACTCTGAAGCTGACATTTTCCCTTGCCTGCCAGTACTTTTACCTTGATTACATTGTCAGCACCTGTGTGATTTCCACTCCCACCTCTTAACCCCTATGATGTATGAATAAATTAAATCATTCATCAAATTGGTGGTGCAGCTGATTAACACTTTTCTAGTAGCAGTGTTATAGTGTGATGTATATAGGTCTGGGTATCTTGGGTGTCCAGTTCTGAAATAATGTATGTCTCACCTATGGCTTTCACTCCAAATCCGAAATATATACAATAAATTGCAGGTGAAACATACAAAGACACAGGTCTGTAGCTGGGAATATTGCAAGTTTATTGCAAAACATGCGTGCTACAAGTTTCAGATCCACTCAAGCACTTGAGGAAGGACAAGTGGGTCAGAAACATGTAGCACGCATGTTTTGCAATAAACCTGCACTATTCACAGTTACAGACCTGTGTCTTTGTATGTTTCACCTGCAATGTATTGTTTAAGTGTTGGAGGGCCATATTTAAAAACTTGCGATACTGCGATTTTTGTTACTGTACGACCGTAGCAGTAGTATACCATGCTGTAAACTACCATAATGATATTCTACGGCGGTCGTAGATTTACTCTCGCTATAGTATATTTACAAGATTTCCGATACAGATCATAAATTAATGATTGCCATAATGATTGCCAAAGAAGGCGATACCACACCTTTATAAATATGGCCCATATTGTGAAGGTCTCTAGCTCTCCCTTAAAGGGGAATGTTGGAGGGTAGGAATTTTTTATAGAAACCACATGGTGCAGAACTGTAGGGAGAGGATAGTGAAGTGAACCTGATCTGTGCAATGCATTTCTCATTAGTGTAACTTATTAAAGGGAATGTTGGAGGGTAGGAAGAGTGTGTTTTTAATTCGGCTGTCTGTATAAAAACAACAAACTGGACAAATGAAAATGGACAAATCGCAAGTGCACACGCATGTAAATGGCGTGCGATTGTTTGTGTGTTTCAGGTGCGTTGCAGTGTGGCTGTGCCCTAAATGTACATTGCAGCAATACCCACACTAATATAAATGGTAGAGTGCAGAAATAAACACATACAAAGACACACAGGCTTATTTACCCAGAGACGATATGTCCTGTTCGCGATTCAATATCACGTTTGCAAGCGTTAAAATACTGCACTAAAACTAGCCCAAACGCGATATTCAATTGCAATCGTCGGGATGCGTGGGTGATTTTTGCATAACCTCCGCATCCAATGCTAATATGGAGTTAAAGTCGCGCTAACCAGTAGTGAACCGGCTAGCAGGAATTGAGCCTAACAGTCTCTTGCAGAAATGCTCACAAATATAAAGGGTTAACAAGTTTTTTCCTAAATACATATGAAAAGGGTTAACACCTTCCCCCACTCTGTTTGAGCAGGAAAATCTGCTAATAATATTCACTGCTATCTCTGATGATTGGCTGGGAGACACTGGCAGGTGGGGACACCAAATTCAACTGTTACATGCAGCTTAGCATAAGGGGAGTGGGAAACAAACACAAGGTAGCTAGTTAGCATGTGCAGAAGGAGTTTTGGTACCTGGACCACCAGGAAGAGGCAACACTAGAAGCCAGCCATGACATCATAGATTGCCAGTACTCAGAAATGTTATATAAATGATTTCTACACTAAGAGGCTGAATTCAGAGGCGAAAAACAAATGGTTTTACTAAGTGACAGTTATAGAGTCTGTGGAGCTGCCTTTGCATAAATATATTAAAACAACACATTCTAATCTATCAAAGGATGAAAAAGAGGCATTGCATTCCCTTAGAGAAGAACATAAAGTGGTAATATCCGCCGATAAAGGGGGTGCAATTGTGCTATTAGATGTTGATTATTACACAACTGAATTGATGTCTCAGCTTTCAGATGAGAGAATATACAAAAAGTTTTCAGGGGATCTGACTAACATATTAAGAACTAAAGTTGACATGGCATGCCATGCAGGGTGGATTACGAAAGATGAGGCCACATTTTTGGTCTATGAAAGGACTAAATGCCCCATTATCTATACTGTTCCCAAAATACATAAATTGGTAACCACCTGCCTTACCGACACATTGTGGTTTCCCACGAATCTATTTTGAAACCTGCATCTATATTTGTGGATTATTTCCTCCAGCCTATCATGAAAATCATGAAGTCATACCTTAAAGACAGTGGCAAACTGTTGTGTATGTTGCAGGCTTTAGATACGCCCCTTGAAGGTACCATACTGGTTACCTGTGATGTACAAAGCCTTTATACAGTAATTCCCCAAGAGGAGGGTATAAAAGTTTGTAGAGAAGCATTAACATCTACAGGTAACCAGAGGCCCCTGACTGAGTTCTTGGTGGAACTCTTGACGTATGTATTGAGGTAAAATTATTTCAGATTTAGTAAATCCTTTTATCAACAATTAACTGGCATGGCGATGGGTACCAATGTGGGCACATTGTTTGCCGATTTATATATGGAGGCGTTTGACATACTCTACATTTATCCCAAATTTGAGAATTGGTACTCTACAAATATTAAATTGACAAACTGTTTATTATTTGGTGGGGTAGCCTAAAAGAATGTGAGGATTTCATCAGCTACCTTAATGCATTGGACTCTCCAATAAAATTTACTGTGGTGGCTAGAGAGCAGTCCATTGATTTCCTCAACTTACAGATCAATAAAGACAATGGACGATTAGGCACTACCCTATATATTAAAAGTACAGACTGTAACATGATTCTTCACTTCAACAACCTTCATCCATGGGCCCAAAAAAAGGGTGTGATATATTCTCAGTTTCTGCGGGTACTGAGCAATAATTTGGACCCCAATATGCACGAGACACAGTTAGAGGATATGACCTTTACATTTTTACAGTGGGGCTATGGTTCCAGGGAAATTATGGAGCAGAGGGAACGTGCACATTCCCATTGTTCCATACGAAAAAGTTGTTAAGCAGCATTCAAGGATATACCATACATTTTAAACATGATATACCATGTTTCGCTTCTTGACCATGTCTAGCCACTGAAAGTTCACCGAATTTTGTGTTGACATTCCTAGTATCAGGACTACTGCTGTCCCCAGGCTCCTAATCCACTGACCGAATGGATGGCCGATGTGGTTTTCCCTACATAATAGATCCTGCAAGGTCATGCTATAAAATAGATCACATAGGTAGATTGACATGTCAGTCTGTATTTGATCTCAAACTTTTGAATGGGGGTGTAGAAAGTCACTGCCTGGAATCATCAATCTACAGGTTTGGTACCCACTGCACGTGTAGAATCCCTTATAGTTATTTTATCTTCTGATGTATGCTCTAGTACAGACCTTGAGTATGATAGCTTGAGTATGTTATTTAGCTTGATTATGCTTACCTCATAATAATCCCCTGGGCTGTTTTTAGGCATTGGCCACATAGGCAAAGAGCTAGGGCGCCTATGTTGAACTAGGGCACCTATTCATCTAGCTAGAATCTCCCTGTCAGCTTTTACTTTTAGAACTGCTCTTATCTTTAATTTGCAACATTGTATTTAGTAGAGAGCCTAAACTCAGCTCACTCTACTTAGCAACAAATGTTGCAAATAAACTGAAGGTGAAGGGAGGAGGGGAGAGGATGAGCTCAGCTAATTGTACTGAGGAGAACAGTTCTAAAACGGCAAGCAAAAGCTGCTGCAGACTTTTTAACAATGGCCCCTGTGACTAGCAGCCATGAGATTCCTATCTCTGCCTCTTTCTTCCTTCCATCCAACTCTCCAATTAGAGTAGTTTAGGAGTGAACAATTCAATGGAGGAGACAAGCAGGTACATACTTGCAGGGCCGTTCCTACCATGAAGCAACCCGAACAAAATGCTCATGGCACACGGTCCTGGTATCAGCCTGTTGGATTTTTTTTTCCCTACGCGCATTGCTTTTCCTGGCAGACACAGCAATTACAAGCAGTAGGAAGGGCTTCCCACCTGATTGATCCCATTGGGCTCCAGTATGCCCCTCTGTGCATAAGTTACGTGACTTACATGATCAGTCTTGGGGGGGGCATGCGTGGATGGGAGGCTGCCTAGGTCACTGGGGCAGCACCAAGGCATAATAAATATTCCATGCGTAAATCAGGGCACACTCCACACCAGCCTATCTATAAAATGATATAGGTGCACTCATAGGTGCTATGAATTTTATTTAGTGCATATACAAGGCAATGTTCTAGAACCTTTATCAAGCAGGGGGGTAACTACAGGGGAGATGGGGAAGCAACCGCAGGGGGGCCCAGGAGCCAAGGGGGCCCCATCTTCTTATTTTTTCTATGACAGATATAGTCTCCTCCTAGAAAACAACTGTGGATGAAGCAGGGACAGGGGCCCCATCATAGTTTTGCTGGGGGCCCCAGTGATTTCTTGTTACGCCACTGTTATCAAGCCAACTAAAAATATTTTTAAAGGAAAGGGGTGTTTATTACCATTTGATATATAGTGATGGAATATTATTCTAACTTATGTATCTGCAATAGCTGTAGTGTAAGCAATTGGGAATGTTTGGATGTTTTTTTGGGGGGGTTATTTAGTGTGGATACACCAGGGTATTTCCACCCCCAAATATAAGATTTGCTGTAGTGTAGGGGGCCCCCCTCCAACCCTAAACGCCAGGGTTTTAACTTTAATTTCTCAGAAATAGACTTACCCACCTTCGTTCCCTCAGCCTCTACTGATACTTCCAGGAATGGAGCAGCAATAGGGGCCGGACCAGCAGCAGCATCTGTGATTGGCAAGTCTATTTCAGGGAAGTTTTTAAAGTTAAAACCCTTGCATTCAGGGTTGGAGGGGGTTCCCTACAATGTACTGTATATAGTTTTTTTCCCCCCTTAAGTAAGGTTGTACTGAGGGATCAAGAGGGGGAAGTAATTGAGGTGGCGAGAGCCCTCCTGCGCATGCCAGAGTCCTCAGGGACGAAAAGGAAGAGACAGATACTGGATGACAGACAGAGAGGCTCCTACTCTTCATTTTCATGAACTTTCAGCATGCCCTGCAGGACAACCATGAGGAGCAGAAAAGAAAGGTAGGGATTTTTTAACATTACACAGTGGGGCCAGCAGTGGGTCAAATTTTAGTTTTGGGAGTGGATATTCCAGTGTTTCTCTCTCTCTCCCCCCCCCCTCCATTTTCTACATACAGATGGAAGTTTGATCTGTTCAGCAAAAAAAACTCTTTAGCTGACCATAACTGTAGAAGGCATAAAGAATGACCCTTGTTTTATACAATTAGGAGGCAAAACTGCACTTACAAAAATCCTATAAAACTGGCTTTTAGCATGATTTTGATATGCTAAGCATTGCACATTGAGCAATTTAATATAATTTCTAAAAAATACATTTGTAATTAATTTCCAACTACCTATTCAGATAGGTACAGATAGGTGTTCCTATCTGAATTTAAATCATATTTCATCTTACCTTTCAATATCCTGTGGTACATGGTAACAATTTGTAAGAGCCAGAAACTTCATCAGCAATTCCTCTGTTGAAAAAGGTATGAAACAACCAGTTATTTATCATGTCTGAATTATTATTATTATTGTGAATTTATATAGTTCCAACATCTTCCATAGCACTTTACAATTACATGTATACATTCACATCCGGCCCTGCCCCAAAGAGCTTACAATCTAAGCACATTTATTAGACGCATACAACCTATCAGTATGTCTTTATGATTGTGGGGGAAACCGGAGTGCCCGGAGGAAACCACGCAAGCACGGGGAGAACATACAAACTCCTTGCAGATGTGTCCAAGGGTGGAATCGGACTTCAGCGCTGCAAGGCATCAGTACTAACCACTGAGCCACTGTGCTGCCTGTATCGCAAACAACGCTGCTTTAAAAAGTAATTTGTATTATAATAATTTGGTACTTAGTACAGCATTACAAATGTTGTAAAATTTTCATCCTTTAATGGCCTAATCAGCCATGGTTTCATTATGTAGCACAAATATATACATGGTGAAAATGAGTAACTTTTTCAGGTATTTGGGCCACAAGAAAATGACACTCAATGACTGGACTGCACCTCAATGATTATGGTGCAGCTCTTTTTGGGGGAGAAGATGGCTAGAGGGTTGGAGGAGATTTTAAACTAGGTATGGGGGGGTACATTGGATAAGATAATGGAGGGTGGAAATGGGGGAGCATAGAGGATAAGGAAGCATGTCCGTCCAAGTTTGGAAGTAAATTGAATGAAATGATTCACAAGACTGGACAGTAAATATTGAAGGATACTCCTTATTCAGACATGACAGATAAGAAAGGAGTGTGTGTGTGTGTGTGTATGTATGATGAAGAAGAATTGAAGAAAAATGTAAAAGATGAGATAGATGGGGTATAGACGATAAGGCAAAAACAATATGGGTGGAGCTATGTACAGGAAGCAAGAATGTGGGTAAATTAATTGTTGGGGTATGTTATAAGCCGTCAAATACCAGTGAGAATGTGGAAATGAATCTCCCTATGCAGTTGGCGAAGGCTGCAGGTATGGGGCATGTTCTGGTTATGAGGGATTTCAATTACAATACAGTTCAGAAACACTCTAGCACACCGCTGTTGGCTTGCTACCAGATAATAGATAGGCCCAGCTCTCTACTCCACAAGCTTACAGTAAGTAGTCTAAGAACAAAAATGCAAACGGAGGTGCATACTATAACTGTAATATTAACAATTTATTGTGAACAACACACATTTCGGGGACTACAATTTCCCCTTTTCAGGTATAACCAGTGCAAAGTGAGTAACAAATATATATACCCTCAAACCCCACCTCCTGGCAATGTGGCAATGTGAGTGACAGGCCAGGGTATCAAAGTGAGGCTGTCTTGATCAAACCAAAAAGTGCAAATGCTTACAATATCAAGTGAATAAATATGATAAAAGCTTATAAAACCCCATATGAAATAAATATAAATATCTAGATATACAAAAAATAAATCAGTATATCTCAATACTTAAAAACAACAGTAAAACAATAAGTACTTGAACATAATTTCAACATTTAAAAAAACACTGTGAAGACATTATGTTCAAGTACTTTTAATGGTTTTACTGTTGTTTTTAAGTATTAAGATATATTAATACTTTTGTGTTAATATAGATAGTAGATGTGGTATGCATGGATTTTGCTAAAGCTTTTGATACTGTGCCACATAGGCGACTAATTTATAAACTGAGGACTATATATATCATTAGGCTTTATTGCATCTGTATACATTCATTAGCCAAGGAAAATGAAACATTTTTCAAACATATGATCTATACCATAAGGCTGTATTGCATCTGGACACATGCTTTAGCTACAGGACATTAAGAAGGAACATACTGCAAACAGAATGCTGGGAGTTGTAGTTTTCAAACATGTGAAAGGTTACAAGTTCAACAACCCTACTCCAAATCATTAGGCTGTATTGCATCTGGACACATGCATTAGCTACAGGACTTTAAGAAGAAACTTACTGCAAACAGAATGCTGCATGTTGTAGTTTTCAAACATGTGAAAGTTCCCAAGTTTAACACCCCTGCTCTATACCATTAGGCTGTATTACATCTGGACACAAGCATTAGATATAGGCTATAAATAAGATACTTTGCATGTCCCCACCCATTTCTCTTGAAAAAGGGAGTGAGAAATATGTGTTTATATATTTGACTATTGGGGCAATGCTATTATAATAACATGAGGCTGTGAGGTACCTTCTGTTATAAGAAGGCTCTATTTTGTTTTATACTCTGTGGGGAGATTTTAGCTCCTTTAACTACACGTCACCTTAACCTATAAAGATAATCAGTATCCTGTGCTCCCAAGCCCTAACATAAGCAGGTATAAAATTGGAACTTGCTGTAGTGAATACTAATTAGTATGAACATAGGATGTTAATATGGATCCTGTTTAAGGTTTTTAGGCACTCAGGCCACCCAATGGTGCTGTTTAGTTTGATAGTTTGAACCACACAGGGTTTAAACTATTTGTTTCCCCTGGATGCTGATGACTGAGTAACAGTTTAACATATCCCTTTGTATCCACTGTATCTGCACATAGTCACATAGAAAAACACACACACGCACATAATTTCCACTGTGCACCGACGGGCACACTTTTGCTAATATAGAGCCCTTATCAAGCCTATTTGCAATACATCTAAAGTGTCTTATATACCCTATTATTCCACCCATGCCGTGACATCATTAATGCTTAAATTAATTAAATACATAAATACATTTACATATATATGTGAAGAACATTCAAGCAATAATAATGCATGTCCAATACAGACACGATTAAGTGCACATTCTTAAAGTGCAATAATAATAAAGTGACATAATTGTAAAAAGTGCCCATGCTAGTATTAATATTAAAATATGATTAAAAAGTTATGAGTTAATTAAAATAAGTAAAGTTAAAGTAAATAAATTAGTTAAATAAATTAATTAAAATACGCAACCATAGAGCTACATGTTATTAATAAAGTGAAATACAATTGCAACTACAAGATATAAATCTAATATAGTATATTACATAAATCATTTAGTAGTTTAATAGTACAGATATTAAAAGAGGCTTAGATAAAATAATTAAATATTACCATATATATAACAGGATGACAATTTAGGGAGAAGTAAGATAAGATTTGGTAATTTTTTTAATATCTATCATTTAAAAAGCATTTAAGCAAACAATGTTCATTGAGTCCATTAAGGCTCAATGTATTCAATGTTTTAATCCAAAATGCTTCACGCTGTAGTAAGCGTTTAGACCTGTCACCCCCTCGTCTATGTGTTGGAACATGTTCAATTGAACGAACGATAGCACGTGTAGTTTTTGCAAAAAATGTTTAGCTACGGGTTTATTACTCTATAGGCCATAGTAATGCCTGAGCGATGGCCATCAATTCTAATATGCAGAGTAAAATCTGTTTTCCCAATAAAAGCTAATTTACAATGATATATAACCACATATACTACATGTGTAGTTGTACGTGTAATGACCTGGCGAACAAAAATCATCTTATCTGAGTGAGGATGTGTGAAACTTTTAGAGGGAACCATATATTCATGAAAAAGACATAATTCAGATCTATAGCATCCTGGTGTTCTCTTTGGTATCCAATTATTACTGGGGCTACCCTGGTAACAATATACTAGGTCTGTAGTAACCAACAAATCTCTGAGGTTTCTACCCCTTCTAAAAGCTACTAATGGTTTATCTGGTAGTAGATGTTTAAAATTTTCATCTGTGGTCAAAATTGTCCAATTATTCCTAATGCTTTGTTGGGCATCAAGACCTACAGGGAGATTCAATAAAAGTTCTTATCGTTTACAATAGTGCTAATTTCCCCCCAACCAATCAGATCTTATTTAACATTTCAAAGCTAGCTTCTTATTGGGGATAAATAAGCACCATTGTAAATGATTTTTTATTGAATAACCCTACTAGTGTATTAAATGTAATGCTACAACATAAATTATTGTTATTTCTTTCTATAGTTAAATCTTTTTTATGCACGAAAATGCCCTTCACAGTGCCTTTTCCACTACATCATTTGGATATCCACGATTAAAGAATTTGATCTTAATTTCTGTAGGCTGCTTCTGCATTACCTGGGGATTAGAGTTGTTTCAAATTATACAACAAAAGAAGAGGGGTGGTGACTATTGAAGTGTAGAAGATTATTCCTATCTGTCTCTTTCTGAAATAAAGAGTAGTGTAACTTAGATTAGTGTAAATAAACAGGGAGATTCAATAAAAGTTCTTATTGTTAAAAATGGTGCTAATTTTGCCCCAACCAATCAGAAATCATTTAACATCTGAAAGCTAACATCTTATTGGTTGGGGCAAAATTAGCACCATTTTTAACGATAAGAACTTTTATTGAATAACCCTGAAAATGTCTAAAATTTCAATTTGTACCTGGCTTTTTTTTTTTGCTGTAAACCTGATCTTAGAGTTCATCTAATTCAGAGAAGATATTGTGGTATCCAATGATTTCAGTGAGCCTCGCCATATAAAGAACAAGTAATCAATAAATCTATAATATAACACAAGATTATTACAATATTTAGACAAAATATGTTTACGTTTATAACAATACATAAAAGCATTAGCATATGCAGGGGCCATGGCTGCCCCATGGCTGTACCTGCCACCTGGAGATAATAAGTATTCTCTTGCTTTTTATACCTCAAAGCAATATGTAACAATTCCAATCCATCTGCATGAGGTATATTAGTGTATAAACTATTAACATCCAAGGTAACTAACCATAATTATGTATCTCCTGGAAGTGCAACATTATTCACAATGGAGATGAGATGGTATGCATCTTTGATATAAATAGGCAAATTGTGGTTAATTGAGTCAATAAATTTATCTAGAGGCTCCAGAAAACTACTCTTGCCAAAATTATAAGGCGTGCAGGTGGGTTGGTCAAGCTTTTGCACACCCTATAATTTCAGGGTAGTTTGCTGGAGCCTCTAGGCAAATTTATTGACTCAGTTTTAAAACCTATCATTCAAAATTTGCCTATTTATATCAAAGATGCATACCATCTCATCTCCATTGTGAATAATGTTGAACTTCCAGTAGATACAGAATTGTGGTTAGTTACCATGGATAGTTACCATGGATGTTAATAGTTTATATACTAATACTAGCAAAAGTGTGCCCGTTGATGCACAGTAGGAAATATATGGGTGTAATGTTTAGCTATATGTAGATACAGATGATATAAAATCTTTATACACACTACTATAAGATGTTAAAAATAAAATAAATCCTATGAAATCCTGGTTCTATTAGTGTCACATCCCCTAAATTAATATTTTACACAATATACAGAGGCAGGAGGGAACCTATTAGGTTTACCCCAATAGGCATTAGAGGGGACATATATACACACATCTTTTGGATGGTACTGGAAGTGTCAGTGCTTTAGAAATACATGTTAAATATACATAAAGTGCAGCCTAACATCTAGATAAGATGGACATTATCCATCTTATATTTGTTATATAACACTATCACATTTTTCTGTTTTGTTTATCGATTTGTTTTAATAAATCTATTTTCGCAGATTTTGCGGAATTCCTGCAAAATCTGCAAATCATGGAAATCCGTCGTGGAACTGGGTTCAGATCCGCAATCCGGTCCATCTCTGTTCTTGATCTATTTATTGTAACATTGTATAGAGTGTTATAGTTTAGTAGAAACACAACAGTGAAATACAACTGTTGTGCAGAGCTTGTATCAATCTTCCCCCTTAAATTTCCAACAAATAATAGATCAATAACAGATCCATTGGATCATTCTATAATTAAAGTTACCTGTCTGTCTTTCAATACTCACCCTCCCCATTAAGGCCGAGGCCACACTACAATGCATCAAATCACACACACAATCGCGTGATTCTTGTGCATTACCAAAACGCGCATTGGAAATCGTGAGAATTTTCGCAGTCCCGTGATTTCCATTTTAAAGAAAATTGCAGGCACTTTCGCGAGCGAAAACGCAAACACGCAAAAAGTGTGCTACTGTGGCCTAGCCCTCACAGCTGTCACCAGAGATTCTGTTAGAGAGGGATCACTACTGGTAAATGTGAGGTCCTATAAAGAACCCAGACTATCCTGTCATGTTTCAATCTTATTTGATTTTATCAGTTTAGGACACAGGTTCATTGCTTCTATGGGGTCTATTGCTTAAATAATGTAATAAACCATTAACAAACTCACTTCATTGTCTCAGAGAAGTGGGCATGGAGATGTTTTCCTTTCTGTCCCCCTATCATATAGAGCAGGGATAAGCAACCAGTAGATCTCCAGATGTTTGAAAACTACAACTCCCAGCATTCCTCTACAAGCACTCTGTAGTTAGGGAATTCTGGGAGTTGTAGTATCCAAAACATCTGGAGATCTACTGGTTTCCTACCCCTGATATATAGATATCTCTTACTGTCCAGCAAACAGCAGCTCTCCTTTGTTTCTATTGAGAGGGGTGGGGTGGGGTGAGAGACTGTCACATGTTTTACAAAGGAAGTGACATATAAGTCTTGCAACTTCCTACTAACACTCAAAAAATGTTTTAAATTGCTAACACTGCTGTCAATCTAATATTAAACACACCATTGGATACAACACTAAAAGGGAAGTGAGAAATATGTTCCTTTGTAAGCTTCCATTGCCTCCCTGTAAAACATCCTGGGGTGTGGCTTAACAGTCCATTTTAAAGATTCCATTACAAAACAGGAGTGGGGACTACTAAGTACTTTTATTTATTTATAGATTTTGCCTTATTTACATTTCTATATACTTTAATGTCATTACTACATATTTGTTAATATTGATACAACTATTTATTCAGTGCTTAAACAACACATAAACACTGTCCCTATGTATATTATTTTTACCCACCCCCACCAACCTCCGAAAAACCCAATGTATTCACCCTGAATTTATAAATTTATTTATATAATATATAAATAATATATATTTAAATATATATATTTATATAATATAATGGATACCTCATGCAGATGGATTGTAAGCAGTATATACCTTACTCGTGGAGTCTTATTGTGGATCGCCAGCCTTTAAGGAATTAATTATGGAATTGTTACATATTGCTTTGAATTATAATTATTTTTGATTTGAGAATGCTTATTATTTCAAGGTGGCAGGTATGTCCATGGGGGCAGCCATGGCCCTTGCATATGCTAATGCTTTTATGTATTGTTATGAACGTAAACATTTTTTGTCTCAATAGTCTAAAAATCTTGTATTGTATTATAGATTTATTGATGACTTATTCTTTAGGCTCACTAAAATCATTGGATACAATTATATCTTCTCTGAATGAGTTGAACTCAAAGATGAATTTTTAAACAATTATTTACACTAAAGGAATCTAAGTTACACTACACTTTATTTCAGAAAGCGACAGATAGGAATACTTTTCTACACTTCAATAGCCACCATCACTTCCAGTGATCCAATTTTGTTGGGCATAGTAAACATTAGCACCATTGTAAATGATAAGAACTTTTATTGAATCTCCCTGTAGGTCTTGATGCCCAACAAAGCATTAGGAATAATTGGAAAAATTTGACCACAGATGAAAATTTTAAACATGTAATATCAAATAAACCATTAGTAGCTTTAAGAAGGGGTAGAAACCTCAGAGATTTGTTGGTTAATACAGACCTAGTATATTGTTACCAGGGTGGCCCCAGTAATAATTGGATACCAAAGAGAATGCCAGAATGCTATAGATCTGAAAAATGTCTTTCTTGTGAATATATGGTTCCCCGGAATGCTGATCGCGGATGCCGGAATGCTGATCTTCAATGCTGGCCCCAAGTTACTGGATGGAGAAGAGCCCACAGGTACAAACTGAACTGGGTGGGAGGGTGAGAGTGGCATTCAAGATGTTTGGAAACTACAACTCCCAGCATGCTTTATTAGCTGGGAGTTGTAGTTTCCAAACATCTTGAATGCCAAGTTTCTACCCTCTTCTATACTCGAGTCAACAACTTTTATTAGATTTCTAGGTGAAATTGGGTACCTCGGTTTATACTCGGTTCGGTTTATACTCGAGTATATACGGTTATTAATTTATTCTGTCCAGCATTGATGATGTTATGGCATGGGTGTTATAACAGGGTATAGAAGACACTTTAGATGTGTTGTGTATAGGCTTGATAAAGGATCTAGGACACGAGCCAAAATGCTGCTATATCACGGTCTAAATAAAACTTGGAAAAGACCCTTGATGAGTGCATTGATTTTCTCATCTAGCTTTCTATTGAAATTGAATTGCACCTGAGCAAGTATACCCATTAATTGTGTGTTCCTTCATTGAACTATATATATATCCCTTATATTATATAAATAAATTTATATTTTTACGGAGATTGAGTTTTTATGAGAAACTAATTAGGCGGGGGTATATAACGCTATTACACATAGGAAAGGTGTATACGTATGTGTGTAATTATTAGTATTTCATTAAAGTCACCATAACAAATAACACTATACAAAGTATAGTACCACTACTACTATAGTACTGAATTACAAAACAAATGATATACAATTAATAACGTATACTTACTTTACTTGACACCCTTAAGTTTGAATGGAAAACTCAAAATGGTAGGTTTAGCCACACCTCTAAGAGTGCTACAGGGTCCATGTAGACATTAAAAGGAAGTGGAATTTTTTACGAACATCCAATGAGTTTCTGATCTTACACCGCTGGAAAATCAAATAATTCTCACAGGTATTGTACATGACAAGACTGGAAGTGTAAGGAAGTTCCTGTATTACACCCAATTATGTGCTGTTTGTAAAACACGTGACAGTCTTTTAGCCACATTTATCCCACTTCTCCATAGAAAATAATAAGATAATCTGGTTTATGTTTGCTAGATAGGAAGTGATATCTGTATATGATAAAATGACTTTGCATTGGACTCTACCCAGCATTCTTAGAGAAATGGCCAGTTTTTCCCTTTTTCCACTATTGATCTATTAATAACATGAGGCTGTGAGGTACCTTCTGTGGGGAGCTTTAAGCTCCTTTATCCACACCTCTCCTTAAACTATATAGCCAATCAGTATCCTGTGCTCCCAAGTCCTAACCCCATAGTGACTGTAAATCTGGAACTTGCTGTGGTAAATGCTAATAAGTACGAACCCAACATTGTTGTTTAGATTGAACTGCACATTGTGGCAGGATTGCCTGGGTCTGTTCTCAGATCTGCAGGTTAATACCACTTAGAATTAATGGATTATAGCTGGCAGGTAGGTGATATTTGGACGTAAGGGCAAGTTTGGTAAGGTTTATGACTCCTACTGCCTTAAGTGACCCATATAATACTTCCCTAATCTAATAGTGTAATAGCTATGCATGTAAGGGAAGGGCAGATAAATCACTAGCATGTTTAAACCCTTGGGTTGCAAGCACTAAAGCACAAAGTGGGCTTGTGTCTGTATGTCAGGAAAATGGCTTAATTCCAGGATATATAAAAACTAAATTTTCCAGGATTCTGTGCAGCCAGAGAATGCTGGGATTTATAGGTTTTAAACATGTGAAAAATGCATTAAGAAACGTACTGCAAACAGAGAATGCTGGGATTTGTAGTTTTCAAACATGTAAAAGGCCCTAAGTTTAACACACCTGCTCTATACCATTAGGCTGTATCACATCTAGGCAAATGTCTTAGGTATAGGAAATTAAGAAGAAACTTACTGCAAAAAGAGAATCCTGGGAATTGTAGTTTTCAAACATGTGAAAGCTCCCAAATTTAACACCCCTGCTCTATACCATTAGGCTGTATTGTATCTCGACACATAACTTAGCTACCAGACATTAAGAAGAAACTTACTGTAAAAAGAGAATTATGGGAAACATGCCTTAGCTACAGGCTATAAATCAGATACTTTGCATGTCCCCACCCATTTCTCTGGAAGTAAGAAATAATTATGCTATTATGATAAAATAAGGCTGTGAGGTACCTTGTTATAAGAAGGCTCTATTTTTATTTTATACTCTGTGGGTAGCTTTTAGCTCCTTTATCCACACCTCTCCCTAACCTATATAGCCAATCAGTATTTTGTGCTACCAAGTCCTAACCCCATAGTGACTGTAAATTATAAAACTTGCTGTTGTAAGTACTAATGTTTGAACCTAGCATGTCAATCTGGATACTGTATAGGGTCTTAGATTACCCAAGGGTGCTGGTTAGATTGAACTTCCCATTGTGGCAGGATTGCCTGAGTCAGACCTGCAGGTTTATTACACTTAGACCCTCTAGGTTCTAGCTGGCAGGTGGAATAGGTAGCGGGGGTTATATATGTGTGTTTGTTCATATAATGTGGTGTGATTGATAGGGTATTTTTTAGGACCTTCAGGCTAATCTTATTTGGGCCCTCCTGGTGGTTCCTGAGAGCAGAGGGAGGGAGGGCAAGTTTGGAAAGATTCCTGGTGCTTACTGCCTAAAGGGACCTAACTAGCCTCTCTTTAGCCCTACAGCTTAACAGCTGAACCATTTGCATGTTTGTGCACTTGGTGTTGGTATCACAGAAAGCCTGAACCTGAGCTTTCAATAAAAAAATTTGTGCTGTTTAGGTTGAACTGCACGTTGTAAATATATAGGGGGTTATTCAATGAAAGTTCTTATCCTTTAAAATGGTGCTAATTTTCATTAATCAGACGTTAGCTTTTCTGATTGGTTGGGGCAAAATTAGCACCATTTTAAAGGTCAGAACTTTTATTGAATCTCCCTGAAAATATAATATATAAAACAAATGTCTTTATTTCATATATGCTTCATAATTACAACATGTTCGTAATACTGCACCATTTGGGGGGGGGGAGAACGACCCCTTTCTCAAGCCCTAAAAACAGTGATATCAAACGATTAATATTGATTGTTTCCATATAAACCTGTGAGCTCACAAAATTGATACACACAATTTACAAATGGTAACAAATAGTTGGATACAAGATAAAATACACAGTGATGTCCTGTGGTGTTGAATGTACTTACCTAGTTGGCCACAGGATGTCACTGTGTATTTTAGCTTGTATCCAACTCTTTGTTACCATTTGTAAATTGTTTGTATCAATTTCCTGAGCTCTCAGGTTTATATGGAAATAATCAATGTTAATCATTTGATACCATTGTTCTTAGGGCTTGAGAAAGGGGTCCCCCCCCCCCCCACCCCGAAATGTCACTGTATTAAGGACATGGTGTAATTTTGACGTATATATGAAATAAAGACATTTCTTTTATATATTGTGCTGCTGCCTTTGGAGATATATATATATATATATATATATATATTCACCATGACCATCTTAATTTAATTTTATTGAGGAACGCATGCCATGCCATATCCATATTTACAAAAACACACAAACTTTAGAAGTCACAACAACAAAAAAGTAAAGCTTGTCAACTTGAATTTTATGTAACAAATGGAAAATGAAAATTATATATAGGGTATATTTCCCATTTATGGCTACAACCTTTATTCAGTTGAGCAAGAAATAACTCTTTAGCTGATTTGAAAACAGTTTTTAACAGATTTTTCATCAAAATTGATGAAATGTTAGAAAGATCATGTTATGTCAATTTAGAACTAATTGAACATATTTTAAAAGGTATATGGGTAGTTACACACAATCGGCTGCGGCTGTAGCTCTGGGTAAGATCTTCTTGATATACCTTTAAGTTAATATATAACACAATTAGCTGGCGTTAATTAGTAACACAAGGCAAGTCGCTCAGGCACTGATAAATGGCTTGCAGTGACTGCACAAGTGTCCTTTCAATACTCACAAAGCCACCGCATGCAAGGGGTTAATATCAATTCCGATCATGAATCGCAGAGCATGACTTTAACCGTGAATACTCCAGAATGTTCGTTGGGGTGCTCAGAATATATACAAGCTCATTTACATAAGGTGAACAACTGTGTTATATTTTGTGTCATATATATATATTTATATATATACATATAGTTTTAAATATATATTTATATGTAGCAATATGTTTAACTGTAATCATACCACTTCCTTTTGTGCCATAAGGCAGGCCATGTACAGATTTGTTCTTCACCCAAAAATAATCACTCAGTTGTAGGAAAACAGGACGGTTCCGTGAGTAGCTATATAAAAAAAATTTAAAAAAGAAAGTAAAAGCACTGCAATAAATATTATTGTAAAAATTAGTCAGTTATTCAACAAATCCAAAAGCTTAAAGGGTATCTCCACCCTCTAAATTGTTTTCTTATACAATGTAGGGCACCCCTGCCTTCCCCCAAACGCTATGTTAGATTGCTAAAAAAAGAACCGGAACTCTATTTACAGACCCTCGCTCCTGTGGCGCTCTGATCCAGTCTTCTGATTGCCAATCACAGAAGTGGCTGCTGGCAATGCAGAGGGCCACAGGAGCGAAGGGCTGTAAGTAGATTTCCGATTCTTTTTTTAGTAATCTGACATAGCCATATAGAGATCAGGAGGGTGGGAGTGTGGGAGGGAAAGGGGTCCCCTGCACATGCCACTGTCTTCTCAGAGGACAAGGAGGAGGCAAAAACTTTTCCCATAGGAAAACACCTCCTAAACTTCAGTTTCCTTGACTTTATACAAGCATTGCAGGAGAACCATAAGGAGCAGAGATGTAAGGTAAGGTTTATTTTTTAAACTACACAGTGGGGCTAGTAGTGGGTTAAAATTTAGTTTTTGGGGGGGAACATGCACTTTAACTGTGCAGAGAAGAACAAATATATTTATTAATATAAAACTTAAAAGGACAGATGGTAACCAGGAGATTCAAATCAATATTTCTACTTCACTGTTTGCACAGAAAAGAAAATGCATATGCTTTCCACAATAAGAAATTATTGGCAATAAATACATCTTTTAAAAAACTGTCAAAGCTGTACAGTAATATTTATCTGCCTCATTTTGATTAAGGAATTAAGGTTATCCCTGAATCTTAAAAAAAAAAAATATATATATATTTATATATAATCAATAGAATTTAAAGGGTAACTGTGGTCTCCAATGCTTCCAAACTAGTAAGGATTATATAAAAAGCCTTCCATTGTACCTTCGAAATAAAACCTAAATCACATCTCTACATAACTGAATTCCATGCCCAGTACTGGGTTCGGCTCCCTTTCACACATTGGCAAGGAGTTTATATGCTATTGCTTGAGTGGGTTTAGACCGGGTACTGTGTTTTCCCCAACAATCATAAAGATATATTGACGTGAATTTCCAGACCTATTTTCTCCTGAAATTTTTTTAAAGCTGCCCCCTGTGTCTTCCTGTGGCATGCATCCCATGCCACAGGAAGGGTGTGGAGGACTGACTTAACACTGGCTGCTGAACAAGAGGGCTGACTTAACGGGTATGTGCACCCTAAAAATCACAATTTAATATTGTGAAGCCCCCCTCCGCCAACCACCATGTTTTTTCTTTATAAAAATCAACAGAACGGTACTTACAGCTCCTTCGCTCCAGCGGCGTATTGATTCGTCTCCCTGCTGGCTGAGACTTGCAAGCAGGGGGCTGAACTGGCAATCGCGTCTGTGATTGTCTAAGATGCAACCACAACGTCGCAGGAATGAAGGGCTGTAAGTATAAATCTGCTAAAAAAATTTTTTAGAAATAGCAGTGTTTAGGTCTGGGCAAGGGGGATCTATCATACTATGAAAGGATTTTACGCTACGTGGAAGGGGGAGCAAGGATGGATCCGGATGGTGGGAGGGGGGGAACATCACTGAAATGCAGTTCCTGTTTGCATGAGCTGAGGAAGGATGAAGGCTACACGGCAACAGATAAGACGTGAGGTGACTTCAGGAGCTTGGATTTACACTGAGATGGTCCTAGTCTGCAAAAAGAAGGTTGTAAAAAAGTATGTATCTTAAAATTGCCTAAACGGATTTTAATGTGGTTTGGCTTGTTTTAAAGCTAGGATAATGGCCAATAACACCGAATAACCATAATAAAATTATGGTTATGGGGGAGGACATTCCTTTTAACACAGTGGCTGCTGAACTGGAGTGCTGACTTTACACTGGCTGCTGAACTGGAGTACCCACAACACAGACTGGTAATTATAAGATGTGCCCACACAGGCTTTTAAATTTAGGAAAACATAGAAAAGATAATCAATGCACATTCCTAGGCCCCATACAATATCATATTATCTGCACACTGGCATACTTTATAAACAAAGGGGTTTTAGTATACATTACTGTGATCACATGAATGAAAAGCCTTCCAACCACGTCAAGGTAACCCCAGTCCTAACTTCTAACCTTTATAAACCCCTTTGTTTATAAAGTATGCCAGTGTGCAGATAATATGATATTGTATGGGGCCTAGGAATGTGCATTGATTATCTTTTCTATGTTTGTATAAATGTTTGACCAGATCAGTAGCACTTCTGTTAAATGTAGTTGTAAATTAGCCTAATTGGAGTGCTTCCACAATCCTTGTATTGTATGTTTTTAAATTTAGGATATACCCACACAGACTTGTAAATATAAGATGCTCACACAGACTTGCAAATGTAAGATTTCCATACAGATGTTTAAATATTAGGGGGGAGATGCAATATATTTTACTATCGCAACCTACGTGCACTCATTTCCGCAATGTATTAATCACTTTGCAACAGTTAATACATTGCAAAAACGCTAGCAGTAAGTTGCGACCTTTTGCGTGTATTTTAAAGGCACCATTGTTTAATTGTCATGCAAAAAAATAGTGCAAAGAACGGCGCAAAATTTATTGCATTGTTTTGCGCTGCGCAAAGAAAAAAAAAATGTGACATGGTGCAGGCAGTGCAAAACCTACACTAACACGTTAGTACGTGGGTTAGCGTGATTTAAGTGCTTATTTTCTCGTTAGCGCAGGATATTGTATCTCCCTGTAGATGCCCACATAGATTTTTAAATATAAAAATTTGCCCAGACAGTGTTTTAAATATAAGATGCCCACATAGACTTTTAAATATAAAATGTGCCCACACAGATTTTCAAATATAATTTGTGCCCACATACTTTTAAATATAAGGTGCACCTACACAGATGTTTAAATATAAAATGCCAACGCAGACTGCCCAAACGGACGTTTAAATATAAGATGTTCCCACAGAGACTTTAAATAAAAGATATGCCCATAGAGACTTTTAAATATAAGATGTCCACATAGACTTTTAAATATGGGATGTGCCCACACAGACCTTTAAATATAAGATGCCCCAGTCCCCAGTCCACATACTTACTAATAGCCAGGATGAACCAACCCAAATAACAGCTGCATGACGTAATTGTAAGACTCCTGCATGCACACGAAAAAAACTGCTGGTAAGCTTCACCAGCACCATGCAATTACATTTTTTTATAACTACAGAAACATGCCCCCTTTCTAGAGAAGCACAGGGGTGCGCGCCATGAGCAGTTTTCAATATGCTTCATGGCAGATATGCCCCCTTAACACTGATTAGGCTTTTAAGTGTTTTGATTCTAAGTCCCTGTGTATATATCAATGTGATTGTAAAGCGCCACAGAAAATGTTGGCTATAAAATATTATTTGCAACTGAGATAGCTGTATTTCATGTATTACTGCTATCGCTTGTGAAGGTTCTTATTCATCCAGGTCATGGTATATCTGTTGCATTCAATTAGATCAACTGTACTTGAAGTTTAGTTCTTGAAACGTTTCGCTAGTCATCCGACTGGCTTTCTCAATTCAGAATGACCAGTATCACCATTCTACCAGCCGACAAGGGAAGATGCACAGTGGTACTCCCTTGAAGAAAACATTTGTTCATGGATAGAGAACTGGTTATTGGACCGCAAACAGAGAGTGGTGGTTAATGGAGCTACATCTATGTGGGCTAAAGTTCTAAGCGGAGTGCCTCAGGGTTCTGTACTGGGGCCGCTTCTGTTTAATCTGTTTATAAATGACTTAGAAGGGGGCATTGAGAGCAAGGTCTCGGTGTTTGCTGATGACACTAAACTATGCAGAGCTTTGGAAACTTCCAATGATGTGCAAGTGCTGCAAGCAGACCTAGATAGATTATCAAAATGGGCAGTAGAATGGCAGATGAGATTCAATGTTGATAAATGTAAGGTGATGCATTTGGGATTTAATAATCCCTGTGCCACCTACACCATAAATAACTCTGTGTTAAGTGCATCTGTAATGGAAAAAGATTTGGGGGTTCTGGTAGATAACAGACTTAGCTATAGCAAACAATGCCAGGTAGCAACGGCTAGAGCTAGCAAGATATAGTCTTGTATAAAAATGGGAATACATTCAAGAGAGAAAAATATTATTCTCCCTCTTTACAAGGCACTGGTAAGGCCTCATTTGGAATATGCGGTGCAGTTTTGGAATCCCATATACAAAAGCGACATCTTGGAAATTGAGGCAGTTCAGAGAAGGGCAACTAAATTAATAAGGGGAATGGAGGGTCTTGCATATGCAGGCAGATTAGACAAGTTAGGGCTGTTTACATTGGAGAAGCGACGTTTGCGTGGGGACATGATAACCATATACAAATATATTAATGGCCCATACAATGAACTCACTGGTGCATTGTTTACTAACAGGTCATATCAGAGGACACGTGGACATCCTTTAAGGTTGGAAGAAAAGAAGTTTCAACTTCAGGTTAGGAGGGGTTTCTTTACAGTGAGAACGGTGAAATTGTGGAACTGTCTTCCAGCAGATGTGGTAATGGCAAGTTCATTGAATAGCTTTAAAAAGGGCCTGGATAAGTTTCTAAAACTAAAAAATATTGAGAATTACTGGTATTAATGTATATAGATCTGTTTAATCCAGGGATACTTTCCGATTGCCGTTTGGAGTCAGGAAGGAATTTTTTCCCCCTTTTTAGCTGGGGTTTTTTGCCTTCCTGTGGATCAACTGTTAGGTAGGGTTAAAAAAAAAAAAAAAAAGGGGTGAATGGGTTGGACTTGATGGACGTATGTCTTTATTCAACCTTAATTAATTACTATGTTACTTGTGCCTGAATACCACCTATTTCAAATACAGGGATAAGTTCTATAAGAAAAAACATGGATGTGCTATGGGATCTCCAGTTTCACCCATTGTGGCCAACCTTTACATGGAGGAGGTAGAAAAACAGGCGCTTAATACCTTTAAGGGCAAAGCACCCAGCCACTGGTTCAGATATGTGGATGACACCTGGGTTAAAATCCACAAGAAGGAAATACAAGCTTTCACAGAACACATTAATGCGGTAGACCAAAACATCAAATTTACAAGGGAAGAGGTACAAAACAACAAACTGGCTTTCTTGGACTGCTTGGTAGAAGTTAAGGAAAATGGTAAACTGGAAGTAGAGGTTTACAGAAAACCAACACACAGATCAGTATTTGATGTTTGACTCCCACCACCCTTTAGATCACAAGCTGGGTGTTATCAGAACCCTGCAACACAGAGCTGAGAACATCCCCACTAGCAGAGAGGCGAAGGCTAAAGAAATGAAACATCTCAGAGGAGCCCTTAAAACTTGTGGACTGGGCCTTTGTCAAAAGAAGAAGAAGGAAAGATAAGAACACGAATACCAACAGTGAAGGGGAGAAGCAAGACAGGAGAAAGAACATGGTCATCCCATATGTAGCAGGGGTCTTTAAGAAATTAAGAAGAATTTTCAAAAAACACCCTATCCCTGTCTGCTTTAAACTGAATAACACACTGAGGCAGCAATTGGTACATCCGAAAGACCCAATACCGAAACACAAGAAAAGCGACATCATATATGCAGTGCAGTACAGTGAAGAGTGCTCTGATTTGTATGTAGGGGAGACCAAACAGCAACTGCATCAAAGTATGGCCCAGCACAGAAGAGCCAAATCCTCGGGTCAGGACTCAGCCGTGTAACTGCATCTTAAGGATAAAGGACATACCTTTGAAGATTGTAATGTTAACATATTGGCAAAGGAACGTGACTGGTTTAAGAGAGGTGTTAAGGAGGCTATTTATGTGAAAATAAAGAAACCAAGCCTAAATAGAGGTGGGGGGGTTCGACACCAACTGTCTGCCATGTTCAATGCTGTTTTGACACCTTACCCTGGGCGTTCCTATAACATCGCTTAGCCACTATTCAATCACGCACTTAACACCTGGCTGTGATATGCTAATTGGGATTTTCCAGGGTACATAATTGCCACAGATTCTTGTACAAGTCATTCTGAATTGAGAAAGCCAGTCGGATGTCTAGCGAAACATCTTCAAGAACTAAACTTCAAGTCCAGTTGATCTAATTGAATACAACAGATATTACTGCTATCCTTTCTGTTTGTGTTATGTGGAAAGAAATGTTTCCATACAATTTACAAAGGTTCTTTCAAACAAATTTGTCTGACATTTGATGACTACTTAAACTTCTGAGTTCTTATTAAATTCACTGCCACTGTCTGAAGTATATAAATATTTATGAGAACACAATGTTCCTGGACTCTTTGCTTTTACACTAGGGCCCAAGTTTAAATTAGGGGTGCCCTTCATACCGCTACTGTAAAATACCAATACACTAACAACATTTATTAAGTGTGTCTCTATTAGTCAAGATGATATGGCAAATCACATGTCACCTTTGCCTTTAAGACACAAACACATATAAAAACTACATGCTGAAAGGCTGGTTGATATACAAGTTAGAAGCCTTTCTAATATGTAGATTTTATATGAGTTCAAGCACAATCTATCACAAGCTGCACACAATTGCTTTTAATTTTCCACATATGGAACAGAGACTTCTGGGTAATTTCCATGTTTATAAAGCTACTCTTATTATAAGGTTTTTACAGCATTCTGCAAGCTAAATGCAAAACCAGAGCGCCAACTACAGACCGGTTTCGGCTTTATTGAGCCATCATCAGTGTAGTGTAGGCCTCTGGTTTTGCAGTGTGAAGTGGCTATCGACAGACGTCACTAATAAATTAAAGGGCAACTAAAGCCACAGAACAAAACTGAACCAGAAGTCAGGACACCTTGATATAAAACCAGTAATCTGTGTCTTACCTTTCATTTTGATATAGGCACTGGGAAATTTACCTAAATAACATATGGTTTGTGCCTTACTTCTCAGCATTCTAGTACCAGACAGTTTGGTCAACGACCATTATGTTCTGCACATGCTCAGTCCTTTGCTATGGCACAAACTTTTTACAGTTGGTCACACCCATTAATAATATCTAGCCAATCCTTTTACAGGACAGATAAAGCAAGGAAGCATGTGACTGAGGTCAGGAGGTGTGGGCTGACACTGCACATACACACAGATACTTCATACAGTTCTTAACAGGCTTTGATTTACTTTAACAGAGTTTACTAAAGTGGCATTTATAGTTTATTGGTGTTTTTAGGGGGGTTGTTTTCAGATTCTGGAGTATAAAAAAATGGGTTTAGTTCTCCATTAAATAAAATAGGATAGGGAGAGAAAAAGGCATTACAGCTCCCCTTCAGTATATGCAAATAAGGAACAGAAACTTTTGGGTAATTTCCATGTATCCATGATAGCTCTCAAGAAAGCTATACCTATTAAAATACACAGATACTTCATACAGTTCTTAACAGGCTTTGATTTACTTTAACAGAGTTTACTAAAGTGGCATTTTATAGTTTATTGGTGTTTTTAGGGGGGTTGTTTTCAGATTCTGGAGTATAAAAAAATGGGTTTAGTTCTCCATTAAATAAAATAGGATAGGGAGAGAAAAAGGCATTACAGCTCCCCTTCAGTATATGCAAATAAGGAACAGAAACTTTTGGGTAATTTCCATGTATCCATGATAGCTCTCAAGAAAGCTATACCTATTAAAATGTTTCAACAGCATTCCACAAGATAAATGCAAAACCAGAGAGCCAACTACAGACTGGTTTCAACTTTATTGAACCATCATCAGTGTAGTGTAGGCCTCTGGTTTTGCAGTGTGAAGAGCCTATCGACAGACGTCACTAATAAATTAAATAAAATGAGGAGAGAAAAAGCTGTTACAGCTCCCCTTTAGTATATGGAAACATGAAAATTACCCAGAAGTCTCCATGCCTTATTTGCATATACTGAAGGGGAGCTCTAATGCCCTTTTCTCTCCCTATTTTATTAAAATTTATAAGTGACAATTTTTCACAGTCTCCCAGATATTGCTTTTAATCTGCCCAAATCTCCTTGCTTTGAAAATGCCAGTCTCTCACAAATTGCATTACAGATTAAGATAATAAAGTGAACCTGATCTTAGCACAGCTCTGTGCAATGCTTTTCTTAGTAATGAACCTTTCTGAATGTAAATGAAGCCTTCACTATCTTAATGAATCCTTCAGAGCAGATCATTGTGACTCCACATTTTTGTGATATCCCAAACAAAGCACATCAGGCACTGACACACTGGACTGAAAGCTGACTGAAATCTAGTGTGAGTAGACTCCTTAAGGTGGCCATACACATGCAATTTCCATCGCAATGTGCTGACAGATCACATTGGTATCTGGCGGCACATTGCATCGGGAACCACCACACATTTAAACGACCGATCCCCATACGCGGCATGGGGATCGGTCAGTCGTATGGCCATACACGTAAACAATCGTTTTGGCTCCCTTGCTAAAGTAAAGGGAGCCAATAACGACTGACAGAAATTTTCCGTCTTTCCCGACCGACCGTAGTGGCAACTACGGTTGTTCGTTGGCACTACGGTCAGTTGGGAAAAGCCCATACACTTGGACGACAGGATTTACCGATTATCGTTCATATGTATGCCCACCTTTACTACATGAGTAAGTAAGACTGGTTAAAGTGTTAACATCTACTATATACAAATGAAAGGGAAGAAAAACAAACAAGACAAAAGAACTCTTTGAAGGTAGGAGAAAGATGTTAGGTAAATTTGCACCCTATACCCACTTGCTTATCAGGATCTCGGCTTTGGAAGCAACATCACCAGGAGTACAAATCTCATGGACATTTAAATATGACCTGCAAAGAGAATGACTCTTTACTGTTAATGATCCACCACTTGTATATACAAAGTATGCTCTTCAGTAAATATAGGTATGTTAACTTAAACACTTTAAATTAATTATGTAGTTTATTTCAAAATGTAATTATACAGTAAATACTTTTCTCTTTATACAGTAAAAAAGCAGTGTTGTAGTCACAGTTAAGAAAGTCTCCAGTATACACAAAGGCTGGGTACACATAGGCAGATTTTTTGGCCCAATCGTCCCATACCTCCATGTATCTGTCGATTGGGACGAAAAATCTGTGCCGTTTTCTTGCTGCCACTGCAGCCGATGCCGGTCGCCCTTTTGCCCGAATCAGACAAACAGGCAATGGGACCTGACGGTAAATCACGGGCGAACATGCGGTTTCCTATGGGGCCGCACGATCGGCTGCATGAACTGTCGGCCGCAGCCACTATTGCCACGACCGACAGACAGTTGTCCCGGCCGAGCGCTCGCTCATTGCAGACGCTCGGTCGGGACAAATGATCCCCTCGTGTATACCCAGCCTAAAGTGCAAATAGAGATAAACACAGGAAAACAAAAGAGCGGATATCTGAAAAACTCCTGAGAAGTTAGACACTACTAAATGCTAACAATTTTCTTATGTGACTGCAGATGTATGTATACTCTACATTACAATCTAGATAATTATTTAGTCAATGACAGTTTCTCTTTAATTTTATTGAAAATAATTTAGTATACAATATATTTGCATGTAAATTAATAGGCAGTTTATTAAATTATATACTATTGAGGTAAAATCAACTAGAGCATAAACAGTCTGCAAATTCACCTGTATATATTTTATACTCCTAACTCCCATTCTCCATGGTCTCCATGGATTAGCATAAGGGGTCCCTTTACAAACCTTAAACTGTGCAGAGTTGCTAAATTTCGCTTTCTGGAAAGCCCATCATAGGCTATGTACACCCAGGCCAATATTCTCTTTAGAGAGGCAAACCCCGGTAGTTTGTGTGGTGGGAATTAAAGAGGTACTGTATTGTCAGTATTTCTGTCGCAGAATGACAGACTCTTCTGGAGCAAAAATCAGCAGATCGTCCAGATAGATCAGTGGCAATTTCCTTCTGCCTGAAATGCTGGATAACTGGTTTTAGTACTCAGGTAAATGTGTAGGGAGTGTTGGCCAAACACCATCACATTCCAGTGGTATATCTGACCCTGCCAATGAAATTAAAGTAGACATCTGTGGTTTTGCAAAATATAAATTGTTTGAAAGGCTCTTTTAAGTTCACCTTTATTATGAAATAGTCCCTATGCATTAGGATATAAAGTTTTGACAGATTTTCTAGTCTGAATTGCATGGGTTTTCTGAAGTGATTTAGTGATTTAATGTTTAGGATTGGACATAGGGAGCTGTCCTGCTTTAGTACTGGAAACACATGACTTATCTAGCGTTTCTTTACTTGTGACAGGGCCAATGAAATGATATTGTCTAAACTCTCGTGTATGTGGGCCCTGGACACCGTAGACTGGTAAGGGAACCTTACTAGGGAAAGGGACAGACCTTTCTTGATGGACCCAGCGGTCCAAACTCTCCCAGGCTGAATAAAATTTGGCAATTGTGCAAGAAAAAGGGGTACCTACCTGCAAATGGTTTGCGAGTGAATACTGCTCTGGGGACAGAGGTATGCTGGTCCTGTCTGTGACCTCTTGGATTAAATCGTTTGGAGCTGACCTGGCTCCTGACGTCCCTACTTTTTTGTGAAGGAAGGTTGCATTTTTTTTCTTTTTCGCAAGGGTCTTTTTGGCTTTGTATCTGATTTTGACCTCCTGTATAAATTCTGTACCAAACACAGAGCTGGATTACATATTTATGAATTCATGGGACTAAGGGGCGAACTCTGCCATACCTGCAGAGGTGAGCCAGTGAGCCCATCTTATATTAGAGATGTGATTACCTTCCTGTTCGGCCTGGGGTAGCATGAACAGTAGTGTCCCTGCTGATTCAGCAATTTTATACTGAATATTTTCAGCTTATGTTCTAATAAAGACTGTGACTAGGGCACATAATTTATTTTGGAGTACCAGATCGTCTTCTTTGACCAGCATGGACCTGAATGCCAGCTGGGCAAAGTTAAATGTAAATAAGATCTCTGGTGCGGCCGAAATGTAAATATAATTATAATGGGGGTTCCTTGCCAGTTAACCCCACACAAGCCATATTAAGGTCACTAATTTCTCCTCTTTCTGAGGAAGCAAAGGACCTGGACACAGTTTCAGAGGCCCAATCCACTGTGGGATATGTAGTTGATGGGTCAAACACGGTTTTGTGTGAGGCAAACACCTCTCTCCCTCTATGGCGTTTGTTCAAACAAGCTTCAGAGAGATTTTGTAAAGACACACTGCGAGTATGTAATTTTGCAATATATCACCATGTTTAATTTTGTACAAGCATTTCTTCTCTGATCAGGGCTAATGGCTGCTCAGAGGCATTTGAAGTGAGGGAAGCCTTTGGGAAGAAGGTAATTTCCTTCTTTATTAAGCTGGCTCCTCATGTGAGGAGGATATAAGGGCTCTTTTATGTGGTAATATTGGAGGAATGGAGTGTCTATCTGGTAAAAATAAGTCCCTGCATGTAGCTGCAACACTCACAGAGTCCTCTCCATTGCACCGAGATACATTGAGTTACACCCGATATTTCGCGAGACCTCACAAGACTTCACTGCACTTTCTGGAACTTGGTCCTAAAGACCGCAGTTTTTAGTTTAAAGAAGCAATTCAGGAGGCAGCCGTCTGATACCCCCTGCTGTTGCTAGGTAGCTGCCTCCCGTAGGACAAACAGGACTTACTGTAGCTACTTCACTGTAATGGAGCTTAGAGAGCAGGAAGAGGGGACATTGAGAAATCCTGGAGGTGGTTGTATAGCTGACCGTCAACATGGTATTGTACATACATATGTACATATATGTACACGGGAGTGAGTGTTCCATATATTTTTTATACAGAACGATCGTTCAATGCACCTCTACATGGTCTGACTCGTGTACAAGTGGAGCAATAAAAAATAAAAAAAGATTAAAATAGAAAAAGATAATAAATAAATGTTAGAATCAGATTAATAAATAATACAATATAATAAACTTAAAAGAACCTTTAACTTACTTTTAATACCTCATGGATTAAACAAGGAGATAGATCTCTGGAGTTTCCTTCAATAAATGAACAATTTTTTTTTGTTTCAATATTTTTATTGGTTTTCTTAGAGCTTCATAAAGACATTCTTAAATTTGACATTCAATATTTTGTAGTTGTTCAGGTAGCATTGGTGTAATAAATGAACAATTCTTAAGTTCCCCTTTACACAATTTTAGAATGGATCTTTTTAATGTTTTATAAAATTTTTATTATGTTTTATTACATTTTAAATGGTTTAATATTTATGTCATAATATTCATGATGTTTATATAAATGTATTGTTATTAATATTTCTGCTGGCTATTCCCCCAATTCAGTCCCTAACCTGTAACATTAATATTGTATTATTATAGCCCAAATACATTTTCAACCCTAATACTGTCCATCTATAACGTTACACTATACTGCCCATCCATAGCATTACAGCTCATCAATATGGTAATACATACTACATAGAAAGATCCTCCTACAATAAGATGCCCCATAATGTATAAAGTTCAATAAGGTATCTGCTGGAAAGCACAAAAAACACTGTTCAAAATAGAGCCAAAGAGCCAGAATAGACCTAGCAAGTCCGGGAGAATCCAAGATGATTCCACAGGTGGAACGCATGTGTATCAGGAAGCACGCCCAAAGTTAATATAAAAAGCTTTTACCGATTGCAGACCCTGCTAGAATGAAGTACAATAGCACACCACCTAGAAGAGCCCAAAACCGCTATTTAAGACTTATATCGATGCTTGCAAAAGATGCAGAAAATCCATAGAATATCCAAGATGGCGGACGGACTTACTATGCATTCCACAGATGAAACACATACCCAGACTTGCGGTTTAGCCGATTTTTGGCACAATTTTAGGGTATTTAAAGTCCATTAGTAGCAGCCACTAACCACACAACAATTTATGATCCTGATGAAGCTAACAAAGCGAAACGCGTAGATCAACTTTTATTTACTGGATAGCTGCAGGCTTATCCAGAGAAATCTCACCTCCCTGCTTATATTTAAAGGGTATCTCCACTCGTTTTTTCAAGTTTTGGTAATCCAGTTCTATTGAAGAACGGGAGGTAAAGGAGCTGTGCCTTACCTTCCGTTCTTCAATAGAACACACAGGAGACTGGTGACAAGCTAAAAAACTTACCGCTCGCTCGCTCCCCCGGCGCGTAGTCTGACAGGTCCCGACGGACCTGTCTTCTATGCACATGCGCGATCTATGCACATAGAAGACAAGGTCCGTCGGGACCTGTCAGACCAAGCGCCGGGGGAGCGAGCGAGCGGGTAAGTTTCTTAGCTTGTCACCGTGCTCCTGTGTGTTCATTGAAGAACGGAAGGTAAGGCACAGCTCCTTTACCTCCGTTCTTCAATAGAACTGGATTACCAAAACTTGAAAAAACGAGTGGAGATACCCTTTAGACCATGTGAACCACCCACCTCCAACAACAAAAAAGGGGATTAATAGGAACACACAAAAATTTAAAGGCAAAGTTCTTTTAAGTTTAATATATTGTATTATTTATTACCGTATATACTCGAATATAAGTTGAGATTTTCAGGCTTTAAAATTAGCCTGAAAACCTAACCTCGACTTATACTTGGGTAAAGTTACACTCCTTCCTGATTCCTGTATTCTGGCTTCTGGAATCACTCAGCACTGTCACTGCTCATCTGGATGCTGTAAATCTGATGGGTCTTCTCAGTTTGGGGGAAAAAATGCCTGCTACTTCAATGTAAGTGACAGCTTGAAACTACAACTCTCAGGTGACACTTAACTATTGGGGTCAGGAGAATTGTAAATGATGGTAAGCTTAATTAAAAATGTATTGAAGCTTTCCACTCCACATGTTTAGAAACCAACCAAAAGCATGCTGGGAGTTGTGGTTTCCAAACATCTGGAGTGCCAAGGAATTGGGGGTTACTGGTACTGGATTTGGCTATTACAGTATGGGAATACTGTATGGGAATTCTGCTGTCCATTTAAAGGGCAAATTAAGACACAAAACAATACAGAATTAGAAGGTAGTAGTGGTCATAATTTCTACCCTCGGCTTATACTGCTGTTAAAGGAATCACTCCTGCTCATAGACTGGGGGGAATTGTTTCTAGGTAAAGATACAGAGCAGATGTGGACCACTTTTAAAGGGATATTAAACTATTACATTTCTAAATCTGTACCTTTAGGTAACAAGGTTAAAAAAATTAGGTCCACTCCGCATGGCTTAATGTTCAGGTAAAAATGGAAATGGAAAAAAGAAAAAGGCTTTTACAATTTTGAAAAGAGGGAACAGAACAGGCTACAGGGAGTACAAAAGCTGTAATAAAGAGTGCAAGAAAGCAATTAAACTAGCTAAAATAGAAAATGAAATACGGATTGCCGAACAAAGCAAGTCCAACCTCAAAAGTTTTTTAAGTATAATAATGGTAAAAGATGAGGACTGAGAATGTGGGACCATTAATAATGGGGCTGAGGTGGTTGTAGAGGATGCCGAAAAGGCTAATCTGCTAAACCATTTTTTTACATCGGTTTTACTGTTGAGAATCCTTGTCCTTACGCAGGGATTGTATAATATGCAGGGAAGAATGAAGAGTATTCACATTGGCAAACAGGGTATATCTGTTGTATTCAATTAGATCAACTGGACTTGAAATGTAGTTCTTGAAGACGTTTCGCTAGTCACCGACTGGCTTTCCAATTCAGAATGACTTGTACAAGAATTGTGGCAATTATGTGATTGGATAGTGGTAAGAGTGTTTATAGGAATGCCCAGAGTAAGGTGTTAAAACAGCATTGTACATGGCAGACAGTTGGTATCGAACCCCCCCACCTCTATTTAGGCTTGGTTTCTTTATTTTCACATAAATGGCCTCCTTAACACCTCTCTTGAACCAGTCACGTTCCTTTGCCAATATGTTAACATTACAATCTTCAAAGGTATCTCCTTTATCCTTAAGATGCAGGTACACGGCTGAGTCCTGACCCGAGGAATTGGCTCTTCTGTGCTGGGCCATACATAACAGAGGGTATGGTACGGAAACAATTAGACAAAGTTAATATCAATAAAGCCCCAGGACCAGATGGATTGCATCATCGGATTTTAAAAGAGCTTAGTTCAGTTCTATCTAGACCACTGTTTCTCATCTTTTCAGATTCGCTTTGGTCTGGGGACTATAGACCTGTAAGCCTAACATCAGTGGTAGGGAAGGTGCTGGAAACTTTGTTACGGGATCATATCCTTGACTTTGTCTCCAGAGATCATCTTATTAGTAGTAGTCAGCATGGATTTATTAGAAATAGATCATGCCAGACAAATTTAATTAGTTTTTATGAAGAAGCGAGTAAGAAGTAAGATTCAGGCACAGCAGTGGATGTGGTATATTTGGATTTTGCAAAAGCTTTCGATACTGTGCCACATAGGCGACTAATGTATAAACTGAGGACTGTTGGCTTTAAAGGGAACATTTGTTCATGGATAGAGAACTGGTTATTGGATAGCAAACAGAGGGCCCTATTTATAAAAGATCGGTATGGTTATCGTAAAATACCAATCGTTATCGTAAAATAACGACCGTTATTTACCGATAACGACCGTTATTTACCGATAACGACCGTTATTTACCGATAACGACCGGTATTTACTGATAACGACCGGTATTTACCGATAACGGCCAGTATTTACCGATATCGTTAAATACCGGTCGTTATCGGTAAATACAGGTTGTTATCGGTAAAAAACAGTCGTTATCGGTAAAAAAACGGTCGTTATTTTATGATAACGATCGGTATTTTACGATAACGATACCGATCTTTTATAAATAGGGCCCAGAGAGTGGTGGTTAATGGAGCTACATCTATGTGGGCTAAAGTTCTTAGTGGAGTGCCTCAGGGTTCTGTACTGCGTCTGTTTCTGTTTAATCTGTTTATAAATGACTTAGAAGGGGGCATTGAGAGCAAGGTCTCAGTGTTTGCTGATGACACTAAACTATGCAGAGCTTTGGAAACTTCCAATGATGTGCAAGTGCTGCAAGCAGACCTAGATAGATTATCAAGATGGGCAGCAGAATGGCAGATGAGATTCAATGTTGATAAATGTAAGGTGATGCATTTGGGATTTAATAATCCCTGTGCCACCTACACCATAAAAAACTGTGTCTTAAGTGCATCTGTAATGGAAAAAGATTTGGGGGTTCTGGTAGATAACAGACTTATCTATAGCAAACAATGCCAGCTAGCAACGGCTAGAGCTAGCAAGATATTGTCTTGTATAAAGAGGGGAATAGATTCAAAAGAGAAAAAAAATATTCTCCCTCTTTACAAGGCACTGGTAAGGCCTCATTTGGAATATGCGGTGCAGTTTTGGAATCCCATATACAAAAGGGACATCTTGGAAATTGAGGCAGTTCAGAGAAGGGCAACTAAATTAATAAGCGGAATGGAGGGGCTTGAATATGCAGGCAGATTAGACAAGTTAGGGCTGTTTACATTGGAGAAGCGACGTTTGCGTGGGGACATGATAACCTTATACAAATATATTAATGGGCCATACAATGAACTCTCTGGTGCATTGTTTACTAATAGGTCATATCAGAGGACTCATGGACATCCTTTAAGGTTGGAAGAAAAGAAGTTTCATCTTCAGGTTAGGAAAGGTTTCTTTACAGTGAGAACGGTGAAAATGTGGAACTGTCTTCCAGCAGAAGTGGTAATGGCAAGTTCATTGAATAGCTTTAAAAAAGGCCTGGATAAGTTTCTAAAACTAAAAAATATTGAGAATTACTGATATTAATGCATATAGATCTGGTTGATCCAGAGATACTTTCAGATTGCCGTTTGGAGTCAGGAAGGAATTATTTCCCCCTTTTTAGCTGGTTTTTTTTTTGCCTTCCTCTGGATCAACTGTTAGGTAGGGTTAAAAAAAAAAAAGAGGGTGAATAGGTTGGACTTGATGGACGTATGTCTTTATTCAACCTTAATTACTATGTTACTATGTTACTTGAGTCAATCACTTTTATTAGTTTTTTCAGGTAAAAATATGCACCTTGACTTATACTCGGGTCGACTTATACTTGAGTATATCTGATTCTAACATTTATTTATTATCTTTTTCTATTTTTTATAACATAATATTTTATTGGTTTTTCAAGTTATTTATATACATTACAATATATAACAAATATAATGCTTTTGTACAATATAGTAAAAAAAAAGAAAACATTTTTAAACATATTTATAAGGGTAAATTATTAGCACAAGTATCACATACATCTGGTATTGCATTGTAACTTTTGAGTTATTTATATTTTTTGTAGACTGTTCCTTTTTTACATAGCTCTTTCATCCACATACCAGTATTCCCAATTTCTATAAAATATAACAAACAACCCCTGGGAACAAACAAAAGTCTTTTCATATATCATATTATTAGTTAAGAGATTTATTATTTCTTTTAAAGTTGGTATTTTGCTTGTCTTCCAATATTTAATAATAAGGATTTTCATTATGATAAATGTGTGGTACATTATACTTTTTTGGTTATCGGTAAAGACATTCAATTCAATATTCAATAGTGCCAATTTTATTAATATAAAATTATTAATTTTTATTTTAAATAGAGTATTAATGAAATATTCAATTTTAAACCACATTTTTTTTTATTATTTTTATATATATTTATTTATTTATTTTAGGACATTGCCACCACACATGGAGGAAGGATCCATGCTGTTGGCATTTCCTCCAACACAGAGGTGAGTATGTGTCCAGCCATTTAGATATTTGCAATGGATTTCTATAATATTTGTATGTTATTTTTTTGTTTACTTCCCAATGAGTTATGCATTTGGTTAGTTTAAATGTTAATTTCCCTGCTTCAATCCATTGTTCTGGTGTTATATATCAATTTGCAGATATGTGGACTATTTTTTGTGGTTATTATAGTATTCAAATTTGTTTTTATTATGCAATTGTGCATATATTTTTGATATTACTTTTCTTTTGGTGTCTGTAGTAGTGATTAAGTTTATCAAATTTGTTTGTTCTTGTTCTTTGTAAAAGAGTAAAAATGTTTTAATTAATTGATCAAAGGGTATCATCTCTTTTCCTTGATATAAATCATATATGTAATTAATATTATGGTCTGTCCAAGTTTTAATATTTAGATTTGGAATACATAGTTGTAATGAATATATAGGTAGTTGTTGTAAGATATCTGGTAAGACGTGTGATTTGACCACCTCCCATAATTATTGATCCTAGTATATTAGAAAGTGGGGTGTTGTTGAAGGAAAATAGTTCTGTTTGAACCCAGGGTTTATCCGTGGCAGATGCTGTCCACCAATTTCTTGTTTGCTCAAGTATTGAAGCTATATAATAGTCCTTCATTTTTGGAAGAGCTACTCCTCCTGCTTGTCTGGTTTTTATGAGTGTTGATCTGTTTATTCTTGATTTTTTATTATTCCATATGAAGGATGAGATTAGGTTATCTATTTTATTTAAAAAATCATTGTGTATTAGGATTGGTACTGTTCTAAATTTGCATAACAATTGCGGTAGCATAAACATTTTAAGATATTTTATTAAGCCATGATAAATATTTTGTATTCCATAACTGGAAATCTGCTATCAATTTTTCTAACAGTTTTCTCTTCTTGTGCACAATGTACACACCGGTCCATTATATTTATGGTGGACCTTGTTTACCTGTTCCTACCTTACATCGTGGTTCCCTGCCATTTCGTAAATAACATTTAATATGAGATTATTAGCATTTCACATATATTTACTGGACTATCACTCAACCCCGGTCCCCACTAACACAAACATAAACACTTGGCTTAGGTCTGAACAAGAAAGAGTTACTAAATAGGTTTTACCTGTCTCTCTGAACTTTAGCTTACTTTGATTTTGTAGTATTCGATAGGTGAAGTATATCTTTTCAAAATATTGATATAGTCATTATGCTGTATTTCGTATGCCAATTTATATTTGCCTCACTATATTCATTGATATACATATTACTGTAGTTTTATTCATCTATTAGTTGGTTGTATTAATACTTTATTTTAGTATATGCATTTCAGAAGTTGGTCTCCCACAAGGTCTACATTTGTTGCCTCATATATTTTTCCGATCTCTATATTTGTATGTTAGTTGAACATATTACTTTATTTTATATATTTGTATATATATGTTTCTCTCATGGGTGACCATTTATTACAACACAACTACAATTTGGACTACCTTAATCCCCGATTCCCTCCCCTTTCACTTTTACATATTAAGCCCTTTTTTTATTGTGTAGGGAAGAGAGGAAGGAGACAAGAGAGAAGGAAAAAAAAGGAAAAGTTAAGAAAGGGATGGGGTGAAGAAGAGGGGAGCATCAAACTCTTATTCTAATACCATTTTTATCCATAACATTGTATTTTTATCTTTGAATTAAGCATTCCGTTTAATATTATATCTTTAGCATTAGGCTATAATGATTATTTGACGCCAACCTTAGAATTTGAGAGATAAATATTTTCTCTGTCCTTATCTTATAATATTCCCGGTTCAAAGCTGTTATTTTCACAGTTATGACACAGTTATATTGCTGTTGCATTTCCAGTAGTTGTAATCCGATAGTTCTTTTGTTCAAAGTTGACTATAGAATGGATAGTTAGGTTGGGAGTTTATTGTTTTGCCTCTGTTACCACCACAGCTTCATTATTTTGTATTGCTGTTAACTCCACAGCAATGGTGAGAAGGTTTTTATAGAAAAATATAATTTTTCCTTTTACCTGATCTATTCCAAGCATTTGTTCTCCCCTGTTGTATTCATAGCCTTTGTAGAGAATTACTTATTGAGTCCAAGGTTGTTTTTCCCTGTTTAAATTGTACAGTATTCTCCCTCCCTCTCCCTCACCCCTCCACCCCCACCCCCCTCTCCCCCTCCAATACTGGTATTTTCTCACCACTGTAATTGTTTTGTCTCCCTCCCCCACGGTTCTTTTTGGTTGTATATAACTTTAAGCCATATATCTCTCATCTTTGGTGATCCAGTAATAGTCGCAATCCAGATAGTCTTTTTAAATTTGTCTTTAGTGTCTTTATCTTGCAGATATTCAATCTTTTGCTTTGGAAACTATTTCCCAATCTTTTTGTATTTTGTGTGGGGGAGATGCAGATTTTCTTTTATTTGGTGAGTTCTGTTGGTTCCATATTCCCCATTTTGTAAGGATATGTATTCCCTCTTCTACTGTCTGTATCATGTGTGTGCGTTCACCGTATGTCACAAACAGCTTTAGAGGAAAACCCCATCTGTATGGTAAGTTTCTATCTCTCAGGATTTTAGTAATCTCTGTAAATTGTTTTCTTTGATTTATTGTTATTGGGGATAGGTCTGCCAAGAATTGTAGATCCTGATATTTTGGCTGAAGATGCTTAAGGTTTCTAGATTTTTGTGAAAAATTTTCCTTGACATGGTAGAAGTGTATTCTTAAGATTACATCCCTTGGAGCATGAGCTGGGGCAGCTTTAGGCTTTGTTAGCCTATGAATTCTATCAATTGTAAGGTCTAAGTCAGTTAGATCTGGTAACATGGATTTAAAAAGGGTATAAGCGAATTCCCTTAATTGGTGGTTTTTAACGTCTTCAGATATTCCTCTAATTTTGAGGTTGTTCCTCCTGCTTCTATTCTCTAGGTCTGTCATTTTCTGTTGTAAACTGTTGACAGTGTCATCCATGGTGTTGTGAGAATCCACCAATGTGTTGAATACTGTGGTGAATTCCTGGATTTTTGTTTCTGTGTGCACTGTTCTTTATCCCAAAGCATCAATGTCTTTTCTAAATTCTCTGAACAGCATTGTTATATCAGAGAGCATAGCTCTACTTTGTGCATTTAACATATCTTTCAGGATAGTGACACTGATTTGTTCTTTAGAGTCAGGGAACTGTTTTAAGCTAGGTACACACCTAGCGATTTTTCCTCCTGACCGACTGTTCGATACTTTCGAACGGTCGGCCAGGAGGAAGGACTGTCGGTCGCGGCAAAAGCAGCCGCGTCCGATAGTCACCGCGACCGATCGTGCGGTCCATAGAGGACCGCACGATCGGACGAGGTTTTCCACCCTGTCTGATCGTCCTTTCGTCCGATTCGGACGAACGGTCGATTGGACATGGGCACATTCGGATTCGATAATTTCGGTCCGATCGACCGATACACTGAACTATCGGTCGATCGGACCGAAATATCTAATCGTGTGTACCCAGCTTAAGACATTCTAGTGTAGATAGAGTTATTGGATGATTTCCTTACTCTCTTTAATATCTCTGTTTGCATGTCCTACATGTTAGCGTTATGATTGTCTTTTACTTTAGCTGTTGAGTGATGTTGTATATGAGGGTTTACTTTGCCTTTAATGTTTATAGGTATTTGTGATTTATTGGAGTGTTCTCTTACCCCTTTATCCTCATGTTCTTCTAGGTCACTTATGCCCTTCGTGTCCTCCACATCCCTTGGGGCCTCCTCACACATCGGATCACCGGGAGCCTCTGTGTACTCCAAGTCCCCGGGTCGGGAGACCCACGTGGTTTCCCTCTCACTCCCTGCAGCCTCGGAGTCTGTTGTGTCCTGCTCCACCATCCATGCATTCTCTAGGCTCCTTGTCAGCATCGGAGCGTTGTCCCTTCTCTCCAGGCTACCTGGAGAGTTTGTATTGTTTGGCGGGGATTTCCTCCGTGCAGCACCATCTTGGCAGTCCCACGAGAAATTAAGAAGAATTTTCAAAAAACACCGTATCCCTGTCTGCTTTAAACCAAACAACACACTGAGGCAGCAATTGGTACATCCGAAAGACCCAATACCAAAACACAAGAAAGTGCAGTGAAGAATGCTCTGATTTGTATGTGGGGGAGACTAAACAGCAACTGCATCAACGTATTGCCCAGCACAGAAGTGCCAATTCCTCGGGTCAGGACTCAGCCGTGTACCTGCATCTTAAGGATAAAGGACACACCTTTGAAGATTGTAATGTTAACATATTGGCAAAGGAACGTGACTGGTTCAAGAGAGGTGTTAAGGAGGCCATTTATGTGAAAATAAAGAAACCAAGCCTAAATAGAGGTGGGGGGGGGGTTCGACACCAACTGTCTGCCATGTACAATGCTGTTTTGACACCTTACTCTGGGCGTTCCTATAACACCTCTTAGCCACTATGCAATCCCGCCCTTAACACCTGGCTGTGATATGCTAATTGGGATTTTTCAGGGTACATAATTGCCACAGATTCTTGTACAAGTCATTCTGAATTGAGAAAGCCAGTCGGATGACTAGCGAAACATCTTCAAGAACTAAACTTCAAGTCCAGTTGATCTAATTGAATACAACAGATAAACCTGGTGATTACACATTTTTGGTAGAGTCATGAATGGGTTTATGGATAGTACTTTCCTCATCTCTCTACTGCCTTAGGAAATGTACAGTTAGGTCCATACATATTTGGACAGAGACAACCTGAAATGAAGGCATTGTGTTAAAAAAAAATGCTTTAGTTGACTTATAATTTTATGCAATTGTTTTGTTCACCCCACTTAATTAAAGCTGAAAGTCTGCACTTTAGCCGCATCTGAATTGTTAATATTTAAAATTCTTTGTGGTAATGTACATTACCTACCTACTGGCCCAGTCCTCCCCTGCTCTGTCCAAATATTTATGTACCTACCTGTATATACACATGTGTCCGTCAGCTAATTGCCTGCTTTATTACAACATTATTAAGTATTAATAGTAAAAAAAAAAGACGGGTGGGTCCTTTACTTATGGACAAAGTGTAGCTTTTGTTTACACAAATGGGACACTAGTAAATGAGGCAATCTTTTATAATAGAGTTACTTCAAGTTCACTGAAAATAGAAGACTGGCTAAACCAAGTAGAATTGCAAAAGAGATTAGACATCCTACAAGTAAACAAAGGGTCGGGACATGTGGTATTTATGGAACTATGACACTGTGCAGTTTTCAAGGTAAAATTTAATTGGCCAATCGAGACAATATATGAAGTCATACTCCAGTGTGAATTAGTAATTTTATTTTAAACCATCTATCAAACACAATGTTTCGGGGGAAAGTGCCCCCTTCCTCATGGAAATATAATTTGCTACCCTCTGTCAGATCACATAAAGTAAAAACAGCATTGCTCGTAACAGAATACAATTTTCAAACATTCAAAATAAACAATCTATACCCCACACAAAATCTCCCCCCGTGTGTGTGCATTGTGCTTAAGATAAATACATTTTCCCAGAGTTTATTAAACTTGTTATTAATAAGATGTGCCACCCATCAGCTGGGATTTTGGGCATAGGAACATATATTGTCCTAAAGAAAGGTATTTGAGATGGGTTAAATGCTATTTAACTAGTTATGAGGGAGTAGATAGGGCAATATCCCTAAGTATAAGTGGTATTATTTCAGACAAGTGCAGTTTTCAATCCCAGAGGGCCACATTTAAAGAAGCAAGTGGGGGAAGGAGTAGTTTGTTAAATGATTTATAAGGACTAAGCTGTGCTAACCACCCATGTAGGAGGGTATCAAAAGGAGTCTGTCTAAGTCATCTTTCCAGGTGAACAAACAACACCCTGCAATCATTTTGTATCTGCAAATATTTGATATTAGGAATGTTGCATTGCATCACATTCATCGCTGGTGACATAAGCACTATTAATCTCTCAATTAAACCATCAATGGATAGTAAATCCACAATAACATAGCTGGCTCAAGAAAAATGTGTGTACCTGTGAAATAAACGTTAGTACCAGCATCAGAAATGGGTATTATGGCCAGAAAATTTCCCCTAGCTGTGGTCGGCTCCTTGTACTATAGTATAGGGAGACAACCCCTATAGTTAGAGCATATAGCACTCCCAAACAATCTTACAGATTCTGTCTGTCATCTTGCAAAGACTGGAACAGTGTGTACCCAGCTTAAGAAATGCTTTATTAGCTTACCTTGGTATGTAAGTATCCACATGAAGGAACCATAACATTCCAAAACCGAACAACACAGCGAGGAAGAAAGCAAAAGCTTTCCATCCTAGAACGAAAATGCAAGATATCAGAAGAAAAACTATAGATGTATGAATGTGAATTATAATCGAAATTCATATGGCACCATGGCAATATATTGTTTATTAGGGATCACTAGAAAGTAAATAAGATCCCATGTCAAGTCAATTATGGAGATAGAACAAACCGATAAAATCTTCTGGTTCCTGGATGGTCACAGTCTGACACACTATTGTTTATTAAACTGAGGAGAAGTCTTAAACCACCTATACCTAACAGGACTCCATTAAGATTATTGCTATGATGGTAGCACAGTGGGTTGTAGGTTCAAATCCAGTAGGGATCTTACTGTTAAAAAATGAAGTTGACATGACATTTGCAAAACCTGTGCAGCTGTGGCAATTCCCTTCTTAAAGTCACACTAAATGGGTTTGTGTGACTTTAAGAATGATTGCAGCTTTCTGTAAATGAGGCCCGTAGTTTCTGATATTTATTATCAGGTGCAAGCACATTCACACTTTTCTCTAAATGTTTGCCTGATTTTCAGGTAATGTTGCATATCTCTCACTCCCTGGAAGAGTTGTTCCTTTATCCCCTTTCCTTCCTTCAGCAGGTGTGAAATGATACATTTTTAAATTCTATTGTGCAGGTGTTATATTCTGTTCAGAGCAGAGAGAGCCAGCAGGATTTCTCACTTTCTTGATTAAAGGCTATGTCCACCCCTAAAATCGAATTTTAATATTCTGCTCCCCCATGTACCCCCAGCCCCAACCGCATATTTTTTTTTTCAGAAAGCCCCCCAAACTTTACTTACCTCCCCTCGACCTCCGCCGCACGCCGGCCCTCTGCTTGCGAGAATGCGAGCAGAGGGGCGGGACCGGCAGTCACGTCTGTGATTGGCTGAGCGGCAGCCAATCACGGACGCGGCTGACGGTCATTCAGTGCAGCGGAGGAAAGCGGAGAGGTAAGGAGTTTGGGAGCTTTTTTAAAAAAAAAAACATGCGGTTGGGGCTGGGGGACATGGGGGAGCAGAATATAAGGGGGTTTAATGCTAGGGGGGGGGGATAGTAGAACGGGAGGGAGAGGGAGGGGGAGGGAGGGGGGAGAAGGACTGCAGCACGCATGGCAGGAATCTCCGGGAGGCCAGGTAGCAGGCAGTGTCCTATATGGACCTGCTAGCTTCCTGGTGGTCAGTTTTTGGAACTTTGGGGGGGGACTACAGGAGAACCAGATGGAGTTGGGATGTGAGGTAAGGATTAAACTACACTACATGGTTGGGGGCAGTAGTTGGGGGGATTATAGTTTTGGGGGTGGACATGCCCTTTAAGCCATAACCCATTTGAAAAGGTTGCACTTTTGCACATAACGTTTTTAGGAACAGTGGGATGTTAGCAATCTCAGTGTCCATACAATGTTCAAAGCAGATGCGACCCAAAATATGTATTACACACATTTTGCTCGAATTGGGGTCTCTATGCCTTTTTGTGAAAGTGTATAAAAAATGTAAACATTAAAAATCTTAGTAAAGTTCAAAAATGTTATTGTTACCAGCCACGTGTAGGTTCTTTCCAGTTGTCCCTTTTAGTACAAACTACATTTACTGATATACAGTAATATAGCAATAGCGACTCTCAGAAAGAACGTAATAATATTTAAAATGTGTAATATCCCCAGGGTGAGGACCTAAACAGGTAAGTCTTCAACCCTGGTTTCTTTTTAGACTGGGGGGTAAACACCAAAGAATATTTGTCCTGGACTCCTGGGTGACTGAACGGGACAAAACTATCACTATCATGGCCGATTGTGTGGTACCATAAAAGACTGCACAATCACCCATGATTTCTGACATACCACTCTTAACTACACAATGCATGGTCATATTGGTCGCTCAAAAGCCTTAGGAGTTCTGGATTATTTCCAAATACTTTTCTTTTTTTTTACAGTCATCTAGTCCATCAGCAACCCTGACTATTAAAAAGACACGATGTGTAAGAAATGTCTCTATTTATAAGCCAGGTCACGAACATGGAAGAGGCCACAAAGCAAAGTTTAGGTAATCCAGGACTCCTAAGGCTGGTACACAATACAAGATTTCTTAATTCAGACTGACAGTTCACCACTATAGAGTGGTCTGCCAGAACAATGAACTGTTGGTCGCGGAGAAAGCAGCTGTGGCCGATAGTTTGCTGCAACCAACTGTGGTTTTTCTGAAACATCCGATCACCCATTTGACCGATTTGGGCGAAGGAATGGTTGGACGGCGGTCGTGTGAAAAATTGCATGGTGTGTACCCAGCTAAAGAGGAACACAGGGGTGATGACCTAGTGGTTTTTGTCCTCACCCTGGATACTATTTAGAAGTGGAGAGTGGGGGAGGTGAGTAATTGTACTTTTAGGGACCTTACACATGTGCCAATGTGTTTCCTGTGCTTATGTGTTTTTGATTCAGATGTAGTTTAAACTTAACATGCATAATGTCAGGATAAAACAAATATAATAAAATAGATGTCAATTGCTAAGCTTAGAAGATCACATACGTGCACAGACCACAAAAACACAGGTGTCTTTTGAGGTAGAACTGCTCCAAATTTATTGTTATAGTGCACAACCATTTATATACATCTTGAAATAAGTCATTTACATCATTATAAATTAGTTACATAGTTGTTACGTTTAGCCAATTATAAGTAGTACATTTCTTCTGGCTCATTGAGAGTTAAAACAGTTTCCCCTTATTTATCAATTCTAATTTCAACTTTAGTGGCTTACCCAACCCTGTTTATCTTTTTATTCTATAAGCCATTTATGATCACTACATCACCATTATCTTCATTTATGACTGGAGATGTCATCATGAGCCTCTAAAATGTCAGGATGACCTAGTCTGTGTTTTAACTGCTTAACATTACTGAATCTAATATTAAACTTATTCCTTAAATATTGAATTAAATATAATTACAAAACAACCTTATCAATAGTCAGAACCTTGAACTCGCAACAGTTTTGCAACCACGAAAGATTTTATACCACCATCATTGGTTACTTACATAATCAGCTTGGTGTTGGAGAATCTAATTCATTTTTTAACCACAGTTTCCTTTTAAGATATCCTGAACAAAAAACTTTTAACACTAGCTTAAAAAAAGGAGCTCCATTAGAAATGTACCCAGAGCCACAACAATGATAATAGATAGGACGCTAGCGCTTTAATTTTATGCCAATAGCCTCATAAGAAATATATTTATTAAGAAAAACACATGTTCAATACATTTTCTTTGCTGTACATAGTAAATCACTCCTAAAGTTGAAAGTCAATTATACTGTACATGTTTTTAACACAATATTTAAGCATTAGGCACGTAAGCCTATTATTTTTTATCTACCTCTCTATCTACTGTTGGTTATAAACTTTAAAAAGAATAATGCAGTGACCCAGGGTCTTAAATAAAAAGTTGCTTTAATTCTTCTTTAAATATCATATAGTTCACTAACCTTGTCTGCTGTTCATGTTGGCCTTCTGAGAATGGTTAGTGAGTTCATTGTTGAAATGCTAAAACAAAGGATAAAAAAATAATTAAACAGGCATGTTATAATAAATATAATAAAAGGCAATAAGAAAATCAGTCATGTCTATATTAAGGCATTTTACAGCAATTACTGATTAAACATTTACAAATATAAGTATTACTGGCAATTGGAAGGATCTATTTTCCCTTCCATTAGAAAATTATCCCTGCTGTGTTACCCCATTCTGAAAACTAAAAAGGGGCATATTTATAAAAGGTCAGTAACTTTCCGCTGCCGTTATCAGCAAATTTCGCATATCGTCACCGTTACCGCCCGGAACTTAGAGCTAAATTATGAATTGGTCAATATGTGACCATATAATTGCTAGGATTGAAATATGAAGCAGTTAAATTTTGATTTGGACCTTCAGCAATCCTATATAAAGAGGTGCAAACCTGTGTGGAACACAGAAGTCATGTGATGACAGAAGATAGATGAAAGAATTTGTGATCAAGATGCTGTCGGTGGCTCACACTTTTTTCCCCCCTCACACTTGAGAAAGGACCTAGACTGTCTGAAACATGTTGTGTGCACAATATATGCACTATTGTTATATGCAATACTTGTGAGGTTGCGTGTTTCATTGGTTGCTCTTCGTATTATATTGTAGACATGTCAAGGAACAGACATTTGGGCAACCAGTGACTACAGAGGTGATCTAGGTATCTGGAACATTATTTGTATTACCGGCATTGTTGATGTCGGTGATAGTGAAATCGTGCAGAGTCGGTAACAATGGCGGAGTAAAGAAGATGTCGGAGACCTGAAAATGTCCTTTTTAGGACAAGGGGTGGTCCCTCTTTTGAGCTGCGGGACCCCCTTATCAGAAAAGCTCTTAATAGAGCCACATGGGTTCTTTATAGAGCCAATAGGGGTCCTGGTTTCAAGCTGCAGGATCCCCAAAAAAGGCACTTATAAGTGCCAGGGATGGGGGACCCAGTTTCGAGCTGCGGGACTCCTTAAGCCCCAAAAGGCACTTGTCAGTCTCATAAGGGCACTTCTAAGTCCAAGCCCCGGAAACAATAGCGAATGGTTTGCAGCGATATAAAATCGGCGATGTTAACTGACCTTTATAAATATGCCCCTAAGAATAGTATTTGAGGTTGACTAAGGACATATATAAATCTATTCCAAACTACTAGCAATACCCACATTTCTTGTCTAACAGTTAATCCAGAGGAAGGCAAAAAAAAGGAAAACAACATGAAGGGAAATAAATCCCTTCCTGACTCCAAGTAGCAATCGAAATATCCATGGATCAACTCCAACACAGACACAAGCACATGTCAAAAGCACACAGAAACACAACGCTTTTTTACATTGTAGTGTGGCCTCAGCCTTTCTTAACACAGAGCCATTTATAGTATAAGCAGCAAGAATTTTTAAGCCCAAAATGCATTACCGTACATTTATCAACATTATGTATTAATACCAGACATTTTCAAGATTTTTAAAATTCTCATCCAATACTTTCTTGAAACCATCCAATGAACCTGCCATTTTCACATACTGTATACTAGAAAACAGTGCCAGTTTTACCCTTTTAACCGAAAAATTTGGTGAAGATGAAAATGTTTAGGTTCTCACTCTCAGCACAGGTTAAGGGAGGGTGAGTGATGTGTAATATAATTGTAATCTATACTGCATGAACATTGCACATGTTTAATTAGTGCCATTAGCTGTTTGAAGGGTAACTGTGTTCCACTTTCCTGAGTATTTTTCCAGTTCACTTACTATTTACTTACATTTTTACTACTAAATTTTACTTTTTTTTTTTTACATAGTTTGGAAGATATTTACATTTTTATGTAAATAAAATCCCCTGAACTTCCTGCTTCCTCCTCTGAAACCATGTGACAGTCCCTCCTCATGGGCCCCAATGGCCCCTCCCCTTGCAGTCCCCTTGAAACTCCCTGTGGCCCCTCCCACCCCTTTTTCAATCACTGTAACTCAATCTCTTCTGCTTTCTCCGGCACTGAGCATGTGCCAACCACAGATTAGAAGGAGTACAGCAGTATTTGTGACCACAAAAAAACAAACCTTCCTCATATCTTGGGTTGTGCCGTAGATAGAGAAGTAGTTGATGGCTTATTTTAAAGGTAGGAGACATTTCATTTAAATCAACATGTTTAGAGACCACAGTTCCCCTTTAATGTACTGCAGATTATTGGTGAAATGGAACTGAGGAACTGCAAAGCATAACAGAGGCATGCTTGTGAAGGTTCTCATTCATCCAGGTCATGGTATATATGTTGTATTCAATTAGATCAACTGGACTTGAAGTTTAGTTCTTGTAGATGTTTTGCTAGTCATCCGACTGGCTTTCTCAATTCAGAATGACTTGTATAAGATATCTGTTGTATTCAATTAGATCAACTGGACTTGAAATGTAGTTCTTGAAGACGTTTCGCTAGTCATCCGACTGGCTTTCTCAATTCAGAATGACTTGTACAAGAATCTGTGGCAATTATGTACCCTGGAAAATCCCAATTAGCATATCACAGCCAGGTGTTAAGGGTGTGATTAGATAGTGGCTAAGAGGTGTTATAGGAACGCCCAGAGTAAGGTGTTAAAACAGCATTGTACAGCTGTGTTTGAGCCTTTTGCAGTATCTGTTTGGCTCTGATGCCTTTAACCGTGGAATCCAGACGTATACTGCATGGTACTAGCCTTTGTTGTCTGCATCGGAGGTTAAATCGCAGGTGGTTTCTGTAGTCTGCCAATTTCCTTGCTGTCTTTTCATATTGCCGTACAAGTTTGAGGGTTTTCTCCCCAAAATGATTAGAAATATGCTTGTGAAGGTTCTCATTCATCCAGGTGTTAAGGAGGTGTTAAGGAGGCCATTTATGTGAAAATAAAAAAACCAAGCCTAAATAGAGGTGGGGGGGTTCGACACCAACTGTCTGCCATGTACAATGCTGTTTTAACACCTTACTCTGGGCGTTCCTATAACACCTCTTAGCCACTATCTAATCACACCCTTAACACCTGGCTGTGATATGCTAATTGGGATTTTCCAGGGTACATAATTGCCACAGATTCTTGTACAAGTCATTCTGAATTGAGAAAGCCAGTCGGATGACTAGCGAAACGTCTTCAAGAACTACATTTCTAGTCCAGTTGATCTAATTGAATACAACAGATATACCATGACCTGGATGAATGAGAACCTTCACAAGCAGACTTGTATAAGAATCTGTTGGCATTTATGTACCCTGGAAAGTCCCAATTAGCATATCACAGCCAGGTGTTAGGGACCTTATGAATGCAAGGTGTGATTGCATTGTGGCTAAAAGGTGTTATAGGAATGCCCAGTGTAAGGTGTCAAAACAGCATTATACACGCCATGTCAATGCTGTTTTGACAATGCAATCAAACCTTTCATTCATAAGGTTGTGATAAGAGATGTTCGAAACTGATGAGTTTCATTCCGTTTTCGAATTTTAAAATTTTTCGAAAAATTCGAAGATTCAAAAATGGACCCATAGAAGTCTTTGGGAGAATTTTTTTTAAAAGGTTTCGATTTATGGATCAAATAGTAATAGTAGGTTACTGTAAATAACACAGGGACCTGGGGAATGGTCTGGGGAACCAATAAATATAACCAAAAATTATTTAAAAACTATTTTTCCTCACGATCGGGCTTCTTTTGAGGTTCCGCAAGGTTTTTTCGAGGATTACCGAAATCGATAAGTACTTTCGAGGATTAACGATAATACATATTTGAGGGTTACCGAAACCGGCTCATACATTCGAGGGTTACCGAAATAGGCTCATACATTCGAGGGTTACCAAAATCGTCTCAAACATTTGAGGGTTACCGAAATTGATCTGTACTTTCGAGGGTTGACGAATTTACGGATTCGAGGATTGCCTGGATTGCGCTTCGAGCTTTCGGTCGTCGAGCTTTCCCGTTCTTTTTCCTAGGGTTATCAAAACAAATTGACACTTTTCGAAGATTATCGATACAATTTTCGAGGGTTACCGAAATCGATCCCTGCTTTCGAGAGTTACCGAAATCGATCCTTACTTACCAGGGTTACCGAAATCGATTGTTACTTTCTTTGTTATGAATTCGAGGGTTACCGAAATCGATAGCTACTTTCGAGGGTTATGGCTGTTGTAAATTCGGGGATTACCAAAATTGGCGTGCGTTTTCGAGGATTACCGAAATCGGCAGTTCTGCATTCGGTATCTACTTCCGGTTTTCGGCAGCTTTTTTATGTTTGTCGCACTATATAAGCATCTGGATTAGAGCCTCACTTTCAGTCAGGATGCCAAGTATGGAGTGGCAGCGTTACATTACGACGGGATGCCGGCTGGCACCCCACATATTAAGAGGCGCAAGCTGCGCATTAAGCTCAGTTTGCAGTGTAAGCTGCAAACTAAGTTTGATGTGAGTCAGACCACCTTCCAGCTACAGCGAAGGTGGTCTGACTTAAAGAGGTCCAGCTATGTCACAAACATAGCAAACAGAGCACAAGGCAAGTATCACAGTTTTAGCCATTTATTTCTGCTTTGATTGTTACCATATATACTCGAGTATAAGCCGAGGTTTTCAGGTTCTAAAATTAGCCTGAAAATGTAAGCTTGGCTTATACTCCCTCCCAGGAAGCAGCAAGTGTTAACTTTTCTGGGCATCAGGGCCTTTTGGGCTGGGTAAACTGGGCAATTGCCCAGGGCACTGACATCTTTAAGGGGCCCCACAGGGAGGGATTCCTGCATGGCACCACTTTCAAGTTTTTCTCTGCCCGGCTGTCATGATCCCCTACCACCAGCTGCTGCTCTCTGTATGCCTGTGCGTCGATTCCATACACAGTGTGTTAGCTGCCTAGTTCACTTCTATGCTTAAGTCTGCTGCCCACTCCTGGTCTCCGACCTGGCAGCAATGCAGGGGGCCATTTTTATGGGTTTTTCTGTCCATCAAGATCCCCTAGGAGGTTTAATGATCTGCTGTAGTAAGACACTGACTTTCCCCTTTCACAGTTGCCGGTAATAGCAACATTGTTTCATCTATTACAAGTGCTGATTAGCAAGGTGAATAGGATAGGATACTTACATTTTCAGGCTAATAGGATCTATAACTAAGGTTTTTATTTTGTTGCCAGTGCAACACATAGCTTATGCAGTCTTCAAAGAGCCTTGTGAGCATTTGCACCTATTGTCACATCCCCTGATCCGAGTATTCTCTGTCTCAATGCACAGACTATTTCTCTATACCAATATGTAAGTTCCTGATTAAGTCTTTGAAAGCTGCTTGTTACCCTGCAATTTATTCTCCAATTATCATACATTTCCAACAATACAAAATGTTCAGCTGATTTTACTAGCATTTCTCATGAATCTGTTGCTAGCAAACAGTAAATAGGGCTATACACAGAGAGCCATAAAGTCTTAAAGTCATGTTAACCCATGAACCAAGGGTTAACGTGACTTTAAGACATAACTTACGGCGGTTGCGGCAGTATGCAAAAATTGTGTTGCACGACAACCGAAAGGTATGTACCGAGTTGATAACGGCTCTTTAAGACAGAAACTTTAACGCCAGCAGATAGCTGGCCTTAAATATTCAGAATGGATAAACTCCCATTTGCTTTGCACTGAGAGATGCTAATGGTTCAGTGCATTGCCTAGAGGAGGCAATATAGAGTAATACCCGCTCTCTGTGCATAGCCCTAAAAGTTTCTAAATCTACACATATTCTTTGCATATGCTGTGATCTTTATCTATTTAACCTTTCTATCATGTATTCTTTTCCATAGTTGTAGTTGTTCCAATTACTTAATACAAATTTCTTCCACTAAGCTTCCAGGTACATTTATCCTGTTTTGATTCCAAACCTGATAACCTGCGCAGTTCACTGTTTTGGGGTATATGGTTTAGAGATTGAAACATTCCTTATTTCAGCCTTTGCCGTAACATGACCAGAACATACATATAAAGGTCTGGACACTGGGAGCACACACAACATTACTTAGTTTATTATATGTTGATGATATGATACTCTACCATGCTGACCCCTATGACTCTCTAGAGAATGTAAATTGTATAATTCCTACATTCAGCCCATTTCTAGCCTATATATAAATTGGACCAAATCCTGTATCTTCCCACTAGACTATAATGTAGTAATGCCACCATTCTTCTATCACAAAATCCTAGAAGTGAGTGAGTTTAAATATCTAAGGATATATAACCATAAGCTAAGCTAAGGTCTGCTGGGATGGGGTGGCACATAGAGTAGAGTAGTTGTTAATAAAGGTGCTTCATGAATATATATAAAAGTGGGGTGACAATGGGTTCTGTACTGTGGCCACTTCTATTTAATCTGTTTATTAATAATTTGGAAGTAGGTATTGTCAGCAAGGTCTCTGTGTTTGAGTAGGACACAAAACTTTGTTGACCATTATAAACTACAGATGACGTGCAATTGTTGCGGGTGGATTTAGATAGATTGTTACATTGGGCTGCATGAGATTTAATGTTGATAAATGTTGAATGTTATTGGTATTGATATATAAAGTAGAGTGATTCAGGGTTATTTCCGATTGCCACTTGGTGTCAGGAAGGAATTTTCTTCCTTTCATACTGTTTTTTTTTTTACCTTTCTTTGGATCAACAGATAGGAAGTAAATGTGGGTAATGTTGGACAAAATGGACATATATCTTTATCTAACCTCAAATACTATACTATACTTTTTTATACTATATTCCAATCCATAACCAGCTTCATCGACCATAATGTTACAGCATTTTATCAGTTTTGTTTCTGGAGCTTTCCAAAAACAAAACTGCTGTTTAAAAACAGTTATAAATTAAAGGGCATGTCCACCCCCATAACTAACTTTCTATATTTATTTGGGCCAAATAAGTGCTCCAAAACAAACTTTACAGCATGTAAATCGGTCCAGTGGTTCAAAAGTTACAGACCTTTGTAGCTGGCTTAATCCTGCAGCATGGACCAATACAGTGATTAACAGAGACAGGTTACATCACCTTGCCTCTGTTCTTTTCATGTTCTTGAGCATGTCTGTTAACATCCAGCAGAGGAAGTTGCATCAGTAATGATCTGACCCCTGGATCCCGCCCTCTTTTCCCTCTCAACCAATCGCAACTGTAAAGTTATGTGTACTAAAGAAATCCAGAATCAGCATGCTGTAGCCAGTCGGCTTTGACACATACATACATACACACACACACACTCTCCGTGCATGCTGGGTTCTGATTGGCTTCCTTCTGGCAAGGATGATTTTTTTTTCTTTTCTAAGTTGCAGCTCGGGGTCACCTAAAGAGGAAGTGGAGCGGAAGTGCAGCCTGATATATATCTCATTAAATATCGGGCAAAGCAAATGATTTTTAGAAAAATGAACATGGCGTTTGAGGTTGGTGCTAAAGAAAATATAAAAAGTTTATTTTTGGGTGGACATACCCTTTAATAAACTTGATCAAAATAATATTGTTACAATACAAGGATTGTGGAAGCACTCCAATTAGGCTAATTTACAACTACATTTAGCAGAAGTGCTACTGATCTGGTCAAACATTTATACAAACATAGAGAATGCACATTCCTAGGCCCCATACAATATCATATTATCTGCACATTGGCATACTTAATAAACAAAGGGGTTTTAGTATACATTACTGTGATCACATGAATGAAAAGCCTTCCAACCACGTCAAGGTAACCTTCTAACCTCCTAACTTCTAAACCTTTTTAAATTTCTTTTACTTCAATTAGGATTAACAAACTTTTCATTTCTCATTCTTACACATTGGATCCATATAACAGGCTCTCTCACTTTTGCCCTTGGCTTTTTTGGCTTTTTAAAATGAGTGAAGAGGCCATACAGTGCTTTATATTAAAGGCATAGGACCTCCCATAAAAGGGGCATGTTGTGGGTGCTATAACCACATGGGAGCTACCACCCCAGCACCACATAACCCCCCCCCCCCCCTAATCACCATACAGATATTCCTCCAGTCCTCCTTTGACAAAACTCACAGATGATACAGATCCCAACAGTGTCTGCCTCTGCTGCTGCTCAGAATTCTCACAGGGAGGGTCAGAAGACTCACAAAGGCAGCTCATGCTCCAGAAACAATTCAATTAAGTGCATCTGCTGCCCTGAAAAAATGTATCAAATTGTTTCATTAGAGTAGTGCCCTTCTATACAACCTCACCTCTCTGCACCAGACAGCAGTTCTAATGGGTGTTATAGGGGCTGTAGCTCATTCTGTGATGTGGGGATGAACAGTAGGGCCCACTTAGGCTGGGCCTATCTGGAATTACCCCAGTACCCCAATAGGCCAGTCCGACCCTGTCCAGGGTGAGAACTTAAAACTCACCCCTTATAACTCCTGCACTTTGAAGTTACAAAGTCATATTGCTTAGTCCCACCACACTGCTTTGTCCCAGGCCCTGGCCAGTTGGAAGGTATGTTTCCATTGGCCAGGTCTCAGACACAAACCAGGGGGGAACTAAGGAAGTTGTTGATTAGAACTGTAGGTCAAGGTCGAGGTCATAAAACAAGGTCTACAATCTTTTTAAAAAAGGTACCAAAAATTGCTTGTCACTAGTTTATTTTGTAGTTAGACTTTCATGCTTAATTTTAGTTTAAAGGGCATCTATACTGAAAAATTGTTTATTTTAAATTGACCATATCTGGAAACTATAATTCTTCCCAACCACCATTGTATCCTTTTTTGTTGAGCTGCCCCCTATTCTTCTGTGAGTAGTTTTACTGTTGCTGGAATGGTGACAGAGTTTTGACAGTTGGAATGCTGTGTGCAGGCTTGACAGTTGGTTTGTGGTGGAAGTGGGAGTGGTTAAAAGAGGGAGGGTGAATACTGCTCCTTAACAAAATGTGTGCTGGATTGAAGGCATGCAGCAACACACACAGTGCTACTAACATGTATTCAATTATAGATTACAGTAAGATGAGGCAAAGTCATTTTTTCAGTATGGTGTCCCTTCAACAGGAAAAAAAAGTTATAATGTAAGAGACTTGTTTTGCAAAACACAATGACATGCTAAGGTTTTTAAAGGGCATGTCCATCTTCAGAACAAAAGTCAATACTTCCCCACCTCCACCTTTAAATACTATGATCATTCTAGTAAATTATAAAGATTGTTTATCAGCAAAGTCCAATAATGAATCTTTATAACGATCTGAAAAACTACCACTAGTAGCAGTAATTTTTCCTATGGCAAAAGTGCATTGGGGGCGTGGCACAAAAGGACGCTGTGGCCATAGAGTAGACATTAGCAATATTTCATTGCCTCCTGTTATCACATATTGAAGTCAATGGGGGTGATACCACGCAGTATTAAAATAATGGCCAGTATCCACTTTACAGCCACAGCCCCCATTTACGCTGTGAACTTTCACCATCAGAAAAACTACCACTACTAGCAATTAAGATTCGTTATTGGGACTTTGTCGATAACCAATTTTTATAAATACAGCTTTTTTCTTCCCAATAATCCTGACCTTTTTCTGCCGTAAGAAACCCGGCATCTCTCAAGAAACCTCAAGGTCCTCACCCCTGGTCTCAGTTTTGATCTGCACAGTGTCCCTAAATAGACCGGAACATGGACAAAACGCATTGTCCAAAACGCACAGAAAACAGAACGCAAATCACATGGTGGGACCTAACCCATACTTCTTTCCCGCTATCTAAATGCGTGTATAATTTAGCCAGGAGTGTCCAACCAAATATATACAATATACATAAAAGACATGATAGCTTACAATAAAAAAAAAATCAGCCATTCAGCTGCGGTTTTAACACACACATTCAGCCTCATTCACAGACAAGCGTTGCCCTGAAATCCGTTGTTAAAAATGCACAGCCACTGCAACCCTATTTAATATTGTAATTCCACAGCTTTTTAGTGAAAGTTTATCACCAGTCACATCTGTGGCAATGTTTTACAATTTACCAAGCACAATATTTATTACGTGCGCGTATCTATGTTCACTGTGGCTCTAAGGAAATTTAACATTAAACAGAAACAGTCCTCCAGGGAAGAATTAAAAACAATGTTTGGATGCAAATACCCTGAGGTACTTGTTTGTTTGTTTCAACAATTTTATAAATGATGGTGAGGAGGAGGCAGAAAACTAAGAGGAGTAATTAAAAAATAAAAACCAGCGCAGAGACAGAGAGAGAACATTCATTTGCAAAATGAATGGAAAAGGGAGGGGAATGTTGCTGGAACATTGGGAGGTAAAAAAGCATTTCAGCTTAACTCATTAGAGACACACAACTGTTCACATGATCTCTCTTATCTCCTCTGCACTTTAAAATAAGCAAATATATTATTAGAAATGTTTATGAAAAATTTCTGGGCCACCACCATACATTACTGATTTAAATGTTGCTGCCCAGGAACTCAACTTATATGAACTTACTCCAAAAAGTGGGAAATAAGGCACATGTGATTTTCAACGTGAACATTAAATGTCTCACTCCTGGGTTTGGTCTAGTTTAGCTGTAATACTTACCTACAATTTCCCTTACCGATCCATTTCTGCTTTGCCCCCCACTTGTCAGCATATTTTCTTACTGACTAAGTTCAAGAATAAAGGAGGGTGTAGAGCTGGACTGGACTGTTTTTTTAGTGTGTAGTTGAGGTACGGTATGCCCCCTCTCCTGGAAGCTCCAGTAGTCTCCCACTTTTAGGTAGCATCTTAAAGACACCCAATGTGCAGCTGAAAAATTATTTATATAGTGCATAATGTACCTCCTACTGTAAATTCTAAGGATATTATAAGTCACCAAGGAGTTCCGTAATCATATAAAAGCACGAGGCTGCAGGAACCCGGTGGTACTTCTAGTAATATACAGTACGGGGTACATTAAACAATATAATCTTCCCCCCAACAAACTTTAAATAATGTTTAATAAATAATATAAACTAAAATGAAAAATAAAACCCACAAATAGTTTTTAAAGCCCATTAAACCCTCATTTTCATCTCACTGTTATAGATTCAGCTCCCCCTCAAGCTATTTCCCCTTTACAGCTCTCCCCTCCACATATCCTTCCTTTAGAGCACTCCCCCCTCCAGCTATCTTCCCCTATGCCTCCTTATGTTCGTAGTTTCCATGCTTTGCTTCTCTTCCTTCTACAGCTCCTGAATTTCTGGTTCATGTTACATTCTCTGTGCAACTGTCCAATGAACCCGCCATCACAACGTCAACTGGAAGACAGTTCCATAGCCTTACCGTTCTCACAGTAAAAACCCTTTTCGAACTTGAAGCATAAACTTCTTTTCTTCAAGTCTTAAGAGATGTCCACATGTCCTCTGACATGTTCTATTGGTGAACAATGCCCCAGATAGTTTCCATGGCCCATATGTATTTATACACAGTAATCATATCCCCACGCAAGCGCCTTTTCTCTAGTGTACATAATTGTAACTTATCCAATCTCTCTTCATATTCAAGCTCCCCCAATCCCCATTAATAATTTAGTTGCCCTTCTCTTTTCCATTTCTAAGATGTCCTTTTTGTACACAGGATTCCAAAATTGCACTGCATATTCCAAATGAGTCCTTACCAATGCTTTGTAAAGAGGGAGAATCTATTCTTCTACAACTTCTAACAGAACCTTAGGAGACAAGCTAATGGATCCTATCCATTTTAAGACAAATGTGATAACCTCCAAGGAAATGTATCAAAAAAGAAACTAGATTTCCTGTTAAATGAACAAAGGAGTTTTGTACCAGACTCCTTTATAACCCTAATTTATTTAAGTTATCACACTCATAAAGCATATGACTTCACATCTGTTGGTATTTACTGATCCTGAATCCTGATAACTCAGGGTGAGTCATACTTTGTTCATTCTTTGTTAAAATGGGAGATTAACAAATTTAACAAAAAGGCATTTTACAGTAGATAAACATATGGAGACCTACTACCCTCAGCTCTATATAACTTATGATGTCAGGCTCTACATACATTCAGATCGGTTTATTCATTATTCCTCACTAATGATCCCACATATTAATATTCCTAATGGTTAGAGATAAATCACCATTAAAGGGCATGTCAAGCCTAAAATACACCTTTAGTATTCTGGTAGAGGACCCCCTCCTAAACCCAATTTTCGCAATATTTACAAATCTCAAAGATTCCTCTGACTTACTGTACCTGACCTAGCCCCTCACCGCTCCTCCTCTGCTCTGCAGCTGCCAGTGACGTCACGTCTTAACTGCGTCTGTCAGTTAAGATGTGACATCACACCCAATTGCCTGACAACAACCAGGAAGTAGAGCGTCTGTCAGCGCAGAGGCTTTCTGCTCCCATTTTTGCTTGAGACGAGCTCCAAACAGGAGCAGAGGGAGGTAGAAAGATGTAAAGTGGGAAAAGGGTGAATATGCCTTTAATCTCGATAAAAGTACTTAAACTATTATTTTGCTAACAGAAGAACTGAACCAACATACTATTAACAATTGAAGCTTTGTTATTTTGAATTTCTTCCAGCTTGAGCAAGCTCAGAACATGCATAACCGCTACAATGTTTTTACAGTACACATATTTTAAATCAATAGTCATAATGAACGGTCACTGGCAACAAAAGTGAGTACACCCAGAAGTAAAAAAAAGTCCAAAGTGTCAATATTTTGTGTGGCCACCATTATTTCCCACTAGAGCTTCCCAGATTGTCACTGAATTCCTCTTCAATTCATGTGGATATCACGGAGCTGGTCAATGGTAAAGGGCTTGCGCTCCTCCACCTTCAATTTGAGGATGCCCCACAGATCCTCAATAAGGTTTAGGTCTAGAAATGTGCTTGACCAGTTCAGCACATGTACCCTCAATTTCTTTAGCAAAGCAGTGGTTGTCTTGGGAGGTGAATCTGGGGTAGTTATCTTGTTGGAATACTGCCTTGTGGACAAGTTTCCGAAGGGAGGGGATCATGCTCCTACATTTCGTTGGTGTTTCCATGGCTAGGACAATTCTTAGTGGAACCTGTCCTGTTAAACCGCTTAATGGTCTTGGCCACCAGCTGCTTAGTTTCAGGGAGTTGGTAATCTTTTTATAGCCTAGGACATCTTTATGTATTTTATCTTTACCTTGAAGTGCCATGTTCATCTTCCAGTGACTAGTATCAGAGAATGTGAGAGTTTAAAATATAACATACCTCCTTCCCATTCACAACTGATATCTTGATACCCTGATTAATTTTAGGGTGTATAAATGTATTTCCTGTAATAATTAAATGTTATTAAATCAAATTGTTCTAGTCCAATTTTTTTTTAACAGTTTGTCTATTGTTTCAAAGAAAATTTTCATCTTCTGCCTTTCCTTCACTAAATTAACGGAAGTGGTTAATGTTACAGAGTAAAGTGAATTAATCACAGAGAGCAGGTGTTATCTTAACTTCTGAAAACTCTGAAGTAAATTTCCTATATTGAACCTGTTGCGAAAGAGGCTGAGCCGTAAATAAGTCAGAGGAATGTGCGTGCCTCAAGTCTATGAGTAAGGGTCCCCTGACCCGAAACGCGTCAGACTCTGGTGCTAATTTTCTCCTCCATACTATCTGATTGATTTTAATATTATGTGCGAATAAAGAATTTGTTTTTAATCAAACGGGCTGCTAAATTGATGGATCAGGAATCGTGTTAAAGTGGTGCCAAGCCAGGATCGTAAGATAATACTGTGAGATTATTTAGTGGGGGCGTGGACAAGCCCCGGGCAGTGAGCACACTTCCGAGGAGTACTGACTACTACCGCGAGAATTGGATCACGTGACCACGTACCAAGACGCTGGAGACGTAGTGTGTAGACCAGCTTTGGAGTGGGTGAGAGCGGGGAACAGGGGAGGTTTAGAGCCACTGACTGTTTTTTGTCAATTTGTAAGATATAATACCTTTAATGCTGTTTCACGTACGGCTATGTTTAGGCTACCTTTGTTGAAATTAATAAAGGTTTCATGCTATTGGAATTTGTCTATTGTTTCTTTGAAGATCTGCTTCCCATGCTTTATGAAATTTCATTTTGCTAATGGTGGGGAGATCATTGAGGCAATATATTTGTGACAGTTTTCCACAGCCTGTAGGGGTTGAGTATCATAATCTTTCAAAATCTGTGAGACTGTCCCTAAGGCTACAATGTTTAAAAGGTTTGGAGAGATAGCTTTTTATGTGTATTATTTGGAATTGGCCTCGTATAGGGGTTTTGTGTTTCTTTTGAAGGTGTTGGAGGTTACATAAGGAACCAAGGGCCATATTTATAAACCCATGGTATCGCTTTTTAGCGATAGTAAACTACCGCAATGGTATTCTATGGGAAACATAAATCAACAATTTTGTTATCGTACATTTACGATCAATATCAGTAATTTACGATCATTGACGTAAATTCATGACAATGATCGTAGATTAACTATCGTTACAATGGCCGGAAATTAACAATCAGTTTGTGGTAGAAGAATTGCTTGGACCATCAGAGCTTTTTTCTCTTCTGCTTCAGTAAATATTGTATGCAATTGTTTTTTAAGCAGCAGGTCTTTTAAGATAGATTTCGTTGCCTGAGGCAATGTGTCTAGATGTCGTGAATCTGTAGTTCCAATTGTCAGGTTTGAATTAGTCTAATTTTCCAATCCAAGGCCAATTTGATCATCTGACCTCTGATATGCTTTGTAGGCTGCCCAGACCCATGGGAGGAATGTTTTCCATTATCGTTAATTTTAAACTAATACAAAAGACCTTTAGTGGTTTGGGAGATTACTTCTTTATCTACTAATAGGGACTTGTCTACTAATAGGGACTTGTCTCTTTTAGTATGTGGGGATAATAGGTTTGACGAACTGGAAATTAACAATTTTGTGGTCTATAGACGAGCCAATCATATATGGCAGTATAGAGAGGGACCACAAGATGTAGTCCAGGAGTACATAACATATATGGGTTGGTGAAAAATAAGTATAGTCTTTTACATTTAAGTTATTCTATCTCCAGGAATCAGCTAATTAAAGACATTGCATTGATTCTTTAACCCACCTGCCATTCTTCTTGCTAAATCTTAATTTATAGGGATTGGATTTATCCCAATTTTTTATCTAGGGGTAAGTTAAAGTCACCCGCCACCAAGATCGGATCCAGGGGGATATTTTTAAGATTTTGTAGTATTTCGATTAAGAAAGAATACAGATGCAGATTGGGGGAATATACATTTAATAATATATATGGTTTGTTATTTAATGTGCAATGAACTAGTAGGTATCTGCCATCAAGATCTTTGGTTATTTGTTTAATATCTACATCCAGGGGGGTTCCATTGCTGAGATAAAATCTGGGGGCTGATTTTCGAGTAAAATGTATTGAAATAGGCAGAAAATTACTGTATATAGAATTCAACCATTATTTTTGCATAATACAAGTATACTTTGTGCTTTTTCGTTTATCTGATGATATGCTATCTGTAACTTTGTTCCTGTGGCCGGTGATATATTTATCAGTAGACATTTTACTATTTATATATGACAGGGTTTGATCAACAGATTTGGTGGCTAATGAACATTTACAGAGGAAGACAGCATTCAAGTGGAATATCTGTTGTATTCAATTAGATCAACTGGACTTGAAATGTAGTTCTTGAAGACGTTTCGCTAGTCATCCGACTGGCTTTCTCAATTCAGAATGACTTGTACAAGAATCTGTGGCAATTATGTACCCTGGAAAATCCCAATTAGCATATCACAGCCAGGTGTTAAGGGTGTGATTGGATAGTGGCTAAGAGGTGTTATAGGAACGCCCAGAGTAAGGTGTTAAAACAGCATTGTACATGGCAGATAGTTGGTGTCGAACCCCCCCACCAACGGCTGCAAATTGATGATCAGGAATCGTGTTAAAGTGGTGCCAAGCCAGGATCGTAAGATAATACTGTGAGATTATTTAGTGGGGCGTGGACAAGCCCCGGGCAGTGAGCACACTTCCGAGGAGTACTGACTACTACCGCGAGAATTGGATCACGTGACCACGTACCAAGACGCTGGAGACGTAGTGTGTAGACCAGCTTTGGAGTGGGTGAGAGCGGGGAACAGGGGAGGTTTAGAGCCACTGACTGTTTTTTGTCAATTTGTAAGATATAATACCTTTAATGCTGTTTCACTTACGGCTATGTTTAGGCTACCTTTGTTGAAATTAATAAGGTTTCATGCTATTGGAATTTGTCTATTGTTTCTTTGAAGATCTGCTTCCCATGCTTTATGAAATTTCATTTTGCTAATGGTGGGGAGATCATTGAGGCATATATTTGTGACAGTTTTCCACAGCCTGTAGGGGTTGAGTATCATAATCTTTCAAAATCTGTGAGACTGTCCCTAAGGCTACAATGTTTAAAAGGTTTGGAGAGATAGCTTTTTATGTGTATTATTTGGAATTGGCCTCGTATAGGGGTTTTGTGTTTCTTTTGAAGGTGTTGGAGGTTACATAAGGAACCAAGGGCCATATTTATAAACCCATGGTATCGCTTTTTAGCGATAGTAACCTACGCAATGGTATTCTATGGGAAACATAAATCAACAATTTTGTTATCGTACATTTACGATCAATTCAGTATTTACGATCATTGACGTAATTCATGACAATGATCGTAGATTAACTATCGTTACAATGGCCGAAATTAACAATCAGTTTGTGGTAGAAGAATTGCTTGGACCATCAGAGCTTTTTTCTCTTCTGCTTCAGTAAATATTGTATGCAATTGTTTTTTAAGCAGCAGGTCTTTTAAGATAGATTTCGTTGCCTAGGCAATGTGTCTAGATGTCGTGAATCTGTAGTTCCAATTGTCAGGTTTGAATTAGTCTATTTTCCAATCCAAGGCCAATTTGATCATCTGACCTCTGATATGCTTTGTAGGCTGCCCAGACCCATGGGAGGAATGTTTTCCATTATCGTTAATTTTAAACTAATACAAAAGACCTTTGTGGTTTGGGGATTACTTCTTAATCTACTAATAGGGACTTGTCTACTAATAGGGACTTGTCTCTTTTAGTATGTGGGAAATAGGTTTGACGAACTGGAAATTAACAATTTTGTGGTCTATAGACGAGCCAATCATATATGGCATTATAGAGAGGGACCACAAGATGTAGTCCAGGAGTACTAACATATATGTTTGGTGAAAAATAAGTATAGTCTTTTACATTTAAGTTATTCTTCTCCAGGATCAGCTAATTAAAGACATTGCATTGATTCTTTAACCCACCTGCCATTCTTCTTGCTAAATCTTAATTTATAGGGATTGGATTTATCCCAATTTTTTATCTAGGGGTAAGTTAAAGTCACCCGCCACCAAGATCGGATCCAGGGGGATATTTTTAAGATTTGGTAGTATTTCGATTAAGAAAGAATACAGATGCAGATGGGGGGAATATACATTTAATAATATATATGGTTTGTTATTTAATGTGCAATGAACTAGTAGTATCTGCCATCAAGATCTTTGGTTATTTGTTTAATATCTACATCCAGGGGGGTTCCATTGCTGAGATAAATCTGGGGCTGATTTTCGAGTAAAATGTATTGAAATAGGCAGAAATTACTGTATATAAATTCAACCATTATTTTTGCATAATACAAGTTAACTTTTGTGCTTTTCGTTTATCTATGATATGCTTCTGTAACTTTGTTCCTGTGGCCGGTGATATATTTATCAGTAGACATTTTACTATTTATTGACAGGTTTGATCAACAGATTTGGTGGCTAATGAACATTTACAGAGGAAGACAGCATTCAAGTGGAATATCTGTTGTATTCAATTAGATCACTGGACTGACTGAAATGTAGTTCTTGAAGACGTTTCGCTAGTCATCCGACTGGCTTTCTCAATTCTGAATTGAGAAAGCCAGTCGGATGACTAGCGAAACGTCTTCAAGAACTACATTTCAAGTCCAGTTGATCTAATTGAATACAACAGATATACCATGACCTGGATGAATGAGAACCTTCACATTCAAGTGGAATATTTTGTTAATTAATATCAGTAGTTCGTTCTGGATTGGGGTTAGTGCTATGTAAAGCACTTTAGTAGTGTGCGGATTTGCACTATGAGGCGTTTTGTCTGATGTGTCGTCCTCCATGGGGCCTGGTGTATGCTGGCCCGTATGGCGAAAGGCTTGGAGTGTTTCCCCCACTGCTCCCATTTTAGGTTTAGGAGACATTTGGTTAATTTAATTGCCTGCTGTGACCCGCTCTCCTTTTAGTGTGATTTTCAGGTGGTATAGCTTATATTAGATGATGGATAGTATGGTGAGTAGAGAAGCACCTCTAAGGCATGTCAGTCCTAGTGGCTGCTCACGAGCACCCCCCATATTGAATTTTTAAATGGAGATTTAAGGGTTGTGTAACTGTAATAAAATACAAGCCGAATAATAATCTCCAGTAATAATATTTATAAAGACTGTACATATTTATAAAGACTGTAAGCATACCCACATAGCCCCATTCCTTCCTCACATAAATCCAAATATCTCCACCTATACGTAAATATATTTAGTAATGGTGTTTGATAATATTCCATTCATTACAAAAAGTACAATAATAAAGTTTGGTGTTGTGCAACAATAACACTGTCCACATACCACTGCCCCCTACCACATACACACACACTTAGACTACTTATATGTGAAATATAAACATTTGTGGCCTCATTTACCACCGGGCCCTGTTTTGAAATGAGGGGTTAAAATTAAGTTAACTGCTATTAAATAGGTGAGCATGAGTTTAACCCCTCACCTGCACCGTCTGTGCAGGTATGATAAAAGAAAACCGCACAGCCGCTGCAAGGTATTCAGTAACGCCATTTGCGCTAATAGCTACATTAATCAACTGCATCACGGGAACTAGGCAGGCAAGGAGCACCAAGGGTAATGAAGGCATTCAAACTACACAAACAAACGTTTGGTGAATAACATTGGTTGTTTATGCTGTTAATTCAAAATGGCGCAGCCCCTGGAAAAATAGAATTAAACCCACACTAACCTGATATAGCATTGGAAAGTGTGGGTTTATGTCCATTTTACCCCAGTGTGCCACATTTTGCATCTCCCTGTTTATATCCACTGTTTCCAAACACTGCCAAACATACACACACATACAGGGTTATTCAATACATTTTGGCCCAACCAATCAAATGTTAATAATATCTGATTGGTTGAGGCAAAATTAGCACTATTTTTAATGATAAGAACTTTTATTGAATCTATACAAACACAGAATAGATAACCAATGCACATTCCTAGGCCCAATACAATATCATATTATCTGCACTATGGAATACATTAAAAAAAAGGGGTTTTAGTATACATTACTGTGATCACATGTAAAACCCCTTTGTTTATAATGTATGCCAATGTGCAGATAATATATTGTATGGGGCCTAGGAATGTGCATTGATTATCTTTTCTATGTTTGTATAAATGTTTGACCAGATCAGTAGCACTTCCGCAAAATTTAGTTGTAAATTAGCCTAATTGGAGTGCTTCCACAATCCTTGTATTGTATGCTTTTATTGAATCTCCCTAATAATTCTTTAAGTGCACACTTTTGCTAGTATATATATACGGTATATACTCGAATATAAACTGACCCGATTATAAACCAAGGCAGCTTTTTTTACCTCTAAAAAGGAGTAAAATTGATTGACTTGAGTATAAACCGAGGGTAGATAATATGACCACTACTGCCTTCTGATTCTGTATTGTTTTGAGGCGTTAGTTGCCCTTTAAATGGACAGCAGAATTTCCATACAGTAGTCCCATACAGTAATAGCCAAATCCAGTATGGCTTTTACTGTATGGGACTACTGTATGGGAATTCTGCTGTCCATTAAAGGGCAACTAAAGCCTCAAAACAATACAGAATTCTGTAGGCTTTAGCTGCCCTTTAAATGGATAGCAGAATTCCCATACAGTAGTACTGTATTTGGCTATTACTGTATTGGAATTCTTCTGTGCATTTAAAAGGCAACTAAAGCCTCATTCCTTGGCACTCAAGATGTTTGGAAATTACAACTCTCAGCATGCTTTAGTTGCTGGCAGTTGTAGTTTCCAAACATCTGCAGTGCCTTCTGCCTTCTCCTACCTGCTCCGGTTCCCCTGCTCTGGATCCTCTTCTCTGCTCCAGCGGCCGCGTGCTCTGCATTCCTCTGCTGGCTGACGTCACTACTCAGTGCCGGCTGGCACCGAATAGTGACGTCAGCCAGCAGAGGATGCAAAGCGTGTGGCCGCCGGAGCACGTAAGTCTTTGACTCAAGTATAAACCAAGTCTCAATTTTCATGCTATTTTTTTTGCCTGAAAATCTTGGTTAATACTCGAGTATATACGGCACTACGCTCCTATATATAGAAATATATATAGAAAAAATTCTCACAGTACAGCACTCAGGCCTTGCTTTTTAATATCTTTTATATATATTTATATATATATACAAAAGTAGCGGTGATATTCTCCATACCAGGTAACAAAAGAATTGATAGGTTCCTGTCTGCAATGGATTCCCAGGCATTTCTCCTATTTTCCTCCTTGGGACATATGGGGTTAACATGTTTATTACATTTGGGGAAGGGCAGTATGATGTCACTTTCTATTTAAAACTACTAAAAAGCAATAAATATAGTATATGGTATGTTGCTTTTGCCAACAGTCTTGATTTAGAAAAGGAATTTTATTTCCTGAAACACAAAGCTCCTTTTATAGCAGGAACTCAAGCTCAACATCCTTAACTTGCCGTGGTGCTCCTGATAAAGAAATATATATACAGTTTCTGACTAAAGTCTTGTCGGCTGTGTATTTTGCAGTAACTCCTGCAATTAACCTGATTTTTTCCTGATAAATTGGTGTTAGAAATAGCTCATATGAAAAACTAAAGCGCTCCCAAATAATATTAAATGTGCCGGTAAAAAATAGTTTCACTGAAAGATTTATCATTAAATCAGACAGAAAGGTCAAAATGCTGCAAGACAAAAGTGTAGAGAAAATGATCTACTTTACAGCCAATCCAAAAATATATCAGCAAATTAAGTAGTGGTGCTGTGAGATCCAAATGTAATATCTTGTATGACTTCCATGAGCTTGAAGGACAGCATCCATGTGGTTTGGCAAGGATTGATACAATTTATTGATGAAATCATCAAGAATAGCCAAGAAAACAGTCTTGCATGCCTCCCAGAGTTAATCAATATTCTTTGGTTTCGTCTTCCATGCTTCCTCTTTCATCCTACCCCACATATGCTCAATGATGTTTATGTCAGGTGACTGAGCTGGCCAATCCTGGAGCATCTTGATCTTCTTCACCTTAAGGAACTTTGATGTGGAGATGGAAGTATACGATGGAGCACCATCCTGCTGCAGAATTTGGCCTTTTTTTATGGTTGGGAATATATGAGGTAGCTAAGATTTCTTGGTATTTTACACTATTGATGTTGCCTTCCACCCTGCAGATCCCTTGCACACCCTCATACTGGATGTAACCCCAGACCATGATTTTGCCTTCACCAAACTTCACTGTTTTCTAGGAAAATCTCGGCTCCATGCGGGTTCCAGTTGGTCTCCAGCAATATTTGCGGTGACTGTGGTGTAATTCAACAGAAGATTCATCTGAAAAATTCACCTTTTGACACTTTTCCAGTGTCCATCCTTTTAGCAGGCTGTGGGACTTGGCAAATGCCACACGGTTTTTCAATTGTCTTTTGTTTAGTGCGGGCTTATGGGCACTGATTCGACCATGGAGGCCATTTCGAGACAGAATCCGACAAACTGTTCTGGTTGACACAGGGATTTCAGGTGACCAGGTCTTCTGGAGCTCTGCTGCAGTTGAAAATGGGCTTGCCTTGGATTTTCGAGCCAACAAACGGTCCTCTCGAGCAGTTGTCTTGCGGGGTCTGCCTGACCTGGGCTTGTCAAAAACTTCTCCATTTTCTTCAAATCTTTTCTTTATCCTCATAACTTGACGCTGAGAGACATTGAAGGTGTGCGGCACATTAGCAGTGGATTTGGTCTTCAGCCTTTTGATAATCAACACTTTAGTCTCAGGGTGAATCTTAGGCATGTTTGCAGAGGTCTATTTGCAGTTGATGTGAATGCCTAGTGTACTGGGGTTCTTTTTATACACACCTGACACCTAATTGATCCATTATTAGTCACAGGTAAAGCCCATATGACAAGGCAACAACACATATGTCTTTGCAAAAATTGACTCAATGGGCTTTACCAAGCTGTGAATATTAGAAGAATACTGCATCTGCATTAGAATTATTGATAAGCAGCACTTCAGGTCTATTTGTACACAAGCAACAAGACTTTTAGCAGAAACTGTATATATATATATATATATATATATATATATATATATATATATAATCCAATGTAGGTATAGAGCACTCGTGGGACTTTTTTAACAGCACAACATTTTATTCACAAATATATATACATACATATATATATTTAAATATTTATTTAAATATATAAAGCACTGGATGGATGGCAACTTCCCTCATTTTAAAAAGCCAAAGGGCTGGGGGGAAGTGTGCAAGTATGAGAAATGCAAAAGTTTGCTAATGGTAATTGAAGTAAAATTGGTTAGAAGTAGGGGGGGGGGGTTATGTGGTGCTGGGGTGGTAGCTCCCATGTGGTTATAGCACCCACAACATGCCCCTTTTATGGGAGGTCCTATGCCTTTAATATAAAGCACTGGATGGCCTCTTCCCTCATTTTAAAAAGCCAAAGGGCTGGGGGAAGTGAGAGAGCCTGTTATATGGATCCAGTGTGTAAGAATGAGAAATGAAAAGTTTGTTAATTGAAGTAAAAGAAATTTAAAAAGGTTTAGAAGTTAGGACCTTCCAGACTGGGGTTACCTTGATGTGGTTGGAAGGCTTTTCATTCATGTGATCACAGTAATGTATACTAAAACCCCTTTGTTTATAAAGTATGCCAGCGTGCAGATAATATGATATTGTATGGGGCCTAGGAATTTGCATTGATTATCTTTTCTATGTTTGTATAAATGTTTGACCAGATCAGTAGCACTTCCTCAAAATGTAGTTATAATTTAGCCTAAGGAGTGCTTCCACAATCCCTCTATTGTATATATATATATATATATATATATATATATATATATATTCCAATCAGAAATGCAGGCACTCAATCTTTTTAGATTTATGTCTGCCAAGGTGCTACCACAACATAAGCCCCAAATTAACAGTTCAATAGAAAAAATGACCTAGAGTGCACCATTTTTTCTATTGAACTATATATATACCTCACACACGTGATTTACATGACTACATGTCCATGTGGACTATCCTACATCGGTAAAACCGATTTAAGTCTTAGATTACGTAATGATGGACACCGATCAGCAATAAAAACGGCCTTTCGAGACAACCAAAGTAATAAACCAGTGGCAAAACATTATTTACAGAAGAATCATTCTCCGGACAGTTTCAAATTCATTGGGATTGATCATATCCCCCTAACCCAAAAGAGGAGGAGATAGATCGAAATTATTGTTACAAAAAGAGACATATTGGATCAACAGACTAAATACCATTAGTCCATGGGGACTTAATGAGAACTGCTCCTACTGCTGCTTTTTAAAGGATAGATAACTATTTTTTAAGAATGGATAACTATTTGGGACTATTATATATATGGCCTCTTTATTATATATTGTGTGGGGATATTAAGAACTAATATTTAAGATATATCTTATTATACTGTTATGTTCTTTTTAAGGGATATGGCACTCTAGATAATCTCTGTTTTTAATTTACACTGTAACTTTACAAATAGATGTACACAACCACTTTAATTTTTAAGCTTTTTTAACAATTGTAATAAGCTTTTGATTAATAATGTTTAAGCACTTTATAAGGCACGGTAACACTTTAATGGTAATCATATAGCACTTTAATAGTAAGCATATAGGGCACTTTATTATTGATACATGCTGACCCGGTTAGTTCAGCTCACTAAGAGTTAATCACTATATCGTTCACCACCAATTATGTAAATGTAATTGAGTCATCACAAATGATTTAAATGGACACAGTGTGTGCATGATTATTTAGCTTGAAAAAGGTCAAAAAACAGGACCAAAACGTCGCTAACTACACAAATTATGTGTGAATAAAAGTTGTATTTTGGATATTAAGAAGTCCTTTTGTGTGCACTGACTTCAATCAAATACATATGTGAAATTCTCATCGGTAGCACCAAGGCCATAATACTTTTCAAGTGAGTGCCTGACCATACCCCAGACATATTAAGGATTTGAGACACCCTGTTGGAGCACCAATCCCATTGAATATGGAGGAACATATAGAATTTCAAGCTGACTATACAGAAACTTGGCATGTAACAGAGGAAGATGTGGAAAGAGTCTTATGGCAGAACTCATGGGGATTTAATGAGAGCTGCTCCTACCGCTGCTTTTTAAAGATAGATAACTATTTTTAAGAATGGATAACTAGGTTGGAGACTATTAATATATGGCCTCTTTATTATATTATTGTGTGGGCGATATTACGGAAACTAATATTTAAGATCTATCTTATTATACTGTATATGTTCTTTTTAAGGGATATGGCACTCTGATAATCTTGTTTAATTTACACTGTACTTTACAAATAGATGTACACAACCACTTTAATTTTAAGTTTTTAACAATGTAATAAGGCTTTTGATTAATTAATGTGTAAGCACTTTATAAGCATGGTAACACTTTAATGGTAATCATATAGCACTTTAATAGTAAGCATATAGGCGCACTTTATTTATTGATACATGCTGGACCCGGTTAGTTCAGCTCACTAAGAGAATCCACATATAGTCACCACCATTATGTAAATGTAAATTGAGTCATCACAAATGATTTAATGGACAAAGTGTGTGCATGATTATTTAGCTTGAAAAAGGTCAAAAAAAACAGGACCAAAAGTCGCTAACTACACAAAATATGTGTGAATAAAAGTTGTTTTGGATATTAAGGAAGTCCTTGTGTGTGCCTGACTTCAGCAAATACATATATATATATATATATTATATATTATATCTAACAGTCAATTTCAGTGCACTCAGGGTATTACTCACTTTCAATCTTTATTAAATGTGACTTAAGTGCAGACAACGTTCGGACCCTCTCTAGGTACTTAATAAACCAAAAAATGGTAGGTAAAGGTACTTAGAAAGGACCGAAACATTGACTGACACTGCAAGGGCAAATAATAATGAATAGAAATGAGAAGGACCGTGAGTGCCTGAAAATTATATTGTATAAATTGACAGTACAGCACCCAGGCATTATCATCAAGTGTGGGAGTGCAGGCGATAAATGCAGGTTCTATCTATCTATCTATCTATCTACCTACCTATCTGTCTGTCTGTCTGTCTGTCTGTCTGTCTGTCTATCACACAGATTAGATAGATAGATAGAACCAAGCAGAAATGCAGGCACTCCTTTCTCACACCCCATATGTGCCCTGGTGCTACTGATATATCAGATTTATAACAGTCAATAAATTTTCAGTGCACCACGGGTCTTCTCATTCTATTATTATTAATTTGCCTTGCAGTGCAGTCAATGTTTCGGTCCTTTTCTAAGTACCTTTACCTACCATTTTTTGGTTTATTAAAGGGTACCTAGAGAGGGTCCGAAACGTTGTCTGCACTGTAAGTCACATTAATAAGAATTGAAATGAGAAGACCCGTGAGTGCACTGAAAATTGACTGATATATATATATATATATATATATATATATATGTATTTGACTGAAGTCAGTGCACACAAAAGGACTTCTTAATATCCAAAATACAACTTTTATTCACACATAATTTGTGTAGTTAGCGAGTTTTGGTCCTGTTTTTTGACCTTTTTCAAGCTAAATAATCATGCACACACTGTGTCATTTAAATCATTTGTGATGACTCAATTACATTTACATAATTGGTGGTGAACGATATAGTGATTAACTCTTAGTGAGCTGAACTAACCGGGTCAGCATGTATCAATAATAAAGTGCCCTATATGCTTACTATTAAAGTGCTATATGATTACCATTAAAGTGTTACCGTGCCTTATAAAGTGCTTAAACATTATTAATCAAAAGCTTATTACAATTGTTAAAAAAGCTTAAAAATTAAAGTGGTTGTGTACATCTATTTGTAAAGTTACAGTGTAAATTAAAACAGGATATATCTAGAGTGCCATATCCCTTAAAAAGAACATAACAGTATAATAAGAATATCTTAAATATTAGTTCTTATATCCCCACACAATTATAATAAAGAGGCCATATAATAATAGTCCCAAATAGATCCATTCTTAAAAATAGTTATCTATCCTTTAAAAAGCAGCGGTAGGAGCAGCTCTCATTAAGTCCCCATGGACTAATGGTATTTAGTCTGTTGATCCAATATGTCTCTTTGTAACAATAATTTCGATCTATCTCCTCCTCTTTTGGGTAGGGGGATATGATCAATCCCAATGAATTTGAAACTGTCCGGAGAGTGATTCTTCTGTAAATAATGTTTTGCCACTGGTTTATTACTTTGGTTGTCTCGAAAGGCCGTTTTTATTGCCGATCGGTGTCCATCATTACGTAATCTAAGACTTAAATCAGTTTTACCGATGTAGGATAGTTCACATGGACATGTAGTCATGTAAATCACATGTGTGGTGGTGCAGGTAATCGGATACTTAATATTAATGATTTCCTTCGTATGAGGATGTGTAAAGGTTTTACTTTGTATCATTTGTTTGCAGGACATGCATTTACCACAAGATGTACATCCATTTTTCTTCTTTGGGAGCCAGGATTCCTCATTGATGTAACTAATAATAGGGTCAGTTTTCACTAACATGTCTCTCAAGTTTTTTCCTTTGCGGAAACTAATGGTGGGTTGTTTTGGTAATAATTTTTGCAGAGTATCATCTGATGTTAATACTTTCCAACTGGTTTTTAGAAGTTTTTCACATGTGTCCCATATCATTATATTGTATTACTACAGAAAAAGTTATTTGATTTTTCCTCTTTTGTATTGGTGTGTTTCCCTTTTGTTAGTATCCTATGATGAGCCTTTACTAGAGCTATATCAATATTCTTCTAGGGTATCCTCTAGTTAGGAATTTATTTGTCATTTCATTTAATTGTTGTTTACATATATCTTCATTGGAGTTATTACGTAAAACCTGCAGTATTGAGAGATGGGTAGAGAGTCTTTAAGTGGGGTTGGATGGCAGGCTAGAATATTGTAACAGTGTATTTCTATCTGTTGTTAGTATATAGAGAATAACACAATTTGTTACCTTGTATGCCAATGCGTAGATCCAGGAATTCAATTGCAGTTCTACTTCTGTTGCAAGTGACTCGATAAGTGTATCAAGTCCATTAAGATAGCTCACCATCCCCTCCAGTTGTTCCTGGGCCCCTGCCACACACAAAGAGATCGTCAATAAATCGTAATAAGTTAATAAATGATCTCCATATTTAGACAGAATGTGTTTCATTTCATATGCATGCATGTATATGTTGGCATAAGCCGGAGCCATGGCTGCACCCATGGCAGTGCCAGCCCTTTGTATATAATACCGATTTTCAAATTTGAAAAAATTATATTTCAAAGTTGCCTCTAGTAATTCCAGCAGGAAGTTCCGAAAGGATGGTGTTCCACTCCTATAGTGCTCAAGTATTCCTTGACTGTTCCAGTCCAGCTATGTGTGGGATACAGGTATATAGACTAGAGACATCTAGCGTAGCTAGCCATATTTCTCTATCGTCAGGTATATTAGTTCTCTTAACCTTTCAGTAAGGTGGCCCGTATCCCTGATGTAGTATTAAGTTGTTTCACAATTGGTTGGAGATGTCCATCCAGGAACTTACCCAATGGTCTAATAATCCCACCCGAGCCGAAATGATTGGCGTCCTGGGGGGTTAGTAAGATCTTTATGGATTTGGGTATTGTATATAGTATAGGGCATATTGGATGCTTTTGATTTAATAGTCTCTAGTTTCAATTTAATCACATTATGAAACATAGCCTGATCGAGAATAAGGTTAATTTGTTTTTGAAACTACTTAGTAGGATCTGTTTTAAGTTTCTCATATGTGTAGTGTTCCTAGTTGTGTGAGTATTTCTCGTTGATAGTAGTATATTTAATATCACAATGCCCCACCCTTATCTTCAGGGGGTTATACAATGTTCTTATGAGGCAAGGGATTTAATTGCCCTTCTTTCTCCCACCGTTAAGTTGTGATGTTTTTGTTTCAACTTATCTTGTGGTTATGATTACTAGCGTAACCTCTGCATTAACCATTTGTTGAAATGTTTAATTGTAGGATTAATAAAAGGTGGATCATAGGTACTTTTCAGTTTATAGGGATTATAAACATTGGTTTGTGTTTCACTTCCATACATACTCTAAAGGTAATTGTCTCTGTATTCTATATGCATCAATATTCCATTGAAATAAATTGAATTTGGTGTGTGGTACAAATGTTAATCCCTTTTGATGTAATGTGACTTCACTGTTGTTTATGCCTATTGGAAAGATTGAAAATAGGTATAGTCTGTCTTAATTTATCTTATATCTTACTCCCTTTCGGATGGGATATCTCCTCATTGTTGTTTTTCCCATTTTCGGCTGCGTGTTGCCCGCTCTAAAAAAACGGGCTCCCTGGTTGCTTCGGGTCTGTCTCTTCAACTTCAGTCCTCCGATGGATCCACTGTATAATCCACATGTCTGTCTTGTGACTGTGAGATCCCCGCTGCACCTCCGCCATAGCTGTTCGGACCTCGTGGTTCTTGTTGCGTCCCGTCCGTCCCCTTTGTTTCTGCGGGATGTTAGCGCCAATCCGAGATCTTGACTGGCTCTGATTTCTATTGGTTACTCTCCTGCATACCGGACAACCATCTGTACACCCTGCATAACCGGACAACCATCGCGAACTCTTCTGATTTTTGTTCTTGAACTAAAGAAGATCTTGTCTATGCTGCTCAATAAGGTCACGCATTTTAACCAATGGCTCCATGTTAGATTCATTTTGCAAAATGTTTTATGTTCAGTTTCAAATATCGTATTTTTTATTTTGTACCTCCTTATATTCTTTAGCTACTCCCCAATAACCAATGCCATTAGATCCAATGAGCAACGATTCAGAACGCCTATCCATTTTTTGCAGAATTCAGGATTATTACGTCCAATGGTTGGGATATTGTTAATACGAAAACCTCTTGGGATATGTCGCTCTCTATAATAGTCAGACAAAAACAAACCATGTAGGTCTAATTCAGTTTCTTTTTTCTTCATTTGTATTAATTCATTTGTAACATCTTTGATGGTATTGATTACAGGGTATTCAGTGTGTGAGTTCTGCCAAACTACGCACTCATCGGCATTGAAGTAAATACTTTATTGGGACTTTGTCGATAACCAATTTTTATAAATACAGAAGCTTTTCTTCCAAGCAAATCCTGAGACCTTTTTCTGCCGTAAGAAACCCGGCATCTCGTCAAGAAACCTCAAGTGCCTCACCCCTGGTCTCAGTTTTGTGATCTCCACAGTTCCCTCAATAGACCGGAACATGGAGCAAACGCTTTTCCAAAACGCACAGAAAACAGAACGCAAATCACAGGTGGGTGGTGGACCTAACCCATACTCTCTTGTCCCGCTATCTAAAATCGTGTTTATAATTTAGCCAGGAGTGTCCAAACCAAATATATACAATATACATAAAAGCATGATAGGCTTACAATAAAAAAAATCACCATTCACGTGGGGTTAACACCACACATTCAGCCTCATTACACAGAGAACGTTGCCCGAAATCCGTTGTTAAAAATGCACACGCCTGCAACCTACTATTTAATTTGTAATTCCACAGCTTTTTATGAGAGTTTAAATCACCAGTCACATCTGTGGCATGTTGTTTACAATTTACCAACACACAATGTTATTACGTGCGCGTATCTAGTTTCACTGGTGCTCTAAGAAAATTTAACTTAAACAGAAACGTCCTCCAGGAAGAATTAAAAAACAATGTTTGGAGCAAATACCCTGAGTACTTGTTTGTTTGTAATCAACAATTTTATAAATGATGGTGAGGAGGAGGCAGAAAACTAAGAGGAGTAATTAAAAAATAAAACCAGCGCAGAGACAGAGAGAGAACATTCATTTGCAAATGAATGGAAAGGAGGGGAATGTTGCGGGAACATTGGGAGGTAAAAAAGCATTTCAGCTAACTCATTAAGACACACACCTGTTCACATGATCTCTCTTATCTCCTCTGCACTTTTAAAATAAGCAAATAAATATTATTAGAAATGTTTATGAAAATTTCTGGGCCACCACCATACATTACTGATTAAATGTTGCTGCCCCGGAACCAACTTATATGAACTTACTCCAAAAAGTGGGAAATAGCGGCACTGTGGATTTTTCAACGTGAACATTAAATGTCTCACTCCTGGGTTTGGTCTAGTTTAGCTGTAATACTTACCTACAAAATTTCCCTTACCGATCCATTTTCTGCTTTGCCCCCACTTGTCAGCATATTTTCTTACTGACTAGTTCAAGAATAAAGGAGGGTGTAGAGCTGGACTGGACTGTTTTTTTAGTGTGTAGTTGAGGTACGGTAGGCCCCCTCTCCTGGAAGCTCCAGTAGTCTCCCATTTTAGGTAGCATCTTAAAACACCCCAATGTGCAGCTGAAAATTATTTATAGTGGCATATGTACCTCCTACTGTAAATTCATAAGGATATTATAAGTCATCCCAAGGAGTTCCGTAATCATACAAAACACGAGGCTGCAGACCCGTGGTTACTTCTAGTAATATACAGTAACGGGGTACATTAAACAATATATCTTCCCCCCAACAAACTTTAAATAATGTTTAATAAATAAAACTAAATAGAAACAAAACCCACAATATTTTTTAAGCCTTAAACCCTCATTTTCATTCATGTTATAATATTCAGCTCCCCCTCAAGCTATTTCCCCTTTACAGCTCTCCCCTCCACATATCCTTCCTTTAGACACTCCCCCCCCCAGCTATCTTCCCCTATGCCTCCTTATGTTCGTAGTTTCCATGCTTTGCTTCTCTTCCTTCTACAGCTCCTGAATTTCTGGTTCATGTTACATTCTCTGTGCACTGTCCAATGAACCCGCCATCACAACGTCAACTGGAAGACAGTTCCATAGCTTACCGAAGAATTCTCACGTAAAAACCCTTTTCGAACTTGAAGCATAAACTTCTTTTCTTCAAGTCTTAAGAGAGTCCACATGTCCTCTGACATGTTCTATTGGTGAACAATGCCCCAAATAGTTTCCATGGCCCATATGTATATTTATACACAGTAATCATATCCCCACGCAAGCGCCTTTCTCTAGTGTACATAATTGTAACTTATCCAATCTCTCTTCATATTCAAGCTCCCCCAATCCCCATAATAATTTGTTGCCCTTCTCTTTTCCATTTCTAAGATGTCCTTTTTGTACACAGGATTCCAAATTGCACTGCATATCCAATGAGCCTCCAATGCTTTGTAAAAGGGGAAACTCATTCTTACTACAACTTCTAACAGAACCTTGGAGACAAGCTAATGGATCCTATCCATTTTAAGACAAATGTGATAACCTCCAAGGAAATGTATCAAAAAAGAAACTAGATTTTTCCTGTTAAATGAACAGGAGTTTTGTACCAGACTCCTTTATAACCCTAATTTATTAAGTTTCACACTCAAAAGCATATGACTTCACATCTGTTGGTATTTACTGATCCTGAATCCTGATAACTCAGGGTGAGTCATACTTGTTTCATTCTTTGTAAAATGGGAGATTAAACAATTTAACAAAAGGCATTTTACAGTAGATAAACATATGGAGACCTACTACCCTCAGCTCTATAAACTTATGATGTCAGGCTCTCCTACATTCAGATCGGTTTATCATTATTCCTCACTAATGATCCCACATTTAATATTCCTAATGGTTAGAGATAAATCACCATTAAAGGCATGTCAACTAAAATACACCTTTAGTTCTGGTAGAGGACCCCCTCCTAAACCCATTTTCGCAATATTTACAAATCTCAAAGATTCCTCTGACTTACTGTACCTACCTAGCCCCTCACCGCTCCTCCTCTGTCTCTGCAGCTGCCAGTGACGTCACGTCTTAACTGCGTCTGTCAGTAATAAGATTACGCTCACACCCAATTGCCTGCTGACACACACCAGGAAGTAGAGCGTCTGTCAGCGCAGAGGCTTTCTGCTCCCATTTTTGCTTGAGACGAGCTCCAACAGGAGCAGAGAGGTAGAAAGATGTAAAGTGGGAAAAGGGAATATGCCTTTAATCTCGATAAAAGTACTTAAACTATTATTTTGCTAACAGAAGAACTGAACAACATACTATTAACAATTGAACTTTGTTATTTTGAATTCTTCCAGCTTGAGCAACTCAGCATAATAACCCTACAATGTTTTTACAGTCACATATTTTAAATCAAGAGTCATAGGAACGGTCACTGGCAACAAAAGTGAGTACACCCAGAAGTAAAAAAAAGTCCAAAGTGTCAATATTTGTGTGGCCACCATTATTTCCCACTAGAGCTTCCCAGATTGTCACTGAATTCCTCTTCAATTCATGTGGATATCACGGACTGGTCAATGGTAAAGGGCTTGCGCTCCTCCACCTTCAATTTGAGGATGCCCCACAATCCTCAATAAGGTTTAGTCTAGAAATTTGCTTGACCATTTTCAGCACATGTACCCTCATTTCTTTAGCAAGCAGTGGTTGTCTTGGGAGGTGAATCTGGGGTAGTTATCTTGTTGGAATACTGCCTTGTGGACAAGTTTCCGAAGGAGGGGATCATTCCTCTACATTTCGTTGGTGTTTCCATGGCTAGGACAATTCTTAGTGGAACCTGTCCTGTTAAACCGCTTAATGGTCTTGGCCACCAGCTGCTTAGTTTCCGGGAGTTGGTAATCTTTTTATAGCCTAGGACATCTTTATGTATTTTATCTTTACCTTGAAGTGCATGTTCATCTTCCATTGACTAGTATCAGAGAATTGTGAGAGTTTAAATATAACATACCTCCTTCCCATTCACAACTGATATCTTGATACCCTGATAATTTTAGGGTGTATAAATGTATTTCCTGTAATAATTAAATGTTATTAAATCAAATTGTTCTAGTCCAATTTTTTTTTTAACAGTTTGTCTATTGTTTCAAAAGAAATTTTCATCTTCTGCCTTTCCTTCACTAATTAACGGAAGTGGTATGTTACAGAGTAAAGTGAATTAATCACGAAGCAGGTGTTATCTTAACTTCTGAAAACTCTGAAGTAAATTTCCTATATTGAACCTTTTGCGAAAGAGGCTGAGCCGTAAATAAGTCAGAGGAATGTGCGTGCCTCAAGTCTATGAGTAAGGTCCCCTGACCCGAAACGCGTCAGACTCTGGTGCTAATTTTTCTCCTCCATACTATCTGATTGATTTTAATTTATGTGCGAATAAAGAATTTGTTTTTAATCAAACGGCTGCTAAATTGATGGATCAGGAATCGTGTTAAAGTGGTGCCAAGCAGGATCGTAAGATAATACTGTGAGATTATTTGTGGGGGCGTGGACAACCCCGGGCAGTGAGCACACTTCCGAGGAGTACTGACTACTACCACCGCGAGAATTGGATCACGTGACCACGTACCAAGACGCTGGAGACGTAGTGTGTAGACCAGCTTTGGAGTGGGTGAGAGCGGGGAACAGGGGAGGTTTAGAGCCACTGACTGTTTTTTGTCAATTTGTAAGATATAATACCTTATAATGCTGTTTCACGTACGCTATGTTTAGGCTACCTTTGTTGAAATTAATAAAGGTTTCATGCTATTGGAATTTGTCTTTGTTTCTTTGAGATCTGCTTCCCATGCTTTATGAAATTTCATTTTGCTAATGGTGGGGAGATCATTGAGGCAATTATTTGTGACAGTTTTCCACAGCCTGTAGGGTTGAGTATCATAATCTTTCAAAATCTGTGAGACTGTCCCTAAGGCTACAATGTTTAAAAGGTTTGGAGATTAGCTTTTTATGTGTATTATTTGGAATTGGCCTCGTATAGGGGTTTTGTGTGTTCTTTGAGGTGTTGGGAGGTTACATAAGGAACCAAGGGCCATATTTATAAACCCATGGTATCGCTTTTTAGCGATAGTAAACTACCGCAATGGTATTCTATGGGAAACATAAATCAACAATTTTGTTATCGTACATTTACGATCAATATCAGTAATTTACGATCATTGACGTAAATTCATGACAATGATCGTAGATTAACTATCGTTACAATGGCCGAAATTAACAATCAGTTTGGTGTAGAAGAATTGCTTGGACCATCAGAGCTTTTTTTCTCTTCTGCTTCAGTAATATTGTATGCAATTGTTTTTTAAGCAGCAGGTCTTTTAAGATAGATTTCGTTGCCTGAGCAATGTGTCTAGATGTCGTGAATCTGTAGTTCCAATTGTCAGGTTTGAATTAGTCTAATTTTCCAACCCCAAGGCCAATTTGATCATCTGACCTCTGATATGCTTTGTAGGCTGCCCAGACCCATGGGAGGAATGTTTTCCATTATCGTTAATTTTAAAACAATACAAAGACCTTTAGTGGTTTGGGAGATTACTTCTTTATCTACTAATAGGACTTGTCTACTAATAGGGACTTGTCTCTTTTAGTATGTGGGGATAATAGGTTTGACGAACTGGAAATTAACAATTTTGTGGTCTATAGAACGAGCCAATCATATATGCAGTATAGAGAGGGACCACAAGATGTAGTCCAGAGTACATAACATATATGGGTTGGTGAAAAATAAGTATATTCTTTACATTTAAGTATTCTATCTCCAGGAATCAGCTAATTAAAGACATTGCATTGATTCTTTAACCCACCTGCCATTCTTCTTGCTAAATCTTAATTATAGGGATTGGATTTATCCCAATTTTTTATCTAGGGGTAAGTTAAAGTCACCCGCCCACAAGATCGGATCCAGGGGGATATTTTTAAGATTTTGTAGTATTTCGATTAAGAAAATACCATGCAGATTGGGGAATATACATTTAATAATATATATGGTTGTTTTTAATGTGCAATGAACAGTAGGTATCTGCCATCAAAATCTTTGGTTATTTTTTAATATCTACATCCAGGGGTTTCCATTGCGGAGATAAAATCTGGGGGCTGATTTTCGAGTAAAATGTATTGAAATAGGCAGAAAATACTGTTATAGATCAACCATTATTTTTGCATAATACAAGTATACTTTGTGCTTTTTTCGTTTTCTATGATATGCTATCTGTAACTTTGTTCCTGGGCCGGTGATATATTTATCAGTAGACATTTTACTATTTATATGACAGGGTTTGATCAACAGATTTGGTGGCTAATGAACATTTACAGAGGAAGACAGCATTTCAAGTGGAATATCTGTTGTATTCAATTAGACACTGGACTTGAAATTAGTTTCTTGAAGACGTTTCGCTAGTCATCCGACTGGCTTTCTCATTCAGATTGAGAAAGCCAGTCGGATGACTAGCGAAACGTCTTCAAGAACTACATTTCAAGTCCAGTTGATCTAATTGAATACAACAATATACCATGCCCTGGATGAATGAGAACCTCACATTCAAGTGGAATATTTTGTTAATTATATCAGTAGTTCGTTCTGGATGGGGTTAGTGCTATGTAAAGCACTTTGTAGTGTGCGGATTTGCACTATGAGGCGTTTTGTCTGATGTGTCGTCCTCCATGGGGCCTGGTGTATGCTGGCCCGTATGGCGAAAGGCTTGGAGTGTTTCCCCCACTGCTCCCATTTTAGGTTTAGGAGACATTTGGTTAATTTAATTGCCTGCTGTGACCCGCTCTCCTTTTAGTGTGATTTTCAGGTGGTATAGCTTATATTAGATGATGGATAGTATGGTGAGTAGAGAAGCAACCTCTAAGGCATTCGTCCAGTGGCTGCTCACGAGCACCCCCCATATTGAATTTTTAAATGGAGATTTAAGGGTTTGTAACTGTAATAATCAACCGAAATAATCTCCAGTAATAATATTTATAAAGACTGTACATATTTATAAGACTGTAAGCATACCCACATAGCCCCATTCCTTCCTCACATAATCCAAATATCTCCACCTATACGTAAATATATTTAGTAATGGTGTTTGATAATATTCCATTCATTACAAAAAGTACAATAATAAAGTTTGTGTTGTGCAACAATAACACTGTCCACATACCACTGCCCCTACCACATACACACACACTTAGACTACTATATGTGAAATATAAACATTTGTGGCCTCATTTACCACCGGGCCCTGTTTTGAAATGAGGGGTTAAAATTAAGTTAACTGCTATTAAATAGGTGAGCATGAGTTTAACCCCTCACCTGCACCGTCTTGCAGGTATGATAAAAAAAACGAAACGCACAGCCGCTGCAAGGTATTCAGTAACCCATTTGCGCTAATAGCTACATTAATCAACTGCATCACGGGAACTAGGCAGGCAAGGAGACACCAAGGGTAATGAAGGCATTCAAACTACACAAACAAACGTTTGGTGAATAACATTGGTTGTTTATGCTGTTAATTCAAATGGGCAGCCCTGGAAAAATAGAATTAAACCCACACTAACCTGATATAGCATTGGAAAGTGTGGGTTATGTCCATTTTACCCCAGTGTGCCCCATTTTGCATCTCCCTGTTTATATCCACTGTTTCCAAACACTGCCAAACATACACACACTACAGGGTTATTCAATACATTTTGGCCCAACCAATCAAATGTTATAATATCTGATTGGTTGAGGCAAAATTAGCACTATTTTTAATGATAGAACTTTATTGAATCTATACAACACAGAATAGATAACCAATGCACATTCCTAGGCCCAATACAATATCATATTATATCTGCACTATGGAATACATTAAAAAAAGGGGTTTTAGTATACATTACTGTGATCACATGTAAAACCCCTTTTTTTATAATGTATGCCAATGTGCAGATAATATATTTATGGGCCTAGGAATGTGCATTGATTATCTTTTCTATGTTTGTATAAATTTTTTGACCAGATCAGTAGCACTTCCGCAAAATTTAGTTGTAAATTAGCCTAATTGGAGTGCTTCCACAATCTTGTATTTGTATGCTTTTATTGAATCTCCCTAATAATTCTTTAAGTGCACACTTTTGCTAGTATATATATACGGTAATACTCGAATATAACTGACCCGATTATAAACCAGGCAGCTTTTTTTACCTCTAAAAAGGAGTAAAATTGATTGACTTGAGTATAAACCGAGGGTAGATAATATGACCACTACTGCCTTCTGATTCTGTATTGTTTTGAGGCGTTAGTTGCCCTTTAAATGACAGCAGAATTTCCATACAGTAGTCCATACAGTAATAGCCAAATCCAGTATGGCTTTTACTGTATGGGACTACTGTATGGGAATTCTGCTGTCCTTAAAGGGCAACTAAAGCCTCAAAACAATACAGAATTCTGTAGGCTTTAGCTGCCCTTTAAATGGATAGCAGAATTCCCATACAGTAGTACTGTATTTGGCTATTACTGTATTGGAATTCTTCTGTGCATTAAAAAGGCAACTAAGCCTCATTCCTTGGCACTCAAGATGTTTGGAAATTACAACTCTCAGCATGCTTTAGTTGCTGGCAGTTGTAGTTTCCAACATCTGCAGTGCCTTCTGCCTTCTCCTACCTGCTCGTTCCCCTGCTCTGGTCCTCTCTCTGCTCCAGCGGCCGCGTGCTCTGCATTCCTCTGCTGGCTGACGTCACTACTCAGTGCCGCTGGCACCGAATAGTGACGTCAGCCAGCAGAGGATGCAAAGCGTGTGGCCGCCGGAGCACGTAAGTCTTTGACTCAAGTATAAACCAAGTCTCAATTTTCATGCTATTTTTGCCTGAAAATCTTGGTTAATACTCGAGTATATACGGCACTACGCTCCTATATATAGAATATATATAGAAAAAATTCTCACAGTACAGCACTCAGGCCTTGCTTTTTAATATCTTTTATATATATTTATATATAATACAAAAGTACGGTGATATTCTCCATACCAGGTAACAAAAGATTGATAGGTTCCTGTCTGCAATGGATTCCCAGGCATTTCTCCTATTTTCCTCCTTGGGACATATGGGGTTAACATGTTTATTACATTTGGGGAAGGGCAGTATGATGTCACTTTCTATTAAAACTACTAAAAAGCAATAAATATAGTATTGGTATTTGTGCTTTGCCAACAGTCTTGATTTAGAAAAGGAATTTTATTTCCTGAAACACAAAGCTCCTTTTATAGCAGGAACTCAAGCTCAACATCCTTAACTTGCCGTGGTGCTCCTGATAAAGAAATATATATACATTTTCTGACTAAAGTCTTGTCGGCTGTGTATTTTGCAGTAACTCCTGCAATTAACCTGATTTTTTCCTGATAAATTGTGTTAGAAATAGCTCATATGAAAAACTAAGCGCTCCCAAATAATATAAATGTGCCGGTAAAAAATAGTTTCACTGAAAGTTATCATTAAATCAACAGAAAGGTCAAAATGCGGCAAGACAAAGTGTAGAGAAATGATCTACTTTACAGCCAATCCAAAAATATATCAGCAAATTAAGTAGTGGTGCTGTGAGATCCAAATGTAATATCTTGTATGACTTCCATGAGCTTGAAGGACAGCATCCATGTGGTTTGGCAAGGATTGATACAATTTATTGATGAAATCATCAAGAATAGCCAAGAAAACAGTCTTGCATGCCTCCCAGAGTTAATCAATATTCTTTGGTTTCGTCTCCCCATGCTTCCTCTTTCATCCTACCCCCAATATGCTCAATGATGTTTAGTCAGGTGACTGAGCTGGCCAATCCTGGAGCATCTTGATCTTCTTCACTCACCTTAAGGACTTTGATGTGGAGATGGAAGTATACGATGGAGCACCATCCTGCTGCAGAATTTGGCCTTTTTATGGTTGGGAATATATGAGGTACTAAGATTTCTTGGTATTTTACACTATTGATGTTGCCTTCCACCCGCAGATCCCTTGCACACCCTCATACTGGATGTAACCCCCCAGACCATGATTTTGCCTTCACCAAACTTCACTGTTTTCTAGGAAAATCTCGGCTCCATGCGGGTTCCAGTTGGTCTCCAGCAATATTTGCGGTGACTGTGGTGTAATTCAACAAAGATTCATCTGAAAAATTCACCTTTTGACACTTTTCCAGTGTCCATCCTTTAGCAGGCTGTGGGACTTGGCAAATGCCACACGGTTTTTCAATTGTCTTTTGTTTAGTGCGGGCTTATGGGCACTGATTCGACCATGGAGGCCATTTCGAGACAGAATCCGACAAACTGTTCTGGTTGACACAGGGATTTCAGGTGACCAGGTCTTCTGGAGCTCTGCTGCAGTTGAAAATGGGCTTGCCTTGGTTTTCGAGCCAACAAGGTCCTCTCGAGCAGTTTGTCTTGCGGGGTCTGCCTGACCTGGGCTTGTCAAAAACTTCTCCATTTTCTTCAAATCTTTTCTTTATCCTCATAACTTGACGCTGAGAGACATTGAGGTGTGCGGCACATTAGCAGTGGATTTGGTCTTCGCCTTTTGATAATCAACACTTTAGTCTCAGGGTGAATCTTAGGCATGTTTGCAGAGGTCTATTTGCAGTTGATGTGAATGGCCTAGTGTACTGGGTTCTTTTTATACACACCTGACACTAATTGATCCATTTTAGTCACAGGTAAGGCCCATATGACAAGGCAACAACACATATGTCTTTGCAAAAATTGACTCAATGGGCTTTACCAAGCTGTAATATTAGAAGAATACTGCATCTGCATTAGAATTATTGATAAGCAGCACTTCAGGTCTATTTGTACACACAACAACAACTTTTAGCAAAAACTGTATATATATATATATATATATATATATATATATATATATAATATCCAAGTAGGTATAGAGCACTCGTGGGACTTTTTAACAGCACAACATTTTATTCACAATATTATACTATATATATATTTAAATATTTATTTAAATATTAAAGCACATGGATGGTGCAACTTCCCTCATTTTAAAAAGCCAAAGGGCTGGGGGAAGTGTGCAAGTATGAGAAATGCAAAAGTTTGCTAATGGTAATTGAAGTAAAATTGGTTAGAAGTAGGGGGGGGGTTTATGTGGTGCTGGGGTGGTAGCTCCCATGTGGTTATAGCACCCACAACATGCCCCTTTTATGGGAGGTCCTATGCCTTTAATATAACAACTGGATGGCCTCTTCCCTCATTTTAAAAAGCCAAAGGGCTGGGGGAAGTGAGAGAGCCTGTTATATGGATCCAGTGTGTAAGAATGAGAAATGAAAAGTTTGTTAATTGAAGTAAAAGAAATTTAAAAAGGTTTAGAAGTTAGGACCTTCCAGACTGGGGTTACCTTGATGTGGTTGGAAGGCTTTTCATTCATGTGATCACAGTAATGTATACTAAAACCCCTTTGTTTATAAAGTATGCCCGTGCAGATAATATGATATTGTATGGGGCCTAGGAATTTGCATTGATTATCTTTTCTATGTTTGTATAAATGTTTGACCAGATCAGTAGCACTTCCTCAAAATGTAGTTATAATTTAGCCTAAGGAGTGCTTCCACAATCCCTCTATTGTATATATATATATATATATATATATATATATATATATATATTCCAATCAAAATGCAGGCACTCAATCTTTTTGATTTATGTCTGCCAAGGTGCTACCACAACATAAGCCCCAAATTAACAGTTCAATAGAAAATGACCTAGAGTGCACACATTTTTCTATTGAACTATATATATACCTCACACACGTGATTTACATGACTACATGTCCATGTGGACTATCCTACATCGGTTAAAACCGATTTAAGTCTTAGATTACGTAATGATGGACACCGATCAGCAATAAAAACGGCCTTTCGAGACAACCAAAGTAATAAACCAGTGGCAAAACATTATTTACAGAAGAATCATTCTCCGACAGTTTCACAATTCATTGGGATTGATCATATCCCCCTACCCAAAAGAGGAGGAGATAGATCGAAATTATTGTTACAAAAAGAGACATATTGGATCACACACTAAATACCATTAGTCCATGGGGACTTAATGAGAACTGCTCCTACCGCTGCTTTTTAAAGGATAGATAACTATTTTTTAAGAATGGATAACTATTTGGGACTATTATATATATGGCCTCTTTATTATATATTGTGTGGGGATATTAGAACTAATATTTAAGATATTCTTATTATACTGCTATGTTCTTTATAAGGGATATGGCACTCTAGATAATCTCTGTTTTTAATTTACACTGTAATTTTACAAATAGATGGACACAACCACTTTAATTTTTAAGCTTTTTTAACAATTGTAATAAGCTTTTGATTAATAATGTTTAAGCACTTTATAAGGCACGTTAACACTTTAATGGTAATCATATAGCACTTTAATAGTAAGCATATAGGGCACTTTATTATTGATACATGCTGACCCGTTAGTTCAGCTCACTAAGAGTTAATCACTATATCGTTCACCACCAATTATGTAAATGTAATTGAGTCATCACAGAATGATTTAAATGGACACAGTGTGTGTATGATTATTTAGCTTGAAAAGGGTCAGAAAACAGGACCGAAACTTCGCTAACTACACAAATTATGTGTGAATAAAAGTTGTATTTTGGATATTAAGAAGTCCTTTTGTGTGCACTGACTTCAATCAAATACATATGTGAAATTCTCATCGGTAGCACCAAGGCCATAATACTTTTCAAGTGAGTGCCTGACCATACCCCAGACATATTAAGGATTTGAGACACCCTGTTGGAGCACCACTCCCATTGAATATGGAGGAACATATAGAATTTCAAGCTGACTATACAGAAACGTGGCATGTAACAGAGGAAGATGTGGAAAGAGTCTTATGGCAGAACTCACACACTGAATACCCTGTAATCAATACCATCAAAGATGTTACAAATGAATTAATACAAATGAGAAAAAAGAACTGAATTAGACCTACATGGTTTGTTTTTGTCTGACTATTATAGAGAGCGACATATCCCAGAGGTTTTCGTATTAACAATATCCCAACCATTGGACGTAATAATCCTGAATTCTGCAAAAAATGGATAGGCGTTCTGAATCGTTGCTCATTGGATCTAATGGCATTGGTTATTGGGGAAGTAGCTAAAGAATATAAGGAGGTACAAAATAAATACAGTATTTGAAACTGAACATAAAACTATTTTGCAAAATGAATCTCACTGGAGCCATTGGTTAAAATGCGTGACCTTATTGACAGCATAGACAAATCTTCTTTGTTCAAGAACAAAAAATCAGAAGAGTTACGGATGGTTGTCCGTTATGCAGGGTGTACAGATGGTTGTCCGGTATGCAGGGAGAAGTAACCAATAGAAATCAGGCCAGTCAAGATCTCGGATTGGACGTAACATCCCGCGAGAACAAAGGGACGGACGGGACGCAACAAGACCCACGAGGTCCGGAACAGGACTATGGGCGAGGTGCAGCGGGGATCTCACAGTCACAAACAGACATGTGGATTATACAGTGGATCCATCGGAGGGACTGAAGTTTGAAGAGACAGACCCGAACAACAAGGGAGCCCGTTTTTTAGAGCGGGCAACACGCAGCCGAAAATGGGAAAAACACAATGAGGAGATATCCCATCCGAAGAGGGAGTAAGCATAAAGATAAATTAAGACGACTATACCTATTTTCAATCTTTCCAATAGGCATTTAAACACAAGTGAAGTCACATTACATCAAAGGGATTAACATTTGTACCCACAACCAAATTCAATTTATTTCAATGGAATATTGATGCATATAGAATACAGAGACAATTAACCTTTAAGAGTATGTATGGAAGTGAAACACACCAATGTTTTAATCCCTAAAACTGAAAAGTACCTATGATCCACCTTTTATTAATCCTACAATTAAACATCAATTTCAACAATGGTTAATGCAGGGTTACAGCTAGTATCATAATAACCACAAGGATAAGTTGAACAAAAACACACAACTTAACGGTGGGAGAAAGAAGGGCAATTAAATCCCTTGCCTCAGATAAGAACATTGTAATACCCCCTGAAGATAAGGGTGGGGCATTGTGATATTAAATTATACTGACTATCAACGAGAAATACTCACACAACTAGAGACACTACAACATATGAGAAACTTAAAACGATCCTACTAAGTAGTTCAAAAACAAATTAACCTTATCTCGATCAGGCTATGTTTCATAATGTGATTAATATTGAAACTAGAGACTATTTAAATCAAAAGCATCCAATATGCCCTATACTATATAACATACCCAAAATCCATAAAGATCTTACTAACCCCCCAGGACGCCCAATCATTTCGGCTCGGGGTGGATTATTAGAACCATTGGGTAAGTTCCTGGATGGACATCTCTAACCAATTGTGAAACAACTTAATACATACATCAGGGATACGGGCCACCTTATTGAAAGGTTAAGAGAACTTAATATACCTGACGATAGAGAAATATGGCTAGCTACGCTAGATGTCTCTAGTCTATATACCTGTATCCCACACATAGCTGACTGGAAACAGTCAAGGAATACTTAGAGCACTTAGGAGTGGAACACCATCCTTTCGAACTTCCTGCTGAATTACTAGGAGCCTTTGAAATAATTTTTTCAAATTTGAAAATCGGTATTATATACAAAGGGCTGGCACTGCCATGGGTGCAGCCATGGCTCCGGCTTATGCCAACATATACATGCATGCATATGAAATGAAACACATTCTGTCTAAATATGGAGATCATTTATTAACTTATTACAGATTTATTGACGATCTCTTTGTTGTGTGGCAGGGGACCCAGGAACAACTGGAGGGGATGGTGAGCTATCTTAATGGACTTGATACACTTATCAGAGTCACTTGCAACAGAAGTAGAACTGCAATTGAATTCCTGGATCTACGCATTGGCATACAAGGTAACAAATTGTGTTATTCTCTATATACTAAAACAACAGATAGAAATACACTGTTACAATATTCTAGCTGCCATCCAACCCCACTTAAAGACTCTCTACCCATCTCTCAATACTGCAGGGTTTTACGTAATAACTCCAATGAAGATATATGTAAACAACAATTAAATGAAATGACAAATAAATTCCTAACTAGAGGATACCCTAGAAGAATATTGGATATAGCTCTAGTAAAGGCTCATCATAGGATACTTAACAAAAGGGAAACATCATCAATACGAAAAGAGGAAAAATCAAATAACTTTTTCTGTAGTATACAATATAATGATATGGGACACAATGTGAAAAACATCAAAAAACAGCATTGGAAAGTATTAACATCAGATGATACTCTGCAAAATTATTACCAAAACAACCCACCATTAGTTTCCGCAAAGGAAAAAACTGAGAGACATGTTAGTGAAAACTGACCCTATTATTAGTTACATCAATGAGGAATCCTGGCTCCCAAAGAAGAAAAATGGATGTACATCTTGTGGTAAATGCATGTCCTGCAAACAAATGATACAAAGTAAAACCTTTACACATCCTCATACGAAGGAAATCATTAATATTAAGTATCCGATTACCTGCACCACCACACATGTGATTTACATGACTACATGTCCATGTGATCCTACATCGGTAAACTGATTTAAGTCTTAGATTACGTAATGATGACACCGATCGGCAATAAAACGGCCTTTCGAGACAACCAAATTATAAACCAGTGGCAAAACATTATTTACAGAAGAATCACTCTTCCGGACAGTTTCAAATTCATTGGGATTGATCATATCCCCCTACCCAAGAGGAGGAGATAGATCGAAATTATTGTTACAAAAAGAGACATATTGGATCACAGACTAAATACCATTAGTCCATGGGGACTAATGAGATGCTCCTACCCTGCTTTTTAAAGGATAGATAACTATTTTTTAAGATGGTAACTATTTGGACTATATATATATGGCCTCTTTATTATATATTGTGTGGGATATTAAGAACTAATATTAAGATATATCTTATTATACTGTTATGTTCTTTTTAAGGGATATGGCACTCTAGATAATCTCTGTTTTTAATTTACACTGTAACTTTACAAATAGATGTACACAACCACTTTAATTTTTAAGCTTTTTTAACAATTGTAATAAGCTTTTGATAATATGTTTAAGCACTTTATAAGGCACGGTAACACTTTAATGTAATCATATAGCACTTTAATAGTAAGCATATAGGGCACTTTATTATTGATACATGCTGACCCGGTTGTTCAGCTCACTAAGAGTTAATCACTATATCGTTCACCACCAATTATGTAAAGTAATTGAGTCATCACAAATGATTTAAATGGACACAGTGTGTGCATGATTATTTAGCTTGAAAAAGGTCAAAAAACAGGACCAAAACGTCGCTAACACACAATTATGTGTGAATAAAAGTTGTATTTTGGATATTAAGAAGTCCTTTTGTGTGCACTGACTTCAGTCAAATACATATATATATATATATATATTATAATATATATTATATATATATATATATCAGTCAATTTTCAGTGCACTCACGGGTCTTCTCATTTCAATTCTTTATTAATGTGACTTACAGTGCAGACAACGTTTCGGACCCTCTCTAGGTACCCTTTAATAAACCAAAAAATGGTAGGTAAAGGTACTTAGAAAAGGACCGAAACATTGACTGCACTGCAAGGCAAATTAATAATGAATAGAAATGAGAAGACCCGTGAGTGCACTGAAAATGTATTGACTGTTATAAATCTGATATATCAGTAGCACCAGGGCACATATGGGGTGTGAGAAAGGAGTGCCTGCATTTCTGCTTGGTTCTATCTATCTATCTAATCTGTGTGATAGACAGACAGACAGACAGACAGACAGACAGACAGATAGGTAGGTAGATAGATAGATAGATAGATAGAACCTGCATTTATCGCCTGCACTCCCACACTATAGATAGATAGATAGAACCTGCATTTATCGCCTGCACTCCCACACTTGATGATAATGCCTGGGTGCTGTACCTGTCCAATTTAACATACTATCTATCCAAAATCAGGGCACTCACAGGGTTTCCAAAGTCACCTAAAATGTGTATGAACTCAGATCAATGCATTTCGGCCATTAGTGTGGTAAAATGTGTATGAACTCAGATCAATGCATTTCGGCCATTAGTGTGGCTGTCATCAGGATCTTCAATTCAATTTCCTCTCACCATCTATTTAAGGCCGGGAGGACACACACCCTCAGAACGCCCACTATATATATATATATATATATATATATATATATATATATATATATATATAAATGTAGAAGTCGAAGGCACTCACGGGACTGAATAAAACATAACTTTTATTGATACAAAATATAAGCGTTATATCTACGCATTTTGGCTAATGAACAAGCCATCCTCAGGATATGGCAGTATAAACTTTTTATGACCATTGAAGTTAAAATTAAAGGAGGAGACAAATGTTTCCCCAAATTAAAAGTTAGAAATATATATATATATATATATACAATCAATAAGGGGCGATCAGCACTCCATTCCCACTAGATATATATATATGATTAAACATCAATGTATAAAAGCATATTAAAGATACCTACTATGCATTACCTACTATGCAACCTGCAACCATAGATGAGATTCCTATTCTGGATTACATACATACAAATATTTTATATACGCAATGTATGTGTATGAAAAATATAAAAATTGTTGCAGAGATATACCTTTGTCCCCAAAGCTGCTATACTTCAATTTCAACCATTCTCTAATGCAGTGTTTCTCAACATTTTAATGCTTACGGAACACTTTCAACATTTTTTAATAAATTCATCAAATTACATAATTCATACACAAATAACAATTCAATAAATATATCTATAAATATATCTTTATGTAAAAAAATACACTGTTTGATAAACACCACTTTAGAATAGTTTGTGGCAGTTGTATTTAATATATAAATTGCAGTGTCGTCTTGGTGAAATGAAATTGGTGTTTCTGATGCTGTAGAGACCCAGCTTCTGACATGTGCGGGTAGATTTTTTCTGTACAAAATTAATAAAATGTCCAATGGTTAATGTCAAAACTCGATTCCTCCGTCAGTTCGATTGACTGCCCATCAATATTGAGCAGTTGATTAAGCAAAAGGTGATAGGGCCTGTTTTAACATTTTTTCCAATCTTTAAGAAAAAAATTAATAAATATATAACATAAGTAAAGTAAAAATGAAATAAAAAATAATGTCAAATAAATAAGAATAATGTTAGAAAAACATAGAATTCATGCTTAAAAGTGTCAGGAAGACGACATGTAGCCAATTCAGGACGAAGAAAGGAGTTACCAATATAACGAACCAAACGAGTGGGAAAATGTCTAAGTCATATCCAATTCTGAGGTCAAAGCCAAACGGTCAGTCTGAGGTAAAAAAAGAGAAAAGGCAATCCGGAAATAGAAAGCAGGAGACTCGAAAAAGGAGAGAACTAGAGGATTGAGGCTGGATACTGAAAAAATCTGGAGTCACAGCTGAAACCAAAGATAGTAATTAGGCTGACACTGGATAGGGCTGAAAGAAGCTGGAGCTCTGGAAGGCAGGAAGACATAAGGTATTTCAGCAAATTTACATCAACAGTGTGGTGCCATCAACCAGCGGACCTAATAAAAATCTCTTCCACAACCCTCTCTTGCTTATTTTTGAAAAGTAGCAGTAGTACTGACACTGAAAATTTGGTAAATGCAGTACACACCAGCAGAAATTTTAGGCTAACTGAATGACATATACAGTATCATATCAGCCGGGCCACATTATCTGCGGTAAGTTTGCATTTGCCAACAATTAAATTGAACAAAAGGCTGATCAGACACAACGGTAAATCACGCAATCATACGAATAGCGGAAAACCATCAGCCGTGGATAATTTTGTCCTGAACGACATTAATCTGTCCTAGCCAACTAGTTGTTAGTGGCAAACGGTTGGCAGGGACAAATTTTCTTAATGTTTGTACCAGCCCTAGAAGCCAGAACATTTCCTATTACCAGTTCAGGACCCACTGATTGTAAAATAGGTAACACCATCATCAAAGTAGTGTAAAAATGCTAATGAACACACATTTAGTTCTCATTCATCCAGGTCATGGTATATCTGTTGTATTCAATTAGATCAACTGGACTTGAAGTTTAGTTCTTGAAGACGTTTTGCTAGTCATCGGACTGGCTTTCTCAATTCTGAATTGAGAAAGCCAGTCGGATGACTAGCAAAACGTCTTCAAGAACTAAACTTCAAGTCCAGTTGATCTAATTGAATACAACAGATAACACACATTTAGCTTTCTTATATAAAAATAGCCTAACATGTCTGATATTTTTCGACATAAATTAATAGGGTAACAGAGCGTGGTGATTTTTCAGACATAATCATGTTGATGGAAACTTCCATGTGCAAAAAGTACCTTTTACAAGGTCAGAAAAGCCCACTAAATGCATATTGGACTTGGCAACATTATTTTGATAATTGTTTGAGGTAAAATGACTTTTTGCTGCTTTATAAATATCTGACTTCACCATGTTTTGTGCTGCAAAGTACATGGGGAAAATTTTAGCAAAGTGCAGAAAAGAGAATTGTCTTTAAAGGGCAACTGTGGTCTCAAAACAACTTAGGGTTTAAATTAACGCCTGCAGTATTTCCTTTAAAATGAGCTGACAATCACATCTCTGTGAGACATTACATTGGGGTTAATGTTCAAACTTCCTGCTTCCAGTAGGTTGAGTGACATCACCTGACCACTGCACGCCCATCCATCCCCGGGGGAGAAGCATGCTCAGTAAAAACTTAATGCTGAAAAAATCAGGATGTACCTGGGGAAAAAATTGACAGTTGAGAAGGAGAGCCTATTAATGCAGGCAGAGGCTGGTCACATGACTACAAGATGGTCACATTGCTGAAAACAGGAATTGGTCAAGCAGGAAGTAATATAGCTAAACCTTTCCAGCAATAACTTCTCATGAATTTTATCTATGGATGTGATTTAGGTTTTATTTTGAAGGTGTGATGGAAGGCTTTTTATATAATTTTTACTAGTTTGGATGAATGCGAGACCACGGTTACCCTTTAAATAAAAAAGGATTGCTGAATGTCTGTGGAGGTTTCCTTGTCATTCCCCATCTTCTCTGCACAGAGCAGGCTGAAGGGTAAAATTAAATAAAGATAGCAGACAAACAAGGACAAATATATTATCCATGTTTAAAAAAACTTTGGCTAACACTTTCGCGGATTCCTTAGGTACAAAAATCGGTGGAATAAATGAGAAGAAGAAATAGAACAGTAATTTGTCTGTTTCACATGAAGAATGCTAAAATAGTTAAAGGAAATCTAAAGTCTCCAGACAGAGCACATTCATAAACATACAACAAGCTGTGTCTCACCTCTCCCTTTGCTATGGCCATTGGGTGATTTATGAAATTAACATGTGGGTACTAGGTGTCAGCTCCCACAATTCACCTTATCTGGGTAAACCCCCAGCTAAGTGTCTGCGTACAGGCACATGCTCTGTAGTTCTCAACAGATCAAAATAAGGAAGTTGCAGCATTGCTTCCTAGACAGCCAATCACATTACAGCACAGAGATCCTCCCTCTCCCTGACACAGAACAGAGATTTCAGTTTTTTGTTTTCATACACATTCACTACTCCTGTCCCAACTATGATATAATCCTTTACTTTTCATGCAAAAAGAAAAGTAAACTTTGCAGTGTATTTCACAGATAGCATGGATGTAAGAAATGGACTACTAACATTTCAGCAAAAATAAAAAAAGTAAGTCTGGACAATAGAACCTGCCACTTGTACATTTACTCTGTCTTGCTAAAGGAAGAGTTCTTACCTCTAGGCTAACAGAGCTAATATATAGAACACTGGTACATGCAGAATCTTTAACTATGAACATAATGGAAACAAAAAATAAAGGTAAGTTTTACCTTGTGAACTGTGTGTTTCTATAACTGGCATCTTACAAGGTGAGCCGCCACTGAATAAGCGGAACACTTTGGTACATTTTGGAGCTTCATCATTTGCTTGGGACATAATGGAAACAAATAAAAGAGAAGCCTGGGGTATTGAACTCGTGACATTCTGAATTGTGTATTTTTAAACCTGGTGCCTTATCCAGTGGGCCACCATTGAACAAGCAGAGTATCCAGATACATTTGGAAGCTTTATTTTTGGCTGAAAGAAAACTAAAAAATGGAATATGGAAGTCCCTGATAAGACTTTGAAAGCTGCTTTTTACCCTGTAGTTTATTTTCCAGCAACTCACACTGACTGGTAAATAAATTGCAGGGTAACAAGCAGTTTTAAAAGTCTTTTCAGGGACTTCCACATTGGTGTACAGACATCTGTATAGAAAACACTGTACATAGACACAGTGAATACTGGGGTCAGGGGACGTGGTTCTTTGGATGCCTTCTTATTTACAGAATCTATTTTTCACATGTACTAAATGCAACTTACTAGAGAAGAATCTTACAATGTATAGGTGTTCTGGGGAGAAAAACCTTCACATTAGGTTTTAAAAAATTTAAGTTTAGTTCTCCTTTAACATAATATACAGTGCTTAGTAGATTTTAAAAACAAAGCATTGGTAATATATATTTCTTTCCAAATTAGATTTTGGTTTTACAATTTAAATACAAACAAAGTTATATAAATACTGCTAAGCATTGCACAAATGTCGTGCTGAAAAAATAATTGGGGCAGGTGTTTATTTACAGATTTTAAATTTCAAAGAAATCACAAAATTCAGCAGAACTGGACAACTACGGTAACTAATGTAAAACTAATTGACAATTAACAAAAAACACAGGTCTGGTCTATGTAGGTAATTTTACGGCATTTTTTAAAATAAATTCTGCATAAATTTTGGATTCATTTGTCATTTGTGTCGATAATTATTTTCACCTTATCACAAGCCTTTTAAATGCTACTTTTCACCATGGCAAAAATAAACGCAGATAAAATGTGCCACTTTATAAATATGGAAGAAAAACAATAGTAAAACAATAGTACAAACAGTTCTCATTTGTAAATGTGCTTCATAATGTTTTCATAACCAAATCTACCATTTCTCTTTAAACTAATTAGCTGTTTTATTCATAATCACAAACATATTTTAAGAATTCAGTTCTTAAACAATTTCTTATTTTACTGACTTCATATCAGAGATCCTGTATAATAAAGCTGCTGTAGCAGTTAGTGGTCAAAATGAATTAACTCTTGGGCTACATATGCTTACATGAAATATGCTTAGATGCTCTGAAAAAACAAGTCCCTGTGATGGCCTGGCTAATATAAATAGATAGTACTAAATTCTGTGAAGAGAACACTATACACAAGAGTCTGTAAGGCTGTAAGGGAATTTTTCCCAATAAATACTTTTCACTGTTGGTAATTTTAGTACACTAGTAAGATGCCACAACTGTAGCATATTTAATTAGTGAGTTGTTAATACTGCAAATTCAGAAGTATAGATTCATCTGAAAACTTGTAAAGCTAACCAAAAACACAATTTTTTAAACAGTATATAAAAGTAGCCCAAGACTATGGAACCATGTCTCTACTAAAATAAAAAAAAATGTTTTAGTGACACACTTTTGTTGAAAAAAAAAAAGTGTGGGACAAATTCATATTCAGCTATAATAATAATTTATAAATATTTATAATATTAATAGCTTTCCAGTGTTTGTCCCTTCTTCATACTAATATTTACATACTAATATATAACAGTAGAGCTCAGACTAACCTATTTGATCAATAATTCTTACATCTAGAGGTGAAAGGAGATTTAACAAAATCACATTTACAATGTCTAGGCATAGAGAAAACTAAATGAATACCATAAGCTAGTAATATGTGTATCCTATCAAAAGCAAGAAACAAAGGGAAACTCTTACCGAAGCAGCCATCCAAATGAAAAGCTAAGAATAAGTGGAATACTGGCAGCAAGTTAATCCCTTTGCTACCTGCTCCACCCACAGTTCTTTCACCTGTACCATACACAGAACAGTACTAAAGCAATATTGATTTCTATTGTGTGCATGGCCATGCAGGAGTGTCATTTCTGGGTATTATTCATATATCCCTTAAGAACAAAAAAACATATTGCAGCTTTGTCAAAATGTAGATTCTGCAGATCCTTTAAGGGACAAGTAAGCTACAAATTTGCAGGAAAAATGCTGTATCTTCTTCCATTATCACCCAAAAGTCTAATGGATGATAGAAGAAGATACAGGTGATTGCTGAGACTGGGTTTATATACAGTACTTACTATATTTACTCCACTGTGATGGAGCTTAGTGAGCAGGAATAGGGGACATTATTCTTAATTCTGGAGGTGGTTGTACAGCTGTATATGGACACTCTGTATTGGGAGGGCTTACTGTATATGGACACTGTGTATAGGATTACTGCACAGTACAGTAAGCTCTGCTTTAGTCTTATTTACTCCCTGGCTCCAAAATCTCCAAAGTCCAAACAACCCAGGAAACTTCAGTACAAATCCTTAGCCCACCTCCACTCCGTTTCTTATTTTCCTTCTTGCTGCAGGGGATATTGCTCCCAACCCTGGACCCTGCAACATTTCCTTCTGCCGTCATCCTTGTGTTTCTACCCCCCTGCTTACTCCTTTAGATGCTCTAATCTTTCTAATATTATAACTGTCCCTACTCTTTCACCTTCACTTCTTCCTTTTTCCTGTGGCCTCCTTAATACACGCTCTCTTGCTAACAAACACACCTTTATTCATGACTTGTTCTGTTCTAATGCCTTTCATCTCCTGGCTCTTGCGGAGACTTGGATCTCCCACCATGATCAGGGTTGGATTTATACTTTTTTCTTCCCAAGGCCAGCAAACTTGTCCTACGTGACACTTTCTTTCTATAAAAGTGGGGCCATTCATTGGCATAAGTGGGAAGCCCGGGCACAGTTTTTTTAAAAGGATTATGCAGGGGTCTGGTGCAGTTCTGTGAGAGGGAACTTTATTTTATTTACCGCCGCCACCCCTAGCGAATCGCCAATCGTGGCTGACTGAAACCAGAAACACAAGTAAGGCTCTGCTCACTTCTGCTGTGCTTGTAAATGTAAGGTGGAAAGGGATGCTATTTTCGTGCCACCCCCTATTAGTGAGCCGCCCTAGGCCATGGCCTATGTGGCCTAGTGGGAAATCCAGCCCTGACCATGATAATGCGGTTGAAGCTTCCATTACGCATGGTGGCCTATCTTTCTCTCTTGCCTTGTTTCTCAGGACATGGTGGAGGTGTAGGTCTTCTCTTTTCCCCTATCTGCCACTTAAAACTTGTTTCTCTTCTGCCCTCTGTGGCTTTTTCATTCATGCTGTCCAACTTTTTCACCCCTTATGTCTACGAGTAGCAGTCATATACAGACCCCCTTCTGCCTCAGCCCCAGCCACTTACAGAGTTTGAAACCTGTCTCTCTATATTTCTCTCCTCCGGCGGCTATAATTCTAGGTGACTTCAATTGTCACATTAACGAAGCAATCCTGGCCCTCTCACTTTCTCCATCTAACTTCCTCCTTCTCCCTCCAGCAGTGGACCAACACTAGCACCGATAATGATTGTTACTTCCTGGACTTGGTCTTTACTAAAAATCTTTCTGTTTCTCAGTTTGCTAGTAACTCCTTCCCACTCCTTATCACAATCTAATTACTTTTTCTACCACCTACTCTCCCCTCTCCTCTGACACTCCATCTACTGTCTTTGTTCGCAACACCCGTACTATAGACCTTCCTGCTCTATCCTCCTCTCTCGGTTCTAGCCTTGCTGCCCTCATGTCTGACTCTAACCCTGATTCCCTAATACATTCGTATAACTCTATCTTATCCTATTCTATTGACTCCTCTGTCCCCCTACAAACTCACAAACATCGCCATCCTTGGCTCAATTCAGATACCAAGTTCCTACGCTGCTGTACTCCTGCAGCTGAGTGGCTGTGGAAAAAGTCATGCAGTTAGGCAGACGTGTCTTAATTCATCCCTTTCAGAAGCGAAACAATTAGCACACTTAAAAAAAAATAACAAAAGTAACCCACATCATCTATTTTCACTATTTAACACTCTTTTGCAGTCCTCCTCTACGGACACATTTCATTCCATTAATGCTCCTTAGGGTTTTGCACACTACTTTAGAAAAAAAATAGATGATATCCGTACTCTAATCCCCTCACCCCAGGACAACTCTCGCTTTCATTTGCCTGCCCCACCACCTGCAGTTCTGAAATCTTTCACCCCTGTCACCCATTCTGAAGTCTTTGACCTCCTGTTGTCCTCACCACTTACAATGTGTACCCTTGATCCCATGCCCTCCTTCCTAACTCAGACACTGCGCTAAAATACTTTCCCCCCCACTGTCTCACATTTTTAATTCCTCCCTGACCTTTGGGATTTTTCCTGCTGCCTTTAAACATGCGTGTGTCAAACCTCTTCTTAAAAAACCCTCTCTGGACCCTTCCTGTCTCTCAAAGTACCGCCCTGTCTCCCTTTGCATCAAAACTCTTTGAACGTCTACTAAATACCTCCATGCTAATAACTTATTGGACCCGTTACAATCAGGATTCCTACCAGACCATTCAACTGAAACGGCCCTCTGCAAAGTCTCAAATGACCTACAAGCTGCCAAAGCCAAAAGGACAGTTCTCGGTCCTCATTCTCCTTAACCTGTCGGCTGCCTTTAATACTGTGGACCACTCTCTTCTTATACAGATTCTATATTCTCTGGGCATCCGAAATCAAGCTGCGGCGTGGTTGTCTTCTTATCTCTCTAACAGATCTTTCGCTGTCTCTTTTGCTTATAAGACTTTCTCTCCTGTTCCGCTTAGTGTGGGGGTCCCTCAGGGCTCGGTTTTAGGACCCTTGCTGTTTTCCCTCTACACTATGTCTCTGGGAAAAATCAGTTCTTTCGGTTTTAAGTATCACTTATATGCTGATGATACTCAAATTAACTTGTCCACCCCTGCATTAACCCCTGAAGTTCAGTCCCAAATCTCTAAATGGCTACGCTCTATCTCTTCCTGGATGGTGCACCGCCACCTTAAACTCAATCTATCCAAAACGGAATGAATCATTTTCCCCCCTAAACTGGGAACTAGTCCACACTTCTCCATCTCTATTGACAATATGGTCATTAAAGGGCATGTCCCCCCCAAAAACTATAATCCCCCCACTAATGGCCCCACCATGTAGTGTAATAAATTCCTTACCTCACATCCCAGCTCCATATGGTTCCCCTTTAGTCCCCCCCAAAGTCCCAAAAACTGACCACCAGGAGGATAGCAGAGTCCATATAGGACTCTTCCTCCTGTCTCGCCTCCGGGAGAAGTTTGGCATGTGCACTGCAGCCCTTCTCCCCCTCCCTCCCCCTCCCTTTTTGCGATCCCTCCCCCTAGCATAGAAACCCTTGGCCATATATTAGGGTTCCTTTCCCCAGCCCCAACCACTAAAAAACATTTTTTAAGAAAGTCCCCCGAACTCTACTTACCTTCCCTCTCTCCCCCGGCATTCTGAGAAGCCGGCAGCCGCTTCCGAGAATCTGCACGCTGCTTTGGACTAATCTTTGACTCCTCTCTTTCTTTCCATCATCATCACATTAATAATGTCGATAGGACCTGTCGTTACTGTGTATTAAAAAGCTCTATGTGGGACAATTACTGTATATCAACACTCTATGTGGGGCACTTTGTGTTTTTTAAAAACTGTTTTTACACAGACTTAATAGACCAGATCTTGTTATTATTGCAGTGGGGATTTTTTACCAGTGGGCTGCATTGAATTGATCTGTTTTACAAAGTTGGACACTGGCAAACATACATCTATAATACAAAGAAATATCAGTTTTCCCTATATTTTATAAATTGCATTAGATAATAGGTTGATTTATTCCTCCTATTTCCCAAACACAAAATGGGTCTGCACAGCTCAACACCATCAAAGCATGCTAGGATTCCATGAAATGAAAACCTGTCACAATAATCTTATGCAAAAGTCTAAGAAATACATCTTGCAAGAAAATGTTAGGAGCTTCAATATTGCGATTATTTTGGAGTGGTCTTTTGATGCCCTTTGTTCATAATGTATGCAAGTACACAAAAAGTATGAAATTGTATGGTGTCTAGGAATGTGCATTGATTATCTTTTCTTTGTTTGCAGAATTCCACTAAGGTATACCCTGTCTAGACCAAAGTCCCAACTATCCTGGAATGAAGTCAGCAGACACAGGGACAACAAAACACGAAGAAAGACCCTGAAAAAACCTGCTGGATTTAGGACAGTTGAAGCATCTACAGAAAAAGAATTTGATGTTAAGTTAAATATACAGCGCAATGGATCTGGATGGAGGGAGGGGGGGAATCGGCTCCACAGCATATGCCTGCATACCTCCCGGGGGCAAGAGAAGAGACAGAAACCTTTTTACAGGAAGACAGCTCCTACTCTTTACTTTCCTGGACTTTACACAGACACTGCAGAAGAACCATTTGGAGCAGAGATGTAAGGATATGATTTTTTTTAGCACTATACAGTGGGGCCAGTATGGGACTAAATCATAATTTTGGAGGTGGATATTTCCTTTAATACTGGAAGAAAAGAAGTTTAGACTTCAAGTTTTTAGTCTTTGCAACAAGAGGTAAGGAGGTCTATACTATAGTATAGAGAGAGGATAGCAGCCACTGGCCACCAAAACCCTCTCCCTATACTAACCTCGGGACTGTGTATAGCCAGTTTTATAGCTGATGACCGACAGCTTCAAATGAAATACACCAAAACTCTTATTGCCTCCTTTACACTTGCCTTTCTTCAATCCCAGCTCTTTCACTTCCCAAACACCTTGCTTTGTACATTGCTCCCAACATTATAGATGTTGGGAGCAATGCATGGATCTACATGGTGATCATTTTTACACCGATGTCACCAATAAATGATGAAAGCAACATGGTCCCACATTTTAGGCACTCAAATGTTATAAGTGTGCAGGAATGTCTGGAGTTAGTGTATTTGTTATACAAAAGCTAAAAAAAACATATAGCCATACCTGTTTACCACTCAACTTGTTCCACAATTTTTTTATTTATATAGAAATGGGATAGTATACATCCATGCAGAGTGCAACTAGAGACCAAATTTAGTCAATACATACAAAAAATAGAAGCCTAGTGCACATCCAATTAATTTGCTTAAATTTTACTTTACCATTGTATTGCGACTTAAAAGGCCTGCCCTTCTCTCTGGATAAATTAAAGCAATTTGTTCAGTAACTTGGCCAAATTATTTTAAGCCCAGCAAACACTTCATGGTTTGCTTTATTCTGTTGGGTCCTAGTTTTTTTTTTTTTATCACTACATACATTCTGTGACAACCATTGCAGATCAAGCAGCCTGAATCTTTTGCCATCCACTGTCCTGGTGTTATTTTTTGAGCAGTGTCTTTAATTTTATCAATTATGTTTTCAGACATGTTGCTGCTGTTGTGTTTACAGAGCAGATTGCATAAACTATTTTTATCATACTTTTCTTCATTTGAAAAATGTACTAAATATACTAAATGCATTTTCTACTAGTCTCTCTGTTGCGACAATCTATAGTGAGAGATTTTCCTTTCAAAGCTCAAAGCTTGTACAAAATGTTTTTATGAGGTTTTCATGCAATGCAAATGCCTTGCTGACAAAAACCTTGTTGTCAAAAACAAAATCAATCTACATATTGTTTCAGAAATATTGTGTAGTTGCAGTTGTTTCTTGTTAAGAATTTTATTAAAAACGGTATCTTCTATGACACCTCCATCTGATGTGGCCATTTTCCATCATCAACAATGCTGAACTCAGCATTGACAATGGCTAAACTTATAATACTCAAAAACCATTTGTTGTAGAAGTAAAACAACACAGATTGTGATGGTAGTGTAATACTGATGTGTTTTCCATCTACGGCTTCCCCACAGTTTGAAAAATTCCAATAATCTTCAAACTCTAGTGCTGTTTGAATCTATTTCTTTGTAGTTTCTGGAAAAAGAAAAACAACATATGATTAGTGCTTGTAAACACATGAACATCTACACCCTCACAAGATGAACTGCAACATTATAAACAAAGAGAGCAGCATAAACAACCCCATAACAATAAAGGTAATAAACAACAAGAGCAGGCAAAAGATGAAGAATTAAGCAGCAAAACATTGGGTCTTGATACAATGATTGAACAATTGTTCTGATAACTATCTCAGCATAATTAATATATAACTAACATGGAACAATTTCTCAAAGTTCAGTTACAATGTGTGACACGATTATATTATATTAGATAGCACATTAAAAGTATTGTTAACATTACCTTCATATAGTCATCTTTAAGTGCTTGTATTGTGGCAATGCAGGTTTCAGGGATTATTCACCCAAGCACTTCAAATCTTCAAAACTCCTACAAGAAGCCTCTGTTCAGGAGGACTAGATGAGATCCAGGTTTCAGTCTTCTGAATCAGCTAGATACCATATTCAAGCAATGTGGTAAATCAGGTCTCTTTCATATGCATAGATTTTTTATAATCACAAGAAGAGTTGACTTTCAGCTCCCTCAAAAATAGATTATGTGAAAGATGTTCACATTGTAGAAGCCATTTCTTTGTACAGCAGATTCATCTTCTTGTCTTTCTTTTTTTCACAAGAGTAACTAGCTCAACAGCAACCATCACATATTTATTTTCTTCTAAACACCATATTGTGAGTAAAACATCTATGTGGTAAACATCACTACATGGTAAAACACTCCTCGCAGTGCCAGATAATATTGTGCTTCTTTTTTTGTTTAAAGTGTTTGGAGTGATTGTTTGAGATGTACTGCAATTGGCCAGTTAACAAAATGTTGAAGATTGCATGTGTATGGCTGCCTAAAACAGCAAAATATGTACCTGGGGATTTACATCTCAGGAGTCAAAACCCCTGGCACTCTTTATTCCACCCCTACGCACAGACCTCAACCATGTCCATTTTTACTTTTTTTGAATCCCTCCATTTTAATTTTTAAGGGGGGAAACAGAGTATATTAATGCAGTACATTGTGAACTGTAAAAAATATGTACTGCTTATAAAACATTAACTGTATAACATGGGGTGTGAGGCGCTTTTTAAAAACCTGATGTGGTATAAATTAAAGCGGCAACAGTGTGTGATCAAAAAAGAGAAAGGTTAACAGCCACCCATGCTGATATTGATATAAATATTTACAGTTTTTAAACACTGCCCAGAGTACCCTTATCCAAGTGTTAGCATAAGTGCAATATAGGTTTTACTCCAGAAACACCTCTTTGAAGTGTTTTTTAACACACAGCTTCCCCGAGTGATGCAATAAAGCAATAGTGGCACTTTTACATATCTTTTTAAGAATCAGTAGCTCTTTTATACCAAAAATTTGACTCAATCCCTTTTACCCCTCAATACCTTTTGTCTCTCTAATACACGTGTCAAACTCAAGGCCTGCGACATAATTGCCACAGATTCTGGTACAAGTCATTCTGAATTGAGAAAGCCAGTCGGATGACTAGAGAAACGTCTTCAAGAACTAAACTTCAAGTCCAGTTGATCTAATTGAATACAACAGATATACCATGACCTGGATGAATGAGAACCTTCACAAGCGGATAGAGTTTAAAGTATTTAGGTATCTTTATTTAGGAATGAGTAGTGTTATTTACGAACTAGTAGTGTTATCTAACACTCCTTATTTAAGAATACTCCTGCTTTGTAAATACAGGTAAAATACGCTGTGAAAACCGCATCTTTTAAAATGAGCTTGCGCAATATTATGGCCAATATTAATTTAAGAAAATACATGTAAAAATGTGAAATTCACCATTAGACCTTTATCATCGAGAGGAATTAATTTAAGAAAATACATTGTGATGCCTGGAGTGCCAGAGTATACCTTCAGCACCTATACCCTGATCTATCACCGTCGTCTTCACCTATAGACAAGCCCCCCGAACGTCAGGAGACTTGTTGCGCCTCGCTGAACATGGTTATCCCCAGGACTTAGGATGCAAGGTATAGATGCTGAGGCCGGGTATAATCCAGAAAACCAGGACACCAATGGAGCAATCACAGGAACTGGAAGACAAGGAAAAAGACAAGAATACAATGAGAAGAACAATGAGAAGAACAAGGAGAAGAACAATGAGAAGAACAATGAGAAGAACAAAGACTAAAGGTTCGTACACACGTGTACAAACGTTCATTACGGCCCATAATCAGCCCGTGTGTAGGGCCTTTATCGGCCGAAACAGACGGTCGTTTGGCGATCCGCCAAGTCGGTCGTTCGGCGATCACCGACCAAATTATCGGCCGAAACGAACGTTCGTACACATTGTGCGTCCCGGGTCGGGACCCATGATCGCACATGTGTACGAACCTTAAGCTACAGGAACTAGAACTTGGCTACTAAAACTAATAGCATGGACCACTAGCTTGGCTAAACCAAAATTATAACAGGCAATGAGGCACAAACTTGCTTAAATAGGCAGAGGGACCAATGGGGAAGAGGGCTGACAGAAGTCTGATGCAGGATTGGCTGAATATAGAAGTTTAAACTGATTGGAGCTCCTCCGTCCAATACTACTGCTTGCAGGGGCGGAGGAGCTAAGAAGAGGTGCCCACGCACATCCGTGCTGCACCAGAAGAGACCCGAGGCAGCACCAGACCCGGAGAAGACGTGCACACAGAAGAAGGATGCCGCAAGGTGGCGTCATTGCTCAAGGCGGCCGGCAGAGATCATTTTTAAGATTATGTATTAAGGAGATATTACACCAATTCTAAAAAAACACAAAAAACTTAAATGTTTGGCCAGAAGATTTAAAGGAATAGTCCACTCAGAAAGTGAACTGTTCCTTTTTTTACATTAATTGAAGAATGGGAGAAAGGGAAGAATTTTTCTGTTAGATTAATTGAAGAATGGGAGGTAAGGCATAGTTACTTTACTTTCCGTTCTTCAATTAATGGAATCTGCACTTGGTTATACCTATCCAGCTATATCCAGCTAGTTCCCATTTGAAATAAAAAAGACAAGCAGATCTTGTAGTAGTAAAATACCCATATGATGATCTGAGATACAGATGTTCACTAACAGTGTAAACATAAATGACATAATTTCAATGTATTGTTAAACAAATATACAAAGTAGCAACAGTAAATCAACGAAATGTTATTTTATCAAACTTACAGTATTTGACCGTCATGCAGCACATCCCACAGGCTTGTTTTCCTAAAAATATAAAACAATTTATTTAAAAGGACTGGCTAAAATGCAAACATATTACCAATAAAAAAATCATTATTACTAGTCGCACCTATTGATGTAATTTCCTATTCTGCATTTGCAACTGAAATATTATTTGAAACTGAAATATTAGACATTAATAAATAACTAGACAAAATGTAAATCGTATATAGAACGGAAAACATATTTGATACTTACTTTACGTTATTGATATTACAGGACAGTATTGTAATCCATAATTCCTCAATACTGTCCTTTTATAACCTATGATCCAAGGCTTTCTAAATATTCTAAATATTGGGGATAATTGTAAGATCTGATTACACACATTACCACTACTAAAAACCATGGAAACATCGCCAAATCTATGTATGTTTTAATGTTAGATTTTTATTTTGTTGATTAAATGTTAAGTCTTTCCTTATAAGGAAATATAAATAATATTGTCGTTATTTGCAAAGACTCTGTGTGTTGTTCATATAATAAAATCCTGTTGTTTGGTAGATCTATCTCTATGCAGTAGAATCCTCATTTCATTTATTTGCAATTATTTGGTTATATATATTTTAAATACGTATTATATTTAAAGGAGAACTAAAGGAGAACTAACGTCTCCAGACAACATTGTCACAATAGACACATTCTAGAGCACATTCATAAACATACAACAAGCTGTTCTCACCTCTCCCTTTGCTGTGGTCATTGGGTGATTTATAAAATTAACCTGTGGGTACTAGGTGTCAGCTCCCACAATCCACCTTATCTGGGTAAACCCCCAGCTAAGTGTCTGCGTACAGGCACATGCTCTGTAGTTCTCAACAGATCAAAATAAGGAAGTTGCAGCATTGCTTCCTAGACAGCCAATCACATTACAGCACAGAGATCCTCCCTCTCCCTGACACAGAACAGAGATTTTAGTTTTTTGTTTTCATACACATTCACTACCCCTGTCCCAACAATGATATAATCCTTTACTTTTCATGCAAAAAGAAAAGTAATCTTTGCAGTGTATTTCATAGATAGCATGGATGTAAGAAACGGAATACTAACATTTCAGCAAAAATAACAAAAATAAAATTAAGTCTGGGGAATAGAACCTGCAACTTGTACATTTATTCTGTCTTGCTAAAAGCAAAGCTCTTACCTCTAGGCTAACAGAGTTAATATATAGAACACTGGTACATGCAGAATCTTTAACTGCTTGTTACCCTGCAGTTTATTTTCCAGCAACTCACACTGACTGGTAAATAAATTGCAGGGTAACAAGCAGCTTTAAAAGTCTTTTCAGGGACTTCCATATTGGTGTATAGACATCTGTATAGAAAACACTCTGTACATAGAGACAGTGAACACTGGGGTCAGGGGGCGTGGTTCTTTGATGACTTCATGGGCTGTGGGCTGTACTGGAAACAACATGGAAGCCTTCTTATTTACAGAATCTATTTCTCACATGTACTAAATGCAACTTACTAGAGAAGAATCTTACAATGTATAGGTGTTCTGGGGAGAAAAACATTCACATTAGGTTTTAAAAAATGTAAGTTTAGTTCTCCTTTAATATAAATAATTATACTACTTTAACAGTATTGTGTAGCTCAGATGCAGCCCTTCATATTTTAGTTTGAAATGTGATTGTGATGTCTAACAGCTACAAGTATAGTGACAGTATTAACAATCTGTATTATTTCACATAAGGATCATCTGGACCAGTCTGTAGTGAATATGGTACTGGAAGAGCAAGCAAGGGAAGAGTTTTCAACATATTTGCCAGCCCTTTTTAAATGTATCGATATACAGTATGGAATCTATGGAACAGTCTTCAGAGAACATACACAAAGGAGGCATTATTGATCTAATAAAATAAGTGCATGCAGGACTGATGACTGCCTGTCTTTACCCTCTTAAAGCTTATATTTAACTGATCAAATCAAAATGCAAGGTCTTAAGGACATGTACATATGGGCCAATAACATGTGCCGTGACTGAAATTTCAGGTCTGGGCAAAAAATGGCCAAAATTTCTGCTACTTTTTTCAACCATTATAATCAAAATAAAAATGAATTGGACAGGCTGGAAATTGCACAAAATATCGGCAGTAATACTTTAATTTCCATCAGACAGCCTACCAACCCCATTAACCAATCGTTAGCCTGGCTGAAGGGAATATTGGGCCAGGATTGGCCTGTGTGTAAAAAAAAAGCCTTAAACAAGGGCATTTTTGTTTCATGCATCCTTTACAGTTCCTGCACTTGCAAGACATTTTATGGTATTGCAGTCTGATTCAGTCAACATATCATTGTGGATTAAAGTATATGGTAATAATAATATATTTTAAAAAGTTAATAATAAAATTAGCCCAATACATAGTGATGACCTAATAAACAATACTTTTATATTTATTTAATCAAATCATTTAATTCAAAGCTTTTAATGTAACTGCCTTGTTAGAAGAAGGCCTAGACTTTGTTTTGTTTCCAATGTTAAAATCTGCTTCCAGCATGAGAAGTCATACAAGTTTGCGATCCACCACCGCTTCCTGTCTCTCCACTCCTTCTCCACTGTGGCTGCTCTGTTCTTTTTCTGTTCCGAGCAGCTGACGTGAAGGCTGCTCCGGGAATGGCAGTCAGTGATTGGCCGTGACATCACTATCAGGGCTGACACCTGGAAGTCGAGAGTGGAGTGCAGAGCCACGGTGGTGGATCACTGAGCTTGTAAGTATAAAATCTCTTGCTGGAAGCAGATTTAAACATTGGAAACAAAATGAAGTCTAGGTTTATGGGGTTCTTGCATAACATACTATTTTTTTCCCAGAGGTGTACATTGCAAAACATTGTACTCCAGCACTTAAACCCATTCTATTTTATCTGTATGTTACCCACCTAACTAGATTGTAAGCTCTACGGGGCAAAGCTCTAGCACTTCTATTTATATCATTTATATATTTATGTACTGAGCCATTGATGTATTTATCCCCCTTGTATGACTTTATTGTATTTTGTTACTGTACAGCGCTGTGTCCCCATGTTGCGCTTTATAAATAAACTATACATACATACATACAACATAATAATTTTTTCCCAGAGGGGTGGACATTCCCTTTAAAATATATGATAATGGAATGGTGGATGTGAATTGAATTGAATTTACTGAAGAAATGGTAAATTATAAACAAGGTTTGAGTGGTTACAGATCATCTCCTTTACATAAATATACTGTAGACTGAAAGGGAAAGAATGCGTAGATCTGAATTACTAGCATGCTTGCTACTTGTAAATAAAATAAAACACAGAAAAATCATTTCTGCAAAACAAGCTTGTGTTTTGTAAATTAAATCTGAAAGTTGTTAATCTTTCAGTAAGCTAGTGAGCTAAAAAACTGGATTATACAGAGTTATCTGCATTTTGCATACATTCTATGCTTAGTTAACATTATTGAACAAAAGAGTTTAGTACTGTATATGAGGAAGGCAAAGTGTAAAATAAATATAAGTAGGAACTGAGAATACAAGAAAACTTAAATTAGGAATGGGAAGTATGTGATGTAAGTTTACAAAGTGATTCAAGAATTATTTTGTAATAGAACCATAGTTTTAAAGGTAGGAAACTGGCCTTTCATTTCAATTCAACTTGTTTGGAGACCACAGTTCCCCTTTAAAGACAATTTATACCCCCATCCATAAGGGACTTATTCAGTTCATAATCCAGGGACAATAGATTCACAGAAACATTTCCGTAGTTGGGATCTAGTTGAACAATTTCCCTGGGGAGGCTAACAAGGCAGTAATCTTGCAGAGGATCAGTACTTTTACAATCTAAACATTGGGGATCAGGTAAGTAGGTCTGGGTAGTAAGAGGGGTTGGTGCTGGGGAAGGTAACATAGTAAACACAGAAACGGCACTGGGTGTCAGGTGGGAAGGTCTGTGCAGTAACGGGACGACTCTGCCATTGGATAAGTAGCAGGGGCAAAAAATAGGTCAGGGGACACAGTGGTTACCTCTTTTGCAGGTTTGCAGGGATTGTAATCCTGTTTTCAAAAGCTACTTTGCAGGGTGTTGGTGTCCTTCTCTTTTGTGATAGTTGGGTCTTTTTCCAGAGTGTTTGATTTTGTCTCCTGCAGTCTTTCTAAACCTCCACTTGGCATTGAGGGTCCTTTACTGGTGTAGAGAAATGTTCCATTGCTGAGGGCTGTGCAACTTCACATAGCATCCTCTTTAGGCAGCAACTTGAGCAATGAGCAGCTTGAGTTCCCTTTCCTGGTACGGGGGTTGGTGGGCACAATCCATAACCATGTTCAGTTCCTCTAACGTGGCATCATCATCCATGATAAACAACTAGTATTCCCATGCAGGGCATCTGGTTTCAGTAGACATGGTGCGCCCTGTGTGAGGTTGTGGGAAATAAGGCAAACCAAACAACAAAAGCTCTTTTGCAATTGGAGGAGCTTTATTATAACACACCAGCATCAAGCACAACCTTATCCTACCAAGCAAGCACTGTCCTTGGGATGCATCCTCTGGGATCTCTGGGTTCCACTGCCTTGGCTCCAAACTGCTGGGCTGCTGCTGGCATCTCCTGGGCTGCTGAATCCTTCCTGGCTCCTGGATACATTGCTCTTAAGCTAAATCCTGGGGTCTTTTTAAAAGAAATATGTGAATGGCTGGTAAAAACTAAAATGTTTTACTTTATGATTGTGTTCTGCTGTGGTTACTATACCTAACATTAGAAAGAAATAGTTTCTATCTATTTTGCAATAGCAAATTACACCTCATATGTTTTCATTTTTAATGCCTTTTTGTTGCTGGTAACAATAACAATAATATGTTGCATCAAATATCCTAAACCTCCTGTGTACTGTTGTTTTTCCTTTCAGGCTCTAGGGGGTGGGGGTGGCGTCTATACAGACTTATATCTCTACTACTGAATTTAAAGGACAACAATATCAAAAAAAACAACATCACCCCCATTACATGTCCACACTTCCAGCAGCTGAAATCACTTTCTCTCATTTACAACTGTGCTGCCTTCCCTTAGATATCATACAACAAAGATGAGTGCTAAAAGCCCGCCTCCTAGAGGGCCCAGGGCCCTGATTAATATATCACTTGTCATTGGCTGGTGGGAATGTCTGTAACAACCTCTCTCCTCCTCCTCTGCCAGTCAAACAAACTTGAACTGTTTGGTTGCTAGGATACAGCCTACATAATCAAGCTGATCAAGTTGTGAGGAGTGTTTTCTCACATGCTAGTTACAGGCAGACAGAATTGTTATGCCCCCTTCACAGTGTGGCTAATTGAAGGCAGAGAGTAGCTCGAAATCAGGGGGAAAATGTATAGGGAGGGCTGCATACCATTATGCTTTTGAAAGCAGTTTTAAAAAAAAATGCATTAAGGCAATACAGTTATCTTTTAAAAAAAAGGTCTGCAAGGATTTTATAACCTAAAGAATAAGGACATTTTACTATTACTATTTAACTATTAAGGAAAGCTAGATCTTCTGCAGCAGAGATAATTAATATCTTTCTTAATATTAAACACTTACATTGTGTACTAGAGATGGTCATGTGTGGATGCGAGAGAATAGATTACTCTGTGATATACACCACTGGCCAATGTGGACCAGCAGCATCCAGCAATAAAAGTTTGAAAAATCTTGGAACAGAGAGGTGTGCAGGGACCCTGATTATACTGAACTATGCTTAAAGAAAATATACTTTTTTAAATTTACATTTGATTGCCCTGAAGCATGTTTGAAGAATAATACATTTACTACTACTATTAATTATAAACGGTGTGCAGATTTAATGAAAACAATAAATAGCTTGTGCTGGTAAATTAACTGTGCCTTGCATGAAACAATTTTTAAAAATGTATTTAACTTAATCAAAGCATGAGAATAAAGATTAAACAACCAAATGTATCATTGTATAAATATATATTTAAAAAAAAATATTGTTGAGGATTGGGGTGAGGTTATACTGGCTACACTGGATGTTGCCAGTTTATTTACCTCAATACCGCACTAGGGGGGGCTAGATGCTACAGAATGGCTGCTTAGTAAGTTTGGTTTGTACTATCAAGTACAGATTAAACATTTGCTACTGGTTTTGGTCTACAATTATTTTATGTTGATGGATGAGTATTATATGTAGCTTTGTGGGACTGCCATGGGGTCCAAAGTGCCTCCTGCCTATGCCAATGCCTTTATGGCGGCATATCACTGATTCGAAATATATTTATATCTTCATAGGAGATTGCATTAAGTTTTTAGGATATTACATATAGGAAAGGTGTATATGTATTTGTGTACTATCTCACTATTACCATTTAATTGACCATCAATAAATGTATATAAAGTGTAGCACTGACATATATTAGGTACAAGGCAAAATATACAACTCATACAAAATATATAAACATACTTACAGAGCTGAGATTTATATATTTTTTTTATTTTAATATGGGATCGTCAATTGTTAAACCACACCCCTGTGACTGCTAAGGGGTCTCCATGTGAATACTAAAGGAAGTGGTAATGTCAGTATAACATCCAATGATGTGCTGTTTTTAAAACATGTGGCAGTCATAGCCAATCCAAAAAAAGTTTCTACATGCTATGCATGTATTGTAATAGACATATACACCAAGGCTCCTTATTTACCACCTCCAGCCTGGAGGTGGTATCAGTGAGTAATAGAAGACAAGACATCCCCGCTCTCTATGGCTTGGAGGAGAGGAAGTGAAAGAAGATAGACGTGTGTGGTGTGTGCTCCTGATGGGACTGATCTGTTTGGTGTGACCCATTGCACAGTGTGATGTCCTGATTCAATACAACACAAGATCCTGTGTATGAGAGTCAGTTACCACCTGTTGGGAGGACAGATTATTGGACAATTTACCTTACTGGATACAAGCTCTGAGGCAACAGTTAAGTGTTTACTAACTAATAAGGACCCACAATATACAGACCTGGTAAATATTAAAAGTGTTGCACCATAGGCAGGGACTACTCCATTACTGCATATTTTATGTTGGAAAACTGTTTATGTTTTGTTATTAAATCATTGCAATACTTACTGTTAAATGTATTTAAAACAGGTTCATCTTATTTAAAGAAAGTAAGTGCACTATCTGCTTTGTGCCACACCACCAGAGAAACACACTGTGAGCCATGCTACCCATAATCATTCCATAAAGCAGTGATCTGGTATAAATTGGTGGCAGTGCTGCTAGTAATACCATTTATTCTCCCTGTTTCCTCTGTATATTTGTTCTCCGTATTAAGCTATGGCTACTACTGAAAGTATTGATTTAAATCCTCCTATCCTTGTACCTGCAGAGGAAATGCACCAATTAGACTCAGTAGCTCTACCAGGCCCAATTGCCAAACCTATTTTTTAAACCTGATCCGTTTGATGGGGTAACTAGGGAGTGGACTGATTGGCTAAAACAATTTGAATTGGCAGTCACTTTTAATGGTTGGGATGAAGGTGTTCGCTTGCAAGTCCATAGCCTTTTGCTTAGTGGTAAAACCAGGCAGGAATACCATGCATTTAATACTCAAATAAAAAAGCAGTTATCAGTTATTATAAATTGCTCTAAAGCAAGATTTTCAACTAGTTCTGTATGAAAGATATAAAGGATAATTCTTTGCATGTCCCTGCCCATTTCTCTAGGTAACCTGGGAATGAGATATAAAAATACAGATCTCTAATGAAAAAATGTGTATATTATAATAATAATATTTTAACATGGTTAATTACACCACTCACCAAGGCTGTATATCAAATAAGGAGTTATTTTATGGAATGGTTACAAATAATAGTAATAGTAATAAGTAAAAAGCTAGTCAAGTATATTAGAGATGGCCTACAAATAATAAATATATACTTTAAGAATGAAAATGAGTCTATTATGGTGTGTGTATAGAGTGTGTGTAAAGTGTGTGTGTATGTCTGCTTACCTCTGCCTCCCTACCCCCTTTCTACCAAAGTGTGTGTGAATCCTGACAAGTTATATACCTCTATGGTGGCTTAGGTTACACTCTAATAGTCCTAGAATGATCACAACTTATGTTACTGATGACTTTCATTTTACAAAATAACTTCTACTACTTGGTGAGGGGCAAGTAGGGCAGTTGTGCATACATAACAAGCTTTGGTTAACTCTTTACAATATGATTAACCCTTTATATACTAGATTCAACATGAGAAATATTTGTTTATATGTTAGATTATTAGGGCAATGCTATTATAAATATTTGAGGCTGTAATTTTAGACTCTGTGGGGAGCTTTTAGCTCCTTTAATCCCACCTCACCTTAAGGTATAAAGCTAATTTCTAAAACTTACTTTCTAAACACCGTTATCCCCTGCTTGTCTATTTTTCACAAAGCCCACTTTGCCAGGGTGGATCAGATATGGTAGGTATTTACTCAATCTGTTTGCTAGTAGTTTTGTATAAATTCTTACGTCTGTATTTAATAGTGCAATCGGTCAGTAGTTCTGGCAGGCTGTGAGGTCTTTTCCTGGTTTTAATATAATTACAATATGAGAGTGGGACATAGTCTGGGGAACTCATTTTATAATTTTAACAGTTGGGGTTTGGAAAGTTTTTGGGGCCTGGTGATTTCCCAGAGGGTAGATTCTTAATTACCGACTGGATCTCTTCTGCTGTGAATTGGGTGTTTAGGGTGACACGGTCTTGTGTTTGTATATTTAGGAGTCTTGCCTTCCTAAGGAATTCAAGGGCCACTTTGTTATGTGTGTTATGGTCTGGTGTGTTTTCCTGTCTCTTATGGTTAAACTGCCGAACTAGAAGTGCATTTGCCTTGTTACCTTTATCATAATAGTATCCCAGCCAGGATAGAGAGGAATTTACTTTGTGTATAGTGGTATCTTTTTGTTGGCTGCAGAGAGCTAAAATCTTTTTGAGGCAAGTCATTGAGGGTTTAAAAAAGTGTGATTGTTCTGTATAATTTAGTTCAGATTGTAGAGAAATTATAGTGAGGGTGCTACTTTTCTTTAAGTGTGATAATGTAGATATAATCTGGCCTCTGATTGGAGATTTATGTGTTTCCCACATCATGGACATTAAGGATAATGATCCTTCATTGAGTTGAAAAAACAAAAAAAATTTGTTGTAAGCTGTTTTTTTAATTGAGGGTTTTTAAAGGGACACCATACTGAAAAATGACTGTGCCTCATCTTAATCTATAATTGAATACATGTAAGTAGCACTTACTCTGATTTGTGTGTGTTGCTGCATGCCTTCAATCCAGCACACATTTTGTTTAGGAGCAGAATCCCCCCTCCTTATTTTAACCACTACCACTTCCATCCAACCTGACTTTTTTCCCACAAACCAACTGTCAAGCCTGCACACAGCATTCCAACGGTCAAAACTTCCAGCTGCAGTAAAACTACTCACAGAAGAATAGTTTTTGAGAGCAAGGAACTTGATTGACAGCTGAAATATAAGAAGTTTTATATTGAATATCTAAAGAAATAGGGGGTAGATCAACAAACAAATGATACAGTGGTGGCTGGGAAGAATTATAGTTTCCAGTTATGGTCAATTTAAAATAACCTATTTTTCGGTATAGATGCCCTTTAAGGATAATATTGTTTAGACACCAGTTGTTTGATCTTTGGTTGAGTGGTAATAAGGGAATGCCTAGTTATAATGGAGCACGATCAGACCATGAGCTTGAGTTGATATCAGCTTTGTAAGGAAATTTTAGGAGACGGCTTTTGTCCAGGAAATAGTTTATTTTAGTATGGGAGCAATGTGGGTGGGAGAAGTATAAGCTTTAGTGGTTGGGTGTCTAAGTCTTTCCGCATTGCAATTTTTATCTGGTCAGACCTTGAATTTTGTCAGATTGTAAGGACGTCTGTCTAGTTCTAAAGTCCCCTCCGATGATCTGGAACAGACAAAATATTGATTGGGTCTTAAAGAGAAGTTTTCTAAGGAAAGTAAGCTGTGTGGAATTTGGTGTATAAAGATTTAGAAGAAAACTGGTGTTTGGTTCAATAGTCCATGAAGTAAGACTATCTACCTTGAGGGTCTTCCTCTTTGTGCCATAGCACAAATGTGCAGTTTTTGTGGAAGAGAGTTGCCACCCCTGCAGGTTTTTAGAGGTTTTGAGGCTAGGTATGTTAAAAGGAAAAGTGGTAAAGCAAACTTACATGAGCCTGTACTGTCAAAGTTGGTTTCCTGAAGGGAAATTATGACTGCTTTTTAGATTTTCATCTCTGTAAGTGCCAATTGGCGTTTCTGGGGGATGTTAAGCCCCCGGACATTCATGGAGCAGATATTAACCATTCTCTGGCAGGGGGAGAAGATGTTTTAGTATTGTAGTGAACCATAGAAGAAACAGAAATAGCAACAAAAACAAACTGCAACAGCGATAATATAAAAAAAATAAAAATCAATATTGATTAGACCGGCAGATGCTAGAGTGTGCCCATTGGGCTGTCTGGGACACCTCCTTGATGGGCTGGAGGGGGTCATTTTGGCAAGGAGGAGCAAGTGGGAAAATAAGATAAGTGGTAAGGTATTAGTTTGAGTAGGGTGCTTCCCGTCACTCCTACTCAGTATTCCACAGTATATTATATTGTGGGTTGGGGTAAGGTTAAAGTGGGATGGAGGGTTTAGCTTATTTGGCATGTTCTTAGTTTTATTAAAGTACAATTTGGGTTGCAATTCCTTGCAATATTCACAGTAACAACATATGTCATTTTTCAATCCTAGATACAGTGAATCTCTGTATGTATTGTATATATATATATATATATACATCTATAATATATATATAATATATATATATATTATATCTTATATATTAAATTTTGGATTGCAAATTGCAGTGCGACTGCGATCTGCTGATGTTTCACAATCAGATTGCATACTATTGCGCAAAAAATGTGGATCACATGCGCTCCAATTAATAGATTGCACACACAGCGCAAAGTAGCACACTAGTGTGGTCACATCAATTAAGCCACACTAGTGGGCGCTTTTAAAAGTTCGATTGGACCACAATCACGATCAGATCGCGCTTAAAAGCGCATCAGTGTGGCCTAGCACTGAAGTCATATCTGAAACAGTAGCTCCTTATCTATGCAATATAAACATTTATTTATAACTTTGTAAAGCTAAAGAGATAACGGTTAAGCTAGTAGTGGAAGGTGATAGGGTTCAGTCACTTTTGTGTCATTTTGGCCATTGATCTGTTCAAATTAAGGTGGCCCAATTAAGGTAAGCAGTTCGTGGGTAAAATGTAGAATTTTATTGTTTGAAGGGTATGATTTAAGGTTGGGTAAGTTGTGTTAATGTTACCCTGTTGTAGAAATAGTATGTTTAGATGGGTCTGAGATGAAGTTGGATATGGGTCTCTCCCTGTGGTGTTGCTTTTATTCCGGGGTATTGGTCGAGGGGTTTCGTCCAGTTGTTTGGCTGATAGGAGGTGAATCTCTTTCTCTGGGAAAGTGAGTGTTGTAGGTAGGACAGGTATTTAGTTGTAGGCCTGGTCAGTGTAGAAATTCTGTGACGTCTTCTACATCACATACGGTGTGTTCGCAGTCATCTCTATTTACAATGAGGCAGAAGGGAAATCCCCATTTGTAAGGGATCTTACACTCCCGCAGTTTAGTAGTTATTGATTCCATTTCCCTCCATTTTGCGTGGTGATAGGTCTGTAATTTGTGTCCTCAGTGGGAGATTGTTTATGGATACTTGTAGGATGCTTTCTTTGGCCTCAAAATAGTGGAGGTGCATAATAACGTATCTAGACCGGGGGGATACAATCCAGTTTCCATATTCCGGGTGGTGTGTCTGGGGATAGGATCATGGGGATAGGGTTGTGAATAAGCCTACTTTTATAGTCTTTTAGTGCTGCGTCCTTACGGCATTCCCTTCTCTAGGTCTTCAAGTAAGAGATGGAGGGTTGATACTTCTTGCCTTATATGGAGGATTTTGTCCTTCAGAGTGCCTCGGTGATTAATTAATCTCTCCACTCTGTCTTCTAACTCTGCTGTGCGCTCTCCTAGGACAGTGATCTCTGTGCAGAGTCCAGCCAATGCTTTGTTTAAAGCTGAGGAGAAGGTGGTGGAGAGGCAGTCGTGGAGGGCGTTTAGGCTTTTGGCGAGGATTGAGGTGCTTCAGGTGTTGGATCCTCCATTTATTGCGCTCTTGGTGAGAACAGCTGGCTGCCTGAGAGGGAGGAATTTGGGTATGTGGATTGGGGGTGTTAGGAGTAGGAATCTGGTCTTGACCATAGTATCCATGGGTTCAATTTTAGTTTTGGAGGTGGAAATGCCCTTTAAAATATTCATTTATTTCTAAGGGGTGGACATACCCTTTAAATGTCCTTTATATATACTATAATAACCCAACAGCAATGCTACGCCTACCTACAGATACCACAAAGCCTATAACCATACAAAAAGGTATTAGGCAAGGCTGCCCTTTATCTCCTATCCTGTTCACTTCACCGCTTATATCCTTCCCCAATTTGTTTGTTACTTTGAACACGGTGGCTCAGTGGTTAGCACCGATGCCTTGCATTGCTGAAGTCCTGAGTTTGATTCTACCCTTGGGCTCATCTGCAAGGAGATTGTATGTTCTTCCCGTGCTTGCATGGGTTTCCTACAGACACTCCGGTTTCCCCCACAATCATAAAGACATTCTGATATGTTGTATGTGTCAAATAAATGTGCTTAGATTGTAAGCTCTTTGGGACAGTGAATGTATCCATGTAATTGTAAAGCACTACGGAAGATGTTGGCACTATACAAATCCACAATAATAATAATAGTGACAAAATACCTCAAATAACTGGATTAAAGGTTAACCAGGAAAAAAAGGAACTGTTTGGAAAATAACTTTCAGATATAGCTTTAGATATTTAGGCATCTGGCTCACCTTAGAGGCATTATACCTGGATAACTTTCCACCAATATATAAATTCCTACAAAAAGACCTAAACAAATGCACCCCATTTGTTATCTCATGGCTAGGAAGAATACACACAAAATGAACATCCTCCCACAAATTCTGTTCTCTTCAGATGCCTCCCAATATGGATCTCCAAAATATGGTTAAACCCATTACAAATCAAGGTTTCTCACTTATATGTCTGTGAAAAAGACCAAGGACACATATATGGCTGTGAAATATACCAAGGACACAAAGATAACTTATATAAGCCTATCAGTCAGGGAGGGCGTAAAGGGGAACTGTGGTCTCCAAACAAGTTGATTTTAAACAAAAGGACAGGTTTCTAACTTTAAAATGAGCAATCAACCACCTCTCTACATGTTCCACAGTGCAACATATGAAGAAATAACTTATCAAAATGTTAAGGGTGGAAGGTTCTGAATACTACTTCCTCCTTCTAATCTGCGGTTGGCACATGCTCAGTGCAGAAGAAAGCAGGAAGAGTTTGAGTTACAGTGACTGAAGCAGGTGTGGGAGGGGCCAAAGGGGGTTTCAAGGGGACTGCAAGGGGAGGGGTCATGGGTGCCCACAAGAAGGAGAAGACACAGGAAATAGGGACTGTCACATGGTTTCAGTGCAGGAAGCAGGAAGTGCAGTGGATCTGGTGATGCTGTTACCATATAAAAATGTAAATATCTTCAAAACTGTGTAAGAAAAATAATGAAAGTAAATTGCAAAAATACTCCGAAAAGCAATACCTATTAATTTATCTAAGGTACATTTTTGGACTACAGATACCCTTTAAGGTTCCTAACTTATATAAATATTATACACAAGCCAGCTGACCCAGATTTTCTCCTGGCATACACCCACCCCACAAACACCCTGGGTCCATATCGAATCAGACCTCCTATATCCACAAAGACTAGACACGGTACCTTGGATACCAGCTGCTAGAAGAGGTCTTTCCCAAATCCCCCCCCCCCCCCCCCCAGGTGACATGTTCCACATATGGTGGACTTACCCAGTTGTACAGGGATATTGGAGTACCATATCCCAAATGCTATCAGATGTTATGGAGATACTATTGAATATTAATCCAGAAATTGCATTACTAGGACAAGATCTCCCAGAATTAAATTGTAGAACAAACACACAGTAATGTGCATGAAACATGCTGCATTTCAATCACCCTTTTCACACACGTTTCCATTTGTTGATAGTGTGCCCCCAATGTTGCCAGGATTTTCCCGACTGCAAGGACAAAAATCCAGAGTCCCGAAGTCAGGGCTGAAATCCCATCCAAACACCAGTCCTGGCAGCCCCACCCCCAGAATACCCCCTCCCGCCCTAGAACGCAAATAAACACCTCCTACTCTGCCCCCTTCCCCTCAGGCTCAGACGATATCTGGCAACCCTGACCCAGCCTAATGGTATTGTTGTTAGCCTGCTGTTTAAAGAAAAGACAGAAATTGTTTAGGAAGGATAGTCCAATGCAAATTCAGTACCAAAGCTTGGGTACATATAGTACCAGTAAAAGCCTTTTATCAGCCTCATTTGACAAATTTCCATTGCGCATACTTTAGTGAAGGGATCTGCCACTGGCTACCTGAATGATCTCCCTATACAAAGTATAGCAAGAAACTTATGACTGTGTGTAGCCAATTGTAAAGCCGATGACTGCTTCCAAAGGAGTCTGTCTGTCATGTGCTATAACTGGACTGTATGTAGCCACCTGCAGTCTTAAACGGGTTTTAAACCAAGCCAATGCAAACGAAAAAAAAAAAAAAAAACAGCAGTAGATGCAATATATGTAATATTTGTAAATTTATAAATGCTGTGTAGCACAGTGCTGTGCAATTTTACATGAATACACATTTGGTTTAAAGGGGTGGGATCGTAAGTGTATCCCTTTAATTAATTAAATAGTAATAATAATATAATTATAAATAATAATAAATAATTACATATTACAAAACTCTCTGCCAAGATTTTATACAAGTACTTAAATGTATTTACAATGTCATCTCTTTTCAAAAGTGAACTTTAAAGTAAAAACTACTTTTCTTTTACCCATCTGAATTTCCTGAAACATACATAAAATGATTTTTCACATGTGCTTTGTGTTTATTTTTTTATTTATCCAAATGTCCATTATACTCGATGTCATCTGAAAGCTATTAACAAAGCACAAAAGGGAATTATACTTAGCAATTATGAAACGGGAAGCCAAGAGCATATTGTACAAACTTTGCTGCTGAGCAAACAGGATGACTATGACGGCTATAGTAAGCTACATTTTAAAGCTTTGCAAGCAATCTACCATTTGTTTTTAATGACAATTTCTCCACTGTAGTCATGAAATTTAACAAAACAGAACAAATCAAAATGTGTTGCTACATAGAATACTTTACAGAAAATGTATATAGCATTTATAGACATTATACTGGAATGGGCACTCAATGAGTCCTGCATCGGGTCAGGTACCCACGGGTTATTCACTTTGCGGGTGGGGTAACCCGCATTGTGTCTGAATGGGTTGTGGGTAGGGTTTGGGTAGAGAGAACTGCAGGTTGGGTAAAAGAATTCTAGTTGGGTAATAACTGAAACTGAGAATACATTGTTATCAATCCAAGACAATGTGCAGTGTGAATAGCACCTTACACTTAATTAAACTATGGCAGATTCCAATACTGAGTTATTTGGAATCTTAAAAAGACAGCTATGTATAACTATAATTCTTATAGCACCTGGGTAAAAAAGAAGTTAATGCTGAAGTGACTGGAAAGAGAGGGGTTAAACTGCTCTGACTTCTGTTTTACTTGTAGAGGTCAGAGCCAGCAAGTAACTATCCCCTATAAAACAAAGAAACACACCCTGTAACTTCTATCTGCACCTATGCATAAGCAGACCAGAGAAAGTGTCCACATAACCGCATAACAAGCCCACATGTAGCAAAGTGAACAGGGGGGAGACATATAACCAGTTTTACGCTTTTCACAGTATAAAACTGCTTCATCAGAGACCGCTCGTCTCGTTTTAAAGTTAGGAAACTGGCCTTTCATTTAAACTCAACTAGTTTGGAGACCACAGTTCCTCTTTAATATGGACTAAAGTTCTAAGTGGGATGCCACAGGGTTCTGTGTTGGGGCCACTTCTATTTATTGTTTATTAATGATTTGGAAGTGGGTATTGTCAGCAAGGTCTCTGTGTTTGCTGATGACACAAAACTTTTGCAACAATTAAAAATGGATGTGCAATCGTTTCAGGTGAATCTAGATAGTCACATTGGCCTGCTAAGTGGCAGATGAGATTCAATGTTGATAAATTAAGGTGATGTATTTTGGACTTCCTTGTGCTGCTTATACTATAAATGGCTCTGGGTTAACTGAATCCCAAAGATGTTGGGAGTTTTGGTGGATAAAAAGCTTAAAGGGACACTATACTGAAAAAATGACTTTGTCTCATCTTACCATAAACTATAGTTGAATACATGTAAGTATCACTTACTCTGATTTGTGTGTGTTTCTGCATGCCTTCAATCCTGCACACATTTTGTTTAGGAGCAGTATCCCCCCCTCCCTCTTTTAACCACTCCCACTTCCATTGGACCTGACTTTTTTTCCCATAAACCAACAGTCAAGTCTGCAAACCTCATACAGCATTCCAACTGTCAAAACTCTGTCACCATTCCAGCTATTGTAAAGATAGCCAGCAAGGTATTGTCTTGTATAAAAAGATGGTTATTCTCCCTTTTTACAAAGCTAAGGCCTCATTTGGAATACCGTATATACTCGAGTATAAACCGACCCGAGTATAAACCGAGGTACCCATTTCTACCTAAAAAAACTAGTAAAAATGATTGACTCAAGTATAAACCGAGGGTAGAGAATATGAACACTGCAACTGATTGTATGGTCCATAGAGGGCTGCACGATCAGGCAATTTCAGGCAGATCGACCAATACACAGAAATCTGTTGGTTGGCCTGAAATATTGGTGCATGATGTGTACCCAGCTTAAGAAAGAAAGAATCCATTGCTAAAAGTCTGTAGTACACTCTTAAGGAATCCTATGGCAAAATTATGCTTTCCTTCCACATGTAGGCTCCATTTTGCCCCAGAAACCACCCAGCAGCCATTCCCACTGCAAGGAAGACCCAGCACACCCAAGCACCCCACCCACCCCACCTTTAGCCTGCTCCCCCTACCTGAACTCTTGACCCCTAAACCTCCAATCCTTTAACTGCATCTTTTCCCACCTGCTGACTAATCCACACCCTCTAAGCTCTCCACACATCCCTGCCATGGCCTCCGTTCCCAAGAGTCACTGCAGATCTATTTCAGTGACTTGATAAACTCTCTCACATTGCTTAAACCCAGGCTTATTTCAATGTATTTTTCCCTTGTGAAGTTGTGAATCATTGAAACTCAATTGGCCTGTGCTATGTGTGATTTTTGGCTAACTGTCTGCTGTATACACCCAACAACATTTTTTTTTTTCACTTGCAGACAGACAGATTGTTTTAGTAATGTTATGTGTACCTTGGGTCAACAGACCAATAAGAGAGACAGATGGAACACCTTCAGGAACTGAGCAGTGCGTGAAATCCTAAGCAGTGTTGGACTGGCACACGGGGTTATTGGGGAATCCCCCAGTGGGCCCACAACCAAAAAACAATGAAAACTGCTAAAATCTGAATACAGAGCCAAATGGACAGTAAGAAATGCATTTTAACAAACAATAGGAATCAGTAGCTGTAAGATAGATATGTAAATGAGTGATAATAGAGATGTGAAATGTGTAGGTGTTCCCCTAAACCTGACCTGGTGGGCCCCTGGGTCAGATTTCATGGTGGGCCCAAACACCCCAGTTTGACACTAGTCCCAAGGTCTCCTCTTACAAAACAAATGTTGATGTCTGCTTTCATAATGCTGCATGCATGTGTCCAGCAATTTGGAGCTTAAAGTTATGAGCACATTTGTTATTAAGCTTTTCTACCACCTCACACACAGCACACAGAATCACTGCCCTTGTATTTGCTTGATATTTAATCTTGTAAAGGTCCCAGTAATGTCTGATATCTTCCAACATGACCATCACTGTACTGTAGACCACCTCAGAGTAATTTAGGATCAGGATCACTTTCCATCTTTCCTGACACCATCTTATTGTCATTACTGGTATGAATCTGCTGTATCATAACTCTCCACTGTACATCACTTCATTTGCTTGACTGTATTTTTACTGGTATGAATCTGCTGTCTTATCTCATAGTCTTGTCTGGTTGTTTATTGGGACATTTTCCATTTGTTTGATCCTCACTCTGTTTTCATGTAATTTGTAGGTCTCCTCTTAGCCCCTCCCACTTCCCAGCTGAATAGTATAACTAATTATAGTTGTAATCAAGCCAGTTATATCTGTAAGGGCCCTAGTCACATTCTGCAGCCTTTTTTCAAGTGCAGTGTAGGGCTGAATTAACACCAGAATTAAACCAGAAGTAACCTGAATTGTGCCTGAACTGAACTGAACTGAACTCTGCTCATTTGGATCAGATCATTGAACCCTTCCCATTGTGTTATTACCCCATAATGTTCCATATAACCTTGCTCCTTACCTGCCTGGTTACCTACCTACTCAGCTCCATCACCTTACTGCAACACCCCACTGTTGGTAAGTCTATTTACATCGCACCCTCCATTTTATCCTCTCCCCTCCTTACCCACCATGAACTCCTTTACATTGTCAAACACCCCCCCAGCCTCCTCCACTACAAGACAAACGCATGGTCCATTTAAATCCCACTCTCACCTCTCCTGCTTCTACTTGCAGCTGGTGATATCTCCCCTAATTCTGGCCCCACTCCCATACCGCACCTGTATGATCAACCCATCCCCACCCTAATGTCTACTGCACGTAACGCTCCTTCATCAACTCGTACCCTAAACACACTTAATATCACTAATGTACCTCTCCTTTACCTTCCCCCTGCTCCTATATCTGGGGCCTTGTGGAACGCACGGCCTGTCTGTAATAAACTTGCACATGCACATGACCTATTTATCTCTGCTTCACTTTTCTTGGTCTTACCTAAACATGGCTGTCACCCTCTGACTGTCTCACCCGCCGCACTCTCGTATGGTGACCTTCACTTCAGGCACCCCACTAGTTCTGATAATAAATGTGGTGGGGGAGTTGGTATTCTTCTCTCTGAGTGCTGAACTTTCAAACCCATCACGCCCTTACCAGCCCTCTCCCATCTTTCTATTGAGTTCCACTCAACGCCCCTGCAGATTGCAATTATTTATCGACCACCCGGCCCGACGACCACTTTCTTTGAACACTTCTCTGCTTGGTTGTCCCACTTTCTATCCACTGACATCCCCTCAATTATCTTAGGGGATTTCAATATCCCCATCGATACAACATCTCTGCTGCCACTAAACTTCTTCTTACCTCCTCCCTTGGCCTTACCCAATGGTCCTCTGACCACACCCATTGTAATGGGCACACACTAGATCGGTCTTTACCCTTCTCTGCTCCATATCTAACTTCTCCAACTCTCCCTTTCATCTGTCCGATCATCATCATCTCAAATTTAATCTTATCTGTCTCGGCCTTAACTCCTAACAACCAAACGTACAGATGCAGGGACCTGCGTAATCGCGACCCATTCGCTCTCTATCCCTCTCCAACAACTTAATTCTATGTCCTCCTTCTCTGACCCTAAACTTGCAGCTGTCCACTACCATAACACTGTTTCCAATGCCCTTGACTCTGTTGCTCCCTTATCCACCCGTCACCTTAGACGCAAGAACCCACAACCGTGGCTTACGGACCAGATTAAAAAGTTGAAAAGGCAATCCTGTATAGCCGAGCGATGCTGGTGCAAGAGTAACAAAAATATCGACTCTCGAATTTAAAAGTGCCCTTTGTCGGATCAGAGGTCCTTTGTCCCTAGCCAAACAAAACTACTTCTCTTCACTCATATCCTCCCAATCCTATAACCCCAAACAGCTCTTCAAAGTATTCAACTCCCTGCTCTGTTCGCCACCTCCTCTGCCTACCCCCTGTCTATCGGCTTATGAAATAGCCTCATATTTCACAGAGAAAATTGAAAACATCCGAGTGGTTTTCCTGTGCGCCCTAGCTCCTCCCTACAGCTTCCAACCACGTCCACTGCTCTGCCCAATCTCCCTTCCTTGCTCACCCCTTTCATCTCTACCCCTACCACTGTAATGTCTAGCCTCCCTTCATTGGTTGATTCCTTTACTTGCCCCCTAACGAGCTTCACCACTATAACAAAACAGGGTCTTTCATCTCTCCTATCCAGGACATGTCTCACCACCTGCCCCCTCAGCCCCATCCCCTCTCATCTTATTCCCCCGCTCTCCTATTCTTTCATTCCTCTTTAACTTTTTCCTATCCACTGGTATTTTTCCCTCTATATTTAAACATGCCATTGTATCCCCTATACCTAAAAAAAACCTCCCTTGACCTGTCTGCTCTTTCCAGCTACCAGCCTGTCTCCCTTCTCCCTTTTGCTTCCAAACTACTGGAAAGACATGTCTATGCTGACCTGGTTAATCACCTGTTTGCTAACTCTCTCTTTGACCACCTCCAGTCAGGCTTCCGCCCTAACCACTCCACGGAAATTGCCCTCACTAAAGTGACCAATGATTAACTTAGTGCTAAATCTAAAGGTCACTACTCTTCTGCTCATTCTTCTTGATCTGTCCTCTGCTTTTGATACTGTTGATCACCCTCTACTACTTCTTCAGAGCCTGGGCTCCTTAGGTATCCAGGACACCGCACTTTCTTGGCTATCCTCCTATCTCTCTGGTAGGACCTTTAGTGTTTTTCACTCAGAAACTAGCTCCACTCCTCGCCCCCTCCCTCTGGGGGTCCCGGAGGCTCGGTACTCGGTCCTCTTCTTTTCTCCATCTACACTTATGGCCTTGGACAACTCATTAGTTCATTTGGGTTCCAGTATCACCTGTATGCGGACGATACCCAAATTTACATCTCTGCCCCGGATCTCCCTACACTGACATCCCAGGTCCCCGACCTGCCTTAGTGACATATCTGCCTTCATGTCCTCCTGCTTCCTCAAACTAAACATGGACAAGACTGAACTTGTCCTTTTCCCACCCTCACGATCTGTTCCCCTCCCTAGCCTTATTATTAATAATAACAGCACACCCATATCCCCATCTCCACATGTCCGCTGCCTGGGAATAACGCTAGATTCCGATCTTTCCTTCAAACCTCATGTCAATTCGCTTGCCAACTCCTGTCTGCTCCAACTCATAAACATCTCCCGCATTCGACCCTTCCTTGTCCATGCCCCAATCATATCCCAGCTAGACTACTGCAACACGCTCTGTGTGGTTTACCAAACAACCGCCTGGCACCGCTTCAATCCATTCTCAACTCTGCTGCCCGGATCATTCATTTCTCTTCTCGCTTCTCTAAGGCCTCTCCTCATTGCCAGTCCCTCCACTGGTTGCCCATCACACAAAGGATCCAGTTCAAACTGCTTACCTTATCCTATTCTACATTATATTCTCCTCAAAATGTTGTTCATTTGAATTGATTTTTAGTGAATAATATAGCATTGTATGTGCTAAGGGTTTTGGCCAAAACCAACCCTGCCTTTGTAAGAAAATGTACTTGAGGACATGTATGATATGCTTGATCACACTCCACAATGATCCGTAAATACAACTATTTGGCTTAGCATGTTTATACAATAAACATATGTAGAACAAGCGTCACAAGGAGTATGTGAGTTAATTTATTGGCAAACATTACATAAATAAATAATTTTCCCCCTACTGTAAATTATTATTATATTAGAAGTCACCTCAGAGTTCCTTGACCATATAAATGCATGAGGTTGAAGGGCACAGAACTCCAAGGAGACTTCTCAAATCCTTATAATTTTAGTGGGAACATTATCTATTATAATTCACCCCTTTCCTCCCCTATTTTAAAGGGTAGCTGTGGTCTCCATACAAGTGCCCTTTAATAAAAAGAGCACATTCTTACCTTTTAAAACTATTCCAGGATCATGCTTGTAGCTGCAATCTATGCAAATTTAGTCCTATATACTAACTGACAGGTGTAAATAAAATGGATCACAGATGCAAAAGCTCGAGCACCGCATCATCAATCTCCTCCCACTGTCCTCACGCCACTGCCTAGAGAAGCGACCCCTACTTGCATGCGCGAGAGAGACATCAATGTCGGGAAATGAGATAGTGTGAGAGAGAGAGGAAGAGAAATTGAAGGGGGGGAGAGAGAGAGAGAGGAAGAGAAATTGAAGGGGGGGAGAGAGGAAGGGAGGGGGGGGAGAAAAAGAGAGAGAAGAGAAAGAAGGGGGAGAGGTCTTTAAATGAAGGGTTGAACTATTCTTTAAAGAATCGGGGGTTTGCTGGTAGCAGTATGAAAGGTGGTGTTTCCAGCTAGCACAGTGAATTGTGACCTCACCAGCACAATTGCTCCACTCGCCATGCCTTTGGCACGAGCTTGCCCAGTTGTATCCTACAGCTGTAACTGTTTTTAAATAGCTTCAGAAAATGTTTTTTGTGGGGTGGGGCTTCTTACACAGCACATCATGTGACTGTCACACACTTACTGGTTTATCCTTACCCGCCAGTCCACCCATCACAACCATGATCTAGCTGGAAATCTTTGATTGATGCACGTTAAAGAAAGGCTTCTGTAAAGTGGTAGAATTTAAAGGGCATATAGTGGGAAAATGTATTTTTTTTTATCCAGAACAAGGGACACTTCCTCTCTACAGGCTTACATACAGTGGTATTTTTTATTTTTTTTTTTACAAAGGTTAGAGGGATGTGTAGGAGGATTAATGCGCATGAGCGGCTTGTTTCACAGCTGGACTAAATGAACGGGGGAATGACCGGGGAGGGGGAGTGGGGAGCTCTGCAGTAAATCAGAGCCACAGAGGAAGGTAGAAATAAGGCAGCATACACTAACCTTTTTATGTCTGGATTGGAGCAATGTATACATTTCACTATAGATGTCCTTTAAAAGTTTATCCAGTAATGGAATAGTAATATACTAAAGCAATAAAGGGGATTTTCTAGCCCTCAATTTAAATAGAAATTAAAGGGTAACTATGGTCCCTTAGTCAAGTGCTCTTTATTGAACAAGCCTAGGATAATATCTCTAGTTTCTTTGGATTGGATCTTAAAGGATAAGTACACTCAAAAATCAAATTAAGTTTAAATGAAAGCTGTATCTTTAGCCTCCCCCCCCTTTTTCAGCTTTCATTAAACTTAATTTGATTTTTGAGTGTACTTATCCTTTAAAGGAATTGCACACTGAAATTCTATAAATCTCTATAAATGACTCCATGTAAGCAGCACTTACTTTGATGTGTTAAAAAAAAATGCCCAGTGTACAATTCCTTTGTTATAGGTAAAAGTTACAGCTTGCTGACTGTCCTATCTGTGTCTCTGTGACAGGCATGTGTCATAAGCCCCACCCCCAAAAAAATATTTTCTGAAGCTAGCTAAGGTAGCCATACCAAGAGGCAATGATTTTTTTTATCTGACTTATGATCACCCAAAACGATCTAAGAACCCATCCTAATTTCCCACCTTGTACTGCTGATCTTCTGTAGATTTCAGCTTGAAGTAGTCCAAAAAATCATCATGTACTAAAGTTTCCAGTATCTTCCCCACCACTGATGTTAAACTTACGGGGTTATAATTACCAGGCTGCAAATGACTACCCTTTTTGAATGTTGGTATTACATCATCCTTTTTTCCATTCCAAAAGCACATCTCCAGTAAAAAGTGAATCTGGAAACATAAGGCACAATGGTCTAAATAAAACTGAACTTAGCTCTCTTAAAATCCATGGATGTATGGAAGTCAGATATTAATTTTGTCTAATTCTTTCTGTACCATAGCCTCTTTCAGCCAAGACATAAAAGAAATATTCTTCTTTTATACCATTCTTATTACTACAGTAAGAGCTGCCATCAGACTGGGCAGATTTCTGGGTCCCCCCCATAACACGTATTAACTCAGACACGCATACCTCTTAACATTTTAAAATTAGATACATGTTTAGGTCACTGGCATTTTAAAAGACCATTATTCCCATTTTACTCTGCTACCTGCAATATTTAAATGTGTATAATGCCACTTACCGAGTCATGGGGCCATGCAGCAGACACATTCCAGGAAGCACATGCCTTCTTTCTCTAAAACTGAGCTCCTGTGTTGTGTGCAGTATTTTTGTTTTTTTTCCCTTACTCACCCCTGATTGTGGCCCTGACTACAGAATCTGCTGTTAGGACTAGGTTGCTCTATAGGGTGTTTTTTTAGCACATCTTAGCCCTGTTATTTAATGGTCCCCTTTTTACTGTTGGGGTTGGTCTTGCTTTTTTCAACTAGCTAAAACCAAATTGCTTTTTTTACAACATTTATTACAGCTTTAATAATTTATTAATGATTTTTTTGTTCTCTCTAATTTAAGAATTAATAGACAGTTCAGTGTATCAGGATGAAAAAATTGCAAGTATTTGCCCATGAGCATTAGAAAACCATAAGCGATCATATGGTCCTTAATGTGAACTGTCGGCCATGGCTACTTTTGACGCTTTTGACACTTTTTCGTCGTGGCTGACTGCTCGCTAGTGGTCGGGACGAAGGATCCAAAGGTGTCGACCCAGCTTAAGGCAGCAAACCTGTTGAGCTGGACTAGCTAGGAAGAAGCAACCCTACTCTTCTGTCCCTGGTAACCCTTATATGCCCCATTTCCACCCATCTTTTAAATTGGCGTGTCAGTACCTGTACTCCCCCCTCAGCTTTGCCAAGCCCTGCCATGCCACAGTTTTTCCCTTGAACTTATCATGAACTTGTCATGAACACACCAATTTGATTTATCACATCAAAATATCAGTGCAAATTTTCAATATTGCATGCTTCTCTGCAGAAGCCCAACTCTTCTTTACTTTGCTCCTCAATATGCACAAACCATTTCTCCTTTATCTTAAATAATCCATATCCCTGGGTAAGCACGTACCTTCAGCAACAAGAGGAAATCCAGAATATTGGTGAGATATAGTTTACATTTCTTATGGTAGAACATCTACAGCAGCTGATATTCTCCAATTAACTGGGAATAAAAAATGAAAAGGGTACATATTTTAATTATCATTAAAATATAATGTAAGATTCATTATGCAACTTTATCGATATTAATGACCCACCCCCAAAACTACAATTTCCCCCACTACTGGCCCCACTGTGCAAAGTTTAAAAATCCTTACCCTACCTCTCTGCTCCAAATGATTCTCCTGTAATAGCAGGAGCCTGGCTGGGAGGGAAATTGTTTCTGCCTCTTGGATGCCTCTGAGAGGTTTCAGGCTTGCTCAGTGCAGCCCTCCCCCCACCTCCCTCCCGGTCCCTGTTTCCTCCATGGTGCCCTAGCGTGAAATCCTGTAGTGTAGGGGACCTTCTTCCACCACAACTGCTTTATTTGTGTGTAGAAAAAATAACCTGAACTCTACTTACACTGCCTTGTTCCTTCAGCGTTCTACACTGCCGGAAGCCGCGTCCGTGATTGGCAGCTGCTAGTCCGGCCCCCTGCTTACAGTTTCATGCAAGCAGAGGGCCATGACTGAACGCCGGGGGAAGGAGGCAGTGTAAGTACTGTAGAGTTCGGGTTATTTTTTTTTTTACAAACTAATACAGCGGTTGGAGGTGGATTCCCTACACTACAGAATTTTTTTAAAAAAGAGGTGGACATGTCCTTTAATTATGCAACTAACAATATAAATACACATATTTGGATAGCCAATCACATCTTCTCTGAAACTAAAGAAGCCTGCCCATACATGCACCAGTCGTACAATCGTGTATGCCCAATTGTATATGATTTTAATACAAATTTCTTCTTATTGAAAATTTTTATCAGACCAATAATGATCATACGAAAAGTATGAAAATGCATAAGTGCCCATACATGTAGCCTGTTAGTGGGCCTTTGCAAGGTGTCAGTACATTGTGGAGTGTTTCTCAATACTAAAGAGGATCCAGGGGGTATCAGACAATTCATTGCGTTAAGTCCTATATCACGGCAAAAGCAGAAGGTACTATCCTTCTATACGATCTTTTATAAATATGCTCCTTACTAGTTTAGTTCCTCACCCTGGGTACTTTCAAGGGGATGGGATTTTATTTTAGGACTATAAATGTCCTTTACTGCTGAATGATCAATTATTTAAACAGTGACAAAGGAAAAGGCTTTGTTTTTATAGAAAATATACCATTTTTACATGTAGTGGGGCCAGGGAAAGGGATAGGTTATATAGGGGTTGGAGCAAACTAATGTCCAATCTCCCAATATTAACGAGATTTTTAAGAATACCAACAACCTTTTTTAAAAGGTGGTACAAAGGATAAAATACCATAAAGTACACAACAATTGGCTAAGACGCCTAAGTATCCCATATAGCACACGTGGTTATTATGACTATAAAACGGTCCCCCCATATTACCTATTGGGGAGTCAAAGAATAATTTGTTTGCCAATATTGTTTGTGCAAAGTTTATTAGAAATCAATAAATCACAACAGTATCCTAAACTCCACTATCACCAAGATGCAACATATTTACAGATAAAAACAACAACAATAAATACACATCTGTACAGAGATTATTTGTTATTATTGATTTATATAGCGCCAACATCTTCCGTGGTGCTTTACAATTACATAGTCATACATTACATACAGGGTAATACATGTTATACAAAGTCATACATATTACATACACAGGTAATACATAATATAAGTTTCTAACAGCAATACCGTGATACAATAAGAAAAGGACCCTGCCCAAAGAGCTTACAGACAAGAGGATATGGGGGTGAGACATAATATATATCATGTGAACAAGACTCATCCAATAATGGATATAGATGTATGTCACATGTATAAATATAAAATGTTTAAGTGCTCCACCAGTCCATGTCCTTTATGTGCACAATAAGGCAGGTAAGTGTCCTTAATAGGTACCAATATCGTCAGTGCCAAATGTGTGTGAGAGTTGCTGTGGCTCAATGTTGGTACCAAATGTCACACTGTGGCTGCTGAGTGTACCTGTTTGGCCAGAATGTCTCTTACCCCTCTGGAGAATACCATGATCTCAGCGAGTCTTGTGATCCTCCCTCGGTATGGTAGATCATCCTCTCCCGCTGTGTTCTGCTTTTTCTCTGGACACCATAACCACGCGGTCAGTCTCTCCTCTCTCCGCACTGGCTCCTACTTTCCCTAATTGGTAGGTGCAGGCGACGGCTCTCTGGGGGCAACCGACCTCTTACCTCCCAGGATGCTCAGCAGAGCCTCTAAAGGGATAGACCCTTGCCAGAGCAAGGGAGTCTGGGATATGCAAAGAGAGTGGGTGAATGAGAGTGGCTGCCTAGCTGTGCCCTGCCCCCTTGAAAAAGTAAAATTGAGGTGATTCCTATAGGCAAACCTAAATAGAAGAATTAAAGCGGTACCGCCAATACTTGCGTGTGGCTTATTAAAGACCACTGTAAAAATTTATGACTATTATGAACAAAGTGGCTAAAATATTGCACTGGACAGTCAATCAAATTTTTTCAAAAATTAATCAGATATATCAGAAAACTTTGCAGAATTGCCTGGTTTTCAATAGGCCGTGCAACTGGCCTGTCAAAATAAAGTCAGTACCACTGTAATTTCCATTAGACAGACTGATCGCGCCAGGGTTCCCCTGTATGTATACAGCAAAAGAGTTTCTACATTTTAAATAATTTGACACTCCCTTTTCTAAAGGACTAAAAAGCTGCCTTGTTGGGGTCTCCAAACAAGTTGAGTATAAAAGAAATGCCAGTTTCCTACCTTTAAAATGAGCCATCAACCACCTCTCTACCTGCTCCACAGCACAAGATATAAAGAAATTACTGACCAGAAAGTTAATTGGTGGGGGAGGCTGACATGTGACATTCCTAAGGCTTCCCCTGCACAGTGCCGCCGACGAGCACAGCCTCAGACTCCCTCAGTGTGTGAGGGAAATAGGAAGTCCCTCCTCCTCTCTGCTGTGAAGTCCTGACAGGCAAGGAAAGAGAATCTGCAGCCCTTCTTTCCCACTATGTGAAAACAGCCTTTTCAGGCTGCCTGAAAAGGCTGTTTCTGCGGAGTTTTCTGTAGGGTGTGTGTGGTCTGAGTGGCCCATGGCACCTGCGAGTGGGTGGGGCTTGTGCACCCATGGGTGGGTCGGGCTTATGCACCCACGAGTGGGTGGGGCTTGTGCTCACGTGAGTGGGCCCATGCACCCGCAAGTGGGCAGGGCTTGTGCACCCACAAGTGGGTGGGGCCAAAGCACCTGCAAATGGCGGGGCCACATGGGGCTGTAAGAGAATAGGCCAAGGGGGGCTGCAACTGGAGGGACCATGGGGTCCATGAGTGGGAGGGACCAGGGCTGCAAAGGGGAGAAGGAGACACACGGCTGATTGATTTACATGGTTCCGAAACAGGAAGTGCAGGGGACCTGGTGATGCTGCTGCCATATCACACACACAAATGTAAATATCTTCAAAACTATGCAAAATAAACAATGAAAATAAATTGCAAAAATTCTCAGGAGAGCAATTCCTATCAATTTACATAGTAATTTTTGGACCACAGTCCCCCTTTAAATATTTCTCTATGCTACTAGAATGTTCATGTAGACAAGTGAAATAAATAGAACAGTTGGAAGGTTTGTTTAGGTACAATGAGGCACATCTGCTTTACTCTTTTAAAAAAGTGTGCCTACATATAGTATAATTCTATAGAAGGTAGGATCTTATACCCTTCTGAAATCAACTTTAAAAATGCAGCTTGTTTGCAGATAAAAAAGTTCCATTGCATTGCCAGTAGGTAGGACAAACTCCTCCTGGTACTTCAAACTATTTACATTTGAAACACAAAAACTACTTGTTCTCAGTCACAGGTACATCCTGTAAAATATAAGTGATTACCTTGTGTACATTTCTCACCTAAAACAATAGGCAATGATTAACTAAAACAAAATTATAGCTGAGACATATAAGTATATATATTTTTAATTTAACTCCCTAAACTAGACTTTCTTAAAGGGGGATGTTACCCTAAAAAAAAACTTTAAGGGGCAATTATAGATGCATGATGAACTTTAAAATCCTTTTTATTTTCCAAGACTGCAGGTTAACACATTCCTAGTTCCTTGGGTAGCCGGTGAGTGGTAAGCTGTCAAATTTCTGGGGAGAAAGTCATGTCTGTACACTGCAGCAGATTGTGACAGGCAAGTCGAAAACCTGTTTTTCTGTGCCCAGCTTACAGTCTATCTTTGCTATCATGTACTATCAGTGTTCTCCCCAGAATTTTTTTCCAGCCGGGTGGCATGAAAAAGTAGCCGGGTGGCATGAAAAAGTAGCCGTGCAGGGAAAATTAAATGTGCACTATTTTTACTAGTTAATTATTAATTATTTTCAATTACTTTTAAGATTAGCCATGCCCTTTAAACTCATGCAGTATAACTACATTAAAACAAATACAACCATCATATTCTAATGGGAATACTGAACAGCCTTGCATCATTTTCATTATATAGGTCAGGGATGGCTAACTTTCGTCCCACTAGATGTTTGAAAACTAGGACTCCCAGCATTCCGTGGTTGTAGAATGCAGGGAGCTGTAGTTTTAAAGCATCTTAAGGTAACCCAGATGTAACATGGCAGCACAAGCACATGTGACCCGCATACAGAGCGCATTGCAGGTTTGCTGTGCCACCCTTTTGCAGCTTTAGAGATTTTGGAAAAGCTAGTTAACACATGCTAAAACTCGAGAGTGTAATAAAGGGTTCTTGACTGGGCAGTTTTGGCAGGCGTTTTACTGACCTATTGGCACACCTATTAAACCTACATCTAAATTCTTTATTAAATCACAAGTGTTCCCTCAAGCATTTTTTTCCAGCCGGGTAGCATAAAAAAGTAGCCGGGTGGGCCGCCCGGCTAAAAGACCCTAGGGAGAACACTGACTATATTTAGGATAAAGTTTCCCTAGATTAAATCTGCTCAAAACACTGTTCTCTTTTTCAATAGTCCATTTTATCATGCTTTTTCACTTTTGATTAGCCAGTTTTTCCACATGCAACCTGCCTGATAAAAATAAACCCAAGTGGCTGATTCAATATTTAATAAACTTAAAACATTAAATGAGAGCAAAAGGGAATAAACTTAAAAGTATTGGATTGCTGCTACATCTAAGTTGTAGACCCAAGCGTTTCCTATTTTTCTCGAAGCCCGAAACTTAACAAGGGATTGTAAGGGGATCTTAAAGCAGCACAAATATGTGCATCTTACCTTTTCACGATGCAATACCAGACGTAACCGCATATTGCATCAATGGATCGTGTAAAGGTATGAATCGTGCTTTTGCTAAATTGGATCTCACAGTAATTCTTTTAAAAAGATTATAAAAAATCCAGCACTAATCCATGGTCCTTTCTTGCTACATTTTCTTCTATATTATTTTTTTTTTTTTAATTGATTAGTGCAATTATAAAATGTATGGTTTAGTCATATTTTCATTTTTCAATTTTACACTAATATATAACATACCAGGTTCTCACGTGGATAATTAAATCAGTGTAAAACCTATGCCACCTTGCTACCCAATCTATTATCTGGTTAACGTTAGTTTTTTAGACTATACGGAGGGGGCATGGTTTTAAAACTTTACTTGAAATAGCATGGCACACCCGATGCAATACCTTAGTTGTGCTATGTAACTCGAAACTTGGGGCCTTATTCAATAAGAGGAGAATTTATTTTCCAATGTTCTTAAGCTAGACAAACACCATTAGATGCTTCGTTCTGACCGGTCAGCGAGGACTTAGGTCTGTTGGTCGTGACAAAAGTAGCCATGGGCTGACAGTTCACCTTAACAGAACGTGCTGTCCATAAAGGATTGCACAATCTACAGTGGTTTTTCCAACGCATCCAATTACCCATTCATCTGATTCGGTCAAATGATAAGTCAGACAACTGGTCGCGGGAAGCCGAAAAACCCATGCAATTTTTCAAGCCCGATGGACCCATACATTGAAATGCTAGTTGATCGGGCAAAAATTGCATTGTGTATACACTGCCATGATCTGTGGCAACCAATCAGATGTTACCAAAAAACTGAAGTAGACCAGGAAAAAGATATAATCTGAATGGTTGAGGCAAATTAAGAGTTTGGGCAAATGTCTGCACCTCTTCTGTCTAGTCAATGGATATGAAAAATCCATTGAAAAATGGAAAATAAAAAGTATGAAGGCAGCACTTCCGGTTCTGTTCACCTCCCAGACATGCGTCACAGGTTGGCCCCACGATTACACATTTGTACAAACTTAAGAATAGCTACAAGACTGCAAAGTGGGTACACTACAACACACCAAAGTGCACACAAAATCGTGAGTGTTAGCGCACATGTTTGTGAGCGCGATTTCTGTGCGTTTGCGCACATTGTTTCATATTTGCACATGCGTTTTCACTATTTACAAGGAGAAAACGCATGCGATTACACAAAAAATGCTTGAATGCCCCTTTAAGGCAGTCCAGATAAAAAGAAGGTTCAGAAGCTCTGTAAGCTCCCATGATTCCCTGGTATAGGTCATACTAAATAAAGAGAGAAGCAGGTATGGTCTTGTTCCCCCAGGGATTGTACTTTACTCATTAGGTTAGGACTGATGCTGGGATACTGCCTTGAAGTGGCGCATCAGCTGACGCAAGTTTGTACAAACTATGTAACTAAACGTATCCATTTTAACTTTAGTGCAGGTAATCACCCTTCGTTGCTTGCATATTTGTTTGATCGTGATATCTAATTAATTTATGCTTATATGTATAGTTGAGTGCTGGAGACTTTTGTGTAATATATATATATATATATATATATATATATATATATAATTATATATATAATAGTTGCAAGTATTTAAATATAACTTGCATGGCCTCACGTTTTATAAAATCCATCACTAGAAATGAAATTGTATAAATTACGTATGTCCAATATACCTTCTTCATATTATGCCAGCCATGCATACCACTTAATGTATTGTATACATGCACACATGTACTTCATACACTAGATACTGCATTACAATAATTAAACTCGTGCAACATTTTCTTTTTACATACCAAAATAAAGTTTACATTTCAAAAGAAATCATTGTAAGCTTTGAAACTTTTGAATCCAGTTTACTGTTAATTTAGAAAAAAAAAAAATCATGGAACTAAGGTGTGGTTCCCCATTCATTCATGTTGAAAATTTATTTTAAATCAGCATAAAAATGATTTGATGGGTTCATCTTGATTCAGTAAACAGTTCATAAAAAAAACCACAACCAAAGTACAAAATCGCACAGTAATGTCTACTGTATGATTCAGAATGATTTCACTTTTTCCCACCTTATTTTACTGCTTGTCTGTTTACTTGTTTGCCTAGTTAAAATGTATGTTTAATTCTGTCAGTTACCAACATCTGAAACTAATTTTTAAGGAGACTAGACTGCTTGGACATTGATCTAAAATGGAATTGATTCTTATAATATACATTACTCATCAAAATGAGCATAATTACTTCAATTTTGTTTTGCAGTTAAAAGAAGAATCACATTTTGCTTAAAGGAAAAGTCCACATAAAAAAGGTTCATTGATTTAGGAAAATTGAGAAAATACATAATTAAAATGATGTAGCACCTTTTTATTATTATACTAAAGGTATACCAGTGTGCTTTTAATAATTTTTCTCTCTACACAAAGCCCTCCTTCTTTCACTTCCATTTCTACTCCTGCTTCTTTTAGCATAGGGAGATACCTAAAGCAGTTGGTATGAAAATTATTTTCTCTCTCCTACTAATTGAATCACACTGAGCATATCAGTGCTCTCTGAACTGTAAGTTTTAGTGTGTGATTTTGTTTATGGATTACTTGGAAAGATACTTTTAAAGGGCATCTATAGTGAAAAAAACACATTGCCCCTTTGCAAAGTTAAATTCATGTACTCTGTGCTGCCTTAATGCTATCTATGTCAGTGACTCTGTTTAACCATGGTGTCAGATCTTCCCCCTCCCCTCTGTTACCTCCTCCATGTCTCAACTCCGGCTAACCGACAAGCTTCTAATGTGCAGTAGGAGTTAAAAGTTCAACATCCTAAAAAACACACCCACGCACAGTGGCCAATAGAAAGCAAGCTGTCCTGGAGATACGGAAGAAGAAGGAGAACAGTACAGTACAGTTTACGATCTCTCACTTTGTGACCCATCATCAATCAGTGAAAGCTATTAAGAAGGGGGGTCAAGTGCAGTCTTATATCTACCATCAAAGCTACCTCTTTCCCCCAGCTAATGCTGTTATCTCTATGTTTATTACAGAGCAGGGAGGGGGGATCACGTCACAGGGATTTGATTGACAGTCCAAGTAGGAGTAGAGGAATGCAATCTCTATTCTTCTAACTGGTGTATCTCAGGACAGAGAGGGAATTTGAAAAAAGTGAAGACACTCTAGGGGTTTTGGGGAATTATAGAACACATGGAAAGAAAGAAAAAAAAGTTCATTTTCCCGCTATAGATGCCCTTTAAGTGAAATACTTTAAGCTGGGTACACCATGTTGATCAACGATTTCAAACACTTTATTTGCAAGACACATTTAAATCACATCACAGTTAGGGATTTTACTCTTCAGATTAGCACAGGGGTGCCAAACCCAAGTCACGCTGGGGGCCGCACTAGTGACTTCCTATGTAGTGTCAGGGCCGTGGCTGTAGCATTGCCCTCTGATCTGCAAAGCCCCCCCCCCCCCAAAAAAAGCGCAGGAGGGCAACTTGCAGTCTGCGGGTTGAGCATCACTGCTTTAGCAGAACACCAGCACCATTTTTCTTTTATTACTTGACGTTGTCAGTGTCCAGAATAATAGTTGAAAACTAGCCCTCTTTTACTGATCCTTAGAGGAAAAGTTATGTCTAAAGCTATCCATAAATGGGTAAATTTTTACATTTGATAGATTGGTAAATGTAGTTGTTTCCATCAAATAACTTTTAAAATGCATTCCTTTTACTTCCAGTTGGCCAAAATTGATATTTTGATTGATTTCTGTTTATTCCTTTTAAAGGAACAGTAAAACTGTATTTTCACCCAGTGGCATACTTACAAATCGCTAAGCCCACCAGCAGGTTTTCCACAAAGTTTTTGTTGAAACTATAACAGAAATTTAGGAGAGTATATTCCTACCTCCCAGCGTGCAGCTATAAACTCACCAGTGAACGCTGCTCTCACTCCTACTTACATCTGTCCTCCTGGCCCAACCTTACAATTGCACATGTACACCTATAGTAAAGATGGGAGGGATGCTGGGTATGTTGGGGATCAGATGGGGTGTCCCTACCTTAGAGCAAACTGAAACATTTGCTCACGGACACCTAGAAGGCGGCAGTTAAAAAATACAGCATTTCAGCCAACAGGGGGCACACAAAACAGGAGTTCCGTTACTAGAAGGAGAGAAGAAAGGGAGTGTGTGCTTTACTTTGTAGTGCCTGCACAGGGGATGGAGCAGAATGAACATTAAGTAGTTGTAACTAGTAATAGCAGGTATATACAGGGGACAGAATTCAGGGGTAAAATCTGTTTAGTTTAGTTTACCCTTCTGTATGCATGTGTGTTTGTGTGTGTGTCTATATCTTATTATTATCAATATATGTTGTTAATACTTACAGTATTGTGGGCATATTTACCAGCCCTCCAATTCACCATCCAGAGTAAAGCCAGTCCTCAAGTTTACCGATCAGTGTTAAGTCAGCTAGCCCTAAAATTCACCAGTCATTGTTAAGTCAATACTCCATTTCTACAGCCAGTGTTAGGTCAGCCCCTCAGTCCACCAGACAGTTTTCTGTCAGCCCACCACACCCACCTTCCAAAGTCACACACAGTTTCCAAATAAAATTGTGCCCTCTTTACATGCCCCCCACCCCTTTTGCCTATAGGCCCTATTCAAGGTGCCAATAACCCTAGGAACACCGATGGGGATCAGCTATCAAAAGGAACAAGAGCAGTGCACTCCAGTAAGTTTACCACTGCACTGCTTGCATTTAACAGAATGCAGGAATATGATCTTCTACCTCCTTGTTAATTATAGTTTCCACAAATACTTTTTGAAAATAAACATTTTTTCCCAGACATATCCAAATGTAATTACTGTAAAAAAAAAAAAAGCACACCACCTGACATTGGGAAAAACTGCATACTTACAATTATCTTACCCAATTACTATGCGACTAACATTACAGGTGTATGGGAACGCTGCAAGGTAAGTCACCGGTACTTGGCCTGAAATTACTATCAATTCCAGTTTGGGCCACATAATCAACTTGGACCTGGTACACACATGCTGATATTTCAGCTTTATTTGATCTCTAGCCCCATTATTTTTGGAGAAAAAATATTAGCCGTATATCAATAGGTTAAATCTGTCAGGGGGCATATTGGACTGAAGTCTGTCAGCATTCACTAGGCCTTACTGTCTGCTATTAAAATACCAGTTTTTACTTAAATTCTAATGTATAAACGATGCATCCAATATTTTTTTTTCTCCTAAAAAGTCTAGCAAACAGTATGAATGTATCAGAGAAATTAGTCAGTAGCAGGAAGGAAAGGAGTGGTCAAGTGTGGGATTTTGAGAAAACAGAAATGAATGTTTAACTACATAAAAAGGATGAACTAAACGAAATGTGAAAGAATAATACAGACAGACTAATATTTTTTCTAATTTCACATTTTATATTTGTAAAGTTAAACCCCACACAAAAAACTATGAAAGCAAAAATCTCAAAAACGTAACTATGCATACCATTTTCCCTTCCCAACATTAAAGCATGTCACTAACCAAACAAGCTCTATTACACAAGAGTACAAGCGCATGTCCACCCCCCAAATGCAAACTTGCCCACACTGTGGGGACCCCCCAACCCTAAATGCTATATTCAAATGTTTAAAATCAGACCAGAGCTATACTTACCCACCTTTGTTCCCCCACCCACAAGGTAGGAAAACAGGTAACAAATGTTTTATTTACAAAAAGGTATAACTGTGCTGGTTTTGTTTTAGTTTTAAAAACAGTATTAAAATTTAGTTTTGGGGGGCAGAGCCTGGATGCCAAGGGGATCGGACGCATGGGCTGAGAGCTCCCACACAGATCTCTCTACAAACGCTACCTGCACCCAGTAAACGGCAGCAAACGGCCACCACCGAACTAATATGGGTAAAAACAAGCCCGGCAGAGCCTCTGCCTCGCAGTCCACAACTGTGGAGACAGGAATCACAGCTCTTCTAGGAGCAAAACTGCAGGCCTCACAATCCAAAATGGCACGTGGTCATACTCCATCACGCAAAATGGTCAGCAGACCCGAAGGAGAAATGGAGGGGTCGGCTCCTGATTCAGATAGGGGAGAAGAGGACCAGGAGGATATTCACTCAATCCTTCGCTCTCTCCCAACCAAAAAGGACTTTGCAGAGCTGGTGTCCAAGGTAAAGCAGACATGTATGGAGGAAATTGCAGGCCTCAGAGCAGATCTACATGAAATCTCATTTAAGGTAACAGACCTAGAAATCACCATATACTCACACCCAACCCTGATCTCTGATATAAATAAAACATTATTCTCACAACAAACAGCTACTAGATCTATATTGAATCAAATGGACAATATCGACGCACGATGTGTACGAACGTTCGTTTTGACCGATAATTGGCCAGTGTATGGGCTCTTTATCGGCCGGAACGGACGTTTGGGTGAGGATTCTAAATCACTCTACTCCGTAATCTATTAGGGAGAGACCCATGCTGAAACTCCCCTGGCCGGAAGCTCCATTTCCCCCACAATCATTAGAAGCTCAAATTGTATGTAGTACTACCTAAAGCTGGGAAAGACCATACACAATGCAATAATTAACATCCAATATCGCTTATTAATATAGACCTTAAAATATATGCAAAAATCCTGGCCAACAGACTTAAGGAACACATCCCTGAGTGGATTCACACAGATCAAGCAGGCTTTGTACCAAACAGAGAAACCAGGGATAACACCATTAAAACAGTCACACTACTAGCATATGCTAAAAAAAAAACATATTCCCCTCTGCTTCATATCATTGGACGCCGAAAAGGCATTTGATAGGGTGGACTGGGCCTTTTTAAAGTTAACTCTTTCACCAATTGGACTAAGACAAATGATCACTCAAAAAATGATGGCATTGTATACACAAAATTCAGTCAGAGTAAGAACAAATGGAGCTCTTTCTGCACCCCTCCCAATAAAAAATAGAACCTGTCAGGGCTGCCCTCTCTCTCCATTACTATACATACTCACAATGGAACACTTTATCAACGCAATACGTAATAATTCAAACATCAAAGGACTTACAATTGGCACATCATAATAAAAATTGGCAGCATATGCTGATGATCTTCTCCTTTTCATTACATCACCACACATCTCTTCCATCCCTAATCCAAGAAATCCAAAAATATATGTAAAAATATAAGTAAATTTCCACAAATCAGAATGCTCAAACATCACCTTTACCCCCCAGGGATATAATTAGAACACAAAAGGAATACATCACATATTAAGGAACCAAAATACCGAGAGACATCTCCAAATTATACTCTCTTAATTATCTCTCAGTACTGAAACGTATCTCCTCTGATCTAGATAACTGGAATAAGAAAAATTACTCATGGTTTGGCAGACTTAACATTATTAAAATGGGTGTACTCCCAAAATTGTAAGAAATCACAATCCTTTACATATATTAATGTAAAATGTTTTATATCATTATATATGCCAATATTCTATTTATAATGTATATTGAGCAAGACAATAGAGATGACTGCATTCTTGAGCTGGGTACACACCTATCGATTTTTCCTCCTGACCGACCGTTCGATACTTTCGAACGGTCGGCCAGGAGGAAGGACTGTCGGTCGCGGCAAAAGCAGCCACGTCCGATAGTCACCGCGACCGATCGTGCGGTCCATAGAGGACCGCACGATCGGACGAGGTTTTCCACCCTGTCCGATCGTCCTTTCGTCCGATTCGGACGAACGGTCGATCGGACATGGGCTCTTTCGGATGCGATAATTTCGGTCCGATCGACCGATACACTGAACTATCGGTCGATCGGACCAAAATATCTCATCGTGTGTACCCAGCTTTACACAGGACACCTGGTGAATCATGTTAGACAATATATCCATGGAAGGCAGAATACTGCATTCCCATGATAATTAGTTTATACACAGGTGTAAATTAAGGTTGGTTCCTGGACTGGGCAAATCAAGAGGATATGAACAATAGGTAGACAGTTTTCATTTGCATACTGTGTATCACAGAGACACCTTGTCTGTGGGAATAAGAAGGAGAAAGGCACCTGTTCATGTTTTACTGGGGGGAGGAATAGATGGAAAATTGGATATAAACTGGGGTAAAAGCCAGTAAAGGGGGAAGCTCTCTTGGAGTAGGGGAGGATCTCTTTGAGATTAGAAGGGGAGAATCTTTGAGAATCATTTTGGACTTCAGGGAGCTCTCTTGGACTAGGAGAAGCCTACTTGGACTACTGAGAGTCTGAGGACACAGACTGGAGATTGGACAGGGTGGAAGCAATGCCAGAAGGATGTCATGTGGGATCTGATGGATACAGGCCAGGACAACAGCAAGGCTAACATTGAAGTATACATTCTGTGGTAACTAATGTAGTATGCAAATAAGGAACGAGGACTTCTGGGAATTTACCATGTTTACACATGGAAACTCTTAGGAACCACCTCAGCTCTAAAACAGTGGGATAGAATAATCAAAACGATGACCCTTATATCCCAACCGGGCCCACTAACCACGATGATGCACAATAAATAATTCACACTAGGACTCTATTCACAAAAATTCTTAAATAAAACAAAGACTGAGGATATCTTTGCCAGACTACCCCCAAACATTGGAATGGCAGCACCCTAAAGACACTAAGAGATGGGTAGAGTTAGAAAATGACATCATCTCATCAACTCCTTTAAAATACATTCTTTGGCTCCCCAACTCCCACAAACTAAAGACATCTAATCCATACAACGACTACACCCTCCAGGAGTGGTGGAAATGGATAACCAAATACAAACTAACGCCAACAAATTCCCGACTGATCCCCCTTTTTCTTTCCTCCATTTCTCCAACAGCAAAACTGGATCCAACTAGGGATAACGAGTAATGCACCTCCTTTATCAAAACAGATTGGTAACCTGGCAAGAGGCCAAAATACAACGAAAACTACCAATAAACGAATGGCTTTGATTCAAACAAACCCACCACTTTGCCTCAACACTTCTGCAACACCAGGAAGCTCCACAACCTACTCCTTTCGAAATCCTAGCCTGTCAGACATACGGGGAAACCAAAACTATCTCTAGAATCTATTCTATCCAAAAAACTAAATATACCCATAAACCAAAAATACATGGGAAGAAAAACTAGGTAATCCACCCACAGAGGACCAGTGGTTACAAATATTCAATGATGTTAGGAAATGCTCAAACAACGTCCTAGTTCAGGAGAAAAACTTCAAAATATTACATGACTGGTATATGACACCATCCAAACTCCACAAAATAAATCCAGGAATATCTCCTGTTTTAGGCAATGCAGTCTACCAGCTGACCCCTCACACTGGTGGTTCTAACCACTAATCCACAAGACCTGGACAGATACCTTCCAATTGGCCAATCTAGTCCTAAATACACAACTACAACTTAATTCACGGACAGACTTGTTCGACAAAAAGGAACCACTGCTTAATAAAGAAGGCAACAAATTACTTTATTATATATGTGCCACAACCCGCAGCCTCATTGCCGCTTCATGGAAAAACCCTGCTCCCACCAAAGAACAGATAATTAAAAAGGTCTGGTGGCTATTCCACAATGAATTCCCCATCTACACAGCTCAGAACCAAACAATTAAGTTCTATAAAATCTGGGACCCCTGGACCCTAAAAATGGAAGGCACGGAAACAATCTCACAGGAGTGATGTGTTGATATATCAAGTATCGCTGCATTATAGCACTAAGTTAGTAGATCCTATAAGCTTAAAATGTCTATAATTAAGTATGTTTAAAATTATTCTATTTGGCATCCAATGCTAATACCCCACCCTCTACTTCCCATCCTTCCCTCCTTCCCTCCTTCCTGAGGAGACCTCCCTCCTAATACCCATCTTCTCCACCTTTCCCCTCACCTCTTTAATCACAAAATCTGATATTGCTCAACACAATACTGCCTCTAAGAATAACTCTGTATATAAATGATTTTCTACAAATGTTTGTTATATGATTTTATTGCAATATCAATAAACATATTGTGGGGGGAAAAAACAAAGACTGAGGATCCCTTCATCGTCTCCCTATGGAAAAAAAATAAACTTATCCCAATAGAGGATAATATCAAAGCATCAAAAGTGGATCAAATCCATAAATACCAATATATCCAACTACAACACTATGCGAAATCCATACAAAATAGTCTACCTCCGCAAAAACAAACGACTGACATTGAGAAACTGTGTATTCTTTCCTCACCACCTAAAAACACAATTTCAAAGATTTACTAGATCCTTCAAACTTACAAACACCCCAACCCACCTGGGTATATGTCCAAATGGGAAAAAGAACTCAAAACTACAATTCTCCACTGAATAATGGGACACAATATTTTCCCTAACCCACGGACTATCAATATCCTGCAAAGATCAAGAAACAAATTTCAAACTGCTATCTAGATGGTACAGATGCCCATCTATCCTCCATAAGATATACCCTGCAACATCTGAAAAATGTTGGAGATGCCTAATACATACAGGCACCTTGTCACATATATGGTTTTATTGTCCAAAATCTGAACATACTGGTCAACAATAATGCAAATATACAATAAGATAACAGCAAATAACATACCAATGGAACCACAAATCCTCCTCCTATCAATAATACCTGGAACAAATAAACAAGCTAAAAACAGTCTACTCAAATTCTTCCTTACAGCGGGGAGAACAATACTAATTGGAAGCAACCAACGAGCCCACCAAATGTGGATTGGATCACAGAAATGAACCATATTATGCATATGGAAGATCTGCCAGCATCCATAAAGAATTAATGCAATAAATTCACCCACATATGGACTCCATGGATCTTGTCCAAAGAATCAAATCACTGTAAGTAACTATTGCTTACCTAAAACCACTTTTGAATCCTACTAAACATACAAGTCTAAGTGTTACCAATAAATACAGCACAAGTAATTGTAGAATTAATAATGGAATATTACTTTATCCAGTGGCTCTATACTAAAAGGTGTACTACATAAGGATTGATCACTCTTAACTATACCCATTACCCCCTCTTTCCTCCCCCCTCTTCCCCCTAAGCAATAACATAATAATAAGACAGACAAGAAGTTTGTTAATATGTTGTTAAATTTTATTTTATAATGTTTTACAAGTTAAAATCAGTAAAAATTGAGACAGTTAACAATAGATATAAGCAGATCTGAAAACCAATGTATGTGACTGTAACATATGCATATGCACAAAACTGTTTTCAATAAAAAATTCAGAATTTAAAAAAAAAAATTGTTTCAAACAAACTACCTGCTTACATATACAGCACTCGGTGTCAAAGTTGCAATAATACAACCCTTCTTGTTCTTGTTCAGATAGCTGACTATAAACATGCATGAGTGCCTCCTGACCCAGTCTTCCTGTCCTCCTTTGCAAGGCAGCAAATAGGGAGTTGGAAAAGGGATAAGTTCCGTTCCTGACAGTGGCACAAGTGCATCTGCTGAAATAAGATGCAGAAGTTTATTTGTTAAAAGACAGCAGCATTGGGCTGTTACTGCAACTATGCAGAGGAGCTAACACCAGTCCCCAATACTTGCAAATAGGAGGTTTTACTCCTAGTTGCAAGTATTGGGGACTAGTTAGCTCCTCTGTATGTTTTGTGTATTGGTCTACATTGGTAGCAGAGGTGGCCACTGCAGAAGTTTGAAAACTACAACTCCCAGCAACTAAAGCATGATGAGAGTTGTAGTTTCCAAACATCTGGAGTGGCAAGGAATTGGGGTTTATTGTGTACTCTATATTTAAAGAGCAACTAACTCAAAACAATACAAACATATTGCTGTGAGGCTTTATTTGCCCTTTAAATGGACTCTGGGTGTTCCTATAACACCTCTTAGCCACTATCCAATCACGCCCTTAACACCTGGCTGTGATATGCTAATTGGGATTTTCCAGGGTACATAATTGCCACAGATTCTTGTACAAGTCATTCTGAATTGAGAAAGCCAGTCGGATGACTAGCGAAACGTCTTCAAGAACTAAACTTCCAGTCCAGTTGATCTAATTGAATACAACAGATATACCATGACCTGGATGAATGAGAACCTTCACATGCATGTTTTTTGAGGTGTATCTGAAGATTAAGGCACTTAATAACATACGTTTGAGATGTGTTCCCCAGCAATGTAAATGAAAATCACCTGGCCACAAAGCAAACTATAATAAGGTCCCCCTCCATGCTTGATCTACAGTGATTATTTTGGGTGAGAGGTTTATCGCTGGTAGGAAAAGGATTAAGTTGGAACCCCCTAGGCTGCTCCACATCTCTGGTGTTTCTAATGGCCAACTAGAAGTTTATTTTTAGTTAAATATTTGCAAAACTTTATTAATAAACGAGGTAATTTGGCATTCTTAAAATATATTTGTTTCTGCCTATTTCTATAAGTGTTTTAGAACCATTTTTTTATTGGGGGCATCCACGTTTTGGAAGTTCTTGGTAATGTGGGACTTGTAGTAAAACACCTACAATTTGCCTTTTCTCTGTACAACAGTCAAACATTTTCCAACATCCTCGATCAGTCTTTCAACTGCTGAACTGGCCACATTAATGGGCAGCTTGAACCATGTAAGGTCAGCCTTAGAAAATATAAAGATATACAACCAAATACAGGCTTGTTAAAAATGTGGCACAGATCAAATATATCTGTTCACATAGTTAATTAGAATTTAGGGAACATTGCTTATTTGCAATCGTTACTGTATGGCTGGAGCAGAGTATGGTGAACTTGTTGTGGAGGTTTTATGCCCCAATCCAATGAACGCTAGTTTGCACTCCTACAATTTCAAAGGCCATGATTTATGTAATTATATACTGTAGTTCTGGTTGATCCAAGGATACTTTCCGCTTGCCATATGGAGTCTGTAAGGAATTAACCCTCCTTTTAGTTTTTTTTCCTTCCTCTGGATCATCTGCAAGGTAGGGTTAAAGAGGAGGGTATAATGGTTGGACTAGATTGATGCACGTCTTTATTCAAACTCAATAATCATGTTACTATGTTCAACCCTTAACAAACTTTTGAGAATACACAAAGTACCACCCCAAACCCAATTTTCACATTTTTAAATTTGTTCTCGGAGCTCCTTAGTGAAGGAATTATAAAATTGGTGTATTAATATTTTGGCTTTACTTCGCCTTTAATGGGACATTTTTTGCTATATTTTACCTTAAAATTCTAACACATACCCCTAAAATAATCAACTTATTGATTCAACATACTTTCCAATTCTCCTTGGTCCATTGAGAACTGCAGAATTGGTCAGGCAGTACCGATTTGAATCCCCACCAACAGACTACTGAGCAGTTTATCAATCAGTTTAGTGATCTTGTTCATCTTATAAGGAAGAAGGATATAGGTAAATGGTCTTGAGTAGGATTTATATATATTTAATAAAAGTCAGTTTGGGTGTAGATGGATTTGTTGAATTATATATTGATTAATCAGTATGGCGGATTATGTGAACTGATCTGAACGGTGTTTATGGTGATCATCAGCTAGGAAACTACGGCTGATGATCTGGGTGTTTTTTCTCATGGGTATGGTTATACATGTTTATGAAATGCTTAAAGGGCAACTAAAGTCACAGAACAAAACTGAACCAGAAGTCAGGACACCTTGATATAAAACCAGTAATCTGCGTCTTACCTCTCATTTTGATACAGGCGCTGGGAAATTTACCTAAATAACATATGGTTTGTGCTTTACTTCTTAGCATTCTAGTATCAGACAGTTTGGTCAACAACCATTATGTTCTGCACATGCTCAGTCCTTAGCTATGGCACAAACTTGTTACAGTTGGCCACACCCATTAAAAATATCTAGCCAATCCTTTTACAGGACAGATAAAGCAAGGAAGCATGTGACTGAGGTCAGGAGGTGTGGTCTGACACTGCACATACACACAGATACTTTATCCAGTTCTTAACAGACTTTGATTTACTTTAACAGAGTTTACTAAAGTGGCATTTTATAGTTTATTGGTGTTTTTAGGGGGGTTGATTTCAGATTCTGGAGTATAAAAAAATTGGGTTTAGTTCTCCTTTAATAAATTATGTATTTTTCTTAATGAATAAAACTGGCCTGTTTTGATCCAATAAAATGTGGTTTGTGACATTATTATGAGGTAGTATGATAGGTAAAGTTGAATGTGGTAAGTATATTAGCGTTAGTGCCTACCAGGGTCAAGGATATTTGGTCCATGTCGGTCCATGTGTACCCAAATATATTTGAAACACCAATTTCTTACAATGTCTTACAGTAATTGGGGATTAATAGACCAAACTGAGGGTTCCTATTCAGTTATTATTTTTGCACATCACTGGTGCAATTTACATTTGGTTATACATGCTTATTATATAGCTGTCTAATGCAATCCTGATTTACACAGCTTTAATTAGATGCCTCACATACCTCAGAATTTTAGTTTTTTTTATTAAGCTTATATCAGCAGTGGCAAGTATTCAGTTATGTAACTTGGGAATTTCTGAATGGCTTGTGAGTTATTTAAAATTAACTGTGCTTATCAGATTAGTGATAATTACCAGTGCCATGTTTTTGGACCATATATAAACAATGTAAATTTTATGGGTAGTAGGTTCAACCAACTTCACCCTGTATGTCAGCTTTTCTTAAATGTATATATTATTGAAATAACTTACCCATTACTATTATTATTTTTATTGTGGATTTAAAAAGCGCCAACATCTTCCTTGGCACTTTACAGTTGCATTAATATACATTAATGGAAAGGAAAACATACATGTTGCATACAAGGGTAATACAAAGTACAAATAATTTAACTGCTGGTCCAGCAGAATTCAGTGTGGTAAGTTACAGTATTACTGTGGTACAATAGTATGGAGGGCCCTGCCTGAGAGCTTACAGTCTAGTGGAGATGGGGATGAAACAGTGGAGTATAACTAGCGGGTCTGCAATGTGTCAGTAAGAGAGGTAGAAGTGTCCAAGTCCAGATCGTAACCTTGTTTGAAGAGGTGAGTTTTGAGGTAGCGTTTAAAGAAAGTGATGGCGAGTGACGTATAAATATAGGAAGGGAGTTCCAGAGCAAAGGGACATCACAAGAAAAGTTCCTGTATACAGGTGTGGGAAGACGTGATCAGAGTAGATGAGGAGAAGATCATTAGCAGAGCGGAGGTAGTATCTCCATTTATAATAGTATACCATTTATAATAAGGATATGAGAAGCGACCTTGGATTTCCATGATAAACTTCCCTAAACACATTGCTGTACAGACAATTTATTATCATTTCATTGGATTGCAAACAGAGACTAGTGGTCAATGGATCTACATCCATGTGGGCTAAAGTTCTATGTGGAGTGCCTCAGGGTTCTGTACTGGGCCACTTTTTTTTAAATCTGTTTATAAATGACTATGCTGATGACACTAAACTATGCAGAGCTTTAGAAACTTCAACTGATGTGCAATTGCTGCAAGCAGACCTAGATAGATTATCAAAATGGGCAGCAGAGTTGCAGATAAGATTTAATGTTGATAAATATAAGGTGATGCATTTGGGGTTTAACAATCCCAGTGCCACCTACACCCTAAATAACTGTGCTTCTCACATGGAAAAAGATTTGGGGGTTATAGTAGATAACAGACTTAACTTTAACTTAACATAACTTAACTTTAACAAACAATTCCAGACAGCCACAGCTACAGCTAGCAAGATATTGTCTTGTATAAAGAGGGGAATACTTTACAGGGACAAAAATAATATTCTTCCTCTTTACAAGGCACTGGTAAGGCCTCATTTGGAACAGTTTTGAAATCCCATAAATAAAAGGGACATCTTGGAATGGAGGGGCTTGACTATTTAGGCAGATTACATAAGTTAGGGCCGTTTACATTGGAGATGTGACACTTGTGCAGGGATATGATTACTTTATATATGTATATTAATGGGTCATATAATAAACTCTCTGGTGCTCTCTAACTCTCTAATAGGACATATCAGAAGACTTGTGGACATCCTTTAAAGGGTATGTCCACCCTTGAAAAAAATGTTTGGTATATCATTCCCCCTGTCCCCCCAGCCCCAACCGCTCTATTTATTTTATTAGAAAGTGCCCAAAACTTTACTTACCTTCCCTCTTTCCTCCGCCGCACTGCCAGGCCCTCTGCTTGCGAGAAAATGCAAGCAGAGGGGCGGGACCGGCAGTCGCGTCGGTGATTGGCTGCCGGGAGTTCAGTGCGGCGGACTACAGGAGAACCATATAGAGCTGGGATGTGAGGTAAGGATTAAACTACACTACACAATGGGGCCATTACTGGGGGGATTATAGTTTTGGGGGTGGACATGCCCTTTAAGATTAAAAGAAAATAAGTTTTCAGGTTAGGAAAGGTTTCTTTAGGGTGAAACTGTGGAACTGTCTTCCAGCAGATATGGTAATGGAATGTTCAGGAAGAAATTCTTCCCCCACCCACTTTTTAGCTGTTTTGGTTTTTGAGGAGGGTATGAAGGTTGGACTAAATGCACATATGTCTTTAATCAACCTCAGTTACAATGTTATTATTTAGGAAGACAGTCTAGCATGTGTGCAGGGGTCTATGCCAAATTTCTGAACAATGTTGGTAGATAAGGGGAATTGTTCTCTCAGCAAAGGGATTCCCTAACTTGTTTGCCACCTCCTACTGCCAAGCAGCCTGTCTATACAAAGATCTTTAGGTGGATTTTCATTTCAAAGATAATGGAACAAATTTGAAAATGGCAATTATCCCAGCTGTGTACGTAGCTTTATTTTAGAATGTGCTGCATTGTGCTCTAAAAATCTCTGATACTCTGTCCACCATAGAAGATATATTCCCTTTATACCTTGGTTGTAGTTATCACAGTTATGTGATCTCATAAATATTCTGGTCTCCTGGATTTTTCAGCAAGCAAGTCTTCACTTTTTCTTTGTGCCAGAACTGAAAATAAATTGTGCCCAAAGTGGGGCAGCAACAGCAAAATTGTAGAAAACATTTTTCTTAGAATTCACTTGTTATTTCAATCTTTATTTTGAGTACCTTTACAGCATGCTCAAGAACTTTAAACACCTGGGTGCACTAGCCTACAAGTGTTACCCGCATTCATTTGCCATGGGTGGGGATCACAACTTGGAGAATACATAATAATTTCCTTCTGGGAACACTAACAATTTCATCTGCTCCACAATTGCACAGGATTTATTGAACTATCTCATCTTTCCTGTAAAACAATCATATGGATATATCCATAAATAAGGGACACGTGCACATGTATAAAAACAAAAGATTTGTGCATATATTTAACACATTGCCTACTTACAGGGTTTATTGTGCAGCTAAGGTGCACAAGTTCTAGGTCTGACATCACCAGTTGCCCCTTTATAATAACCTTTAAAACTTTCAATCAGAGATCCCCAACTCAACAGTATATACTTGTAGCCCAGATGTAACCTGCCCAATACCCATCACTCAGGCTTATACCATATAAATCCACAATGGAATAAGAATTTAAATTGGAACACATTTTGAATGAATCAAAATGACAAACATTTCAAAACTAATTAGTATTAGAAGTAATGTCAGTATTTCCACTTTTCAAACTTCTTTATGAACATAGCGGCAAGCAGTAGTAGATTTCTGCGACAGCACTGTGTTCCCTTCTGCTGATCTGTTCCCTCGAGGGCCTCGATATTCAATCATTCTATAGCATGGGCGGTGCATGTGCAGAAATGAAAAGAAGCCAGGTGACTGGCCAGGCAGGTATAAATAAGAAATTCTTCTGGCTATCTCCTGTTTGCTGATCTGCACAGAAAGGATATTGGAGGGAAGGAATACTCACACCTATATCCCATACTAATAAACCTTAGTTACACACGTTTTAAAATCTTTCATTTGCACTATAGGTGTCCATTAATCACAATTTACCAATTCTATCATCCATCCACACATATGTATGTGTGTACTATCTCACTATTACCATTTAAATGACCATCAATAAATGTATATAAAGTAAAGCACTGACTTATATTAAGTACAACACAAAATATACAAAATACATAAACTTACTGAGATCCCTATTTCAAAATAAATAATGGTCAAATGGCAGCTTAAACCGCACCCGTGTCTGCTCCATATGAAAGGAAGTATAATCCAAAAGTCTGCTACACAGGATGTGATGTGTATTTTAATGGACATATACACCAAGGCTCCTTATATATCACCTCCAGCCTGCAGGTGGTGTCTTTGAGTGATAAAAGACAAGACATCCCTGCTCTCTATGGCTATGAGGAGAGAAAGTGAAAGTAGATTCTGGTGTGTGCTTTGTAGAGATATTGAATGTAACACAAGATCCTGTGTATAAGACCCTGTGTATAAGATCCTGTTACCACCTGTTGGGAGGACAGATTATTGGACAGAATTTACCTTATTGGATACAAACTCTGAGGCAACAGATAAGTGTACACCAACTTACAAGGACACACAATTTACAGGCCTGGTCAATATTTAAAGTGGTGCACCATAGACAGGGACACCTCTGATTACTGCACATGTTATGTGAGGAACCTGTTTATGTGCACTGTCTGCTTTGTGCCAGACCACCATAGTAACCCACCGTGTGCCATGCTATACATAATCATTCCATAAAGCAGTGATCTGGTACAAATTGGTGTTGCAGCGGTGCTGGTAATACCATTTATTCTCCCTGTTTTCTCTGTATAGATGTTCTCTCTATTAAGCTATAGAGGCTGCTACTGATAGTATTGATGTAAATCCTTCTGTCCTTGTACCTGCAGATGAAATTTCCTAATTAGACTCCGTAGCTCTACCAGGTTCAATTGCCAAACCTATTTTTAAACCTGATCAATTTGATAGGGAAACTAGGGAGTGAACTGATTGGCTAGAACAATTTGAATTGGCAGCCACTATTAATGGTTGGGATGAAGGTGTTCGCTTGCAAGTCCTTAGCCTTTTTGCTTAGTGGTAAAGCCAGGCAGGTATACCAAGGATTTACTGTAATACTGAAATAAAAAGCAGTTATCCGTTATTAAAAATTGCTCTGAAGCATTTTTTTCAATTAGATCTGTATAAAAGAGTATACAAAGGATAAATCCATTTCTTTAGGTAAACTGGGAATGAGAAATGTTTGTTTATACGTTAGATTATTAGGGCAATGCTATTATAATAACATGACCCTGTGAGGTACCTTCTGTTATAATATATGAGGTACCATCACCACTTGCCGTGGTGGATACTAATAAGTATTAACCTAGCATGTTTAGTTTCAACCACACAGTGTGGCAGGATTACCTGGGTCTACTCTCAGACCTGCAGGATTATCCTATTTGGTTCCTCTGGAAGCTGGTGACTATCTGAGTAACAGTTTAAAATATACCTATGTAAAGATTCTATATCCACTATATCCACACATAGCAAAACATACACACACATAATTTCCATTGTGCACCACCGAGCACACTTTTGCTAGTCTATATATAAAATCTGTGTGTGTGTGTGTGTCACTGCAGTTCCTATTGACTCACAGCTAGAGGGAGAAACACAGGAGGAAGAACACAGCAATTACACAGACCACAGGTAAGTGGAGCCCTGGATATGGGACAGAGAGGGGGACCCTGGATTTGGGAGAGAGGGGTGACCCTGGATTTTGGACAGAGGGGATTTGGGACAAGGGGCTGGATTTGGAACAGAGGGGGGACCCTGGATTTGGGACATAGGGGGTGACCCTGGATTTGGGACCGAGGGGGGGACCCTGGATTTGGGACAGAGGGAGGGCTGGATTTGGGATTGAGGGACAGAGGGGGGGACCCTGAATTTAGGACAGAGGGGGGCCCTGGAATTGGGACAGAGGGGGGACCCTGGCCTTGCGATACTGAGGGGAGACTCTGGCCTTGAGACACTAAGAGGGGACTCTGGCCTTGGGACATGGAGGAGGGGGGCTATGGCCTTAGAACACTTAGAGGGGACTCTGGCCATGGAGGGGGGTTATGGCCTTGGTACACTAAGGATGCACTCAGGGCTTCTAGCGCTCCGTTAATGTAACAGGCTTAATGTCTAGTCTTTTTATAAAATCCAGTTTTGCAATGTCTATAATGAGAATTGAGTTTAACCTATTGTTTCGGCCCTTCACGACAATTTAAGTTTCTTAACGGTGCAGCCCCCGGTAAAATTTAATTGCCCACCCCTGAGCTAGCCTCAGCCCCACTAAATACTGAAATATCTGCTACAAATGGATTAACATGGATTATCTGAGTGTTTTATCTCTTGCTGTATGGACCACTCAAAGTTAAAGGAATGGGTTATAAAGTTATTTTGAAAAAACATATAGGGGCATATTTATAAAGCTTTATTTACTTTTTGCCACGATAACCGCTCAAGCGATTATAAAATGGTGATCAGCGTTTCCTTGCATTAAGTTTGGCCATTTAAAATCTTTTAGTCTGAGGTGGCAAAACTGCACAAGTGCCCATATATGTAGCCTGTCAGTGGGTCCTTGAAAGGTATCATTACATTGGGGCTGTTTCTTAATACTAAACAGGGTCCAGGGTATGGTAGACTATTTTCCAGGGTTTACTGTAACACGATCACTGATTTCTGGGTTTATTGCCGCAATACAGACCCAGATACAGAATACGGTGATGTGTGGCAGATATATTTTCATATATTGTTAAGTCCTGTACTGTGCGAAAAGAGAAGATACTATCGCCATCCATCACCATGAAAATAATCAGCTTTATAAGTTTGCCAAAAATAACCATCTTTGCCATGGTGATGTGCAGCGATAGCAAAATGGCGAAATTAGCGATCTTTAGAAAACTTACCTCCCAACATTCGAGCGATGTCTGACATGGGACATGGAGGAGGGGGGCTATGGCCTTAGAACACTTAGAGGGGACTCTGGCCATGGAGGGGGGTTATGGCCTTGGTACACTAAGGATGCACTCAGGGCTTCTAGCGCTCCGTTAATGTAACAGGCTTAATGTCTAGTCTTTTTATAAAATCCAGTTTTGCAATGTCTATAATGAGAATTGAGTTTAACCTATTGTTTCGGCCCTTCACGACAATTTAAGTTTCTTAACGGCGCAGCCCCCGGTAAAATTTAATTGCCCACCCCTGAGCTAGCCTCAGCCCCACTAAATACTGAAATATCTGCTACAAATGGATTAACATGGATTATCTGAGTGTTTTATCTCTTGCTGTATGGCCCACTCAAAGTTAAAGGAATGGGTTATAAAGTTATTTTGAAAAAACATATAGGGGCATATTTATAAAGCTTTATTTACTTTTTGCCACGATAACCGCTCAATCGTATTTATAAAATGGTGATCAGCGTTTCCTTGCATTAAGTTTGGCCATTTAAAATCTTTTAGTCTGAGGTGGCAAAACTGCACAAGTGCCCATATATGTAGCCTGTCAGTGGGTCCTTGAAAGGTATCATTACATTGTGGGCTGTTTCTTAATACTAAACAGGGTCCAGGGGTATGTTAGACTATTTTCCAGGGTTTACTGTAACACGATCACTGATTTCTGGGTTTATTGCCGCAATACAGACCCAGATACAGAATACGGTGATGTGTGGCAGCAATATATTTTCATATATTGCGTTAAGTCCTGTACTGTGCGAAAAGAGAAGATACTATCGCCATCCATCACCATGAAAATAATCAGCTTTATAAGTTTGCCAAAAATAACCATCTTTGCCATGGTGATGTGCAGCGATAGCAAAATGGCGAAATTAGCGATCTTTAGAAAACTTACCTCCCAACATTCGAGCGATGTCTGATATTTTGTGATCAATCCAAACCAGCCATTTGACCCATGCTCGACCCACGGGCATCATTCACACGCTCTTTCGTGAGCTTGAAGCTTAACTTCGCCATATATTAAGGAGTCTCACCACTGGATTCCAGTGAGATTTCATTCTCTCATTCTAGCTTAGTTAGTGTGTCAGTGATTAGTTATGAAATTATCAAAAATATGGAGATGGATGAATCTGCTCTGAAGGTTTTATTCGCCTTCAGATAGTGAAGGTTTCATTTACTTATAGGTAGGTATACTATTGAGAAATGGATTGCACAATCTAATATGTAGATTTTATATTTGTTCAGGCTCAATCTGTCAGAAGACCCACAAAATTGCTCTTAAAGGGCATGTCCACCCCCAAAACTAAAATTTAACCCACTACTGTCCCACTGTGTAATGTAAAAGGAATAGTTCACTACCAAAGTGAACGATTCCTTTAATGCATTGATTGAAGACCAGGAGAATAAGGATATTTACCTTACCTCACATTCTTCAATCAATGCAAGTAGAGCCAAGAAATAACTTAGAGCAAACTTACCTGTTACGTGATCCTCCGCAGCAGCAACAGATTCCGTCTGCTTCTGGATTCTGTACAGCTATAGAGTGCATGCACCATTATGCGCACTATAGTTAAACAGAACCTGGAAGCAATCGTGAATTTCAGTGTTGCTGCTGCGGATCGTGTAACAGGTAAGTTTGCTCTAAGTGCGTTCCTGGGGAGTGGAGATACCCTGCCAAAGTCTCCTAGATTTAGTAAACTTATATAAACAACATGGCACTGAGCTGAAGAGGAAGAATAATAAATTAAGTAAACCTAATCTTCAAAATTCAATATTAGTCAATATTTCTCAATATTGTACCTATCTGAAAGTAAATGAAACCTTCACTATCTAAAGGTGAGTAAAACCTTTAGGGTGAGGCCACACTACAGTGCAATGTTGCGTAAAAAATGGTGATCACATGCAATCCAAAAATCGTATATTGCAGTACAATACAGCACACCTAGTGTGGCTAAGCAAATTGATAGCATGTTAAAGGGAAGTTTTGTAGCCTACCCCTAAAGAAAAGATTAAGCTGGCTTCACATTTTAAGTACTCTCTGAAATCTAGTAAAGATCGAAGCAAAACTGGAAAAAGTGATAAAATCTACTATTTATAAATGACAGGGAAAAATGAAAATTAAAACATTGAAGTTAGGCAAAAGACATAAGGTGTGTAAAAAATTGGTTATACATGTCCTTCAAGGCAACACTACAATGCGTGCGACTTTGGCAATTTGTCCTTATTGGAGCAAATACAAATCGCACCAAAAATGGTGATTACATGTGCTCCGATAAGCAGATTGTAGAGCTGCGGACACCAACAGAGATGGTGTGGCCACCCTATAGCCCAACACTAATCCGATCGCACTTAAAAGCACAGTAGTGTGGCCTAGCCCTAAGTCCATCAAGTTCAACCCCTCCATGCAAAACTCAGTATCCCTAAGTAAGGGCCATATTTATAAAGTAATATATTAACTAAATAGCAATACCATATATACTCGAGTATAAGTCGAATTTTTCAGGCTTTAAAATTAGCCTGAAAACCTAAACTCGACTTATACTCGAGTCAAGTCCTAATTCAGATCCAAATTCTGCAATTGCAGATAGTAACCAGTAGGTGGCGCTGTGTTAACCTGCATAGAAAGTTACAGGAGCTGATCTGCCTTTACACTTCCTGCTTCCTGTATTCTGGCTGCTGGACTCACTCAGCACTGTCACTGGATGCTGTAAATCTGATGGGTCTCCTCAGTTTGGGGCAAAAAACAGCTGCTAGTACAGTGCAAAATGACAGCTTGAAACTACAACTCTCAGGTGACTGTTTAACTATTGGGGTCAGAGAGTCCTTTACTATATGGGAGTCAGAGTTCCCTTTACTATATGGGGGTCAGAGGGCCCTTTACTTTATGGGGGTCAGGGGGCCCTTTACTATATGGGGGTCAGAGGGCCCTTACTATATGGGGGTCAGAGGGCCCTTTACTATATGGGGGTCAGAGGGCCCTTTACTATATGGGGGTCAGAGGGCCCTTTACTATATGGGAGTCAAAGGGCCCTTTACAATATTGGGTTCAGGAGAATTGTAAATGATAGTAAGCTTGATTAAAAGTTTACTGAACCTTGCCACTCCACATGTTTAGAAACTGAAACTCCCAGCAACAAAGCATGCTGGGAGTTGTAGTTTCCAAACATCTGGAGTGCCAATGAATTGGAGGTTACTGGTACTGGATTTGGCTATTACTGTATGGGATTCATGTATCGGAATTCTGCTGTCCATTTAAAGGGCAACTAAAGCCTAAAAACAACACAGAATCAGAAGGCAGTAGTGGTGATAATTTCTACCCTCGACTTATACTCGAGTCAATCAGTTGTTACAAAGTTTTCAGGTAAAAATAGGTACCTCGGATCGACTTATACTCTAGTATATACGGTAACTAAATAGCAATATCCCTTCTTTAAATTAATTTTTGCATTAAATAAAGAACGGGAGGCGAGGCTGAGAACACACTACAATGCACTAAATCGCGTGCGCGATTTTGTTGCGTTCGTGAGCGTTGTTTCGCGTTTGCACATGTGTTTTCGCTATTTTTAAAGTGAAAATGCATGCGAATGTGCGGGAAAAATGCTTGAACGCAAAACGCGAACGGACGCACAATCGTATGCGCATAGGAAATCGCAGAAATGTTTGTGTTCCCGCGATTTCCATGTTAGCAAAAATCGCGGGCTCAAACGCGAGCGAAAAAATGGTGTGCTCAGGACATATCCTTTATGAAATCTGCATAATTGAGCAGATGAAGGCACCTGCGTTCTTTGAAGCACCCGCCTTATAGATTAAAGGATCAATGGACTGAGTGCAAGTGTAATTACAGTTTATCTAAAACGCTATATATGAAGGCACTCACAGGTCTGTATCCAAATCAATATAGTTTATTGAAACACATCCACACACAAACACATAGTAAATATATATATGTAAAACTACAGTTGCCTATAAAGTTAATTTTAGTGCCTTGTGGTTTGGACATCTACAGATTTTGAGTTTTGCATCAGCACTGCAAAACCTTCTTACACACAGTTACTAAGCCAACGTTTGTTTTTATCTCACTATAAGAAAAAAAAAAAACAAGACACAACTGGTTTCTGTGATAAAATCTCTAATCAGTAAATAAATGCATTGCATTGAAGCATGATGCTGATTTGGTTTTCATTTTGTTGCTCTACAAACTTAGAAACAAATTTGATATTGTATGTAACTAACTGATACTATGTGAATTACTGAAGACAGCGAGAAACACTTAACATTCCTAACATTATTACAACAAACAGCTACAAGGTATTCAAATTAAATCAATCCTTATGTCTTTCCTTTGCCTTAGTTACAATAAATAGGCAATACTCTCTCCCTCTCCTCTCTTTATAGTAAATAATGGACCCCTATCTTACAATGTAATGAAATAAGAAGTCACATTGGATTTCTATGACCATACAAAATGATGTCATGTGGTTTCCCCCACAATCATAAAGACATACTGATGGGTTGTAGGTTGTATGTGTCAAATTAATGTGCTCAGATTGTAAGCTCTTCTGGGCAGGGCCTGATGTAAATGTATACATGTAATTGTAAAGCGCTACAGAAGATATTGGTGCTATATAAATCCACAATAATAATAAAAATTAACAGGGCGACACACCATAAGGTTCTATTGCTTTTTCCCAACTTAAAGCTATACTAACATTGAAATCAGTATTAAGCAGACAATCAAAACTCAGTGAGGACTCCTGGGCAAAACATATTGATAATGGGCCCCTCACAACCCTTGACCATTAAAAGCCTATGGTTTGAGACCTCATAGGAGTAGAGTCCCCGTACAATTTCCTTGTTTGCACCTATGTTATAATCAGCCCTGGTTGTTAGCAGGTTTTCTTGCAAACGCACCATAACCAATGCAATAAAGGTATAATGTGATTTAATAGCTGGAGTTAAAATAATTTTTCATAATGATCACAGAATCACAATGCACTTATAATTGCTATACTATTATTGCATTGATGAGGAAGAAGGACTGCAGAGTGATAGTAGCTATTGGTGCATCCCTATCCTACCTTTTTTTTTATTGGTCATGGAACTTCAAAATTACGGTTAATATGCTAACATTTTAAAGTAAAGGATGCCCTATTTCCTACAGTACAATAATAGTATAAGTTTCTACTTTATCATGTATGTGTGTGTCAGGTATATGTGTATCATGTATGTATAGGTACATACATATACATAGTGGATAATGCACCCCCAACTGTAAATTATAAGGATATTAGAAGTCACAGAGGAGTTCCGTGACCATATAAAAGTACGAGGCCGCAGGCCGAGTACCTTTTATACAGGGCACGGAACTCCAAGGTGACTTCTAATATCCTTTAATTTACAGTTGGGGGTGCATTATTTACTATAACCTATCCCTTTGTGGCTTCTGGTTTCCTTTTCCTCCTAGAACTGTAAGATTATAAGCCTATAATCTTACAGTTCCTCCCATAGAAATCCACTACAGGGGTAGGTTATAAATTATCAGTGTCTGGTGCAGAAGGCAGCTACTGAGACCACTGATTGCTATGGGCGCTGCAATCCCTCCACATGAGATAAGTGCAGGCGGACAGACAGGGTGGGCAGTGGGGCCCTAGAGAGCTGCCCATTGTGCTAGTCCATTCCACCTGACCTTGTCACACCTTCCCCATTATATCTCCTCCAGGAAAGGAAAATGACCACCCGCACGTGATAGCCCACCAGCCCCAGGACATAAGGCTAGAGATGGGCAACAAATGGGCAGAGACAAGGGACTGATTTCCAGCCAACACGGTCAGTGTCACTGCCAAGTGCCACCACTGACTGGCGATTCCCAGGGTGAAGGGAAGAATGAGTAGCCAGTCTCTATGCAGGGCTTTGTTTGCTATATGTCAATGCAATCTGTCATAGAATGTCTCACCAGACAGGCGGGTTCCGGGAGATCCGTTATTCCGGGGTCCAGATGCAGACAGGGGCCCGGCGGGATAAGGTGCCAGGAAGGTGCTGTGGGTTCCGAGGAGCTGCAGTGAGGGAAGTGAGTTAGGGGGGAGGAGGATTTGATGGGTGGGAAACAGAATTGTAATGAGAAGGGGGGGCGCGATAAGACCGGAGTAGGAGCGCGCATGCGCAGTTACTTTGTGTGAGTGAGATTGTGTAGAACAAAATGTCTGGAGGGCAGAGGAATTCACTAAGTGCAGTGAGAGCCGGTCACTGGGAGCCCTCCTGTCACTCTGTCACTGGGAGCCCTCCTGTCACTGAGAGCCCTTCTGTCACTGAGAGCCCTCCTGTCACTGGGAGCCCTCCTGTCTGAGATATACAATGAAATCATCACAATGACGTGCACACAGAGCCAGAGTATTTTCTATTTGCACATTGACTACATATTGTTATCACTGTCGTTCCTTTCATATTGGTGCCAACATACTAACATCATTACAATTTATATAGGTCTTGGGATTAAATGATTGCTATTTTAATATACAGTTGGACCAATTATTAAGGTTTTTGATCAGGGCCGGCTCTGGCTATTAGGTGCCCTAGTGCCCCCTTACCAACTTTATCTCCCCCATTGCCTTTTGCATAAAGCTGGGTACCCACATCAACGATAAAGGGCCATTCCCAATGGCATTGGTGTACTGGCACAACAATCATTTGTGATGCCAACATGTTTATTATCGACATCAGAAAAGGTAGTTTGGGACCTTAAATTTCCCTTGCTCGCAGTTGGCTCCCTGGACTGTAGAATAGGGAGCCAACTGCGGACAAGGGAAATTTAAGGTCCCAAACTACCTTTTCTGATGCCAGTGTCACAGCTTAGTTGGCCAGTGTTCCCTCTAAGCTGTGTGTATGCGCACACAACCTTGCAGGCCTGCGCACACAGGTTAAAGTGATGCGCTCACAAAAATATGTTCGAATATTGCAGTGGTTAGCAATGAAGATATATTTCTGTACACACATCCGATTTTAAAGGGCATTTCCAGCATAAAAAATATATATTTTCTGGTAGAGCAACCCCCCAAACCCCCTTTTTTATATTATTATAATGTGAGCTCTTTCGGGCAGGGCCCTACTTCCTATTGTACCACAGTAATGCTGTAACTTACCATACTGGATGCTCCTGGACCAGCACTTTAATCATTTCCACTTTGCATTACTTGCACTACCCATAGCTCAGTACTCGGCACCCTTCTTTTCTCCATCTACACCTAACCTATGGCCTTGGACAATTCATTAGTTCATTTGGGTTCCAGTATCACATACAAACATGGGATATATTACTGCGGCACTCTGTGTGGCCCACCTGTCCGGTGCAACAATGTTCCAAAGGAGTAACCCCCCCAGGTTCGGGTCTGGGTAAGTATTAATAATAGAAATGCGGAACAGTGCAATACTCACGGACAAGAGTGTATTAAAATCAGTCCTTTATTCAGTAATTTGGTAAGAACAAGGAGACATATTCACTCAGTACTTCCACCTTGCCTGACGTGTTTCGTGGGTGTGTCCCACTTCATCAGAGGGTTCCAGTATCACCTGTATGTGGATGATACCCAAATTTACATCTCTGCCCCAGATCTCCCTACACTGACATCCCAGGTCCCGACTGCCTTAGTGCCTTCTCTGCTTTTATGTCCCTCCCCCTTCCTCAAACTCAACATGGACAAGACTGAACTTGTCCTTTTCCCACCCTCACCATCTGTTCCCCTCCCTAGTCTTACTATTAATATTAACAACACACCTATATCCCCATCTCCTCATGTCCGCTGCCTGGAAATAATGCTAGATCTTTCTTTCAAACCCCATGTTAATTCGCTTGCCAACTCCTGTCGGCTCCAACTCAAAAACATCTCCCGAATTCGACCCTTCCTATCGAATGAAGCTACAAAAATCCTAGTCCATGCCCTAATCAAATCCCGGCTTGACTACTGCAACACACTCCTGTGTGGTTTACCAAACAACTGCTACAATCCATCCTCAACTCTGCTGCCGGTTCATTCTCTTCTTGCTTCTCTAATGCCTCTCCTCTCTGTCAGTCCTTCCACTGGTTGCCCATCATGCAAAGGATCCAGTTTAAGCTGCTTACCCTATCTTATAAAGCACTATTCAATACAGCCCCTCCATATATCTCAGAGCTGATCCACTGTCACCGTCCCAGATGCAACCTCCGCTCCGCAAATCATCCGATCTTGCCACCTCTTCTCGTGCCCATATTCAGGACTTTGCTTGTGCTGCCCCTCTGCTCTGGAACTCCCTTCCTACATCTGTCCGTCATTCACCATCCCTTAATACCTTCAAACGTAACCTTAAAACCCACCTCTTCAGGCAAGCATATAACCTGGTCTAAACATTACCCATCTGACTACCCAATATGATCCAACCCGCCTTTCATGCTCCACTGCTAATCTATTTACAGCTTACCAATTCCCACAACATTATGTCTCACCCCCATTTCCTGTAAACTGTAAGCACTTTGGGCAGGGTCCTCTCTCCTATTGTATCACGGTATTGCTGTAAGAAACTCATCACTCTGTTTACTTATGTATTACCTGTGTATGTAATATGTATGACTTTGTATAACCTGTATTACCCTGTATGTAATGTATGATTATGTAATTGTAAAGCACCATGGAAGATGTTGGCGCTATATAAATCCACAATAATAATAGTTCAGTGGAAATTTTCAATATTTGTTAAATTGTTAGTTTGTGTAATACCTTCTTAGTTATTCTACATATTCTCTCCCATTTTGAAAAATCTGTTGAATTCATACCCTTTGCTGTTCCCTGCTGTGGACATTAGTGAGCTGACATTTCAGGTTCTAACGGTCCTTCTTCTTCCCAGGATGCACCACATCCTTGGAATTTTCCTAACAGTAAATTTTAGTGATTGTTGGATGGGTCAAACATGCTCAGATCTCTACTGAGCAACTGAATCAACCCAGGTGCTGGGTCAAGGGCAAGACCATAACAGTCTCTACTAGGGATTCTGCAAACAGGAAGTCAGTATTTCTATTGAATTTATTTATACACAGACAAAATGCTGAATTGGCAAATGAAGGTCATTGGGATGAAAAAATACTTTTCTTTTTTCTGAAAAGTATATGTATTTGCACTGAACTTCCCCTTTAAGAATTGTCAAAGATGCCTCTAAAGAGACTTACCAGGAGCGGCTTGCGAGAGGAGCGTGGTAAGGCAAGTTCCAGGTCCCCTGAGCGTACCGTTATTCACAGGGAGGTGGGAATAAGCATTCTCACCTCCCCGTGAATAATAGAAACAAAAAAAAAACTGTATTTAGTGTTCCTTTAAGTAGAAGCTTATAGGTGCATGGCTGACCGATCCCCATTCCGCACCCAATGTAAAATAACTTTGTTTTTGCGCTACATTATAAAATATATATATGCAGTAACTCATGCTAAGTGATTACTGCATTGCAGGAACACAGAAGGAAGAAGAGTGTGGAGGGTAAGTAATAGATCTGGCTGTTAATATTTTTGAAACGTACAAGCGGCTACCAAATAGTGCCAGTCTTTCATACATATGAGCAGAATTCTGCTCACAGTCTTTGTTATGCTTTCTGCTAATGAAGTAAATGAATGAAAAACATGATTCAAAGTGTTTAAAAATGTTGCCAATACCCCTATGACAAGTGAAGATTTCAACTAAATGGACATTTTCAAAATGTCCTGAATCAAATGGTACAGTATGCTGCATATGTGGGTGTATGCTGAGACATGGCCACCAACTAGTCCATTACACCAAATTAAACAGCTTTTAGTATTTCAAACTGAACACCCCTTAATCTCAAACATACACCATAAACTACATATTTTTAGAATGTACACACCATCAGCTTACAAATGGTGCCATGTTTTCATACGTACAAGCAGAATTCTGGACACAGCCCTTCATAGAACGCCATGCTTTTACCAAATTTTCTGAAACAATGAATGTAAAGCTTATTTAAAAGTGAGGAATTCATACCAAAACCCCCATGACAAGGAAAAAACACACTAAAGGGCACGGCCACACTGCAACGCAATCGCATGCGATTTCATGTGTGATTTTTTTGCATTTGCGCTTGCGATTTCTTCAATACGTATAGGAAAACGCATGCGATTGCGATTAAAAATGCAGAACGCAAAACGCAATCGCACCGAAAAACGTGCGTTTTTTTGCGCAAGCGCAAATGCAAACGCAGCAGTGTGGCCTAGCCCTTAATATCAGTCTTTCAAGTCAAATCAAACAGTATTCTAAATGCTTAGTAGAGATGGGATCCGGGTCCAGCATGTTCCATTTTCGGATTTTCAGGATTTTCCCGAGATCCATAAATCTCCATAAACAAAACGAAACTTAAATTCACCATCTCTAGTGCTTAAATCTACACTAAGACACGGTCACCAACTAGCCCTTAAGGGAACAAAGGCATAATTACAAAGGAAATTACACCAAAAAAATTCAGGCACCTTTGCATTTCAAACAGCTTTCAGTATTTCAAATTAAACATCCCTCAACCTTGAAAATATCCCCCACAAACTATATATTTAATGATTGTACACAACTTTAGTAAATCAAATGGAGCTGAACTCTCAACACAGTCCTTCATAGAATGTCATCAAAAAATGAATAAAAAACATGATTAAAAGTTAGAAATGTATACCTAAACCCCCAAGTAAAAACCCCACTAAATGTCAATCTCCCAAATGTCCTGAATCAAATGGTATGCTATATGGGTGGTTACACACGCGGAACAAACTATACCTGAAATCTACACACGTTCAGCTATGTAACTCTGTAGTTCGTTCATTCATACCATTAATGGTGTTGGCGCAGTTCTTTTCTGAAAAACTTAACAAAAAACAACTTCAAAAGATAGAAATCATACCAAATGTAAAAAAAAAGTTACCAAATATCAATTTCCCAAATGTCCTGAATCAAACGCTATGCCATATGTGTGGTTACACACGCGTACGTGGAAGCGAATGGTGAGACAATGCATGATTGCTCAAAAACAGCATAAATATTCAGGAAACTCTGAATTTGAACAGTCTGTAGTTTTTCCCACTAAACACCCCCGTAACTCAGAAATACCCCCCACAAACTATATATTCCTGAAATCTACACACCTTCAGCTTCGTAATGCTGTAGTTTATTCATTCATACCATCTTGGACTGATCAACTGATCGCAATTTGACAGTCGAAATAGCATCTCATGTGTATGTGGTTTAAGTGCCAACAAGAGTGCTGGCTCTTACCTCGCTTAGATACATAAAATGTTATTAAAGGGCATTAAAACATTTTGACACATAAATCTCACTCTCACAACAAAATTCTGAGATGGAAAAACAGGCACCTATTTTTCATCATTATGTTGGTTAATAGGTTATTCACAATAAATGTATCTTTCAACAGCAAAGCTTTGAAAAGATTTTTAAAGGATATGTACACTGTAAAACCAAGAACAGCAGATAGCTGTGTACGTGTGACGTCATCGCGCTGCTGTGACGCAGCGTGATAACGTCATGCGCAGACAAGTTCACAGGAACGGTGCCGGGACTTGCTCGCAATGGGGTTATGTCCCAGCGCTGTGACGTCGGGCATGTGCACGCTACAAACAAGCCTTAACTACTCGAACCACCTGGAGATGGGGTTCCCTGAAGATCTCATGGGGTGGAGCTCCGGCAGGCATATCCAAAAGGAGGAAGCCAGCAACATTCAAGTAAGCAAGGTAGGCTAAGGGTTTTTTTTAAAAAAAAAATTACATATATTTACTTTTAAAGCCACAGCTATCTGCTCAACTAAAGTTGATTTTACAGTATTTACATATCCTTTAAATAATTCACTTTGCTATAATCTCTTTAGGTTATTTGGTACAATGCAGTGAAACATTCCAAATCAATTCATTTGCATTTAGGTTTTGCAGATTTAAAGGGTAACCATGGTCCAAAACTCACTTTAGGTAAAATGATAGGAATTGCTCTCCTGAGGATTTTTGCAATATATTTTCATTGTTTATTTTGCATAGTTTTGAAGATATTTATATTTTTGTGTGTGATATGGCAGCAGCATCACCAGGTCCCCTGCACTTCCTGCTCTGAAACCATGTCAGTGGATGACAGACAATCTGCCCTGTGTCTCCTCCTCTCCTTGCAGCCCCCCTCCTCTTGCAAGCCCCCCTTGTCCCTCCCACCCATGGCCCCTCCATTTGCAGGCCTCCTTGGCCTCTTCCCTTACAGCCCCACGTGGCCACGCCCACTCATGGGTGCCGTCGGCCACTCAGCCCCCCCCCCTACAGAAAACTGTGTGAAAACAGCCTTTTCAGAGTGAGAACAGAGGGTGAACAGAGTGAGAACTCTGCCTGAAAAGGCTGTTTTCACACAGTGGGAGAGTAGGTCTGTATATTCCTTTACCTTCTCTGTGGGGATCTTCACATAGCAGGGAGGGGGAGGGACTACCCGTCTCCTGTCCTGTCACTGAAGTCTGAGGCTGTGCTTGCCGGCGGTGAGGTGGAGGAGCTGCCTTAGGAATGTCACATGTCAGCCTCCCACCCATTAACTTTCTGGTCAGTAATTTCTTTATACCTTCGGCTGTTGAGCACGTAGAGAGGTGGTTGATGGCTCGTTTTGAAGGTAGGAAACTGTTCTTTCATTTAAACTCAACTTGTTTGGAGACCACAGTTCCCCTTTAAACTGCATACACAGTAAATATATTGTATGAATATCTAATATATGTAATTACTTAAGGCTCAAATTCCTCAGCTTCACTAGCATGTTAAGAAGGTAGTGAGTACTGTATATCTTGTTAAAATATACTGATATTGACAGGGGTATTCCTGTAAAGGGTTAAAGAAAACATATATTTATAGGAGGACTAAACGTATACCCAGAAAACCTATACATTGCAAGATTATTCTCTAGTAAGTTGCATTTACGTACATGTAAAAAATAGATGACTGTAACTTCTGAAGGCTTCCATGTCCTTGCCAATACAACTAACAGTCACTGTCTCTGTGCATAGATTATTTTCTATAAAGTTAGCTCCACACTAATATATAGGTCCTTGATAATACTTTGAAAGCTGCTTACCATGGTTTATTTACCAGCCAGCGGGAATTGCTTACTGCATCCCTGGGGGAAAACAAAATATTCAGCGGTTTGTGGGGTCATTTACTGGGCTGCGGGTACGCTGCACTCCTTTCCCCTCTTAAAGTAGCGCCAACCGATCATTAATTAGGTTAGCCCGACTTTAAGCCATGGTTTGCGGCGGCTGCACAAGAACCGGAAGAAACTTGTGCGGAAACTTATTGCAAACCTAATTACCAGAGGCTGCGCAACCAATTGGACGCAAGTATTTAATGCCAGATAGCTGACGTTAAATATTTGCATGTAGGTGAGATTCACCCAGAGCCGCGCAGCCTCTGGTAAATCCAATATGAGAGATTTGCCCAGAGCACTTGTGGCTCTTGATGAATCTCCCTGTTTGAGTCATACTTTAATTTATTTTATTCTGTTACTATCAAAATTTTATGCATCTAAATAAAACTAGAATTTATGCAGTGGTGGTTTCCAAAAAGTGTGCTGGTTTTAGAAACACACAGCCCATGAGGTCCTGGACTCCTGGGTTCCAAATTCCCAGGCTTACTTTATTTTTTTGTTTCCATTATGTTCCTAGAAAAAGATTCTATCACTCCCCGTGGAAGCTCTGTTGAGATATGGGTATAAAGCTTTGCTTTTAGCAAATCCGAGTACATGAGGTTGTGGGTTCAATTTCCCAGACTGCAGCTTCCTTGTTTTGATTTGTTAAGAACTGCAGAGCATGTGAAGTGTACTGTGTACACTTAGCTCTGTGTTCTGTCTATTGGAACAATGTTGTCTGCAGACTTTAGTTCTCCTTTAAATCTGGTTTGCTTTACGGCTTGCTAAGGATTGGGTAAACCTTAAGATAGACACAGACATAAAGACATAATGCCCAACAAACAGACCTCAATCTGTTCATGTATGGGCGTACAGTTCTACATTGTTTATGATCTCAGAAGACCTACAGATATTACTAAAATCTACTATCATTAGTACAAAACATTTTAGCCCAGAATGGTGCTCATCTCAGTGCTACAGATATGAAGGAAAAAGTAAGAATGAATCACCATACCAATTGCTATTAAAAATGAGATATATTATCTTATACACGTCATGTCCTTAATATGCAACATTTTGGGCCTTGGCTCTTCATCAAGAAATAGAAAATTGAATAGAATAATCGATTAACCATATAACAATCATTTTCTAGGTTTTATACGATAATGACATCATTATCCGATTACTTAAAGGCAAAGTGCTTTTATAGGCAATTTAATATTAATGGCAATTTCCTCCCAATCCTGCTGCAGCACAATCACAATCACATTAACTCTACACAAAGTCAAATAAAGCATCCAGGCACTATGGTTAATCAATTAAGGACAAAGCAGCATCAAGGGCAACTTTATTGCAACCCCACAGCATGTCCCACAATCACATCGACCCCACACACAGTCAACCCATCAAACAATTAGATGATAAATCATCCCACTTAATAAATCAATCAATTAAAATGATCAATCGCGACACCACACATCAACACAAAACATGCTACAGATATGTGTATGTATTTCTGTACCAAAGCATAAACAATTAGAAATTACCATAACTAAAACATACTATACATTTTAACATCTCTCTTTTTACCTTTTCTGTTAGCTCTAAAAAATCTTTCATTCATGTGCATAAGGGGCTATTGAGAAATATCCTTCAGTCTGAAAGTAACCCTGGGAAACATTCCAATCATGTAAAATTATACCACTGATCTTCATAGCCACTGTTCTGTGTTTACTAATGAAAGGTGCAGAAAGACAAAAGGAATTTTTATACCCGATGCCTTTATGTATTTAGTCTGGGCTAAATACCTGATACCTTTCCTTTACTTTATGCAAATGTTCATGAGAAAATTGTATATTTTAATAATTGTATATGATCAATAAAATTGATCAGCCACAGTAATCGTTGAAAATCATCAGTAATTTTATGATTTAAAAACTGTTCTTTTTCATTTGTTTGCCAAACAACAATTTTATTTTACACTAAAAAATACAATATATTTCTGCAAGACTCAAATTGATTAAATTAGTCTATGAAGCCAAGGCTAAGTCCAGACGAACATCTATGCAACGTTCATGCAGCATTGTCACTAGTGGTTACTGAGCGTTGCCGGTAGGAAAATGCTGCATGCAACGTTTTCCTTGCTGCAAACATCTGGAACAGCTAGTGAAAACGGTGCTCGAATGGTGTACAGACGTTCATCTGAATCTAGCCTTAAAGAGGAAGTCTGGCTTAAAGGGGAAGTTCAGTGCAAATACATATGCTTTTAAGAAAAAAGAGTAGTAATTTTCAATCCCAATGATCTTAACTTGCCCATTCAACACTGTCTGTGTAAAAAGAAATGCAACCGAACTACTGACTTCCTGTTTGCAGGACCCCTAATATAGAAACTGAAATGGCAGCTCACTAATGTCAACAGCAGGGAACAGCTAGGGGTATGAAATCAACTGATTTTTACAAACGTGAGAGAATATGTAGAATAGCTAGGTATGCATAATACAAACCATGAATTTTTAAAATATTGATATTTTCCACTAAACTTTCCCTTTAAATAAGTATGTCTTTATTCCACCTCCAATTCTATGTTAGGGTGAGGCCACACTGCAACGCACAGGAATCGCGCACCAAGTCGCGAGCGTTATCGCACGCGATTGTGTGCGCAATTCTTGTGCCTTTTGCGTTCGTGTTTTGCGCATGCGTTTTCGCCTTTTTGTGTTATGGAAAGGCATGCGTTAACGCACCAAAAATGGTGAACGCAATCGTTACCAAACCATGAACGGACGCGCAATCGCATGCGCATCGGAAATCGCGGGAATTTTCGCGTTCCCGCAATTTCGATTTTAGCGAAAATTGCGGGCGCAAACGCGAAACGCGGGCGCAAACGCGCAAAAAACTCGCTAGTGTGGCCTAGCCCTAACATATGCTTCCAAGAAAAAGAAGAATAACCATTACAGTTCACTACTGATCAAAACAAAGTATAACAGTGGGCAAGAATACCTAAGTATGTGTAATAAAGATAATCTAAATAATAGCATTTTTTCCACTGTACTTCATTGTTTTGTCATAAAGGCAGACTGAAGTCTAGAATACTTTTAAGCTTAATAATAGGCAAACTAATTTTCACTTGAGATTACAAAGTATTTAGCAAATAATAGAGGTTAGGACCTATGTTTTGCCTTGCCTCTTGTGTATACTTCATCAAAGGCCACGAAAAGGTAGAGAGATACACACTACTTAAATGCTTAATACATTCTATTCATTGAATCACACACACACAAGATTTCGGGGATCACGTTGTCCCCTTCATCAGGTGTATACAGGGTATACTTACAGTGTATACTTAAGCGTTTAAATTTACAGTATTTTCTTAAACATTGCATACAAATGGATTAAAAACAATTAAGTTGGGCATCAGATAACTGACACAGTGGCGTAACTAGAGCCCACACGCCAGCAGAGGGGCCCTCCAATGTACCACAATAAACAGTTTTTAAATCCTAGCTGCTGTAAGGCATAGCTCCTTTACCTCCCATACTCCAATTTAAGGGTATGTACACTGTAAATCCAACTTACTATTACTTAGGCTTTAAATGTAAATTGTTGGGTTTTTTTTTGGGGGGGGGGGTTGCTAGCTCCCTCCTGTACCCTACCTTTACTCATTGAAAGGTTCTGTTTTCCTCCTTCTGTCTCCTCCCGTTTTCAGCTCTGCCCCAGTCGCAAGCGCAGGATTTTCAAGGGGGGGATTCCTAAATGGGTTACCACTGAAAAAGCCCAGAAGGAGGTTCACAACTGAATACATTCATGTATTCTATTATGTATGGATCACATATTAATATTATATATATTCTCTAATTGCCATGATTGTCATCACAGTTGGCCAATAAACATATTCCCTTTTCTTTTGTTATATGTCCATAGGAGACATTTGCTGTGGCCGACCACTTTATAGCAGCGAAAGGTCAGGACGGAAAATTTGTCCGTGTGTACCCAGCCTAACATTTTACTGATAACCCCACATTTACACTACATGACCATTGGTGTCTTTTAAAGCCAGAGCTGTGATACTGACGGTGGGTCTGACAGAATTTGCAATAGAAGCCAATAACATTGGACATTGAACAATCATTCTTTATAAAGATTATATGGAATCATCATTCCTGTGTATGTATATGTGTATATAATATATATATATATATATATATATATATATAGATAGACAAGGACTGGCACTCACGCTCAAGGTGCAACTGCCAGGGTGCTCCCAACAGATCCAGTAATATAGTAGAAATAATAGATCAGGGCACTCCTTGGTCTTACACAAAAACAAGTGGGTTTATTCACATCACATCAAGTGGCAACATTTCGGTCCCTGGTCTTGGACCTTTATCAAGCCTACCAGGGACCGAAACATTGCCACTTGATGTGATGTTGATAAGGCTTGATAAAGGTCCAAGACCAGGGACCGAAACATTGCCACTTGATGTGATGTTGATAAACCCACTTGTTATATATATATATGTTGACAATCAGCTATACAACCACCTCCTCCAGGATTTCCTAATGCCCCTATTCCTGCTCCCTAAGCTCCATCACAGTGGTGTAGGTACATTAAGTACTGTATATAAACAGTCTCAGCAATCATCTCAGGCAGCTGCAAGGTTAATATTGATACAGATCTCTATGCTGCTGTCAATCACAGGACAGACTGGATACATTTTTGAAACATACAAATGCTGCTTCTCACTCACAGCTCAATTAACAATGTAACAATCTATATAACAATCTAGGTAACAGTCTATGGACACCAGGAGAGGTAGAACAGCAGACTGCACTTAGCAGACAGAAAGGGGGGATTCCAGGCACCAGTAATCCCCCCTAAACACGCCCCTGCTGCCCCCTTGAGATTGGCCAAATCCCTTTGGCAATCAAATACTGGCAGGCCATACACGCACCATTCCTGGCCATACACAATACTATAATCACACAAAATCCCGATACTGTGCGATCATCAGATCGTTTATATATCAGATGTTCCAATTTTTCAGACACCTTTTATCAGACCAATTTTTCAGATACATCAGACCAATACTTATCGTATGATGATCTGATTGTACAATGGTCTCCTAAAATACAAAAGGGGAAATATGTGTATTTATATTTCGATGTCTGTGGGTGAAAGAGTGAATGCGTTAGTATGTCTTTCTTCTTGAGAAAGAATACCTATACTGTATGTGTATATAGCAATATAAAGTAGCTCACACCAGTCTTAATAGTGAACAAACAGGTAGTGTTTATTCAAACGTGGAACGTTTCGGTGTCACATGACACCTTCATCAGACATCATAAAGTGCAAAGTGAATATAGTGCAAATTTATAGGTGAGGTAGTTAAGCAAGACAGCCACCTAGTGGTTGTAAATTGTTTCCACTGAATAATGATGCAAGTGTAACAATGTGCAAGACACTGTTATACAATGTAATATTAAACATGATAGATATATTGAAAACATCATAGATACAATAAAACCGTGATAAATCGAGTGCTTAAAAGTGAATCATTGGGCTAAAAAGTATAAAATATCAATGCTAAAAAAATAGTCAGATATGTCATAATCTTAAAAAAATGACCACCAATGTTATATAAGTGCAATGCAATGACATAAAAAACAGTGTTATAAAATCCTAAAATAGTACCAATTTCTAATATGACAGGAATAATTAATGTTAACGTAGAGGAAACAATTATAAAAAAAATCTTAACCCCAAGTTAGTATTGAGGCCTTTCGGTTGTAAAGTATCTAGTTTAAAAATCCAAAAGGCTTCTCTCCTGAGTAGCAAGTTGTTCCTATCACCACCCCTATTCGGTATGGGGATATGGTGAATGACCATTCCCCTTATACTGTATGTGTAGGTGTCCATGCATGTGAGTGTGTGTATATGAGAGAGAGTGTGTGAGTTGGTGTATGAGAGACAGTTTAGTGCAGGTATATTTGTGTATGTTTATGTGTAAGAAATTCTATTTGAGAGAGGTCAGATGGATAGATGATGGGAAAAGATACATAGACTGACAAATCTTGCTTAGGACACCAAAATAGACCCAAACGTCTGTTACCCACAAGTTAATTTCATAAATCAACCAAAATTCTGAATAGGGAGTAAGGGTTTGTGGGGTCACACACTTTGCAATGCTATTAGCTCCCTCTACATAAGTGAAGCATCTCAATTGGTTTCTTTTTTGACATACACATTTAAAGGGGCAAACCCCATTGCACCTGAGGAAAGGGGAAACCCCCAAACGTTGTGCACACAGTATGTCACAGTATGTCTGCAACATTATTCTGAAACCTCTTTAAAGGACATGTCCACCCCCAAAACTATAATCCCCCCCACTACTGGCCCCACTATGTAGTGCAATAAAATCCTTACCTTACATCCCAGCTCCAAATGGTTCTCCATTAATCTCCCCTCAAAGTCCCAAAAACTGGCCACCAGGAGGATAACAGAGCCCATATAGGATTCTGCGTCCTGTCTCCCCTCCGGGAGAAGTTTGGCATGCTCACTGCAGGCCTCCCCCCCTCCTTCTCCCTCCCTCTTCCACCCGTTTTGCAATCCCTCCCCCTAGTGTTAAACCCCTTTGCCCAATAATAGCTTTCCTTTCCCCAGCCCTAACCGCAATAAAAGATTTTAATGGAACTCCCCCCGAACTTTACTTACCTTACCTTTCTCCACCGGCGTTCTGTGCTGCCTCTCAGCCAATCACGGACATGGCTGCCGGTCCAGGCCCCTGCTTGCAGTTCCATGCAAGCAGAGGGCCGGTTTAGTATGCCGCGGGAAAGGGGTAAGGTAAGAAAAGATTGTCGGAGTTATAGTAAAATCTTTTATGGTGATTGGGGCTGAGGGAGGGAAAGCTACTATTGGTAAAATTTTGGAAAATGGGGTGGACATGCCCTTTTAAAACCTAGAGCTCGTGATGTCTCAGCCACTCACTGATGCCGCTGCCTGTCCAGCCACTACTGCTGCTGCTGTGTACAGAAAAAATAGGACAGCAGCAGAGAACCATGGGAGCTGGGTAAGTATATTTACTAGCCTTATACACACTTTTAAACCTAGTGAGGTCTAGGTTTTGGGGGGTAATTAAAATTTTCTATCTACCAGAACCAGACCTTTCGTAGTTTTTAAGCTGGTACAAGGTGGGGATATTCTATACGCTCTCTATACATTGGATTTTCAATAGTTTCGGACGATCGCAAATGCAATCAAAAGAATATTGGACCGTGTATGCCTACCTTAAGCCCCTAGGGCATATCACATTGCACAGATACATGCCATATGCAGTATTTGTGCAATCTGATATAATTTGAATTATAAAAACTTGATCAGTCACTGACAATCAAATGACAGCTATGAACATGAGCTCATTATTTTACTACTGGCTGCTTATGATTTTTCTAACTGACAGAATACTGAGCCATAGGCGAAATTAATATATATACTGTATACATGTGTGTGTATATATAAGGTATATGTGTGTGTGTGTGTGTATATATATATATATATATATATTTATAAACAGGCACTCCACTCTTCAGTAGATTATAGTGCCTTGGTGCTACCGCCGAATCTTCTTAAGTTGCATACAGAGAATAGGGTGCACACAAAGGACTTTTCCAAAATCTATAGGAATTCAAACATAGTGCAACAATGGCAACGTTTCGGTCCTATATATATTACGCAAAAGTCTCCAGCACTCAACTATACATATAAGCATAAATTAATTAGATATCACGATCAAACATATATGCAAGCAACGAAGGGTAATTACCTGCACTAAAGTTAAAATGGATACATTTAGTTACATAGTTTGTACAAACTTGCGTCAGCTGATGCGCCACTTCAAGGCAGTATCCCAGCACCGCACCTGAAAGTAATTTAAAATAAAGGTTTGAGCTGCATATCCATGTATTTGTATATAATAAAGGGCAATACGGCTAAGCTCTATTATATGCTTTGCTCCCTGAGTAAATTCATTCCCCACCCCTTTAAGGCAGTCCAGATAAAAAGAAGGTTTAGAAGCTCTGTAAGCTCCCATGATTCCCTGGTATAGGTCATACTAAATAGAGAGAAGCAGGTATGGTCTTGTTCCCCCAGGGATTGTACTTTACTCATTAGGTTAGGACTGATGCTGGGATACTGCCTTGAAGTGGCGCATCAGCTGACGCAAGTTTGTACAAACTATGTAACTAAATGTATCCATCTTAACTTTAGTGCAGGTAATTTCCCTTCGTTGCTTGCATATATGTTTGATTGTGATATCTAATTAATTTATGCTTATATGTATAGTTGAGTGCTGGAGACTTTTGTGTAATGTATAAATTGCCGGTACTCCTTTGCACCGCACCTGAAAGTAATTTAAAATAAAGGTTTGAGCTGCATATCCTTGTATTTGTATAATATATATATTACAACCGAAGATGCAGGCACTCTCAGGGAGATTCAATAAAAGTTCTTATCGTTTAAAATGGTGCTAATTTTGCCCCAACCAATCAGATCTTATTTAACATTTGAAAGCTAATATCTGAGTGGTTGGGGCAAAATTAGCATTATTTTAAACGATAAGAACTTTTATTGAATAACCCTGTTTATAAACTTGAAAATTGCCCAGGTGCCACCAAACAGATAACAAATATGCAATTCAAAAAATAGAGAAGATGGTGCACTCAGTGACTTTATGGTAATTGGCTTGACAAAGGTTCCTAGGAGGGAACCGAAATGTTGCCTGCACAATGGAGTGTGAATAAAAATTTTCTAATAAGTCCCTGAGTGCAACGTCTTCTCTATTTTTTTAAATATATATATACTGTATATATATATATATATATAATATGTCGTGTATCCCGCACTCACATTCACTCAGCTTGGGCCCCGGTGCTTCTAAAAGAATCAAATGTAGCTTCCAAGTACTAGAGCACTTGTGGGTCTTCACATAAATATATTTTTATTGTTAGAACATCTACGCGTTTCAGCTGACTTGAGCAGCCGTCCTCACCCCCTGCTTGTATTTCCGACAGGCAGGTGAGCCGGACTAGAGCGACGCTGGAACCAAGAGATGTAAGTACAGTTTGGGAGCGATTTTTAAAATTCGAACTTAGCGGTTGGGGGTGGGAGGGTATTCCTTACCACATGGATAAAAGTCAAAATGGGGGGTGGGCATGCACTTTAACCTAGAAAGGGTGCCAATTCAAACCTGTCATTAAGACCATATGGGGTACAAATATAAATTCCTGTTATCTCCTTAATAAAACTGTGTTAGGATCACCCCCTTTCCTAGTATTGTAGTGATATAACGCCATAACCCGACTCCCTTCAAACCTAGCCCCATGATGAACTTTATAGTGATTATAAATAGTAGGAATAGATTCATAAGTAAACAGTCCCTGACCTAAATTTTTAATCTGTCCTCTATGTTCCCCCACTCTAAGTGTTAATTTCCAAATGGTTTTCCCTACAAAGAGGGCAAATAATATTTTTATCCCCTGAATCCATTCCCATATTTATACAAGACAATATCTTGATAGCTCTAGGCTTACTGTCTGGCATTGCTTGCTACAGATAAGTCCGTTATAATAGAACGGTATGGTAAAGAACTCATAGACGATCCCACGGCCAGAGAAATAATGTGACAACTTATATTGAACCATCAAACAACGTTTTGGGGGGGCTCCTCCCTACTAGAACTCCCAAATCTTTTTCCAATAGAGGATCAGTTATCACAGAGTCATTTATGGTGTAACATTCAACATTGATTGGTCAGCACGGTGGCTCAGTGGTTAGCACTGATGCCTTGCAGCACTAAAGTCCTGAGTTCGATTCCATCCTTGGACACATCTGCAAGGAGTTTGTATGTTCTCCCCGTGCTTGCGTGGGATTCCTCCGGGCACTGCGGTTTCCCCCACAGTCATAGAGACCTACTGATAGGTGTATGTGTCAAATAAATGTGCTTAGATTGTAAGCTCTTCAGTGCAGGGCTTGATCTGAATGTATCCATGTAATTGTAAAGCGCTACAGAAGATGTTGGCGCTATACAAAAAGTAGCTGCAGCCAACAGTTTGCCGTTACCGATCGTGTGGTTCCAATAGGGAATTTCCAACATGCCTGTTTGTCCGATCCAGACGAATGGGCGCCTGAAGCCACCGCCCGCACCTACACCATACAATATTTCTGTCCGGCCAACTATTACATGGTAATATCAAAATTATCATACAGTTATATCCTCTAAGTTAAAAACAGCTGGCCATTATAAAAGCAATTTAAAGGATATGTGAATTTATTAAAGGGAAAGTCCAGCCCTCAAATAAAAACTTATATATCAATACAATAATGTGAAGCGTGCACCACTTAATCAAAGGTGTAGTTACGCACAATAGTGCGGTGCATGCAGGGACCTACATAAACATAACCAGATAGAGAGCACCGGAGCATAGACACTCCCAGCTAAAAAAGTATCCCTCATGAGCTGCAACAAGCTATTCACACCAGTAAAATACTAAAATTAACAACCTTTATTCATAGCGGTATACAGTACACTGATATAATCAAAAATTACCAAATAAACCCACACCTACCTCCCTCCACTATATCCCCACAAACAGTAATAAAAACATAAAATTCTGACACCTAAACCAGCCACAGTGTCAGTGGGGCATCCCCCTACCAGCACTTCAAAATCATCTGAAGAGTCTAAGTCTGGGAGCGGTAACTTAGTATCCAACCATCGGCTGCTCCAGTGTATCCAATGTATCCAATAGCAGCTGCAATGTTCATATACTCTTAATCCGAGACAGACATTATGTGTCCACAAATGTAACTTTCCGGTCTATTGTGTGGCAGCAACAAAGTTGTATTTCCCCATTACAAATAGATATTGAAGCTGCATCAACGTATCAAAGAGTTAAATGTTACACAATGTTTACACTATAAAAAATGTTAAATCACCCCCCAAAACCCTAAACGGTAATAGTTTGAAATGTGAAATATATAAGTCCCTGAAATCCTGCACAATGTCCTGTTGACCCTGTTTCTGCTTCCTGGCTCTTCCAGTTAGCAACTGTCAGTTATGGATTTGACAGTTGACATCACAGCCAATGACTGAATGCCAATCCAGAAGCATAGTAGGCATACAGCATTGAATTCAGAGGACAAAGTAGGATATATCAACATATTTTATTAAAGGGAAAGTTCAGTGGAAAATATCACTAATTTTTAAATTCTTACAGGGTTATTCAATAAAAGTTCTTATTGTTAAAAGGGGTGCTAACTTTGCCCCAACCAATCAGATGTTAGCTTTTAAATGTTAAATAGGATCTGATTGGTTGGGGCAAAATTAGCACCATTTTAAACAATAAGAACTTTTATTGAATTCTCTGTTAGTCTTTATTATGCATACCTAGTTACTCTACATATTCTCTTTCATTTTGAAAAATCTGTTGAATTTATACCTGTCGCTATAACCTGCTGTTGACATTTGTAAGCTGCCATTTCGGGTTCTAACTGTCCTTCTTCCCAGAATGCACCACATCCTTGGAATGTTCTAACACGTAATGGGTCAGACATGCTGAGATCTCTATTTGAGCAACTTAATCAACCCAGGCGTGAGTCAATGGCTAAACCATAACGCTTAGGGTCCTGCAAACAGGAAGTCCTTTTTTTCGGAAACATTATTTATACACAGACACAATGCTGAATGGGCAGAGTAAGGTCATTAGGATGGAAAAATACTGCTCTTTTTTTTAAAAAAGCATATGTATTTTCACTGAACTTCCCCTTTAAAGAGGCCATTTTTTTCTTAAAGATGTTATTATGAGGGTGGAGTTGTCCTTTATATATGGAAGGAAGACAGAACATTTATGTTAACTTTATGTTCAGACAGTAATGTCCTCTAAGTTACAAACAGCTGGCCATTATAAAAGCAATTTAAAGGATATGTGCATTGGGAAATAAGTTTTTTACTTTTGCCATTAGTGGAAATTATAATATAATATCACTACATTTTTCTTGATTGGTCCCCTATTTCTTTAGATATCCAGTCTGAAACATCTTACATTTTAGCTATTAATCAAGTGGCAAGTAAACTCTTCTGTTATGTATACTTTTGCTGTAACTAGAATAGTGACAGTTGGTACGTGAACTGCATGGTGGGAAATTCCCTCTCCCAATGCTGCCTTATTGGGATTTCTGAACATGCTTGCTCTCACAAAGAGTCATATAGTCAAGCAGGGGACTAAGGGTCTGAGCTTGAGCAAAACAAGTGCTGGATTAAAGCCATGCAGCAATACAAGCTGTACACACATGAACGAGAAAGGCTTGATTCCGTTGGGTCCGATGGAATCGGCCCTTTCTTGACAATATGTGTATGCACAAACAAGCGTTCCCGATGAACATTCACCATCATTGACGTGACCGCTTTTTTCATTTGGAAAGTTTCCCTCAGCTGCAGACTGCCCCCTGTACTAAAGTTTAGCAAGTAGGTCATGGTTGTGGGAAACATATCAGTCCCAACTTTTCTCCCTCTACTGTGTATAGGAAGAACGTGTATACCCTCATCTTACAGATTCTGTCTGTCTATTTACAAAGATTGGTACTGTGTGTGCCCAGCTTATGTGCTGCTTACGTGTATTCCTTCATAGATTAAAATGAGGCAAAGTAATCTTTTCAGTGTACAGTTCGTTTAAAGGGAATGATGCCAGTCTGTAGTTATAACGTGGCAGCAAAACCTAGCAAGATATTGACAGTATTTGGGGCCCATATGGTACATTGAGTGCCTCGTGGAAAGCATGTAATGGAAGCCTATGGTGTAAGGAGCAAAGCTGTGATGAGAAAAATGCAGTAAATCCTTACTACCATGATAAATAAAAGAATACACAGCATAAAGTAGGGTTTGTTTAAAGGGCATCTATACTGAAAAATAGATTATTTTCCATTGACCATAAATGGAAACTATAATTCTTCCCAGCCACCACTGTATCATTTTTTTGTTGATCTTCCCCCATTTCTTTAGATATCCAATCTAAAACTTCTTATATTTCCACTGTGTGCTTTGCTCTCAAAAACTATTCTTCTGTGAGTAATTTTACTGTAGCTGGAATGGTGACAGAGTTTTGACAGTTGAAATGCTGTAAGCTGTGTGCAGGCTTGACAGTTAGTTTGTGGGGAAAAAGTCAGGTCGGATGGAAGTGGGAGTGGTTAAAAGAGGAGGGGGATACTGCTCCTAAACAAAATGTGTGCTGGATTGAAGGCATTCAGGAACACACACAAATCAGAGTAAGTGCCACTTACATGTATTCAACTATAGATTAAGATGAGGCAATGTTATTTTTTCAGTATAGTGTCCCTTTATGTTTAGATTTTGTTTCAAAGCACTGAGAAGGCATCTAGTCTGATTTTACTCTACATAGTCGTTTCCTTTTAACTTTGTTTCTTTTTTAACCAATGTGTTGATTTTTGCTATTAAAAAAAAATCACTCAGTCCATCAGCACTGCCACAGCAGTTCTTACATGTGCATTGTTGCCTGTGGCAATGCTAATGACTGGTTTTCGCTGATTGAAAAAAAAATGCATGCAAAATTGATAACATAAAGACATACATCCATCCTCTCCAACCTTTTCACCCTCCATTTTATCCCTACCTAACAGTTGATCCAGAGGAAGGGGAACAAAACAGCTAAAAAGGGGGGGTGATTATTTTCTGACTCTAAATCACAATCAGAAAGTATCCCTGGATCAACCAGAACTGCAGTATATGTATTAATACCAGTAATTCTCAATGTTTTTTAGTTTTAGAAACTTATCTACTTAAGTCCACCGCTGAAGGTTTCTTTAAACTGCCTTGTCCCTATTTCTGTTTCATGTAACATCTGTAGATCTTGCTATCTTTAATTATTGGTGCATTTCTTTGCTGTAGAGATTGAGTCAAATAACCCCCTACTATACTCTTTCTTTCCAGATGGTTTACATGGAACAGTATCTCTGTCTGTAATGGTACACTGCACTTCAATGCCCGTGTTGTCAATATGGTGGAGCAAGCTTTGGTCAGACATGATTGGAAGGCATAATCAGAGACCCAGAACTCATTGATAAGTATTTTTACTATGTGAAAGGACAAGAGGTTGTAGTGCTCTATTCATAAACTTTCCAAGAAAGGAGGTGGGCGATACTCTCTACTAAAAGACAAAAGCTTAGTTGTTAATTGTGAGCACAGATGGGGCTCGGAATCAGGTGCTGCCAAGAAATGATGAGAAATCCAACTCCCAGCAGTAAGGTTACTGCTTGTTCCTTGAATGTGGTTCAGGTTTATTGAGCTTGTTAGTCCCTATTGTCATAATTTCTCGAGATCACACTATAAATTGATGTAAGACATTTTTTACGATAAAAAAAATTAACAAAAAAATGAAAGATTCATTTTAATACTTTGGTTTTTCTAGTTTAGGTACTACAGTTATGGTGCAGAAATACATTCCTTATTTTGTGTTTGTGTTAAAAATAAACAAAATAATATTAATAATTTCTGTGAAAGGGAAATTGCTTTATTTGTATCCAGAAATTCATATCATGCACTAGTACACACAAACAATGAGAAAAAAAGTTGGCAACCATAAATATTATTATGGATTGTCAGAAAAATAATCACATGTTCAACAGCTCTGTTCATAAAGAGATTCCTGGAATACTTCCAGTTTTCAGGACTAGATGAAGAACCAGAAGGTTGCACTTCCTTAGATACGCCACAATAAGATACGCTAGTGGTGAATGGTCGGCTGGGATGAATCAGCCATGATTTACCAGCATGTCCAGTCGTGACCAGCCACGAAAACAGATTTTTTTTTTAGTCCAACTGACCAATACACGAAAATATCATTCATCGGCCAGAAAAATGTACACAGTCTTAGAGATTCATAGCAATTCATGGGACTGCAATTATTCAAATGATGGGATGTGGATTTTTATGCAAGGAACAACACATTTCTAGTGTAACCTCAAAGGGATTCATGTGAATGGAATTACTGCAAAACTAAGGGGCATATTTATAAAAAAAAGTTAACGCAAAAAAATTACCGCCGCATATGCCCCCCCGCCCTCGACCCCCCCCGCCGCCGCTTCCCAGCAGCCCCTCCCAACCAATCAGATTTCGGGAAAGTTTTGAAATCTGATTGGTTAATGTAAAGCATGGAAACCAAGCATAAAAAAATTGACCAATCAGAAACGGATTAGGGTTTTCTGCAAACCTATATAAAGAGGTGCACTCCGCTGTGGAACTTAGATGCCATCGCAGTAGATGGCTGAAGCTAGAAGAAAGAAGCGGCTGGCAACATCGGCTCTGCTGAGGCCGGCCGTGCTAGTGGGCTTACTGGCGGCCGCAGTGAGCCTGCCTGGCATCGGCGACCTGAGTGGGGTTGGTGTTGCCAGCCCGAAGACGCCGTCCAAGGTCTCTTCTAAGAGCCGCACACTGGGGGTCCCGGTTCGAGCTGCGGGACCCCCACCAAAGGCACTTGTCAGTGCTGCAAGGGCCCTTGCAAGGGCCGGGGAGGGGGGTCCCGCAGCTTGAACTGCTGGGAAGCGGAGATGGGTGGTCGCCGCCGCCACGGGGGGGTCGAGGGTGGGCGTGCCTCCCGGGGCGGGTGCGACCACCCACCGTGAGTTGTCTGCCCATCTCCACAGCAGTGCGGCTATTATCGTCTGCTTTCGCCACCTTGAAGGTGGCAAAGTAAAACAGCCGATACTAGCAATGCGAAACAGTTACAGCTGCTTTATAAATAGAAGCGGCGGTAACAGGTAAGTATCGGCCCGAAGAGTTAACGCCTCGTTAACTTTTCGCAGCCATTTCCCGACATTAATAAACTGTGTTAAGCGCGATTTATGCGGAAAGGTCAGGGAAAACGGCCGCGAAAAGTTAACAATGCTTTATAAATATGCCCCTAAGTATTAAAATTTTAGAATGCAAACTCTTTCAAATTTAAGTGGTCCTGTACACCAATTTTTTTCTTCTTCTTTTTATCCATGCCTGTTCTTTTCCAGTAAACATCTTAGCATACTCTATGGAAAGTCTGAGACACCATCTCCATTACCCATATTGTAAAACAAGTAGAAAAGGTTTGAAGCATGAGTCACAGGCTTGCTTGCTTTCTAAAATTTTACATTTTGCCTGACAAAGTGCCAGACCCTGGCACAATTCTTGCAGTGACTATATTCCTATGTTGAACACTAAATTGATAACTTATTGTTAAAAACAGATTATCAAAATAACTTTTTATTTTTGGCTATTTACCTGTTCTAGCTTTAGGGTCCAACATAGCAATGGTTCATATACTCTTAATCCGAGACAGACATTATGTGTCCCAAATGTAACTTTCCGGTCTATGTGTGGCAGCAACAAAGTTGTATTTCCCCATTACAAATAGATATTGAAGCTGCATCAACGTATCAAAGAGTTAAATGTTACACAATGTTTACACTATAAAAATGTATATATGTAATCACCCCCCAAAACCCTAAACGGTAATAGTTTGAAATGTGAAATAATAAGTTAACCTGAATCCTGCACAATGTCCTGTTGACCCTGTTTCTGCTTCCTGCTTCTGCTCCCAGTTAGCAACTGTCAGTTATGGATTTGACAGTTGACATCACAGCCATGACTGATGCCAATCCAGAAGCATAGTAGGCATACAGCATTGAATTCAGAGGACAAAGTAGGATATATCAACATATTTTATTAAAGGGAAAGTTCAGTGGAAAATATCACTAATTTTTAAATTCTTACAGGGTTATTCAAAAAGTTCTTATTGTTAAAAGGGGTGCTAACTTTGCCCCAACCAATCAGATGTTAGCTTTTAAATGTTAATAGGATCTGATTGGTTGGGGCAAAATTACACCATTTTAAACAATAAGAACTTTTATTGAATCTCTCTGTTAGTCTTTATTATGCATACCTAGTTACTCTACATATTCTCTTTCATTTTGAAAAATCTGTTGAATTTATACCTGTCGCTATAACCTGCTGTTGACATTGTAAGCTGCCCATTTCGGTTTCTAACTGTCCTTCTTCCCAGAATGCACCACATCCTTGGAATGTTCCTAACAGTAATGGGTCAGACATGCTGAGATCTCTATTTGAGCAACTAATCAACCCAGGCGCTGAGTCAATGGCTAAACCATAACGGTCTTAGGGTCCTGCAAACAGGAAGTCCTTTTTTTCGGAAACATTTATTTATACACAGACACAATGCTGAATGGGCAAGTAAGGTCATTAGGAGGGAAAAATACTGCTCTTTTTTTTAAAAAAGCATATGTATTTTCACTGAACTTCCCCTTTAAAGAGGCCATTTTTTTCTTAAAGATGTTATTATGAGGGTGGAGTTGTCCTTTATATATGGAAGGAAGACAGAACATTTATGTTAACTTTATGTTCAGACAGTAATGTCCTCTAAGTTACAAACAGCTGGCCATTATAAAAGCAATTTAAAAGGATATGGATTGGGAAATAAGTTTTTTACTTTTGCCATTAGTGGAATTATAATATAATACACTACATTTTTTTGATTGGTCCCCTATTTCTTTAGATATCCAGTCTGAAACATCTTACATTTTAGCTATTAATCAAGTGGCAAGTAAACTCTTCTGTTATGTAACTTTTGCTGTAACTAGAATAGTGACAGTTGGTACGTGAACTGCATGGTGGGAAATTCCCTCCCCAATGCTGCCTATTGGGATTTCTGAACATGCTTGCTCTCACAAAGAGTCATATAGTCAAGCAGGGGACTAAGGGTCTGAGCTTGAGCAAAACAAGGGCTGGATTAAGCCATGCAGCAATACAAGCTGTACACACATGAACGAGAAAGGCTTGATTCCGTTGGGTCCGATGGAATCGGCCCTTTCTTGACAATATGTGTATGCACAAACAAGCGTTCCCGATGAACTTCACCATCATTGACGTACCGCTTTTTTTCATTTGGAAAGTTTCCCTCAGCTGCAGACGGCCCCCGTACTAAAGTTTAGCAAGTAGTCATGGTTGTGGGAAACATATCAGTCCCAACTTTTCTCCCTCTACTGTGTATAGGAAGAACGTGTATACCCTCATCTTACAGATTCGGTCTGTCTATTTAACAAGATGGTACTGTGTGTGCCCAGCTTATGTGCTGCTTACGTGTATTCCTTCATAGATTAAAATGAGGCAAAGTAATCTTTTCAGTGTACAGTTCGTTTAAAGGGAATGATCCAGTCTGTAGTTATAACGTGGCAGCAAAACCTAGCAAGATATTGACGTATTTGGGCCCATGGTACATTGAGTCCTCGTGGAAAGCATGTAATGAAGCCTATGTGGTAAGGAGCAAAGCTGTGATGAGAAAAATGCAGTAAATCCTTACTACCATGATAATAAAAGAATACACGCAATAAAGAGGGTTTGTTTAAAGGCATCTATACTGAAAAATAGATATTTTCCATTGCCATAAATGGAAACTATAATTCTTCCCAGCCACCACTGTATCATTTTTTTGTTGATCTTCCCCCATTTCTTTAGATTCCAATCTAAAACTTCTTATATTTCCACTGTGTGCTTTGCTCTCAAAAACTATTCTTCTGTGAGTAATTTACTGTAGCTGGAATGGTGACAGAGTTTTGACAGTTGAAATGCTGTAAGCTGTGTGCAGGCTTGACAGTTAGTTTGTGGGGAAAAAGTCGTCGGATGGAAGTGGGAGTGGTTAAAAGAGAGGGGGATACTGCTCCTAAACAAAATGTGTGCTGGATTGAAGGCATTCAGGAACACACACAAATCAAGTAAGTGCCACTTACATGTATTCAACATAGATTAAGATGAGGCAATGTTATTTTTTCAGTATAGTGTCCCTTTAGTTTTAATTTTGTTTCAAAGCACTGAGAAGGCATCTAGTCTGATTTTACTCTACTAGTCGTTTCCTTTTAACTTTGTTTCTTTTTTAACCATTGTTGATTTTTGCTATTAAAAAAAAATCACTCAGTCCATCAGCACTGCCACAGCAGTTCTTACTGTGCATGGTTGCCTGTGGCAATGCTAATGACTGGTTTTCGCTGATTGAAAAAAAAATGCATGCAAAATTGATAACATAAAGACATACATCCATCCTCCCTCCACCTTTTCACCCTCCATTTTATCCCTACCTAACAGTTGATCCAGAGGAAGGGAACAAAACAGCTAAAAAGGGGGGGTGATTATTTCTGACTCTAAATCACAATCAAAAAGTATCCCTGGATCAACCAGAACTGCAGTAATTTTATTAATACCAGTAATTCTCATTTTTTTTTAGTTTTAGAACTTATCTACTTAAGTCCACCGCTGAAGGTTTCTTTAAACTGCCTTGTCCCTATTTCTGTTTCATGTAACATCTGTAGATCTTGCTATCTTTAATTATTGGTGCATTTCTTTGCTGTAGAGATTGAGTCAAATAACCCCCTACTATACTCTTCTTCCAGATGGTTTACATGGAAACAGTATCTCTGTCTGTAATGGTACACTGCACTTCAATGCCCGTGTTGTCAATATGGTGGAGCAAGCTTTGGTCAGACATGATTGGAGCAGTAATCAGAGACCCAGAACTCATTGATAAGTATTTTTACTATGTGAAAGGACAAGAGGTTGTAGTGCTCTATTCATAACTTTCCAAGAAAGGAGGTGGGCGATACTCTCTACTAAAAGACAAAAGCTTAGTTGTTAATTGTGAGCACAGATGGGGCTCGGAATCAGGTGCTGCCAAGAAATGATGAGAAATCCAACTCCCAGCAGTAAGGTTACTGCTTGTTCCTTGAATGTGGTTCAGGTTTATTGAGCTTGTAGTCCCTATTGTCAAATTTCTCGAGATACACTATAAATTTAGTAAGACATTTTTTCGATAAAAAAAATTAACAAAAAAATGAAAGATTCATTTTAATACTTTGGGGCATCTGTTTAGTACTACAGTTATGGTGCAGAAATACATTCCTTATTTTGTGTTTGTGTTAAAAATAACAAAATAATATTAATAATTTCTGTGAAAGGGAAATTGCTTTATTTGTATCCAGAAATTCATATCATGCACTAGTACACACACAACATGAAAAAAAAGTTGGCAACCTAAATATTATTATGGATTGTCAGAAAAATATCACATGTTCAACAGCTCTGTTCATAAAGAGATTCCTGGAATACTTCCAGTTTTCAGGACTAGATGAAGAACCAGAAGTTGCACTTCCTTAGATACGCCCACATAAGATACGCTAGTGGTGAATGGTCGGCTGGGATGAATCAGCCTGATTTACCAGCATGTCCAGTCGTGACCAGCCCGAAAACAGATTTTTTTTTTAGTCCAACTGACCAATACACAAAATATCATTCATCGGCCAGAAAAATGTACACAGTCTTAGAGATTCATAGCACATTCATGGGACTGCAATTATCAAAGATGGATGTGGATTTTTATGCAGGAACAACACATTTCTAGTGTAACCTCAAAGGGATTCATGTGAGGAATTACTGCAAAACTAAGGGGCATATTTATAAAAAGTTAACGCAAAAAAATTACCGCCGCATATGCCCCCCCGCCCTCGACCCCCCCCCCGCCCTCGACCCCACCCCCGCCGCTTCCCAGCAGCCCCTCCCAACCAATCAGATTTCGGGAAAGTTTTGAAATCTGATTGGTTAATGTAAAGCAGGAAACCAAGCATAAAAAATTGACCAATCAGAAACGGATAGGGTTTTCTGCAAACCTATATAAAGAGGTGCACTCCGCTGTGGAACTTAGATGCCATCGCAGTAGTGGCTGAAGCTAGAAGAAAGAAGCGGCTGGCAACATCGGCTCTGCTGAGGCCGCGTGCTAGTGGGCTTACTGGGCGGCCGCAGTGAGCCTGCCTGGCATCGGCGACCTGAGTGGGGTTGGTGTTGCCAGCCCGAAGACGCCGTCCAAGGTCTCTTCTAAGAGCCGCACACTGGGGGTCCCGGTTCGAGCTGCGGGACCCCCCCAACAAGGCACTTGTCAGTGCTGCAAGGGCCCTTGCAAGGGCCGGGAGGGGGTCCGCAGCTTGAACTGCTGGGAAGCGGAGATGGTGGTCGCCGCCGCCACGGGGGGGTCGAGGGTGGGCGTGCCTCCCGGGCGGGGTGCGACCACCCACCGTGAGTTGTCTGCCCATCTCCACAGCAGTGCGGCTATTATCGTCTGCTTTCGCCACCTTGAAGGTGGCAAAGTAAAACAGCCATACTAAAGCGAAACAGTTACAGCTGCTTTATAAATAGAAGGGCGGTAACGGTAAGTATCGGCCCGAAGAGTTAACGCCTCGTTAACTTTTCGCAGGCCATTTCCCGACATTAATAAACTGTGTTAAGCGCGATTATGCGGAAAGCAGGGAAAACGGCCCGCAAAAGTTAACAATGCTTTATAAATATGCCCCTAAGTTCCAGAGTGGGTTCACCCGTTAATAAGCAAATTTCAAATTAGCAGCAAATATAATGATTTCAGTAAAATATCTTGTCCTCAGTTGTGCCTATAACTTTAAATTAAAGTAAGTTAAGTTTGCAATAGTGGTACTTAAAGGACAACTCCACCCTCATAAGAACATCTTTTAGAAAGAATAGCCCCTAAAATATGTTGATATATCATAGTTTGTCCAATGAATTCATTACTGGATGTCTGCTATGCTTCTGGAGGCCTCATGGAAATTGAGCAATTTAGAAACCTGTACTGAGCCTGTACTGAGTCTGGGCATGCTCAGAAGAAGCAGACAGGGGATTAACATGTGCATATTTGACAGTTGGTTTGTGGGAAAGAAGTCAGGTCAGATGAACATGGGAGTGGTTAAAAGAGGGGGGGGAATACTACTGAGCGAATCATGTGCTGGATTGGAGGCATGCAGCAACACACACACCTCAGAGTGCTACTTACATATATTTATTTATTTATATGATGAGGACAAGTCGTTTTTTCAGTATAGAGTTACTTTAATGCAAGGAAATACAGGAAGTACCTGGGTGAAAATTTGACAGTTTAGATGTGGAGCCTTTTAATGCAGGCAAATGCTTGTCACGCAACTACAAGCTGCTCACATGGCTGACAACAGGAAGTGTTCAAGCAGGAAGTAATATAGTCGAACCTTTACAGCATTAAAGGGCATGCCCACATCCCAAACTAAAATTTTACACACTACTGGCCCCACCGTGAAGTCCTTACCTTACATCTATGCTTCTTATGGTTCTCCTGCAGTGCTTCCTGCCCAAAGGTTTCTGCTTGTAATCTGTCCTCCTGGAGGTATTGTGACATGCACAGGGGAGCCCTTTCCCCCCTCTCTCCCGCCCTCCGGATCCCACCCTGGCTGCCCTTCCACCTAACATTAAAACTTCTGTAGTGTAGGGCACCCTTGCCCACCCCCAACCGCTATGTTAGATTACTATAAAGAGAATCATAACTCTACTTATAGCCCTTCGCTCCCGTGGCAAGCAGGGACCTGGATAAGCGTAGTGCAGGAGTGACATAGAGGTTGGGGGTGGGCAGGAGTAGCCTACATTATACTAAAAAAGAATATTTAGGTGAAGATACCCTTTAACTTCTTACACATTTTATCTAGAGATGTGGTTTAGGATTCTTTTTTTTTAAGGTACGGCATTTTATCATTTTATCTAGAGATGTGGTTTAGGATTCTTTTTTTTAAAATGTACAGCATTTTATCATTTTATCTAGAGATGTGGTTTAGGATTCTTTTTTTTTTTAAAGATACTTTTAAAGAGCAACATAAAGGGACAGTTCAGTGGAAATCATCAATATTTGTTAAATTGTAGTTTTATTCTACATATCCTCTCCCATTTTGAAAAATCAGTTAAATTTCTACCCTTTGCTGTTCCCTGCTGTTGAGATTAGTTAGCTGCCATTTCAGGTTCTAACGGTCCTTCTTCTTCCCAGGATGCACCACTTTCTTAGAATGTTCCTAACAGTTATTTCTACTGATTGGCTGTTGGATGGGTCAAACATGCTCAGATCTCTACTGAGCAACTGAATCAACCCAGGTGCTGGGTCAAAGGCAAAACCATAGTGGTCTCTACTAGGGGTCCTGCAAACAGGAAGTCAGTATTTCAGTTGCATTTATTTATACACAGACAAAATGCTTATTTGGCGGGTTAAGGTCATTGGGATGAAAAATACTGCTCTTTTTTTCTGAAAAGCATATGTATTTGCACTGAACTTCCCCTTTAAGACAAACATTAGGAGAGGTCACACAGAAACATTAAATTATCTGCATGAAACATTAAATTATCTGCAAGACCTTGTAGCTGCTTAGTTTAAACAAATGAGCACTGACCATCTGTAAGTAAGTAATTTACCACCCATTGTAAATATACTCATAAACAGGTGCATGGTTCTACATGATGCTGATTGAAATTAGAGTATTGTCTGTGTTTTTCAATTATCACATTTCTTTTGACAGAGTAGTATAACATACACACATATATATATATATATATATATATATATATATATATATATATATATACACAAACAGTTCATTGGGCACACCCATGGGTCTTAGTGCAAAGCAGTAAAGTGTTTATTCACAAGGTTGCAGTTAACATGTTTCCGCCCCAAACACAGGGCCGTCTTCAGAACGTCTGAATCAAAACACAGTGTAGGTTTAAAACCGATCAACCACCAATCGGCTGAAATGTGGGGGGCGTGATCCCATGACCTCATCATAGGACAGCCCATTTGTATCAATCGGTATAAAAACAATATATAGTGAATCAGTGTGAAAAAAAAGTGACAAGTGTAAATACAAAGTTAAATTTAAACATTAAAAATCAGACACGGTAACAAGAAGGTTACCTAAAAAGGGATATTGTCTAAACAATTTACTATAAGAACGTGAACCATGTTCATGTCCAATATATTACATCGGACTCAAGGCACAAGAACAGTTTCACAGAGGTAGGTATAGCCTGTCATATGAATAATTATACAATCATATGGATCCCGAGGTACGTTTGGATACCGGAGTAATCGGTCACAACAGGACATATGTCCTCCCTTGGCAAGTGGACATTATACCACAAATGTCAGTGATCGGAGAGGGTAATGTGGTAGACTGTCGCCAGACTTGTAATAAAGTGCCAGAAATTATGTTAACATATCAAACAATGGAGGTGCCATAGTCCCCCGTAACATCTATCAAAAAGCAGTTATAATGACGGTGATTCCCACTCCTACTAAAATCGTAATAGAAGCCTACATCAGGCTGTACTCATGCTAAAATAGCCATATATGGTTCTGCCCAAAAGGCAGTCGATATGAGATGGAAGAAATAACATTAGGGTCTACATCTCAAAAGCTTACACAGTATCAGGGTTGAAGACAATTCCATGAATAAAATGCTACACATCCAAGGGGCTGATAAAGATACAATTTAGTTAACTATTGTTCCGAAGGAGACAGCCATTGCGAAGGTCAAGATGTAAAACAATACCTGTATGGGAAATAAATACGATATATGCTAAAACCTCATCCATTCCCCCATAAATAAAGTATTATATCTCCTTCGGGACAATAGTTAACTAAATTGTATCTTTATCAGTCCCTTGGATGTGTAGCATTTTATTCATGGAATTGTCTTCAACCCTAATACTGTGTAACCTTTTGGCACTTTTATTACTAGTGTGGCGACAGTCTACCACATTACTCTCCCTGATCACTGACATTTGTGGTATAATGACCACTTGCCAAGGGAGGACATATGTCCTGTTGTGACCGATTACTCCGGTATCCAAACGTACCTTGGGATCCATATGATTGTATAATTATTCATATGACAGGCTATACCTACCTCTGTGAAACTGTTCTTGTGCCTTGAGTCCGATGTAATATATCAGACATGAACATGGTTCACGTTCTTATAGTAAATTGTTTAGACAATCTTATATCCATTTTTAGATAACCTGTCCTATGATGAGGTCATAGGATCACGCCTCCCACACTTCAGCCGATTGGTGGTAGATCGGTTTTAAACCTACACTGTGTTTTGATTCAGACGTTCTGAAAACGGCCCTGTGTTTGGGGCGGAAACATGTTAACTGCAACCTTGTGAATAAACACGTTTACTGCTTTGCACTAAGACCCGTAAGTGTGCACGATTTCGAACTGTTTGTATATCTATTGCCGGAGCAGCACCCGGGCAGCTGATTGTTTAAAGGAGTGCTCGCCGGTGGAAGAGTCTATTTATTTATTTATTTATTTATATATACTTCGGTAAAGTTCAGGAGCACTCCAGGATTTCTTCAAAATAGTTTATTAAACATAGCACATAGTGGGCAGCACAAGTTTCGATATATATATATATATATATATATAATTGACCTTTAAACTGCAATGTTGTGTTGCTCTTTCAGACATGCCCTTTTCAATTTCAGTAAGACACTTCATGTTAAACTTCTCACAGACAATCCCAAAACTAGCCAAGAGACTAGTAGAGATATGCGCGCTGGACCCACCTGCTCGCGCTGGCCAGGTGACATCAGACAGATGGGTTTGGATGGATGAAGTGAAGGGAATGTGGTGTACATGCCGTGGGGGATGACAATTCTGTACAGAATAAGGGGGTTGCTACTTCTTAATGAACAACAGATGTTAGTTAAAGGGCATGTCCACCCCCACCTCTACTTCCTATTAAAGCTCTTTACAAGCTTACACATGCACAGAGGAAGCACCTTGAGAAAAAGAAGTCAGTCATTGGCTGTGATATTTTACATGATGGTATGATGATAGTGTAGTTTATTCCCATATGATGTTAATGTCTATATAATACATAAGGCTAGGCATTTTCAATGGGGAGGTGCAGTGACGAGAATCTATATTACAGTCACTCAGTGATGTCACTGAGTGACTTCCTGTCTCCCACTGCCCCTCCCTGTATTAGTCATTTATATAGGAATCCATGTTTATTCTTGACAGACTATGTTCGGTCCTTCTTTCTTTTTCAATAGGAACGGTAATTAACTATTTATACATTAAAAAGGAAATCCTATATAAATGACTAATACAGGGAGGGGGAGAGACAGTGGTAATGGGCAGAGGGTTTTTTTGGCTGACCATATGTATTATAAGAAATAATATGCTACCTACAGTGTAATATATGGGTTTACTTCACCTCGGAGTTCCATGACCTGTATAAAAGCTATATTCTATATGGTCATGGAACTCCGAGGTGGCGTAATATCATTATATTACACTGTAGGTAGCGTATTATCCCTTATATATTATATAAAGCAACCCCCCCCACAATAGTTAGGAACACTCTCAAATGTAACACAGTAGGCAGACTGATGTTCCATTCCTAATCTCTCTGTCTCCTGGTTTCTTCTGGATAGCTTGTAAAGAGCTTTAATAGGAGACAGCACACATTTGTGGAGAAGTGGAATATTGGGCTGCTTACCAGTTATGTGTTACAGATAAAAGCATTCTAACTATTATGTTAGGCTGGGGGATTATCTGGTTTGTGTCATTTTTAGTTAGGGGGGTGAACATGCCCTTTAGGAGTCTTTTTAAGCTGTTGTCTTATGCAATTCTGTTGCCCCACCCACCTCTAACCTGTGTCCAGAATGGGGACCTGAAATGCTAATGATTGTAAATTACTGATAACAATCGTAGATTTATGATCCCCATAGAATACCATTGCAGTAGTTTACTATTGCGTGGTATTCTACAACTGAACGTTCTTTAATAAACTAATGTTTGGCGTAAATGCACAACCACGTTCGTACATTTACAGCTGCTGTCGTACATTAGCGATAAAGTGCGGCCTTGCTAAATTGCGATACCGTGCTTTATAAATTGGGCCTAGTGTGCTCTAACATGCTTCAAGCATTCTTTACAGTCCTTAGTCATGAACACATTTACCAAATCAAATAACACCTCTTATTTTAAAGGAATAGCAACCAATTAAAAACACTATTACTATAATCCCTTTCTTTTGTAAAGTTTGAGAAAAGTTTATATAAGTGCCTACACACTTACTGGTACATATGTGACAAACAGAGAATGCAGCTCTTTTATATACAGTATCCCTGCAGATTTTTGGATCCAGATTGTAGAATAATGTGCCCTTACATCAGTGTATACACTCGTTTTTCAGTATTAGAAATTTTGCTTACACTCCATAACAAAAAAAAACGGGGCATACTTATAAAAGAGCTTTTCGCATGGTTTTTCGCCAAAAAGCCAGTTAACACGATTTATAAAGGTGGCGTTAACGAATGGCGAAAACGTTTCCGCGACCTATAGCTAAAACTCTTCGCCTTACTTCGCCATACATCGCAATGGTAATTTTAACAAAAAGGGAGCGAAAAGTCATAACGCGATTTATAAAAAGCAAAAAGTGTGTTTTCGCTTTAAATGGAGGGGAATATTAGTGCGACCCTGAAGGTGGCGAAATGGCATGTTTTTATCATGTCTGTTGGGATTTTGGATTTGTTCATGATTTTTAATGCACAAAAAACTTAAAAGCCATTCATACAAATTGTCTTACATGTTTTTTGAACACATCTATGAGAGATATAGATTTTTCCCTTTTGGTTAATGCATGTGTTCACCATTTTTGTGCGTTAATGCGTGCATTTCCATAACCGAAAAGGTGAATCGCACGCCCAAACGCACAAGGATCACGTGCACAATTGTGTCAATAGCGCTGCGATTTGGTGTGAGAGTCCTGTGCATTGCAGTTGTAAAGGCTGAGGCCACACTGCAACGTACGGAATCGCACACAAAATTGCAAGCGATATTGCACGCTATTGTGTGCGTTTTGGCTTTGCGCATTTTTGCCGTCTTGCGTTATGGAAACGCATGCGTTAATGCACCAAAAATGGTGAACGCATGCTTAGCAAAACCAAACGGACGTGTAATCTGAAACCGCAGCAAGTTTTGCGGACGCAAACGCGAAAAACTCGCTGGTGTGGCTTCACCCTTTAAACAACTCATTCTGTCTGTTCGTCTTGCTAATGCGTGATCGCCTTTGGAATGCGCGTTCTCCTTTGGAATGTGCCTTTGCCTTTTGAATGTGCTTTCATCTTGCTAATTGGCGATCGCCTTTGGAATGCGCGCTCGCCGTTTTGAATACATGTTCGCCTTTTGAATACGCGTTTGCCTTTTGAATACACGTTTGCCTTTTGAATGCGCTTTCATCTTGCTAATCGCCTTTGGAATGCGCGTTCGCTTTTTGAATACGCGTTTGCCTTTTGAATGCACTTTCGTCAAGTTTACGTTGTTAATAGGCGCGTTGTCAACTTATTTTCTTTCTGTCTTCTCCCAAATTTTAGAAAAATTTAATATAGTGCCAAGAACGTTGAACAGCTGGCTAGCCGGTAATAATGATCGGATGTGGTTTTCACTTCTTTTGCTACAATTTCACGTTATAAAAAAACGAATAAATTTTGTTTGCTACCAACCATTATTAAACAAGCAGTTTAAGCTGATCATTGGTGGCTAGAGAAAATGAGTGTGGAGGAGTTACTTTTGTTTGGCTATGTCCAAACTGTTTCAGCATCAGCAGCTGCTGTTTTACTTCTGCAGGCTGAACATGAGCAGCGTGGAGAGCAGGAGAGGGAAAATGTGTCAGTTAAGATCAGGCAGCCTCTTTTTTTCTAAGGAGATTTTGTCTTCTGGACGAGCTGTCTGATGAGGAGGTTGTGCGTCACTTTCGCCTAAATCGCGCAGCCATACAGGAGTTGTACGGCAAACTGGCGATTTGTTGGAGCCATCAACAAGGCGGAATGTGTCATTGACTGGGATGACAACATTTTTGTCTGTCCTTTATTTTTTGGGCAATGCCACATTCCAGGCTGTGACGTCACAACTCCTTGGCATGAGTCAGCCTTCTTTTTCCAGGATCCTGCCCAAGGTGCTAAATGCTATTTTGCCCTTGTCTACTGATTACATCCGGTTTCCATCCAGTGAGTCAGAGTGGCAAAACATCAAAACAGATTTTTTTCTGCAAGGGGGTTTTCCTAAGTGCCTAGGAGCCATTGATTGTCCGCATATTGCGCTTGCACCGCCTAAACACTGAATGGAAGTGTATCTTAATAGAAAACCCTTCCATTCTCTTAATGTTCAGGTGGTGTGTGATTCTCACCTGTGCATTATGAGTATAAACAGTGCATTTCCTGGAAGTTGCCATGACTTCCATATTTTGTGCCAGTCAGCTCTCTAACGCAAGTTTACCAGCGTACGGATGCCAGAGGGCTGGCTTGTGGGTAAGTGGTTCTTTTCCTACAATTTCAAGGTAATGTGTATAAAAATGACTTGTTTGTGTTTCAAAATAGAAGACTCAGGATATGGGATTCATTCATATAAACCGGAAACCCAAAAAGCGAAAAAGCAACAAAGTAAAGTGAAACACGTAAATTAGGAAAGCTAATAAAAGACCCTATGCTGTGAATTAATATTTGATGCACAATATTGTCTCAATGTGTATAAAGGAATATTTTTACATTGTTCGGAACAATACAGCTTTGCTATCTATTTAATGACACTCCTATTTTCCGCATCTTCAACGTCAGATAGTCGCATTTCACTTTTCGCCTTTGTGGACGCCAGTTTGGCGCCAAAAGAAGGGGGCGTGCCGTTTTGGCACCATACTAAGGTGGCATTTTCGCGCTTTTATTTTCACACGCAACACATGCTCATGCATTTTTATTTGTGCCTTAGGAGGTGGACAACTAGGTGGTCCTTGTTTTCTGCCTCATCCTGGGATCAAACAAATCACCTATTTTGCTATAAAGCTCCAGTATGGCTGAGCAATTTAGTGTAAAGTGACGAACAACCTCGTCATCAGACAGCTCGTACAGATGACTAAATCTCATTTTAAAAAATTAGGCTTTCTGACCCTGACACATGTTCCCTGTCCTGTCCTCTCTGCAGCCTCCACATAGAGCACTGCAGCTGCTGCAAGCTTTGGAAAGTGCCCCTAAAATCACACCTCCTCCTCAGACATGTTCTCTACTCACAATGATAAGCTGGTTTAAATAGTGTTTCCATTCAATTCTAGTTCATTGTTGATGATTTTTAATTCGGTCCAAATTGTAGCATAAGAAGTGAAAAACAGACACACAATCATAGTTACCGGCTAGTAAGCTGTTCAATGTAATTGATACTATATTTGAAATAAAACCACATTGGATTGGGAGAATGAAGAGAAAAAAAAATTGGCAAGAAAACTCTTTTGCCTAATGAGCTGATGAAAGAGTGTTAATAGGAACGCATATTACGAAGGCAAACGCACATTAGAAAGGTGAATATGCATTAGAAAGCAAACGCACATTAGAAAGGCGACTGAGCATTAGAAAGGTGAATGTGCATTAGAAAGCGAACGCACATTAGAAAGGCAACTGCGCATTAGAAAGGTGAATGTGAATTAGAAAGGAGAACGCGAATTAGAAAGGCGAACGCGCATTATAAAGGCAATCGCGCGTTATAATGGTGAATATGCCTTGGAAAAGCGATCACGCATTAGAAAGGCGAACGCACATTAGAAAGGTGATTGCGCATTATAATGGTGGATATGCCTTGAAAAAACGATCGTGCATTAGAAAGGTGAACGCGAATTAGAAAGGCGAATGCGCATTATAAAGGCGATCGCGCATTATAATGGTGGATATGCCTTGGAAAAGTGATCGCGAATTAGAAAGGCGAACGCACATTATAATGGGGAATATGCATTGGAAAGCGAACCACGCATGAGGAAGGCGAATGTGCGGTGGAAAATTGAATTGTATTCCAAATTAGAATTTATAAATGGATTGGATAAATAAGACATGGGTTACTTATTTGTAAATTTGAGGTGGACATTTTTGGGTTTAGATTGTGTTATAGTGGCCTTTTCGCATTTCAAATGGTTTTCGCAATGCAGTCATCTTAGATGCGTTAAGTTTTCGCTGCAATGCTTTTTGCTCTTTATCGCGCCCGTTTGCCTTTTTCAGACGCGAAACGAAGCCCCAAACGGTGCTATTTTTGCTGCGATGTTCGGCGTTAATTATTTGGTGAAAAAGTCAAATTTTTATAAATATGCCCCTAAATATCAATCTCTAACATGTTCTAAATAAAACAATACTTCACTTGCATTGGGGAATGTGTCCAGAAAATAGCAAAATACAGCAGATCATAAGCTGCATTCCAGCTAAATATTTCAGACACCTCTCTATGGGAACAGATTCCATTTTTTTTTTAATTTATGGGAACAGATTCCATTTTTTTTTCATTATAAACTTGTTTATTTAGTAAAACTTACAAGATGTATATGCATTTTACAAATTTCTGCTGGGAAGCGGCAGCGGCGCCGGGCAGGGCTTTTAAGTCCCTTTGCGGCGATATTGTACTTAGAATTACTGCAGGATATCGCGGCCGCGATACATACGTTATAAATACGGCGATAGCGCTATTTTCATGGCCGCGATGTGCGGCGGTAATTTTTTTGCGTTAATAACTTTTTTTTATAAATATGCCCCTTAGTGTTATGTCTCTAGTGCTTAGAACCTTTTTACATTTTATACCTGAGGTAGTATAGATATACCAGAGATAGTTTATTAGTAAAAAAATACAATTTGGGGGATAGGGATCTGAATAGGGGAGGATGGGGTTATGCCAGTTACTGTCATGTTGAATACGTTCAGTGATGGTGGTAACTTAATAGCTTTTCGAGATGGTATTGGGTTTTAAAAGGGAGCTTAGCGTTTCACATTTATATTTGTTGAGAATTGACTTCCCTTGGTATATTCATACCCATATGGCTGTACCATATCTCCAGGCTTTTCTAAATTTGTCGGGACAACCTCTTCCAACATAAATAAATCTTATACAGGGGGTGTTAATCATTTCCTTTCATGTTTTGATTCTGTTTTGATTCTGTTTTGATTTAAAATAATAGTTTTTTTGCATAGAACAATGTCTCACGCAAGAAAATTAAATCATGTTGTGTCGGAGAATCCGCCTCAGGTGTGCCCAACATACATATTTTAAGTTCTAATAGAACATCTGTGTCCATTATTTCAGATAATATTATGGTCACTCTGTTCCAGAATCTAGCAATGGGGAGGACAGAGCCATATCAGATGCCAGAAATCAACATGAAGTTCACTGGCACCTAGGACACTCGTTTGAGTATCTTGGAGATATATGGGCTAGTCTGTTGGGTGTCAAATATACCTGATGTAAAATATAAAATGTAATTAATTTATTATTTGCAGCTTTTGACACCCTGAGGTGTGACTCTGATAGTTCCTCCCAGTCAGCCGTCTCTAATGTAGGAATGTATCTGGACCATTTATTATCTTGGAGGTGCCTGTGGTTAAATTTGCCAACGCCAGTCAGGTGTATTCGGGAGATCAACTTTCTTTCAATTCCCATTTGTACATATTCTCTGAATTGGATGCGTTATTATGCCAATATGTGAACCTTGAAATTTGGACAAGAGGCAGTGTCTCAATTGTATATATCTAAAAAAGAATGTATCAGGTAGATCATATCGTTGCTTGAAATCAGAGAAGGATATTATCGTATTGTCATTTATAATTTGCGAAAAATATTTAACACCTTTTAATTTCCATTTTTCTGAAGCAGCAAAGGATGCCAACCTGGGGTATTTTTTGTTATGCCAGAGAGGGAGTACCCAATAACACCTTCCACTCCCAGGATCCTATTAACCATCTGCCAAATTTTGCTGGATATGCAGTATTGTGCCTCCTCCTACAAATTCAATGTGTTTTTGTTCTAGAAATACAATTGGTTCAGAAGGCAGGTATGCATGCAGCATACATTCTACATTGTAGACTGAGGGGTGTGGGGCATCCTGCATCATACTCCAGCATCAGACTATGCTGGAGCGTATATAGAAGTTTTGGGAGAACAATCATTTTGATTTAATTGATACGATAAGTTTATTGGGAATTGTTTCCAGATATGGAGTTTAGCTTTAACTAGGGGGCATATTTATAAAGGAACGATGTTAGCGCAAAAAAATTACCGCCGCACATCGCGGCCGCGAAAATAGCGCTATCGCCGTATTTATAACGGCGAGCGCTATTCCCGCGATACCTATCGCGGCCGCGATGTGCTGCGGTAATTTTAAGCCCCTTCGCGGCGATACTATATAGTATCGCCGCGAAGGGACTTAAAATCCCTTCCCGACGCCGCTCCTAAGGGGGCGGGGCATACACCCACCCCGCCCACACCCCCCGCGGCGGCAGCGGCGACCACCCCCGCGCCGCCACTTCCCAGCAGCCCTCCCAACCCGTTCCCCTTTCGCGGCAATCTCGGAACGGGAGGCTAGAAGGGGCTGCCGGGAAGGGCCGCAGCAGGTGGTCGCACCACCCGCCGCGCACCCCCTCCCCGGCAACCCCTCCAAGCCCCCCGCCCCGCGCTCCGGGGAGGGCGGGAGGGAGCCGCTGGGGGGTGGAGGCTCCCTCCAGCGGGCCCTGAGAAGGGCCTTTTGGGGCTTAGGGGGTCCCGCAGCTCGAACCGGGACCCCCCTCCCCGGCCCTTACAAGGGCCCTTGCGGCACTGACAAGTGCCTTTGGCGGGGGTCCCCAGCTGAACCGGGACCCCCATGCGGCTCTTAAAGAGCCCTTGGGCGACGTCTTCTTCTTCTCAGTCCCGCGACACCCTCCGCCGAGGCCGCCGACCCCCGAGAGGTACCCCTGCGGCCGCCAGGGGTACCCCCGGCGGGCGCCGGCGACCTCAACGAGGCCGATGTTGCCGGCGTCTTGATCCGCCGCGACGTCTTCGGTGGCGACACCAACCCCACTCAGGTCGCCGATGCCAGGCAGACTCACTGCGGCCGCCAGTGAGCCCGCTGGCACCGCCGGCCTCAGCGGAGCCGATGTTGCCAGCCGCTTCTTTCTTCTTCTTCAGCCATCTACTGCGATGGCATCTGAGTTCCGCGGCGGAAAGCTCCTCTTTATATAGCGGCCGGGGCGGGGGGCTTGGAGGGGTTGCCGGGGAGGGGGTGCGCGGCGGGTGGTCGCGACCACCTGCTGCGGCCCCTTCCCGGCAGCCCCTTCTAGCCTCCCGTTCCGAGATTGCCGCGAACGGGGAACGGGTTGGGAGGGGCTGCTGGGAAGTGGCGGCGGCGGCGGGTGGTCGCCGCTGCCGCCGCGGGGGGTGTGGGCGGGGTGGGCGTGTCTCCCGGGGCGGGTGCGACCACCCGCCGCGGGTTGCCTGCCCATCCCCGCCGCGGGAGGTTAGTATCGGCTGACTTCGCCTCCTTCAAGGTGGCGAAGTAAAACAGCCGATACTAGCCGAGCGAAACCAGTACCGCCGCTTTATAAATAGAAGCGGCGGTAACGGGTAAGTATCGGCGCGAAAGGTTAACGCTTCGTTAACTTTTCGCTGCCGTTTTCGGGCCTTTATAAATCGCGGTAAACGCGATTCATGCGTTAATGGCCGCGAAAACGGCCGCGAAAAGTTAACGAACCTTTATAAATATGCCCCTAGGTCTACAAGGGAGTATATATATTCCTTTGGAGAATCACACATCAGGGTTTTTTGTTATTATAATACCTAAATATTTAAATTCTTGGTCTACTGGGATATTTCTAATTGATGGAGGCAACAAAATGAGTTGGTCTATAGGGAATGTGTAGGACTTATTACAGTTTATAAGCAACCCTGAATAAGGACCAAATTCAGTTATGATATTATATGCTGAAGTACAGTAAGTGAGTCCAGTATGTCAGCTAAATACAATATTAAATCAGCATACAAACTGAGTAGAGATGTGTGGGGTCCCAAAGTCAGGCCCTGTATATTGGGTGAAGAGCAGAGTCGTATATCTAGTGTTTCCATGGCTAGTGTGAATCAGTACAGGGACAGGGGGCAACCTTGTCTCGTTCCTCTTCCCAAGGGAAATGGAGTAGAACAGGCTCCATTGATATAGATTGTTATAGTAAGGTGTTCATATAAGCGTTTAATCCATTTTATAAATTGAGGACCGAAACCAAATTTTTGTAAACAGACCCATAGGTACGCCCATTCCACAGAATCAAATGCTTTTTGAGCATCTAGAGAAAGTATGTAACCTGAGTTATCATGGTTGATTTGTGGATGTATGAATGTATGTTTTCCTAATATTTATAAAGGTGGATTTTCCTAACATGAAGCCTGTTTGATCCGTGTGTATTACTGTAAATAGTATCTTTTGTAATCTATTTGCCAGTACTTTAGCCAGTAATTTGAAGTCTATATTAAGTAATGATATGGGCTTATATGACCCACAGTCATATGGGTTTTTATCAGTTTTCAAAAGTAATATAATGTGGGCCTCATACATGCTAGGGAGTTTCTGGTATAGGCATTCTGGAGAGTTGTTAGAAACTGAGGAAGAAGGTGTTCACTATATTTTTTATATATTGCTGCTGGGAGGCCGTCTGGGCCAGGTGACTTGCCAGATGCCATGGCACCAAGCGCATCTTGTAAATTAGTTATAGTGATTTCTGCCTCTAGTGTGTCTTGTCTTTGCTAGATAGGATGGGAATATTGCATTTTGTTAAGTATTGATCAAGTTGAGCCTGTGTGGCAGTGTTTTTTGTTGTGTATAGTGTTCTGTGGTATTGATTGAATTCGGACAAAATTTCTGAGGTGTTGGTAAGAGTCTCTCCTGTTGGGATATGAATGGCTGATATGTTGTTTTGATCCATGGGGCCGTGGGCAAGTCTGGCAAGTAGCTTAGCTGATTGGTTCCCATGCTCATAGTAGCATTGTTTGTAAAATAATTATTTTCTATGTGACTTTTCAATTAAAATATTGTTGTATAGAGATCTTGCTATTGTCCAAGCATTCTTGTTTTCTAGGGTAGGGTTAGATACTTATCTAGCTTCAGCTGCTGTGAAGGTTGCGCTAGCTGGGTCTCTTCTTGTGATGTACTCCTTTTTATATGGCTTATAGCTGTGTTGAGAGCCTCGCAGTACAGCCTTGAGTGCATCACATTGAGTCATTATGGATAATGGGTTGTGGATTAGGGACAGATAGAATTTTATTTGGTCTGGGATAAGATCAGGTGTGGACAGCAAGGTAAGCCAGAATGGGTTTATTCTGTAGTGTCTAGTAAGTAAGGTGTTGGACTGTTCCCTGGACAGTGATAGGAGTATTGGTGAGTGGCCCTAAATTCCTATTTGTAGGTAGGTAATCTTGATAATGCAGGAGTTGATTAATTTATTTACAAATATGTGATCTATATAGAGTGTCTCTGTTGTATTCAATTAGATCAACTGGATCTAATTGAATACAACAGATATACCATGACCTGGATAAATGAGAACCTTCACAAGTATATAGAGTGTCATGCGTACAGGAATGACGTGTATTTCTTCAATAATGGGTACCTAACTCTCCAGGAGTCCAGCCATCCCAGCTCCATTATCATATTTTTTTAAAGAAGAGGTACAAATATGTACCTATAACTTCCACCTTCAGAACACCCCATACAGAAGGTGAATGAACCGTGGAGATGTACCACTGTTACTGTTGCTGTGGAGCATGCAGCGAGGAGCAAACATATAGATGATAAATAGTGAAGCAAATTCATTATCCTAATACTTATTGCAATTATAACAAACTGAATATACCTCATTTAACAACATAGTCCTGCGGTTTTAAATTAAAGCTAAGTCATTATTATGAGCATTATTGTATATAGGGCAGACATTTCACACAGTGTATTTTCCTGATTCAAGTCTCTGATAGTTGGTAAATTATTGATGTGCATGAACCTTAGCTACTCACCGAGTAACAAACCATAAACAGTATAACAAGTCAAATGTATGACAATGTCATTGCTTTGTCATTGTTTAATTTTAGGGTATGCAGGGAATCACCCAGAGTTTGTAAAGTAAGTATATTAGCTGTGCTTAATGTGGCCTTTAAGTTCCATAGCCTTCTAACAATCGAGGCTTGTTGATATCCATGTTATATATATTTAGGTTTTGAGAGTCTCTGATAGTTGGTAGATTGTGCATACCATATATTATTAAATGCATCGTGTGCAACTGTGTTGTGGTGTTATATTGGCAATCAAAGTAATGCATTAACTCTAGCTATTCACGAAATAAGCTATAAACAGTCTAGCAAATCTATCTAGTCATGACTTGTTAAATTGTAGGAACTGAAAAAGAAGTACCCAGAATTTGTGGAGTAAAACCATTAGTTGTGCTTGCAATAGTCCATGGCCTTGTGATGGCCAAGGTTTGTTGGTATCTATATTGTATATATTGGGCTGTAAATTGACTGTCAATTGCGTTGTCCAGTGGTTGTAGTTTCTAGGGCTGTCATTCAAATCAGCCAAGGAAGGATAGGTTGAGTCAGTGGAGTAGGTAGAGTCAGAGTAAAATTTTACCTCTCTTGAGAAGTTCAATAATATACCTTTACTCTTGGTCACTATTTAGCATCCAGCCATTCTCAAACCTCCATTCGGGTATCAAAGATTTTTATGGCTCCGTTGTCATCGATTCGCACTTGGCCAGATATATTATGCTATATTGCTTATTGAGTTGTCTCAATCCATTTTTTATCGCAATAAATGATGCCCGTTTCTTTTGAAGCTCGAGTGATAAATCTGGGAAGATCCGAATAGTGGCACTATCATGTGTCAGGTCTCCTGAGATTCTGGCAGTTCGGAGGATTGCATCTCTATCTCTGGTGTTCAAGAGGCAAGCAATTAGTGGTCAAGTATGGGTTCCCGGTATAGGTGGTTTCGTTGGGATGCGGTGTGCTCTTTCTTTTGCAAAGGTGGAAGTGAGGTCTGATATTCCAAACTGTATCTTTAGCCAATTCTCTAGAAACATTGTTGGGTCTCGTTCCTCTGAACCTTCTGAGAAGCCAAAAATCCTTAAGTTCTGTCTGTGTAACCTGTTTTTGATATTGTTGAGTGTAAGAAGTCTAGCTTTAAGTTTTCTTGATAGGTCAGTAATGGTCTGTTCAATTGGGGGATAGAGTCTTCCAGATGCGATATTCTGGATTCAGTCTCACCCACCTGTTGTCTGAGTGTGTGAATGTCTTGGACAACATAACAATATAAAACAATAAGTCGGATTTGACTTCTATTAGAGTGGTGAGCGAGCGTGTGGAGCCCTGTATTGTTGTTAGGAGCTGTGCATGGCTGTCTTGTATAGGCCTTACAGACAGGGTTTGGGTCAGAAGTTGAGGATGGCCCACTTGTTATGTTCATAAGTGGGTTGTTTAATTGGGAGTCCAGAGGCCATAGAGGATTGTGGGTTGTTTAATGGGGAGTGTGGGTCTGGGGCCTGGTGTGGCCGGATGGCCTGGGTCTCCTCCTCTGTGCAGATTCCCACCCACCCCCTGCCTCTCCCCCGCTCTGTACTTCGTACCCGCCAGAGGATTTTGGGTGAGATGTAAAGTGCCTTGGCCTGGTCTGTTGCTTCACTCCACTCTCGGACCCCAGCAGTCTTTTACTGGTCTGCAGTGTGGGTGGTTTGTCCCATAAAGCAGAGGCTGGTCTGCAGCTGTTCTGCCATGGCCACAGCTTTTTGTGTTTTTGTCCTGGTCATGGGGACAGGTAAAAATGTTGTATGCTTTGCTTGTCAGTTTTTGTGACCTGATTAGCTTTGTATTAGCCTCGAGTGATGTAATTTGCAGGAGCTATGGAGAAACACGCTCTACTCCATTGCCTGCTAGCTCTGCCCACACTCCACACAGATTCCAGTTTTTAAACTCAAAACCAATTGTCATCTAAAATACCCCAACAAACTATACATTTTGAGACAATACAAAGTGGGTTTTCAAAGAAAAAAGAGATTTTTAAATAAGATTTTTCAGCCTTATCTCAACATGAAATAGAGGGCCATATTTATAAAGTGCGGTATTGCAATTTAGCAATACCGCACGTTAACGGTACGACAGAGGCTGTAAATTTGCAGCATTTAAACCAAACATTTGTTAATTAACGAAAGTTCGGTTGTAGAATACCATGTGGTAGTAAACTACCGCAAAAATATTTTATGGGGATCGTAAATCTAAGATTGCGTTATCTTTAATTTACAATCGTTATCGTAAAACTACCGCAAATATGTTCTATGGGGGTTGTAAAACGATTGCATTATCGTACATTTAATATTGTTATTGTTAATTCACAATAAAGATATATATTATATTATATTCATAATTAAGGATCGTTAAAGCTATCAGAATTTAATCGTGCGATATTGCTTAATAGTGATACCGCGCCTTTAGAAGTATGCCCCCAAAAATGCTATAAATTTGCCCTATATAAACTGCTACCTCATATTTATGAGAAACACAGAGACAATACCAGTAAAAAATAAACCCAAAATCTGGGGCTAAAAATTTGTTTACCTTGCAATGCCAAGCAGAAATAACCATTTCCCATTTACAGCTACCATCCTATGGTTTGTACATGCAGAATTCCTTATCTACAGTAGGACAATAAATAATATATAAGGGATAATACGCTACCTACAGTGTAATATAAGGAGATTACGCCTGACCATATTAAGGCACAAGGCCGTTAGGCCAAGTGCTTTTATAGAGGTCCAATTTGTTACACTGACTGACTGAATTACTGTACTAATAAGGAGGAGTGAGCGCATTCCTGTGATTCATAATTGACTTGGTCGCTCGCTCCTCCTTATCAGCACAGTAATTCAGTCAGACAGTCAGTGTACAAAAACAGGCTTGTTATCTCCATTACTTATACAGGCAGGGAGAGAGAGAGAAATGGGGAGGGGTAGTGGAATACAGGAAGTCACTCAGTGACATCACTGAGTTAATGATTATATAGATTCTCACCACTGCACCTGCCCATTGAAATTCCAGAGCCTTATGTATTATAATAAACTTATTGTTCACAGAAAAGTACTTTTTACAGCAAATAATATTGACCAATATGCTGTACCTGATTTATTGCTTATCAAAGCCCTTATTAGTAATATAATTTAGTGTCATAATGTTTTTGAAATCAAATAAGTTAAAGGGTATCTCCATTGGTTAAATAAATATTTTGTAGTCCGTTTTATTGAAGAACAGGAGGTAAAGGAGCTGTGTCTTACCTCCTGTTCTTTAAAAAAAAACATGCAGGAGCCAGGAATAAAGTTAGAGAACTTACCTTCCGCCACATCCTCTGACAAGTCCCAACGGACTTAGTAGGTGATGCACATCACGCACTAAGTCCGTTGGGACTTAGTTAAACGAATACCAATACTTCCAGTAAAGTATATCGCGATTTTGGCATGAAGTTCGCCTATAACAGTCTTCTGTATACACCAAGCAAGGATAAGCTGATTTTTTGATCCTGAGGAAGCTACTAGAGTAGCAAAACGCGTTGATCACACTCTGCCAGTGCTATATAATGGCACAGACTTTCACTCTAAAGACTGCTATTTGCCTTTACCAGTTTTTAAATCACTATCTCTTAAAGTGAAAGCACTCTTTTTTTTTTATATTTTTCTGCTAAATAATGACTTTTAAAAATGCCTTAAGTATTTATGTATGTGATAAAGTGGAACCCTAAGGCTTGTGAACCAACCACTTCCAAACCGAGTAGGGAATAATAGGAACACACTAAAATGTAAGTTAAAGGCAAAGTACCAACATTTTAATATACTGTATTATTTAAGGGATGTCCATGAGTCCTCTGATATGACCTATTAGCAAACAATGCACCAGAGTGTTTATTATATGGCTTATTATTTTTATATAAAGTGATCATATCCCCATGCAATTGCCGCTTCTCTGGTGTAAACTTTTCAAGCTGTCCTTTTTTTTTATGGAATTCCCAAACTGCACAGCATATTCTAAATGAGGCCTTACCAGTGCTTTCTAAAGTGGGAAAACAATATTTTTCTTCCTTTATACAAGACAATCAGGGAAATTCAATATGGTCCGGTCACGTTACTTACCTTTGCGCAATCCCGCTATACAATACGAGATGTATAGTAAGATGCGCCAAATTAAAGTCCCATACAGGACCACATTATGTTTTGCACTACTTAATGAAAGTGGTTTTGTATCAGTTGCACAGCCCTATTTCCAAAAACATTTGGAAATGGTGCTGTTCCCTAAAATCCGTGTAAAACACGTTAACCCCGATATTACTTAAGGTTTTACACGGATTTTGGCCATATTGAATCTCCCTGATGATCTTGTTTGCTCTAGCTAAGTCTTTTACCTATTAAAACCCGCAAATCTTTTTCCATTAGAGATTCACTTAGCACATAGCTATTTGTGGTGTAGATGGCACAAGATTTGTTACACCCCAAAGTTGCCCATTGTGATAATCTATCCCAGTCTTCTTGCAGCAATTACTAAAAAGGTGGATTGTGTAGCTACTGTTTGCTATTGATGTGCCTTTTTTCAGACTTTTTTTTACATGTGAGTATCCATAACTAGAAAGATATTTGAAGCCATGTTATTAAAGGCACAACACAACAAAATAAAAAGACAGATGGTAATCTCTAGAGAAAAAGTATTTATATGAAATTTATATGAAAAAAGTGACCTCCCAGTCTTTGTTCAGACCATTAGGCTATCGAGTCTGGAGTTTCAAAATCCACCATAATTCTCTTTTGGCTAGGATAGATTCCCTGACGCCCCATCTACACCTGATCTTGACATGTTCTATCTAAGAAAAGCACACTTTTCTATGAGATGACATTCCCTAAACCGTAAGATTGTCCTTATTTTCTATGGAAATATGTTCACAAAGTCTTTGTCTTTCCAATATATTGTAGACATCAGCCACAGGTAATCAAATATACCATATATTGTGATCTCCAGTTGACATAACTAAGTATAGAATATGTTTTGCTCGTATTAGTGGAGGTGAACTCCGATGTTACTGTTATAAACAAGCAGCTTTTACACTTATTCCTCCCACATCTGAACATGCCTTCATTTGTTAACCAATTGTTAGTATAATTTGTTCTTTAGGCAACATACTGGATGCTACAAAGTTAAATAGGGTCTTAGATTTCTGATACATAATTCTTGGTCTGTTTGGGAGAATTTCGGCTACAATGGGATCAGCCATCAGAACTGGCCTGTATCGTTTAATGGTAATGTGAATAAGGTGCAACTCCTTTTTTGTATTCTTTTCTAATTCCTTCCTTTGATGTAAGGCACCATTTTTTCAGAGCAGTGACTCTATGTATGTACCTATCCTTGTTCTCTTTCTAGAACACAGAAATCTAGTGTGATCAAGACTGACTGCACAATCATATGCCCTCTTGATGACAGCTTAATCATATTCACCATCCAAACAGTTGTTCCACAAAATTAAAGGATTCCTAATTGTTGATACTGTGTGACTAGGTCTTAGTAACACTGACATTTACTGTACCATTTGCAGAGTATCGTGTCATTACTCTAACCCGTCACGGTCAACTGATTGGTCAATGGGTTTAAAAGGATGCCGGCGAGACGCCATCTCTAGCGCCAATAATAATGCCCCTTCAGGAGCGAAACATGTTTGGGGTGCTCCCCCATCCACTGTCCCACTTCTTCGTTACCCGATTACCTAGCACTGGCTTGTGCATTTCTACCTTGTTACTCTGCAAATCCTGACTGTCCGTGCACAGACTGGACTGACTCCAGCAGTTGATGAGTTGATAAGTATTTTGGGGTTCTAAGTGGTGATACGGAAATGTGATGTGGGTGGGGTGATTAATCATGTGTACCTGTACATGATTTACTTATTGACCTATATATTTGCACACTTATTGCACTTACCTTTGACTTATGCTTTTTGATACTATTTTTAAGGTGTTGTTAATAAATGTTACATTTTAGATTAGCCTGTTTTTCTCTACTTTCTCTTTTTACTGACTTTGATATAGCTTCTTAGAGGTTGTCTACTTTTTATCTATAGGAGCCTTTTTGCTATAGGATTCCCAATTGTAACAGCAATTGGAACAGATTCTTCTGATTTAGATAAATTGGCTCACGGGAATACTTTTAGGCAAAGCTTTAGGATGATTTGCTATCAAGAGGATATTTTTGATGTGAGTTTTTTTGTACACTTCACTTATGATCTTTTTGTCTCCAGATAATGATAAGATCATCTATGTAACATTGGTAACATACTATTTTATCTCTAAAGGGATTTCTACCAAGTTAGCGTATGAGGGCAAAACTGCAAACCTCAATCATGCGGGATAATTTGAAGTTACTATGACTGTCCCAAACTTTGGATTGATACAGGTACAGCATACTGGGATTATTGATACCAGTACAGCATACTGGGATTATTGATACAGGTTATACTTTAATCCTCTGGGTAAGAAATTTATAAGAAATATAAGATTTATAGAAAATCTCAGAGATATCAAGTGAGGTTTGCTAGAAGGTGTTTCTGACTTAGACAGAGTATATCCTAGAAAAATGGCGGGAACATAAAGGCAAATAATTTGCTATTTGCTTTGGCAAAATACAGGCGAATACAAATATACAATATACAGAACAGTTTTCAGCTTTTACTTCTTTACATACCAGTATCAGCAATGCAAGTTATTAGTAAGAATGTAAGATACAAAGAGTTAAATGAATTTAAAAACATTTTTTTAAATTATTTTAATCAACTCTTGAAATATCTGAACACATCTGGAAGCAGCAGTTTTCGTCTGTTACCAATATCCTGTGCAGACCCTGATGTATTTCCATTTTTTAAGATTGTCTTGGCTAGAATGACAGCAAGTCATGTGAATCTAGAATTTGCTTGCTATCCAATTATCTGAAGAAATTATACTAAATATCACTACTGTATAAAAACTTTGAACTTTGATTACTTTACGTAATAAATCAATAGTGTTTTAACAGTAAGTAGTATATTTAGCACTTTCTTCAGGTGCCCCAAAACGTAAAATTAGAAAATTCGATTTTTACCCCTAGTTATATAGAGACTTGGCTTGACCTTAGGGAGCAAGCACAAGAAAAAAAGTAGACTTTGAAGACAATGTCAAGGCTGCTAAAATTCAAACAGAATTGGGGGGTGGAGCCTGACCTTCCAGCATGGCGGCCACAAACTAGAAGAGCTCCAGCTCTGGGAACATACAAATCTTTACAAAAAAACTTGAAAACCATGCTATAACTTCCTCCAAGGAAAATTATCAACCCAGAGAATACCATGCCTCCCAAAAAGACCCAAAGCAAACGCAAAGGAGACATATTGGGCTTTGTTATATGGCCAGAAGGTACGCCGGGTTCCCAACAAGGCGCGGCCTACAAACCGCAGGATCCAGACCCAACTCCCATAGCTCGGAGAGACCTGGATAAACTTTAACAGGACCTGGAAAGAGCAATCAAAAAAGCCGACAAAACAACATTATCAGAGGTGAGACAGGAACTCTCTTCCTTGGGAGACTGAGTGGCGGGAATTGAATGCTCACAAAGCCACATGGCCAAGTACCGCAACCAGCTTGAGGGGGACATAACTGATCTCCGCGCACAGCTATTAGATTTCCAAGAGGACCCCGACAACAGAAGCAGGAGACAAAACCTAAGGATACAGGGGATACCGGAGGAAGTGGTGGATCTCGGCCTATACCTGGAGCACCTATTCCACCAGATTGCACAACTACAGCTTCGGGACTTACAGTTGGACTGTGCCCATAGGGCCCTGAGACCACCACCAGGGCCGGATGGTCCCCCAAGGGATGTGTTAATGAGGTTCCACCTGTACACCTTCAAAGAGACCAACGCCAAGGCAGCCCGCAACCACGAGGCCCTGAAACGAGATGGATACACCATCCAAGTCTTCCAGGACCTTTCCCCACGTACCCTCTATCGGAGAGGGGGGATGAAACCTATCCTGGACATCCTTAAAAACCAAAGCCTCAAATATAGATGGGGCTTCCCCTTTCGCCTCCTAGTAAACCACAATGGGACAATCTCCATAACTACACCGGAGGATTGCAACATCCTCTTCCAAAAACTAGGCCTGAGCGACTGGGATACCCTCCCACAAGGCCCACAACCTAAATGGATCCCACCTCCAACGGATGAGTGGACAGAGGTAACACCACCTTCACCAAACAGAGGTACTGTACCCTCCACCCGAGCCCCCCAAACCCCTTACTTGGGCTCGCCTTAGCGGTGAACCTCTTGGCATCCAGTCCTGAGTTTATTCCCTAAATCCATTACCCTGGTTTGCCTGAGTGGTAAATCCTACAGGATTTTTACCCACCCTAAATTCACTGACCCCTGATTTTGCTTCAACAAGCTTGAAAACCCGAAAGGTCAAATAGTACAACTGGGCACAAAAACTGGACCCGCTTGGAACTAAGATGTTTACATCTATCCCACTATCTTACACCTGCAAAGGTAAAAGCTGCCTCTCTGTGCTAACCATGGATAACGACAGACCCCTTATGACTAATTTTCAAACCTGGGATTACAACCTAAAAGAATTTGTAAATGCTTACCTCTACCCATGGAACTTCAGATCACACAACGGATATATAGACCTTTAAATTATGAATATATTTTAATTTATCAATGGGACCACAAGAACAATAGAGAGGCACCTAATACACTTTGTACCTTTAACCGAAGTATAACCTAATCTTGAACTAAGTTTGCTCAAAGTGACTCTAGAGAAAGTTTGTTGGGGCTATTTTCTCTCTGAGGCGAGGGATGTTTGCAGGATCTATGGGCCGTATTTATAAAGCCGTGGTTTTTTTTAGGGATACCGTGGGTTAGTTAATCTACGATCACGGTCATAAATTTACGATCGTCATCGTACATTTACGACTGAACGTTCGGTAATTAACAAATGTTCAGTCATAGAATACCATGCGGTAGTAAACTACCGCAATGGTACTCTATGGGGATCGTTAATGTAGGATTTTGTTATCGTACATTTATGATTGGTAAATGTACGATCGTAAATTTACGATAACGATTGTAAATTAATGATTGTTAAGCTTATCATAAATTAACAATCGTTTTTTACCAATCAAGTATTAAAAATGGTTTGCTCTCTCTATCTCTTTGCTGTAAGGGTTACTTATCAAGTTTTCCTATGTATCTGAGTACCGACCCTACCCTCCCTCAAACGGACTTATAAAATATACTCTCCACTCTACATTTTGAAGGTTTGCTGGAAATGAGTGCCCATTGCCAAGACTACTGATACTATGAAATGGAGGAATGAACGGCACCCCCAGGGCCCAACAGACTCCGGCTCCCACCGAGATGGTAAGCGTGCACTGTCTCTGTGCCAACGTTTCTTACAACTATAGAAAACCATCTTCTGACTCGAGACCTAGGGAGACTCATACTCTTAGGGGACTTCAACTTAACACTCAACAAATCTCTTGATTGCTTCTTCATCTTTCTGCCCTGTTCTCTTATCCAAATCATTTAAATCTCTACTACACACATTCAATCTATGGGATGCTTGGAGACTAAAACACCCAACAGAAAATAAATTAACTTTTTATTCCAACCCCCATAAAGTTTACACTAGAATGGATTATATTTTTATCTCCGCACAATTATTACCCCTCCTAAATGATGCAGACAGTGTATCTAGCGTCTAAGAAGATATGGGGCACTCTTGGGCACTCCATGCGGCGCACAAATTTTTTAGGCCACGCCCCTTTCTCCGCCCCAATTAAGTCACAACCACTTTGTACTTAATAGAGATGGCCAAAAAAAAACACACAGAGAGATAGACAACCACAAACTTAGATACACAGCCAGATAGTTATAGACAGAAAGACAGTGAAATTGACAGACATAGAGATCAGAGTTGGACAGAGATACACAAATGAATGACACAAAGGCACAGTAAACTGGCAATTTCATTATATACTGGTAGCAATCTGGTCATTTTAAACTTACTGTTGTGTTCATTGGTTGTCAGACGCTTACCCACACCTTTGGCCAGGGAGATATTCTTGTACCTTCTACATGGACCTCAGCCCCTATCTATCTCTATCTGTCCCTCTCTCTCTCTGTATATCTATCTCTATCTGTCTCTCTCTCTCTCTGTATATCTATCTCCTCTTGTATTTACTCTGTCTCTTTCTGCCTATTGTCTATCTGTCTCTCTATCTATGTCTATCTGCCTCTTGTCTATCTCTCTGTCTGTCTGTCTATCTAACTCTATTTAACCCTATCTATCTATCATCTATCTATCTTTCTAACTCTATCTATGTATCTATCTCTCCATCATCTATCGATCTATCTGTATATCTCTCTATCTATCTCTCTATCTATCATCTCTCTATCCATCTATCTTCTATCTATCTATAAATCTATATATCCATCCATCCATCCATCCATCCACCCATCTATCTATTATCTCTCTATCTATCTCTCTATCCATCTATCTATCTATAAATCTATCTATCTATCTATCCATCCATCCACCCACTCATCTATCATCTCTCTCTCTCTCTCTCTCTCTCTCTCTCATCTCTCTATCATCTCTTTCTATCTCTCTATCATCTCTTTCTATATATCTAACTATATCTACTGTATCTAAGTCTCTATCTATCTTTCTAACTCTACACTGTCAGTGTAGAGGGACTGACAGTACACTGTCAGCGACTCAACGCAGAGGGGAGGGCAGGAGCAGCCTGTGTAGAAGGAAACGCAGGGGCTGCCTTTAACATGCCGCACCGGCGCATGACATCACCAAAAATATTTTAATTCTTAAACAAATGTTCTTCCAATATAATAATCCAAGAAAAAAGCTTTAAAATCTTACACCACTGGTATATGTCTTCCCAAAAAACACACAAAATATTCCCTCAAGCCTCACCCCACTGCTATAGAGGATGTGGAACTATGGCTGATTTAAAACACTGCTGGTGGGACTGTATAGAAGTAAAAAAAAAAAAAAGTATGGAAAGTATGTGAGATTACTCCTAGAGGTACTAAGCACCAGGGTAACTCTTAACCCATGGATGGCACTTTTTGATAGAATGACACCCCAATTATCTCTGACAGGGAACAAGTTAATGCACAGTGTGTGCACAGGGGCTAGATCCCTCATAGCAGCCATATGGAAACAACTTAGCCCCTCAAGACAACAATTAATATCAAAGATCTGGTGGCTATGCGAAAATGAACTGGTGGTTAACAGGGTCAGAGGCACAATGAAATATTACAATGAGATTTGGAATCTATGGATATATGTCATGGGGGTTCCTGGGGGAGCCGGCCCGAACCATTGGCAATGGAGGGTACAAATGATAACACAGAATGAGTTGAAAGAGGAAAAGTGTAAAAGGGAGGGAGTCTGGGCAAGGTAAGAAAAATTACACTATCACAACCTTTATTTTATGTTATTTTGGTTGTTTTATTGTTTTATTTTATGAATCAATACACAATACAAGTTAAAAATGTAAATATAAAAATTTATATATTAACTACAATCTGAAAAATGTTCAATTAACATGTTTCAATTGTGCTTGTTTATTACTGAAACTGAACATTTATGCTGTTATACTTTTTAATAAAAAAAAATCTATGGAAAAAAAATTCAAACAGAATTAAATGTGTACTGTAAAAAAAATTTATTAGAAGTCTCCATGGCGATGTGTGACATTATAAAAGCCTAGGAAGCAGTGCTTTCTTACAAGTTGAAGAAACTCAGTATTCTAATATGCATTTTACTGTTGGGCCTGAACTATTTCTTAAATATAAGGCTGCCTTTTTGATCATTTTTTTTTACAGCAAAAATGTAGATTTATTAAGGATCGTATGGAGTCTGTCAGCCACAAACATCCTCCCTATACTTTATATAGAGAGAACCCTTGTGACTGTGTGTACTCTCAACTGTCAAAGATGACAGACAGCATCTTGCAGATGCTGTCAGTAATCTTTGATGTGTACCCACCTTTATACCATAACACTCAGTAATGAAGTGTTGTCTTTAACACAGTAGACAAAACAACTGATAAAATGAACCAGGGTGGTTGAGGATTACCATAAAAACTGTTTTTGCAGACAGGACACTTAAGGTTGGACACACGTGCGATTGTGGGTGACGACCCGCGACGCACAATGTGTACGACCGGCCGTTTTGGCAATCAGCCGAAATAGCCGTTCGTACACAACGTGCGTTGCAGGTCGGCACCCAAGATTGCACGTGTGTACGAACCTTAACTCTCATTTAAACAAAGACAAGTGAATTCAGATGCTTGTATTTTATATTTATATAAAAAATGATATACAACATTATGGGAATCGTATTGCTGATATCAGACAGATTCTCATGTACATAGCTAGAATGTATTAGTAATTACATGGAGAAAGCAAGTCATTACATGATTTTATCCTTTATAAACTGAAACCTAGAATGAATAAAAGCCCTGAAGAAAAGTATTTTACTACCAGAAAGAAGAAAATAACTCGAGATAACGCTATTGTTCTGATCTTCCAGGACCAAAGAAACGTAACTCCAAAGAGAATATTAAACTACCCAGGGAAACTTATCAGTAGAAAGGAGATAGTGATACCAATGCTAAATCATTAATAAGTGTGTGAGAACTCTAACCATCTCTGAAAGTTTCATTTTCTAAAATGAATAAATAAAAGGTCCGAATGGAATTTTTACAATAGGACAGCTAAAATGGTGCCAAGTCTCTAAAGATAAGAATCAACACTTTAAGTCAATGACAAGGAAATATATTTCTGACTGTAAAAACAGTTTAAAGGACATGCAAACGGGGCCAAATCATTTTTTAACTAATCACACAGTAATAAAGATTAATTACCACCAATCTTAAATCTGTTTTTTTTCTCTTTGACCTACCTTTCCCTTGTTTTTAAGCTCTGAGAGTTTTACTTTTTAAAGGGGGCGGGGCACAGCTAGTCAGTAAAGAACAATCAATCACCCAGACTCCGATTTGAGATACATGGCACTGGAATTCGTTCCTGTGCCTCGACATGTAGAAGATCGGACAAAGGGAAGTATGGTGGGTTCACAGGTTGAACACACTGACACCACATGGTCTCAATAGAGACTATCATTTGTTTCTATTCCTGTGAGTGTGGATATTGGGTATGGAATCAGTCCTGTTTTTTCCCTTATAGGCTATGCGGCCATCGGTTGTGACGTGTTATTTATAAGTAATAGAAATCTAGTTGGAGGTGTAAAACTGTCAGGTGTCAGTCAATTTTTGAATTGTTTATAGACCCAATAAGTGATGTCATTTCCTTCTAATCAGTATATAAGGAAGTGGGAGGGCTCTCCCATGTGGATGCCATTTTGTGTATAAGCTTGAAAAAGGAGTTTGTAGCTCCGAAACGTTGCTTGATGTATATGGCACGTTGATGAAATAAAGATTTTGCATTGAAGACCTGTGTGCTGTATATACTATTGAATATATATATATATATATATATATATATATATATATATATATATAAAATAACATCCCCAATGTCCCGCACTCACGCCTGCATGTTCCAGTTGCCCCGGTGCTGCTATAAGATACTTACTGGGTTATTCAATAAAAGTTCTTATCGTTAAAAATGGTGCTAATTTTGCCCCAACCAATCAGATATTAGCTTTCAAATGTTAAATAAAACGATAAGAACTTTTATTGAATCTGCCTGATAATATATAACTCCAGAAGTGATAGAGCACTCGTAGGACTTTCCGATTAATTAAGAAGAACAATCATTTATTGAATCAAGCTAACATTGTTTCGGCTGGAACAGTTCAGCCGTCCTCAGGATGTGACGTGCAAAGTGATAACATACTTTTAAAACCTGTGAACACTCCTTCAGTGACTAACCACTCCCCTTTTACCTATCATTAACCCTCTCAGTGCATGTCCTGCATCCCGCATTCTTAAAGGCAGGGACCCACGTTTCTCATAGCACCTAATTTAAACTTCTAAACCATATACCGATTCCAGTGAGATGGGGTGAATTCCCCACTTCTATAAATAGTGCTAAAAAGTGCCTTATCGGTAAAATCTCGTAAATACATAAAAAAGATATAATACAAAAATCATAAAAACAGCCCCACTCCGTACATAATAAAAAATCTCTGTCACAACAGTAAAACATCAAACAAATATTACAGTACTTATCTATGAGAACTCCAGGCTTATACTCTATTGAGAAAAAATTACATTGTATCCCATTATCCTAGACACACATATTTGTAACGGCAGTATCTCAATTTGGTATATCGGCCGCATTCAGAGCATGAATAAATCCAAGGTGAAGCTCGAGGTAGTGTAAGCCTTGCTCGTGGCATATTAATCTCAATCGACAATACAAGCCCTTTCCAAGGGAACCACTGTACTGGATACTATGAGTAATGATAATGTAGATCAATTACATCTATCAAGCCTCCCCCTATATTTCCCAGAGGATAAGATAATCATCTGAATCTACATAAACCTGATAGAGAAAAATAAGATTACAAGAAGCATGATAGTACCAGCTGCTCGCTGAGACCCCTAGGGGTGAGTGTCCCCAATTCCTTAATCCAGAAAGCCTCCCTTTGAAGGAGCTTTCTACCCCTTTCTTGGGCATTTTTAATCCCAGTTACCTGGTCGATAGCCATCCATTTCATCACTGCAAGGGAATAACCCTGTTCTTTAAAGTGTTTGGGAACAGATTGTTCCCCATACTTGGTTACTAGTGGTTTGTCACCCTTGTTACACAGTGTCGCTCTTATTGCTGACCTATGGTTCGCCAATCTATCTCTGAGGGTGGTAGTGGTTTTACCCACATAATATACCCCACAGGGGCATGTTATAAAGTAGATGGCGTCCGTGCTCATGCATGAGAGCTTAGCATGTATTTTATACCAATGGCCTGACCTGGGATGGGGGAACTCAGTACCTGCTATCATGTAACTACATGCCTGGCACCCGGTGCATTTGAAACATCCCTCTTTTTTATGGGAGAGCCAAGTCGAAGGGAGACTCTTATTTGGGGGCAATAGATCTGTTTTGACAAGCAAGTTTTTTAATGTGCGTCCCCTTTTGTATGCAAACCTAGGTTTACTTTGGCTAAACGGGAGAGAGCTATTCCCAGTGTCGGGTAACACTGTTTCTTATGTTTTTACTGATACTTGAATACTGTAATGTATACGGGATATGTTCATTCACTTTCCCTTTAGTTGTCTCCCGTTTTGATACTCCTCCCTGATATTGAGCCAGTGCTTTATTCTTCTCTAGATTCACCATCTTATGATCATACCCCCTATCAATAAATTTATTGGCCATGGCTTCCAATTGTTCACATGCCATATTGGGGATGGAATTATTTCTAAGTACCCTATTGAACTGGGACACTATAATCCTTCTTTTGATAAGGGGGATGATAGCTACGGGCGTGAAGCAGAGTGTTCTTGTCAGTAGGTTTAGAGTATAAGCACGTTTGTAATGATTGGGAGTCCTTCATTATCCTTAAGTCCAAAAAGTCTATTTCAGATTCGTTTGTAGTCGCTGTGAATTTGACTGTAGTGTCCAATTGATTTAAATCCTGAACAAACTGCTGACACTCTTCCTCAGGACCCTTCCATAAAATAAATAGATCTATATAGCGATGGTATATAAGCAGCTTGTTAGCATAGGCAGGAAAGATGTTTGTCTCTTCAAAGGATTCCATGAATACATTTGCAAATGATGGGCCCACACAAGAACCCATCGCTGTTCCTTCTATTTGGTTATAAAAGCGATCCTCAAACCTGAAATAATTGTTCTCTAGCGTGAACAGTAATAAGTCCATTAGGAACTCTATCGGGGGATTTTTTTGTCCTCCCTTTATCAATGCCTGTCTGCATGCCTCCACTCCTGGTCTTTATAATGGTATAAAGACTCTGTACATCCAGAGTCATTAGTGTGGTGTTTTCCAGAGGGCCCTGGTATGTCTTAAGGATCTCCAATAATTGTACACTGTCACGTAGGTATGATTTCATTTTCTTCACAAGGGGTTGGAGGAAATAGTCCACAAAACTAGATATAGGTTTTAGGATGGATCCACATAGGGACACTATTGGTCTTCCCGGTGGCTCCTGGATACATTTGTGTATTTTTGAGACTGAATATATAATTGGGACTCTCAGTGTCTCCGTTATCAGATATCTTTTTTCTTGGTCACTGATCCACCCATTATAAAGAGCCATGGAAATTATGTTATCCAATTTATTTTTCAGCTTATCTGTGGGATCCTCAGAAAGTTGTACATATGTCTTTGGGCTGCTTAATTGTTTGAGTAATTCCATCCTATAGTATTTGCGATCCAACTGGACTATTCCCCCTCCCTTGTCTGCCGGTCTTATCAAGTTCACATCATTTTGTAGTGTCTTGAGTGCAGTTTGTTCCCCTTTGGTAAGGCTTTGTCTGGCTTCAATCCTAGTGATCTGTCTCTCCCTGTTTGCCTGTTTGTCAGGAAAATGTGTAGTGACTTGGCAAGAATGGGTTAACTATTGGTATTAGTTCTTAGACCAATAAAAATACCATTCCACCTTGGAACAGTCCTATTGTTTATATTACGATTAGTGAAGCATGGAACCAGGTCTCCTTTTCTAGACAACGTGGAGCCGAACCGTGCATCTGGAATTCTTTCCAGCTAGGGGTCTGGTGGGGACTAAGAGGTCATTTTAAGGACAGACATATATGTAAAATAAATATATTTCGGTATTGGAATATGTAAGACAGAAACCAATATTACATCTGTGAATGTAAAAGTATGCCCATTAATATGATACCCAACATGGAGCCCTTATTCCCTTGCCAAGGCGAGTTATTAATATCTTGGATATGGATAACACACAGGTCATGTTTGGTATTGGGGAATGATCATTAATAAAGGAGAGGAATATGTGATCAATATCCCAATAGAATGTACATATCTACATTTATAAGGAGTCTGTTTAACTGAGGGGGAATGGATGCTTTTGGCTAGTCGTAAATCTGGACATTCCTGGACACTCCCACCTCATGAGGAGGGCGTAGTTCAACAATATTTTTAAAAGCCTGGTAGCCCAAATAATGTTGTTCATACTTGGGGACATGCTAAAACCTGTTGTTTGACCCAGTGTTTCATCCTGCCCCAGGACACAGGACTTCTTCTAGTGAGTAGGGTCTGTGAATATTTTTATCCTTTTTTTTGCTATAACTTTTGTACTTTTTGTATGTCATTTTATTATAAACACCATTCTATTTGTGTTTTTGTATTATATGCACTGTCCACCTTTTGGAATATTAAATCTAAATTAATAAGTTTTGTCTTTGATGCTCTAAAAGAACTCAGTAGCCTCTGATAAGTTATATGTGTTTGAATGGAGTGTGCAGTGTAAATGCTAATTAAAGGACAATTATAGTCCAAAATGTAAAACTTTTTTCTGTAGGGTTAAATATTCTCCCCTGTGCCCAAACCCTACCCCTGCCTTTATTTTGTAAAAAAAAACAATTTCCCCCATGAATATTACTTGAAAAGCTGGCTTCGTGGAGCTCCGTCTCACAGAGCAAGAACATCAATCAAAATGACGCGTAGGTATGCATTTTGCATTTTACCGCTCCTCCCCATGACCTCCCTGACGTAAATCACGTCAGCACACTGCTGTTTGTTGACCACGTGCTGATAACGTAGTCGGTGGGAGCCGGCACAGAGAATCAGTGAAGCACAAAAGCGGAGGAGGATCAACAGCATACAACGCCGAGGAGGAATCTTTGAAGGTGCAGATATCATAATTTATTCTAAAAGTTTGTGTCTTGTTGTTTTTTTTAAATAAAAATATAATTGTTGGACTCTAACTTTATAATTGTACTTACAGTGTTTATTACTATTGCAGTTTTGTGTGAATGATTGTATGTGTGAATGATTGTATGTGTGTGTGTGATTGTATGTGTGTGAGTTGTGTGTTTGTGTGAATGTGTGTGTGTGGTTGTAGTGTTAGTGCTGTGTGTGACTGTGTGTTTGCTTAGTGTCCTGTGTGTGTGTGGTGATGTCATTTTGTGTGTGTGTGTGTGTGTGTGTGATGTGTAATGAATTAGTGCTGTGTGTGTGTGTGGGGTGGGTGTGTAATTATTGTGGTGTGGTGTGTGGGTTGATTATTGTGCTGTGTGTGATTTGTGTGTGTGCTGTGTGTGTGTGGATAATTTGTACTGCTGTAGTGTTGTGTGTATTCTGTGTGTTGTTTGTGTGTGTGTGTGTGTCGTGTGGTTGGTTGTGTTGTGTGGATGGTTGTATGGTTGTTGTGTGTGTGGTGTGTGTTTGTAGTGTGTGTGTGATGATGGTTGTGGGTGACTGGATTGTGTGTTGATGTAATGTGTTGCTGTGTGTGTTTTTGAATCTTGTGAAATTTGTGTGTGGTGATTGTATGTGTTGGCTGTGTTGTGTGTGTGTGTGTGTTTGATCTGTGGTGTGTATGATTGTGTGTTGGGTGTGTGTGGTGGTGTGTGTGAATGATTGTGTGTATGGGTGTTGTGATGATGGTGGGTAGTTTGTGTGTGTGATGATTGTTGTTTGTGTTGTGGTGAATGGTTGTGTTGTGGTGGTGATTGTATGTTGTATGGCTGGTGTTGTTTGAATCGGTTTGTGTGAATGATGTGTTGTGCTTGTATGTGTCATGGTGTGGGTGTGTTTTGAATCTTGGTGTGTGACATGATTGTGTATGGGTTGTGTGGTGATTGGTGTGTTTGATGTGTGCTGTGTGTTATGTGTGTTGTGTGTGTTGGTGTGTGAATGATTGTCATTTGTTTGGTGTGTGAATGACTGTCTGTTTTGATTTTGTGTGTTGTGTGAATGATTGTGGTGTGTGCATTGTTATGTGTATGGCTGTGTGTGTGTGTTTGAATCTGTGTGTGAATGATTGTGTGTATGGGTGTGTGTGTGTGCAATGCTTTTGTGTAGTGTGTGTCTTGTTGTGTTGTTGGTGACTGATGTCTGTGTGTGTGATGATTGTGGGTGTGTTTGTGATATTGTGTGTGTGTGTGTGTTTTGGCATGATGTGTCGTGGATGATTTGTGTGATGGGTGTGTGTGTGTGTGTTGTGTGTGTGTGTGTGTGTGTGTGTGTGAATCGGTGTGTGTGTGTGTGTGTGTTTGAGAATGATTGTGTGTGTAGATTGTCTATTGTTGGTTTTTGATGTGTTGTTTGTGAATTATTGCTGTGTGTGTGTGTGAATTATTGTATGTGTGATTGTGTGTGTATGGTTGTGTGTGTGATGATTGTGTGTTGTGATGATTGAGTGTGTGTTGTGTGTCGTTGTGTGAATGATGTCGTGTGTGTGTGTGTTGCTGTGTGTGAATTTTGTGTTGTGGTGTGTGTGTGTGATTATTTTATGTATGTGGTGAGATTTTGTGTGTTGGTTGTGTGAATGCTTGTGTGTGTGTTGTATGTGTATAGCTGTGTGTTGTGTGTGTGTGTGTTTTGAATCTATTTGTGTGAATGATTGTGTGTATGGGTGTGTGTGAATGATTTGTTTGTGTGTGAATGATTTTGTGAGTTGTGTGTTGTTTGTGTATGTGTGTTTGTTTGTAAATTAATTATGTTGTGTGTGTGGTGTGGTGTTTGTGCATTAATTGCCTTTGTGTTGTGTGTGTGTGTGTGTGTGTGTGTAATTTTGTCTTGTGTGTGGGACATTGGTGTGTCGGTTGTGTTTGTTTGTTTGGTGTTTTGTGGACTATTGCTTTTGGTTGTGAATTATTGTATGTGTGTGATTGTGTTTGTACTGTGGTGTGTGCCTTTGTGTGTGTGTTTGTGCTGCTTGCGTGGTGTGTTTGTGTGTGTGTGTGTGCATTATTGGTGGTTGGTGTGTGTGTGTGTGCACTTCTTTCTGTTGTGTGGACTTTTGTGTGTTGGTTGTGTGAAGGGATTGTGTGTGTGTCGCGTATAGCGTGTGTGGGTGTGTGTTGTTGTCTGTTGTGTGAATGGTGTGTATGATTCGATGCTTTGTGTGTGTGTGTGTGTGTTGTGTTGAATGTCTTGCTATGTGTTGTGTCCATTTGTAATTAGTGATTGTGTGTTGTTGTTTGTGCATTATCGAATGGGTGTGTGTGCTTATTGTATTGTGTGTTGTGTGTGTAGGTGTGTGTGTGAATGCATTGTTGTGTGTGTGTGTGTGTGTGTGATTGTATGTGTATGGCTGTGGTGTGTGTGAGTTTGAATCTGTGTGTGAATGATTGTGTGTGTGATTGTATGTGTATGGGCTGGTGTGTGTGTGTTTGAATCTGTGTGTGTGAATGATTGTGTTATGGGTGTGTGTGTGTGTGAATCGATGTGTGTGAATGTTTTGTGTGTGTGAATGATTGTATGTGTGTGTAATGATTGTGTGTGTGTGTGTGTTTGTGTGAATGATTGTATGTGTGTGTGATGATTGTGTTGTGTGTGTGAGAGTTGGGGGTGTTGTTTGACATTTGTGTTTTTTGTTAATGATTATGTGTGTGTGGTGGTTTGGTGTTGATGGGTGTGTTTGATGATTGTATTGTGTGGTGGAATGATTGTGTGGTGTTTGTGAATTATTGTGTGGGTGTTGTTTGCATCTGTGGTGTGGGATAGATTGTGTGTATGGGTTGTTTTGTGGTGTGCTCGCTGTGTTTGACTGACTTGTGTGTGTGGTGTTTGCTCGTGTTGCCTGATTGTGTGTCTGGTGTTGTTGTGTATGATTGTGTGTGCAATGACTTTGTATGTTGGTACTGGTCTGGTGTGTGTGTTGTTTGTATCTGTGTGTGGAATGATTGTGGTTTTATGGTGGTGGTCTGCTGACTTTTGTTTGTTGTGCATGCTTGTCTGTTGTGTGTTTCATACTGTGTTTGGTGTGTGTGTGTGTGTGTGTCTGCTTGTTGTATGTGCTGATGGTTGTGTGGCTGTGGCCTGCTTGTGGTGTGAAGTGTGATCTGTTGTTGTGTGCCTGATTGTTAGTGTGTGTGTGTGTGAACGTTGTGTCTTGTGGTTTTTTTGTGGTTGCTGGCCTTTGTGTGAATTGATAATTGGTGCTGTGCCTGGGTGGGGTGTTGTGTGTGTGACGCATGACACTCTGTGTGTGTGAACGGTTGTGTGTGAATTATTCAGAAACATATGCCCATAATATTGCTTGTCTGCCCTGAAGGAAGAAGAGTGATGCCTAAAGTTGGTCTTTTCAAGCTTTGCAGTATGTGACCATAACCTCCTAAACATATTGTTAGAGAAATTATTTTAGAAATCAAAGTTCTTTGTAAATCACTTTGTCTTCCCAGTACGATTTACCATTATAACAAATAGTATGTATATTTCTAAACCAAATATATTTTACTCTAGAGATTTAATTTGAAATGGACCATGAAGAAGCAAGTGGACCCTCAGAAGATGATCAAGAGGTTGAAAGCCAAAGAAGGGTGATTATGTTAATAACCAAATAATGAATATGTACTTAATTATTGTGTAATAATCCAAAAATTAATATTATTTTCTTTTATAATGTAGTGGGATGAACTGATCCATCATTTAAAAAATCGCCCTGAGGTACTTAATCCAGGTTCATCGTTTCCTAACGACCCACGAAACCGGGGAATGAATGAAACGGATAGTAGCTCAGAGGAAGAAATAGGTAATCCCATTGAAGAATCCTCAAGTGAAATTGAAGAGGACCCTAACAGTAGAATTGGAAAAATTAGTTGGTGTCTGTGTGGAAACTGTAAAGAAATGCCCACTGAAAAAGAAAGTATATGCTGCCAGGAGGTAGAGGAAATAAAACGGCAAATACCTGAAGAATCCGTGTGCATTACTTACAATAATGAGATAACCACTGAGTGCACTGATAATCAAAGAGTTGATCTGAATTTCCGATTTGCAGACACAACTTTAAGAAATTATCCAAATGATGCTGATTTATTGAGGTAATATTAAACTAACCAAAAAAAGTAAGCATGTTTAAGCCTGTTTAATGCAATATTTGACGTTGCCTTACCCTCTTGTACCTCGCATAGCTGAGTGACCATGTGTGTTTCGACCGTTGACTCCATCACTGAATCTGACTTTGCTTCTGTTGTGGTACCTCGTTGTTGTCCAGTTCTGAGATTGTTGTACATTGTCCACCTACTGCATTTATGTCTTTCTCGTGTATTCCACGCCTCAGCTCAGATACCCCGCACCCTAAGTCCAGGGTACATCTGATCCCGGGTAGGCTTTACAAACCACCCTGCCAACAAGGTTTTGTCTATTGGTGAAGTGGGTGTTGTCAAATGAGGGTATCTGGGCTGAAGGAATGAACGTGAATTCCAAGAGAGTCACATTCAGATTCGCAATTCTAAACTTCTCTCTTTCTACCTACCAATGCTGCTGACAAGCTGGCCTGTTTGCCCATGGTCTCACTTTGTTAAAGGGAACTGTTCATTTTATGTAGCTTGCACATTCATCTATTGCTTGATATTATCGATTATTCCCACTTACCTGTATCTAATGTACAGCATTTATTACACTTACCTGCTACAGCTCTGCTCGCTGCTTCTCAATAATTTTTAAGTGTGTTGATCTATTATTCACAGTCAGGTGGAAATAAGCAATCTCTGCTCTGTGTGCATGACGAGGATGATGGTGCAAGCTACATTAAATTATCGGTATACTTATAATGCATAAATTATAATTGCGTTTTTATGTCTGGTCATACTCCACTACTCCAGTACACGGCTAATTATAGATGTATCTGATTAATGCATAGAAAATAAATCAAAAAATTTTAAAATCCTAATTGTTATCTGTTTTATTACAGGTGTAAAAGAAAAACCGCATATAGATCTTTTACGGTTATGGTTTACTACTTTTTGGGGAAAAAAAATCGTAAACCGATACCATCATGCATGGTCAATGCTATACGGTCTGCCTTTCCGGACCCCGATGGATTTTACACTGGCTTCATTGAAGCCTACGACTATTTTGCAGAGGAGATGGCCTTGGACTGAAGTGCATTTGTCATCTTTATGTTTGGTTATGCGGTATTTAAATGCATAACAGTTCATTCATTTTATAAAATATTTTTACAGTTTACCTGATATGTTTTCTGTTATATATAAATCTATATATGTGAAAATAAATTTGTTTTTCACACAAGAATTTTGTAGTAATTTTTTTTATTAAAGACATTAATTACTATTTTAAAAACAAAAAGTATACTGTTCTTTTTATATTCAATAAAAAAATTATAATTAGAGAATGCGTAGAAAGGTATACGTCAATTATTTACATGTTGTAAACCTTGATAAATGCCTTTCAACAATAGTTTGTGGGTCAGGTCTTTCGATTGTAGCAATGTTTCTGGGATGCAGGTAGGTCCTGGAAGACCAGTTTGAAGACAACTCTCCTTTCAAGATTTTCAATGTGTTTTCCATGATGTCAAACACGTGTTTATCTTTGACTTCCTCAAAAATGGGCTTGGCGATCCATTGTTTTTTTTGTTTAGGAAACACAGTTTTAAAACGCCTTTTCCCCTTTTCTAGAGTGTTCTGCTTGGGGCACTGGACAACAGCTTGCTCTCGCTTTGAATTTCTATTTTGTGATAGAGCAGCAAGTGCTGTTCTTGCATACATTGCGTCTATGCGGTAAGACAACCGTTTACTTCGGTACTTAAGCATTTTGCTGTGGAACACCTCTAATGCTCCCGTATGGCAAAACTTTTCGATATGTCTGAGGTCCTTGAGTAAATTTGGAGTGGTCACAATACTTTGCAATATTTTGAATGCTTTGTCCTCTTGTTTAAGCCATGGAGTGTTCTCTATTTTATTTCTGGTAAGTTTCTTATGTTCACACTCTATAAATATGGGATTTAGTGGGAATTTGTGCTTGTTTTGAATGTGATACATAACAGTTTTCCATTTTGCAATTAATAAATCAGGATCATGATTGCAAGTCTTGGCACAATACCAGAGATGGTTGGTTATTGAACCAATCCATCTAGCAAGAATACCACAACCTGGTTTTCTACTTGCAGTGACAATCTTTTTTGTTAAGCCTTTGCAAATATGCCAGACATCAAACTGATGGCATATTTTTGAGTAATTTGTACGCATAAGTTTGCGTATTGCTACATGCCTGTCGGTGGCCACTATTTTCACATCAACATTGCTTTGTAAAACCTCTTCTAAACAAGTTTGAAAGGTAGACTTTTCCAATCCAACAGACGTCTTTCCAGGACCAAGTTGGTCGATGGTAAAGTTCACAATTTTATTGGTCACCAAGTTCAGTAAACTGTAAGTGCAAAATTTTGCACAGTAACCTGGGCTATCATACTGGCCATCTCCAGCCAGTATGACTGCCTTTCCTGTCATGTCCTTTAACATTTCTTTCTTTTCTACTTCCCATTCATAGTGAATAGCTGGAAACAGGTATTTTTTTTGATAGCTATAAAATAATGCAGAAGATATTGTAGCTACTCCAAAAATGTTAAGAAGTTCTTTGACTTTTTTAAAACTCGAACCACTATACAGAATGCTTGCTGCCAACTGAATATTACCAACTGAAATGCGGCCTTCAGTTGGTTGACTGCTCCACCGAAGAGAGTGGTGTCCATCTTGGCATATCAATGAAACTGAAAGCATGCTGCCAAAAATTTTTTTCTCAATATTGATTACTTTTGCAAAACAAGCTTCCACACCAGGATTTTGACAGGGAATTAGTGACAGAATTTCATCCAAACAGCTTTCATAGATTATAAATTTTTTTTCTTTCACATAACTTCCCTTGAAAGTCTTTTTACTTGAAATAGGTGATTGTGCAATAACTATAGACGACTCTGCATTTGATGGTTCCTCAGCAGGATCAAATGTTTTGTCTTTTGTATCATCAACATAAGTTAAAGATGATTCCAAAGATGTATCATGTGAAGAATATTTTTCCTGATTTTGAAGTACAATTGGGAACTTGGACACTTGCACAAATTCAGTTTCTAAAGCTCTTCTCTTTCTGTTTATCAATTTTTTTGGGTGCTACTGCAGCACATAGTGGAGTAGAGGTGGTAAAAGAATTTTCATGAAATACACTGACAGGATCAATGTCTTCTAGCTGCGTTGTCTCAAGAGTTTGGTTTTCATTATCATTAAAATTTGCTAATGGTTCAGTTTGGGTAGACACTGTTCTTTGATTTAACCAATGTTCTGTATAGCAGTAAACATCCTTATACATTAATTGCCTTGATGTTTGTGTGTGCACACTATGCAAACTTGATAGTATGGAATGACTTGATGTTGATGCTTCTGATGATTCAGATACATTCATGGATGGCTTTGTTGTCATACCTACTGATAAATTACCGCATTGTAAAGTAACAGAAAGTCCAGTAAATACTGTGGGAATGGCTGATGGCTTAAGAACCACTCTGGAACCTTTTGAAATGTAAGAATCAGAAGAAAAATGACATGAACAAATCCTGTATTTCTCTGTTTTTTTTCCATCTAGAATTTTTTGAGCCATTAAGTCAATGTCCCCAAAATCTTGGCCTGTTTGCTGTAGCCATCTTTTTATACTTTCAATGTTTTTTGGAAATGTATGTAGGACAATATTTGGATATTTTAGCTTTTGTCCAGTAATATAAGGACATCCTTTCACGATGCAGGCAGGCATAATGAATATCTATAAAAATAGTGCAAAAAAAAATTGTATCAGAGGAAGGTTAAAGAAATTTTTTTTTTAAATGGCATGTCCACCCTTAGTTTACAATTTTACTGTAGTTCAATACTCTCCCGATCACTACTTACTTTCCCTCTTTCACCCGGCGATCGGTCACGGCCGTCTGCTTGCATGAAACTGCAAGGCAAGTGCCGGACCGGCAGCCAATCACGGACGTGGCTTAGGGCTGTACAGAAAGCCAGGGGAAACAGTCAAAGTAAGTATAGATCGGGAGAGTTTTGCTGCTAATAAATATAGCAGTTGGGGTTGGGGGAGGGAGACCTCCACTACAGAAAAGGGGATTGGAGTTAGGGGGAGGGAGGCATGGATGGATGCACTAAGGATGTCAAAATTCTCAAGGAGGAGAGACAAGATGCAGACACAGAATGAGACACACACAGACTTCTGCTGTTAACTGCTGTTAAGAGGAGTGCCGCTCGCTAACAGTTTTTTATATATATATATATATATATATATATATAAATAATATGGTAGTGATGATGTCTAATACATTTCACATTTAGTGACAAATTTGTATACTCACCAGTAGAGTGGTTGATCACAAACAGAGCCAGGGGTCAGAATCCAGAACTCAACGTATGCCAGTGCCAGGGGTTGGGAGCCAGAAATCAACGTATGCCAGAGCCAGGGGTTGGGAGCCAGAAATCAACGTATGCCAGAGCCAGGGTTCGGGAGCCAGAAATCACCGTATGCCAGAGCCAGGGGTCGGGAGCCAGAAATCAACGTATGCCAGTATGTCTGGTCATACTCCATTACTCCAGTACACGGCTAATTATAGATTTATCTGAAAAATGCATAGAAAATAAATCAAAAACTTTTAAAATCCTAATTATGTAATCTGCTTTATTACAGGTTTAAAAGAAAAACCGCATATAGATCTTTTACGGTTATGGTTTACTACTTTTTGGGGGGAAAAAATCGTAAACCGATACCATCATGCATGGTCAATGCTATACGGTCTGCCTTTCCAGACCCCGATGGATTTTACACTGGCTTCATTGAAGCCTACGACTATTTTGCAGAGGAGATGGCCTTGGACTGAAGTGCATTAGTCATCTTTATTTTTGGTTATGCAGTATTTAAATGCATAACAGTTCATTCATTTTATAAAATATTTTTACAGTTTACCTGATATGTTTTCTGGTATATATAAATCTATATATGTGAAAATAAATTTGTTTTTCACACAAGAATTTGGTAGTAATTTTTTTTATTAAAGACATTAATTACTATTTTAAACACAAAAAGAATAATGTTCTTTTTATATTCAATAAAAAAATTATAATTAGAGAATGCGTAGAAATGTATACGTCAATTATTTACATGTTGTAAACCTTGATAAATGCCTTTCAACAATAGTTTGTGGGTCAGGTCTTTCGATTGTAGCAATGTTTTTGGGATGCAGGTAGGTCCTGGAAGACCAGTTTGAAGACAACTCTCCTTTCAATATTTTCAATGTGTTTTCCATGATGTCAAACACGTGTTTATCTTTGACTTCCTCAAAAATGGGCTTGGTGATCCATTGTTTTTTTTGTTTAGGAAACACAGTTTTAAAACGCCTTTTCCCCTTTCCTAGAGTGTTCTGCTTGGGGCACTGGACAACAGCTTGCTCTCGCTTTGAATTTCTATTTTGTGATAGAGCAACAGTGCTGTTCTTGCATACATTGCGTCTATGCGGTAAGACAACCGTTTACTTCGGTACTTAAGCATTTTGCTGTGGAACACCTCTAATGCTCCCGTATGGCAAAACTTTTCGATATGTCTGAGGTCCTTGAGTAAATTTGGAGCGGTCACAATACTTTGCAATATTTTGAATGCTTTGTCCTCTTGTTTAAGCCATGGAGTGTTCTCTATTTTATTTCTGGTAAGTTTCTTATGTTCACACTCTATAAATATGGGATTTAGTGGGAATTTGTGCTTGTTTTGAATGTGATACATAACAGTTTTCCATTTTGCAATTAATAAATCAGGATCATGATTGCAAGTCTTGGCACAATACCAGAGATGGTTGGTTATTGAACCAATCCATCTAGCAAGAATACCACAACCTGGTTTTCTACTTGCAGTGACAATCTTTTTTGTTAAGCCTTTGCAAATATGCCAGACATCAAACTGATGGCATATTTCTGAGTAATTTGTACGCATAAGTTTGCGTATTGCAACATGCCTGTCGGTGGCCACTATTTTCACATCAACATTGCTTTGTAAAACCTCTTCTAAACAAGTTTGAAAGGTAGACTTTTCCAATCCAACAGACGTCTTTCCAGGACCAAGTTGGTCAATGGTAAAGTTCACAATTTTATTGGTCACCAAGTTCAGTAAACTGTAAGTGCAAAATTTTGCACAGTAACCTGGGCTATCATACTGGCCATCTCCAGCCAGTATGACTGCCTTTCCTGTCATGTCCTTTAACATTTCTTTCTTTTCTACTTCCCATTCATAGTGAATAGCTGGAAACAGGTATTTTTTTTGATAGCTATAAAATAATGCAGAAGATATTGTAGCTACTCCAAAAATGTCAAGAAGTTCTTTGACTTTTTTAAAACTCGAACCACTATACAGAATGCTTCCTGCCAATTGAATATTACCAACTGAAATGCGGCCTTCGGTTGGTTGACTGCTCCACCGAAGAGAGTGGTGTCCATCTTGGCATATCAATGAAACTGAAAGCATGCTGCCAAAAAATTTTTTCTCAATATTGATTACTTTTGCAAAACAAGCTTCCACACCAGGATTTTGACAGGGAATTAGTGACAGAATTTCATCCAAACAGCTTTCATAGATTATACATTTTTTTTCTTTCACATAACTCCCCTTGAAAGTCTTTTTACTTGAAAAAGGTGATTGTGCAATAACTATAGACGACTCTGCATTTGATGGTTCCTCAGCAGGATCAAATGTTTTGTCTTTTGTATCATCAACATAAGTTACAGATGATTCCAAAGATGTATCATGTGAAGAATATTTTTCCTGATTTTGAAGTACAAATGGGACCTTGGACACTTGCACAAATTCAGTTTCTAAAGCTCTTCTCTTTCTGTTTATCAATTTTTTGGGTGCTACTGCAGGACATAGTGGAGTAGAGGTGGTAAAAGAATTTTCATGAAATACACTGACAGGATCAATGTCTTCTAGCTGCGTTGTCTCAAGAGTTTGGTTTTCATTATCAGTAAAATTTGCTAATGGTTCATTTTGGGTAGACACTGTTCTTTGATTTAACCAATGTTCTGTATAGCAGTAAACATCCTTATACATTAATTGCCTTGATGTTTGTGTGTGCACACTATGCAAACTTGATAGTATGGAATGACTTGATGTTGATGCTTCTGATGATTCAGATACATTCATTGATGGCTTTGTTGTCATACCTACTGATAAATGACCGCATTGTAAAGTAACAGAAAGTCCAGTAAATACTGTGGGAATGGCTGATGGCTTAAGAACCACTCTGGAACCTTTTGAAATGTAAGAATCAGAAGAAAAATGACATGAACAAATCCTGTATTTCTCTGTTTTTTTTCCATCTAGAATTTTTTGAGCCATTAAGTCAATGTCCCCAAAATCTTGGCCTGTTTGCTGTAGCCATCTTTTTATACTTTCAATGTTTTTTGGAAATGTATGTAGGACAATATTTGGATATTTTAGCTTTTGTCCAGTAATATAAGGACATCCTTTCACGATGCAGGCAGGCATAATGAATATCTATAAAAATAGTGCAAAAAAAAATTGTATCAGAGGAAGGTTAAAGAATTTTTTTTTTTTAAAGGGCATGTCCACCCCGAAATTTAACTTTTGATATGTGGTAGGGCATGCTCCCCCAGCCCCAACCGCATTAATATAACTGTTAGAAAGTCCCCCGATTCTTACTCACCTGCCCTCTCTCCTCCGCTGCAGTGTTCAGGCCCTCTGCTTGCATGGAATTGAAAGCAGGGGGCGGGACCAGCAGCCGCGTCCGTGATTGGCTGAGAGGCAGGGAGGGCTGCACTGAGCATGCCTCAACCTTGATGAGGTTGAGGAAGTCTCAGGCACAGCATGAGTCACACACTGCTCCTACACAGCAGTTTCCTGGACTTTGGAGGGGCACAGAAGGGGAACTATTCTGAGCAGGAATGTAAGGTAAGGATTGTTTTAAACTACTTGATGTGGCCAGTAAGGGGTTAAATTTTAGTTTTGGGGGTGGACATGCCCTTTAAATGGCATGTCCACCCTTAGTTTAAAATTTTACTGTAGTTCAATACTCTCCCGATCACTACTTACTTTCCCTCTTTCACCCAGCGATCGGTCACGGCCATCTGCTTGCATGAAACTGCAAGGCAAGTGCCGGACCGGCAGCCAATCACGGACGTGGCTTACGGCTGTACAGAAAGCCAGGGGAAACAGTCAAAGTAAGTATAGATCTGGAGAGTTTTGCTGCTAATAAATATAGCAGTTGGGGTTGGGGGAGGGAGACCTCCACTACAGAAAAGGGGATTGGAGTTAGGGGGAGGGAGGCATGGATGGATGCACTAAGGATGTCAAAATTCTCAAGGAGGAGAGACAAGATGCAGACACAGAATGAGACACACACAGACTTCTGCTGTTAACTTTTTTGGACTTTGTAGGGAGGGCAGGGCAGCCATTTTGAGCAGGAATGTAAGGATTTTTATGTACTACACAGTGGGGCCAGTAGTTGGTTAGGTGGATGAACGCCGGGGGAGTGCCGCTCGCTAACAGTTTATATATATATATATATATATATATATATATATATGTATATAAACGGAGGGGGTGCCGCGCTCTCTAATTTTTTTATATATATATATATATATATATATAAATAATATGGTAGTGATGATGTCTAATACATTTCACATTTAGTGACAAATTTGTATACTCACCAGTAGAGTGGTTGATCACAAACAGAGCCAGGGGTCAGAAGCCAGAAATCAACATATGCCAGAGCCAGGGGTTGGGAGCCAGAAATCAACGTATGCCAGAGCCAGGGGTCGGGAGACAGAAATCAACGTATGCCAGAGCCAGGGGTCGGGAGACAGAAATCAACGTATGCCAGAGCCAGGGGTTGGGAGCCAGAAATCAACGTATGCCAGAGCCAGGGGTCGGGAGCCAGAAATCAACGTATGCCAGAGCCAGGGGTCGGGAGCCAAAAATCAACGTATGCCAGAGCCAGGGGTCAGGAGCCAGAAATCAACGTATGCCAGAGCCAGGGGTCGGGAGCCAGAAATCAACGTATGCCAGAGCAAAATATCAAAATGGAGAATGCAAACGAAATGATCGATAACCTGCATTTAAATATTATTCTTTATTATTATTGTGGATTTATATAGCGCCAACATCTTCCGTAGCGCTTTACAATGTATACATTCACATCAGTCCTTGCGCTGAATAGCTTACAATCCAAGCACATTTATTTGAAACATACATCCTACATGTCTATCTGTATGTCTACTAACTATATGTCTGTCTGTCTATCTATCTAATACCTATTTATATGTCTATCCGCCCGTCCATCTATCTATCTATACATCGGTCTGTCTATCAATCATATCATCTATCGATCTATTTATCTGTCCATCTTTCTATCTGTCCGTCTGTCTATCTATCTATCTAACCCTGCTATCTATCTATCTATCTGTATATCTATCATCTATCTATCTATGCTATCTATCTAACCCTGCTATCTATCTATCTATCTATCTATCTATCTATCTATCTATCTATCTATCTATCTATCTATCTATCTATCTATCTATCTATCTATCAATCTAACCCTGCTATCTATCTATCTATCTATCTATCTATCTATCTATCTTAATTCTCAAGAGAGGAGAGGACAAGATGCAGACCCATCAGAATGAGAACACACACAGACTTCTGCTGTTTATGACTTTTTTTTTTGGACCTTGTAGGGAGGGCAGGGCCAGCCCATTTTTTTGAGCAGGAATGTAAGATGGGTTTGAGTCTGTACTACACAGTGGGGCCAGTAGTTGTGGTTAGGGTGGTGGAACGCGGGGGAGTGCCGCTCGCTAAACAGTTTAGATACTATATAGGATATATATATATATATATATATTATATATATATATATATGGTTCACAAACTATTTATTAATGCCTCTTAAACTGTAGCTGCTGAAGGAAGATGTAAAATAATTAGGTTTAGTGATGATTTGTCTAATACATTTCACATTTAGTGACAAAGTTGTATATCACCAGTAGAGTGGTGGTGATCCAAAAAACAGAGCCAGGGGTTCAGAAGCCAGAAAGAAATAGACATAACTTATGCAGTAGCAGAGCCAGGGGTTGGGAGCAGGGAAATAACGTTTATCTGCCAGAAGCCCCAGGGGTCGGAGAACAGGAAATCAACGTTTGCCCAGAGGAGAAGAGACAGAGAGGAAAAAGGGCCTGGCCAGGGGTCGGGACAGGGGGCGGGCATGGTGCCCACCCCAGGGGGCGGGAGGAGGACGAAATAACGTTATGCCAGAGAAGCAGGGGTTGGGAAGCCAGGAACGGACATCAACGTATGCCAGAGCCATGGGGTGTCGGGATGCCAAGAAAGAAATCAAAGTAGCCAGAGCGACCGCAGAGCCACCCGGGGTCGGGAGGCCAGAAAGAAGAAGAAGAAATAAACGTACTGCCAGAGAGCCGGCAGAGCCAGGGGGTCGGGGGGAGGGATGCCAGAACAAAAATCAACGTATTGGCCAGAGCAGGGAGAAAGCCCAGGGTGGGAGAGGAGAAAGCCAGAAATCAACGTATTGCCAAGAGCCCAGAGGCCCCAGGCGTGCCGCCTCGGGAGGGAGCCAAAAATCAACGTTATTTTATGCCGAAGCAGAGGAAGCAGCAGGAGGGGAAAGCCAGCTAGGCGGGGGGTCAGTCAGGAGCCAGAAAGCCAGGAAATCAACGTATGCCAGAGCAGCCATGGGGTGCGGGAAAGCCAGGAAAGAAAATCAAACGTATTATTTATAGCCACCGGAGCAAAATAAGCAAAATGGAGAAGCAAAACGAAATGATCGGATTAACCTGCATTTAAATATTATTCTTTATTATTTATGGTGGATTTATATACGCCCAACCCTTCCGTTCGCGCTTTACAATGGTTTAAAGTCACATCAGTCCTTTGCGCTAATAGCCTCACAATCCAAGCACATTTATTTGAAAAAACATCCACAGGGTCTCTCTTCTGTTATTTTTTTATTTTTTTGTTCTAACTAACTATTAGGTCTGTCTTTGTCTATATTCTAATCTTCTCATTACCTAATACTATTTAATGTCTCTCCGCCCGTCCATACCCCCATCTAGTGCTATCTATAGCAGCGCCATCGGGCGTTCGTCGTGTTAGCAATCATATCATCGAGCGAATCTAGTGATCGGGCCAGCTGTCGGGCGAATAGCGGGCGGCTGTAGGGTTATCTAGCGAACCCGGCGGCGGGACGAGCTAGCTAGCGATCGGTATAGCTCCAATCAGCTATTTCGATCGATCGAGGGCTATCTATCGAACCCTGCGAGCGAGCGAGCGATGCGACGAAAGAGCGAGCGAGCGAGCGAGCGAGCGTGACACGATCTATCTATCTATAGATTCTTATGCTTCTTCTCCTTCTGTATATATCTAATCCGAATAGTCTAACCCTTGCTTTGCTATCTTATCGATCGAAGTGTCGCGTATCGAGCGAGCGATGTGGCGAGTCTAGCGATCTATATCGAGCGATCAGCGTACGATCGATCTATCATCTAGTCTAGCTAATCGATCTAGCGATCTAATCTAATCGATCAATCTAACCCTGCTATCTATCTATCGATCTATTCATATCGTCGATCGATGATTCGAGAGATCAAATCTAAACCTATATCTATCTATTAACCCCCCTGTTTGTGTGCCTGCCTTGCTTTGCTATCTATCTATCATCGTGTGGTATATCGATTATCTGTGTCTTATAAGGCTATCGTCGGTTCTTGTCTAAATCTAGCTATCTGTCTGTCCTGGCTGTTGATCTAGCTGAGCTTATGGATCTATCGATCTAACCCTGCATCGATCGTATCGGTCGGGGTGGCGTCTGGTCTGGTCGTGTCTAGGCTAGCTAACCCTGCTATCTATCTATCTATGCGGACAGCGAGCGAGCGAAGCGAGCGAGCGAGCGAGCGAGCTAGCGAGCGAGCGAAGCGAGGCGAGCGAGCGAACCCGGCTAGGGCAGGCAGCGAGCCGAGGCGAGCGAGCACGAGCGCAGCGAGCGAGGAGCGAGGAAGGAGCGAGCGATGCGAGCGAGGACGCGGCGTGAGAGAGCGAGCGAACTAACCCGGTGTGTGGGCGAGGGGGCGGAGCGATGATCGTTCTGATCCTGAGTCGGATCTAACCGCGAGCGAGCTAGCGGGATTAGGGGAGCAGCTATCGAGCGCTAGGCGAAGAGCGAACCTTGCGAGGAGAGCGGGGGCGAGAGAAGCTGAACCGGGGCGAGTCTAGCGAGCGCAGGTGCGGGCGAGCGGGAGAGCGAGCAGCTAGCGAGTGGCGAGGGGGGGGGCCGGGCGATGAACCCGGAGTCTGCGATCGGGCGCGAGGAGGGAGCGGAAGCGAGCAGCGGCGAGAGCGACGAACCCTGCTATCTATATCTAACCCTGCTTCCTCTATCTATTCTAAATCGATCTATCTATATATCGAGCATCTATCTATCATCTATCTAACCCTGCATCTCTTCACTTATGTATCTATATATCTGTCTGTCTATCTAAGCATCTGTCTTGTCTTTCTATCTATACTAACCCTTTTCTTGCTTATCTATCTATCATGTCTGTTTTGTCTATCTATCTTCTGTGTAATCTAGCTATCTGTCTGCTGGTTTCTATCTAGCTATGTCGTATCTTTCTATCACCCTTCTATCTTATCTATTCTCTATCTATCTATCTGTGTCTGTCTGTCTATTCGTGTGTCTGTATTCTCTGTCATTATCTATCTATCTATGCTATCTATCTAACCATCGTATCTATCTTCTATCTATCTGTTTCTGTCTGTATCTGAGCTATCTGTCTGTCTGTCATCTATCATCATGAATTATCGATGCTACAACCCTGCTATAGCGGACTATCTATCCTATCTAAGCATGCGAGCGATCATCTATCTATCTATCTATCAGTCTTGTTCTGTCTGTCTGTTCTGTCTGTCGGGTGCTGTCTGTGCTGTCTAGCTATCTGTCTGTCTGTTTATTCATTCATGCTATATATTATCTATCTATCTATCTATCTATCTATCTATCTATCTATCTCTATCTATCCAACCCTGCTATCTATCTATCATATCTAAACCTGCGTATCTATCTATATATCATCTATCTATCTATCTATCTATCTATTATCTATCTATCTGTTATATCTATTATATCTGTCTGTCTATCTAGCTATCTGTGTCTGTCTGTCTGTCTATCTATCTATCTATATAATCAATCCCTGCTATATTCATCGTCTAATCGGTATATCGATCGATCTATTCTAAATTATGCTATATATCTCCAACCCTGTATCTATCATCTATCTAACCCTGCTATCTATCTAGATATCTGATATTTCTTATCTATCGTATGCCTATATATTTAGCTGATATATCTAACCCGCTGAGTATCTAATCTATCAACCCTGTTGCTATCTAGGAGGAAAGCCGGTAGAGCGGGGAGTAGATCGATCATCGATCGGAGCGGAGTGCGAGCGAGCGACCCCCCTGGCGAGTCGAGCTAGAAAGCTAGCGTAGCAGAGAGCGAGCGAGCGAGCGATCTAGCGAGCGATTCGCTGCAGGCGCGCGAGGCTAGCGAGTATCTAGCTAAACCGCTAGATATATAGCGAACCCCCCGGCTAGCGAGCGGTATGCGATCTATCAGAGAGCTTCTTATGGAGCTAACGAGTCGAGCTAATGATGGGCTATCTAGCGATATAATCTAGCCTATCTAGGTACCCTGCTATATATCTTATCTTATCTGTATAATCTATCAAAATTGTCTACTATTAAGGCTTATCTATCTAACTGCTAATAATCCAATTACATCTATCTATGTATCTCAACCCTGAATTTCTTTATCTATCGATCTTCTATCTTATCTAGCTAGGCTATCGAATCTATCTATTCGATATCTAACCCCTGCTCTTATCTATCTGAATCTATCTAGCTGTTCGTCAATCTAGCTATCGTCTGTTGTTTATTATCTATGCTATATTAGTCTATTATAGATCTATCTATCTATCTATCTATCGATCTAGCTATCTATCGAGCGATCTATCTATAATCTACGATGCCAACCCTTGCTATTATTCTATCTATCTAACCCTGCTATCTATCGACTATCAAAATCTATCTATCTATCTATCTGTCTGTCTGTCTGTCTGTCTGTCTGTCTCTCTGTCTATCTATCTATCTATCTATGCTATCTATCTAACCCTGCTATCTATCTATCTATCTGTCTGTCTATCTAGCTATCTGTCTGTCTGTCTATCTATCTATCTATCTATCTATCTAACCCTGCTATCTATCTATTATCTGTGATTATCTATCATAACCATCTATGCTATCTATCTAACTGCTATCTATCAATCTATCATCATATTGTATCTACCCTGCTATCTATCTATCTTTCTCATCTATCTATCTATGTATCTATCTATCTATCTATCTATCTATCTAACCCTGCTATCTTATCTATCTCGTATTATCATCTATGTATCTAGCTATCTGTCGTCTATCTATCTAACCCTGCTATTACTATATGTCGTCTATTACTGTCTGTCTGTCTATCTAGCTATATGTCTGTATGTTATTCTATCTATCTATGATATCTATCTATCTAACCCTGCTATCTATCTATCTGTATATCTATCATCAATCTATCTATGCTATCTATCGAACCCTGATATCTATCAATATATCTAACTCATGCTATCTACTATCATATCTATCGATCTATTATTCTATCTATCTTACTATCTATCTATCTATGCTATCTATCTAACCCTGCTATCTATCTATCTATCTATCTATCTAATCTATCTATCATATCTATCTATCTATCTATCTATCTATCTATCTAATTTGCATCTATCTATCTAACCCTGCTATCTATCTATCATGATCTGATTAACCCTGCTATCTATCATCTATCTATCTATCTAACTCTGCTATCTATCTATATAACCTTGCTATCTATCTAACCCTTGCTATCTATATATATCTATCTATCTATGCTATCTATATCTAACCCTATCATCTATCTATCTATCTATCTATCTATCTATCTATACCTGCTATCTATCTATCTAACCCTGCTATCTGTCTATCTAACCCTGCTATCATCTATCTACCCTGCTATCTATTCTATCTATCTATCTATCTATCTATTCTATCTATCATCTATCATCATCTAACCCGCTATTATCCTCTAACCCGCTATCTGTCTATCTAACCTGCTATATATACTATATCTATCTATCTATCTATATATCTATCATCTATCTATCTATGCTATCTATCTAACCCTGCTATCTATCTATCTATCAATCTATCTATCTAACCCTGCTATCTATCTATCTAACCCTGCTATCTGTCTATCTAACCCTGCTATCTATCTATCTATCTATCTATCTATCTATCTATCTTCTATGTATCTATCTGTCTGTCTATATACTTGTCTGACTCTCTGAATAACTTTTTGACTGTCTGAATAGTTTTTTATACATGTCTATCCATTGAATAAAATCCGAAGGAAGGGGCACACAGGGAGCAAGCATAAGGTTGTCCTTACCTCACAACCGCTATAACCACACTAGCGGTTGTGAGTCCCGCCGCCAATAAATACGAACTGATATTTCGCGCGACACTGGCTGTCAGCGTCTCCTAGCAACGTGACGCTTAGCCGAAGTTCCGCTATCGCGCGTAATTGATGAAGGAAGAGGCGGGGGAGCGAGGTCAAGGTAGGCGGCACCATGCTGATTTGATCAGCAAATGAAATTACAATATGATAATTACTGTCACTGACAGTAAGGTTGGGGTGGATATTCCCTGTAACGAATGGAGAAAGAGAATGGTGATATCTAATTACACAGACCATGGATTTCTATGATCTTCAGTGTTCTGGTAAGATTATGTAAGGATGTATATTTCTATTGTATGTTACTTTTTGGACTATAATTGTCCTTTAACTCTATGACTGCTTGTGAAGGACCGATGCTAATTAACCAGTTAGTTGCTGGAGTGAATGGTGTAGTGTTAACCATTTAGCTGCCAGGACAGGGGTGGGCATAGTCAGTGAGAGTCAAGAGTGGGTTTTTGGGGCGTCTTTAAGGCCGTAACTTAAAGTGGTGGCAGCGAATACCGATTAATTAGTCAGATCACGTGCCCAGCGAACTGGCGTTCGTGACACTGTTCAATATCTCTTCTTATCATAGAGGAAAACACCTTTATGGCTGGAGCCGTATTCGGTGGTTCATAGGTGCTAGGTGCTCTAAAAGGGGATGAAGGTAAAAATTCATTACGAAATTGATCTTTTAGTTTTAAACACCTTTGAAATTTAAATAAGTCAATATCATCTTCCAGATGATTGTGCCTCGGGGTAGGTATAAATGATAGTCCTTTATTTAGCAAAGCAAATTCATCCTTAGTGAGGACGTGATTGCTTAAATTAAATATTAGATTTGATGTCATCGGTGTCGTAGTCGTGGTGGTTTTCCCACTACCTTTGTAGCCCCCTCTCCTTGTATTCCTTTTATTGTATCCTGTCTGTGTCCTGATCTTGTACTGACCCCTAAAAAAGGCTCTTTTTGTGTATTGGCTTGTCGTGTAGAGTAGGTCACTTGTTCTGTTTGATCATTGTCAGAGCCCGGTGAATCATCTGAGCTGTCACATGTACGTATTATCCATCTTTTGGCTACTCTTCTATGAGTATTCAGTGGTATCTGGCCACTCAGCCATCCGTATACCCTTTTTTGGGTGTAGTCATCCTCCACTCGCGTTATTTTTTTCTTTTTAAACGTTAACAAATCATTCCGATATTTCTCCACTTGTTCCTTAATTTTAGATATCCAATCACATGTTGTGTCATTCTTGAGGGTATCCGAATGTTTGTTCTCCAGGGCTTCTATTTGTGACCTGACCAATTTAAGTTCCTTTGAAACGAACTCAATCACTAGGAGTATTAAATCGAAAGAGCATTTGTTCAAAATACCGCACCATTTAGAGCAAAACTCTTTATCCAATTTCCCCAAGGTAGGTATATTTTTTATCCTAAATCCCCGAGGGATTTTCCTGCTCCTATGGTAGTCGGACAAGAATACTCCATGTAAATGTAAGTCAGTTTCCTTTTTCCTCAAGCCCAATAATTTGAAGCCAATTTCCTTATTATTGAGGCTAACACTTTGGGCTACTGCTGGTTCTGAAAATAGGATTCGTTGTGCATCCTCCTGTGTAAAGTAGAAGTCTGTTTCCGTCTCGGTTGAGGCGGCGTGGTCTATCTCAATGTCATCCATTTTGTCTAGTGTATAAACTAATCCAAAAGAACAGCATGTGTAACATTGGTGTTGGGAAAGTACGAAAAGTTTGGAACGTGCCAGTTAATTTTTCAGATTGGGACTTTGATTACGCAGTCTCTAAGCTATTGTTGCACTATACACCTGTGCACTAAGAACGCATTAGTCTAAAGGGATGGTGAGGATACCACTGATTCCATCTTATGTTAATAGCCCCTCAGCCTCACTTCATATTTTAATATTTTCTGCATATTGTTATGTACATGCAACTTGATATTGAGAGTATAAAGGGAATTTTGCTATAGGATTACTTATTTAAGAGTGTCCACAGCTAATAAAGGAGAACAGTGGTGCTGGTGATGTCACAGCTCTCAATGCTAGCAGGTAACCTTGGATTGACTGCAGCTATTAGCATGTTCCTGCAATCATTTTAAAGGTAGGAGCATGCACTTTTTAATAAATACCCTTTGTATGTAGACCAGTTCTCTTTTAATTTATAAAACTCAGAAAAGAGACAATCTAGGGTGCTTGATTTATATTTAACCCTTTTGTTTTATATACATACTAACAAAAGTGTGCCCGTTGGTGCACAATGGAAATTATATGTGTGTATGTTTTTCTATGTGTGGATATAGTGGATATAGAACACAGGTATATTTTAAACTGTTGCTCAGAAAGTCACCAGCTTCCAGAGGAACCAAATAGGATAATCCTGCAGGTCTGAGAATAGACCCAGGCAATCCTGCCACACTGTGTGGTTGAAACTAAACATACTATGTTCATACTTATTAGTATTCACAACGGAAAGTGGGGATGGTTCCTCATATATTATAACAGAAGGTACCTCACAGCATCATGTTATTATAATAGCATTGCCCTAATAATCTGACGTATAAACAAACATTTCTCATTCGCAGTTTACCTAAAGAAATGGATTTATCCTTTATATATGCTTGTGAAGGTTCTTATTCATCCAGGTCATGGTATATCTGTTGTATTCAATTGTATCAACTGGACTTGAAATGTAGTTCTTGAAGACGTTTCGCTAGTCATCCGACTGGCTTTCTCAATTCAGAATGACTTGTACAAGAATCTGTGGCAATTATGTACCCTGGAAAATCCCAATTAGCATATCACAGCCAGGTGTTAAGGGTGTGATTGGATAGTGGCTAAGAGGTGTTATAGGAACGCCCACAGTAAGGTGTTAAAACAGCATTGTACATGGCAGACAGTTGGTGTCGAACCCCCCCATCTCTATTTAGGCTTCGTTTCTTTATTTTCACATAAATGGCCTCTATGTCCTTTATCCTTAAGATGCAGATACACGGCTGAGTCCTGACCCGAGGAATTGGCTCTTCTGTGCTGGGCCATACGTTGATGCAGTTGCTGTTTGGTCTCCGCCACATACAAATCAGAGCATTCTTCACTGCACTGCACTGCATATATGATGTCGCTTTTCTTGTGTTTAGGTATTGGGTCTTTCGGATGTACCAATTGCTGCCTCAGTGTGTTGTTCGGTTTAAAGCAGACAGGGATACGATGTTTTTTTTTGAAAATTCTTCTTAATTTCTCGGAGACCCCTGCTACATATGGGATGACCATGTTCTTCCTCCTGTCTTGCTTTTCCCCTTCACTGTTGGTATTTGTGTTCTTTTCTTTCCTTCTACTTCTTTTGACAAAAGCAAGACAGGAGGAAGAACATGGTCATCCCATATGTAGCAGGGGTCTCCGAGAAATTAAGAAGAATTTTCAAAACACATCGTATCCCTGTCTGCTTTAAACCGAACAACACACTGAGGCAGCAATTGGTACATCCGAAAGACCCAATACCTAAACACAAGAAAAGCGACATCATATATGCAGTGCAGTGAAGTGAAGAATGCTCTGATTTGCATGTGGGGGAGACCAAACAGCAACTGCATCAACGTATGGCTTAGCACAGAAGAGCCAATTCCTCGGGTCAGGACTCAGCCGTGTATCTGCATCTTAAGGATAAAGGACATACCTTTGAAGATTGTAATGTTAACATACTGGCGAAGGAACGTGACTGGTTCAAGAGAGGTGTTAAGGAGGCCATTTATGTGAAAATAAAGAAACCAAGCCTAAATAGAGGTGGTGGGGTTTGACACCAACTGTCTGCCATGTACAATGCTGTTTTAACACCTTACTCTGGGCGTTCCTATAACACCTCTTAGCCACTATCCAATCACACCCTTAACACCTGGCTGTGATATGCTAATTGGGATTTTCCAGGGTACATAATTGCCACAGATTCTTGTACAAGTCATTCTGAATTGAGAAAGCCAGTCGGATGACTGGCTTTTTATATACTATTTTATACAGATCTAATTGAAAAAAAGTGCTTCAGAGCAATTTTTAATATCTGATAACTGCTTTTTATTTCAGTGTTACAGTAAATCCTTGGTATACCTGCCTGGCTTTACCACTAAGCAAAAGGCTACGGACTTGCAAGCGAGCACCTTCATCCCAACCATTAATAGTGGCTGTCAATTCAAATTGTTCTAGCCAATTAGTCCACTCCCTAGTTACCCTATCAAATGGAACAGGTTTAAAAATAGGTTTGGCAATTGGACCTGGTAGAGCTACAGAGTCTAATTGGGGAATTTCATCTGCAGGTACCAGGACAGGAGGATTTAAATCAATACTATCAGTAGCAGCCTCCGTAGCTTAAAGGGTCACTATACTGAAAAAATGACTCATCTTTAGTTATAATTGAATACATGTAAGTAGCACTTACTCTGATTTGTGTGTGTTGCTGCATGCCTTCAATCCAGCACGTTTTTTGTTTAGGAGCAGTATCCCCCTCCCTTTTTTAACCACTCCCAATTCCATCTGACCTGACTTTTTCCTACAAACCAACTGTCAAGCCTGCACACAGCATACAGCATTCCAACGGTCAAAAACTCAGTCACCATTCCAGCTACAGTAAAACTACTCACAGAAGAATTGTTTTTGAGAGCAAAGAACTTGATTGACAGCTGAAATATAAGAAGTTTTAGATTGGATATCTAAAGAAATAGCGGGCAGATCAACAAAAAAATGATACAGTGGTGGTTGGGAAGAATTATAGTTTCCAGTTATGGTCAATTTAAAATAACCTATTTTTTGGTATAGATGCCCTTTAACACAGAGAACAAATATACAGAGAAAACAGGGAGAATAAATTGTATTACCAGCACCGCTGCAACACCAATTTGTACCAGATCACTGCTTTATGGAAGGATTATGGGTAGCATGGCACACAATGGGTTACTCTGGTGGTCTAGCACAAAGCAGACAGTGCACATAAACAGGTTCCCCACACAACATATGCAGTAATCAGGGGTTTCCCAGTCTATGGTGTACCACTTTGAATATTGACCAGGCCTGTATATTGTATGTCCTTGTAAGTTGGTGTACACTTATCTGTTACCTCAGAGTTTGTATCCAATAAGGTAAATGTCTGTCCAATAATCTGTCCTCCCAACAGGTGGTAACAGGATCTTATACACAGGATCTTGTGTTGCAGTCAATATCTCTACATAGCACACACCACAATCTACTTTCACTTTCTGTCCTCCTAGCCATATAGAGCAGGGATGTCTTTTATTACTCACTGACACCACCTGCAGGCTGGAGGTGGTATATAAAGAGCCTTGATGTGTATGTCCATTACAATACACATCACATTCTGTTTAGCAGACAAACTCTTTTTGGATTATACTTCCTTTCACATGGAGCAGACAGAGGTATGGTTTAAGCTGCCATTGGACCATTCCATTTTCAAATAGGGATCTCAGCTCTGTAAATAAGTTTATGTATTTTGTATATTTTGTGTTGTACCTAATATTAGTCAGTGCTATGCTTTATATATTTACTGATGGTCATAAATGGTAATAGTGAGATAGTACACACATACATATACACCTTTCCTATATGTAATATCCTATACCCCCCACCACATTGGTAGCTCCTAAAAACTCAATGCAATCTCCTATGGAGATATAAATATATTTATATAATATAAGGGATATGTGTTTATCCATGTCTTATTAATAGTAATTTATTTAGCATATAGTTGAAATAAAATAAATGCTGCAAGCCTCCAAACAAATTTGCAATGAGACAGCCACCATGACTGCACTGCCATATTGGGTCACTTTGGTACTCCCGAAGAAAGTGATACTAGGCTATTTTCCATTTATTCAGAGACACAGCCAATCACAGATGCGGCTGACATCATGGGGAGGGCTGTGGGAACGAATGGCTGTACGTACAGTTGTAATTTTTTTTTAAGAAGTAACACAGCAGTTAGGTCTGGGCAGGGGGCATCTATATGTTTAAAGGATTTTATGTTACATGGAGGGAAAAGCGAAGATGGATCTGGAGGGTGGGGTGTGCTCGCTAAGGGAGGATGCAGGCTGCACGAGAACGGAAAAGACATAAATGCGGGTTACATCAGAGAGCTTGGATTTACACCAAGATGCTCCTGGTCTGCAAACAGGTTGTAGAAAGTATGCATCCTCAAATTGTCTTAACAGATTTTTATGCAGTTTGGCTCATTTTAAAGCTAGGATAATGGCCAATAACATAATAAATTATGGTTTTGGGGGTGGACATTCCCTTTAAGTGTATAATGATTGGTACGTGTTTAAAGACCAAGAAATCAGGATAAGACAAGCAGCTAGTATCAAAAGTCCAGTAGCCATAGCCAAGGGGTCTAGTATCAGAAGTTAAAGTCCAGCATCAGAGCTAATGGGTCAGGAGCGGAGAACTCCAAGAAAGAGTTAAAGAACAAACCCAGGCAAGGCAATCCACAATTGGGCAAAGAACCGCTGTCAGCAGTAAAAAATTTAAAGTTTTGCACTACTGGCACGCTTTAAAGACACTGTGTGCATTGTGAGTACTACTTCGGTACACTTTGTCCAATAAGAGATGCATTTGAACCATCAACCAGGACAACTTTATTTTGATATTGATGCATATTTATTGCTTCCCTGAAAGATGCAGTTTTTATAAATTTTTCAGTTATAAATGAAATGATTACTAGGTAAACTCGTGATATTGCAGACTCAGAGGCTTTATTGTGTTTGTGGTGCATCACTTGGTGGTTACACTGATATACATCAACTTTTAATTTTCTCGAACTTCTTTCATTTTTTACTTTGATGTCTTTCCTCTATTTTCTATTCTAATCCACTCTCTTCTCTTCCTTCCTCCAAATCTATCATATCTCTTTGCACCTCATTTGCTTTTTCTCCAACATAATCAATTCCAAAAAAAGTTACTGGCTTGAATACACAAAGTTTCAAGTTTATTCAGGGATTAATCTGATTGACTTTTGGAGGCAAGAAGGAATTTTACTTCTAATGATGCAAATTGGACTTGGATTCAGATGGAATTTTTTGTCATTTTCAGAATTAACTCTTAAACTGGCTATACACTTATGAGATATTAGATTCAACGTTCGATATTCAAATGTGTTTAATATCTATTAAGTCTGTTGGTTTTACCTTAGATTCCGTTAAGTGTTCTGGCACTTTTATTTTGCAATTGAAAGTCAAGAGAAAAAAATGATGGAGCTAGGTGATCACATTAGATAGGGTAAACCAGCTACATCTCCATGGTTCCATATGCAAGCTTGACCCCAATTTTTCTGATGTGTCTTTAACGTAGTATCTATCTATATAAAAGTCAATGTATGTATGTACCAGAAAGCTATTAATACATATACTGTAAGTCTGGTTGATCCAGGGATACTTTCCGATTGCCGTTTGGAGTCAGGAAGGATTCCCCCCCTTTAGCTTTTTTTTTTGCCTTCCTCTGAATTAACTGTTAGGTAGGGATAGAAAGGAGGTTTTGCAGTTCTGTTTTAATTCAGGGGCGGTCAATAATTGTTATACATTTATGGGTCTAAAAGATTATACCCACGCAAGGACTCTAATCAGACCTTTGTGCCGTTTGCAAACCGCATAATTGATATGCTGAAAAATGACTGAGCCCAACAAGGTTTTAATTGGAAAAAAATGGCTCTGCTACTAGTATAGTATTTGAAGTTGAATAAAGACATAGGTCCATCTAGTGCATTTTATTTTTAAACTATCCACTAAACCGACCATTACCACGTCCAATGGAAAACATTTTCATACTTTTACTGTTTTTACAGTGAAAAACCCCTTCCGTACTTGGAACAAACATGTTTTCTTCCAGTCTTAACGGTAATGCCACTCCAAATCTCACTTACCGGTATATTGGATTCCAAAACTGAAAAGTAAACCAATTTTCCAATTTAAATACTATTTTAAGTCAGAAGGCCTTTTATAGATTTTTTTCTCCCACTTAATCTGGGATCTTTATTAATAAACAATAAGTAACAGTACAACAAATTACAAACATTATGACAAGAAATTATTAAAATGGAATATTAAATGTAAATTAGCACATGCCAGATTCTCTGAACTTTTTTAGAAGGACTTCATCTTCTCGTAGGACATAGGTTAAGGTTCTTGTCTGATAATAATTTGGATTGCTTTCTATATTTTGAATTACATCACTGAGGAGATGAGCACGTTCCACTGAGCAGCCTGGTGCTTCATGCCCTAAAGCTGTGAAATGAACATGCAAATGATAGTAGGATGGCTGGTAATGCAAGTAAATCCGAAGCTTATTTTCATGGATGCCATAACGCTTTAAAATGGCTTCCTAAATAAAAAATTTTTAGAAAAAAAATAGCATTAGTATTTTTAGCAAACAAAAACCAGTATAACAACACAAGAAATCTTATTTTTAGAACCTCTACTTGAAAGCTCTATGTAACACTGCACCCTGTCCAGTGTGATTATACAAGGGCTAATGCACATTCAATTATTTTCATAGCCCCATTATACCTGTTTATTTTGTTTCTTCTGGATTAATTATGTTTATATCACATCTTTGGCCTGTACCAGGAAGCAAGTTGAGTCAAGAATTAAAGCCGGATTGGTACAGAAATCTCTGCAAAAGACTCAAAGCCACAGTGAGCCAAAAATAGGCAGAACAACCATCAGAAACACTAATGTAATTGGCCACTCACCAAATTCAAAAAACTGTAGCGAAGGAGTACACAGGCAATTCCAATCAGAACAGAACCAAAACAAACTGCCAGCAACTCACTACAAACATAATGTTAACCATTTATTGCCACAGATTGTAAAATGTATGATCTGGACACTGGCTAGGGGCAACAAAGGGGCAGCATTCAAGTGTCCCCCCTTAAAATTAACCCCTTTAATGCTGGATCATATAATGCAGCTGGTTCCCTGGCATTTTGCAGAGATGCAGCCAAAAGTTAGTCCCCCCTATGATATCAGGGGACTTCAGTTTCCTCCCCTAGTCATTTCCCATTCTTGCTCTAGTCTAGTGGAGGACCTGAACAGCTGAAAGAAATCACTTTCTGGAAAAAATATATTCCAGAGAATGATTTTTATGTTCTGATTTGACTTGCCACGTATGCAACATACTGTTAGATTCAGAACATGGGGAGATTGATTTTTAATGTCTTTCTTTACTAGTCTTGTGGAAATTGGGCAAGCTTTTAACTAGGATATATCTTTTTCCTTAATTGTTTCTGAAAATCTGCTAAAATCATTAACTTCTATTAACTTAACTACACAATTCTTCAACTATGAATAAAAAAAATGGCGCCATTACATGGCAGAATGTGTGTGGATTGCAAAATTATATAGCTTTTGGGGGTAGTTCTTAGATTTAGTTTGAAAAACTGGAAACTGCTCAACATTGTTGATTTTTTTCTTTGTAATTGCACTTACGGTATACTCATGGATATGGAATACCGTGTTATTTAGGAAAAGTTAAGTTTTCATGTTTGTGCTTGTTTCAGTTCTGGATTATTGGAGTCGCACACCTTCTGTGAATTCAAAGTGATTTATTGAAAACCACACATCAATAAAACACTTTGAATTCACCGAAGGTGTGCGACTCCAATAATCCAGAACTGTTTGTATTTACCTCCCTTGGAAGTGGCGAGTTTTCAGGAGATCAGCACCCATCTAGGTTTGTGTGCATAAGGAACCTGTATAACATTTTCCTATATTGTGCTTGTTTCAAACTTTCCTTTTCAGTATTTCTATGAAATTCACCCTTGATTTTGTCTCTGATTTATTATTTTTTGGGGGGGGGAAGGAAAATATGAGAGGGGTATCTGAGTATTCTTCACAACTTACCCCAAAAAAGCATTTATACGTATCAAATTGGTGTAAAAATCTAGAAACTGCTGTTCTAGTACCTAAATACATCTTGTATTGTATTTTAGAGAAAAATAGTTTTAGGCACTTAATGCAAAATAAGTGTGAACTTCTGCTGGCACTGAAAGGGTTAATGGCAGCTGCGTCTGTGATTGGCTGAGAGGCAGCCAATTACAAAAGGGGCTGCTGTCAATGGAGAGTGCCACAGGTACGAGGGGGGGGGGGAAGGCTCCCCCCTGCACTTGCCATTGTCCTCTTAGAGGACAAGGAGGAGGCAGAAACCTTTTGGATAGGAAGACACCTAACCTACTTCTCTTCAGTTTTCTGGAATTTGGACAAACACTGCAGAGGAACCATAAGGAGCAGAGATGTAAGGTAAGAATTTTTTTATTTTTTTTTACAATACACAAGCACACTTTTTAAATAAACTTTTTTTGTGCAAGTTTTTTTCTTCAAATGGCATGTGGGCACCCTAGTAAACAAATTACACTTACCTTCCCCACCTCCACATACCTCAAACCTCAAGGTTTCAATACTCAAAGATGTTCCTGAACGAAGATATTCATTTTGGTGTTTGCCACCCTACTTCCAAGTTGTAGGCCTCCTCTTAAAGCTGTACAACCATGTTACAAGTATGCTCAGGTATCATAAGTCACCATTTGGCCTTAACACCAGCTTTTGCAGCCATAACTGACTGCTACAGAAGACAGAATAAAAGAATGGAGCAGCAAACACCGGAGTGAATATCTTTGCTCAAGAACTTTTATGAGGTGAGACAGAATTGCGGGCAAATGATTGGGTTGGCTCGTTAGGAAAAGAGGGGAAATTTCCCTCGGCCACGGTAGACTCCCTATAGGGGAGTTTTTCGCAGTCGATGGAACACGCAGTCCCGAGCGTTCTCCCTATGCTGTGCATAGGGGGGAGTGCTCAGGACTGTGTGTAGCCCGATCATTTGAAAAATGACAGACAGGATCTTGCAGATGCTAGGTGTGTACGTAGCTTTAGGTTTTTATCCTTGTCTGAAAGATCTGTCCCTCCATCATAGTTTTTTTAAGAGATAACAACTAGAGATGGATCCAAATCCCAAATCGCGGATCCAAACCTGGTTCCACAGCGGATTTTTGAGATCCGCGGGTCGCTGATCTAGATTTTCCGGGATTCCGCTTTCTGAAGTTTTCCGAACCACGTTAGAAAATTTTTCGAGAAAAGTAAATCTAGAATTTTCGAAAATTCTAGAATATTCGCATTTTCGGAAATTTTGTAGAAATGATACAGTAACTTACTGTAAATTGATCTGGGACCTGGGAAATGGTCTGGGGAACAGATAATCAGATTTTTTCCCAGAAAGAATCTGATTGGTATACTAACCAATCTTTTCCAGTCAGAATTGGTTATAATCAGATTTTTTCAGAAATATGACAAGTAACATCCCATACAAAATATAGAAGTGGTGAATAAAAATGTAAGAAGGACAGACAGGAGAACAACACTTTTGAAAACAGAAGCCAAATGAATTTGGCAGATGGGTACAAGTATCCCCAATGGCTTAAATGCGATATGGGATGTTACTTGTCATATTTAGTGTGAGAGACTCGCTTTAGACTTTTATTTTATCACGTCCATTTCATTGTAGGTTTCTTTTGCTCTGTACCTTTGTAATGTTACTTAATATGTAACTAATATTGCAACTATCAATGGCATTTTGTAATATAGTAGACATGTTACTTTCCATAGTTTTTATGTAATAGTAAAATAAGTAGAAAAGTACATACGTTATATAATTTAGCTACACTCAAGAGTGTTACTGTAACACGTTATGCTCTTTCATTATGAGTAGAAGGGATACATAAGATATGGTATAGCTATTTTTTTTTATCCATTTAAGGTTTAAAGATTTACACATTAGTGTGTATTCAAGGATGTATTCTCCTTTTCACAAGAATTTTATACATGGTGTGACAACGTAGCGAAATAATATGTTTAGGACTTGTGGTTCAATTTTGACACAGTGTTACTTTCACTCACATTAATTGTTGTGCACCCGAGTAGCGGGCATTCTCCGAATGAAGTTACCTGCCTGACCTCACAGGTGGTGGATTTAAATAGCCCGGAAGAGGAACTTTTCCCACGATGCATATGTTTAAGGGCGGATAAGTCAGCCCGAACCACGTCAGGCATTTAATGCTTTTTATGTAACTATATTACTTCCTGTGTGTTTAAATAAAGAAGCTTTTTATGGGAAGAAGTCTACGTTGATTTGTTTGAAGCAGAGTGCATGCAGCATTGTTATTGTTTGTAGCGGAGGCAGAGTCTCAAGCGAGGGCTCAGGGCAGACACATCTAAGCCATCTACCAGCAACTGTGAGTATGGAATTCAGAAGTTTGCCTTTATACTAATATCATCGCTCACTGGACAGCCATGCGATACATAGTAGCGAAGGGTCTGGGGTTCTTACACACACCCGGACCAACAATACAGACAGAGTGGTGGTCACATTTTAGATTACACTGCTCGTTTTATTAAAATACATTACTACTTTGTATATAAATCTAGGGAAATCAATGGCTATTTGATTTCATATTTACTGCTTATATGTATGTGTTACTCAGACCATTTCCCAGGTCCCAAAGCCATGTACAGTAAGTTACCATTGCTATTTTACATTTAGGCAGATCTGTGTGGAATTTTTTCTCTCATTGACTTTAAAGGGCATGTTCACCCCCAAAACTAAAATTTTATGTTATTAGCCACGATTCTATCTTTAAAACAAGCCACCCCCCATCAAAATCCGTTCAGTCAATTTGAAGATATATGTTTTTCCAGTTCCGTTTCTCTTGACGTCTGTGCCAATCACAGATGCAGCCGACATCACGAAAAAGCGCCTCGGGAACGAAGGGCTGTAAGTAAGGCTACAAACATTTTTCCTTAAAAAATAATGCGGCGTTTGGGTCTGGGCAGGGGGACTATTACACCCTAAAAGGATTTCACGATAGGATGCAGGGGGACTGAGGATGTATCCGGATGGTGGTGAGGGATGGGGCGCCAAGGGAGGCTGAAGGCACGGGAAAGGTGATGTCAGATTACAGCTCCTGGTCTGCCAAAAGCATGTTGGAAAAACTTGTGTATCTTCATTAGCTGAACGGATTTTGATGGGGGATGGCTTGTTTTAAAGCTAGAATCATGGCCAATAACATAAAATTATAGTTTTGGGGGTGGACTTGCCCTTTAATGGGTTTTGCTGCAGATTTTCAAAAAAAATTGAAAATCCGCAGGCAGCACAGATTATAGCAGTTTAACCCATCTATAATAACAACCAAGCAGGGACATGACTATTAAATGCTTCTGAAAAAAATCTAATTATTTTATAAATATTGCCATTTTCTGCTGTGGTCAGTAGTGAGCTGCCATTTCAGGAATGGTACTGCAAAGGTCTTACTTTCCAGGATGGTCACTTCCTTGAAATTTTTACCTCTTTCCTTGAAATTCTTACAGTCTTTTGTATGGGTCTAACATGGTCAAATCTCTACTGCACAATGAAATTGCCCCAGGGGCTGATTAAGAGGGCAAAACCATAACGCACAATCTTTGGGGAAACTGCATACAGGAAGTCAGTACTATAGAAACATTCTTCTATACAAATATATCACTGGGTGGGCAGATAAAGCTTAGTGGAATAATAAAATATTCCTTATTAATTAAACAGACTGTTGGGGAGATTTACCAGCGCTGGGTAGGTCTGGTTGAAGTTCATCCGACATTAGCATTTAAATACTTATTCCAAACAGTGAATAAGCTAGTGAATATAACATAAATATAACAGTGAACAAGATGGTGAATAGCTTGCAGCGGCTAAAAGGTAAAAGGCCTGCTAACCCTTGCGGCTGTGGCTCTCAGAGAATATGCCTACGCATGTCTTATGTCAGCAAATACATTTCTGGATTAGGCAAAACTACATTTGGTAGCAATCTGTGCACATGCTAGTTGCAAATTTTTACCTTTCCTTCCTGAAAGATATTCTTTAACAAAGTAAGATGATCAGAGGTAAGGTCCCGCAGAGATCTGATGCCTCGTTGGTGACAAATTCCAATTAAATACAGATCTTCTACCTATGGAAATAAACACACTGATTTAAAAAATTTTCTGTTTATGTTATCTCTTATTTTTAGAGAGGGATGTCAAAGATTTTGCAATCAGCAAGCAGAAAGTGCCTTTAGTAGAGTCAAAAGAAACATGTAAGTGAAGATCTGGTAAAACTCCCAAGTTCCAGGTATGTTCACTTGTTGCATCTGAATTGGATCCCAGATTCTGTTAGAGAATTAGGCAATGAAAGCCCACTTCATTTTCAGCTTATCATGCTCCAGAACATTCTCTTACTGGGGAACAAGGATAAACAAATATATATGAAACAAAATGGTTAACTATACATCAATAATCAAGCAACCTAGATGTTTGCCTTTTTGTTAAAGTTTAATAATTTAAAGGTTTCCATACAAGAGGCCTTTATTATCCTACCTTTAAATTTTTTCCATAAGATCATGCTTCTAGCTGCAGTATAACCAAAGTTACAGTAATTTAAATTGTGTTTTTCCCTGCAAGTACTGTAACCTGTGATATCACCTGTACTGCTCTGCCCCCAAGTGTCAGGTCGGAGCATGCCAACTGCTGGGACAGAGCATCATCTGCATCATAAGACTTGCCCCCAAGCTTCTACATACATTTTAAAGCTATCCACAAGCCTGAACTGATTTTTTTTCCTCCCTAGTTAGAGGAAACGACAGAGAATGGGTGCTTCTTACACGGACAGTCAGGACAGACAAGGAAGTGCAACTTTACAAGCCTATTACATACGATCTATAAAAGCTAAAGCCATCATCCTAGGCTGGTTTTAAAGGTATGAAAGAGAAGATACTTGTACGGAGACCACTGTTACCCTTTAATTTATACATTAATTACAGACATCTTTAAATTTACCGTATATACTCGAATATAAACTAAATTTGTTTACCTTTAAAATCATCTTGAAAGTCTCCCCCTCATTTTATAATCAGATCTTTGCTGATCTGGATGCTGCTGGACAAAATCACATAGCCCTGGGAAAACAAAAGCTGTAACCTGTAACACAGAGAATACTCTTGATTTCAGTGGGTTAGGCAATTGTTGTCCTGCTCACTCAGATCAGCCCAGACTGCAAAGCAAATGGGAAAAAAAAGATCTTTAAGTGTAGGGCACATCTGTGTATGGGACTTTCTATAGGGCTATGTATGGGACTTTCTATAGGACTGTCTGTGGAACGATGGGGCTGCCTCTGGGAGAAAGTCAACCCTCTGTTTATACTCGAGTCAAGCAGTTTTTCTAATTTATCAGTTAAAAGTACCTTGGTTTATATTCGGGACAGGTTATATTCGAATGGTACGGTAATAAAATCCAAACACATAATTTTATACTGATCAGACATTATAAAATCTATCCAGAAGGTAATGAGACTCCTCTAACCTAATGGGACAAAAGAAAGCTATTTATCAGAAGAATATGTGGAAATCCAGCAGCAGAGATCACAACCTCTATCTTTTTAGTCGATACAGTACTAAAAAACTGAAGTTTAAAATCTCCCCTTGCATACAATCCAGCATATAAGATAGCCTACAAACTCTTTTTTCCTTACTGTGTCCGCACAATGCAGTAAGCGTCGCAAGGTAAGAAGCACTGGCTTGTAATATTGCATTTCTCTTTAGTTAGCAATTATTTTCTGAGAAATCACGAGACACAATAGAATTTATCAAATTTATATTTACAGCCACCGCAAAGTTTTAAATTGTACATCTGCATATTGTCAAAGGCATCTATTATACATAAGTAAACATGTTGGGTTTTAGCTCCACAGACCTGCTTCTGGTTCCACTTAAAATCAGGGATAAGCACAAATCCATTGACAGAATCTGGGTTTTCATATACAATTCGATCAGATTCGGCTTTCTTCTCCAAAATATTGTAGACCCACTGTAAAGGAAGCAATACAATGACTTTTTGAAGGAAACCATTTCTACTTAGGTGGTCTCTGGGCAGACATTTTAATGTTAATAAGAGGAACGGATTATGAACAGAAAAAGTATTACATCAAAACCCCTTTAACACCATGCCAAAATATCACAAATTACAAAAAGGAACAAAAACAAATTAGAATTGGATGCACTCACGGCCGTAATCAGTATATTAGCACTACCCTAATAAATATAGCCAAAAAGAAAGAAAAAAAGTAGGTTATAAAGTGCTCAAAAATATTTATTAAATAAAAAATATGAAGCCCCTAGCACGGGCAACCAAACGCCTACTTCCCCCCCAAAGTTTCTCAATGGCGCCATAGATATAGAGCGAAACACGTTTGGAGCTTGAGTGCTCCCCCCCCCCCTACCAGCATTGAACCTCTATCACTTGGCTTTCATGGCCTTCCTATATCCGACAGTTTCCGTGCATTGGCTGGCAATGTCTGAGCGATTAGGAAACGTGACTGATAAGTACACCTTATATAATGTATATCTGTTATAGACTTTGATATGAGGCTCATTGTTTTGGTTTTACAATCTTTGGGGGGGGGAGTGGGCATTTGGTTGCGCATGCTAGAGGCTCTATATATTTTGTTTAATAAATATTTTTGAGCACTTTATACCTTACTTTTTTCTTTTTATTTTGAAAATATCAAAATTGTTTACTCTGTATTTAACTATCATTTATAAACAAGTTCTTTTACCTTAAAACACACAATTATCATGTTACCTGAACACTGAAGCTTTGAGTCTCTATAAATGGCAAAGTAATGGCCTTATAGTCTTCTTCTGTTTCATTAATTAAGTAAATCTCTTGCTGTAGGTATTTTTTAATATGTTTTTCTGTTGCTGGGCAGATTACTGTAGTTTTTATTTCTAAATAAAGAAATATACAGAACTTGGTTTAACTTTAATTTTAATAACTATAGCTAAATAATTATACATAAACAACATTTAAAAAGCATTATATTAAACCACTTTACATATATGATCCCACAGTCCAGCTTCTCATTCATACTATGCATAACATGCTGCACATCCCTTGCACATGCTTGTAAAGGTTCTCATTTATCCAGGTCATGGACCGGTATATCTGTGGTATTCATTTAGATCACCTGGACTGAAGTTTAGTTCTTAAATATGTTGACATAAAAATCTTAAAACAAATGTCCTTTTTTCTTATGATGCAGGACTCGAGGAATTGGCTCTTACGTTCTGGGCTATATATTGGGTGCAGGTGCAGTTTTGTTTAGTCCACATACATATCCAAGCACTCTTCACTGCACTGCACTTATGTTGCTCTTCTTGTGTTTTGGTATTGGGCTTTTTACATACACCAGAAGCTGCCTTGGTGCGTTGCTGGGTTTAAAGTGTCTCTTTCTAATTTCTTTGACATGTCAAAATAAAGAAACCAAGCCTGAATAGAGGTGAGGGGGGGTCAACACCAACTGTCTGCCATGTACAATACAGTTTTCAGGTCCCACAAATTTCTAAGCCACAATGAAATAAACACCTTGCATTCAGGAGGCCACTAACTCCTTGATGTTATATTCTGATTGGGACAAATTCCAGGATATTTACTGAGAAACATTCTTTTACAAGTCATTCTGAAACTGTCTTGAAGAACTAAATTTCAAGTGCAGTTAATATCTGTTGATATTTAGTTATATTACTTGCACACCTATAGTAAGAAAAGGAAGCAAGCTCAACATGATTGGGATAGGTGAAGCTTATTATTTTGACATTGGCTGTTATATGATATGATATACATATATTATACATAATACATTTACATATTATACAATATATATATATATATATATATATATATATATATATATATATATATATATATATATATATAATATGTTGTATAATAATATGTAAAACTTACCCTTGAAGTCTATCTCTGTTCCTCCACAGAGTTACAAAACAGACTTCATCTAGCCACGTCTGGAAGTGCCAAAACTATCTATTTACTTACCCCTGGGGGGACAGTTATCCCATACAGTAACCCCCAATACCTTTCCATTATAGATGTTTGGAAACTACAACTCCCAGCAACTAAATCATGCTGGGAGTTGTAGTTTCGAAACATCCACAGTGGAAAGGTACTGGGGGTTACTGTCCATTTAAAAGGGCAACGAATTTCTCAAAACATAAAAATACAGAATCAGGAGGATGGTATGTATTGTTAAAAATATTGCCTTCTGATTCTGTATTGTTTTGAGGCTTTAGTTGCCCTTTAAATGGACTGCGGAATTCCCATACAGTAATAGCCATACTGGATTTGACTATTACTCTATGGGACTACTGTATGGGAATTCTACTTTAGTAGTGGTCATAATTTCAACCCTCGGTTTATACTCAAGTTAATCAGGTTTTCCTGATTTGAGGCAAAAATAGGTACCTCGGCTTATACTCGGGTTGGCTTATACTCAAATATATACAATAACTTTCAGGAAATAAAAAAAAAAACCAAAAAAAACCAATGAAAATTAAACCTAAACAGTTGCTTTTTTTCAAATATAGAGACAAGGCTGGTCAAGGAAATCCTCTGTGAAGATAGAAAAGATCCTTAATAAAAGTGTAATATAACAGTAGCAGGGAAGCTCTGAAATCTGACCGAATGGGGTTCACCTTTAGCAAGTCTCACAGGAGTAGTGAATTGAATGATAATAAAGTGTGGAAAGGGAGAGCCAGCAAGTAAAGTGGGAAAGGTAAGCTTTGCCAATGGCTTAGAAAAATAAAAGGAATGTACAGTGGAAATCAAAATTCAGTTCATTGCAAAGCTGTACCTTTAAATCACACACTATATTACTCTTGTGAACGTCAAAAATTTAAGACCAAGTCTCAGAGGAAGTGGCGTATACACTGTGAAATGCGTTAAGACCTTTGGTTTTTTCTTGCCCCTTTTTTAGTACACTTGTAGCTGGTGTCCGGTTTGATGCACGAATAAATTTGAAATATTACTTACCTGTGGCCTCATTGTCCTGTTATACAGAGCAGTCTGCCTTTACATTGTTGGTGTTATGATTTATCGCGAGGGTGGCTGGCCATGACGTAGAGGGAGGAGACCTGCACACCGAGACCTAGAGCTCAGGTACACAGAAGCGTTTGTGGAGCGCTCCTGCATCGGACTTTGTTCATCCAACAGGAGGTAAGGCATAGCTCCTTTACCTCCCATTCTTCAATTAATGCATTAAAGGAGTAGTTCACTTTCTGAGTGAACTATTACCTTTAAGAACTTGTGGGTGTCAAAGGCTCCAAAAGCTAGGGTTATGTTCTAACCCTAACTCTCTCTATCCACCAATAAAAATGCATTAAATAATAGTTACTGTATGTCACATTTAACAGGGAAGCGAGTTATTTAAGACAGAGACAGGCACAAAATCGCATGGATCCCAAGGTGATTCTATTCATATCTGTTCATGTTTGGTAACAGAAAAAGCAGATACTTTTAGCAGCATTAGGCCCGAATATAAATGCAAGTATCCATTAAAGGGCATGTCCACCATGAAAATAAAAAATATAGGATCCCCTGAAGCAAGGTTTCACAATACTACAGCATCAGTGTGTGACTCAGCCAATAAGGGATTGTTTTTTGTAAACAGGATTAGAATCAGATGGAAGAGGAGAGTATTGCAAAACCAGGTTTGGGGTGGGGGGTGTTGTGCTAAAAGTAGCGCAAATTTGATATATTTGAATTCCTTGTAATGGCTGCACTGTGGAGTCTTTTGCGATACTTGTGCAACCACAAACAAGGGGTTAAAGTCACGCTTACCGATTCAATATCGGTTACAACTTCTAACATTAGCATTGCGGCTCTGGGTAAATGAGCACTATAGTCTGCGTTTGTGCAAATAGCAAATTCATTTTTTATATATATATATATTTACATAAAGACTGCCACCTTGTGGTAGCAAGCATAACTACATTTTAAAGTTGAAGCAAATTTGTTTCAACGTGCGTGTAATTATCAAAACATCCCTTATATTATATAAATATATTTATATCTTCATAGGAGATTGCATTGAGTTTTTAGGAGCTACCAATGTGGTGGGAGTATAGGATATTACACATAGGAAAGGTGTATATGTATACTATCTCACTATTACCATTTATGACCATCAGTAAATGTATATAAAGAATAGCACCGACATATTAGGTACAACACAAAATATACAAAATACATAAACTTACTTACAGAGCTGAGATCCCTATTTCAAAATGGAATGGTCAAATGGCACACCCGTGTCTGCTCCATGTGAAAGGAAGTGTAATCCAGAAAAAGTTTCTGTCTACTACACAGGATGTGATGTGAATTGTAATGGACATATACACCAAGGCTCCTTATATAACATCTCCAGCCTGCAGGTGGCAACAGTGAGTAATAAAAGACAGGACACCCCTTCTCTATATGGCTAGGAGGACAGAAAGTGAAAGTAGATTGTGGTGTGTGCTTTGGAGAGATATTGACTGCAAAACAAGATCCTGTTACCACCTGTTTGGAGGACAGATTATTGGACAGACAATTTATATCTGTTGTATTCAATTAGATCAACTGGACTTGGAAGTTTAGTTCTTGAAGACGTTTCGCTAGTCATCCGACTGGCTTTCTCAATTCAGAATGACTTGTACAAGAATCTGTGGCAAATATGTACCCTGGAAAATCCCAATTAGCATATCACAGCCAGGTGTTAAGGGCGTGATTGGATAGTGGCTAAGAGGTGTTATAGGAACGCCCAGAGTAAGGTGTCAAAACAGCTTTGTACATGGCAGACAGTTGGTGTCGAACCCCCCCACCTCTATTTAAGCTTGGTTTATTTTCACATAAATGGCCTCCTTAACACCTCTCTTGAACCAGACACATTCCTTTGCCAATATGTTAACATTAGAATCTTCAAAGGTATGTCCTTTATCCTTAAGATGCAGGTACATGGCTGAGTCCTGACCCGAGGAATTGGCTCTTCTGTGCTGGGCCATACGTTGATGCATTTATTCTCCCTGTTTTCTTTGTATATTTGTTCTCTGTATTAAGCTATGGAGGCTGCTACTGAAAGTATTGATTTAAATCTTTCTGTCCTGGTACCTGCAGATGAAATTCCCCAATTAGACTCAGTAGCTCTACCAGGCCTAATTGCCAAACTTATTTTTAAACCTGATCCATTTGATCGGGTAACTAGGGAGTGGACTGATTGGCTAGAACAAATTGAATTGGCAGCCACTATTAATGTTTGGGATGAAGGTGCTCGCTGGCAAGTCCTTAGCCTTTTGCTTAGTGGTAAAGCCAGGCAAGTATACCAAGGATTTACAGTAATACTGAAATAAAAAGCAGTTATCAGTTTTTAAAAATTGCTCTGAAGCTATTTTTTTCAATTAGATCTGTATAAAAGCGTATATAAAGGATAAATCCATTTCTTTAGGTAAACTGGGAATGAGAAATGTTTGTTTATACGTTATTAGGGCAATGCTATTATAATAACATGATACTGTGAGGTACCTTCTGTTATAATATATGAGGTACCATCACCACTTGCTGTGGTGAATACTAATAATTATTAACCTAGCATGTTTAGTTTCAACCACACAGTGTGGCAGGTTTGCCTAGGTCTACTCTCAGACCTGCAGGATTATCCTATTTGGTTCCTCTGGAAGCTGGTGACTGTCTGACTAACATTTTTGTGATATGCTTGTGAAGGTTCTCATTTATCCAGGTCATGGTACATCTGTTGTATTCAATTAGATCAACTGGACTTGAAGTTTAGTTTTTGAAGACGTTTCGCTAGTCATCCGACTGGCTTTCTCAATACAAGTCATTCTGAATTGAGAAAGCCAGTCGGATGACTAGCGAAACGTCTTCAAGAACTAAACTTCAAGTCCAGTTGATCTAATTGAATACAACAGATATGTCTGAGTAACAGTTTAAAATATACCTGTGTAAAGATTCTATATCCACACATAGCAAAACATACACACATAATTTCCATTGTGCACCAAAGGGCACACTTTTGCTAGTATATATATATATATATATATATATATATATATATGTGTGTGTGTGTGTGTGTGTGTGTTATCTTTGTGCATTGTATGGGAGTATTAGTTGGCACTATTATTATATTATATATTGGTTTATTTCAAGGTTTAGCCATATAGTTTTTAATTACTTACTCACTGGCTCTGTAGCACTTTAATATTTTATTAGATATTAAGATGTGGTTGGATTAGTATTTTTCTTGTATTTAATGTAATAAGCACTAAGCACTTTAACAATTTTTGACACTGTTTAAGATTTAAATCGATATTAATCGAGTTGTATCACTTAAAACTGTTCACATGTGTTAGCACTTTATATGGATAAGCACTTTCACTTTGGTGTACCCTTCTTGCGATTGGTCTGGACGAAGGGTGGATCGGTTGGTGAACACGTGAAGTCACGTCACTGGTGTACATATATTCCGGACTTGTACTGTGGAGTTTCTCCTGCTTATGATTAAGGACCTTGTAGGGTCCAAAACCCATTAAGCACATGTTTGGAAATAATTGTTTCTCTTTACGAGAAAGGTTCCTGTTCTTTGGTTCGGTTTGTGCATCTAAACCATTTATACTTACCTCATGGACTATGTTGTGACACACACTTTACATGTACTTACCCTCTTACATGCACACACTATCTCACAAGCCATCTCATGCACATACAAATTTGCTTTCAAAGACATTATTTATTACACACACATTAATACAGAGCATACTTACAGCGACACACTCTTTTACATGTACTATTTCACATATACTTACCTTCTAACACTTCTCACACTTTCATGCAATCTTTCAAACACATTATCACCCATACATAGCTACTACATACATACCGTACTTTAATACAAACCCACATAAGTATACTCTATCCTACGTATACACATCCATGTTCACACTTATAATCAAACATGCATACACATTGTCCACTCTCCCACAAAAAAACACATAATATAAGAAAACTCCCATCAGTATTGCATTACAGATGTACTGCTGTCTGTCAATACCTTACAGAAAGACACCGCTACCTGTTTAGTAGAATATCTTGCCACTGTTCCCTGTGCCTCCAGAGGACATATTTATAAAGTAACTATTAATAAGTGAATAGACTCTCATTGGGAGTGATGGGACAATTCTATAGGCCCTTCCTGACAAATACTAATCCTCTGCACTTTTTCTCCAGCCTTTACTTTCTGCTTGTAATTTTAACACACAGGACATTTGCTCCCCGCAAGTGCTGCCAGAGTCTCTAAAGTTAAGTTTCCCCCTTAAGTTATGTCCACAATTTGGAGCACAGTCTGTCTGTTATCTAAGCCATGCTGATAAATGTCACAATCCACCCTCATTTGTACCAGATGCAGAAGGTGCGAACAGGAATGCCAAGACAGAGTTATTGGATTCTCACGAGCGAGCGGCAGCATACCTAAGCAAAGGACATGATCCGGAACCACACTCAATTGACCTGCACTGCAGGATCCCAATACCCCTCACTTTCTTAACAACAAAGGTGCGAATTGAATTAGTACCTCACTGTCTGCCTCTCTAGACCTGCTTAGTTGGGGGAGGTACACAAGCAACTCGGACTTAAAAAAAATGGGCTTTGTCCAGCCCTGAGTTAGGGACATTCACAGAAGAGAAGGGGAGTGAGGAAAGTGTAATTGAACTTTAATTTAAACCATGCTTTAACTACTCCCAAAACTTGTGTAGTGGGTATGTTTTGGCTGAACTTCATTGCTTTCTAAAATGTCTTTTGAATTAAAGGGCAACTATGGTCTCAAAACAAGTTAAGGTTAAATGAAAGCCTGCAGTATTTCCTTTAAAATGAGCCAACAATCACACCTCTAGCTGGAGCCTGTGAGACATTACATTGGGGTGAATGTTCAAACTTCCTGCAGGCTGAGTGAAATCACCTGACCCTTGCCCGCCCGCCCGGGGGAGAAGCATGCTCAGTAAAGACTTAATGCTGGAGAAATCAGGAAGTACCTGGGGAAAAAATTGACAGTTTAAAAGGCGAGCCTATTAATGCAAGCAGAGGCTGGTCACATGACTACAAGATGGTCACATGGCTGAAAACAGGAAGTGTTCAAGCAGGAAGAAATATTGCTGAACCTTTCCAGCAATAACTTCTCATGAATTTTATCTAGAGATGTGAATTAGGTTTTATTTTGAAGGTATGATGGAAGGCTTTTTATATAATTCTTACTAGTTTGGATGAATGCGAGACCACGGTTACCCTTTAATCAACAATTTTTTTTTTCCCCCTAATTAGTAAATTTCGCAATATTTGTGTATACTTTCACCCATTTAGGCAATCATGTATAAACAGTAGCATACTAACATAATTTCCTTATTTGCAAAACCAGTGTACACACAACAATTTAGGAGGCCGCCCTTCACATTTGGTGTATGTGGTTGTGTATGCTTAATACTTTCACCCATTACATTTTCCTGACATACATACCATTCAGCTCAGGAGGTGGACTTAAATGATATACACCATAGATATCATTCTTTAACTGGAGCTTGAGCTTGGGTTCATTTTTAAGAAGGTTAAACACTGCATCAGCTTGGAATGGGATCTTCTCCAAGATAACAACTGCATCTTCAGGAACCTGCGAAACATTGGTCACCTGTTATGGTAAATAACAACAGTCACAATGAGTGAAGATGACTTACCAACTTTACTAAAAAAAAGAAACCGTATATATATATATATATATATATATATATATATATATATATATATAAAAATCAGGTCCTCTATGGGCCGCATGCTTGGTTGAGGCCGAGTCCTTCCTCCTGGCCTGAGAAGGAAACGTTGCACGGTGTGTACTATGCTATAAAGCTGGGAACCCACAGTACCAATAAAAGGCAGATTCTATCAGATTCAATGGGTACTCGTTTTTTGGTTAAGTGTGTGGCCGATAGTAGTTCACCACCTGCAGTATCTTAGTTTTTTATTCAAACATAAGATCACTTCACTACAAATGACAATTTCTATTGGCCCCCAAACTTTAGAATAGGGAACAGAGAATGTACACTTGCCACCCTATAGGAAGCATCAGGAATGTGTGTGGCAGATTTATACCAATGAGAGACTGTGTCTAATGCAATCTACCGGTACCTGCTATTGGCTATAAATCAGTACTGTGTGCACCCAGCTAAGGCTACACAGGCTTGCGTGCTACGGATTGCATGTTCTATTAGGGCTAGGCCACACTGCTGCAGGTTTTTTTTTTGCGCTTGCGTTTGCGATTTTACAAAATCATTGAAAATGCGGCAACGCAAAAAAATGCAAGTTTTTCGGTGCGATTGCGTTCTGCATTTTTAATCGCAATCGCATGCGTTTTCCTATACTTATTGAAGAAATCGCAAGCTCAACGAAAATCGCACATGAAATTGCATGCTATTGCGTTTGCGTTGCAGTGTGGCCTTGCCCTTAGAGCTAGGCCACATTAGCTCGAATTTGGTGTGGTTGCATTTTTTTTTCTAACATTGTGGCAACGCTTCAAAATCTTGCTGTTTCTGGTGCGTTGCGATTGCGTATCCATTAGCGAATTGCAAACACATGCAATCTGCATTTATGCGCAACGGCATGCCTTTCCCTATCTCTAAAGAAGCGCAAGTGCAACAAAATTGCACTGGAATCGCACAGCGTGTACAATCGCAGAAGGTTCGCACTTTAAAAAAGCGGACTAGTGTGTCCAGCCCCTTCCCAATCAGTAAGTGGTTAAACACTCCCATAGCAATCACATCGTCACGTGCTACTAGTTGCTTCCTGGATACTACCGAACCCCGCAGGCGGGGGGAGAATGTAATTCCAATATAACCAGTAGCTGCGAACCCCCCCCCCCCTTCCTTCTGCATATGAGCTTGCCCTAGTGACTAGTCCAGTCTTTACCTGCCCGTGAAGGAATATTGTTTTCTCCCGCGCGGAATCCCTGAGAACCGATTTAAGCTCGAATCCGCTGAGTGGGTGAGCGGCAATTGTACCGCCCTCAGCGCCGTTTTCTTCTTCGGTCTCCCGCTTTCTTTTTTCTCCAGTTTGTGCCATTGTCTACTAGCGCTGATTGCGCCTGCGCAAACGTAGAGCTGTATATACGCGGTGCTTTGCTAAAAGCTGTTTTACTAAGCACAGCGCCACCTGGAGCGTAAGAAGCATACTGCATTGTGGGGTTCAAAATTCTCCAGCTTCGGAACCTATAAAATAGACACAGTTTAGAAGGGATTGTATTGAGTATGAAAGTTAACCTTTACATGCTGGCTACACAAGGCTTTTTCCATGTATTGAGCAGTAGGCCTGAGAAATCAGAAGGGAGATGTAATAAAAGTTCTTATCATTAAAAATGGTGCTGTTTGTGCCCCAACCAATCAGATGTTAGCTTTCAAATGGTAAATCACACCTGATTGGTTGGGGCAAAATTAGCACCATTTTTAGCAATAAGAAATGTTATTGCCTCTCCCTGCAGGTGTTTTATTGGGCAACCACAGACAAATACCAGTAAACCACCGATGATCATGTGGTCTCCTATGGACCACACGATTGGTCCCAGTAACCTGTTGGTCATGGCTTCATTTTGCTGACAGTGATAAATCAAAGCCGACTACTAGCTAGTGGCGAACGGTTGGCTGGGTCATAAAGTCTGTTTGTGTATACCCACCCTAAAATTAAGTGGCACTCCAAAGAAGAGATAATGAAATCACTAATATTGTTGCCCGATAAAGTGGATTTTAGGGCTAGGCCACACTGCTGCGGTTTTTTTTTTTTGCGTTTGCGCTTGCGATTTTACAAAATCATTGAAAACGCGGCAACGCAAAAAAAGCACATTTTTCGGTGCGATTGCGTTTTGCGTTCTGCATTTTTAATCGCAATCGCATGCGTTTTCCTATACTTATTGAACAAATCGCAAGCTCAACGAAAATCGCACATGAAATTGCATGCTATTGCGTTTGCGTTGCAGTGTGGCCTTGCCCTTAGGGATAGGCCACATTAGCTCGAATTTGGTGTGGTTGCTATTTTTTTCTAACATTGTGGCGTTGCAGTGTGGCCTTGCCCTAAAACACTATTGTGGGTCTATAATGATTAAATGACAATTCCAACGACAGATTGGGGTCATCATATTTTACTTTGTCATTTGGTCCGCTTGGCATGTTTGAAAATTGTCTGATGATATCTAGTTAAAGGACAATTATACTCACCTTCCCTCCGCTCCACATCTTCGTGCAGTAGCGGAGCCTACCAGAGCAGCGTTGCTGCAACAAGCTGCTGTAGGTTTCGTGAATCCCGGGGTGAGGACCTAGCGGTTCAGGTCCTCACCCTGGGTAAAAGCTACTGCACGAAGATGTGGAGCGGAGGGAAGGTGAGTATAATTGTCCTTTAAGTAACAGTAAAAAAATGTAAATGTTTTGCCTTCAGGAAGACAGACCAGCATAAGTACTGGTAGTCCGTTACAAAATAAATACATCTATGGCCAAGTTTATTTAGATAAACCATGAACTGATAGAATGAGAGCAGAGCCACTGTGCTGCCGGCTTTATGGCTTCAGCAAAAAAAAAAAAAAAAAGCATACATAATTGTAAATTTGATACAAATTTTCGGGAATTTGCAGTAAATAGTGGTATTTCCTAAATAATCGTAAAAAACACAATATCCTGAAATTACATAGGATAGTGAGTTTTTAATGCTTTTTACTCTAGCTGGGCCTTTGCTATTTCGAGAAGTCTTACCTTCCTCAAGGGATAACAAAGCATTTTCGGGGGGGGGGGGGGGCTGAATGGGTTACCAATACTACCGAACAAGCCCAGAAGGCAGTTCATGAAGAAATACATCCATATATTCTATTATATATAGCTCATATAATAATATTCTATATACACTAACAGCAGATCAGACAGAATTTGCTGAGTGTTGTCAATATTGGGACCTATCGGGCAAGACAGAATATTTCCATTACCGGTTCCCTTTAACAATCAGACGATGTACATCGAATGATCGGTCTATATAAAGACTATACAGAATCATAGCTCCTGTATATAAAATATAATGCAATGTTACCATATATAAACTCATTCTCAGCAATCACCTTTGGCAGCTGCAGGGTTGATACAGTTCTCTATGCAGCTGTCAATCACAGGGCTGGATACAATTTAAAAACAAACAACTGCTGCTTCTCACTAGCAGCAAAATTACAATGTAATACTCTATGGGCACCAGGAGAAGTTGTACATCAGACTGCATTGAGTAAGCAGTAAGGGGGAATCCAGACACCAGTAATACCACCATAAATGTGCCACTGTTCCTAGCTCCTGCATTAACATTTGCAAAATGATTACTGTATCAAGGAAAGCAGAGCGCTGCATATCTAATTGCATCTCTCCCTTTATATTTTAATACTGGTAACATTTAATTTTCTTTGCTTCTAGAAAGGTATTCAGCTTTTTCTTAAAGAGACAATAAACGGACAATTTAAAGTAGCTACCAACTGGATATTGTATTCATAGGGGTGTAGGACATCTATTTCCCACCTCTCTGGCAATAATAAAACTCACCCAATGCAGGGTTAAACTTACTGAAAGCTAGGGAATATATAAACCAATATAAATCCCTAATAGCAGACTGTTCACCAGGGACATACTGTAGTCTAGGTGCTGCTGCCCCAGACCTGTCCCTTAAATGGTATCTCCTACCTTTAAACAAAAAATTTGGTAAAGCAATCCCCAACTCTAAATGCTATGTTTAAAACAGCTAAATCAAACCAAGCCTTTGTTCCCTTGTTCACAGCCTCTTCTGCTGCATCTGTGCACGGAACAGTAGAAAGGGCCAGACTGGCAGCCGCCTATGTCATTGGCTAAGATTCAGCCAATCACTGATTGGGCTGCTGGTGCAGTTCCCTCTGCTGCTTTCATGCTATCATAGCTTCATAGATGCTAAACAAAGAAAGAAAACATCTAGAGGGTAAAAAATTTAAGATGGGCGTGGTTTTGATCTTTTGAAATTGAGAATCCAAATTAGGAACACACCGCATGTTGCAGTCTCTGTAAATTTTCTGTCTCTCAGAAAATGCTTGGAAATAATGGTCACTAAGGATAAAAAGAAACATGGCGACAAATCGCCCATACACGGAATGATCATCGGGTGAAATAGACATGCATACACATTGTGCGTTGCGAGTCTGCCCCCACCATTGCACGTGTGCTATCTGTCACATTCCCAGTTATATCTACCAGTGTCACTTTGCGATCTGTTTGTTACTTTCCCTGTTCTTTCCACCAGTGTCTCTTTGCTATAGACTTGTCACTTTCTCAGTTATATCCATCATTGCCACTATGCTATCTGCTTGTCACTTTCCTAGTTATATCCACCATTGCCACTTTGTTATCCTTAAGTCACTTTCCCAGTTATATCCACCATTGCCACATTGATATCTTTATGTCACTTTCCCAGTTATATCCATCATTGCCACATTGCAATCTTTGTCACTTTCCCAGTTATATCCACCATTGCCACATTACAATCCTTATGTCACTTTCCCAGTTATATCCACCATTGCCACTTTGCTATCCACTTGTCTCTTTCCCAGTTAAGTCTACCAGTGCCACTTTGCTATCCACTTGTCTCTTTCCCAGTAATATCTACCAGTGCCACTTTGCTATCCACTTGTCTCTTTCCTAGTTATATCTACCAGTGCCACTTTGCTATCCACTTGTCTCTTTCTCAGTAATATCTACCAGTGCCACTTTGCTATCTGCTTGTCATTTTCCCAGTTATTTCCACTATTGCCACTTTGTTATCCGCTTGTCACTTTCAAACAATACAGGATGATTCCCTTTTTCTGTCAATTGCTTTAGGTTTCCTAAACTACACAAAGACTAATGCAAGAGGTGGTTTGTGGGCAAGATTGAGTTAGGAAGAGCACACCAGGGTATAATTGCTTAGGGCATTACAAAAAACGGCCCTCTGTATCTGTAAACCCATTTGACCTCAAGGGCCTCATGTGCAGCCCCTGACCACCTTTGAGTGCTGCATACTTTGCACACATTGACAGGCATCCCTCCTGCACCCAACGTCAGGCAGGCAAACAACATCCGTCAGGCACACACACACAGGCAAACACAGACATAGAGACACACGCAGACACACAGGAACTCACAAAGGCACTCACACAGACAGGCAAACACACCGAGAGACACTCACACAGACTGCAGGGGCTTGACAGGGTCCAGGACCGGAAGGGGAAGTGCGCTTGGTGTGAAAACATTACAACAGGTCACCCACATGGAACATCTAAACTTTTACAGAATTATTTTGATTTTACAATTTAGAGGGCAGCAATAAATATTGGACAATAACTTGTACAGCTTGTACAAGCACTTTAACAAGGGTAAACTTACACATGTATGTTGTATTAATGGTATATAGGTCACTTTTATTTATGAAAAAAATTGTAATATTTCTATATGTGTATCTTACTGTACTAGCTGCAATCACGTGCCTCTTACAGCAAAGATTTATTAATAAAACACAAGGCTCTGGCCTTTGAATCTGGAGCAACAGTGGAATATATTCTTCTAAAAATCTCTCAGCTACATACCACTGTTGCTGCCTACACACTCACTGTTCCTTTCTTACCGAAAATCCATTCATGAATACAGCTGGTTAATCTTTTTTGTTCCTGTAACAGAAAAAAAACACGGTTCTTTACTCGGACATCTTACTGATGCCCGACAGTTCCTAGTGTATAAGCGTGCGTGTACAGTAGGACACTCAGTCAGGACCCGTCAAAAGAACAGCGGAGGAGCGCGAGACTGGATACATTTCTTCCCAGCTACTACAGGCTTTTTGAAGAAAGCAAGGCAACACATAGCTCCCTTACCTCCCATTCTTCAATAGAACTGAATAGCCCCAACTCATTTTCCCCAGTGAAGATAACCTTTAACCCCTGTAGCGTTTGTCTCACCATTTCTTCATTGATGGCAGTGTATGAGTTCAGCAGTCCACAAATTAAGCATCCAGACACAGGTATAACTACTGCACACATGGTGTCGAACATTTTTCTCTGTAACTCACCCTTCTCTGCCTAGTTGTGTTTAGTTACTTTCAGCCCAGAAATCTGGGCTCTGTGCTGTGGACATTAGGGCACTATATCCTACCGATTTACTTTTGGAAAACAAGCCCCAGAAATATACTTACAGACCTTTATTCCCCAGGCGCTCTGCTAGCCGGAAGCAGCAGAGAGGGGTGGGACTGGCAGCCATGTGTGTGATTGGCTAGCTGGCAGCTAATCACAGACGTGGCTGCCGGCTATGCAGAACAAAGTACTGTAAGTATTTTTCTGGGGCTTGTTTTACAAAAGCGGTTGGAGGTGGGTTGGGCTACACTACGGAAAAGGCTTTTATAGGTAGTATAAAGGAGCAGCCAGAAGGGATCCGGAGGGAGGGGTGTGTGTGTGTGTGTGGGGGAGGGGTTGGGCTCCCCTGCACAAGTCACAGTCCTCCTGGAGGAAAAGAAAGAAAAAGGGACCGGATGACACACAAACACCTCCTAATCTATACTTTTTGCAACTTTGGATAGGCACTGCAGGAGAACCATAAGGAGCAGAGGAGTAAGGTAAGGATTTTTTAACACTACACAGTGGAGCCAGTAGTAGGTTAAATCTTAGTTTTTGGGGTGGACATTCCCTTTAGAAAAACTTTTAATATAATAAGCAGGGCCCCTTAAAATGTATATTCCAAAATGGTTAATGTTAATAAATTTCCTCCCAGACAGAGATCTCATGCTTACAAGTTCACAATCCACTGCCGTTTCCTCCCTCTCTGCTGCTGCTGTTCTGTTCTTTTTCTGTTCCTAAGCAGCAGTGAATGCTCGTCCAGGAATGGCAGTCAGTCATTGGCTGTGACGTCACGGTCACAACTGACTGCCTTACCCGAAAGAGCCAGAGAGCCGTGTAGGTGGATCGAGGAGCTGGTAAGTATGAGATCTCTGTCTGGGAGCATATTTAACAACATTAACCAATTTGGAAATTACATTTTATGGGGTCCTGCTTATATCTAAAGCAAAAATTTTTTCCTCACTGCTGGTTGTGCTGGGTATGTAACCAAGTGACTGCAATAATGTATTAGATTGTAAACTTTCCTCCTTTGGGCTACTGTGCTGTGCTCGGTTTGCAACAATGTATCGGGAACAGCTCTGAATGTTCCAAGTCAGTACTTAGCTGCAGGGACACTGCCTTGTGAGTGTTAGAGGCTTAAAAACCCGAACAAACGGGTTTATCAAAAATTCCGTCCGGACCCTGGATTTGCCATTAAAAATAACAACAACAAAAAACAATGGAGGAAACCCTAACCATGAGATATGAACACAGCCTGGAAGGGTGATTTAGTTATATGGTTATGGCCTGACAGACAGGAACACAAAATAAAAGGGGAAGGGGGTAGATGTGGGGCTTTGTCCTTATATAGGCCATACACTATACAGCATATTTCCCAACAGAGGAACAGAGTTATAGCACCCCAGTAAAAGATATTAGATCAAAATCCCAGCTGAATCAACCCATCAATCTATATAATTTACGATCAGCATAAGAGGCCATAAAGGGTGTGATATAGGAGACACAACCTGGATAAGTGAGGAATGAGAGGCAGGGAAAATGCACTGCCATACCACATTTAAAGGGAGATTCTATAAAAGGTCTTATCCTTTAAAATGGTGCTAATTTTGCCACAACCAATCAGATTTTATTTAACATTTGACAGCTAACATTTGATTGGCTGGGGCAAAATTAGCACCATTTTAAATGATAAGAACTTTTATTAAACAACCCTGAGAGTTCTGTAGTATTAGTGTGTGATTGTGCGAGTGCTGCTAATTTCTCAATTGTTTGGGGCCCCTGATGTCAGGTTTCCTGCCCTTAGCGGCCCTTTGGGACTTAAAGTTCCCCACAGCTTGAACCAGGAACCCCCTTCCCTCTCACTTATAAGTGCCTTTGTGGCCCTTGTAAGGGCCCTATGGGGATTACGGGGTCCTGCAGCTGGGACCGGGACCCTCCCTACCCTGCCCTGACAAGGACCTTTTGGGGCTTAAGGGGTCCTGCATCCTGTACCAGGACCCTCCTCCCTGGCACTTAGAAGTCCTATTTTTGTCTTTTTTAGTATTTCATTATCCCTAGCACCACTTAATTCAGGTTACCCATGCCTTACGAATATCAAGTGTGCTTTCCTTATTATATATCTTTTATATCGGATTGGTGTGATGGATACTCATCCCTTTGGTATTTTGAACATACAGCCATGGTTTAATGATACTTTAATTTGACATTTATTGAATTGGACATTTTAAAGATTGCAATATAACACATTTAATTGGTCCTTCTATTGTCATTCTATTTATCATGTATATGGTTTTCCTATATATTTGCAAAACAGCAGTTCCCATAAGTGTCAGTTGTTCCTTTACTTTCAAAGTACAAGCCTTTTCTTGAAGGCCAATGGCATGTTCCAGTCTTTTGGCTTATTGTCAGGGCATCTGCACATGTGCATTTGCTGCTATGTCTCCAGTTTCCCCCTTAATTTTAGCTGCAGAATTGTTGCATTTTGTCAAGAGTATTACTGAGGATAGTCTGTGCCTCTTGATACCTACTACTGCAGTAATGTAGAGATGGTTCATGCTCATTTTTGTTTCAAAGTCAATGCTGGAATCCTGTGCTTCTTTGCTGCATATCACTGGTGGATGCTTTAATCTCACATATTCCTGTGCCTCCTTAACATTTCATTGCAGGTTTCTATTAGCATCCTGGGTCTCACAAACCACTTCCTGGAGGCCTCTGGAGGTGTTTTCAGACACATAGTTCTTCTCCTTAATGTCTGTTTTGGGCAGTTCTGCCCCATAAGTAATTCCCTTAGTGTTCCTACAATGCTCCTCAGAGTCAATACTCATAAGAAGAGTATTACTGCAGAACTCTGGAATCTTGTCATGCACATCACACTGTGATGCCATAGGCATATAACCCATTTTCTGAATGTCGCCACAGCTACTGTCCTGTGTGCTTCTGAAGGATTGCTGTGACTCACTGCTGATTCCATGTTTGTTATTGTTGGATGCTCTTTGCCTCTCCGATACATCACTATTTTCTATCTGGAGGCTTTTCAGATCTATTAAAATAAATGAAAAAAAGTTAATTTTATCTTGAAAAACTATTAACCACGATCTGCCATTAAGATAAAGGGTGCCAGAAACAAATCTCTCACAGGATGCAAAAGATAGGGCCAGAAGAGCCTCCCACTGTGATGCGCCTAGTGCCACCTTATAGGCCTCACAACCCTAAAACAGTGCATACAAGTGCCAACCCTGATTAGTAGTCTGTCAGATGGGAATTGTGGTAGTGCCTATTAGCCTATTAAAGACCTCATGATTTAACAAATTACTCAATCCATTTTCAGTTGGCTTTGACAAATAAGCAGTTACCAATGTCATTCACTATTTCTGTCAATTGGATTGAAATATCGGCTTTCTATTGAGTGGAAATATCAGCCTGTGTGTGCACAGCCTGAGACCATCCCTGTCAGAAATCTGAGAGATGGAATACTAACCTGAAATGCTGCCTGATGTTTTGTTACCCCTCTTTCTGGCTCTTTTTTAGCAGCTTTTAGTCATGGATGTGGCATTTGACATCACAGCCAATGAATGAATACTGTTCTCTTAGCCGACTTCTCTGAGCATGAGGGAAGGGGAGAAAAACATTTTGCTGCATACACCTGTTAACTTTATAACTATTGTGGTTTTGGCTGATTTACCAATAAATATATTTTTATTTGAGGGGTGAACATAATCGTTAACAATATTTATTAATTAACATGAGGTGTGTTGTAAGAGCAGTGTTTAGGAGGATCATCAGTAATTGGTGTGGATTTAAATGTGAAAACATGTTTTTACTATAGGTTCTTGCACTAGTGTTGCCACCTTTGCCTTTAAAGACAGAGCCCTAGTGTGAGAAACTGCCATTTTGGCTGATAATCGCACATGTATATGCGTTTGTCACGTTTATCATATATTTTGATACTGTCTGGGGTCCTGCATTGATCTTTGAATTAAGAAATCTTTTGGCCAGTAGCACTTGAGGACTGTAATTGTTAAATTTAAAGACTAGAAGCAATGGCAGTTAATTCCCCATGATTATTTGATTGTGTGTGCCGCTTTTCTCTCCCATTAATTTTCAAGGTACAAGTCAGTTAATATTTAAACATTGATCCAAATGGAGCATGTGACTTGTGTACAGTCTTCCCCAGGGCCAGATTGATATTGTTTTTTCCCCTAGGCCAGCTAACATGAACTGCCTGTGCTGCCCCCTGAATCCCCCCCCCCCCCCCCGAGACCTGCCCCCTGAGACCTGTTTACTAATGGGTCATATCAGAGGATTTGTGGACATCCTTTAAGGTTGGAAGAAAAGAAGTTTCATCTTAAGGTTAGGAAAGGTTTCTTTACAGTGAGAACGGTGAAAATGTGGAACTGTCTTCCAGCAGAAGTGGTAATGGCAAGTTCATTGAATAGCTTTAAAAGAGTCCTGGCTAAGTTTCTAAAACTAAAAAATATTGAGAATTACTGGTATTAATTCATATAGATTTGGTTGATCCAGTGATACTTTCTGATTGCTGTTTGGAGTCAGAAAGGAATTTTTTCCCCATTTTTAGCTGTTTTTTTTGCCTTCCTCTGGATCAACTGTTAGGTAGGGTTAAAAAAAAAATAGGTTGAATAGGTTGGACTTGATGGAGGTATGTCTTTATTCAACCTTAATTACTGTGTTACTATGTCAGTGACACTCACTATTCCCACTGCAAAATAAGAAATCAACTTGATAGTCGCTATTGTCCATGCACAGACGAGAGAGCAGTCCTTGCTCTGGTCCTTCTGTCAGTGTTAATTGCTTAGTTTGCAGTGGTAAGAGAGAAGTAAGAAGAATATGCCACCCAACTAAAACATTGATTTAAATTAGAAAAACTAAAATATTTGGTATAGTTGCCCTTTAAACTTTGTTCATTTACTACATGATTTGCTTTGAGGAAGTGTGCATTAAAAGTAAGTACAGTAGCACTGCACTAGCAAGCTAATATAGCAAATATTACCAGAATGTGTACCTTTTCCTTTAAAAACTTGAGGTCGAGCAGAGCAGTGGCTGGGCCAGAAGACTGACACAGACAACACTTGAATACTTCCTTGCTTGCTTCTTCTTGCCTTTTTAAAAAAAAAAACTGTATGGGAGCTTTTTTTTAGCCAAGACTCGCATGCAGAGAAGGCGCCTGTGAGAGAGAAAAAACTGCCGCCCCTAGCAAATCAGCGGTCGCGGCTCTCTTTAAAGTGCACAGGAACTGGTAAGGCTCTGCTGTGTGCTGACTGATGTGCGTTGTGTAAATTTAATATGGGGATGCAATGCTGCCTAAGGTAACTTTTTTTTTTTTTTTTTTGTCGCCCCTGGTCTCAAGACGTGCCTCTGTGGTCCACTAGAAAGGCAGTTAATGCAGAGTAGGGGGGGAAATTGTGGGTATGTGAACGCATATGTGTGTGAGCTGGGCATGAGGGCATATTATATCTACAAGTCTGTGTTAGCTGGGAATGAAGGCATCTTATATGTACCAATCTGTGTGAGCTGGTCATAAGGGCATCTTATATGTACCTATCTGTGTGAGCTGGTCATGAGGGCATCTTATATGTACTCACCTGTGTGAGCTGGGCATGAGGGCATCTTTTATGTACCTATCTGTGTGAGCTGGGCATGAGGGCATTTTATATGTACCAGCCTGTGTAAGTTGGGCACAAGGGCATCTTATATGTACCAATCTGTGTGAGCTGGGCCTGGGCATGAATGAGGGCATGTTATTTGTACCTATCTTTGTAAGATGGGCATGAGGGCATCTTTTATGCGGCTGGCAAATATTGGAAAGGACGTTTTAAAGGTCATCTATACCCAAAAAATAGGTTATTTTAAATTGACCATAACTGGAAACTATAATTCTTGCCAACCACCACTGTATCATTTTTTTTGTTGATCTGCCCCCTATTTCTTTAGATATCCAATCTAAAACAGCTTATATTTCAGCTGTCAATCAAGTTCCTTGCTCTCAAAAACTATTCTTCTGTATTTTTAATGTAGCTGAAATGGTGAGTTTTGCTGTGTGCAGGCTTGACAGTTGGTTTGTAAGAAAAAAGTCCGGTCAGATGGAAGTGGGAGTGGTTAAAATAGGGAGGGGGGATACTGCTCCTAAAAAAATGTGTGCTGGATTGAAGGCATGCAGCAACACACGAGTAATTACTACTTACATGTATTCAATTATAGATTAAGATGAGGCAATGTAATTTTTTCAGTATAGTGTCCCTTTAACATAATTGGGCTAGCTTTAGCTAGTTTGTTATGCTAAAGACACCCGCGCATCTGGCGCTTGCAATTTAAAAATCACGTTTGCGATACTTTTAGTGTATGATTTTAACACCGATTAATAAATCCCAAGATATTGCTAACGCGATATTGAATCGCGGAAGGGAGATTTTCCCGGCGCGATAGCAGCTCCCTTACTCACTGCCAACATCTACTAGAAGCAGGCATGCTTTTTGATCATAATCCAGGTAAAGGAGAGTATAATGAGCTGCACCCTACCCCATAAATGGGAAAGGAGTCTGGGTAAAGGCTTACATGAACACATGCCTTTTGCTATTTTACCATAGGTAGGCTCGTCTGCATAGTAAAGGGTGTGGGACTGGACCTAAGTGATACTTTGTAAGAAACTTATGGTTAACAATTGAACACCCTGGATTGAAGATATAGGAGCTTAGTTAACAAGAGGTGAAAATGTTTGCCTGTGCTTTTACGGTAATCTGAACATTTTCACAGACTTTTCTAACTGTAGTTTAGCAGTTGAAGGTTAACATCTGACTGGTGGCTGCAGATTAAAGGGGAACATTTCCAGGGTAAGTCCCTAAATTGCTAGGTCCTCACAACTAAGGTCCAACCTAAAGTCTCCCTCGCTGCTTAGTCTCTCTCAGTCTGACAGCAACAAATCCACAAATGTGTTAACAATTTAGCCCGCCTTTATATATATGCACTTACAAAAAAGTTAACACATACAAACTTGAATAGGCTGTTATTCTAAAATACACTAATAAATGTTATACATTTATATGTGAAATTCTGACACACTGAAATTTCACACAACTGAGCATGCAGTTTTTAATGTTACATGCTGGGCAGCTCACACCTCCCAACAACCCTCCTTAAAGGGCATGTCCACCCCCAAAACTATAATCCCCCCCACTACTGGCCCCATCATGTAGTGTAGTTTAATCCTTACCTCACATCCCAGCTCCATAAGGTTCTCCTGTAGTCCCCCCCCAAAGTCCCAAAAACTGCCCACCAGGAGGATAGCAGAGTCCATATAGGACTCTGCCTCCTACCTGGCCTCCGGGAGAAGTTTGGCATGTGTACTGCAGCCCTTCTCCCCCTCCCTCTCCCTCCCTATTAGGATTCCCTCCCCCTAAAAACCCTTTTCACCAAAGATTCCCCCTGTCCCCCCAGCCCCAACCGCTATGTTAGTATTATTAGAAAATGGCCGAAACATTACTTACCTTCCCTCTTGCCTCTGCCGCACTGAACTCCCGCATTTACTCGCAAGCAGAGGGCCTGGCAGCGTGGCGGAGGCAAGAGGGAAGGTAAGTAAAGTTTGGGGCATTTTCTAATAATACTAACATAGCGGTTGGGGCTGGGGGGACAGGGGGAATCTTTGGTGAAAAATTTTTTTTAAGGGTGGACATACCCTTTAAAGAAATCTGTAACTAAGAAGACTTGCATGTTGTTGCCAGTACCGCTCACAGCCCATGTACTCTTCAAAAAGGCTTGTGAGTATGTGCACCTAATGATCACACCCACTGATCCCTATATTCATAGACAACCTATAACTTCGACTGCCAGTTCCCATGTACAGTAAAGCTGGCCATACACATGCGATTCCACAGCAAGTGTGCCGACAGATCACATTGGTATCTGTCGGCACACATGCTGTGGGAACAGCACACACGGACCCGAACGATCCCCATACAAGGTATGGGGATTGGTTGGCTGTGCGGCCATACACCGCACGTTTGGATCTCTCTACTTAAAGGGCAAGTCCAGCCCTCAAATGAAAACTTACATACAGGTAAATCACCCCCCTAAACCCTAAACAGAATAGTTTGAAATCTGAAATATATATGAAGTCTAACCTGAAATCCTGCACAATGTCCTGTTGCCCCTGTTTCTACTTCCTGGTTCTTCCAGTTAGTAACTGTCAGTTATGGATTTGACAGTTGACATCACAGCCAATGACTGAATGTTAATCCCCTGTCTGCCTATTCTGAGCATGCCTAGGCTCAGTACAGATTTCTAAATTGTTCAGTTTCCACAAGGCATCCAGAAGCATAGCAGGCATACAGTAATGAATTTATAGGACGAAGTATGATATATCAACATATTTTAAAGATGCCATTCTTTCTAAAAGATGTTCTTATGAGGGTCGAGTTGCCCTTTAAAGTAAAGGGAGCTGATACTGACCCATGGAAATTTTCCATTATTTCTACGGTAGTTCGGCGGCACTCCGATCAGTCAGGAACATCCCCTACAGACGAATGATAATAGGAAAATTCCCGCCATTCCCCGGCGTGATTTACCCATTATCGTTCGTATAAATGCCCACCTTTTGTAGGACAGAGACTTTACCTAAAAAAAGATGTGGATTATAAGTGCTGACCCCTAGTACCCACAGGTTAATTTTATAAATTACCCAGCAGCAACAGCAAGGAGAGAGGTAAGACACAGCTTGTTGTATTTTTGTGAATGTGCTCTATTGTGACAATGTTGTCTGGTGACATTAGTTCCCCTTTGAAGGTGGCTTACCAAATTGGATTTGTCCTAAAATCTATTTCTGAATCTCATTCTGGGCTCTCCAAACACAAGAATACTACACATAGTTAAAGAAAAACTATTCCCAAACCAACCACTTCCCATTAGAACTACCCAAGATACAGACCTAAATTGCTTGGTCTTTACCTCTGGGTTTATCCTGCATCAGCTGTTATACTTACCTTAATTTTTGCTTGCCAATCCAGTTAAATTTTGCCCCTTTCTTCAGTCCAGGACCTGGCCAATTAGAAGATGTACTCCTTGCAAATCACATCTTGCCGTAGGTTCAGCCACCAATGAAGGAAGGGGGTGCACCTGAACTGGCAAGCAAAAAATATTAAAAAGTATAAAATATAAAAAGTATAAGCGCTAATCTAGGGTAAACCCAGGGACAAGGGCCAAGTCATTTCAGTTCTCAATAAGTACTTCTAATGGGAATTAATTTATACTACATATTGGAAACCCTTTAGCAATAAATACTTACACCATAATATACTCTTCTTTACATTGGCGAATATGCTGCTATCAAAAGATGCTGATCTGATGGAAAACATATATTTCAGTTCTGGTGGATATTGGGAAATTTGCAAATTTATCATAACCGGTATGAATCGCCCTTCAGATACAGGTGATTCTGCAAGAGCTTGGTGCATCTGGTATTTGCACCAAGAGTCACTGAGAAAGTCTGAAGTCAGTAACATTATCCAACAGTGGCTGCTGCCCAGGCCATGACAGATTTCATACGGGATAGGGCTTCCTACTTCCATGTCCCTCATGGGAAGAAAACAACGCAGTTTTTCTGGCTGAGCTTCCAAATATGATAGTAACTCCAGGGCATATTTAGAGTCTTTCTCACTATGGCAAATATAAACATCATAAGAGCTTGACCATCGGATACTGCATTCTGGCCAATCAGTAGGAGATTCTAACACAACAGGTATCTGTGTAATGCTCTTTGTAAGAGGAGTTGGTGAAAAGTCTGCATTACATGGTCCTTGTAATTTTGGATCATCTTTATTTGCTGTTCGCTTAAACCACCCTGAAATGATTAAAATCACAAACCAAAATTAAAAAAATAATAAGTATAATAAAAGTATACTATATATATATCCTTATCTTATATAAATATATTTATGTTTTTATGGAGATTGCATTGAGTTTTTAGGAGCTACCAATTAGGTAGGGGTATATAATTTGACATATAGGAAAGGTGTATCTGGATGGTTGGCATTTCTCGCGATTACCATCTAAATTACCATAAATATATGCATAGAAATTATAGTACTCACTTATATTAGGTACATGGCAAAATGTATAAAAGTTTAAAGCGTCCTTACATTGCTGGTACCCATATTTTAATAGTATGATTAATATTACATATAGGAAAGGTGTATCTGGATGGGTGGCATTTTTCGCGATTACCATCTAAATTACCATAAATATATGCATATAAATTATAGTACTCACTTATATTAGGTACATGGCAAAATGTATAAAAGTTTATAAATGTACTTACATTGCTGGTACCCCTATTTTAATATGTATATAATATTACATATAGGAAAGGTGTATCTGGATGGTTGGCATTTTTCGCGATTACCATCTAAATTACCATAAATATATGCATATAAATTATAGTACTCACTTATATTAGGTACATGGCAAAATGTATAAAAGTTTATAAATGTACTTACGTTGCTGGTACCCATATTTTAATATGTATAATATACATATAGGAAAGGTGTATCTGGATGGTTGGCATTTTCCAATTACCATCTAAATTACCATAAATATATGCATAAATTAATATCTCAACTTATATTAGGTACATGGCAAAATGTATAAAAGTTTATAAATGTACCTACATTGCTGGTACCCCTATTTTAATATGGTATAGTCAAAATGGATGGTTTAGCCACACCTCTGTCACTGCTAAAGCCTCTGCATGTGTTAATCTGAAAGGAAGTGATAGAAGTTCCTGTATTTCACCCAAAATGTGCTGTTTGTAAACCATGTGACAGTCTTAGCAAATCCAAACATTCTTCTAAATGTGTGAGTCAGCCTCACTCTCACCTCACTTCACCCCCCCTCTCTCAATAGAAAAAAAGAAGAACTGCTGTTTGCTGGACAGGAAGGGATATCTATATATGATAGTGGAACTGAAATGAAAACATTTACATTCCCATTTCTCTGTGAATGAAATAACCATAGATATATAGAATAATAGAATTTTAAACCTATGTATGTAACAATGTATTAAATATTTTTTTAAACTTTTTATTTATTTAGTATCCAGTCAGCATATTCAGTATGTATATATGACAGTATAATGTATCATACAGTTGTTATTACAATTATCCATATACATTTCATACATATCTTGTTTTCTCGAGTTTTATTACCTGGATTCGTTTTATTTAATGGGGTAGGGGGGAATATAAACATTAAACATTAACATTGAGAAAATAAGCAACTTCATTCGGTTCGTGCTTTTATCATCAGTAGTAGTAGAGTTAACCTATACTTACATATTGTGGATTTAGTTTGAGGTAGAGAGAGACCGCAGCCGTAGGCCCATTGCATCCCTTCCCCAGCAATCCGGTCATGGTGCAGACTGGGTGTAGTTGGTCTGAGGCTCAGCGATTTCTGGCCAACCATATATTCCAGATTTTTTGAAATTTGGAGGGGTGGCCACGATGTGTATATATTAGTTGGAGATATGGGAGCATCTGGTCTATCATGGCTTGCCAGCTAGTCAGGGTAGGAGAGGTGGGTGCCATCCAAGAGAGGATGATAGCTCTTCTAGCATAGAATAGTGTTTCTCGTAAAAGAGTTAGTTCATATTGGCTCCAAATATCTTCCTCTGGGATCCCCAGGAGACACAACTTGGGGTCCGTGGGGACGGGAAAAGGTAGGATATTTGTTAAATAGCTTGTTACGTTGTGCCAGAATTTGGCAACACGAGGGCAGTTCCAGATAAGATGAATAAAGTCAGCTGGGGATTGGTGACATTTGGGGCATTCAGCTGAGTGAGATGGCGACATGCGTGATAGCCTATGTGGTGAGAGGTAGGCCTGATGCATAATATAGTATTGCATTTGTTTGTTTGGTGCGGACGGGGATACCCATAGGTGGCTCTCCATTATGTCCCCCCAATCTTCAGTTGTGACTGTGGGGATTAATTTTTCCCATTTATTGAGGACTGTGAGTGTATCCTCTTGTATTTTGTGTTCCAGCAGGCACCTGTAGAGCCTGGACACCAGGGGCCTCTCCCCCCCGGTCCCCAGTAGTCGGATTATGGGGTTTGTAGTTACTGGTATTTCGTCTCCCTGGAATTCTGACAGTAGAGAGTATCTGATCTGAAGATATTTGAACCAGGTGGAACCCGACAGATTGTACATGCTTTTCATTTCCTCAAATGTGATTAATCTCCTATTTTTGATGATGTGCATGAAGAGTGTAACTCCCTTTGATATCCAGAAATCAGCTGAGGTTAAGGCAGCTAGATTGGGGTACATCGGGTTATGCCAGAGGGGGGTTTCCTCTGCGATATCTGTGAATTTGAGGATTGATAGAGCTGAACATGCAGTGGGGTACCACCGAGTGGGATATTGTTTCATTTTGCATTTAGGAATGACAGTGGGTGGTGTGGTAGATATATGTGTAATAGGTGTTCAGCGTTGTATAGAGTGTAATTGTCTTGTTCCTGGGGGTCCGGGGGTTGCGGTTGACACCAGGGTTTAAAGTACTTAAGTTGTCCTGCCAAATAATATAAGCGGAAGTCCGGCATGGCCAGTCCAGCCGATTGTTTGGGTCTCTGTAGAGATTTGAGTCTGACCCGTGATCTCCCCGATCCCCACAGGAGAGTCAGTAATAGACTATCCAATGTGGCGAAGAAGATCTCTGGTACATGAGTTGGGCTATGTTGCAGTACGTATAGGATTTTAGGCAATATTAAGATCTTGATTAGGTGTATCCGGCCAATCAGGTTAATAGGTAAGTTTTTCCAGAGTTTGGTTTTGTTTCTCACTAATTCGAGGAGAGGGGCTAGATTTAGTGGGTAGAAGTTGTCATGCGTTCTAGTTACTTGAATTCCTAAATAGCGAAAATTATCTACCACCGGTATTAGGTTTGCTATAGATGATGGGATTGATGTCAGTGGGTCTATAAAGGATTGATTTATCCCAATTTATGTATAGGCCTGATAGGGGGCTGAATTGATTTATGAGGTCGTGGACGGCAGGGAGGGATGTATGTGAGTCTGCTAGATATTCTATCATATCGTCCGCGTATAGACTTAATAAGTGTGTATGGGGTCCAAGTCGTAGTCCGGTGACATGTGGTGAAGTGCGTAGTTTAATAGCGAGTGGTTCGACAGCGAGTGCAAAGAGGTATGGGGAGAGTGGACATCCCTGTCTCGTGCCTCTTGTCAGTGGAAAGAATGTGGAGTTGGTTCCGTTTACTCTTATGGCTGCCATGGGTTGGGCGTATAGTTTAACCCATTTCCTGAAGATGGGTCCGAAACCGAATCTAGTTAGGCATGATTGTAGGAAGGGCCACTCAATGGAATCGAATGCCTTCTGTGCATCCAAAGACAGCATTACTCGAGAGCCTGTATTGTCGTGGTCTATTTGTGTGTGTATTAATGTTTTGCGTAGATTGATGGATGTAGATTTTCCCAGCATGAAGCCGGTTTGATCAGGGTGTATTATTGTGGTGATTATTCTTTTGAGTCTGTTTGCTAGAATTTTGGTTAGAAGTTTATAGTCGGTGTTTAGGAGGGAGATTGGACGGTATGAGCCGCACTCCAGAGGGTTTTTACCTTCTTTCAATATTAAGGTGACGTGTGCTTCGTACATTGAGGGTGGAAGTTTGTTTTCTTGGAAGGTTGTGTTTAGTGTCTTCAGCAGGAATGGGAGCATTTGCTTTGTATATTTGCTGTATAGTTCTGTTGGTAGGCCATCTGGGCCTGGAGTCTTGTTAGTTGCCATTTCTCCTAGAGCAATTTGGAGTTCAGACAGGGTAATAGCATTATCCAGTATGGTGGAGTCTGTGTGTGTCAGTTTGGGGAATGGGATAGAGTCTAAATAGTGATTTAGTGTTTCCTGTGGGGTTTTGTATTGGGTTTTGTAGAGTGTTGTGTAATACTCAGTTAGGCATCTCAAAATATCTGGCGTGGTAGTGACTAGTCCTCTGTTGGGGTCTTGCAACTGTAGGATTACATTTTGGTCTCTCGGGCCATTTGCCAGGCGGGTCAGGAGTTTGGCTGACTGATGGCCATGCTTATAATTTTGTTTATTAAAGAATTGTTTTCTGGAATTTTTCTCAACCAGTATACTATCGTATTGGGATTGTGCGATTTGCCATTTATCTTTGGTCAGGGGTGTGGGTGTTGCTATGTAGTTTGCCTCAGTTTCCTGGAGCGCCCGTGCTAGTCTAAGCTCATCCTGTGTCGCTGTCTTTTTAATATGTGAAATGGCACTTTGCAGGTGTCCTCTCAGGATGGCTTTGAGTGCGTCCCATTGGATTCCTATAGGTGTGGGATTATGGTTCGAGTTTAGGTGTAGTTCAATGTGCTCGGTGATGGGGTCCTGTTCCCGGGAATAGTTTAAGCCAAAATGGGTGGAGGCGCCATGAGCAAAGGCGTTGGAGGTGTGTGGCATGATGCAAGGTGAGTAGGATAGGGGAGTGGTCGGATATACTTCTTGGTAGATGTGTTATGTCTCTGATTAGCAGATTGGTTTTTTTGCTGACGAAGATGTAGTCTAGTCTTGATAGCGAGTCATGTGTTTTGGAGTGACATGTATATTGTCTGTCGTGGGTTTCGGAACCTCCAGGCGTCCACCCAGTCCAATTCCGAGATCGATTTATTAAATGTGGTTGTTCCGGGGGGGAGGCGCCCGGGGGCCCAGGTCCGCGGCACCTGTCATACTCTGGATCCATTAAGGAGTTGAAATCTCCCAGACATATTAAATTAGCATGAGGGTAATTTGATAGGAAGAGCAGTGCTTCCTGTACTGGTCTAAGGGTAGCTGGTGGGGGATCGTATATTCCCAGTATGACATATTGGGTGGTATCCACAGTGAGGGCCACACATAAGTACTGTCCCCTCCTGTCTGTTTTTACCTCGTGTATGGTGTATCTTAATTGTTTGTTCAGAAGTATGGAGACCCCACTGGAGTAGGCTGAATGTGTGCTGTGGGCAGTCCAGCCAATCCAGGGTTTCTGGAGAAATTGTGTGGTGGTTTTGAGGAGGTGTGTCTCTTGTAAGCAAATGATGTCTGCCCTCAGTGAATATAGTTGAGTGAATATCGCTAACCTTTTTGTTGGGTTGTTGAGGCCTCTTACATTCCAGGTTAGTATCTTAAGCGTAGTACCCACGGCTGCGGTCCTGGACCATCACATGGCGGTTCTCTCTGGGTTTTGGTAGCACGAATACAATACACAGAATTATTAGCATACATAAACCATATAACATATAACATTGATCTCTTAGTGAGATATTTAACATTAACTTTATCAAGGGTGAACAGAAAAACTACCAGGGTGTACCTGGATAATTTAGGGGTTGCACAAAGTGCTGTTTCTGCCGAGTCTGAATGGAAGGATCAGGTTCCCATCAGCATCCGGCACTAGTATTTGGAGGCATTCAGGTATGACTCTCTATGGTGTATAGTGGGGCATCACTAGCTGGATATCCCAGGTATTGGCCAAGGCATTGTTTAGGTAGTCTGGTGAGTCAGCGGGGAGGCCAGGGGGAGCTCGGGGGGGAAGGAGTGGGCACGGAGGGCAGGGGGATGCCAGAGGCAGTACTATGATGATCATGGTATTCTATCATATCTTGGTGTTCAATATTGTTGGAGTGGGTTACATTATTGTGATTCAGTCACAAGTGAGCTTGTTGTGAGCTAGTCACAGGAGGTGAGAGGGGGGTGGTCGAGACGGGAGCAGGGGGAGGCACAGGGGTAGACAGTTTGATCGGCCAGTCCCTAGATGCGTGACTTGCACTGTCTTCAAATTGATTAAAATCTGGGTGCTCTATTGTTCAGGTGATATAGTTAATTTTCTAGTAGGGCCCTATAGGTTACCATACTATAGGCCGCTATAGGTTTATGTAACGGTTGTTTGTTTTAGAGCAATTCTATAGCACCCATCATACATCACATATATCAACAGGTACACTATTCTAGATTAAGACAGCAATTGTCTGTTTTAGGGCAGTCCTTAGAGCATCTATGGTGCACCATATATATTCACGGGCACATTGCCATAGGTTCAGACAGCCGCTGTCTGTTTTAAAGCAACCTTAAACCATTTATCATATACCGTGTGTATCAACCAGCATGTCATCATAGGTCTAATCATTAGTTGTTTGTTTCAGACTAATCTCATCCACCGTATATTGTGTGTATCAGCAGATACAGCATCATAGGTTCAGACAGCAGTTGTTGTTCTAGACCAGTCCGAAAGCATTTATCATATATCATGTATATCAGCAGGTACATTATCATGGGTTTCAGCGACAGCTGCTTGTTTTAGAGCAGTCTTAAGGCATTTATCATATATCATATGTATCACTAGGCACGTTATCACAGGTTCAGATAGCAGCCGTTTGTTTTAGGATGATCTTGGGGCATTTATCATATGTCATATATATCGACAGGCATATTACTCCAGGTTCAGACAACAGTTGCTTGTTTTAGGGCAATCTCAGAGCATGCACCATGTATCATAGATATCAATAGGCCCATTATCATAAGTTCTAACCACAGCTGACTATATATAATAAGCCTACTATGTATGATTTAGGGGAATTTATCGTATATCGTATGTGTCGACAGGCATGTCATCACAGGGTTGAATAGCAGTCGTTTGTTTCATCTTAGTTTTAAAGCATTTATCATTTATCATATACATTAGTAGGTACATCACTATAAGTTCAAGCAACTGTTGTTTGTTTTAGATCAATCCCAAAGCACTTATCATATATCATACGTATCAGCAGACACATTAATGCGGGTTCAGATAACAGCTGTTGTTTTAGAACAATCTAGGGGCATTTATCATATGTCAAATAGATCAACAGGCATATCGTGATTGATTTAGACAGTAGCCGCCTGTTTGGGTTGATCTTGGAGTGTTTATCATACGTTAGCAGGCACATCACCAAGGGTTCAGGCAGTGGCTGTTTGCTTTAGATCAATTTGGAGCATGTATCATGTGTCATATATGTCAATCACATGTATAGTGATTGACATATATGTCAATCAAAGCAACTAGCATTAGGCGATTTGCTTCAAGTGTACCGCAGGCAGTTCCTAGTTGCGTATTGGTTTTCAGTAGTATATTAATAGTGTGCCTGGGACATAGCAGGCGCGTTATCTGCCTTTTAGTGAGCTTGTCACATGTATAGGTGTCATTGCCTGGGGTTTACCGTTTCTCCTGGTGTCTGCACCCACTCACAGTAGTTGTGGTGAGGTAGGTTAGGTAGGGTGGTAGAAGGCGGGGTAGACGGGGGGGCAAACAAGGTGAGGGATGTTCCCCATATATTTCTGTTCAGTATGCGTTATCGGTTTTGCAATATAGCAGTATCAAATATATAGCACAGTGGCTGTATGGGGTAGGTAGTTCAGCTCGCGTATCTTTTCGTAAGCATAAGTGGGGCCCAAAACGTAGGGGTAGTGAGGTTGCTCAGCTAGGGGTACAGAGTCCACCTTAATGGAGACATGCGGGCGGTCTTTAGTTGTTAGCGGCTTGCCAACAGTGGCCAGGCTTAGCCTATTAACAGTGGTAGGTGGGCGAGTTGGGTCCGGGGGTTGTAGTGGGGTGAGGTATAGGAGAGGGGAATTGTTGGTGGGTATAGTGGCATAGTAGCATACATACTTGTAGGGAAAGCTGGTATAGCTTCCCGTTACCCGTGGTGGTTACCGGGCATCCAGCCAGGCGCAGGCGTCCGCTGGGCTCTCAAAGAATCTGACTCGGTCTCCCGCTACTATTCTCAGACGTGCCGGATAGGCCATAGAGTACGTGATTCCAGCGGTTGCCATGCATTTTTTAACTTCCTTGAATGTAGCTCTACGGCGTTGGAGATCAAGGGAGTAATCCGGGAAGATTTTAATTGTTGAGTTATCGGATCTCAGTTCCCCAATGGTTCTGGCCTGTCTCAGGATCCAGTCCCTATCACAGGCGTTGAGGAGTCGGGCGATTATGGGCCTTGGCGTTGTTCCTGGTATCGGTGCCTTGGCTGGTATCCGGTGGGCTCGTTCTATCATGAATTGGGTTGAGAGGCCCTCTATGCCAAATTTCGTCTTGATCCATTCTTCTAGGAATTGTGCTGGGTTCGGTCCCTCCGATCCCTCCGCGAACCCGATGAATCGGAGGTTCTGCCTCCTCAACCTATTTTCTAGGTCATCGAGTTTTCCTCTGGTAGCCTGCAATTCTTGTTGCAGATTTGCTATAGTGGAGGGCATAGGTTGTATCACGTCCTCCACTATGGAGATCCGGGCTTCAGCCTCTCCCACTCGTTGTCTAAAAGTAGGGAGATATCGGACCGTGTTTCTTCTATCATTCCCGCCAAGGAGCGTTTGGAGTCGTTTATGGCGCCAAGGAGTTGTTGCTGTAGCTCCTTTAGTGTTGGCTCTGCGGAGGTAGGTACTGTGTGGTCGAGGTTTCTCTCTGGTGAAAGTTGGTCAGATTGGGTTTCTGGGACATGCTTTTTGGGAGACGGAGGCATTGCGGCCTGCTTGGGGTTCTTACAGTTCCACGTGAACTGGTCAGTGTTTTTTCCCTTGGCCATCGCGGATTTTTGTCCCTTGGCTCTGGTCATCGGTTTAGAGAGTGTGTCCAGCGGTTGGGAGATGGGTAGATGTTGTTCGAATGCCGTTATTAGCCTCGATTGCTAGAATAGTGCCGGAGCCGCTCTTACCCGCGTCCTACTCCATCGAGCTTCAGGCTCCGCCCCCCAATGTATTAAATATTTAACATGTATTTCTATAGTACTGACACAGCCAGTACAATCTAAAATATGGTGTTGTGTGTGTGTATATACTGTATATCCCCTCTGATACCTATTGGGGGTCCCCTCTGGTACACCCAATAGATTCCCTTCTGCCTCTGTAAATTGTGTAAAATATTAATTTAGGGGATGTGACACAAATAGAACCAGGATTTAATAGGATTTTTTTATTAGCCATTTTCTCTCATTTATTCTTAACTTCTTGCCTTTCTTTTTTTTACTGTACAAAACCCTGAATTTTTTAAAAATAAGATTTTATTTTATCTGTATCCACATATAGCAAAACATACACCCGCATAATTCCCACTGTGTACTATGGGCACACTTTTTCCAATAATCTATATATATAATAAAAACGTATTTCTATCAACATAGAAATAAAAGAAGCAGCAAAATATATACACACACAAAAATAAGTAAAGCAGCAAAATGTACACAAATTGGCATGGTGTACAGCTAAATGGCACTCCAAAAGCTATTAATAGTAAAGAGCAACACATGTCCTATAGACACATAGTAGCATAATCTATTGGATAAACACATATCCTGTGATAATAGCAAGTTGACAGGTAATAAAAAACATTGTAACAACAATTGTCCATTTAGTCTCCTCGGGGTTAAAGTATCTAAACGGTGTATCCACTTTTTGGAATAGGTAACAATCTTTGTTAAAACTGGATTTATTTTGCTCAGGAGTTAGTCCATCTATAATTATACACCTCAAACTGGAAAGTGGATGCCCTAACTTTTTGAAATAACGTGCCACTGCCAAATCTCTAAATTTTGAGTTAGTGCTGTTATCTTTAGTGGCCAAAGCTTGACGTATGGACAATCTATGGTTGGCCATCCATTCTTTAAATGTGGTGGTGGTCTTACCAACATAATAAAGTGCACAAGGGCAAGTGATCAGGTAAACGACAAATTTGCTATCGCAAGAGAATCTCTGTGTAATTTTAAATTTCTTGCCCATACGGGGGTGGGCAAATTCCTTGCCCATCATCATGGAACAGCAAGTAATGCAATTTGGACATGAAAACAACCCAATCTGAAGGTGCCAAACACACTCGTGCCACCCAACTCACGAGGATTGCATACATCATTACGAACCAACAGATTGAGAGACAAATATTAGAAAGGTGATGCACAGAAGTGTAGCCAGTGTGCAGGGTGGATAACTGGGGATACAAAAGTATCAATATAAGAGAGAAGAGAGTATCCCCCTGTAGTGTTATCACACTCTATGGCACAGTCCAGAGACTACAAATAAAACTAAAACATATAAATCCTTAATTAGATATGCATTAAAATTTAATATCAAACATTAAAATCATGTGTGCACGGACAGAGAAATCAGCATAATTAGCAGACTAATATATAAGTAACCAGGAGAGGTGATTACTTAATGGGATACCACAGATATGCCCCATATAAATAAGGGTGGGAGAAACCTCTCCACCTACGTAAGTATATATAGGGGCGTCCCTAAGAGCACTCGGTGCTCTTAATTAATCTCAAAAATGCCTGTGAATCCCTGTTCTGGGTCTCTAGGCTAATAGTCAGTGCACAAAGTTAAAAAGAGGGCAAAGCATAGCTATTAATCCAAAAGGCTGTGTATGGGTAAGTATCACAGTCCTAGAAAAGGTAGGAGAAGTTCTCTGTATTATGTCCCCCTCATTAAATTTCATGAGGAGGATCAGGCAACTAGAGGAATAGGCTATCTTGCTTGCAGATAAGTTAAAAGATTACACACATAATAGGACCCCTGACGCGTTTCGTGCCCGCTCATGGGACTTAGTCATAGGTAGGGGAGCCTCTGGGATCATGTGCCTTATATACCCTGTGACTAGCAGCAGAGCTTCCGATTGGACGATCATCTGTCCAATCACTATGCTGGGAGCAAAGACGAGCCCCGCTTCATGCATGCTATCGGGAGTAGTTGCCATAGAACATGTTTCTAAGAAAAGCCAAAGACAGGATCATAGAACATGTTTCTAATATATGTAATGCCACTTTGGAAAAACAACTTGTTTTCTCTGTCCCCATCTCTTATACTTAGAGGTACCTTTTCCAGGATAAACCATTTTGTGCCTTCAATTGAGGCATTATGATGGATCAATAAATGGTTAGCCACATTTGTGAGTTTGTCGAAATGTTGTTTTTCCAAAAGTGATACTAGCAAAAGTGTGCCCATTTGGTGCACAGTGGACATTGTGTGTGTGTGTTTTGTTATGTGTGGATACAGTGGATATAGAATATTTACAAAGGTATATTTTAAACTGTTGCATCGGGGGGGAACCAAATAGGATAAACCTGCAGGTATGACCCTTACAAACATGTGTAGATGTGCATTTCTATTTGGCTCCTTACCATATATCAGGGATGCGAAACTTGTGGCGCCCAAATCTAGTATGGCTATTACTGTATGGGACTACTGTATAAAAATTCTGATGTCCATTTAAAGGGCAACTAAAGTCTCAAAACAATACAGAATCAGAAGGCAATCTTTTTAATAGATACCATCCTACTGATTCTGTATTGTTTTGAGGCATTAGTTTCCCTTTACTTTTTTTGTTTTGAGGCATTAGTTTCCCTTTACTTTTTTCCTTTTGAGGCCAGTAATCCCATACAGTGACCCTCATTCATTGGTACTCCAAATGTTTGGGAACTTCAACTCCCAGCATGCTTTAGTTGCTGGGAGTTATAGTTGACAAACATCTGCAGTGGCAAGGAATTGCCACTGCAGGGATTACTGCAAGTATTACTGAACAGAAGCAGCAAACAAGATCAGTCCCAGGGCTCTGAGTTGAGATCATGGCTATAAAATATAACTCTCACTGACTCCATCTCCTCCTATGGCCAACACTGCCACCAATGGCACCGGTAAGTGAGAGGCGCAGAGTAGTGATGTCACCTGGAAGTGCAAAGGATGCGGAGCAAGCGGCCGCTGGATTACTCACAAGATAAGTGGTTGACCCGAGTATAAACTGAAGTTTGGTTTTCAGGCTGTTTTTAAAGCCTGAAAACCTCGGTTTTTACTCGAATATATACGGTGTATATGTATTTATTACTTGTATATTACAATATACACATAAGTGTTAAAGATATTACAATACACTTTCCCCGTGTATAATATTATTTTATACCCTCACCTATATAGTAAATCCTAAAAACTCACCCTATTGCAGTCATAAATTTATTTATATTAAATAGAGGATATAATAGAAGGGATATATATATATATATATATATATATATATATATATATATATATTAGCACTCCTGGGATTTTTAACCAGTTTTATTATCAATAACACATCAAGCGGCAACGTTTCGGCCCCTTGTCTACAGCTTGATAAAAGCCCCGTGTCGGCCCCGTGTCTAGGGCTTGATAAAATTGATTTATTATTGATAATAAACTGGTTAAAAATCCCAGCTACTTGGAAGATACATATACCATATATACGAAAAATTCAGTGCACTCCAGGTCTTCTTAACAATGGAACTTTTTATTAAGTGCATTCGTGCACTTTATATAAAAAGTTCCATTTTTAAGAAGACCTTGAATTTTTCGTATATAATATATATAATATATAATATATATATATATATATATTAATATATATATATTGCAAAGTGATACTAGCAAAAGTGTGCGCATTGGTGCACAGTGGAAATTATGTGTGTATGTATGTTTTGCTATGTGTGGATACAGTGGATATAGAATCTTTACACAGGTATATTTTAAACTGTTTATCAGACAGTCACCAGCATCCAGGGGAACTAAATAGGATAATCCTGCAGGTCTGAGAGTAGACCCAGGCAATCCTGTGTGGTTCAAACTAAACAGCTCCATTGGGTGACCTGAGACCCTAAACAGGACCCAGATATAGATGCTATGTTCATACGTATTAGTATTCACCACAGCAAGTTCCACATTTAGAGCTGCTTATGTTACGACTTGGGAGCACAGGATACTGATTAGCTTTACAGAATTGAGGTAAAAGGTGCTAAACGCTACCCACAGAGTATAAAATGAAATACTGCCTTCTTATAACAGAAAGTACCTCACAGCCCTATGTTATTATAATATTATTGCCCTCCTAATCTAACATATAAACACATATTTCTCACTAACCTTTCACATTTTGAAAAACTACAACTCCCAGCTTTCTCTATCAGCAGTAAGTTTCTCCTTTATATCCACTGGATAATGAATGTGTACAGATGCAATACAGTATAATCATATAAAGCATGGGTGTTGAACTTTTCACGTGTTTAAAAACTACAACTCCCAACATTCTCTGGCTGCACAGAATGCTGGACAATTTTGTTTTCATACATCCCAGAATAAGGCAATTTTTCAATATTACACTATTGCCCTAGAGAAGGATTATTTAGGTCACTTCTGCTGGCAGTAGAAGTCATGAACCCTACAAAACGTTCCCTCCCTTTCCTATTGCATCTACCTGCCAGCTAGAATCCAGGAGGTCTAAGTGGAATAAACCTGCAGGTCTGAGAATAAACACAAACAATTTTGCCACAATGTTCAGCCCAAACTAAACAGCCCCATTGGTTGACCTGTGACTCTTAACGGGATCCAGATTACATGCTATGTTCATACTTAATTAGTAATTACCACAGCAAGTTCTAGATTTACAGTTGCAATGGGGTTAGGACTTGGGAGCACAGGATACTGATTAGCTTTATAGATTAAGGTAGGGTTAATGGTGCTAAATGCTTCCCACAGAGTATAAAATGAAATAGAGCCTTCTTTTAACAGAAGGTACATCACAGCCTCATGTTATTATAATAGCATTGCCCTAATAATCTACCATATAAACAAATATTCTCATTCCCAGGTGTCACGAACGCCAGTTCGCTGGGCACGTGACCTGACCAATCAATCGGTAAAAGCTGCCACCATGCCAAATTTCTTCAAGGCTTTGGCAATGCCTACAACCCTTCTCGCCTCTCACTGACTATGCATACCCCTGTCCTGGCAGATAAATGATTAACACTCCAGCAACTAACTGCTTAATTAGCACCAGTCCTTCACAAGCAGTCAGAGAGTTAATTAGCATTTACACTAGCAAAGCATTTGATCCAACATCCAAACTTTTTAGAGCATCAAAGACAAAACTTGTTAAATTTTAGATTTAATATTCCAAAAGGTGGACAGTGCATAGAATACAAAAATAAAAGAAAATGGTGTTACAATAAAACGACATACAATAGGTGCAACAGTTATAAAAATAAAAAGGATAAAAATATTCACAGACCCTACTCACAAGAAGAATATTATCCATACACATTTAGCATGTCCCCTCAGTATGAACAAAGTTATAGGGGCTACAAGGATTTTTAAACCCCTTGTTGAACCACCCCCCTCCTGGGATATGCATGAGGTGGCTAGGAATGTCCAGATTTGCGACTAGCCAAAAGCATTAATTTCCCCTCAGTTAGACAGATTCCATATAAATGTAAATATGTACATTGTACTGGGATATTGAATACATATTCCTCTCCTGTATTAATTATCAATTCCTACAATACCAAACAGGACCTGTGTGTAATACATATTTCCCAAGATATTAATAACACGCCTTGGCAAGTGAATAAGGTCTCCATGTTGGGTATCATTTTAATGGGCCTACCTTCCCATTCACAAATATAATATTGGTTCACATAGCACATATTCCCATACACAAATATATTTATTTTATACACATGGTTGCACTTAAAGTGACCTCAATGTATCCACCAGACCTCTAGCTGTTGAGAATTCCAGATACAAGGTTCGGCCCCACATTGTCTAGTGAAGCATGGAATCAGATCTTCTTTTCCAATCGTAATATAAACAATAGGGACTGTTTCCAGGGTGGAATGACATTTTTATTGGTCCTTTTCAAGAACTAATACCAATAGTTAACCCATTCTTGCCAAGTCACTACACACTTTCCTAACACCAGGTTACCTAGAGAAATGGACAGTGACATGCAAAGTATTATCCTTTATATCCTCTTTAATACAGATCTAGTTGAAAAACTTGCTTCAGACCACTTTTTAAAGGGACACTAAACTGAAAAAAATGACTTGCCTTTATCCTTTTCTATATTTTTAGTGCTGTCAGGAACTTTATCCCTTTTTGCTGTCAGTGCTCCCTGTCACCAGATCTCCTCATGTTCTGTTCAGCTCACGCCTAGTTAGTATGCATGTCTCCTCTCTGTGTATCCACCCCCTCCCAAAACTGAGGCACAAGGTGTGTGTGTGTATGGGAGGTGACTTTGTAATTGATTTCTTAAAGGTACAGTGCTACATTGGGACTTAACTAACACAGACAGCAGCTAACTGAAGGGTTTGGGGTTATATGCACAGAAAGAGCACAGAGTAACAGATAATGCTTATTCCTTTTCAGGATCTTAATGCTGAATCAGTAAGTATTGCAATGATTCAATAACAAAACATGAACTTTTCCCCAAATAACATATGCAGTAATGGAGTAGTCCCTGCCTATCGTGCACCACTTAAAATATCAACCACGCCTGTATATTGTGTGTCCTTGTAAGTTGGGGTGCACTTATTTGTTGCCTCAGAGTTTGTATCCAATAAGGTATCTTGTCACTCCAATAATCTGCCCTCCCAACAGGTGATAACAGGATCTTATACACAGGATTTTGTATTGAATTCAATCAGGACATCACACCAAACAGATCAGTCCTATCAGAAGCACACACCACACACTTCTATCTACTTTAACTTTCTCTCCTACTAGCCATAGAGAGTAGGGATGTCTTGTCTTTTACTACTCACAGATACCACCTGCAGGCTGGAGGTGGTATTTAAGGAGCCTGGGTGTATATGTCTATTACAATGCACGCCACGTCCTGTGGCATACATAAACTTTTTTGAATTGGCTATGACTGCCACATGTTTTAAAAACAGCACATCATTGGATGTTATACTGGCATTACCACTTCCTTTCAGTATTCACATGGAGACACATTAGCAGTTGCAGGGGTGTGGTTTATGCTCCCATCTCAGCTCTGTAAATAAGTTTATATATTTTGCATAAGTTGCATATTTTGTTTTGTACCTAATATAAGTCTGTGCTATACTTTATATACATTTATTGATGGTCATAGTGAGATAGTACACATATGCACCTTTCCTATATGTAATATCCTTTACCCTCCACCTCCTTAGTAGCTCCTAAAAACTCAATGCAATCTCCTATGATTTATAATATTCATTATCAGAATGTGTAGCAACTATCAAACCTGATAAAAGTCTTAGAACAGAGACTTAAATGTTGCTACTCAGATTGGTGTACATCGGAAATGTTCTTTTTCTAATTTTATAAATTGAGATACCGTAGCACCAACCAGTGGTGTAGTTACCCAAGCATCAGTTTTAGAATTCTTTTCAGGGATATTTTCCTTTCAAAACCTAAAATTAAATTCAGCCTCCTATCAGGATTTTTGCTATTCATTCAGATACAGGGAAACATATGTTTTATTTAATTTCTCAAAAAAAAAATTTCCCCCAGTTTATCCCATGGGCCACCTCAAAGCCCAAGATATTTATTCATATAAATTTGAAAATGTAGATCCTGAAACCTCATTCTCCTTTGATTCTGAATTATTTGCTGAAAAAATCTGCAGAACAGTCTAATCTTCTGCATTTTTTTAGACTGTCTGGTTATATAATATTTTACACAATTACTATAATCTATATAAGTAAACAGTCAAAACCGTGGTCTCCAAAAAGGCCACCGGAGCTCCACCACCAACAATATACAATGCAAGGTAAAAACAGCACATGTAATACTAACGCTGCCAGATATGCACACAAAACACAATTACCAAACGAAGCTGGGCACCTAGCAACAAACTGCAGCAATTCCCGTAAAATTAAAGAGTCTTTATGGATACATCTTAAAAAGCACGTCTACGCCTAGGCGTGTGCTGGGTGCCCAGCTTCGTTTGGTGATTGCGTTTTGTACTATAAGCTATAGACTGGGTATGCGTCATACAATATTTTCGTCCGACTGATAGTGCCGTGTATTGGTTGGTCGGAAATATCGAATGGTGAGGACGACAATGCTCCATTCATCCGGATCAAATGCTCAGTCGGGACAAAAAGTTCCCCCGTGTGTACCAAACAAAAATCAGCAGATCAGTCAGTTTAGTTAAGATTTTATTTAAAAAAAACTTTATAACATGCCTAAATGTAAAAGTACTTACAAAACAAACTTTTTTTGTGCTGTTGAAACTGCATCATTTCAAAGTCATTCTGTGGCAAAACAAAATACACATTATTATTTATATTGGCTTCTGTAATGCTTGGATTTAAGGGAAACTATGGCATCCATACAAGTGCACTTATTAGTATATCAAATGGTCACAGCCTCCTGTAATCAAAGTGACTAGGATGAAATCAACCCGGCTTAGAATGTTAGGATATATCTAGCAATATAAGTATATTCATTAGACAAACTAAATATAAGTGGTGCTTATGTATGATATACACTCACTAAGATAGTTGGGGAGATCTGGGTGTATATACCCCAGATCTAGCGCTTCGTTGCAGCTGTTCTCTGTCAGCTACACTCTTTTTGGTTGTTTGTCTAAGCAGTATCGGCATCATATGCATCAAAAAACTGTGTCCGCCGGGAATTCCCATATTGAACTCACCCCTCTATGGTGGTGGTCCGGGTGCAGGATTGCCACGAACCCTTCGCCCAGTCCACATCTACTAGGATACCTCAGAATAATGTGAAGGAAGTCCGCACTCGGTTTTCATACATAGTCACTCGGCAGTAGTTAAAACAACATCTTTATTGGATTCACATAAAAGATCTGTACACAAACTGCTGACGCGTTATGAGCGTTGCTACCACGCTCTTAATCATAGGCATCCATCTTTGTTTCCCCATACTCCTTTTAAAGGAATGCTCACTGTTGCCCTCTGGTGTAAATTGTAAGTAATAAATAGACTGAGCTGCCACAGTGTTGCAAACTAGAATCGTACACTGTTGCTATCCTAAATGGTTACATCAGTGAACAGAAAATAACCTTAATTTGTAATCCAATCTGTGTTATTAATATATATATATATATATATATATATTATAATTATATATAATATATATATATTATATATATAACATATGGAGAACGTCCTTTCCTTTGCACTCCCCCTTTGTAGTTTTACTGCCCCGGTGCTGCCGAAGGATTTCAAATAAACGAAGAAGATACCAGCGCACTCGTAGGACTTTTCACTCAGTGTAAGATATTTATTCAGTGTAATATCTTACACTGAGTGAAAAGTCCTACGAGTGCGCTGGTATCTTCTTCGTTTATAATATATATATAATATATATAATTATATTATATTAGATATATATATTATAATATACACACACACCACACCATATATAATATATATAATATAAATATATCATATACTGAATTTAAACCATCTGGTGTTCTTGTTAAAGATCCATTTCACTTCCATTTTTAATAAACGTTGGATTCTATCCTTATTTCTATGATCCTTGGGAATATGTTGAATCCCCTGAATTTCCAAATTATTGGACATACCCATGTTACATTCTATAAAATGTCGTGCTACCAGACTTTTTGTGTTTCTATTCTTAATGTCCCTATTATGTTCTCGAGCTCTTTCCTTGAAGGCTCTCGAAGTGCTGCCCACATATTGGACACCACAACTCCAAAAGGTAAACCACATAAGTGGTTTTACAGTTTTTTTTACTGCATTTATATTCTTACCCGTTTGCTATACTTTTGAAGCTATTTCCACATTTTATATATTGGCATGTTATACATCTTACAGCTCCGCACTTAAACGTGCCCAGATTCTTTAACCAGGATTTATTACATTTACAGGGAGATTCAATAAAAGTTCTTATCGTTTAAAATGGTGCTAATTTTGCCCCAACCAATCAGATCTTATTTAACATTTGAAAACTAATATCTGATTGGTTGGGGCAAAATTAGCACCTTTTTAAATGATAAGAACTTTTATTGAATAACCCTGTTAGTGTGGTCGCGTTCCACACTTGGTGATAGTATATTAAAAAACTTCTTGCCCTCTTCGGTATGAACTGATATCCTTCTTCTAAGGTTTCCCTGATTTCTCGATCTTCATAAAGAGTGGGAATGTATCTTAACAATTCTAGTAATTTGTCTGTACTGAGGACTAAACTTTGTGATGAACTTAATGCCATTTCTGTTTTTTTCTCTGTTTTGTTCCTTATTATAGCTTTCTAACACTTTCTGTTGAGTAATTTCTAAGCTTTTCGCTTCATATCCTCTTCGGATTAATCTCTCTGTTAGATCTTGTGCTGCCGTTAGGTATTCTTGTTCTCTGGTGCAATTTCTCCTCAAATGGATATATTGTCCATAAGGGATAGATTTTATACATGACAGGGGGTGTCAGGAATCTGCACATACAAAGTAAGGAAGAGACCATCGTCAAACAAAAGATATGGACAAAACCAGCATTCCATACCAAAGAAAATCCATGAAAAAAGTAATCTCAACAGGTTCAGAGAAATTCGAAGAGGACGAGGTGGCAATAGGATCCAAAAGGTATGGACTACGCAGCAACAACAGAAAGAGGACAATGTTTTAAATTTATCCAGTAGACTTTTAACTGAAGCGGAACATTCCACTTTAAATAACGGATGGTCATTCTGCCCTACAGAAACTTTTGATTTACTGGACACTATAGTTGAATAAATTAGTGAGAAAGCTAATTTTGAGTAAATGGGGTAAACAAATGAAAAAAGAAAGTGATGGGTGGGATTTGGCCACCAATGTATTAGAGGAAATGGAGAGTGGTGATCCTGGAACTAAAGTAACCCTAGGATATGATGAGGATGAAAAAACTTTAAAAGATCTAGAAACACTACAGGAATGGAATACATTTGTAGGCCCAGGACCTAAATATCTAGGAGTTGACCCCAAAAGCTTAGAAAAATCATGCTAAATAAAGTTCACTTTTTATCCAGTCCATTTACGGACTGACTGTGTAGACAGTTTCCAAGCTCAAGTTGAAAGGGATCTTAGTATTCTGCACCAAACCAGTAGAAAAACACTACAAAAAGAGAAAGAATGGACTAACTTAAATAGAATTTTCTCCCACCTACACCAATTTATACATGGGCTGGTGGGAGGAAGTTTGCCTTTACCAACATGAGGCTTTTGTCTCCAACTCCGCCCCTAATATAAGACATCATAGGAGATATATAGACGACCTCCTGTGGATCTGGACAGGTACTGAAAAACAATGTATCACTACTATTCAGAACTTGAACACTAATGAATGCAATTTAACTTTCACATGGACCTTTGGGAGAAAAAGTATAGATTATTTGGATCTTACGATATACGGGTTAAGAGAGCGGCTATATACTAAAGCATATAGGAAACCACAAGCAAGGAATACTTTGTTATGTGCAGATTCCTGACACCCCCTGTCATGTATAAAATCTATCCCTTATGGACAATATATCCGTTTGAGGAGAAATTGCACCAGAGAACAAGAATACCTAACGGCAGCACAAGATCTAACAGAGAAATTAATCCGAAGGGGATATGAAGTGAAAAGCTTAGAAATTACACAACAGAAAGTGCTCTAAAGCTATAATAAGGAACAAAAAAAAACAGAGAAAAAAACATAGAAATTAAGTTCATAACTAAGTTTAATCCTCAGTACAGACAAATTACTAGATATAGACAAATTAAAGATATATTCCCACTCTTTATGAAGATCGAGAAATCAGGGAAACCTTAGAAGAAGGATATCAGTTCATACCGAAGAGGGCAAGAAGTTTAGGAGATATACTATCACCAAGTGTGGAACGCGACCACACTTAATGTAATAAATCCTGGTTAAAGAATCTGGGAACGTTTAAGTGCGGAGCTGTCAGATGTATAACATGCAAATATATAAAATGTGGAAATAGCTTCAAAAGTACAGCCAACGGGAGAGAATATAAATGCAGGCAGTATATAAACTGTAAAACCACTTATGTGGTTTACCTTTTGACGTGCAGGAGTTGCAGTGTCCAATATGTGGGCAGCACTTCGAGAGCCTTCAAGGAAAGATCTCGAGAACATATTAGGGACATTAAGAATAGAAACACAAAAAGTCCGGTAGCACGACATTTTATAGAATGTAACATGGGTATGTCCAAGAATTTGGAAATTCAGGGGATTCAACATATTTCCAAGATCATAGAAATAAGGATAGAATCCAACGTTTATTAAAAATGAAAGTGGAATGGATCTTTAACTTGGTAACAAGAACACCGGATGGTTTAAATTCAGTATGTGATATATCATGTTATATAGGTTAAATTTGGGGCACTTTTCCTCTATGTATTATTGTGCCCTTACGACCTTGTAATAGATGCATAAAGCTCTAGATATACAGTAGATATATATATATTTACCTTTCTTCTAGTTAATATTTAAGCATTTCCATATGCTTTATTCCTCATATGGATGTACTCCCTTTCTCATTTTTACTTCTAAGTGAGTACACAGATAGGATGCCATCAGCTACATGTTTGTTTATATGTGCATCTATATTACAAATTTTCATGTCTTTTATGTAGATTTATAGATCGACTTTGTAGGCGCAATAATATTTAAAGGGCATGTCCACCCCAAAATTTAACTTTTGAAATGTGGTAGGGCATGCTCCCCCAGCCCCAACCGCATTAATATAATTGTTAGAAAGTCCCCCGATTCTTACTTACCTGCCCTCTCTCCTCCGCTGCAGTGTTCAGGCCCTCTGCTTGCATGGAATTGAAAGCAGGGGGCGGGACCGGCAGCCGCATCCGTGATTGGCTGAGAGGCAGGGAGGGCTGCACTGAGCATGCCTCAACCTTGATGAGGTTGAGGAAGTCTCAGGCACAGCATGAGTCACACACTGCTCCTACACTGCAGTTTCCTGGACTTTGGAGGGGCACAGCAGGGGAACTATTTTGAGCAGGAATGTAGACATGCCCTTTAAAATTTTTACTGTAAAAAACATTTTACTGTAAATTTTTACTGTGAAAACATTTTATTAGTTTAATCTATTAATCCACTTACAGATTTCCTAGTCAGCTGCTTTAGTAACATTCAGATTGGATTACAAATTAAGGTTATTTTCTGTTCACTGATGTAACCATTTAGGATAGCAACAGTGTACGATTCTAGTTTGCAACACTGTGGCAGCTCAGTCTATTACTTACAATTAACACCAGAGGGCCACAGTGAGCATTCCTTTTAAAAGGAGTACGGGGAAACAAAGATGGATGCCTATGATTAAGAGCGTGGTAGCAAAGAATGTTGTTTTAAAGGAATAGTTCACTCTCGAATTGAACTATTCCTTTAATATTCTGATTGAAGATCGGGAGGTTAAGGAGCAGTGCCTTACCTCCCGATCTTCAGTCAGTATTGCAGGGCCTGAGAACAAAGATAAGAGCTAACTTACCTTTTACGCGATCCACCGCTTCACTCTCCTGTACAGCCATAGTGCGCATGGCTAAATAATGACATATTTTAGAAAGAATAGTCCCTTTAAAATGTGTTAATATACCCTACCTTGTCCACTAGAATCATTAGCTTATGTCCGCAATGCTCAGAGCTTCTAGAGGCCTAATGGAAACTAAAGAGTAGTGTATCAGTTGCTATATTTGTTCACGCCCCTTTATCAGTTTAGTAAGCTGGTTATGAGCTTGAGCATTCTCAGAGGATGCAGCTAGGGCAGTGATGCCCAACCTGTGGGCCACAAGCTGCCCTCCTGCTTTTTTGCTGCCTGCACAGAACTGCGGGTGAGCGGGGCAAGGGTGGGATTATGTGTTCTCAGGGTGGGACACAGGGGATCTGGGGTGGGGCTACAGTAGTGGGGCCCCTGTGTGACTCAGGTTAGCCATCCGAACTAGGAGAATAGCATTAAGTAATTGGCTGTGATGCCAACTGTCACATCCATAACTGACAGTTGCAAACCGGGAGCAGAAATGGGCACAAGGACATCAGCATTTCAGGTTAAGCTTATCTCTCAGCTTTTTTGGGGATTGGGGGGAGTGATCTACCTACCGTATATACAATTTTTAATTTGATGGCTGGACTTGCCCTTTAAGATTCAGAGAAGCTAGACACATCATCCTAGGTTTCTTTGAAAGGTATAAGAGAGCATTTTGAAATAGAAGACACTTGTATGGAGACCACATTTAACCTTTAATCATACAGCAAAATGCTATATAATTCTTAAAAATGCATTTTATCATACCTTTCAAATTTATCAGGTGATGAAACGGAACGGGATGGAGCCTACCAATTACGTAAATATCTCTACCCCTGGCACGGCCAACCCCCTGGAACATCCATGCCTCTCCCATCAGGGGAATTAGTAAGGATTACCGAGACTCCAAGGCAGACACTTTAAACTGGGTCTGATCCAGGGAAACCGTCACAGTTAAGGAGTATGATTTTATAAATCTGAATATGTAAGAGTATGGCTGCATAGGTGAGAGAAAGTAGCAAGGAGACAGTCTTCAAGCCAAACAATACATTAGGTGCACGAAAAGCAGCAGGTGTGAGTAAAATGAATATTGGACACCATGTGCATTTTGTTATTTTTTTATGTGGTTTGTTTAATGATTATGAATTCTGTGATTCACATTTGAAACAAAATGGAAAGTTTTTCCCTCATCACTTTTTTTTGGTTTAAAAAAAACCTTACCAACTCTCCCAAGGTTATTTAAATGTAAGAACAAATAACAATACAATAATAGAAAATGGTGGGGAGAACACCAGGAACATGATCAGTCTAAAACCTGTTCAACAACATCGGATATGTAGACTTTCACATCACTGGAACAAAGTGTTCATTGAAACATAATTGTATCAATGAAACTGCTTTACTAAATGAATCAATGTTAGCCACATTTAGATAAAGCTTCTTTAAAGGGTAACTTTTGATTTTAAATGAAAGGCCGGGTTCCTACCTTTAAAGCATCAATCACCTCTCTACATTTTGCACAGCCCAAGATATGAAGAAATCACTGATAAGAAAGTTAGGGGGTGGGAGGTTCTGAATCTGAGGTCACAAATACTAGTTCCTTCTTCTAATCTGCAGTTGGCACATGCTCAGTGCAGGAGAAACCATAAAAAAACAATAAGAGATTGCGTTACAGTGACAGATGGAGGAGTGGGAGGGGCCACAGGGGCCCATGAGGAGGAGGAGACACAGGGAAGAGGGACTGTCACATTGTTTCAGAGCACGAAGCAGGAAGTCATTTTTGGGCCATAGTTACCCTTTAAAAGGGACACTAAACCATCCTATTAATGTTCCTTGCAAATGTATCTATTATTTACAGGGAGGTGAGATCACTTGCTCCCATCTTCCTGTGAATAATTAAATGTCCAGGGTTACAGGGGTTAACTTATCTACTGGGGCTCCACTTGTGTCTTCTCTCCAGCGCTCCTTTCCTTTGCACATGCACATCAATGTTAAAGATAGAAGCATGATCGGGAAAGCTGGCCTATCAGCTGGGGAGAAGTCGCAAGTGAAGCGCAGGTAGGTACGTTAAACTGTGTTACCTGGGTGTTCGGTTATTCCCACCTCCCTGTGAATAATAGATTTCTACTCGATGTGAATAATAGACGTCACTAATAAATTGAAATAAGGTAGGGAGAGTATGAGGTATTACAGCTCCTAGATATATTTGCAAAGAACATTAATAGAATGGTTTAGTGTCCCTTTAAACAGATCGATTCAATTTAAAAATAGTTCAATTTAAAATCTTCCCTTGTGATGTGATCTACCTACATTAACTACTGCCATTTAATGCAAGCATTAAAGCATTCCAGGAGCACAAGTTAAAGGGCAACTAGTATTAACCCCCCCCAAATTTTTCATATGTAAAAGTCCCATCCCAGGGGGAGCAATAAAATAAGCAGAGACTGGTTAGTCACTGCACAATCTGTATTTTGACAGCTCAACACTTGTACATATGGGCACACTGGGAGTTGGGAACAGGTTTTCCTACCTCCATGGGATAGGGACTTTTACATAAAAAAATTTATTCCAGAAGCATAGTTGTCCTATAAACTCCTGATTGGCAGCTGCATAGACTGTAGCACTGTGACCAGCTCCAAGTAAATTGATGTAACTTGGAATCATTGCGCCCCCCAGCAAAACAATAATGCCCACCTCCACAGAGCAGGGTTATCCATTAAGGCAATGTAGGCAGCTACCTAGGGCACAGTAAACATCAGGAGGACCCATTTAAAGGAATAGTTCTCTCAAAAAGTGTATGTATTGATTGAAGAACGGGAGGTTAAGGAAGCTATGCCTTACCTCCTATTCTTCAATCAATTCCCCTGAAGATAGCAGAAAATAAACTTACATGCGATCCTCCCGCAGCAGTAGTGGAAATTCCCAACCGCTTCCTGTTCAAGGTGATATAGTTGCTCTGAACCAGGAAGTGGTCGGGAATTTCCACTGCTGCTGCGGGAGGTTGGCGTGTAAGGTAAGTTTCTTCTATCTTCGTTAATCGCTACTGTGGAATTGATTGAAGAATGGGAGGTAATAGCTCTTAACCTCCTGTTCCTCAATCAATACATTAAAGGGCATGTCCACCCCCAAAACTATAATCCCCCCCCCTAATGGCCCCACCATGTAGTGTAGTAAAATCCTTACTTCACATCCCAGCTCCATAAGGTTCTCCTGTAGTCCCCCACCAAAGTCCCAAAAACTGCCCACCAGGAGGATAGCAGAGTCCATATAGGACTCTGCCTGCTACCTGGCCTCCGGGAGAAGTTTGGCATGCGTACTGCAGCCCTTCTCCCCCTCCCTCTCGATTAGGATTCCCTCCCCCTAGCGTAAAACCCTTTATATATAATATTCCCCCTGTCCCCCGAGCCCCAACTGCTATATTTTTATTATTAGAATGTGCCCCAAACATTACCTTCCCTCTTTCCTCCACCGCACTGAACTCCCGGCAGCCGCGTCTGTGATTGGCTGCCGCTCTGCCAATCACAGACGCGACTGCCGGTCCCGCCCCATCTGCTTGCATTTTCTCGCAAACAGAGGGCCTGGCAGTGCGACGGAGGAAAGAGGGAAGGTAAGTAAAGTTTGGGGCACTTTCTAATAATAAAAATATAGGGGTTGGGGCTGGGGTGGGCTGGGGGACAGGGGGAATGTTTTATCAAAAAAAATGTCAAGGTTGGACCCTTTAAAGGAATAGTTCACTTTCTGAGTGTACTATTCCTTAAAGGGAATGTCCAGCTAAAAATAAAAATTCAAAATTATTGTTAACCCACCTAAACCTCACTTTCGCATGCTTTGTAATTTCAAAGATCCCCCAGAATATATGACAAGGTCCCTCGTTGCTTTCGCTCTGCTGCTGACAGCCGCTCCATTCTCGTTGCAGCTGTCAGTTAGGGTGCGATGTGATGTCATGCCCAATCGTCTGACAGCCGCGACCAGGAAGTAAAGTGGCTTGCAACGAGCTTGAAACAGAAGCAGGGGGTGGCACCTACATGGCGAGGTACCACGTTAGGTATTCTGAGGGATCTTTGAAAAATACAAAGCATGCGAAGTGTGGTTGGGAGGGTAATCATTTTAAAGCAGTTATTTTTAACTGGACTGCCTTAAGTACTATCAGCACTGCCAGGGCCCTATTTGATCTTAATCCATCTCTTTGCCTCCCTGCTTTAAAGGCTATGTCCACCCCTAAAATCGAAATTTAATATATGCTCCCCCAGTCCCCCAGCCCCAACCGCATGTTTTGTTTTTTTAAAAAGCCCCCCAAACTCTTACTTACCTCCCCTCGATCCTCCGCCGCACTGCCGGCCCTCTTGCGTGATGCAAGCAGAGGGGCGGGGACCGGCACGTCGCGTCTGTGATTGGCTGAGCGGCAGCCAATCACGGACGCGGCTGCCGGTCATTCAGTGCAGCGGAGGAAAGCGGAGAGGTAATTAAGAGTTTGGGGAGCTTTTTTAAAAAAAACAAACATGCGGTTGGGGCTGGGGGACATGGGGGAGCAGAATATTAAGGGGGTTAATGCTAGGGGGAGGGATAGTAGAACGGGAGGGAGAGGGAGGGAGGGGGAGGGGAGGGGGAGAAGGCTGCAGCACGCATGGCAGGAACTCCGGAGGCCAGGTAGCAGGCAGTGTCCTATATGGACCTGCTAGCCTCCTGGTGGGCAGTTTTTTGGAACTTTGGGGGGGGACTACAGGAGAACCAGATGGAGTTGGGATGTGAGGTAAGGATAAATCACATACATGGTGGGGCCAGTAGTTGGGGGATTATAGTTTTGGGGGTGGATGCCCTTAACTACAATGATTGCCTGGGTGGAGGTTGTATTTGTCTCCCTTGGCTTTGGGCCCAATGTGGTGTCAGAAGCTGCTCTTGTGGCAGTATGCCCCTGACATGGCAGGCTTAGCTCTGCTGCATGAAGGGGCAATAGTCCTAAGGTAGGCCAGACATATCTCATCCTGTGTACACAGCTTTATGTATGGCCAGTCGGGCACACACCAAACCGACAGCCCAAAGCGTGCAGTCAAGTCTGAAACTACTTTTGACCCAGGAGGCGATGAGACGTTCTGTGATTGATGGTGGAACCCTGGGTAGGGAATGGGTATAAGTAGTGCTGGGCTGGGCATTTCTACTGGGCATTGTTATTGTGTCCATCTTACAGAGCTGCAGCAAGTGAAATAAAAAACAGAGCTGTGGGTTACTCAAGGATTGGTGCCCCAGAAGAAGCTCTGTCCGTCCTGTCCATTCCATGAGCGGATTGTGCTGTGATTCTTTCAGTCTCTAGTTAGCTCTCCTGCTGCTCCTTCCTGTCCTTTTCTCCGCACAGCGACTGGGATTCCCAAGAAATGCTGCAACAGCTGGAACTGGTCACCAGCAAGCCTAGCTGTACTGTCAGGGTAAGGAATAGGCCGTCCCGTAGGAGGTTGGCAGGTAATAGCACCGCCCCACTAGGAAGCAGAGAGGAAAAGCACGGTGCCAATAGGAGAAGTCACAGCTAGAGCGCATGCCCACTGCCGACAGCCCAGACACTTCCTCGGTGTGGACAGCTAGGGACTGAGTGTGGAAATGTTCAGTAGGTTGGATAGATTTGCTAGCTGTATGTATACTGACAAAATGACGGCATCTTGATGTAAGTAGCTTGCCTTTCAATTGGAATCTACCTGGATGTGGAACACAGTTTCCCTGTAAAAGGAGGGTTGGAATGTACTAAATAATACTTATTTTAAGAAATGAGGGTATGTTTTTTTTTTTTTACTGTGTTTATAGTAACATGCTTTGTATTCACGTTTTTTTCTACTATCAGATAAACCACTCACACATGGTGTCATAGGATCTCTGTAACGGAATTTACTAGAAATGCAAGTTTTGGTGTGAATCTCTAGGATCCAATGTCCACACAACTCTAGAGACAATTTAGCAAGCACTTTTGCACAATTACAGGTATAAAGGGCATCTATACTGAAAAATATTATTTGATATTCATCTTAAGGGATGTCACCCCTTTTTCTATAATTTTAATATTCAGTAGGGCTAGTTCCCCCAGCCCAACCGCTAGTTATTTATTTCCAGAGATCCCGATTGTTACTTACTTCCCTCTATCCTCCGCCGTACTGCCGGTCTTCTGCTTGCATAGAACTGCAAGCAGGCGCCGGACCGGCAGCCGCTCCCTGATGGCTAGAGGCAGCAATGAAGGACGCGGTGCGGCGTTCGAATGCAGGAGAGAGGAGTAAGTAAGTTTGGGAGTTTCTGGAAAATATAATTAGTGGTTGAGGCTGAGGAATAGCCTTACTTATGTAAAAGGGATTTACACTAGGGGAGGGAGAAACAAAGGTGGAGTGAGAAGAAATGTAGAGATAATAAGGTAAGCTAAAAAGAAGGTGGGGGATGTAAACGATGTGTCGTTTATTGATTTTCTGATAATGCACAGTAGTGTGGTGTACCTAACATTGAGGGGAAGTGTGTGAGGATAATGTGATGAGGGGTGGTTGTGGTTGAAGAAGAGGGGGGAAGGTGGTTGGTTGATGAGGGAGATGATGGGGTGAGAGAGAGAAGAGGAGGCGGAATTGGTAGTGGGTGGGACGAGGGAGGGGGGGGGTGAAGGGCTGCTCTGAGCAAGCCAAAACCCTCTGAGAGTACAGCTCAGGGGGTGGAAACAATTTCCCTGGTGGACAGGCTCCTAGTGCACAGTTTTTGCACTTTGGGGGAACTTTACAGGAGAACCATTTGGAGCTGGGATGTAGGTAAGAATTTTTATGCACTACACAGTGGGGCCAGTAGTGGGGGAAATTATAATTTTGGGGGTGGACCTGCCATAAACTACCATCTGTTGTATGCAGATTTGCTATAACTAGAATGTTCATGCAAATCAAGTGAATTGTATGATGGGAAATTCCCTGTTCCAATGCTGCCTCTTAGTGATTACTGAGCATGCTTGCCCTCATAGAAACCTTGATGAGGAACAGTTACAGGCAGAAACAAATTACACTAGAAATGTCTCCTACTCTTAATTTCTAGGACTTTGAAAACACATTGCAGGAAAACCATAAGGAGCTGATCAGTAAGGTAAGGGTTTTGAACACAACACTACACAGTGGGGCCAGTAGAAGGTTACATTTTCGTTTTGGGGGTGGTGTTTGACATAACAGGTTTTGTAGGATAATATACACTATTATTATACTTTTTATATAGTGTAAATAAAGTTTGATAAACTATTAACCAATTACTGATTTGTTTTACTATTAAAAAAAAGCATGTCCACCCTAAATAACTTTTAAAGGATACGTTTAAACTAAAGTTGGCTAAAACATTTTTTCTCTCTTAACCACCAACCCCCACCACCCAAGAGCCTACCTTTTTGCTAGAAACTTGCTGGTTTCCTCCCTCGGATAAAGTCATCTGCAGCTCTGCCCAGACGAGATGTACTGCTTCCAGCTTCTTAGGCCTCCAATGTTAAGCACTGCATGTTCCATGCATGCGTGGACGTCATGTGCATGCGTGTCTGTGCGACCGCGCACACATGGGTGACGTAATTGCGCTGCACTGTTGGTTGCGGCACAACATCACACACGTACACTGAAGCGCATGACGTTACATTGTAAGCGCACTGACGTCACGTGCTTGCACACGTGGAAATTAAGCTGGAGGCCCAGGAAGCTGGAGGGAGCAGTACATCTCGACGGGGCGGAGCTGCTGGTGACTTTATCCAGGAGGACGAAACCAGCTAGTTTATAGCAGAAAAGGAAGCCTCTAGGGGTGGAGAGATAAAAAATTTAGCTACTAAGTTATTTGCAAGATGTTGTTTTAAAACTAAAGTTTTTATGGTGTATTTATCTTTTAATATATGGTAACTCTTCCTTGCCCATTCCCAACCGCCAAGTTAGATCTAAAAAAAAAAAAGCATCCGAATCATACTTACAACTCCCACAGCTGTCTTCTCTGTCTCTCTGCTAACTGGAAGCAGCAGAGAGGGGCCGGACCGGGAGCCACAACCTCTCAGGGGTCGGCACATTGATGTCACTCTTGCGCATTGAGATTTGGAAATCTTGTGGGGGCAGTGCTACAACGTGATTACAGTGGAGGAGGAAGCCAGCAAGATTCAAGCACTAAAGGTAGGGCATCGAAGGGTGGTAGTAGGGCAAAAAACCCGCCATCTTTTATATTTACAGCCACAGGTAGCCAGTAAGACTGAGGCCACACATACAAGCATTAAAGGAAAAGCAAGCGATTGCGCGAAAATGCTCGCGCAAAACGCGAACGGACGCGCAATCTCATGCGCATCGGAAATCGCAGGAACATTTGCTTTCCCGCGATTTCCATGTTAGTGAAAACCGCGATCGCAAAACGCAAACGCGCTAGTGTGGTCTAGCCCTAAGATACAGTTGTTTTTACAGTGTACATGCCCTTTAATTGAAAACATCATATTTTTATATTACACAAATATGCATGTACATATTATACACCCCCCGACCCTGTGTATTTAAGGATTTATATCCCTGCTTACTTAATTATTATAATTAGTAATCCACTTGTGTTTCTATTGATCTATTTATTATAATATATGAAATGTATTGAATATATGTATTCATTTGAGCAGTATAAACGAACAAGAGATTTTTATAAATATGATAATTACATTTTTCTGATGTGTAAAGAATAGTCAAATGTCCATTGAAAATCAGCTATTGGGGTTGGTAATGATGTACTCATGCCGAAGTTTATGTGCTTGAAGTGGGCATGACTTATTACGTGAGCGTGGCTTGTGAATGGGAGGGTGCTTGAACACATGAATGGGATATTTAAAATTTCCCTCAGGGCAAATAATAAAAAAAAAAAAAACCCCACCCCAATGACCCACTCTTTTACCCAGGCACAAGGCTTAAGCAGGGAAAGGCAACCAGTAGATCCAGATATTTAAAAATTACAACTCTCAGCATCCTTTAAAAGGACTCAGGGAGCTTGGAGTTGTAGTTTTTAAACATATGGTCTACTGGTTGCTTATCCCTGACTTTAGGAAAGTAACGCAGCAGTATAACTGCCCACCCAGGCACTGGGCTTAAACGGCAAGTCCAGCCCCAAAAATAAAAATTTACATACAGGTAAATCTCCCCCCAAAACCCTAAACTGTAATAGTTTGAAATCTGAAATATATAAGTCTAACCTGAAATCCTGCACAATGCCCTGTTTCACCAGTTTTGCTTCCTGGTTCTTCCAGTTGCAACTGTCAGTTATGGTCTTGCCAGTTGACATCACAGCCAATGACAATGTTAATCCCTTGTCTGCCTCTTCTGAGCATGCCCAGGCTCAATAGAGGTTTCTAAATTGCTCAGTTTACATGAGGCATCCAGAAGCATAGCAGGCATACAAGTAATGAATTTATAGGACAAACTAGGATATAATCATATTAAAGAGGCCATTCTTTCTAAAAGATCTTATGAGGATGGAGTTGTCCTTTAAGGTAAGGTAAGGATAAGGAATTACATCTAGTGGGCAGCACTAACAACTTAAAGGGGAACTGTGGTCTCCAAACAATTGTGAGTTTAAAGAAAGGCCAGTTTCCTACCTTTAAAACGAGCCATCAATCACCTCTCTACGTGCTCCACAGCCCAAGATATAAAGAAATGACTGACCAGAAAGTTAATGTGTGGGAGGCTGACATGTGACAGTGCCACTGGCGAGCACAGCCTCAGACTCCCTCAGTGTGTGGGGGAGACAGCCAGGAAGTCCCTCCTCCTCTTGCTGTGTTAAGTCCTGACAGAGTAGGTAAGGGAATTTATAACCATTCTCTCCCACTATGTTCTCACTCTGCCTGAAAAGGCTGTGTTCCACAAAGTTTTCTGTAGGGGGGGTTGCTGAGTGGCCCATGGCACCCACAAGTGGGCAGGGCTTATGCACCCGTGAGTGGGCAGGGCTTGTGCACCCATGAATGGGCGGGGCTTGTGCACCCACAAGTGGGTGGGGCTTGTGCACCACAAGTGGGGGGCCACATGGGGCTGTAAGATAATGGGCCAAGGGGGGCCTGCAACTGTAGGGACATGGGGTCATGAGTGGAGGGACCAGGGGGTCTGCAAAGGGGAGGAGGGACATAGGGCAGATTGACTGACATGGTTTCAGAGCAGGAAGCAGGAAGTGCAGGGGACCTGGTGATGCTGCGGCCATATCACACACAAAAATGTAAATATCTTCAAAACTATGCCAAATAAACAATGAAAATAAATTGAAAAAATTCTCAGGAGAGCAATTCCTATCAATTTACCTAAAGTCATTTTTGGACCACAGTTACCCTTTAACCTAGTGACCCCACACTCTTCTTAGTAACACTGTACCCAGCCCAGGCCCTAAGGTAGTAGTAATAAAAAAAATCTATCAGGCAACAACATCAACAACAAACCATGGTACCACATTGACATTCACGTTTGTCCACAGTGATCTGTATAATCAAGTTTTCCCACAGTGACTGGTAGAATTAGGTTTGCCCACAGTGATGGTATAATCAAGTTTGCCCATGATTGGTACACACTGAAGTCCAGCTTTTTGTCCCATTCAAACACTTTAGTTAAAACATTTATCAAGTCAAAATCCGGTTCTCCTGTATCACTTGTGCAGGAAGACAGGAAACCTTGTGTATGCGTGATGTTGCACTCCACGGACTTGTTACAGTAAAACTTAAATTTATTTACAAACTTTCAAACATGTTGATGCATTTCGGCTACACAGAGCCATCATCAGGACACCAGAGCATACCTATCTCAGCTATTTAACCACTACAAAAAACAGGTAATGGTACCTCCCCATACACACCCCCAACCCGCCATTAGTGTTCGTAACCACACTCCGTAATAGCCCATACAAAGAATAAAAGACTTTTAAATCACATCATAAACAATAAATAATCCCGAATTGGGATATTACTTGGCTCACAAATGTCACCAAAGCCACAATGGCTGAGGTGAACAGGTTACACACACCGACTTTACAGCAGAACACTAGGATATAAATAGGATTGAATACATAAAGGATGTTAAATAGGATCGAATACATAAATGCAGGAAGGAGACAGTTTTAAAGCAACAATATAGAGACAATCAAAATACCACTGTTCAATAGCAGACCTTATAAAAAACAAGTGAATGATATTGTCATTAAGGCCCCGTGGGGACAACGTATCTAGATGGCGAATCCACTTGACTTCCTGTTGGAGGAGTAAGTGGTCACGATTAACACCAACCCTGTTCTGTATAGACTATGGCCATCCACGTAAATTACTAAGTTGGTGGCGAGCATTCTTAAAATGCCGAGCCACTGACTGCTCACCATAAACATGTCCTGTCTTTACCAAGGCTTTCAGTTGTTCCCTCGTTAAGGGCAGATCTGATGGCCGAACGAGGGTTCGCCATTCGATCGCGAACATAAGTTGTAGTCTTGCCCACGTAGCACCCAGGTTTATTGCAAGGTAACCAAGATTTCAGGGCCCTATCTGTTTTCAGGTAATAAGTCCGTACGGACTAAAAGTTGATCAAGTTTTTCCCGTGTCTGTTGTCAAACACAGGATGGGCTTCCTTAAAGGGCAAGGTGTCATCCGAACTCAAAATGTCCCAATGTTTTTGGACACTATTTCTAAGGGTGCCAGAATATTGAGAATACTGCATATAAGGGTAAACAATTCCCCTTCAAACAAACATAGGGATTACACCGGCACTCACAAATCTCCCCACTCTTCTCCTGCCGTGCACGTCCGAGGGCTTCACAGTAACTCCTCCACAGAAACAAATATAGGTAGGACGGCATTGCTTTTTATAAAAGAAAATCCACTTTATTTTCAAAAACTTTAAAACAGAGGCTTTATTGGCTCAAATGCTCATCATGGCAGATTGTATACACTGGCAGGTGTGACGTTTCGGGTCACATGACCCTTTCTCAACCACAACCATCCTGCGTTCCACCTTCTATTTAGCGCCATCTACTGGTAACAATTAAAAATTACATATATACAATAAAAATGGATACACATACCAATAAGTATACAAATCAACATAAATTCCTAACGTCATATTCAAGATTCATTTCCTTAGGAGTTCGGGTGTCAGCCTTCTAATCCATTTGGCTTCCTTCAATAATAGAGCTTTCTTATTGTCACACCCCCTCTTCCGGATTTCACTTCGTCTAATATCTGGAACCTCAATTGTGATACAACATGCCCACTTTCCACAAAGTGTTTCGCTACAGGGCTCTCCAGTTTTTGGTTTCTAATATCGGACTTATGCTCACTAAGTCTTTCTTTAAATTTACGCATTGTCTGGCCTATATAAAGCTTGCCACATGGCATTTTAGAGCATATATAACATCTGCAGATGAACAAGTAAAATAGCCTTTAATATACACTTATATACCCTTCATAGGGTGAAATAACGTATCTCCTTTGATACAACCATTGCAATGACTACAATGACAGACATGGGTAAGTTCCCTTAAGTTTCGTTCCATCCAAATTCATTTGGCTTCTAGTCTTGATATTTCTATCAGAGCCAACATCCGCTCTAACTAAAACAATCTTTGATAGTATTAGATCTCTTGTATGATATGAGTGTTGGAAGCTTCGTATATCTGGAAGATTAGATTTTAAATTATTCCAGTGTTTCTTTACAATTTGTTCTATTTTTTGACAGACTACTGTATTCGGTACTAGCATTAACCTCTCTTCTTGTTTAATTTTACTTTCAATATCTGTCTCCTGCTTCTTGTATATATCATTTCTACTCTTTCTTAGAATATCTTTCGGATACCCCCTCCCTAAACTTTGGTTCCATCTCGTTTAGTCGCTCTTCCAATTTAGTGGGGTCAGAAACTATTCTTTTAACTCTGGTGAATTGTGATTTGGGAATGCTGTTTTTAAAATGTCTCGGATGGAATGATGAAAAGGCTAAAAGGGTGTTTCGTTGGTAGGCTTTACATACAAATCAGTTATCAATTTTTGTCTCTAATCATTACCGTCGTATCAAGGAAAGATCTAGATCCTTCATCAGCATTAATGGTGAACTTGAGTGAGCTGCCTTGATTAAGTTCTGTCACAAAGTTCTCTAAGTAGTCGAAAGGGCCCCCCCCCTGCAAATATGTCGTCTATGTAACGAAAACAGCATTTGCAATACTTTAGAAAGGAGTCATTTTATAGACATTGGTTCCTAAACTGGTTGACAAATATATTTGCATATTACACTGCCAGTGTATACAATCTGCCATGATGAGCATTTGAGCGATAAGAGCCTCTGTTTTAAAGTTTTTGAAAATAAAGTGGAATTTCTTTATAAAAAGCAAGTGCCTTCCTACCTATATTTGTAAACAATTCCCCTATCTGTCACCACACTCCTGTATTAAAATCCTCATTGGACATCCTATGGCATACCCGAGACAACTGTCATGGATCATAACTTTATGATAACCTCTTTCCAGAAATTTTTGGACTATGTCCTCTACTGTTTCTCCCTTTATTGGGTTGTGTGTTATTTGCCATATTCGTAAAAATTGTAAATATAGTACCCCATGATTTTGTGAAATGGAGGATAAACTGTTAGCAGTAATATAGTATTACGATCTGTGCTTTTTTTTTTAAAAAGGGTTGTGCCAAATATGGTCCCCTCCTTGTATATACACATATCAAGGAACTCAATTGAGCGTTCATTGATGACCATGGTAAACTTGATAGAGGAGTCCAAGGAATTAAGCTCCGAAACGAACCTTTCGCAATCCTCACGAATACCCCTCCAAATAAATAAACAGGTCATCAATGTAATGCTTGTATAGTAACATTTATCTTCGTACCTAGGGAAGATTAATTTTTCTTCGAAACTCTCCATATACAGGTTGGCGAACGATGGGCCCACATTGGTGCCCATCGCCATCCCCGCAATTGTATTTAGCAATACAATTGCCCCCCCCATGTCTGCCGGACGGATAATCAAATTACAATCGTCCATCAAAGTTCTCACCGCCTCTCGTTCACCTTGGAAGATTAGGATACAGCTTGGATTGCATCTCCATACTCTGTGCTAAATCATATTTAACCATGTTACTAAACACCTTTATGGAGGAGGCTGTATTCAGTGGATCAAACGTGCTGTTCAATATAATATAATCTCCTAGGTAGCACCAGGCATTTACACAGGAACTGTGAGTGCGCACACCCATGAAGAGATATATATATATAAATATATACAACACCAAAGGTAGAGATTTATGGTGCACTCCAGGGTTTGTAGTAAACGTATATTTTATTCAACACATATCACGGCAACGTTTCGGCCTTTTGTCTTAGGCCTTTACAAGCCAACATCTGAGTGTGCAAAATAGTGCAGCATTTATACAATAAGTCCCACCCTAAAACATGTCACATGTGATATCATGAACCAATCCTAAATATCACAAAAGTGCTCTAGTGCTATAAATATATTACCCACAATCAAATATAATACGTTTCATAAATTGGATAAAACTTTCCAGTGCTGTGAATAAGTTACTAATAAAATATTAAAAACCAAAAAGTAATTTGAACCAAAGAGTACTAATGCACAACTTAAATGCTTTAACCAAGTGGTGGCGAATGAAATAGCAAAATGAAGTGGAGGATCCAGGACTATATATAATTTGTCATATGAGGAACAGGCGGCATTACAAACATTAAGAGAGGATAATACCATTGTATTAGACCAGCGGATAAAGGTGGAGGAGTGGTCATATTGAATTTTGCAGACTACCGACAAGAGCTACTAACCCAATTGAGTGACAGGTCTGTATATGAGAATAACTAGGGCGGTTTCAAGCTCAGATTATAATCAAGACCTGGGGGAGTACTTCTATCAAAAACACCCCATATGTCCCATCATATACACACTACCTAAAATACACAAAAATGCTAAACGATCCCCTGGACGTCCCATCATTTTGATGAGGGGTGGTTATTAGAGCCATTGGGCAGGTTGTGGGACAGTAAACTACAAACTATTGTTCAAAACCTCTCCTCTATTAAGGGACACAGGACACCTGATTTCTAACAAAGGAAGTGATACCCGAGGGTCCTGATGTGTGGTTGGTGACTATGGAGTCACCAGCCTGTACACAAATATTACTCACGAAAAAGGGTCTCAAAGCTGTAAAAAGCATGTTAACAGTCCAAAATTGGGGTATTTGCATTTCAAGACTTCCTCCTGGAAATGTTGGAAATAACGCTTAAATATAATTTTTTCAGGTTTGAAAATACTATTTTCTACAGAGGGCAGGGACGGCCATGGGGGAAGCCATTGCCCCTGCATACACTAATTTGGTTATGTACAAATATGAAATGGCTAACATTGTGTCTAAATTTGGAAAATATCTGCTGCTTTATTTAGGTTTATTGAAGATCTGTTTTTCATATGGCACGGATCTCGGGAATCACTTGTGGAACATGTACCAAGAACTCAATGGGTTAGATTCCATGATTAGATTCACAATAACTGTAAGTAACGAGTATATTGAGTTTCTGGACTTGCATATCTATAACAAGATACAAAATTGGCCTATTCATGTTTAAAAAGGAAACAGACCGCAACACTCTGTTAAACCTTAACAGGACCATCCACGACGATTAAAAATTTTTGCCCATTTCCCAGTTTTTGAGGGTGATTAGAAATAACTCATCACCAGTCACCTTGGAGCTGCAAATTAAGTATGTGGCAAAAATTTGAGAGCCGCAGATATCCCTATGGACTATTAAGTAAAGCTTTATCTATAGCGAAACAAAGCTCTGCCCAAACAGGACAGCACAACATACCTCTACACAAGCTACACCATTGGTAGCAAGTTTAGACATTCCTCTCTGGGATCTAAAATCAAGACCAGTATTATAAAAATTGGAACATTTGAAAACAGACCAAACTTTTAATAGGGTCTTGCCGGAACGGATCATTATGGGCTAGAGAAGGAACAAAAACCTCAAGGACCTCCTGATGAAAACAGACTTTAAGGAATGGACAAAGGACAAAACTGGTTATCCATATCTAATTTAAACAAGGGTTGTTTTAAGTGTGCAGTGTTATTCATGTAAACATATGGTACCTGGTAAATCATTTGCGCATCCCCACACCAATAAATCCATTGACATTAAACACAGGATCACCTGTACTACCACACATGTAGTGTATATTGTAACCTGCCCCTGTAAATTAATGTATGTGGGCAAGACAGATTTGGCCCTTAGGCTAAGAATAGATGGTCATCGTTTAGCCATAATACTGCCTACAAAGATGGACACACATCAAAACCTGTGGCCAAACATTTTTTAGAAACAGGGCCACAGCTAAAAGACTTTACATTTATGGGCATAGACCATGTCCCTATCTCTAGCAGGGGAGGTAATAGGTCACAATGGTTATACAATGTGAGGCACGGTGGATTTGGTATTAAACACGGTCCAACCTAAGGGACTGAATGAGAACTTATCTTTACGATGCTTCTTAAATAGAAAGATACCAAGATGCTTCCTAGATGTTAGACAATTATCTGCCCGAGTTTAACTTCCAGGTGAAATAGGGGGTAAGAGATTCGATGGACATTATAGTATAGAAGAGTGGGATTAGCACTATGACATTTAACATATTAATAAATTGAAGTCTTAGATATAAATTTTAGATTCACTAGAAACAAATAGTTTTGCACTAAACATTGATAATGGATCCACTTGATCAACACAGCATGGTTTTTAAATTTTATTAAGTAACTTATTCACAGCACTGGAAAGTTTTATCCAATTTATTGAAACACATTATTATATTTGATTGTGGGTAATGTATTTATAGCACTAGAGCACTTTTGTGATATTTAGGATTGGTTCATGAGATCAATGTGACATGTTTTAGGGGTGGGGACTTATGTTATAAATGCTGCACTAATTTGCACACTCAGATGTTGGCTTGATAAAGGCCTAAGACAAAAGGCCGAAAATCCTCATAAGAAATAACACTATACAAAGTATAGTACTACTACCTAATACTGAATTACAAAACAAATGAATATACAAATAATAAATAAACTTACTTTACTGGACACCCCTAAGTTTGAATGGAAAACTCAAAATGATAAGTTAGCCAACCTCCAGGATTTCTACAGGGTCTCCCTGCAGACACCTAATGGGCACTTTCCCCTTTTATTCCACTATAATATAATAACTGTGAGGCTGTGGGGTACCTTCTGTTATAAGAAGGCTCTACTTTATTTTATACTCGTGGGGGAGCTTTTAGCACCTTTACCAAACCTTCCATAACTTGTCAAGCTAATCACTATCCGTGTTTCCTAAACCATAGTGACTAAATCTGGAAATTGCTGTGGTAAATACCAATAAGTATGAACTAGCATCCTGTATAGGATCTCAGATGACTAGTGGTGCTGTTCAGATTGATTGCATATTATGGCAGGATTGCCTGCATCTGTTTTCATATCTGCAGGTTAATACCATTTAGGCTGAATACATATAACACTATCACATAACTAAGCATGCTTTGAGTGAAAGCTCTGCCAGGATAGATTATTGTTGGTACAGCAACAGTGCTGCAGCCTGCAGTGCATATGACAGACTGATATGTGTGGTCCATAGGGAACTGCATGATGGGGCGTTGATTTACTAGCTGACCTGTTTGTCTGATACGGGCAGCGAACTCGGTCGCGGCTGGCCGCCCCACACCATCAGATGTTTTCAGCCGACTGATCCATGGCACTATCGGTTGGTTACTGGTGTTTACCCAGCCTTAAGGTTCGTACACACGAGCGATCACGGGTGCTAACCCGTGACGCACGATGTGTACGAACACGTCGATAACTGTGCCATGTATGGGCACTTTATCGGCTAAAATGGCGTTCTGACGATACACAGCACGATATCGACTGAGGACGGCCGTTGTGTACACATGTGCGTCGGCACCCGCGATCACACGTATGGCCAAACCTTTAGACTTCATGGATTATAACTGCCAGGTAGGTGGTATTTGGAAGTGAGTGCAAAAGCTCTCTGGGAAATTCCCGTACGGGATTTACAGAGGCTGTACAATTTTGGGTGAATCTCACCTGCACATAAGTATTTAGCTGGGGTTAAATCTTATGCGTAAAGAGGCACGCAACCTCTGGTAAATTACTTCCGGTACTCGCACTGCCGCCGCGGGTGGACATGCCCTTTAAAGAGTGTGAAAAGTTCATAAGACTAACTGCAAAAACACTAGTGCTAACCTAGTGAGAAAATACAATCCCTGGGGGGGAACCAAGACCATACTTTGCTTCTCATTCAGTATGACCTATCAATGAACCAGATGAGCTTACAGAGCTTTAATTTTTATTTTGGACTGCCTTTAAGGGGCAGGGAATAAATTTACACAGGAAGCAAAGCTTATTGCCCTTATTTACAAATACAAGAATATGCAGCTCAAACCTTTATTCTAATTACTTTCAGGAGGACCGACAATTTTTACATTACACAAAAGATTGTGCAAAAGAATTTAGTCTCACTGTGGGGAGCTGCCACATGAGGGAAAGAGCTGTCTCGTCATTCCCACTGACCTATAGTGCTGGTCCGACCAATCCAGGAAAACTCAATATGTAATACAAAGAACATCAGTAGTAGGAACAGTCCCAGAAAAGACTCCAATGAAAGATTAAAACATAGCTTTATTAAAGCATATAAAACTTAGCAGCAGCCATGGACACACGATCGCAGGTAGGGAAAGGGGTGTGGCCTGAAGCCTTTCGCGGATACTTCCACTTCCTCCGAGAGCACCAAGGGGAGAGTCTCCCTTACTCAAATACAGGTGAGTATCCAATAGGGTAACAGACATGTACCATATTGGAGGTGGTCACTAGCCTATAAATAGTACTAATATCTGGAAGGTATATATAGGATAAATACAAAAATGAAACAAAAAGAAGGTAACATATCAATGCAAAATACAGTATCTACTCACACAAAGTACAATAGAAGAATGAAGGACATAAGACAAGTAGTGCAACACTTAAAAACAATGATTGTAATAATACAAAGGCAAGTATATATCACCCAAAAAAATTAAAGTATATGTATCGAAGTATAATAGATGTATAAGGATATTACCTAACCTATGAATAAAGCTGGTCTAATGGTAGGAATAATGGAGATTACCACTCTAATTTGTCTGTGGTGGTCATATTGATAAAAATATAGAGTATGCATATATAGAGACAGAATATAAGTAAGATTTGATAATTTATTATTTCGGAGAAGGGTGGTATATCACTTAAAATAATAGTAGCAGATAATATGGTTAATAGGGAAACCTTAGTATGGGAGTACCCATTTTATGGTAAACATGTAAGATGCACCAAAATATCAGTAAGACAGTTGAGTTCAAACTCTCCATTGAGTCCAAATGGGACTACCATTTTTAAAACTATGTATCCAGAATACCTCTCTACGGAGAAGTTCTTTATGACAATCCCCCTCCTGATCGACATCCTGGGTTTGTCTATAATTTGGAACTTCACACACAGGGATCCACCATGATTGATAAAGAGATGAGCAGCAATGGCAGGCCTCTGATACACTCTTCTGGTGGCATTTATGTGCTCCATTAACTACTGGTTACCAGTCTAGTGGTCTTACCAACATACTGGCTACCACATGTGACGTGGCCAAGTATAATACATTACAAGGAGCGACAATTATAGTAATTCTTATGTGTGTGTGGGAGACCTGTTTGATTGCTCAGATTTGGAGGAGACCTGTATATACTGACACTGAACCACATCTAGGACCTCCACATCTGTGGGATAGTATATTTTAACCACGTCAACGTCATACTATGGAAGGTGCTTATATAAGAAGGAGACAACTCCGTACCAATATTACAGCCTCTCCTATAACAAAACTTCGGACCATTACCCAAAATATTTCTTAACTTGGGGCTGCTTCTAAACATTCCAGTGTCTCATCAGTATTTTGTTCACCATGTGACTGTTTAGTATATGCGCTGATTAAAGATATTTTGTCGTCCTGAGGCAGTGCGTTGTATTCTAGAATAATTATATCTAGAATGTTAGATTACAGGACTATTGAGGAGTTTTTTTACGATCAAGTAATACTGCTTTGTCGGAGGTATTTTTATATTGTCATGATAACCCTATTAAGTAACCTGTCCCATAGGTGTACATTACGTTTTGTTGTACATTAACGTTTTAGACGTATGAACTGGCCATAGGGAACTGAAGCAATGATAGATTTGTGATGTGATGAATCTGCATGGAGGATAGCATTTATTGTAATGGGTTTTCTATACAGTTAGCAGACACTTTGTTGTTGTCAATAAAGTGTTCATCCAGAAACTCCATATGAGGTTTATGTATCTGTCAGGTAAAGATATTACTATTATTGTTATTACAGTGAGTTATAAACTGATGTATGACGGATCCCCGTCCCCATACACATAACAGATCATCTATATACCGTACAAATGTTTTTAATGTACAATCTGTAAGGATTATCAGGTCCATATGAAATCCTGTTCCCATTTGCCATAAAGAGGTAGCCTATGAGGGCGAAAATTTTGCCCCCATAACCGCCCCTCTCTGTTGTAGTACTTCTCTGAAAACATAAGTAATTAGTGGTTAACCAATATTCTAGTATTGTAAAATATACTCATTCTGGGGTATACAGTACAATTTAAAGTATTCTAACCAGAACCAGACAGGAGTACGTGGACTTCTCACCTTTAAATAATCTCCTTCTTCATTGATGATTTGAGGTCAAAACTTTGATCATGAGTTGAAGCGTTTGAGAAAGATGTTAATCGGATCTCCTGATAAAAGGTGTAGTCTCATCCCCAAGTTGTTCTGTATGCCTCCTGTTCATATTGGGTACGATCCATGACAACAATGGAACCCCCCTTGAAGATGGATTCATTGTCTTTTAGTTGTTGTATAGCTGTTTTTCCATGTTGGTTGCAATTAACCCTTTCATGCCAGGAGAATTTAATTTTGTTTTGCGTTAACTGCCAGAGAATTTTCAGGATTTTGCCTTAATCGCTTTAGACTAATTTTACAGTAGGAAACCTTTCAGTAATATTATACATTGTTTTTTTTCTGCACAAAGTGTACTTTAATATTGGTAACAGAATTTTGTAACTTTTCTGGAAATTTTACTAAAAAATTTGGGTAAAAATATGTAAAAAAAATAAAAAATTTGCAAATTTTCATGGATTTTCCCATTTTACTTATAGTTATCTTAAGGTTACACACAAAAAATCTTACTGTTTTAAAAGCTCTGATACTCCCGAGTATCGATACCAGATATATGGAGGTTACCCCACTTTTCCTGTACAGGAGACCCCCCCAAACTAAAACTGCACCTTCAAGAATATTACACCAAAATGGAATGTATACACATACTGAGTTAACATAGAATATCTACCACAAGTGAGATATTTTTAGAAACTACACACCCGGAGGATTTACGAGTGAGGTAAGTTCATCAAAATGCAGATACCCGGGCGCAGCTCTTCGTCCAATGTATAGTTATTTTCTCATATTTTCTTTTTCCTCAACTGTAAAATCAGAGACAAAATCAAATGCGAATTTCAGCTAAAAACTGTGGAGGAAAGTTCAAATGCATCCATATGAAAGCCTAACCCCTCCGAATAAAACGGTATGCCACATTGTGCTTGTGAAGGTTCTCATTCATCCAGGTCATGGTATATCTGTTGTATTCAATTAGATCAACTGACTTGAAGTTTAGATCTTGAAGACGTTTCGCTAGTTATTCGACTTCCGTCTTCAAGAACTAAATTCAAGTCCAGTTGATCTAATTGAATACAACAGATATAGGTATGCCACATCATGGGTATACCCAGAGACATGGCTAAACAACTAAACGTGACAAATGTCCGTAGCAGCAAAAAAAATTGCCAGTTTGTATTTGAACAGTCTGCAGTTTTTCCACAAAACACCCCCAACTCAGAATACCCCCACAAACATATATTCCTGAAATCTACATACCTTCAGCATATGTAACGCTATAGTTCATTCATTTATAACATCAATGGTGTGGGCGCAGTTCTCGTAGAAGTTTGCACTTTTTCCAGATTTCAAACCTTTCAAAAGGTAGAAATTATGCCAAAACCTCATGGAATGTAAAAAAAGTTACCAAATATCAATCTCCCAAATGTCCTGAATCAAACGGTTTATAACATATGTGTGGTTACACACGCAGAGTGGAAGCAAATAGCCAGAAGTGAGACAATGCACGATGGCTCACAATGAGCGAAAATATTTAGCTAACTGAATTGAACAGTCCTGCAGTTTTTTCCACAAAAACACCCTCATAACTTAGAAATAACCCCCACAAATCCTTATATATCCTGAAATCTACAAACCTTCGCTATGCAACGCTGTAGTTTGTTTATTCATAACATTAATGGTGTGGGCACAGTTCTTCGTAGAAGTTCGCATTTGTCTGAAAAAATGAACAAAAAACAAACTTCAAAAGTTAGAAATCATGCACAAAAGCTGTAGGAATGTAAAAGAAAGTTACTAAATATCCATTTGTGAATGGAACTTTGAGTTCCATACACAAAAGTATAGTAAAGCGGTACACCTGACAGCTTTACTATACCAGGTACTGCACTGTGATCTGAATGGACGGGCAGCATTGTACCCCTTCAAGGGAAGACCCCGGTGAAGGAGGAAGTCCAATGTCACCGGGTCTCCCTTTCCAGAAAAAGAAGAAATCCACGTGGGGGACGGCTTCCTTCCTCTACGGTCACGGCAGAAAGGTACCGTATCTCCCGATCCCCCCTCGGATTTGGACAAAACCAAGGGGGACAAGCGGGCTAGGGGGGCAATTTTGTTTTTTTAAAGGGGAAAGCCACAGATCGTATATTCACGATCGCTGTGGCAGTTTGTGGCATTTCCTGCACAGATCTGTGAATATACGATCTGTGGCAGGGAAAGTGTTAAATGAATGGTAACATGTTGGTATTTATCTTATGATTTAATTTCTCCAAATCCCGTATAACTATTAGTGATACATTTCTATATCTACAGGGTTATTCATAAAAGTTCGTATCGTTCAAAATAGTGCTAATTGCCCCAACCAATCGATGTTTAGCTTTCAAATGTTAAATAGATCTGATTGGTTGAGTCAAAAATTGCACCATTTTAAATGATAGGAACTTTTATTGAATCTCCTGAATGTCCCTACTTTGTAAGGATAGAAAGATGGGATTTGACAAAACCCGTATCTGTAAAAGTTGTAGTATCTCTTCTCCAATATATTTGAGGGGTAATATATTGCATTTGTCTAGGATGTTATCGCATTTAAGACTGTTCATAGAAGCCTCTTGTTGTTTAGTCCGATTGTTGTCTCACAATCGGCAGTACTGTTAGAAGAACAGAATTAGTTATCATATCACAAACATTAGAAGATGCACTCTTATGTTGTTCCAGATCGTTAAAATGTCTATTGGTGTTAGTTTTCGAATGAATTTGTTTTAATCTATTAAAACTTCAAATTCTCTCATAGGTTCATACCAAAAATTTAGACCTTTTTTAGTATCTTCTGTTGGTCTTTCGTGAATGTATAACTAGATAGATTGATAAATATCAGGGTATTCAATAAAAGTTCTTATCGTTTAAAATGGTGCTAATTTTGCCCCAACCAGTATTGAAAGGCAAACTGTAACTTGTCTTCAATTATAGAATAATCCAATGGATCACCTATTTTTATAATGGAGAAACTTTTTATAGCATTTTATGTATTTTTTTTTATTATATAAGTGGTGCACTTTAGGGGTTACAACTTTTATTATAAAAAAAGAAAAATCGGCACTTTAGATAAGGGTACACTATGGCACCTTAGGATGATTTTAGAATTTTAATAGTATCTAAAATATTCTAAAACACTGAAAAAATCACATACGTCGTGGATAGGCACTTGGATGCTAAGGGTTAAACAGGGAGAGGGAGGAGATTGTCAAGGGGTGGGACCCCAAGTTGGTAAATAGGCCACTAATTTATGTGTTATCGCATCCTGAGGACAGCTAGAGCATTAGCCGAAATGCATTGATGTGCACAAATAAAGATTTTTTGAAGACAAGACCCGCGAGTGCTCTATCTCCTGTTACCTATTGCTTTTCTTATGGAAGCCGGGGCAAAGAATGATAATAGCTGAGTGCGGGAGCTTTGTTGTTACTTATATATATATTATATTTGTTGCATAAAACACTATCACATTTGCTTTCTTTATCGATTTGTTTGGTGAATTTATACAGGAAGATATTTAAATCCAGGGTTTAGAATTTTTGATTAGTTTATTGTAATGTTGTTAGAGTGTTATAGTTCAATCCAAAAACCGCAGTGAATTACAACTGCAGTACAGTGTTTGAATCTTTCTTCCCCTCAAATTTTCAACCTATAATAAACCAAAAGGTTGTCCATTGGATCATTCTATAATTGAAGGACAAAGTTATCAATTTGTCTTTCATACCATCCCTGTTGTCTCACAGCTGTCAACCAAGGGATCACTATTGTATTACTGCAGGACACAGATTATGAATTTGATGGTGTAGGACTTGAGAGCACAAGATACCAGGCGCTATAGCTTAAGGTGGGCTGGGCTTAAATGAGAATAAAGCCCTTTACAGAAGCATAAATTAAATAGAGCCTTCTTAGAAGGTACTTCACAGCCTCATCCTATTAATATTACATTTCTATAAAAAAATTAATAAAATGATTAACAAACTCACTCCAGAATTCTCGGAGAGAAATTGGAATGCAAATGTTTTATTTTCTGTCCCCCTAGGGAGGGATGAGATGGAGGTCTTACGCATATCTGTGAATTTAGAATTTTTTTTTGATTTGCTAAGGACTGTTCATGTTTTTAAACAGCACATCATTTGGTAAAATAGAGGAATTTGTTGCACTTCCTTTCAGTTTTTAAACACATGTAGAGGTTTAAGTAGTGACAGGGTGTGGCTTATCCTACCATCGCTGTAAAATGTACTTAACAGTAGCCCGCAGTATGTCAAACTTTCTAAATATGGCCCCCTAGGTGAAAAAGTTCACCTAAATATACGGTAGGCCATTTTTTAAAACTTGTGATAGAAATATCACGGCCATAAATGTATGTTCGTTTGTAGCAAATACCGCCAATGGTTTTCTATGGGCATTCGTTATCACGACTGCGGTTGTCGATCTACAATCGTGATTGTTGATTAGAAATGCAAGTTAAATATACATAAAGTGCAACAAACATCTAGATAAGACAAGTGTTATACAATAAAATTAAGATAGATAATGTCTACCATTATTTTTAGGTATCTGTTCTGATGAATTTTAGAGAATTAATTAGGTTTTTGGGTTCTTTTGAAATTGTTAATAAATGGCAGGGAGGCCGGGGTACTTACAAGTTGCTTTAGGAGGAGGCGTATAGTCTGGGAACTGCTAGGACATGAGGCTGCTGGGAACTGTAGGCTGGATGCTGGAACAAGGTGCTGCTGGGAACTGTAGGCTGGATGCCGGAACAAGGAGTGCTGGGAACTGTAGGCTGGATGCCGCAACAGGGAGCTGCTGGGAACTGTAGGCTGGATGCTGGCAAGGTAAGAAACTGGAGACTGGATGCAGGCGGGTAAGTAACTGGAGAATGGATGCAGGCAAGGGAAGAAACTTGAGACTGGATGCAGCTAGGTAAGTGAACTGGAGCGGTTAAAGGTAGGTACAGGATCCAAGGCAGGTGAGTACAGGAGCCAGGGAGGTAGCAAACGCTACAATCGGGCACCGGGTCAGGAGGACACAGCCTTTTGAATTTTCGCGCCGCCCGTCGTGTCGGCGTCACGACGTCGACGCCGCCCGCGGGAACCGGAGCGGCAGGTAAGTTCGTGACAACCCCCCCCTTAAGGGAGGCCACAGGACCCACGGCCAGGTTTTCCTGGAAAACTCCTGTGGAAGAAGCTCTGACTAGACGAGCGTGCAAATCAGAATGTTTAATCCAAGCCTTTCTTCTGGACCAAAACATTTTTCAGTGGACCAAATACTGAAAGAGACCTCCTCAAGAATCTGAGATCCAAGTCTTCTCCAACCTCAAACTCCTGCGACATCACAGGCCATTGGGTCCCCCTAGCGTAAAACCCTTTATATATAATATTCCCCCTGTCCCCCGAGCCCCAACTGCTATATTTTTATTATTAGAATGTGCCCCAAACATTACCTTCCCTCTTTCCTCCACCGCACTGAACTCCCGGCAGCCGCGTCTGTGATTGGCTGCCGCTCTGCCAATCACAGACGCGACTGCCGGTCCCGCCCCATCTGCTTGCATTTTCTCGCAAACAGAGGGCCTGGCAGTGCGACGGAGGAAAGAGGGAAGGTAAGTAAAGTTTGGGGCACTTTCTAATAATAAAAATATAGGGGTTGGGGCTGGGGGGACAGGGGGAATGTTTTATCAAAAAAAATGTCAAGGTTGGACATGCCCTTTAAAGGAATAGTTCACTTTCTGAGTGTACTATTCCTTTAAAGGGAATGTCCAGCCTAAAAATAACTTCAAAATTATTGTTACCCCCCTAAACCTCACTTTCGCATGCTTTGTATATTTCAAAGATCCCCCAGAACTTATCTGACAAGGTCCCTCGTTGCTTCTGCTCTGCTGCTGACAGCCGCTCCACTTCCTCGTTGCAGCTGTCAGTTAGGGTGCGATGTGATGTCATGCCCAATCGTCTGACAGCCGCGACCAGGAAGTAAAGTGGCTTGCAACGAGCTTGAAACAGAAGCAGGGGGTGGCACCTACATGGCGAGGTACCACGTTAGGTAAGTTCTGAGGGATCTTTGAAAAATACAAAGCATGCGAAAGTGTGGTTGGGAGGGTAATCATTTTAAAGCAGTTATTTTTAACCTGGACTTGCCCTTTAAGTACTATCAGCACTGCCAGGGCCCTATTTGATCTTAATCCATCTCTTTGCCTCCCTGCTTTAAAGGCTATGTCCACCCCTAAAATCGAAATTTAATATTATGCTCCCCCATGTCCCCCAGCCCCAACCGCATGTTTTGTTTTTTTAAAAAGCCCCCCAAACTCTTACTTACCCCCCCTCGATCCTCCGCCGCACTGCCGGCCCTCTGCTTGCGAGAATGCAAGCAGAGGGGCGGGACCGGCAGTCGCGTCTGTGTTGGCTGAGCGGCAGCCAATCACGGACGCGGCTGCCGGTCATTCAGTGCAGCGGAGGAAAGCGGAGAGGTAATTAAGAGTTTGGGGAGCTTTTTTAAAAAAAACAAACATCGGTTGGGGCTGGGGGACATGGGGGAGCAGAATATTAAGGGGGTTTAATGCTAGGGGGAGGGATAGTAGAACGGGAGGGAGAGGGAGGGAGGGGGAGGAGGGGGGAGAAGGGTGCAGCACGCATGGCAGGAATCTCCGGGAGGCAGGTAGCAGGCAGTGTCCTATATGGACCTGCTAGCCTCCTGGTGGGCAGTTTTTGGAACTTTGGGGGGGGACTACAGGAGAACCAGATGGAGTTGGGATGGTGAGGTAAGGATTAAACTACACTACATGGTGGGGCCAGTAGTTGGGGGGGATTATAGTTTTGGGGGTGGACATGCCCTTTAACTACAATGATTGCCTGGGTGGAGGTTGTATTTGTCTCCCTTGGCTCTTGGGCCCAATGTGGTGTCAGAAGCTGCTCTTGTGGCAGTTATGCCCCTGACATGGCAGGCTTAGCTCTGCTGCATGAAGGGGCAATAGTCCTAAGGTAGGTCCAGACATATCTCATCCTGTGTACACAGCTTTATGTATGGCCAGTCGGGCACCACCAAACCGACAGCCCAAAGCGTGCAGTCAAGTCTGAAACTACTTTTGACCCAGGAGGCGATAGAGACGTTCTTGTGATTGATGGTGGAACCCTGGGTAGGGAATGGGTATAAGTAGTGCTGGGCTGGGCATTTCTTACTGGGCATTGTTATTGTGTCCATCTTACAGAGCTGCAGCAAGTGAAATAAACAGACAGCTGTGGGTTACTCACGGATTGGTGCCCCAGGAAGAAGCTCTGTCCGTCCTGTCCATTCCATGAGCGGATTGTGCTGTGACTTCCTTTCAGTCTCTAGTTAGCTCTCCTGCTGCCTTTCCTGTCCTTTTTCTCCGCACAGCGACTGGGATTCCCCAAGAAATGCTGCAACAGCTGGAACTGGTCACCAGCAAGCCTAGCTGTACTGTCAGGGTAAGGAATAGGCCGTCCCGTAGGAGGTTGGCAGGTAATAGCACCGCCCCACTAGGAAGCAGAGAGGAAAAGCACGAGTGCCAATAGGAGAAGTCACAGCTAGAGCGCATGCCCACCTGCCGACAGCCCAGACACTTCCTCGGTGTGACAGCTAGGGACTGAGTGTGGAAATGTTCAGTAGGTTGGATAGATTTGCTAGCTGTATGTATACTGACAAAATGACTGGCATCTTGAATAGTAAGTAGCTTGCCTTTCAATTGGAATCTACCTGGATGTGGAACACAGTTTCCCTGTAAAAGGAGGGTTGGAATGTACTATACATAATACTTATTTTAAGAAATGAAGGTGTATGTTTTTTTTTTTTTTTACTGTGTTTATTAGTAAACATGCTTTGATATTTCACGTTTTTTTTTCTAACTTAGATCAGAATAAAACCAACTCAACCATCATGGTGTCCGATAGGATCTCTGTAAACGGAATTTACTAGAAAATGCAAGTTTTGGTGTGAATCTCTTAAAGGGATGCCCAATGTCCCAACACAACTCTATAGGAAGACAAATTTGAGCAAGCACTTTCTGCACACATTTACAGGTATAAAAGGGCATCTATACTGAAAAAATAATTATTTTTAGATATTCAATCTTAAAGGGCATGTCCACCCCTTTTTCAAATTTTTAATATTCAGTAGGGCTAGTTCCCCCAGCCCCAACCGCTAAGTTATATTTTCCAGAGACTCCCCCGATTGTTACTTACCTTCCCTCTATCCTCCGCCGTACTGCCCGGTCTTCTGCTTGCATAGAACTGCAAGCAGGCGGCCGGACCGGCAGCCGCCTCCCTGATTGGCTGAGAGGCAGCCAATGAAGGACGCGGCTGCCGGCAGTTCAGAATGCCGGAGGAGAGAGGGAAGGTAAGTAGAGTTTGGGGGAGTTTCTGGAAAATATAATATAGTGGTTGAGGCTGAGGGAACTAGCCTTACTATATGTAAAAGGGGATTTACACTAGGGGGAGGGAGAACAAAATGGGTGGGAGGGAGAGGGAGGGGTGGGGGAGTGAAGGGCTGCTCTGAGCAAGCCAAAACCCTCTGAGAGTACAGCTCAGGGGTGGAAACAATTTCCCTGGTGGACAGGCTCCTAGTGCACAGTTTTCTGCACTTTGGGGGAACTTTACAGGAGAACCATTTGGAGCTGGGATGTAAGGTAAGAATTTTTATGCACTACACAGTGGGGCCAGTAGTGGGGGAAATTATAATTTTGGGGGTGGACCTGCCCATAAACTACCATCTGTTGTATGCAGATTTGCTATAACTAGAATGTTCATGCAAATCAAGTGAATTGTATGATGGGAAATTCCCTGTTCCAATGCTGCCTCTTAGTGATTACTGAGCATGCTTGCCCTCATAGAAACCTTGATGAGGAACAGTTACAGGCAGAAACAAATTACACTAGAAATGTCTCCTACTCTTTAATTTCTAGGACTTTGAAAACACATTGCAGGAAAACCATAAGGAGCTGATCAGTAAGGTAAGGGTTTTGAACACAACACTACACAGTGGGGCCAGTAGAAGGTTACATTTTCGTTTTGGGGGTGGTGTTTGACATAACAGGTTTTGTAGGATAATATACACTATTATTATACTTTTATTATTAGTGTCTAAATAAAGTTTGATAAACTATTAACCAATTACTGATTTGTTTTACTATTAAAAAAAGCATGTCCACCCTAAATAACTTTTAAAGGATACGTTTAAAACTAAAGTTGGCTAAAACATTTTTTCTCTCTTACCCACCAACCCCCCACCCCAAGAGCCTACCTTTTTTGCTAGAAACTTGCTGGTTTCCTCCCTCCTGGATAAAGTCATCTGCAGCTCTGCCCAGACGAGATGTACTGCTCGCTCCAGCTTCTTAGGCCTCCAAGTGTAAGCACTGCATGTTCCATGCATGCGTGACGTCATGTGCATGCGTGTCTGTGCGACCGCGCACACATGGGTGACGTAATTGCGCTGCACTGTTTGGTTGCGGCACAACATCACACACGTACACTGAAGCGCATGACGTTACATTGTAAGCGCACTGACGTCACGTGCTTGCACACGTGGAAATTAAGCTTGGAGGCCCAGGAAGCTGGAGGGAGCAGTACATCTCGACGGGGCGGAGCTGCTGGTGACTTTATCCAGGAGGACGAAACCAGCTAGTTTATAGCAGAAAAGGAAGCCTCTAGGGGTGGAGAGATAAAAAATTTAGCTAACTAAGTTATTTGCAAGATGTTGTTTTAAAACTAAAGTTTTTTATGGTGTATTTATCTTTTAATATATGGTAACTCTTCCTTGCCCATTCCCAACCGCCAAGTTAGATCTAAAAAAAAAAAAGCATCCGAATCATACTTACAACTCCCACAGCTGTCTTCTCTGTCTCTCTGCTAACTGGAAGCAGCAGAGAGGGGCCGGACCGGGAGCCACAACCTCTCAGGGGTCGGCACATTGATGTCACTCTTGCGCATTGAGATTTGGAAATCTTGTGGGGGCAGTGCTACAACGTGATTACAGTGGAGGAGGAAGCCAGCAAGATTCAAGCACTAAAGGTAGGGCATCGAAGGGTAGTAGGGCAAAAAACCCGCCATCTTTTATATTTACAGCCACAGGTAGCCAGTAAGACTGAGGCCACACTACAAAGCATTAAAGGAAAAGCAAGCGATTGCGCGAAAAATGCTCGCCGCAAAACGCGAACGGACGCGCAATCTCATGCGCATCGGAAATCGCAGGAACATTTGCTTTCCCGCGATTTCCATGTTAGTGAAAACCGCGATCGCAAAACGCAAACGCGCTAGTGTGGTCTAGCCCTAAGATACAGTTGTTTTTACAGTGTACATGCCCTTTAATTGAAAACATCATATTTTTATATTACACAAATATGCATGTACATATTAATACACCCCCCCGACCCTGTGTATTTAAGGATTTATATCCCTGCTTACTTAATTATTATAATTAGTAATCCACTTGTGTTTCTATTGATCTATTTATTATAATACTATGAAATGTATTGAATATATGTATTCATTTGAGCAGTATAAACGAACAAGAGAATTTTTATAAATATGATAATTACATTTTTTCTGATGTGTAAAGAATAGTCAAATGTCCATTGAAAATCAGCTATTGGGGTTGGTAACTTGATGTACTCATGCCGAAGTTTATGTGCTTGAAGTGGGCATGACTTATTACGTGAGCGTGGCTTGTGAATGGGAGGGTGCTTGAACACATGAATGGGATATTTAAAATTTCCCTCAGGGCAATAATAAAAAAAAAAAAAAACCCCACCCCAATGACCCCACTCTTTTACCCAGGCACAAGGCTTAAGCAGGGAAAGGCAACCAGTAGATCCAGATATTTAAAAATTACAACTCTCAGCATTCCTTTAAAAGGACTCAGGGAATGCTTGGAGTTGTAGTTTTTAAACATATGGTCTACTGGTTGCTTATCCCTGACTTTAGGAAAGTAACGCAGCAGTGATAACTGCCCACCCCAGGCACTGGGCTTAAACGGCAAGTCCAGCCCCAAAATAAAAATTTACATACAGGTAAATCTCCCCCCAAAACCCTAAACTGTAATAGTTTGAAATCTGAAATATATAAGTCTAACCTGAAATCCTGCACAATGCCCTTGTTTCACCAGTTTTTGCTTCCTGGTTCTTCCAGTTAGCAACTGTCAGTTATGGTCTTGCCAGTTGACATCACAGCCAATGACAATGTTAATCCCTTGTCTGCCTCTTCTGAGCATGCCCAGGCTCAATAGAGGTTTCTAAATTGCTCAGTTTACATGAGGCATCCAGAAGCATAGCAGGCATACAGTAATGAATTCATAGGACAAACTAGGATATATCATCATATTTTAAAGAGGCCATTCTTTCTAAAAGATCTTATGAGGATGGAGTTGTCCTTTAAGGTAAGGTAAGGATAAGGAATTACATCTAGTGGGCAGCACTAACAACTTAAAGGGGAACTGTGGTCTCCAAACAAGTTGAGTTTAAATGAAAGGCCAGTTTCCTACCTTTAAAACGAGCCATCAATCACCTCTCTACGTGCTCCACAGCCCAAGATATAAAGAAATGACTGACCAGAAAGTTAATGTGTGGGAGGCTGACATGTGACAGTGCCACTGGCGAGCACAGCCTCAGACTCCCTCAGTGTGTGAGGGAGACAGCCAGGAAGTCCCTCCTCCTCTCTGCTGTGTTAAGTCCTGACAGAGTAGGTAAGGGAATTTATAACCATTCTCTCCCACTATGTTCTCACTCTGCCTGAAAAGGCTGTTTCCACAAAGTTTTCTGTAGGGGGGGTCTGAGTGGCCCATGGCACCCACAAGTGGGCAGGGCTTATGCACCCGTGAGTGGGCAGGGCTTGTGCACCCATGAATGGGCGGGGCTTGTGCACCCACAAGTGGGTGGGGCTTGTGCACCCACAAGTGGGCGGGGCCACATGGGGCTGTAAGAGAATGGGCCAAGGGGGGCCTGCAACTGTAGGGACCATGGGGTCCATGAGTGGGAGGGACCAGGGGGTCTGCAAAGGGGAGGAGGAGACATAGGGCAGATTGACTGACATGGTTTCAGAGCAGGAAGCAGGAAGTGCAGGGGACCTGGTGATGCTGCGGCCATATCACACACAAAAATGTAAATATCTTCAAAACTATGCCAAATAAACAATGAAAATAAATTGAAAAAATTCTCAGGAGAGCAATTCCTATCAATTTACCTAAAGTCATTTTTGGACCACAGTTACCCTTTAACCTAGTGACCCCACACTCTTCTTAGTAACACTGTACCCAGCCCAGGCCTTAAGGTAAGTAATAAAAAAAATCTATCAGGCAACAACATCAACAACAAACCATGGTACCACATTGACATTCACGTTTGTCCACAGTGACTTGTATAATCAAGTTTTCCCACAGTGACTGGTAGAATTAGGTTTGCCCACAGTGACTGGTATAATCAAGTTTGCCCATGATTGGTACACACCTGAAGTCCAGCTTTTTGTCCCATTCAAACACTTTTAGTTAAAAACATTTATCAAGTCAAAATCCGGTTCTCCTGTATCACTTGTGCAGGAAGACAGGAAACCTTGTGTATGCGTGATGTTGCACTCCACGGACTTGTTACAGTAAAACTTAACTTTTATTTACAAACTTTCAAACATGTTGATGCATTTCGGCTACACAGAGCCATCATCAGGACACCAGAGCATACCTCATATCCAGCTATTTAACCACTACAAAAAACAGGTAATGGTACCTCCCCATACACACCCCCAACCCGCCCATTAGTGTTCGTAACCACACTCCGTAATAGCCCATACAAAGAATAAAAGACTTTAAAATCACATCATAAACAATAAATAATCCCGAATTGGGATATTACTTGGCTCACAAATGTCACCAAAGCCACAATGGCTGAGGTGAACAGGTTACACACACCGATCTTTACAGCAGACACTAGGATATAAATAGGATTGAATACATAAAGGATGTAAATAGGATCGAATACATAAATGCAGGAAGGAGACAGTTTTAAAAGCAACAATATAGAGACAATCAAAATACCACTGTTCAATAGCAGACCTTATAAAAAACAAGTGAATGATATTGTCTCATTAAGGCCCCGTGGGGACAACGTATCTAGATGGCGAATCCACTTGACTTCCTGTTGGAGGAGTAAGTGGTCACGATTAACACCAACCCTGTTCTGTATAGACTATGGCCATCCAACGTAAATTACTAAGTTGGTGGCGAGCATTCTTAAAATGCCGAGCCACTGACTGCTCACCATAACATGTCCTGTCTTTACCAAGGCTTTCAGTTGTTCCCTCGTTAAGGGCAGATCTGATGGCCGAACGAGGGTTCGCCATTCGATCGCGAACATAAGTTGTAGTCTTGCCCACGTAGCACCCAGGTTTATTGCAAGGTAACCAAGATTTCAGGGCCCTATCTGTTTTCGGTAATAAGTCCGTACGGACTAATAAGTTGATCAAGTTTTTCCCGTGTCTGTTGTCAAACACAGGATGGGCTTCCTTAAAGGGCAAGGTGTCATCCGAACTCAAAATGTCCCAATGTTTTTGGACACTATTTCTAAGGGTGCCAGAATATTGAGAATACTGCATAATAAAGGGTAAACAATTCCCCTTCAAACAAACATAGGGATTACACCGGCACTCACAATCTCTCCCACTCTTCTCCTGCCGTGCACGTCCGAGGGCTTCACAGTAACTCCTCCACAGAAACAAATATAGGTAGGACGGCACTTGCTTTTTATAAAAGAAATTCCACTTTATTTTCAAAAACTTTAAAACAGAGGCTCTTATTGGCTCAAATGCTCATCATGGCAGATTGTATACACTGGCAGGTGTGACGTTTCGGGTCACATGACCCTTTCTCAACCACAACCATCCTGCGTTCCACCTTCTATTTAGCGCCATCTACTGGTAACAATTAAAAATTACATATATACAATTAAAAATGGATACACATACCAATAAGTATACCAAATCAACATAAATTCCTAACGTCATATTCAAGATTCATTCCCTTAGGAGTTCGGGTGTCTAGCCTTCTAATCCATTTGGCTTCCTTCAATAATAGAGCTTTCTTATTGTCACCACCCCTCCTTCCGGATTTCACTTCGTCTAATATCTGGAACCTCAATTGTGATACAACATGCCCACTTTCCACAAAGTGTTTCGCTACAGGGCTCTCCAGTTTTTGGTTTCTAATATCGGACTTATGCTCACTAAGTCTTTCTTTAAATTTACGCATTGTCTGGCCTATATAAAGCTTGCCACATGGGCATTTTAGAGCATATATAACATCTGCAGATGAACAAGTAAAATAGCCTTTAATATACACCTTATAACCCTTCATAGGGTGAAATAACGTATCTCCTTTGATACAACCATTGCAATGACTACATGACAGACATGGGTAAGTTCCCTTAAGTTTCGTTCCATCCAAATTCATTTGGCTTCTAGTCTTGATATTTCTATCAGAGCCAACATCCGCTCTAACTAAACAATCTTTGATAGTATTAGATCTCTTGTATGATATGAGTGTTGGAAGCTTCGTATATCTGGAAGATTAGATTTTAATATATTCCAGTGTTTCTTTACAATTTGTTCTATTTTTCTTGACAGACTACTGTATTTCGTTACTAGCATTAACCTCTCTTCTTGTTTAATTTTACTTTCAATATCTGTCTCCTGCTTCTTGTATATATCATTTCTACTCTTTCTTAGAATATCTTTCGGATACCCCCTTTCCCTAAACTTTGTTTCCATCTCGTTTAGTCGCTCTTCCAATTTAGTGGGGTCAGAAACTATTCTTTTAACTCTGGTGAATTGTGATTTGGGAATGCTGTTTTTAAAATGTCTCGGATGGAATGATGAAAAGGCTAAAAGGGTGTTTCTGTTGGTAGGCTTTACATACAAATCAGTTATCAATTTTTTGTCTCTAATCATTACAGTCGTATCAAGGAAAGATCTAGATCCTTCATCAGCATTAATGGTGAACTTGAGTGAGCTGCCTTGATTAAGTTCTGTCACAAAGTTCTCTAAGTAGTCGAAAGGGCCCCCCCACACTGCAAATATGTCGTCTATGTAACGAAACCAGCATTTGCAATACTTTAGAAAGGAGTCATTTTTATAGACATATGTTTCCTCAAACTGGTTGACAAATATATTTGCATATTTACACCTGCCAGTGTATACAATCTGCCATGATGAGCATTTGAGCCGATAAGAGCCTCTGTTTTAAAGTTTTTGAAAATAAAGTGGAATTTCTTTTATAAAAAGCAAGTGCCTTCCTACCTATATTTGTAAACAATTCCCCTTATCTGTCACCACACCTCCTGTATTAAAATCCTCATTGGACATCCTATGGCATACCCGAGACAACTGTTCATGGATCATAACTTTATGATAACCTCTTTCCAGAAATTTTTGGACTATGTCCTCCTACTGTTTCTCCCTTCTATCTGGGTTGGTGTTATTTTGCCATATTCGTAAAAATTGTAAATATAGTACCCCATGATTTTGTGAAATGGGATGATAACTGTTAGCATGTAATATAGTATTACGATCTGTGCTTTTTTTTTTTAAAAAGGGTTGTGCCAAATATGGTCCCCTCCTTGTATATACACATATCAAGGAACTCAATTGAGCGTTCATTGATGACCATGGTAAACTTGATAGAGGAGTCCAAGGAATTAAGCTCCGAAACGAACCTTTCGCAATCCTCACGACTACCCCTCCAAATAATAAACAGGTCATCAATGTAATGCTTGTATAGTAACATTTTATCTTCGTACCTAGGGAAGATTAATTTTTCTTCGAAACTCTCCATATACAGGTTGGCGAACGATGGGCCCACATTGGTGCCCATCGCCATCCCCGCAATTGTATTTAGCAATACAATTGCCCCCCCCCATGTCTGCCGGACGGATAATCAAATTACAATCGTCCATCAAAGTTCTCACCGCCTCTCGTTCACCTCTGGTAAGATTAGGATACAGCTTGGATTGCATCTCCATACTCTGTGCTAAATCATATTTAACCATGTTACTAAACACCTTTATGGAGGAGGCTGTATTCAGTGGATCAAACGTGCTGTTTCAATATAATATAATCTCCTAGGTAGCACCAGGCATTTACACAGGAACTGTGAGTGCGCACACCCATGAAGAGATATATATATATATATATATATACACACCAAAGGTAGAGATTTATGGTGCACTCCAGGGTCTTGTAGTAAACGTATATTTTTATTCACACATATCACGGCAACGTTTCGGCCTTTTGTCTTAGGCCTTTATCAAGCCAACATCTGAGTGTGCAAATTAGTGCAGCATTTATACAATAAGTCCCACCCCTAAAACATGTCACATGTGATATCATGAACCAATCCTAAATATCACAAAAGTGCTCTAGTGCTATAAATATATTACCCACAATCAAATATAATACTGTTTCAATAAATTGGATAAAACTTTCCAGTGCTGTGAATAAGTTACTTAATAAAATATTAAAAACCAAAAAGTAAATTTGAACCAAAGAGTACTAATGCACAACTTAAATGCTTTAACCAAGTGGTGGCGAATGAAATAGCAAAATGAAGTGGAGGATCCAGGACTATATATAATTTGTCATATGAGGAACAGGCGGCATTACAAACATTAAGAGAGGATAATACCATTGTAATTAGACCAGCGGATAAAGGTGGAGGAGTGGTCATATTGAATTTTGCAGACTACCGACAAGAGCTACTAACCCAATTGAGTGACAGGTCTGTATATGAGAATAACTAGGGCGGTTCAAGCTCAGATTATTAATCAAGACCTGGGGGAGTACTTCTATCAAAAACACCCCATATGTCCCATCATATACACACTACCTAAAATACACAAAAATGCTAAACGATCCCCTGGACGTCCCATCATTTTGATGAGGGGTGGATTATTAGAGCCATTGGGCAGGTTTGTGGACAGTAAACTACAAACTATTGTTCAAAACCTCTCTATCTATTTAAGGGACACAGGACACCTGATTTCTAACAAAGGAAGTGACATTACCCGAGGGTCCTGATGTGTGGTTGGTGACTATGGATGTCACCAGCCTGTACACAAATATTACTCACGAAATGGGTCTCAAAGCTGTAAAAAGCATGTTAACAGTCCAAAATTGGGGTACATTTGCATTTCAAGACTTCCTCCTGGAAATGTTGGAAATAACGCTTAAATATAATTTTTTCAGGTTTGAAAATACATATTTTCTACAGAGGGCAGGGACGGCCATGGGGGAAGCCATTGCCCCTGCATACACTAATTTGGTTATGTACAAATATGAAATGGCTAACATTGTGTCTAAATTTGGAAAATATCTGCTGCTTTATTTTAGGTTTATTGATGATCTGTTTTTCATATGGCACGGATCTCGGGAATCACTTGTGAACATGTACCAAGAACTCAATGGGTTAGATTCCATGATTAGATTCACAATAACTGTAAGTAACGAGTATATTGAGTTTCTGGACTTGCATATCTATAAACAAGATACAAAATTGGCCTATTCACTGTTTAAAAAGGAAACAGACCGCAACACTCTGTTAAACCTTAACAGCGACCATCCACGACGATTAAAAATTTCTTTGCCCATTTCCCAGTTTTTGAGGGTGATTAGAAATAACTCATCACCAGTCACCTTGGAGCTGCAAATTAAAGATATGTGGCAAAAATTTGAGAGCCGCAGATATCCATATGGACTATTAAGTAAAGCTTTATCTATAGCTAGAAACAAAGCTCTGCCCAAACAGGACAGCACAACTACCTCTACACAAGCTACACCATTGGTAGCAAGTTTTAGACATTCCTCTCTGGGATCTAATATCAAGACCAGTATTTATAAAAATTGGAACATTTTGAAAACAGACCAAACTTTTAATAGGGTCTTGCCGGAACGGATCATTATGGGCTATAGAAGAGAACAAAACCTCAAGGACCTCCTGATGAAAACAGACTTTAAGGAATGGACAAAGGACAAAAACTGGTTATCCATATCTAATTTAAACAAGGGTTGTTTTAAGTGTGCAAAGTGTTATTCATGTAAACATATGGTACCTGGTAAATCATTTGCGCATCCCCACACCAATAAATCCATTGACATTAAACACAGGATCACCTGTACTACCACACATGTAGTGTATATTGTAACCTGCCCCTGTAAATTAATGTATGTGGGCAAGACAGATTTGGCCCTTAGGCTAAGAATAGATGGTCATCGTTTAGCCATAACTACGGCCTACAAAGATGGACACACATCAAAACCTGTGGCCAAACATTTTTTAGAACAGGGCCACAGCCTAAAAAGACTTTACATTTATGGGCATAGACCATGTCCCTATCTCTAGCAGGGGAGGTAATAGGTCACAATGGTTATTACAATGTGAGGCACGGTGGATTTGGTATTTAAACACGGTCCAACCTAAGGGACTGAATGAGAACTTATCTTTACGATGCTTCTTAAATGAAAGATAACCAAGATGCTTCCTAGATGTTAGACAATTATCTGCCAGAGTTTAACTTCCAGGTGAAATAGGGGGTAAGAGATTCGATGTACATTATAGATATAGAAGAGTGGGGATTAAGCACTATGACACTTTAACATATTAATAAATTGAAGTCTTAGATATAAATTTTAGATTCACTAGAAACAAATAGTTTTGCACTATAACATTGATAATGGATCCACTTGATCAACACAGCATGGTTTTTAATATTTTATTAAGTAACTTATTCACAGCACTGGAAAGTTTTATCCAATTTATTGAAACATTATTATATTTGATTGTGGGTAATGTATTTATAGCACTAGAGCACTTTTGTGATATTTAGGATTGGTTCATGAGATCACATGTGACATGTTTTAGGGGTGGGACTTATTGTATAAATGCTGCACTAATTTGCACACTCAGATGTTGGCTTGATAAAGGCCTAAGACAAAAGGCCGAAAATCCTCATAAGAAATAACACTATACAAAGTATAGTACTACTACCTAATACTGAATTACAAAACAAATGATATACAATTAATAAAATAAACTTACTTTACTGGACACCCCTAAGTTTGAATGGAAAACTCAAAATGATAAGTCTAGCCACACCTCCAGGATTTCTACAGGGTCTCCCTGCAGACACTAATGGGCACTTTCCCCTTTTATTCCACTATTAATATAATAACTGTGAGGCTGTGGGGTACCTTCTGTTATAAGAAGGCTCTACTTTATTTTATACTCTGTGGGGAGCTTTTAGCACCTTTATCCAAACCTCTCCATAACTTGTCAAGCTAATCACTATCCTGTGTTTCTAACACCATAGTGACTAAATCTGGAACTTGCTGTGGTAAATACCAATAAGTATGAACCTAGCATCCTGTATAGGATCTCAAGATGACTAGTGGTGCTGTTCAGATTGTATTGCATATTATGGCAGGATTGCCTGCATCTGTTTTCATATCTGCAGGTTAATACCATTTAGGCTGAATACATATAACACTATCACTATAACTAAGCATCTGCTTTGAGTGAAAGCTCTGCCAGGATAGATTATTGTTGGTCACAGCAACAGTGGCTGCAGCCTGCAGTGCATATGACAGACTGATAATGTGGTCCCATAGGGAACTGCATGATTGGCCGTGATTTACTAGCTGACCTGTTTGTCTGATACGGGCAAGCGAACTCGGTCGCGGCTGGCCGCCCCACACCATCAGATGTTTTCAGCCGACTGATCCATGGCACTATCGGTTGGTTACTGGTGTTTACCCAGCCTTAAGGTTCGTACACACGAGCGATCACGGGTGCTAACCCGTGACGCACGATGTGTACGAACCGTCGATAACTGTGCCATGTATGGGCACTTTATCGGCTAAAATGGCGTTCTGACGATACACAGCACGATTATCGACTGAGACGGCCGTTTGTACACATCGTGCGTCGGCACCCGCGATCACACGTATGGCCAAACCTTTAGACTTCATGGATTATAACTGCCAGGTAGGTGGTATTTGGAAGTGAGTGCAAAAGCTCTCTGGGCAAATCTCCCGTACGGGATTTACCAGAGGCTGTACAATTTTGGGTGAATCTCACCTGCACATAAGTATTTAGCTGGGGTTAAATACTTATGCGTAAAGAGGCACGCAACCTCTGGTAAATTACTTCCGGTACTCGCACTGCCGCCGCAGGGTGGACATGCCCTTTAAAGATGTGAAAAGTTCATTAAGACTAACTGCAAAACAACCTAGTGCTAACCTAGTGAGAAAATACAATCCCTGGGGGGGAACAAGACCATACTTGCTTCTCTATTCAGTATGACCTATTCCAATGAACCAGATGAGCTTACAGAGCTTTTAAATCTTTTTATCTGGACTGCCTTTAAGGGGCAGGGAATAAATTTACACAGGAAGCAAAGCTTATTGCCCTTTATTATATACAAATACAAGAATATGCAGCTCAAACCTTTATTCTAAATTACTTTCAGGAGGACCGACAATTTTTACATTACACAAAAGATTGTGCAAAAGAATTTAGTCTCACTGTGGGGAGCTGCACCATGAGGGAAAGAGCTGTCTCGTCATTCCCACTCGACCTATAGTGCTGGTCCGACCAATCCAGGAAAACTCAATATGTAATACAAAGAACATCAGTAGTAGGAACAGTCCCAGAAACAGACTCCAATGAAAGATTAAAACATAGCTTTTATTAAAGCATATAAAACTTAGCAGCAGCCATGGAACACACGATCGCAGGTAGGGAAGAGGGTGTGGCCTGAAGCCTTTCGCGGATACTTCCACTTCCTCCGAGAGCACAAGGGGAGAGTCTCCCTTACTCAAATACAGGTGAGTATCCAATAGGGTAACAGACATGTACCATATTGGAGTTGGATCACTAGCCTATAAATAGTACATAATATCTGGAAGGTATATATAGGATAAATACAAAAATGAAACAAAAAGAAGGTACATATCAATGCATAAATACAGTATCTACTCACACAATAGTACAATAGAAGAATGAAGGACATAAGACAAGTAGTGCAACACTCTAAAAACAATGATTGTAATAAATACAAAGGCAAGTATATATCACCCAAAAAAATTAAAAGTATATGTATCGAAGTATAATAGATGTATAAGGATATTACCTATACCTATGAATAAAGCTGGTCTAATGGTAGGAATAATGGAGATTACCACTCTAATTTGTCTGTGGTGGTCATATTGATAAAAAATATAGAGTATGCATATATAGAGACAGAATATAAGTAAGACTTATGATAATTTATTATTTCGGAGAAGGGTGGTATATCACTTAAAATAATAGTAGCAGATAATATATGGTTAATAGGGACACCCTTAGTATGGGAGATACCCATTTTATGGTAAACATGTAAGATGCACCAAATAATCAGTAAGACAGTTGAGTTCAAACTCTGCATTGAGTCCAAATGGGACTACCATTTTTAAACTATGTATCCAGAATACCTCTCTACGGAGAAGTTCTTTATGACAATCCCCCTTCCTGATCGACATCCTGGGTTTGTCTATAATTTGGAACTTCACACACAGGGATCCACCATGATTGATAAAGAGATGAGCAGCAATGGCAGGCCTCTGATCACCTCTTCTGGTGGCATTTATGTGCTCCATTAAACTACTGGTTACCAGTCTAGTGGTCTTACCAACATACTGGCTACCACATGTGCACGTGGCCAAGTATACTACATTACAGGAGCGACAATTATAGTAATTCTTAATGTTGTGTGGGAGACCTGTTTGATTGCTCAGATTTGGAGGAGACCTGTATATACTGACATGAACCACATCTAGGACCTCCACATCTGTGGGATCAGTTATATTTTAACCACGTCAACGTCATACTAGTGGAAGGTGCTTTATATAAAGAAGGAGACAACTCCGTACCAATATTACAGCCTCTCCTATAACAAAACTTCGGACCATTACCCAAAATATTTCTTAACTTGGGGTCTGCTTCTAAAACATTCCAGTGTCTCATCAGTATTTTGTTCACCATGTGACTGTTTAGTATATGCGCTGATAAAAGATATTTTGTCGTCCTGAGGCAGTGCTGTGTATTTCTAGAATAATTATATCTAGAATTGTTAGTATTACAGGACTTATTGAGGAGTTTTTTTACGATCAAGTAATACTGCTTTGTCGTAGGTATTCTTTATATTGTCCACTTGATAACCCCTATTAAGTAACCTGTCCCATAGGTTACATATACGTTTTTGTACATATACGTTTTAGACGTATGAACTGGCCATAGGGAACTGAAGCAATGATAGATTTGTGATGTGATGAATCTGCATGGAGGATAGCATTTTATGTAATGGGTTTTCTATACATGTTAGCAGACACTTTGTTGTTGTCAATATAAAGTGTCTCATCCAGAAACTCCATATGAGTTTTATGTATCTGTCAGGTAAATCTGATATTACTATTATTGTTATTACAGTGAGTTATAAACTGATGTATGACGGATCCCTGTCCCATACACATAACAGATCATCTATATACCGTACAAATGTTTTAATGTACAATCTGTAAGGATTATCAGGTCCATAAATGAAATCCTGTTCCCATTTGCCCATAAAGAGGTTAGCATATGAGGGCGAAAATTTTGCCCCCATAACCGCCCCTCTCTGTTGTAGTACTTCTCTGCAAACATAAAGTAATTAGTGGTTAACAAATATTCTAGTATTTGTAAAATATACTCATTCTGGGTACTACAGTACAATTTAAAGTATTCTAACCAGAACCAGACAGGAGTACGTGGACTTCTCACCTTTAAATAATCTCCTTCTTCATTGATGATTTTGAGGTCAAAACTCTTGATCATGAGTTGAAGCGTTTGAGAAAGATGTTAATCGGATCTCCTGATAATAATGTGTAAGTATCTTCATCCCCAAGTTGTCTGTATGCCTCCTGTTCATATTGGGTACGATCCATGACAACAATGGAACCCCCCTTGAAGATGGATTCATTGTCTTTTAGTTGTTGTATAGCTGTTTTTTCCCTGTTGGTTGCAATTAACCCTTTCACTGCCAGGAGAATTTAATTTTGTTTTTGCGTTAACTGCCAGAAGAATTTTCAGGATTTTGCCCTTAATCGCTTTAGACTAATTTTACAGTAGGAAACCTTTCAGTAAATATTATACATTGTTTTTTTCTGCACAAAGTGTACTTTAATATGGTAACAGAATTTTGTAACTTTTCTGGAAATTTTACTAAAAATTTTGGGTAAAATATGTAAAAAAAAATAAAAAATTTGCAAATTTTCATGGATTTTTCCCATTTTTACTTATAGTTATCTTAAGGTTACACACAAAAATCTTACTGTTTCTAAAAGCTCTGATACTCCCGAGTATCGATACCAGATATATGTAGGTACCCCACTTTTCCTGTACAGGAGACCCCCCCCAAACTAAAACTGCACCTTCAAGAATATTACACCAAATTGAAATGTATAACCACTACTGACAGTTAACATAGAATATCTACCACAAGTGAGATATTTTTAGAAACTACACACCCGGAGGATTTTACGAGTGAGGTAAGTTTCAATCAAAATGCAGATACCCGGGCGCAGCTCTTCGTCCAATTGTAAGTTATTTTCTCATATTTTCCTTTTTTTCCTCAACTGTAAAATCAGAGACAAAATCAAATGCGAATTTCAGCTAAAAACTGTGGAGGAAAGTTCAAATGCATCTCAAATATGAAAGCCTAACCCCTCCCGAATAAAACGGTATGCCACATTGTGCTTGTGAAGGTTCTCATTCATCCAGGTCATGGTATATCTGTTGTATTCAATTAGATCAACTGGACTTGAAGTTTAGATCTTGAAGACGTTTCGCTAGTTATCCGACTTCCGTCTTCAAGAACTAAACTTCAAGTCCAGTTGATCTAATTGAATACAACAGATATAGGTATGCCACATTCATGGGTATACCCAGAGACATGGCTAACAACTAACCAGTGACAAATGTCCGTAGCAGCAAAAAAAAAATTTGCCAGTTTTGTATTTGAACAGTCTGCAGTTTTTCCACAAAACACCCCCCTAACTCAGAAATACCCCCCACAAACTATATATTCCTGAAATCTACATACCTTCAGCTATGTAACGCTATAGTTCATTCATTTATAACATCAATGGTGTGGGCGCAGTTCTTCGTAGAAGTTTGCACTTTTTCCAGATTTCAAACCTTTCAAAAAGGTAGAAATTATGCCAAAACCTCATGGAATGTAAAAAAAGTTACCAAATATCAATCTCCCAAATGTCCTGAATCAAACGGTATAACATATGTGTGGTTACACACGCAGACGTGGAAGCAAATAGCCACGAAGTGAGACAATGCACGATGGCTCACAATGAGCGAAAATATTTAGCTAACTGAATTTGAACAGTCTGCAGTTTTTTCCACAAAACACCCTCATAACTTAGAAATAACCCCCACAAACTATATATTCCTGAAATCTACACACCTTCAGCTATGCAACGCTGTAGTTTGTTTATTCATAACATTAATGGTGTGGGCACAGTTCTTCGTAGAAGTTCGCATTTGTCTGAAAAAATGAACAAAAAACAACTTCAAAATGTAGAAATCATGCCAAAAGCTGTAGGAATGTAAAAGAAAGTTACTAAATATCCATTTGTGAATGGAACTTTGAGTTCCATTCACAAAAAGTATAGTAAAGCGGTCACACTGACAGCTTTACTATACCAGGTACTGCACTGTGATCTGAATGGACGGGCAGCATTGTACCCCTTCAAGGGAAGACCCCGGTGAAGGAGGAAGCTCCATAATGTCACCGGGGTCTCCCTTTCCAGAAAAAGAAGAACTCCACGTGGGACCGGCTTCCTTCCTATACGGTCACGGCAGAAAGGTACCGTATCTCCCGATCCCCCCTCGGATTTGGACAAAACCAAGGGGGGATCAAGCGGGCTAGGGGGGCAATTTTGTTTTTTTAAAGGGAAAGCCACAGATCGTATATTCACGATCTGTGGCAGTTTGTGCATTTCCTGCACAGATCGTGAATATACGATCTGTGGCAGGGAAAGTGTTAAATGAATGGTACCACTTGTTGGTATTTATCTTATGATTTAATTTCTCCAAATCCCGTATAACTAATTAGTGATACATTTCTATATCTACAGGGTTATTCAATAAAAGTTCGTATCGTTCAAAATAGTGCTAATTTTGCCCCAACCAATCAGATGTTAGCTTTCAAATGTTAAATAAGATCTGATTGGTTGAGTCAAAATTAGCACCATTTTAAATGATAGGAACTTTTATTGAATCTCCCTGAATGTCCCTTACTTTGTAAAGGATAGAAAGATGAAGGATTTGACAAACCCGTATCTGTAAAAGTTGTAGTATCTTCTTCCTCCAATATAGTTGAAAGGGTTAATATATTGCATTTGTCTAGGATGTTATCGCATTTAAGACTGTTCATAGAAGCCTCTGTTGGTTGTAGTCCGATTGTTGTCTCACAATCGGCAGTACTGTTAGGAAGAACAGAATTAGTTATCATATCACAAACATTAGAAGATGCACTCTTATGTTGTTCCAGATCGTTAAAATGTCTATTTGGTGTTAGTTTTCGAATGAATTTGTTTTAATCTATTAAAACTTCAAATTCTCTCATAGGTTCATCTACCAAAAATTTAGACCTTTATTTAGTATCTTCTGTTGGTCTTTCGTGAATGTATAACTAGATAGATTGATAAATATCAGGGTTATTCAATAAAAGTTCTTATCGTTTAAAATGGTGCTAATTTTGCCCCAACCAGTATTGAAAGACAAACTGATAACTTGTCTTCAATTATAGAATAATCCAATGGATCACCTATTTTTATAATGGAGACACTTTTTATAGCATTTTATGTATTTCTTTTTTATTATATAAGTGGTGCACTTTAGGGGTTACAACTTTTATTATAAAAAAAGAAAAATCGGCACTTTAGATAAGGGTACACTATGGCACCTTATGGATGATTTTAGATATTTTAATAGTATCTTAAAATATTCTAAAACACTGAAAAAATCACATACATCGTGGATTAGGCACTTGGATGCTAAGGGTTAACTCAGGGAAGAGGGAGGAGATTTGTCAAAGGGGTGGGGACCCCAAGTTGGTAAATAGGCACTAATTTTATGTGTTATCGCATCCTGAGGACAGCTAGAGCATTAGCCGAAATGCATTGATGTTGCACAAATAAAAGATTTTTTGAAGACAAGACCCGCGAGTGCTCTATCTCCTGTTACCTATCACTTCTTTTTATGGAGCACCGGGGCAAAGAATGATGATAGCGTGAGTGCGGGAGCTTTGTTGTTACTATATATATATATATATATTTGTTGCATAACACTATCACATCTGCTTTCTTTATCGATTTGTTCTGGTGAATTTATACAGGAAGATATTTAAATCCAGGGTTTAGAATTTTTTTGATATGTTTATTGTAATGTTGTTAGAGTGTTATAGTTCAATCCAAACACCGCAGTGAATTACAACTGCAGTACAGTGTTTGAATCTTTCTTCCCCCTCAAATTTTCAACCTATAATAAACCAAAAGGTGATCCATTGGATCATTCTATAATTGAAGACAAGTTATCAATTTGTCTTTCAATACTCATCCCCTGTTGTCTCACAGCTGTCACCAAGGGATCACTATTGTATTACTGCAGGACACAGATTCATGAATTTGATGGTGTAGGACTTGAGAGCACAAGATACCAGGCAGCTATATAGCTTAAGGTGGGCTGGGCTTAAATGAGAATAAAGCCCTTTACAGAGCATAAATTAAAATAGAGCCTTCTTAGAAGGTACTTCACAGCCTCATCCTATTAATATTACATTTCTATAAAAAATTAATAAATGATTAACAAACTCACTCCCAGAATTCTCGGAGAAATGGGAATGCAAATGTTTTATTTTCTGTCCCCCTAGGGGAGGGATGAGATGGAGGTCTTACGCATATCTGTGAAATTTAGAATTTTTTTTTGATTTGCTAAGACTGTTACATGTTTTTAAACAGCACATCATTTGGTAAAATAGAGGAACTTTGTTGCACTTCCTTTCAGTTTTAAACACATGTAGAGGTTTAAGTAGTGACAGGAGGTGTGGCTTATCCTACCATCGCTGTAAATGTACTTTAACAGTAGCCCGCAGTATGTCAAACTTTCTAAATATGGCCCCCTAGGTGAAAAGTTCACCTAAATATACGGTAGGCCATTTTTTAAAACTTGTGATAGCAATATCACGGCCATAAATGTATGTTCGTTTGTAGCAAAATACCGCAATGGTTTTCTATGGGCATTCGTTAATCTACGACTGCGGTTGTCGATCTACAATCGTGATTGTTGATTTAGAAATGCAAGTTAAATATACATAAAGTGCAAACTAACATCTAGATAAGACAGTGTTATACAATAAATATAAGATAGATAATGTCTACCATTATGTTTTAGGTATCTGTTCTGATGAATTTTTAGAGAATTAAATTCAGGTTTTTGGGTTCTTTTGAAATTGTAATAATGGCCGGGAGGGCCGGGGGTACTTACAAGTTGCTTTAGGAGAGGCGTATAGTCTGGGAACTGCAGGACATAGAGGCTGCTGGGAACTGTAGGCTGGATGCTGGAACAAGGTGCTGCTGGGAACTGTAGGCTGGATGCCGGAACAAGGAGCTGCTGGGAACTGTAGGCTGGATGCCGCAACAAGGAGCTGCTGGGAACTGTGGCTGGATGCTGGCAAGGTAAGAAACTGGAGACTGGATGCAGGCAGGGTAAGTAACTGAGACTGGATGCAGGCAAGGAAGAACTTGAGACTGGATGCAGGCTAGGTAAGTAACTGGAGCGGTACAGGATCCAAGGCAGGTGAGTACAGGAGCCAGGGAGGTAGCAAACGCTACAATCGGGCACCGGGTCCAGGAGGACACAGCCTTTTGAATTTTCGCGCCGCCCGTCGTGTCGGCGTCACGACGTCGACGCCGCCCGCGGGACCGGAGCGGCAGGTAAGTTCGTGACAGTACCCCCCCCTTAAGGGAGGCCACAGGACCCAACGGCCAGGTTTTCCTGGAAAACTCCTGTGGAAAGCTCTGACTAGACGAGCGTGCAAATCAGAATGTTTAATCCAAGCTCTTTCTTCTGGACCAAAACCTTTTTCAGTGGACCAAATACTGAAGAGACCTCCTCAAGAATCTAGAGTCCAAGATCTTCTCAACCTCAAACTCCTGCTGACCATCAACGGAAATTGGAACGGGAGGTAGTAAAGATGTGGAATACTGATTAGAGCATACTGGTTTGATGAGAGAAATATGAAACATGTTAGGAATCCGCATGCTGGAAGAAAGTTGGAGGTGAACAGCCACTGGACCTACTAATTCCAGGATAGGAAAAGGACCAATAAATTTGGGTCCCAGTTTGGAGGAAGGAACCTGTAGGTTAATATGAGCAGAGGAGAGCCACACTTTATCTCCAACAGAATAAGCTGGGGGTTCTCTACGTCTCCTATCTGCTGCAGTTTTTTTTCCACTCGTCACCTTTACGTATACGGATCAGATTGTATGCCCCCCGAAGGTCCAGTTTGGTAAATATTTTAGCCCCTTTTATCTGGTCAAACAGTTCAGAGATGAGAGGAAGAGGATACCGTTTTTTTATTGTGATTTTATTTAAACCACGGTAGTCGATGCAGGGTCGTAAACCTCCGTCTGTGTTTTCAACAAAAAAGAACCCAGCTCCAGCAGGGGAAGTGGAAGGTTGAATAAAACCCCTAGACAAATGTTCACTTTCATGGCTAGAGTTTCAGAAGGAGACCCCGCGGAGGCATATTACCTGAGAGAAGATCGTTGGGGCAATCGTAGGATCGGTGCGGTGGTAACTTCTCAGCTCTCTTTTTACAAAACACAGAGAAATCATAACATTCAGGGAGATCTTTCTCAGATTTATTTTCACAGGTAATGGTGGTGCAATGAGTAGAAAGGCAATTTTTGAAACAGAAAGGATTCCAAGACTTGAGTTCATTGCTAGACCAATCTATAACAGGGTTGGGTAATCTGAGCCATGGAAGTCCGAGAATCAGGGGAGCGGAAGGGCTTTGGATGACAAGAAAAGACAAATGTTCATGGTGAAATATGCCAATGCGGAATAGGACTTCGTATGTAGATTTGGAGATGAATTCAGAAGCCAAAGGGTTATTGTCAATAGCCAGAACTCGAAGAGGTTGCTGCAAGTGAAGGAGAGGAAGCCCCAATTGTGCTGCATAGGTAGAATCAATGAAGTTTCCAGCTGCACCGGAATCGACAGGCAAGGTAAGTAACTGGAGACTGGATGCAGGCTAGGTCAGTAACTGGAGACTGGATGCAGGCAAGGTCAGTAACTGGAGACTGGATGCAGGCTAGGTAAGTAACTTGAGACTGGATGCAGGCTAGGTAAGTAACTGGAGACTGGATGCAGGCTAGGTAAGTAACTGGAGCGGTAAAAGGTAGGTACAGGATCCAAGGCAGGTGAGTACAGGAGCCAGGGAGGTAGCAAACGCTACAATCGGGCACCGGGTCCAGGAGGACACCGGCTTTTGAATTTTCGCGGGACCGGAGCGGCAGGTAAGTTCGTGACAGAAATGTTAATGATAAAATTGTATAGAGTGTTATAGTTCTATCCAAACACCATAGTTAAATACAACTGCTGTACAGAGCTTAAAACTATCTTTCACCTCAAACTTTCATCCAATAGTAGATTAATCAAAAGAAGATCCATTGGATCTTTCTATGATAAAAAGTTTAAATGCATGTTTGAATATTGACCTTCCCTATTAACTCACAGCTACCACCAAGGAATCTGTTAGAGAGGGATCACTATTAGAAAATCTGAGGTCCTATGAAGAACCAAGACTTTCCTGCCATGTTTCAATCTTGTTAGATTACATTAATGCAGGTTCATGGCTTCTATGGGACAGGACTTGATAGCACAAGATACCAGTCAGGATTACAGCTTAAGGTGTGGTGGGCTTAAAGGGCATGTCCACCCCCAAAACTATATTCCCCCCCAGTAATGGCCCCATCATGTAGTGTAGTTTAATCCTTACCTCACATCCCAGCTCCATATGGTTCTCCTGTAGTCCCCCCCAAAGTCCCAAAAACTGCCCACCAGGAGGATAGCAGAGTCCATATAGGACTCTGCCTCCTACCTGGCCTCCGGGAGAAGTTTGGCATGCGTACTGTAGCCCTTCTCCCCCTCCTGTTTTGCTATCCCTCCCCCTACCTTAAAACCCCTTGGCCACCTAATAAAATATGTTCTCCCAACCCCAACCGCATAAAAATTATTTTTAGAAAGTCCCCACAACTGTACTTACCTTCCCTCGCTCCCCCAGCATTCTGAGAAGCCGGCAGCCACGTCCATGATTGGCTGCCTCTCAGCCAATCACGGACGCGGCTGCCGGTCCCGCCCCCTGCTTGCAGTGTCTCGCAAGCAGAAGGCCGGGCGCCGGAGGAGAGAGGGAAGGTAAGTAAAGAACTGGGGACTTTCTTAAGTTAATTTTATAGCGGTTGGGTCTGGGGGGCAGTATTCGATTACCTGGCAAAAGTTTTTATTTAGAGTGGACATGCCCTTTAAAGGAGGAAAAATTCCTCTATAGAGCATAAAATGAAATACAGACTTATTAAAATAGAATGTACTTCACATCCTCATTCTATTAAAATAACAATAATTCAACAGTGGAACAACTCTCACTCCCAGCATTCTCACAGAAATTGGCAGAGACCTGCAACATTTTCCTTAATGTCCTCTATAATACACAGTCATGTCTTCCTGTCCAGCAAACAGCAGCTGGACTCCCCTCCATGTGAGTGAGTAAATACACACATTTTACTATTTGTCAAAATAGTTGTCACGCGTGTGGCATGTGCTCAGGCAAGGGGCCTCACTAGTCCTCCCTGAGTATGCGCTGAAAACCTTTTCTCACGCAGCTCATACTTCAGGTTCCTGGACTTTGGATAGGCACTGCAGGAGAACAGAAGAGAAAGGTAAGGATATTTTTACACCATACAGTGGGGCCAGCATGGTGTTAAATTTTAGTTTTGGGGGTGGGCATGCCCTTTAAGGAATGTTTTAAGCCCATGTTGGCAAAGCATTTTTGTGTGTGTTGCACTAGGGATTTCAACACCAGCCAGTGTTGACTTAACTGTGGCTGCCGAACTGAAGGGCTGACCCAACAGTATCTGGGAAACTGGAGGGCTGACCTATATATGCCACATGGAGGGTGATACTATATGTGCCAGAGTGTCCCAGAACAGAGACTGGCAAATATAAGTTGCCCACGATGACTGGTATGGGCAAGTTTCCCACAGTGACTGATAGATGCATGTAGCCTACATTGACTGGTAATATATATTTAAAGTGTATCTCCACTCAAAAACCGTGTAAGTAACTTACCTTCTCTCCTGGCTTCTGATCAATTTATTGAAGAACGGGAGGTAAAACACAAATCTTTTACCTTCCGTTCTTCAAAAAATTTAAATGGCCCAACTTTTTTTTTTTGGAGATACCCTTTAACTTTCCTCCAGGTTTTTCTAGAATTTACAGGGAGGTGGAAAATACTACTCCAATCTCTGGTACTTACATAGTTAAGTTGAAGCTCGGAAATGCTGTGACAATATTAGGAACAGTGAGGATAGAGGCGGTCGTTGGGAGGAGAGGCGCTGTCATAGCGTCCGTTTCTGAGCTTCCCACGTACGGTGGGAGTACTGTATGTCTCCTATCTCCCCTATAAATAAAAGAAAAACCTGGTGGGAAGAACAAAGCTAAAGATGGTTGAAAATGAATAAAACTGATAATTTGCAATTTGTAAATTGCTTTAGGCCACTGAAAGAACACCACAGACAACTTGCAAATAATTTAGTCAAGTCCATTCTGGCCCAAATTGATTTTGGGCATGCAAGTTGGCATCTAAATTTGCAGAATAGCCATTTTTGCCAAATTAAATAAGAAACTGGTAATTTGCAATAGGTAAATCACTTTGGGACACTCAAATAACTTAGACAGACACATACATACATACTCCTGTCATAATTCAGTTGAATCCAGCCTGGACCAACGTGCCATCATAGTGTGCATATCAGCCTTTTGAATAAATTGGTGTTTATCAGTGGGCCACCTCAGACAGACAAGTTCATACTAAATAGAATACCATAATAAGATGGTATGGGATGTAAACTCCGTATTGCAGCAGTCTACTCCCTGGTTTGTATATAATATCAAGAAGAAACATGCTGAGAACCAAATAAATGTTCAGGGTGATCCCATGTTTATTAACAAATAAACTGTGCAGAGCAAACTCAGCACAAAATTTCGGCCAGAGGGCCTTGACATTTGGCATTTAACGCAGTTGAGTCCTGCTTGGCTCTAAGCAATTTAATAAAACACCAGTTTCTTAATCATTTTCCGAATAAGAAACCAACTTCAGCTTGCAAATTAGAAACTAACTGAATAAGAAACAAACTAGCAAGCGGTCTGTTGGGTGGAATCACTCAGTCAGCCGTGGCGAAACTAGCCACAGCCAACAGTTAATCATGGGACTGCAGGCTCGTATGCATTATCTAGCGTGACAGATTGTCATCGACAGCATGCAAAACCAAGTTTTTGGTTTTGCATGTCAACGACCGATACTCGAAAATCTCGGTTGGCTCAATAAATTGCATGGTGTATACCCAGCCTATGAAACTTACTTAAGATTTGTGTGGAAAGTTAAATGAGAGTTAAGATGCGAAAGTGCATCAGGTAAGTTGCTACTCGTAGTGGGGATTTAACCCATCAATCTAGTAGATGTTTGCTCACACAGTGCCGATAAAGCCCCGATACCATCGGATCCGACTGTATCGGGGCTTCATCAATGCTGTGTGTACCCAGCTTAACCCGATATAAAAGATACTGGTAAACACACAGTAGCCAATTCACCCAGAAAATTCTGCCCAGTGGCTAAATGTTATAAGGTTTTATATTGAGGTCTACTGATCTGGCTACCTTAAAGGATATGTACACTGTAAAACAAACTATAGTTGCCCAGATAGCTGTGGCTTTAAAGGTAAATGGGTAAAAAAAACAAAAAGATGCCTATATCCACTATAAATTACCATAAGCAAAATGCAATTATGTCTAGATAAAGAAAAGTAATCGTATCAAACCCCCACTTTACCTTTGAAACCCACAATGTCCATGGTTTAAATTCAGCCCAAAAACGCTGCATTGCTTTTAAAGGACTACAACAGATATAAACTCCATATTATTTTCTGGCAAGGGACACATTTTATACCCAAATCAGCACCTACGTTTTTACATAAGCAATCTGCACACAAATTTTCCAACCATGGAACAATGAAAAGAAAAAAGGTGTCTATCCTTCTTCATAATTGTTTCAATATTAAGACGGAAAAAATAATGACATATCTGGAGGGAACGTTACAATAGTCTAAATCCTTTGCGCTTATGGTGTGTTGGGGGTTAATTTTTGATTTCCTGGTGGTCAGCTGCTGAGCCCAATAAACCACTTATCCAAATATTAAGTCTATATTTTACTAGCCCACAAAATCTAAACATCGAAACAAGACGTAATTTCTTATTTCCAGGTTCTCCAGAGTAAGGAGTGGAGATATGCAAAATTCTATATATTACTACTAATACTTTTGCCTTTTGGGTAAGATGAGGACAGCGCAGAAGAAAAACAAACATTGCATGCATTTTTTTCTGCTGAAGCAGAAAAATAATTACGATGGAATAAACCATTCCTTTACCAGAAATGGAAAAAAATCAGACAAACCACTAGTTAATCTCCTCAATCCCAGATCAAAAAAACAAAAGGTACAAAAGATCATAACATAAAAAGGTACACTTTCATTAAATAGATTCCAAAAATAAACATACAAAATAACAGCCCTCAATAACTACTGAGCACTTAAAGGAGAACTAAAGTCCCCAGACAAGGAGAACATTGTCCCAATAGACAGCACATTCACAAACACACAACAAGCTGTGTCTCATCTCTCCCTTTGCTGCAGATGCTGGGTGATTTATGAAAATAACCTGTGGATATTAGGGGTCAGCTCCCATAATTCACCTTATTTATGAACACCCAGATAAGTGTACACAGTACACTTCACAGAAAACTGCAGTCTTGCTTCCTGGAAGCTGACAGCCAATCAGAGATCCCTCCCTCTGACACAGAACACACAGAATTCAATGCAGTTTTTTGTGTAAACACATTACATAAATTCCTTTGCTTTATATACAAAAAAAGAAAAGTAATCTTTGCAGTGTATGTCTTTGCTAGCATGGATGAAAGAAACAGAACATTTAACATTTCAACAAAAAATAAAAGTAAGTATGGGGAATCGAACCAGCAACCTTGTATACTGTGGCTTTCTAAAAAGAAAGCTTTCTATGCCACAAGGGCTAATAAGTAAAAAACTAGTACATGTAGAGTCTTTATCTTTTGCTAGACACATAATAAAAACAAAAAAAAAGGAGCATGGTGAATCGAACCTGTGTCCCAATAATCTGTTTTTATCCTAACTCTGGTGTTTGTTGGGATCGCCGGTCGGTCGGGGCTCGGATGTCTGGGGGAAATCTAAGGTGTCTACGAATCTTTAGATACAAACAAGTGACATCTAGTAGTTATTAGCGTATGATTGGAGACAATTAGGGTTATGCACCGAGAGCCGGTATCACGCTCTATTGCCTCCTCTTGCACTGAGCGGATAGTGGCATATAGCATAGTGAATGTGGTTTACCCACTCCGAATGGTTAACGTCAGCTATCTGCTGATGCTAAAGATTCTGTCTTAAAGAGCAGTTATCAGCTCGGTACATACCTTGGGGCGGTTGCCAGACAGTTTTTTTCGTACTGCTGCAACTGCCACAAGTTATGTCTTAAAGGGCATGTCCACCCCCCAAACTAAAATTTTACCAACTACTGGTCCCACTGTACAAAAGAAAAAAATCCTTACCTTACATCCATGCTCCTTGTGGTTCTCCTGTTCTTCCTCTTTAAAGTGCAGGAAACTGCTGGGTAGGAGCTGTCAGTGCCTCTTCCTGTGCCTGTATCTTGGCTAGCCTCATCAAGGTATGAGGCATGCTCAGTTGAGCCTTTCCCCCTCCCTCCCTCCTTCCCTCCCGATCACTCCATGCCAGGGAATAATGTAGCTTTAAAAGCTTTTGGGACAAAGCAGGGGGATACCCTCCCACCCCCAACCGCTATATTCATTGCTCTAAAATCATTGTCAATATCTACTTACAACTCCTCGATCATGCGCTGTCTACAGTGAAGTCAGCCGCGGCTGTGATTGGCTGCCTCTCAGCCAATCACAGCCGTGGCTGCCGGTCCGGCCCCCTGCTTGCAGTTCCGGCAGGCAGGGGAGCTGGACCAGAACAGTGTAGGATCGAGGAGTTTTAAGTAGAGATTGACAACGATTTTAAATTAATGAATATAGCGGTTGGGGGTGGGAGGGTATCCCCTGCTTTGTCCCAAAAGTTTTTATAAAGGGTGGACATGCCCTTTAAAGCCATGTTAAAGGGAAAGTTCAGTGGAAATTCTCTATATTTGTTAAATTGTTAGTTTGTATAATGCCTTTAGTTATTCTACATATTCTCTCCCATTTTGAAAAATCAGTTGATTTCATACCCTTTGCTGTTTCCTGCTGTTGACTAGTGAGCTGACATTTCAGGCTCTAATGGTCCTTCTTCCCAGGATGCACAACATCCTTGGAATGTTCCTAAGAGTAATTTCTACTGATTGGCTGTTGGATGGGTCAAAGATGCTCAGATCTCTACTGAGCAACTGAATCAACACAGGCACTGGGTCAAGGGCAAGACCATTACGGTCTCAAATAGGGGTCCTGCAAACAGGAAGTCAGTATTTTGGTTTAGGTTATTTATACACAGACAAAATGCTGAATTTGCAGATTAAGATCATTGGAATGAAAAAATACTGCACTTTTTTCTGAAAAGCATTTGTATTTGCACGGAACTTCCCCTTTAACCCTTGGTAATGGCTCTAAATGTATTTTAGTTAACATAACACGAGATGTATCTCGAGTTTAGACCAGCAGGTGTGCCTGTTCCTAATGAGAAAATCCATCTTACCTCTGCTTTTCATAAAAGGACTGTTGCTTCTACTTCTTTTATCTGGACAAATCCACTGTATGCCCTGTACTCTTAGATATTTTGTTTTTGCTTGGTTACATGTTTTAAAGGGTATGTACACTGGCAAATCTGTTTAATTAAATTGCCCATTAGTGGAAACTATAATTCATCCTAACTATCACTGTACCATTTTTTTGTTTATCTGTCCCCTATTTCTTTAGATATCCAATCTGAAACATCTTACATTTCAGCAGCTCTGTAAGCAGTTTTGCTGTACCTGGAATGGTTTGACAGTTGGTGTGCTGTATACTGTATTGACAGTTGGTATGGGGGAAAATAGGTCAGTGGTCAGAGCCTGAGGTGCTACTTAAAAATATTTATAGATTAAGATGACAAAGTCATTTTTTCAGTATACATACACTTTAAAATGTCTCCCAACTGGGCTATATTCATGTTCCGTTCACTTTCATGAAAGCCTGAGCTGATCTATCAAAACATCCATTCATACTTTACATCCTTATATTACACAACACAACAAATCAATAATAACACAATAGTCAGCTTCCTTAACCAACACCTTCCCAACACAAAACTCACCACATATGCAACTCAGACTTAACCAACCCAATAACGATACAAAACATAAGCCATAAAACAAATGAAATCCCAAAAAGCAACAGGCCCAGATGGGTTCTATGGTTTATAGTATATACAACTAACCCAATATTTAGTAAAATTATATAACAGCATGTTAAAAGGGAAACCAATGCCTACAGATATGAATTTAACTTGTATATCCCCAATACTGAAGCCAGGGGAAAAAAACCTGGACCCCAAAATTTATCGACTAATCTCCCTGATAAACCAAGACCTCAAGATCCTAACTAAAATTTTATCAAATAGAATCAACTCATTTTTATCCCAAATAATACATCAAGACCAGTCTGGCTTTGTACTGGGATGACAAGCTAACGACAACATATGCCAGCTCTGCAATATCATCTTACTTACACATACATCAGACCCCAGGATGTATCATGTCGTTAGACATGGAAAAGGCATTTGATAGCCTGAACTGGAAATATCTATTGTCTATCCTAATATTTTAATTTTCCTGAGCCCTTCCTAAACATCCTCCATCGGTTCTAGGACTACCCACAGACACTATAAACCCTATCGCCATACAGAAAGGAACAACACTCTGTCCCCTATTCTCTTCATATTAGCATTGAAACCTTATTAGAAATAATACAGACATACCAGGAGTCATCGTAGCTGATAAAACCCATCAAAATACTGTAAGCATGTTCGCTGATAATAAAGCCCTAACACTAACTTCCCCCTAATATCCCTCCCATCTATTCACTACACAATAGCACAAATAACAGGACTGAAAATGAATCAAGAAAAAAACGGAACTATTAGCCATAAACTTAACCCCTACTGCAATAACTAAACTGAAAAACTTCTACATATAAATTTCCAGTTAACCTGGAAAGGCACTGGATTCAAATATCTGGGCATATGAATTACCTCTACTCTCGAGACACTATATTAAACTAAAAAAACCTGCAGAAAGATCTGGATAGATGGGCCATAAGGGTACCTGACCTCTATAATTATTATTTAGCATCCCAATTATTCTAAATCCTTTACAGAGCCACCATCCTGGGTCCAAATTGGATCATAAAGTCTGGATACATTACCATGGATAACATCCACCCACACTACACACACTGAAAGTGTGGGGAAGAATAAAAAAGCAACACCAACTTACTGATATAACTTCTTATTGCAAGTCACCCATTCACCAACTTTTCGGCCTGGCTATCAAAATAATAGTTTCCTTTGGTGGAGGGAAGCTAGATTCTTCAGATTTCTACAATTTGTGAAAGCTGGTTCCCCCTTAACTATGGGCCAACTTAAAAAACAAACAAAAGTCCCTATTCGGGGCCATTACCAACTATTACAAATCAACTACTATATATCAAAAAACTTCCATCTATATAGCAATTTTCCAGGTCTGACTGATTTTGAGCAATTATGCCACCAGCATTCTTTTAAGACATGGAAATTTATCAAGCATAGTTAGATTGTTAATTACCACCCCCCCCCCCCCCACCCACACATATGATTTCCAATAAGCATGGAAAAGAGATCTACAAAACACTTTGGAGGAATCAGAATGGCCTGATACTTTCAAGAAACTACCAAGGGAGTTTAAATATTGCACCGAGGGAAACTGCATTAAATGTACTTTACCGAACATACAGAGTACCAACAGTCCTGAATAAAATACCCCCAAACGTTAGCCCACTGCGTTTCCGGGGATGTGATGGAAGAGGAGACATGTTCCACACATCGTGGACCTGTCCCTTCACTCTGTTTTCCATATACTTTCCAAAGTTATGCTAACACCCTCAACCCGTACGTATGGAATTGCACCACTACGAAAATAATTTAAAGAACTAAAGAGGCACAGCAATATATAGGTACAATATGAAATGTTAGCATTTAAAATAACCCCAGGAGTGCAAAAGAAATCCCCAAATCTGATTGTTGAGAAGATGATAGTTAGGCTTAATGATATATGTATAAATGAAAAATGAATACATGCAATATCAGACTCCGTTTCATCATTCTTCAAAACATGGTCATTATGGGCTTATAGTACTTACGTTTCACATCTACCAGACTGGATCAAGGACCCAGGTTGAGGAGGGAAGAAGCAGGGGAGGGACTATGCTTTAAATCTTAAAGGTATTTGTCTATGTAAGATATAATCCTTTTTATTACTCAATATGTACAGTATTGTAGCAGGAAAAAAAAAATATTTTGAAACAAATGGTTTGCCACGGTCATATATTTAAGTTTATTGTATGTTGTAAAATGCTGTTAAATTTTGTTATACAATGGTTAACATAAAAAAACTGAACACTAAAAAACACTTTTCAACTTTACCCCTTTTGTAAAGTGCATCTAGGTTTGATGTAGAAAGGTTAGATAAAAGTCTAACTCTTTTTTAAAATGAAATCTTAAATTCTACATATCAAAATTTTTAAAAGAACAATATAATTTTACAAGTTCTAATCTTTAGTAATGTATTGAAATAATTGAAGGACTAATTTAGCCCATATACTGAATCGTGGTTCTGCCAACCAATTAACAACTATATGGGCTAATAATTTTATATTAAGCTCTAATATAAATCAAAATAAATGATCTGTGTGCAGACGTGTCAGCCCAATAATTGATTAATGCTGAGTGAAACAATGATTTGATGAAAAACTGTGCCATTGTACTGTCAGCATAACTATAACCAGAATAACTTTGGTACTCTTAAGCTGGCCATACACTAGTGGAATGTTAAAACCAATTAGACCTTTGTTCTGATGAACATCTAATTGGCTTCTAACATCACTGCACAACGGTTCTTACCTGCGATGTTCACTGGCAGAAATACACTTTATGATCTATGTTACAGCTGTTCAGGAATGTTGCAGGTAAGTTACTAGTGTATGGGCACTTTCAGTCCAGGGAAAAACGAGCAATTGACATGAGGTACAAAGCATCACATTTTAAAATAATGCTGGTAAAAGTAAGTAGTTGTAAGGTGCATTTTTTTTATAGCATTTAAGATCTACAACATGCATTACTTGTGAGGCCTGTGAACAAATCCAGAAATTAGATATCCATGGCAAGAAACAGCTCACATTTTACCATAAAAGTCGGTCTAGCATGTCTGCTAACTGCATTTTTAGCCAAATAATATGATACATATATTTTTTTAAGGCAGTTGTGGTCTAAATACATTTTGGCAACGCCAAAGCACTGAAAGTGCAGGAAGAAAACTGGGCTTAACAGTAACACTGCATATTTTACAGTCATAGCAATACAGATTAAACACACTACAAAGGCAAAAAAAGTTATTCAATTCTGTAAATACTATTTAAGTATTTCTGACTTATGTGGTAGTAGTATATTCTGCACCCAAGAATGTGGAGTTGGCCTTTTATGTTTTATTAATAAAGCAAATATCTCCGCTCCCCCAGGCTATAGGCACCTACATATTTTTTCTTTCTAGTTCAGTTAAATAGAATAAATAGACAGTATTCAAGATTTATGCCAAATAACCTGAAAGCAAAAACAAGTGTTTCAACTCTAAGGTATAAAGAAATGGTTTATTAATTAAAACTACTAGGGAACAATTATACTTGTTGCATATGATTAAGGCATTGGCTTAAAAGTTTCAATATCTCCTTAAATTGCAAAACAAAATGATATATCAGTTGGAAAATAAAGACTTTCACTCAAACATATACATCTTACAAGAATTAATGAATAAAGTAACATTTTACAAGTGATTTAAAGGTGCCCAGTGGCATTCCCAAAACCGGATTTTACAATCCACTTTACAACGTAACATTGATCGTCAAGTGTAATCCAGACGGAGACCATTGCATGCAAGAACCGTTGGACAGGAACATGTTAAAGTGGAATAGAGAAGTCAAAATGAACGCCCAATCGGCTTCAACATCTAAACAGTGTATGGCAAGCTTAAAGGGTATGTCCCAAAAAATCTTTTGTTTATAGAGCCCCCGAAACCTTGAGTTTAAAGTTGTCAAAACTAATTCTAAAATGTATTTACCAGCTACACGTTCACTAGGCAGCTAGGTTAAGCAGAAGGTAGCAGAGGGTACATTTAGAAATACTTTTGATAACTTTAAACCTTGCAAAGTCTAGGTTTTGGGGGCAATTACTCACAAGTATTTTGTTTTTTTGGGGGGTGGGTGGGTGTACATAACCTTTAAGATATCATCAATATCAAATTCCAGATTCGTTAACTTAAAAGTTAAGATATTTAATTTTTTTTATTTTCTAAAAAAGTATAACTAAGGTTGATGTCTCCTTCTAAAAATGTCCAACCTTGAGTGCATTGTCCTACAAAAGGACACATAACCGGCTTTCTACTGGACAATAAAACAAGTGTTCACAATGTCCTTTTCTGCATTTGTAGTAAAATTAGTTCAACAAACAGCTGCTACAGTTCATTTTCCATTGTCAGCAGTAGTTTCAACAACCAGTTGAGGTACTGTTAGAAATGGCTCAGAAGTCCCTTTTTTTTTTTACTGCAGTATGTAAGAACCACAGTTTTGCGCTTGTTTTAAAAATAATTTTTAAAAAATCCAAAATATGTATTACAACCAAAGTCTTCCTTTTCACAGCTGGTGAATCTTTACTACAGACCAGTTTTCTCCTTAATCCAGTCCCTCATTGCTGTAACTCTTGTATAAACTCCAGGCTTGTTTCTTCGTGCACAACCTTCTCCCCAGCTGACTATTCCAGCTAAGTATATCTTGCTGTTGGACTCCACACTAGACAAGGGCCCTCCAGAATCTCCCTGAACATTTAATAAAAGGAGGGAAAAATAATGCAAATGCTACTTTAATACATGAGCATGCAAAAAACTATTCAACACCAGAATCATTTTATGTCCATACTTTACTGAAAAAATAAAATCTCCTTTAACTCATTTATTATTCTTAAAGGAGAACTAAAGTCTCCAGACAACATTGTTCCAATAGACAGAGCACATTCAAAAACATACAACAAGCTGAGAACAGCTGTTCAGTGAAGAAGCGGCTGTGAGTGGAGTGGCGGTAAGGTAAGTTCCAGGTCCCCCGAGCGTAATATTATTCACAGGGAGGTGAGAATAAGCGTTCTCACCTCCCTGTGAATAATACAAACGAATGGCAAATAGTTATTTTTTTGGCTTTAGTGTTCCTTTAAACCTGGTGCCTAAGAAAAGAATAAAAAATGGGATATGGAAGTCCCTGATAAGACTTTGAAAGCTGCTCGTTACCCTGCTGTTTATTTTCCAGAAACTCACATTGACTGGAAAATAAACTGCAGGGTAACAAGCAGCTTTCAAAGTGTTATGAGGCACTTCTATATCCCATTTTTGGACTTCCATATTGGTGTGGAGACATCTGTATAGAAAATACTCTGTGCATAGAGAAGTGAATACTGGGGTCAGAAGGCGTGGCTCTTTAATGACTTCATGGGCTATAGGTTGTACTGAAAACAACATGGAAACCTTCTTAGTTACAGAATCTATTTACTAGAGAAGAATCTTACAATGTATAGGTGTTCTGGGGAGAAAACCTTTCACATTAGGTTTTTAAGTTTAAGTTTAGTTCTCCTTTAATTTTCAGGTGAGGGTCAGTGTTAAGAGAGTGGCCACGCTTTATAATAATCATTTAAGTTTCTGTACATTGGACAGCCAGTCCTGTAAATAAAAAAAATGCACTTCATTAGGTTGTCCCACTGAAGTATGCAGCTTTTTTTTTTGGGGGGGGGGGGGTGAATCAGCTCTGGTAACTCAGCAGGGTAATTCTCTGCTTTTAGAAACACAAACTCCATGAGTTTAAAGGTTCAAACTTAAGAAGTTTAGTTTTTTTTTATCCCTCAGTGCTTTAGAGAAATTAAACTGCAAACTCAGTGCTTTAGAGAAATTAAACTGCAAACATTTACCTTCGTTTTTTGTATGAAAAGCAAAAGGAATATGTGGTGGATATATGGGGGCGGCATTTGGAATTTTCACTCAGGTGCTAAAAAGTCTAGCTACGCCAGTGCACTTCTGTTATATAGAAAGTATTTAAACACATAGGGGGATGCTCCAAAATTACATCAGTTAGTGTGAATTTAACTACAGAGCAGGAGTTTTGTGTCTGTTGGTGCATGGCCCTGATAAAATATATAAATCAATAGGAGATAGAACAATGCGGTGGGTTAGAAAAACAAAATTGTTTTTAAAGAAATCACCTGACAGGCATCAATTCCTCCACTGATAAAGCCAGCACAAAGCATGCGCAAGGACAACTGATCATCTAGAAGCTTATTACACTCAGTCTGGTTTATAACTCGGATTTCTGCCTTTTGCAGAATTTGCGCTCCAGTCCCTGTAAAAGTAACAAATCAACCATTGAATGCAAGATTTTGTTTTGACAGACAATAATATGAAATAATATTGATTCATGATTCAACAATAGATCTTTGACTGACATATATATGTGCTACACTTTACATATATGGGCTAGACTTACAGACGTAACAATGCATGTTATAAGAAACATATATAAATATATATTAGCAAAAGTGTGCCTGTTGGTGCACTGTGGGAATTATGCGGGTGTATGTTTCGCTAAAACCTTTATACAAAAAAAAAAAGAAAAAGGATGGGAAAATATATACAGTATTGTCCCATGTACAGCTTTGTACACATATATCTAAGTTACCAGCAGTATCACTAATTAAGTGGGTGCAAAGCCTAGTGAATAATACGATATAAGTAATGCACAGGAATATTATACCTGTATGTCACTTTAAGGGGTCCATTGCGCAACGTGGGTGTTTTTAGTTTGTTTTATTTTATATATATAATAAAGGTGTTATTGTATTATTAGTGTCTTAAAGGAACTGTAAACCTAAAAAAATAAGTGTTTGGCAATCATTTCTATTATTGTGAATAATAGTTTGCTTAGGGGACACAGCGGCACTTACCTTACCTGGTGCTCTGCTCGCTCCTTCTGATCGGACAGCTGCGTTGCCCCTGTCTCCCGACCACGCGCCAATACAAAAGATAGGCGCGCGATCGGGAAAGAAGGATCAGTTCAGAAGGATCTGCGAGCGGAGCGCCAGGTAAGGTAAGTGCCGCTGTGTCCCCTGAGCAAACTATTATTCACAGGAAGGGGAGAATAAGCGTTCTCACCTCCCTGTGAATAATAGAAAAAATGGCAAACACTTATTTCAATAATTTTTTTAGGTTTACAGTTATTTTACCCTTTATGCAGTCTGAGTGATGTGTGGGCTTTGTGACCCCTGTCTAACCTGGTTCTATTAGTTTCCTTCTCTCTCTTTTCTATCCATCTCTTCTTCTTTCCTTTTTATACCTTCTATCCCTGTGCATTACTGATAAAAAAAAATCTTTATACACCCTACTATAAAAAGAAAGAAAAATAGAGAAAAGTAAAATAAAGAAATCCTATTAAATTCCTATTAAATCCTGGTTTTATTAGTGCCATGTGCTCTAAATGAATATTTTACACAATATACAGAGGCAAAGGGGAACCTATTGGGTGTACCAGAGGGGACCCCCAATAGGTATCGGTATCAGAGGCGATATTTATTCCAGAAGAAAGGGATGCGCTCAAGGGTCTTTATAGCAAGAACAAACAATTTTACTTAAGTTTACATGTTTCTGCCCATCTCGCGGGCTGTCGTCAGAACATATCTACGTGGCTTCCTTGAGAAACCCTGACACAACCCCAAGTGACGTGGTGAGTGCAGGACAGTGTCGCAGAGCAGCTCTATTTAGTCATTAGCACTGATCAGGCAATGTCCTTGGGCAACTGACTGCACTCAGACCAAAGGGGGCTGAATAATTACGCACACCCCACTTTGCAGTTATTGATTTGTTAAAAATGTTTGGAATCATGTATGATTTTCGTTCCGCTTCTCACGTGTACACCACTTTGTATTGGTCTTTCATCTGGAATTCCAATAAAATTGATTCATGTTTGTGGCAGTAATGTGACAAAATGTCACATTTTGTGGAAAACTTCAAGGGCCGAATACCACTGTATTTCTAATCACACTTAACAATGGCAGGAAGCCAGGAAGTTTCTGATCCTGAGCATCATCCCTTTATAGAGCCGTGCCTGGATTGCCGATCTTCTTCTATGGGTAACCCTTACATTGTCTGTGCTGAGTTACACCAAGAGACAGAGGAGTACATCCTACCATACCATGTTAGGTGTGATTAGAAATACTAGAGGGCTAATTCTAGGCACTTTGCTATTTAAAGGGTAATTGTGGTCCAAACATGACTTTAGGTAAATTGCTAGGAATTGCTCTCCTGAGAATTTTTGCAATTTATTTTCATTGTTTATTTTGCATAGTTTTGAAGACATTTACATTTTTGTGTGTGATATGGCAGCAGCATCACCAGGTCCCCTACACTTCCTGCTCTGAAACCATGTCAGTCAATCTGCCCTGTGTCTCCTCCTCCCCTTTGCAGCCCCCCTGGTCCCTCCCACTCATGGACCCCATGGTCCCTCCTGGTGCAGGCCCCCCGTGGCCCATTTTCTTACAGCCCCATGTGTTCCCGCCCACCCACAGGTGCCATGGCTCCGCCCACCCGACGGGTGCCTAAGCCCCGCCCACCCACACGTGCCATGGCTCCGCCCACTCGCCGGTTGCCTAAGCCCCGCCCAACTACATATGCCTAAGCCCCGCCCACTCGCAGGTACCTAAGCCCTGTCCACCCACGGGTGCCTAAACCCCGTCCACCCGTGGATGCATAAGCCCTGCCCACTCTCGGGTGCTGTGTGCCACTCTGCTTGAAATGGCTGCTTTCACATAGTGGGAAAGAAGGGCTATAGATTCCCTTACCTACTCTGTCAGGACTTGACACAGCAGAGAGGAGAAGGGACTTCCTGTCTCCCTCAAACACTGAGGAAGTCTGAGGCTATGCTCGCTGGCGGCACTGTGCAGGAGAAGCCTTAGGCATGTCACATGTCAGCCTCCCACCCATTAACTTTCTGGTCAGTCATTTTTTCATATCTTGGGCTGTGGAGCACGGAGATAGGTGGTTGATGGCTCGTTTTAAAGGTAGGAAACTGTGCTTTAATTTAAACTCAACTTGTTTTGAGACCACAGTTCCTCTTTAAGAGCAGCATAAGTAAATTAACTTAAATAGGATGTTGCCATTTGTAAATTATGTATTTTAAATGTTTTTAAATTGGTTTTTGACAATGTCACTCCCCAAATATGAATTGTTTAACCAAATAAAGGGATTGTATATATTTTTCACTTTATAAATAGTGTGCTGCCGATTTTTTTTTCTTTATTTACTACATATACGTAGAGATATTGGAATGTGTGAGGGGATATGGGGCTGTGTGTCCTAATGTTTGTTAATCTATGAACAATATTTCGTAGAATACCAACCAATAGTAAAATACTGCAATGATTTTCTATAGGGGGATTGCTAATCTACGGTCGCAGGTTTTACGGTCTCTATCGTAGATATACAATACTGAACGTAGCTTAACGACCCCGATAATGCTCTTTAAAGGCGCGGTATCACTAAAAAGCAATACAGCACCTTAAAAAATATAGTCTATATAGCTAGATGAATATAGGATAAGGCAGACATTATCCAGCTTATATTTTTTGCATAACACTAATCACTAATTGTTTTTCTTTCTCTATTTGTTCTAATGAATTTCTAGATATTTAAATCCAGGGTTTTAGGTTCTTTTAATATATTAATGATAACATGAATAGAGTGTTCCATTTGACTGTGGTGGTTGGACTAAACTATTATTGTTGGGCAGAGCTTACATGTATCTTCCTCCTCAATCTTCTATCCAATAGATAATGAAATGAGATCCATTGGAACTTTCTATAATGGAAACACTCAAATCATGCTCCAATAAATACCCTCCCTATTGACTCACAGCTGTTACCAGGTAGTCTATTAGCAAGGGATCACTATTAGAAAGCCTGAGGTCTTCTAATGAGCCCAGGCTATCCCTGCTATTTTTCAATCTTGTTAGATTTCATCAGTGTAGGACACAGGTTCATGGCTTCTATGGGACAGGACTTGAGTACAAGATTCCAGCCATATAGCTTAAGGTAAGGTGGGTTTAAAGCAGAAAAAGCCATACAAATCATAAAATGAAACAGAGACTTCTTACTACAGAAGACCGTTCACAGCCTCATCCTTTCAATATATAAATATTGGAAAAGAGGGGAAAAACTGCCCATTTCTCTGAGAATGCTGGAAGTGACAGAGACATGCAAAGTTTTTCCTATCTGTTCTTTTATCATACACAGACATCACTTCCTATCTAGAAAACAGAAGCTGGATTCTCTCTCCTAAAGAAAGTATTTTTCTATGGAGAAGGGAGGGGTGACCGTGAATGAACAGTGTTAGTTTTAGCCAATCAAAATATTCTTCAGACAGTCAAGTGTTTTACAAATAGCACATAATTCGGTGTAATACAGGAACCTTCAATAAATACATGGAGAGGTTTTAGCAGTGATAGAGGTGTGGCTAAACCTACCATTTTGACTAGAACATATTAAAATAGGTGGTGTTTCAGCTCTAAGAATATTTATAAAATGTATATGTTTTGTCATATAATAAGTGAGTGCTATACTTTATATCCATATATTTATGGTAGTAGTGAGAAATGCCAGACATACTTATACACCTTTCCTATATGTAATATTATATACCCCCCCCCATCTCATTAGTAGCTCTTAAAAGCTAAATGCAATCTCCGTAAAAATATAAAATATTCTTATATATAGGAGGGATATATATCCCTCATATTGTATAAGAATAGATACGTAGATTAACGGACAGCCATAGAATACCACTCTTCTCTTCTTCCATCATCACATTAACAATGTCGCTAGGATCTGTCTTTTCTCCTTCGCAATATTGCCAAGATCTGCCCTTTTCTCTCTCTCTCTCCACTACTAAAATGCTCATCCATGCCCTTATAATCTCCCGTCTTGATTACTGTAACATTCTATTACTTGACTCCCGGCCTCTCATTTCTTTCCTCTCCAGTCTATCTTAAACTTGGCAGCTTGGATCATCTTGCTCTCCTACAAAAGAGAACCCGCAACCCCGATACTTCAGTCCATAGGGTGGCTTCCCATCAAACAAAGAATCATATTCAATACCCTACTTTTAACCTTTAAATCTCTTCACTCTACTGCACCTCCCTACTTATCTTCTCTCTTGGTCCCTTATGTCCCAGGCCATGCCCTTCGCTCCTCCCAAGGAAATCTTCTCCATAGAACCCCTACTAACACTGCTGCCTCCTGCCTTAAACCGTTCTCTCTTGCTGCTCCCTACCTTTGGAACTCTCACCCTCTCTCGCTTCGCCTGGTAACATTAATTTATTGATTTTCTTTCTTAACCGATGTATGCAATTGTATTTAATTTAAATCTATCTGTATAATGGCTTGCTCTTATCCCCTTGTTTGTATACTCTATTTCTGTACAGCACTGCGCACCCAAGTGGTGCTTTACAAATAAAATTATACATACATGCAAACATACATACATACATAGTGATATTTTACTACCACCTGGAATTCTACGATTTATGGCCGTGATAGTATATTAACTAAAAATTGCAGTGTGGCAAGTTCTTAAATATAGCCCATATTTAGTGGAAGTTTTCACACAGGGGGCCAGAAAGTTTGCGATACTGAGGATACAATTGCGGACGTGTAATTTCTTAACATTCGTAAAATACCACAATGGTATTATATAAGCGATCATAAATCTACGATCACGGATCTACGTTTGGGTTCATAAATTTACCATCGACATTGTAGATGCACAATCACGATCATAAATTTATGACCACAAATGTACAATCGCTATCAGAGATTTACGCAACCCATCCTAAATTTACAGTTGCGGCACCCATCGTTAAATGTGCAGTATCGCATAATAGCGCGATAGTCTTTATAAATATCAATACACCGACATACTTTTGTGCACGTATACACAAACAGGGACACTTTCAGTATATTCCAAAAGGTGGTGCTGTTGTGTATATATAAAGAGGTTTGTTTTTAATAGGACCTAAATACACATGGTGAAAATATTGTGAGATCACAACACCGCATGTAACGTCCCGTGTAATTACATACGTTGGCATCATGTATGTCTTGCCATTCAGGGTCTAATTAGAAGTCAGGAAGGTGTAGAGACACACAGGAACAGAATGAAATGCATCCCAGTGATCCTTGCCATCTTTTACTGTAATTGTCCTGCCTGGTCTCAAATCCAATCCCAAATATAATTATCTGTTTCTTGAACTAATTTAATCAAACATAATTGTAACATATGATATTGTGTTTGAACAGTCTATGGATTCCCTCTTGATAGGTCCAAGTTGCAGCTAAACAAAGGAGGGGAAGACTGTCTTAAACACCGCACTGAAACCTTGCGTGTTCACAGTAGTGTTGGCACATTAAAGCACCCTGGGCTTTAAAAAAAAATGCCTAGGTTAATTTTAGGATCTCGGGGTTCTAACTGTGAGAATTCCCATACAGATCTCTGGTGAAAGCTAGAGGTTTAAAGGGAAAATGTTCCTGAAAATTCAGAGGGGAAGATGGTCTTTAACACCCCACAGCTTCAGTATGATGTTGAGCATAATAAACACTGATATATCAACACCCAAACTAGCTCCAATGCATTTATAGTGCTTATACAATTGTGAACTTTTAAAACCCTGTGTACAGAGTGTATAGATATTTTATATTCACTGTATCCACACAAAGCCAAACATATAATCAATTCCCACTGTGCACCAATGGGCACACTTTTGCTTTTTTTTTTTTGTTTAGAATTGTAAGATATACAGTAAGGTGTCTTATGTTAAGTCTATCTTACCTCCTTCTGTTAGGGCTCCCCATCCTGTTACCCATAAGGATTTTCCCACAGGAAAGTCATATGAAGTGTCTGGTATACAGATTGGTTGAATAAAATCGGTAAACGACACGGGGGATTCCAGCTCCAGCACAGCTATATCATTATCATAGGTATTGTCATTGAAGCCTGTGTGCGCCCTAATGTTTTTTATTTTGCGTTCCATAACATTACTGCCCTTGATCTGAGCTTGATCATGCAAACCCAGATATGCTGTCCACAAAGCCGGATCAGAATATCTATGAATATAAAAAAAACATTTTTTCAAAATTGATCCACAGACAAAAGTGAATATAAACAGCTAACAGCTGCTTATGTATGGAGTGACTAAAAGTACAATGGAAAAAATAAGGTTTACTTTACCTTTATTGTTCAATAGTTTTGAATTGGATTTTGTATTTAACATTTTTGTAACAAACGTATTAAGTATAACCTTATACATGGTTGGTGTAACTTTTTGTAAACATTGACAAATTCCTGTTTATGGATTCATACACATTAAGTATTTGAGGTTCGCTTTTTTTGAGGTCCAATTACATGTCTTATTAGCTTCCCCTTGAAAACATTTATTTAGAAGGGTAATCGAGTAGAATAAGTACTAGATATCCAGTTAGACCTTGTCTTCTGGAATAAGCGTAAAGAGTCTTGTAATACATGACCATGTCCGAGTCCAAGGATGGTTTGCGCCTATGTGAATTTTTGCATCCAGTATAATGTATTGGAGTAGTTTGTTATTTTGTCTGGATATTTCAGGGATTTCTTCTCCCAGGAAAACTACTTGTGGAGACAGGGATTGCTTTCATTAATACATCAGATTAAATTTAATCATCAGATTAAATTTTAAAAGATTAAAATTGTTAACCAGTATTGTTGTGTAACTGGACAGCTCCACAATATGTGGTAGAAGTTGCCTCCATTTTGGCTGCCGCAGAAATATAATGGGTTGCAGATTGGGAATATTCAAGCTGATACCGTGGGAATTCTAAATGCTTTATATAATATTTTCAGTGAGGTCACTCAGAGCGATATTCAAGCTTCCTTCGTTGATATTCTCAAAAGGTATCTGCCCATTGAGAGTGCTCAAACGTATCCCCTATATCTCGTTCCCAGGCTATTTGAAATCTTCCCTTAGACTCGAATAGTGGTTGAGAAAATGTTTTATATATTGAGGACAGTAAGCCTTTTGTAGATGTATGATGACAACGTGCTTGTGAAGGTCCTCATTCATCCAGGTCACGGTATATCTATTGTATTTAGTTAGATCAACTGGACTTAGTTTTGTTCTTGAAGACATATCACTAATCATCCAACTGGCTTTCTCAATTCAGAATGATTTGTACACGATTCTGCTGGCAAATAAGTACCCTTAGCATATGACAGCCAGGTGTTAGGGACTTTTTGAATCCAATATATGATTGCATTGAGGCTAAGAGGTGATCGAAACTGCCCAGGGTAAGGTGTCAAAACAGCATTGTACATAGCAGACAGTTAGTGTCAAACACCCCCACCTCTATAGGATGATACCTGGGTCAAAATCCACCAGAAGGAAGTACAAACCTTCACAGAACACATCAATGCCATAGACCAAAACATCAAATTTACAAGGCAAGTGGTAAAAAACAACACACTGGCCTTCTTGGACTGCTTGGTAGAAGTCAGGAAGAATGGTAAATAGGAATTAAAAGTTTACAGAAGAATAACCCACACAGACCAATATTTAATGTTGGACTCCCACCACCCTTTAGATTGCAAGATCAGTGTCATCAGAAGCCTGCAACAAAAAGCAGAGAACATCCCCACTAGCACAGAGGCAAAGGCTAAATCTCAGAGGACGTGGATATCCGGATTAGGTCTTTGTCAAAAGGAGTTGAAGGAAAGAAAAGTACATGAATACCAACAGTGAATGGGGAAAGCAAGACAGGAGAGAGAACATGGTCATTCCATATACAGCAGGGGTCTCCGAAAAATTAAGGAGAATTTAAAAAAAACATTGTATCCCTGTCTGCTATAAACCAAACTGAGGCAGAAATTGGTACATCCGAAAGACCCAATTACGAAACAGAAGAAAAGCAGCATGCTCTGATTTGTATGTGGGGGAGACCAAACAGCTGCACTAACATATGGCCCAGCACAGAAGGGCTAATTTCTCAAGACTCAGCCGTTTACCTGCATCTTAAGGAAAAAGGACATACGCTTGGAAGATTATGGCAACATCTTGCAAAGGAAGAGGAATGGTTCAAAAGCGGTTTCAAGGAGGCCCATTTATGTGAAAATAAAGAAACCAAGCCTGCATAGAGGTGAGGGGGTTCAACGCCAATTGTCTGCCATGTACAATGACACCTTACCCTGGGAAGTTTTGATAACACCTCTTAGCTTCATTGCAATAACACCTTGCACTTGAAAAGTTATATCAGAGAAAAGAGGAAAAAAAAACCCATAAAGCACTAGCAGCTATACCTAAACTAATAAAAAAAAGGCCCTAGGGCTTAAATCAAAAATGATTGTCAGAAGTAAAACATTAGCAGGGTTATTCAATAAAAGTTCTTATCGCTAAAAATGGTGCTAATTTTGCCCCAACCAATCAGATCATATTTAACATTTGAAAGCTAACATCTAATTGGTTGGGGCAAAATTAGCCCCATTTTTAACGATAAGAACTTTTATTGAATAACCCTGTAGGTATCTCAACGGGTCATAGTGATACAAATTAAACCCCATACACATAAAAATGTATATACATTTTTTTTTAATGCTATACAATCCTATATGTCTGAAAAAAAAAAAAAAATAATATATATATATATATCTCTCTCTCTCTAATCTATATATATATATATCTATATATAGAGGTAAGGTGCAACTTTATACACAATCACAAGAAAAGTGCTACCAAATAAAGTGCTCAGTGCTAATTTAGAAAACCGGGCTAGTACTCTTTGCAATTCTCCTTGGGGAGAGTGGGTAAGTATTGGTAAAGTTCCATTATTAGAGACATGTCCTTTGAATGAACTACATAATCCACACAAATCTAATGTCACCAAGGGTAATAGCTCCCACAGTACGTTGTGTACATGTAAATCAATGGGTGTCCCCAGATTCAAAAGCTGTATGCATACAAACAAATCCAGTTTAGCTGACGGATGGCTGTGTCACTTATAGCCGAACATCAGCACTCGGACACTGCTCATATCCAAACGCATTCACAGGCTGTTTAATTGCACTCCACAACAAACTGGGGAAAGGCCACGAAAACCCCCGGTAAGACCATATAGCCGCTATGTTAATTCAAACGCCTACGTGCATTTCTCCACAACTGGGCGGAGCTTCATCAGGGTGAAATTGTGCATACCTGAGAGTCATACTTTTAAAGCCTCTTACTTGGAACCGGAGATAAAGTTCCTCCTACCTCCATTCTTAGCAGCAAACATACAAGCAATATTATTGGGAGGAAGATCATAAAAAAACTACCAAAAGAGAAATCATCTTTTAAACCATTGGGGACTAGTGTGTTCAAAGTATTGGTCTCTCTGTAAAAAACATTTAACCACATCTCTACCCCTAATCTCCATCATGATTTTTTCTTTATTTTTACATCAATAATTTCTCCTTCATGTACCTCAAAATAATGTTTGGCTATGCTATTTCTAAGATCTCTATTCTTTGTGGCTCTTAAATGTTCCCGAATACGTAGGGTCAATTTTCTCTTTGTTTGACCTATGTATCTTTTACCACATTTGAAAAGTATTTGATACACTACTTGTGTTCTTTAATAAATTGCCAAAGATTTTATTGGGGAATTGTGTCCCCCCATTAGCTACCTTATTGCCTGTTTGTACATATTTGCAAATGGAACAACCCCACTTATACATCCCTATTGTGGGTTTTTTGGACAGCCATTCTGAGATACCGCTTGTTGATGGTGTAAAGTGACTATGAAGTACATCATCTCCAATATTTCTTGCTCTCCGGGCTACCATACTGATCTAAGAATCAAGGCCATCCGTTAGCTGGGGATTTTCCTTCAATAAAAACCACAATTTATTAAAGAAGGTTCCCACCCCTCTCCAGTGTTGGTTATAGGTTGAAACAAAAGGCTTTTCCTGTTTTTTAAAAAGTATATTCCTCCTCTAATGATTATTGGCTTTGACAGAGGATATAGAATAACCTCTCTGGTTCAAAGTTCAACCGCTTCCTTTTGCATCGTAAAAACGGACCCATTGGTTTACTGCTGTGTCTTCCCGGTGAGTTCTTGTCACAATTTTGGAACTGTTTAAAAATTTCCAAATCAAGAAAGCTTACAATATCCTTAGTAACATTCCGAGTAAGTTGAATGTTCCTCTCATTTGTATTTAACTTATCCAAAAAATTGGTCAAAAGACTCAAATGATCCTTGCCAAAGCATCAGGACATCTTCCACATATCGAATCCATAAATCAACCCGAGCATCAACTAGGGTCTCCATGAGTGGGTATACCGCCTTCCCATAATCCAGAAAGGCCTGCATATGTTGGGGCCTCATTGCTTTCCCCCTTGTCTATAATAGCGCCCAATGAAGACAAATATATTGTAGGTCAGCAGAAAATTCTAGAAGCTAAATCACAAAATCAGTATGGGGTTTATATTGGTTAGTGGCCTAGTAATTCCCAGTTGTGGTGGATTGAGGAATAAAGGGCCTCTACATCTATTGTGCAGAGCCAAGTGGTATTACCTCCTCTAAATTTTCAAGCCTCCTCAAAACATCAGTATAGCCCATGACAAAAGAAGGAAGGGTGCCTAGCAATTCTCTAAGACAATGGTCCACATATTTACTGACTCCTTTGGTAGGACCTCCTATGCCTGTGACAATGGGACAACCAGGAGGATGCATTTTGATTTTATGAATTTTTGGAACAGCAAAGTTTCAGGGCTTCTTGAATAATTAAGTCTGACTCGTGGTGGTCTATTCCATCTCTACAACTGATAGTGGGCTTTTCTCTAACTTTTCATATTGGCCAACCTCCATGACATAGTTCTTTTTGTCAATGATGACTATGTTCCCTCCTTTATCTGCCACCTTTACAATAACCCCTTTAGCTCTTTTGAGGTCATTTAGAGCTATTTTTTCACCATGAGTGAGATTATCGCCCCTATTTGGAAAAGCATTGAAGCTTTTAATCTCCCTTTCCATCAACTCAACAAACAGTTTTACATTCGGAAAATGACTCAGGGGAGGGAAAAACTGCATTTTTCTTTTTAGGCCGTTCTTAGAAACGGGGACTCATGTCTGATATATCTTGGCATTGTCAGGTCTATAACAGTTTCCAGCAACTATCTGACAAAAGCAGTTTGCTAGAACCACTTTGTTTATCATAAAATAATTTCTTTAAATATAATCTCGCAAATAAGTGTAGATCTTTGACTAATGTAAACTTAGAGTTTTTTTAATAACTACTGACAATCACACCTTGCATTCAGAATGTCCCTAACACTTGGCTGTCATATGCTAATAGGGACTTTCCAGGTTACAGGTCATTTTGAACTGAGAAGTTCAGATGACTAGCGAAACGTCTTCAAGACTAAACTTAAGCATATAACTGAATACAACAGATATATGATGACAACAAAAATATTAAAAATTATATTTTTTGGTCTCCTGTATTTTGTAAATAATTCTTACAGTTGTGTATGTTATGGATATATTGAAAGTGCCCTCTAGGGGGATAGGGTGGCGAGATTATATGGTTCCAAGTTCAACAGAGGTTGCCATTTTTAGGAAATGTGTTAATCTGTAATATCCTTTTGTTCTCCTCCAATCAAAGCTTTTATCTATAAAACCTGGTTTAAATGATGGGTTGTGGGTTATGGTGGTCCTTAATGATTTCATAGTGGTAAGCTGATAGGTAATTTTAGGTCTGTCAGGGTGGTGACTGTACATGGGCTAATAGAGGGTGGTCTGTGCCTTTTATTTTAGGGGATCCATGCTATTGTATCAATGTATCAATATAAATCTGATTCTAAAGTAACCCACCTTGGGGTGGGTCATCATGTTTCCTGGTTTTAAGAAGGGGGACACAATTTTGTTCATGAAGAGATCCTAGTTTGGGGGTTATTTTTATTCCAAGGTATTGGAATCCTGTTGGACACCATTGCAGTTCAAAAATGTAATAATTTTGTAGCTCTGCGTTGTTAATTCCAAGAATTTCAGTCTTGCTCTTATTTAATTTAAAGGCCCGAGACACTGGTTATAGTTTCAGGGTGTTAAATAAATTGGGAAGGGCTGTTAGAGGAGATCATTATGTAAGGGCAATGTCATCAGCAAACATGTTTAGCTTGTATTCTTTATTCATTATTGTGATTCCAGATATTGTCGAGTTATGTCTGACAGCAGATTCTATCGGCTCCCTTGCTAGTATAAAAAGTATAGGTGATAGGGGGCATCCCTGACAGGTGCCCCTTCTCATTTTAATCATAATTGGGTGCCAGGTATCAGTGGGTAGTTTTAATAAGGCCATTAGGTTAGAATAATAAACTTTTATGAATGGAGGAAATTGGTAGGATAGTATGATATTTGTTAGATATGACCAGCCTTAGAGTCGAAAGCTTTCGATATCGATGGATAATAAAATACCCTGGATTTGGTGTTTGTTCATATAAAAAAATAATGTTGCACATTCGCCTTTTATTGTCGGAGGCTGGGCCGGTGACTGGATGGGTCAGTTGGGGACTTTCCTGGTTTAAGGAGTATGGTAATATGAGCTATGTTCATTTCTGGAGGCATTAGGGTCCCCTTGCATAAAACAATTGAATACCGGGGCTAGGTGTTTACCGCCTATTTCTTGGAATTTTTGTAATAGATTCCAGAAATGCCATCCAGTCCTGGAGCTTTTAATTTGTTTAGTTTTTTGATCATTTGTGACATTACTGTGGGGGTTATTTCTTTAGAAAGTTTTGAAATCATATCATGGGTTAGGGTTTGGAGGATGTTCTTTGAAGAATGCGGTGATAGTTGGATTATTGATTGTTGGGGGATTTGGTATATAATTTTGTATAAAATGTGTGAAAAATCTTTCAAATGTTAGGGACTCCAGATTTGGGGGTGAGTAATCGTGCATTTTTTCCCCCCCAGAGTTTGAGTCAGAAGGGCTTGCAATTGTTGTCTTTTGTTTAATACTTAAAGGTTCCCTGTCTCAATATGTTTGGCTTTGAATGTATGCATGGTGCATTCCAATGATACTTTAGTTGACATTAATGTTTTCTTTCTGTAAGAGGCTATTTTTATTAAAGTTCCCTAATAACAGGTTTGTGGGCTGCCCACAATAGTGAGAGGGAGATAGATGGGTGTGAATTTATTTTCAAGTATTTCTCGATAGCTGTGGCTTCCTGCTCCCCTTACTCCTTAGTCTACTAATAAGATTAAAGGGTCACTATACTCAAACGTTACATTTTCTGAAACTACAATTTGAGAGAAGTAAAATGGTGGTATTCACGCATTTATCTGAGCTTGCTTTGTCATTAAATTAATAAAGTTCATGTCCACCCCAAAACTTAAATTTAACCCACTACTGGCCCCACTGTACAGTTTAAAAAAGTCATCCAAACATCCCTGCCTCCCGTGTTGCCTCCAGGAGGGATGGTGACATGTGCAGAGGAGCCCCCCCTCCCTCCCAATCCATCTCTTCAAGTCCTTCACCTAGCATTAAAAGCTTAATCCATAATGCAGGGCATACCCTCCCACCCCCAACCACAAAGTTACAATGTTAAAAATAGATTCCAAATTGTACAGTTTCTGGTTCTAGCATGTTCTATATTGCTAGCAGTTGCGGTTGTGATTGGTTGCCTCTCAGCCAATCACAGCCGTGGCTGCCGGTCCAGCCCCCTGCTTGTAGATCCGGCAGGCAGGGGAGCCGGACCAGAACAACGCTGGAACCAGGAGCTGTAAGTAGAGTTTGCAACCGATTTATAAAGTTATAATTTAGCGATTGGGGAGTATGCCCTACAATATAGATGAGACAATACAACTCAGATTTAAAATCTGAAAAAAGTTTTGGAGCAGTGGACTCTTGACGTATCTAAAAAGGTACAATTTTTGAAAATTCGTTTTTTTAAATTAAAGATACCCTTTAATTTAGGTGCCATTGAAATGGGGTCTTGGGTCTGGGGCAAGGGAATAAGTCAACCTTTACCATTTTGTGGTCTAACCACACACACACTGCTCTATAGTGGTGTTCTGTATATTTTGTAGTAAAGTAGTGGAGCCCAGAATATAGCAGAGTCTGGTGTAACAACCATGTGGCATTGAGTAGAAGGAGTAGTCTCATATGATTAAGTTGTTTTCTCTACAAAAGTCGGACAACTTTAGACTTAATAATCATTGTTTTTTCACTTAATGTTATGTTTGTTATAATTTAATTTGTGTTGACTAGATCTGTCCCATGGTAAATCTAGTGGGAGGCTGAAGTCTCCGGCTATTAATAGTTCAAAATTGAGATGGTCCTTCAACATGTTTAGTGTTTTTTAATCATGAAATCATGCTGATGGATATTTGGTGCATATGTCGCATACAATAGGTAGCATCCTTCGGGATCTAATATTGTTGTAGTGATGGTGACATTTAAGGAATTAAAGTGGTGACCCCCACATTTTTTGGAGGGTCCACCGTGACTGATATAAAGAGGCTGTAATGTTTATGAAGAAATTTAGAAAAATTAGAAATTTACCTTTAAAGGGCATGTCCACCCCCAAAATTATAATATAACCCACTACTGGCCCCACTCTTTAGTGTAGAAAAATCCTTACCTTACATCCCAGATCCAAATGGTTGCCCTGCAATGCATCTCCAAAGTCCAGAAAACTGGCCACCAGGAGCCTAGCAGAGGGGGAAATTATTTCCGCCTCTGACAGGTTTGTGGCATGCTCTGAGCAGCCCTACCCCCTCCCTCCCCGTAGTGTAAATTCCTTTTAATATGTTATAGGTAATGCTCCCCCAGCCCCAACCGCATTATTATTTGCAGAAACTCCCCCGATCTTTACTTACCTTCCCTCTATCCTCCGCCATTCTGAACTGCCGGCAGCCTAGTCTGTGATTGGCTGCCTCTCAGCCAATCACGGACGCGGCTGCCGGTCCTGCCCCCTGCTTGCAGTTCCATACAAGCAGAGGGCCGGGCAGTGCGGCGGAGGATAGAGGGAAGGTAAGTAACTATCGGGGGAGTTTCTGCAAATAATATTAATGCGGTTGGGGCTGGGGGAGCAACACCTATAACACATTAAAAGTTTATTTTAAAGGGTGGACATGCCCTTTAATAGTAAAAAAAATTTTTTGTTGCTACAATACAGGGCATTTATTAAAAAACAAAACATGAAAAATACACACATTTTGAAATTGGACCAAAAGGTTAAAATGTTCTTTGTGTAAACATACCTTATTGATCGGTCATCCTGAAAGCAGTGTGCTGCAGAAATCAAAAATTTACTGGAAACCAAAGAAGCACCACAAGTATGTTTATCATTCTTTGTGTGCAAGCTGACCTGCCATGGAAACTCTCCAATGTCTGCATTAATGCCACCCACAATTCTTGACTTCTTTGTGTATGGACGTTTGCCGCAACCTTAAAAATATTATGAAAATATGAACAGGTCTTTATTAATCAGCGTACTTAATTACATACATGATGTGTTATTTATTGCTATATACCAAAAGAAAATTACTAGGCACACTCTATATACAGTTAAAAAAACCTTTATTATAACATGGGTTACTACTTTAAAATCAATTAAAAAACCAAAGACCTAACAATCCTGCTCAATGACTACAGCTAATGTATAATGGCAATCACAATGGAGCATAAACAATAGCTTGCAGATACCTTTGCCAGATGGGAATAGAATTTGTCATTAAATATCTGGTTGCAAACACATGTAATAAAATAGCAGTTGGGGTTGTGGGCAGATTACTCACAAGTCACCAGTTTTTTTGTTGGACAAGCCCTTTATATGCCATTTACGCAAAACCTCTCAAAACCAGAATGCTGAATTTCATATCCTGACAGCTTACACAAAGCAGAAACCAGAGTGTGTGTTTGTTATATTAAAAAAATGTGCTTTGTGCTCAGTGTATCTGCCAGTAACCCAGCCCGAGATACAGCATTAGAGTTTTAAGAGCTTCTGTGTAAACAACATAAATATTAAAGGTGAGTTTGATTTATTGCTGTAAACGCAGAACAGGAATGTACTAATAAGAAATTAATGCAGGCGCAGGCTCGGTGGGAGCAACTGTGGAATATTTTCGGATAAGAATCCCACATATATGTAGCTATGGGTTAATAATGACTATTTGATCCAACCTAATAATTTATATCAGATCCCACCAAATGTAGCCACTTGACTTAAATATTCCCACACTGTAAAATGTTAAAGTCCTGTAATTTGTGAGTCTGGCTGCTCCGAGAATCCAATATACAACATGGAATAAAATGTATAACTACTAAACAGTACCTCCTGAGGTAAAATTTGTACGCACTAGAGGCCTTCCTATGAGGGAAGAGATATATAGACAGATTAGCAGTTAACAGCACATTTGAGTATACCACCATACTTAGCAGGTATAGAATGTATAGCATACGGGGCACCACTGTTCAGGAGGATTCCAGACTGAGTGGAATGAGGCCAATAAACAGTTGCAGTTATAGAAATATGTAGCAGGGTTAATCCTTTATACGGTTTATACTTTTTTTATGTATGGCTACACCATACATTTTTACGTAAGGAGAGTCTACTGGTTACATTTAATGGGATCCTATACAATTTATTATGTTGGACCAAATAATCATGCTTATCCCATTCATTTTACACTATAGAATAATTGATAAATACAGGCACTCAATCCACCTACCCTTTAAGACCCTTGAATTACAGAAACAGGAAAATGATTCAGTGCACTCACAGGACTTGTTAATACAAATTTATTAATACATCAGGTGCAGGCAATGCTTCGGTACCTTCCTAGGTAAATGTATATAATAAAAATTTGAATTAACAAGTCCAGTGTGTGCACTGTATGTATGTACATATGTATAAACACTAGCAAAAGTTTGCCCGTTGGTGCACAGTGGACATTATGTGTGTTTGTACAGGTATGTCTTGCTATGTGTGGATACAGTGGATATAGGATCTTTACACAGGTGTATTTTAAACTGTTGCATCCAGGGGAACCAAATAGGATAAACCTGCAGGTCTGAGAATAGACCCAGGCAATCTTGGCACACTGTGTGTTTCAAACTGCTCCATTTGGAATATATAAAATACTCCAAACAGATCAGTCACATCAGGAGCACACACCACACACTCTGTGTGGATGTATACTATCCCATCTTTTGTATGTATTTTGCTTGTTGCATTGGAGGTTTGACCAAGCCTCTGGGAAATGTGTGCTCCACCCACAGTGGCCCATGTGCAAGTACTTAAAGCTGGAGAGTCAGTCCCTAGACAGTAAGCGAACGAGCGACAGGGATTTTCATCTCATTAAAGGCAGGTACTGTTACTAAGATGAAGTTTGAGAATTACATCTCTTATGAAGGTAAAATTTACTAAGATTAAAGGTTAGGACCCAGCAGAATAAAGCAAACCGCGACGTCGTTGCTGGGCTTAAAATAATTTGGCCAAGTTATTGAACTAACTGCTTTAAATTCACTGGCAGGCTTTTTAAGTCGCAATTCACTGGTAATGTTAAATGTAAGCAAATTAGTTGGATGTGCACTAGGCTTCTATTGTTTGTATATATTAAATTGATTTGGTCTCTAGTTGCACTCTGTGTGGATGTATACTATCCCATCATTTGTATGTATTTTGTTTATATTTTATTACTCACTGCTGGCTGGAGGTAGTATCTAAGCAGCCTTGGTGTATATGTCCATTATAATACACATCACGCCCTGTGTAGTATAGATAAACTTTTTTTTTTCCATTGGCTAAGACTCCCACATGTCTTACAAACAGCATTGGATGTTATACTGATATTACCCCTTCTTTTCAGGATTTACATGAAGCCCCTTCGCAGACACAGGGGTGTGGTTTAACCTCCAATTTTGACTATCCAATATTAAAAAAGGAATCTTAGCTCTGTAAGTAAGTTAATATAAGTTGTATTTTTTGTCTTGTACCTAATATAAGTCAGTGCTATACGTTATATACATTTATTGATGGACATACATATACACCATTCCTACATGCAATATCCTATACCCCCACTTAGTTGGAAGCGCCTAAAAACTCAATATATATATATCTCAATCAGCATAACAGGTCACAGGGTAGAACGGTGCCATCTTAGTGGCCGTCATCTGTTAGTACAAGTAGTATAATGTGACTAGTGCAATATGGCTAGTTAATATTAGTGCAATATGGCCTGTATAATATGGTATAGTGCAATAAAGTATAATGTGACTAGTATAATATGGCTAGTTAATAATAATGCATATACCAGTGCAATATGGTATAGTGTAATAAAAGACCTTTTTATGTGCAATATGTATAGTGCAATATAATGTACACTTTGGATATTTAAGTCACATTTGAGAGATCTTAACATATGCGAGACTATTAGATATATATTTTTTCCGTGATGAGTTAGTTTCTCCTTTTTTGTATATAAATATATTTATTGTATGTGTATATCACATCCTATAATTGGCTTCTAATTATCACTTATAATAGCCTATAATTGGCTTTTAATTATCACTTATACCAACATTTATTGTATCACAAATATTTATCATTTTAAGCATTTAAATTATATGATTATATTATGCTTTTATAAATAGATAGCCCTATAGCACTTTGTAAAAAGACGCACATTGTTTGATAATTGTGATATATAATTTAATATTGCCAACATGAGATGAACATGCTATGGGTTAACATGATATTGTCACATGTTTTTACTGAAGGGGTGGCACTGGGGGTGTGTCTATGGTTATACAAGTTTGAAGCACTGTGTGTCGCATCATTCTGATGAAGGTGCTCTGCGAAGCACCGAAACGTTAAATAAAACTTTTGTGTGAAGGAGTGCTCGGAACCTTTATATATATAAAAATTCAAATAGGAGAGACAGTGGAATATAAATCGATATAAAATTACTACATAGCCAACTAAAAAAAAAAAAATATTGCTGCTCTCATCCAGTGTACCCCCGAACATTATTAACCTGCTTGAGCGGAACCCAGGAGGTGTGAGGGGGATACCAGCAAACAGCAGCAGAGCCCTCTCCCCCTTCCTCCTACTACTCATCAGACCAAGATACACACTTTTGGAGGGTAGGGGCAAAGGTGACTCCTGCTCTATACTGAATATACTGAGTCATGTTATCTGGAGGGAAAGAGGAGAGGAGAGTTTGAAATGGTCAAGCAGACCTGCTTTAGAAAAAAAAAAAGAAAGGAGGGAGCAACAGCTAAAAATCCTTGGGCAACTTCATCTATCTCAATCTATCTGCCCCTATGTCTCTCTGTCTATCTATCTACCCCTATCTGTCTTAATGTGAATACGGACATGCAAACACAGGAGTGACCCACGATACCCGATCGATTCTGTGCACACACTGTGATTCTCAGGCAACATGGCCATTTGTCCCAGGTCACTCCAGCAATCACACTTCTGTACTCCACTTAATTGTCCCCATAACTTGCTGTCTATCCATCTGTCCCCATCAATCTATCGGTCTGTCCATATCCGATTGTCTCCCTCCCCCCCCCCCCCCCCCAAAAACCACTCATCTCTAATATAAGATATATTCTTATGTATTATAAGACATACAGATCAGTCTATGGAGAGGCAATTTTCTTCGATTAGCAAAACCTTAACCCCTTAAGAGAGCTTAAAGAGACAAGTGAAAAAAAACTACTTTTTCTTTATCCTTTTCTACATTTTTAGTGCTGCCAGGAACTAGATCCTTCTTTGATCCCGGTCACTAAATCTCGTCATGTCCTGTTCAGGTCACTCACCCTCTTGTTTGGACATTAAAATGGGAAATAGGTTTTAGTGACATGTGATGTGGCTAGCCTTTACATTGTCATTCCACAAGAGGGTGGAATACATTGATTGACAATAAAATCTATCGATCTATCTTATAGGTGGTACGAAGTAAGACTGAATAATTTCAGATTTTTACAGGTTCAGGGGACAGCGATGGGGTCCAATTTGGCCCCATCGTTTGCCAATCTCTTCATAAAAATGTTTGAGGACGTCATCTATCCCAAATTGGGCAATAAATTGTTGGTAAATAAACAATTTATAGATGAATTCTTCATAATATGGGAAGGTGAAGAATGTGAAATACACCAACATAGATCTGAAATTAACAATATGTGGACCCCTATTATACTAACCTGTATTAGCAGTACAATATTGCTAATATTGACTCATATCTAAGAATTTTCAAATTTGGGGAACAGTCTGGTACAACTTTATTTTGTAAAGAAACTGATTATAATACGATCCTGCATGCTCATAACTACCATCCACCTGCCTTGTTAAAAGCTATTCCATACACACAATATTTGAGGGTCATTAGGACTAACACTGACCCAGAGTTGGCGTAGGGGCAGTAAAAGGAAAATTGACAGGTTTCTTACTATCAAGAGGGTATAATAAGGATTTACTAAAGGAACAATTAGTAAATGCACTCCTACAGGCACCAAATGATGTATTAAGGAATCCTGAAAACACGAAATTGTTTACTACATACCGTAATTTCTGTTTCTTGTCACCTTCCATGGCAGCATTCACCAGACAGGGATATCCCTGGCTCACAGGAAACGCACGGTATAAAAGTCCCTCCCATCATCCTCTCCATGTCTTAATTATAAAGCTGTCGAAGGAACAATCATATAACATAAATAACACTAATTACAAGAAGGGTGGGTATTCACCTGGTGAATGCTGCATGGAAGGTGACAAGAAACAGAAATTACGGTATGTAGTAAACAATTTCGTGTTTTCTCTGTCACCCAGTGGCAGCAATTCACCAGACTGGGAATTATCCAGCTAAACCCAAGGGAGGGAAAATAGGACATACATTTTTTTTTTTTTTTTTTTTTAATGAATAACAGTCTCCAACACTCTTCGGCCGAATTTGGTCTTGTTGGTTGAAGAAACATCTAGGCGATAATGTTGAATAAAGGTTCTCCAAGATGACCATTAGCCGCCTCACAAATGTTTCCTATAGGAACATTAGATTCAAGGCCCAGGAATTAGCAATTGCCCTGGTTGAGTGAGCTTTTAAACCAACCGGAACTGCCTCACCTCGCCTGATAAGCTTTTGCAATGGCCTGGGTAACCAACCTGCCAACGTAATCTTTGAAGAGCTTCACCCCTTCTGAAACCTTTAGGGATAATAAAGAGTCTTTTGATTTTCTCCATGACTTTGTTCTCTTTAAGTAATGGATAAAAGTCTCACCAAGTCTAACGTATGAAGTCTTTGTTCTTTTTCCGATTTTGGATCTGGACAAAAAACTGGAAGATTAATTTCCATGTCAAAATGAAAATGCGAAACTACTTTGGGTAAGAACCCAAAAGAAGGTTTCATTCTGACTCTATCATGGAAAATGCTGTGTCAGGCCTTTCTGCAGATAACGCAGCCAACTCCGCCACTCTACAAGCAGAAGTGAGGGCACCAATAGAATGGTCTTTAAAGTCAGAATCCAATCTGACGCTTTCTCTAGTGGCTCAAAAGTGACATTGTAAGCGCTTGAAGAACTATTGGTAGACTCCAACCGGACAGACTGGTTTAGATGGAGGCCTTATTCTCATAAGAGCGTTGAAGAATCGAACGACCATCTTATCCATGGCCCAAGAGTGTTCTAGAATGGCTGACAATGCGGAAACTTGCCCTTTCAAAGTACTATTACTAGACCCATATTAAAGCCTGAAAAAGAATTTTACAATAAAGCAGCATCTGCTTCTAAAGGATCCGCATTGGAATCTCTACAAATTGCACAAACTTATTCCAAACTTTATAATATTATTGGAGGTTGAATTTTTTCTTGATTAATAATAATTGAATTAGCGGGTCCTGGAAACCCAAAGCTACTATCGCTCCTTTCAATTTCCAAACCCTCAGACTCAAGTTGTTGACCTCCTGTAACACAACGGGTCCCTGAGATAGCCAACCTGGAAAGATCGGAATCCTCCAAGGCTTTTCTATCGCCAATGAATTGAGAAGCGGGAACCAAGGCCTCCTTGGCCAGAATGGAATGACCGCCAAAACTAACGCTTTTTCTGCCTTGATTTTTTGAAGAACCTTCCAGATCATCGGGATCGGAGGAAATACATACAACAGACCTTTGGACCAATCCTGGGCTAGAGCATCTGTGCCCAAGGCTTGAAGATTTGGATGTCTTGAATAAAAGTTTTGACATCTCGAATTGCTTGGAGTAGCCATGAGATCTATTAAAGGCTCTCCCCACCTTTGACAAATCTTTCGAAATATACTCTCGTGAAGACACCATTCTCCCGGTTGTATAATGTTTCTGCTCAAATAGTCTGCTAAGATATTTTGAGGCCCAGGCAGATAAACCGCCGTGATACTTTTTAGATGATCTTCTGCCCAATTGACAATGGGGGCTACTTCTTTCATTAAAGATTTGCTTCTGGTCCCTCCTTGTCTCTTTATATAAGCAACCGCTGTAGTGTTGTCGGAGTAAATTTTTACATGACTTCCTTGTATTTGACGAGCAAAGCATTTTATTGCTTCTTTTATTGCTCTTAACTCTAATACATTTGACGTTAGATCTTCCTGAAAGTCCCAACTTCCTTGCACATAGTCCCCTTGACAATGAGCCCCCCAACCGTCTTCTGACGCATCGGTTGTGATTGAAATTACCACAGGTTCTTCTAATAACCTTCCTGATAAGAGATTTTCTTTTATGGTCCACCACACCATCGATTGTGTTACTCTCTCCGGAATAAAGATTACTTTTGCCAGATTGAATTGTGGATTTTTGACCGAAGACAGAAGATGATTCTGCAGGGGTCTCATGTGCCATCTCGCCCATTCTACCATTGGAATACAGGACGCCATAATTCCTATTATTACCAAACACGGTTTCACCGTTACTCTTTTTGATCCTAGAAACGTGGAAACTTTCTGACTTATTGATTTTGCCTTTATACTTGGTAATAAAATAAGATTGTTTGCGGTAGAAAAAAGAGCTCCTAAAAATATCATTTCTTGGGAAGGAACCAGGTGACATTTCTCCTTGTTTATTACCCATCCGAAGTCTATTAGAATGTTTGTCAATCTGGAAGTATGAAGAATAGCCACTTCCCTTGTCTCTGCTATTAATAAAATATCGTCGAGATAATGAAAAACTTGAATCCCTTGTTTTCTTATCTCGGCTATTAGAGATACTAATACCTTTGTAAAAACTCTTGGGGACTGGTTTAGTCCGAAAGGAAGACATCTGAACTGTAGATGCTTTCCGTTGGCCATGAATCTTAAAAATTTCCAATGCTTTTCGTAAATGGGGATATGAAAATATGCATCTTTTAAATCGATTTTTACCATCCACATATCTTTGCTTATTGCTTGGACGATTGATTGTAAAGACTCCATCTTGAACTTCCTTAGTCTTAGAAATTTGTTCAGACTTCGAAGATTTAACACTGGTCTCCATCCCCCCGAAGCTTTTGGTACCATAAATAAAGGGGAATAAAATCCCTTTCTTCGTTGCTCCTTTGGAATCTCCTGAACTGCCCCTATTGCTAATAGTTGATCTATGTACTGACCAATTACTTCTTCTTGGGTATTTCGGGGCTTTTTTGCTGGTACAAAACGATGAAAACGAGGCATATTTTGAAACTCTATTCTGTAACCTTCCTGGATAGATCTTATTACCCAGGAGTCCGATACCACTTCGGCCCACCTCTGCGAAAACAGTTGTAACCTGCCTCCTATAAGCTGAGGTGGAACCTGCTTCCAGTCATTGTTGTGAAGTATTTTGGAATGCACCTGAAGCCTTTCTGACAGGCTGCATTCCTTGTCTCCCTCTCCAGTTTGATTGACGAAAGGAGTCTCTACTCCCTCTGCTTTGTCTTGATGGACGAAAAAATCTGTCTCTTCCCCTTTGCGAAAATGTCTCTGATCGCAGATTTCTAAACCTTCTTTCCTGGGGAAGGAAAATACTCTTACCCCCTGACGATCTTTTAATAAGGTCATCCAATTTTTCACCAAAAAGCATCTTGCCATCAAACGGAAGTTGACACAGATTAGACTTAGAGTTTACATCAGCTGACCAATTTTTTAACCAGAGAGCTCTTCTGGCCGCCACTGATAAGGCCATTGATCTTGCTGACAGCCTTACCAAATCCACAGAGGCCTCAGAAATGAAATCAGTTGCAAACATACATTCTTGTACCATACCTGTCAGTTTGGATCTTTTCACATTAGAATCTATCGCCTGTTGAAGCTCCGCTAACCACACTTTTAAAGCCCTTGAAGTAGAAGTCAGAGCCATAGAAGGTTTGCAAGCTGCTCCCGCTGCCAAATATGCTTTTTTCAGATTAGCATCTATTCTTCTATCCATTGGATCTTTGAACGTGGCAGCATCTTCTACCGGTAATGTGGTTCTCCTTGCTAACCTAACCACCGCTGCATCCACTTTAGGGGGCGAGTTCCAGGCCTCTGCATCCTCCTCATGGAAAGGGTATTTTTTACAAAATCTGTTTCCGATGTCTACTCTTTTCTCAACTTTTTTCCATTCTGCAGAAATAACCTGTCTCAAAGATTTATGAACGGGAAAGAAGACTGAATTTTTTTGTATAGGAGGAAAATATTTATCTGCCGATGCAACCACTGGTTCCTCCGTGGAGAGAGAAAAAGTTTCTCTGATAGCTTTAATTAATGGAACCACTATACTAGGATCAAAGGTGGATTCAGCTTCATTATCCTCTTCATCTGACAAAAAATCCTGACCTTCTGAACTAAGAGAACCTTTCTCTTCTGAAAGGTCTGAATCCGACACATCTGATAAATGTCTGGTTTTAGCTTTCTTCTTTTTACTGCCTTGCTCTTTTGCTGATTCTGAAACAGCTGTTTTAATTAAACTCATTAGCTTGTCCATAGAAATTCTCTCAGGTAATTGAACCACTTCCTCTTCCTTATCTGATTTCTTCCTCTTAGCACTGGAGCTCCTAGACTTGGAAGATTTATCAGAGACAGAGGCACTGAAAAAGACAAACAAAAAACATAGAGATTTTTAACCTTTGCACACCAGCCCCTCATCTCTTTTAGCTGCACCTACCTGAGGCTTACCTAGTTCCTTGAGGTTGGTGACCCTCACTCACTGATCTCTGCTCCATAGTGAGGCAATATCTATGCAAAATAGATATATAATAATAATAGTAAAACCAATGATCCCTGCAAACATTACACATCCAACAGAAAGAGAAAGGTCAGGTACTCACTATTAGCAGCAGCTATAAGCAGCCCAAAGAACCTTTAGGACCCCAAAACACTGTTCCAAATTATCCAGTATAGCAGTCCAGAAACAGGGAAGCCAAACACAAACGCGTCCGCGTGTGTAACAGTAACTTCCGGTTACCAAAACCGGAAGTAGAAAACTCACAGCAGCCTTAAGAAGCAATCCCGCGAGACGCGCAATGACGTCACTCGCGAGACCCGGAACTGCACCAGAGCGACGCGCGCATGCGCGAACGAGCACGCAAGCGCGAACGAGCGCGTCCTCGCGGCCGGACGCGCCCCCGCGCGCGCGCCCGCGCTCCAGGAACCTCCAGATTCAAAAGAAATCTATCAACCATCTGTTGGGAGAAAGTTTGATGGACCCACAATCCATACTTATCCAGCCTGGTCACAAGGCCCTTCCCTAGGCAATCCTGTTGCAACTGAAGGGAAGGCATCAGCAAGGAGAGAGAGAGAGAGAACTCCTGCTGGCGAGCCACAATGGCAGGTAAGCCCTGAGTCTTCAGCACCATGCTTTCCTAGCCACAGGAAACGCAAAAGACATGGAGAGGATGATGGGAGGGACTTTTATACCGTGCGTTTCCTGTGAGCCAGGGATATCCCTGTCTGGTGAATTGCTGCCACTGGGGTGACAGAGAAAATAAGGATTCGTTGATTCTTCCCATGGACCATATGGCTATGAGTAAGGACATAAAAAGGAGTAATACATAAAAATTGGGATGTGAGATTTGCATGCAGAAGAGGACGCAATCTAAAAACTTGTTAAAAAGGATTTACGTAGAGATTTTTATGTACCCTGCTTTTACTATGACCAATTTCCGGGATTCCCTGTACAGACAAGCTGGCTGATTGTTCTCCTGAATGACATCTCCTTGAGTAGTTAGGTGATAAGGGAGGAATGCCATGATTACATGTTAAGAATGGCACACACCATGCAATATTTCGACCAGATAGTTCAGTGCATCGGTCGAAAATAATCGCATATGTTTTGTCCCACGACTGACCGTTGATCTGAATAGACAATTGGACACATCCAAAAACCATGACCGATTGTGTGGCCCTCCATGGACCACATGCTCGTCACGGCAAACTGACGGCCATGGCCATTTTTGCTGCAACCAAAGTCCTTCCTTCTTGCCAACTGATCAGAATTGCCAAACGGTTGGTCAGAAGAAAGGATTGCACCATGTGTACCCAAATAAGTTAATAACAGGCCTGATTTGTTTAATTTGGGTGCACTTGGGGTTGGTCTGATAATCCTAGTATTGACATAGCCAGGGTTTAGATTAGATTTCATTATTTTATTAATGAACCAGAAATCCTGGTCAAACAAATTTATAAAAAGAGATCCGAACATGACCATTACAATAATAATATTGAGAACACACATTGAATGATACAATTTATAAGACCACATACAAAATAGATTAAACATACTGATAAATAAAAGTTTTTTACGCTGGTTTAAGAAATAAATAGAGAGTGAAGTAAAAACTATTATAAAATCTGTTACTTTTACAATACAGGTTCTGAAACCTTCTACCAGAAGGAAGCAAAGAATAAATATAATGTCCTGTGTGGGAGGGATCAAAAATAATGCACCTAGCCTTCTTTAAGGATCTATTTTGGAAAAGACGAAGAGGAAAGACGATTGGTGCAATAATTAAGGGTGGAAAGCCAAAAGGAGGACACATGGTTAAACAGAATTGGCTTCTGAATAAAAATGAGGGTGCAACCCATGTATGAATTGTATTTGGTGCTCTAAGATTTTAAAAAGGAAATAATTTTACCCATCGACCACATACCAACAGAATTAAATAAGGGGATGCCACACATGCGATTCTCGTTTTGTGGTATATGTATTGGTGTGTCAATGTGGTCGTCTTTATGTTGGGGAGACCACACAGAAGTCAAAAATGGAGTTATAACAGGAATATAAGAAAACTTCGGTAAATGTCTCTCCCTACAATAAACTCATTTTCTAGTTACTATGGTTAGTTCCCTGTTTATATCACTATTTTTAACTTTTTATGCTTTGCCATTTTAGGTCTTCCAATATGATTATTATTGTGGGTTATATAGCGCCAACATCTTCCGTAGCACATGTAATTGTAAAAAACTTACAATCTAAGCACATTTATTTGACACATACAGTCTTTTAGTAGGTCTGTGTGCATGTATATGTTTATTTATATAGCGCCACTTGGAGACGCAGAGTTGTACAATATTAGAATACAAAAAGCTGTACATGGAGAACAATAAATACATAAATATATAAATAAGTATGTGCATCATGAATTATACAAGTGCTTGAAACATGTAGCATGAGAAAAGAGGTCCCTGCCCCATAGATTTTACATTCTAATTATCTAGGTAACATACAGTAATAACTTGTGCAGTGTCAAAAGTCCTATCCTGCGCTGTGTTCAGAGAGCTAGGATGAGTGGTTACATTTAAACTTCTTTATTGAGGTTTTTTTGATGAAGAGGGAGAGGAATAGAATTCCAGAGGATGGGAGCCAAAAAAAAGTTTTAAGGCAAGAGGAGGCAGTGTGAGTGCTGGGTCTGTAAAAGAGATGGATCAGGGTACAGGCAGGGACATATGGAGACACAAGATAAGAAGGAGCAGCAGAGCGAAGGGATTTAAATGTTAACAGAAGGATTTTGTAGATAATGGGTTGTTTAATGAGGAACCAAGCAGATGTGAGGCACAGAGGAGATTTAATTTCCTGATTGTTAGAGAGCGAGACAATACATGCGGCAGAGTTAAGTATCGATGAGGGAAACCCCCATTCACCAGAAACCCACTAAACTCTGCAGACTACCTGCAGAGGCACACTTATGGCATGCTACTAGGAAATAAATATTCCCACAGCTCCTGGGGATCTGGAAATATAGGCATAGGCGCTGATTGAGTCACCCATTCAACTACAATAATTATAAAAATATATCTTTATTATTAGTATTAAAAATAAAACATTTCCCAATTATCTCAATATCCCTAAAAATAGATTACAATATACAGTCTAACTGCCCGCATCCTAGGCGTCCCAAGGTGCTGGAAATATGTATATATAACTGGTGTCCAGGTGGGTGGTGGCAAAAAAGCAGAGGTTGGTTAATGGCGTTATTAGTAGATAGTAGTAGGCGATAGGCATATAGCAGGAAGAAGCTGGGATTAAAAAGCGAAAAGCACAGAATTCATGAATCATTGCATAGATAAATGGGCCTTCCGCGCAACCTCTGTTCATCCACGGGGTCGGGGTAACCCTGCCTAAAAAGCCTCGTCCAAGCATATAGATCGAGTTAGTAGCAATAATGCAAATAGTACCAACAGACAAGTACCTCCACTCTCCACCGTTCACCTCACCTAGCACCACGCGACCGATGCGCGTTTCGAGAGGCAACTCCTCTCTTCTTCCGGCAGAGTTAAGTATCGATGACCCGGAAGAAGACAGGAGTTGCCTCTCGAAACGCGCATCGGTCGCGTGGTGCTAGGTGAGGTGAACGGTAGAGAGACTTGTCTGTTGGTACTAGCGGCCCAGGAGCATGTGTTTTGGCTCGCTGGTCGAATGCTGTAGATGGCGTTTGGAGCTGGCGGAGACAAGCGAGACGGTGAAGACCAGAGCGGGGAAAGAAGTGCGGCAGACACTTGAGTATATGCGGCATTACTAGCGGATTGTTTCTATTTTTACCTATTGCATTATTGCTACTAACTCGATCTATATGCTTGGACAAGTCTTTTTAGGCAGGGTTACCCCGACCCCGTGGATGAATGGAGGTTGCGCGGAAGGCCCATTTATCTATGCAATGATTCATGAATGCTGTGCTTTTCGCTTATTAATCCCTGCATTTTCCTGCTATATGCCTATCACCAACTACTATCTACTAAAACGCCATTAACCAACCTCTGCTTTTTCTCCACCACCCACCTGGACACCAGTTATATATAAATATTTCCAGCACCTAGGGATGCCTAGGATGCGGGCAGTTAGACTGTATATTGTATTCTATTTTTAGGGATATTGAGATAATTGTGAAATGTTTTATTTTTAATACTAATAATAAAGATATATTTTTATAATTATTGTAGTTGAATGGGTGACTCGATCAGCGCCTATGCCTATATGTCCAGATCCCCAGGAGCTGTGGGGATATTTATTTCCTAGTAGCATGCCATAAGAGTGCCTCTGCAGGTAGTCTGCAGAGTTTAGTGGGTTTCTGGTGATTGGGGGTTTCCCTCATCACTTATCTTTCCTTTTTTAGCATAATTATTGTATTACCCACCGCACCACCACATATTTAGTGGTATTTGAGCGTTGTTAGGTTATTATTCTACAACCCAATCTTTCATATATTGGCAGAGTTAAGTATCGACTGAAGGGGAGAAAGATGCCGAAGCAGGAAGACCAGAAAGCAAAAGGTTACAATAATCCAGACATGAAAGGATGAGATCATGGATAAACATAGCAGTAGTTGGAAGAGAGGTTTTGCAATATTACAAACAAAAGCAACAGGTTTTAGCAACATTGTTAGGGCTTGTTCACACTACATCAGTTTGTATCTGTTTTTCAAATGCAGGTGAGTTTAAAAAAAAATGGACAGACAGTAAAACCCCACAGGATTTCATAATATTGTTCACACCTGCTGCGTTATAATCCGTTCTAGTCTGTTTAAAAAACGCACTGCATGCAGCATTTCTGTCCATTTTTTCATGCATTTTCTATAGAAATCTATGGAATACACATTGTTAAAAAATGGATACAAATGTATGAAAAAAATGCATACAAACGGACAGAAACGAGTGAACGAGCCCTAAATGTGATTAGAAAAGCTAAGATAGAAATCGATAATAACCATTAAGTAACGTGCCGACTGAATGAGGTAAATGGGGGTGTTGTCAACAGAAATAGAAAAATGTGGGATAGGACCAGGTTTAAGTGGGAAAAGGATTAGTTCGGGGAGAGAGACAGTCGGGGAGATGCGTGATTGGGTGTCAGGACTTAGCGTGGGGGTGGAAAAGTATATTTGACTATTATCGGCATACAGATGGTAGTTAAAACCTAATGAGCTCATGACATCTACCAGGGAAATAGTATAGCGGGAGAACAGCAGGGGTCCAAGAACAGAGCCCTGCGGAACCCCTACACTAAGAGGAACCACAGAGGATGTCATCATATGACACAGAGTAGGTTCTGTTAGAGAGGTAGGATTGTAGCCAGGATGCCGATTCATTCTGGATTCTCAAGAAGTGAAGAGTGGATCAAACAGAACTACAGTATGAATTAATAACAGTAATACTCAATATTTTTTGATATAGAAACTTATCCATCCCACTTATATGTGGGACACAGGAGTGTAAATAATTATGATAAATTATGTATACAATTTAAACTATCTTACTGCATTTAGAAGTATCCTCGTCTGACCCATCACTGCAGTCCTGCTCCCCATCACATTCTGGGTTCTTCTTGCTGATGCACTGATTATTTTTGCATTTGTAGGTATATTGCGTGCAGGCAGTGACCGCAACTGTAAAAACAATAACCTGTAAATATTTGTTACTATTTAAATGATCACAGAAAAATTAAATATAAAACAGAGTTTGCTCTGGCCATAGAGACATAATACTAGTCTTTCTCTTGAATGTCATTGGCGAAGTTACATAGTAGATTTCGGAATGAAAATAGAATGTGATTGGTGAGGGGCTCACAAGTGGGAAGAGCATGAAGGGGGGGGGGGGCAGACGGGGGGGGGGGGGGCAGCAAGGGGGAGGGGCTGTAACTTCACTTACCAGTTCTCCTGGTATCTCTTTGGTCTACAGAGGGTAGGAACTTCATTGTAATCTGCGGCTTTGCTCACTGCCGGCGAGGGGGATGTGCAGCATTTGGAATGGCATCTGGCAGCCTCCCACCCAACTTTCTGATCAGAAATTTTAACATAGCTTGGGCTGTACAGCACGTAGAGATGTGGTTGATCGCTCATTTTAAAGATAGGCCTCATTTAAAATCAACTTGTGTGGAGACCACTGTTCTCCTTAATTAGCTGCATTACTAACCAGTGCAAAATATATCAGTTGGGGTTTGGGTCAGGTAACTGACAACTGACCAGTTCAGATTGCACAAAATACATGGGTCCCCTATAAATTACAAACTGCATACTTAGATGACCTAGTAGCAGAGATGAAACATACATTTTCTTTGCTTGTGAAGGTTCTCATTCATCCAGGTCATGGTATATCTGTTGTATTCAATTAGATCACATGGACTTGAAATGTAGTTCTTGAAGACGTTTCGCTAGTCATCCGACTGGCTTTCTCAATTCAGAATGACTTGTACAAGAATCTGTGGCAATTATGTACCCTGGAAAATCCCAATTAGCATATCACACCAGGTGTTAAGGGTGTGATTAGATAGTGGCTAAGAGGTGTTATAGGAATGCCCAGAGTAAGGTGTTAAAACAGCATTGTACATGGCAGACAGTTGGTGTCGAACCCCCCCACCTCTATTTAGGCTTGGTTTCTTTATTTTCACATAAATGGCCTCCTTAACACCTCTCTTGAACCAGTCACGTTCCTTCGCCTATGTTAACATTACAATCTTCAAAGGTATGTCCTTTATCCTTAAGATGCAGATACACGGCTGAGTCCTGACCCAGGAATTGGCTCTTCTGTGCTGGGCCATACGTTGATGCAGTTGCTGTTTGGTCTCCCCCACATACAAATCAGAGCATTCTTCACTGCACTGCACCGCATATATGATGTCGCTTTTCTTGTGTTTTGGTATGGGTCTTTTGGATGTACCAATTGCTGCCTCAGTGTGTTGTTCGGTTTAAAGCAGACAGGGATACGATGTTTTTTTGAAAATTCTTCTTAATTTCTCAGAGACCCCTGCTACATATGGGATGACCATGTTCTTCCTCCTGTCTTGCTTTTCCCCTTCACTGTTGGTATTTGTGTTCTTTTCTTTCCTTCTACTTCTTTTGACAAAGGCCCAGTCTGGATATCCACAAGTTTTAATTGAATTGAGAAAGCCAGTCGGATGACTAGCGAAACGTCTTCAAGAACTACATTTCAAGTCCAGTTGATCTAATTGAATACAACAGATATACATTTTCTTTGTTTTTTGTTGTTGGTTATTTTATTTTCAAGTTTGTTTGCTTGATGTATAAAAGCAACATTGTTGGTTATATGCCGATCCCTGGGCCTTCCTGTATTAAACAGTGCTAAAGCACTCAGGTAGGCTGGCAGAAGCAGTTTTCTTCATGCTGCCACTCCCTATAGAAATTATTTTGGGAGGTGAAAAGTACCAATCTCACATAACAGCAAGATATTTCAGTTGTTCCTCGGCTGCAAATAATCCTATAAAGCAAATTTGAATCTTGGATGTATTTATAAATAGTTGACAAGTAGAACTAGGATTTCATATATAAATTTTCCTGCTCTGTGTTCCCCATAGAAAATGTTTTACAGACCTACATAATTGGCAAATTTGGTTACACTATGGAAGTGCACAATTTAAAAACGCATAATGCTCACCCTTATCACACTTTGCTTCATCATAACCATCACCACAGTCATCAGTTTGGTCACATTTTTTGGCATTAGGGATGCACTTTCCATTGCCACATTTAAACATGTTTTCAGGACACTCTGCAAGACATTATAAGAAGTACAAAAAAATAAATTAAAAAAAACGAAATGTTGAGAAACAAGTTGTTCCGTGTATGGCTAAAGCCTCGTACACACGTCAGTTCATTTTCGTACGATGTGTCCGACGAACGTTCAGCCACCGTCTCATTATACACTAGTTCTGCCTGTACATACATCAACGATAGTGGATAGATAACGTTCGTTGGTAAAGGTGTTACGTGACATACGTATTAAGTGATGTCCGGAATATCACGTGATCTCGAAATGTTGCACATGTGTATTTCATTCAATCTTCCATTACCAATAATCTGCCGACTATGTACAAGCAAACGGCAATCGGCAGAACGAATCCGCCAGGCTGATCGTTGGAAAAAGCCGAGAATAGTCGTGGATCGTGGGTCTTAGAAGATCGTTAAAGCTACATTTTCGCATGATGGGTTGTTTGTCTGGCAAATAGTGCGAAAATTATCTGTTGTGTGTATGAGGCTTTAGTTTGCTTATATTTGTTTCAATACAATATTGTTGAACAGGGACCTCTGCAATTTGTGTTCTTATAGCACTTTGAGGGATAAAATCCTCCTTGTGTCCTTATGAATTTCCTTCAATTGTTATCCTTATAAACAATGCTTAGGCCCCAGTGTCATTATAAACCGATACTTGTGTATGCTAGGAAACAATTTACCATCTACCGGTAGTATAAAATACAAGGATATTCAAAACATAGACATGTTATTGTATTTTTAAGGGTACATTATTCTCTCAAACAAGTTTTCAAACTTGGCTAAGCAAATTCTGTAATATCATTACCCCAAAATATAAAATTGACCAGAATATCGACTGCATACAAATTATTTCACAATATACAAGACATGAAAAAAAATTAAAGTTTAGGCAGGCAAAGTATTATTCCCTTTTGAAATTAAGTGTGCCCTGGAATCCAGTTTAAGAAAACTTTGGTAGTGTGGTGTTACTGCGGCATAGCTGAGAAATTGTTAAAAGCATGTATAACACCACTGGTTTATTTAAAAAAATACTACTTATATATTTTACAATAAATGTAACATAGCAAGCTGAAGAGACAATGAAAATTAAACACTTACTGCATTGAAGTTCATCGCTGTTATCTCCACAGTCGTTAACCCCATCACATACAAAGTATTTGGGTTTACAGTGATTACTGGATGCGCATCGAAATTGTTGGTCTGTACATGCTATTAAAAAGTGAGGATGTTTCATTACTAAGCTCTTACAAACAGTTGCTGTTATACACACAAAATAATTAAAGGACAATTATACTTACCTCCTATTTTGCTCCTCTTCTTATATCCATGCTTTCTACCAAGGATGAGGGCCTAGGTCCTGACCCCTGGGCTGTTTGCATTTACACTGTTATACTTACTGAACATGTAATGGGGGTGTGATTTTTTTGATATTGTTGTCTTAAGCTGGGTACACATGGTCAGATCCTTCCTCCTGACCGACCAGTCAGCATATCTGGAAGGACAGTCGGTGTGGCGAAAGTAACCACGGCCAACAGTTCACAGCGATACAATGGTGATGTGAAAGTTATACAGAATGTATGTATATGGTTTGGCTAGGGAACACTAGTAGAAACACTAGATATAGGACTATGAAAAGTCATAAACAAGGAGATGCCTTTTGGCAGTTGAACATTTTTCTGTAACTGTTCATACTAGGTGAGGAGTATTCTCATATTCTGAGCTCATAAAACACCTTTTGGCTGTTACATAGTTGGAGGAATTTATTAACCAACCAAGAGAACACAAAAGTATCCAATGAAAAAGAGGATTAAGTTAAGAACAATGTTTCTATATTAAAAGGAAACACCACAATAAAAGTGCAGACGTGCCTATATTGGAAGACTCCAATATACTGTACTGAACTGAATTGCTCAGTATTGGATTTGGATGATGTAAGTTTATAGATATAATGTGGTATAATATACAGTGGTATATTCACTGTGAGAATATAATATGAGTATCACGTTTTTATATTTACATCCAGTATTTTATGGTGTTTGTGTAAATAAATAAACACATATGAGTTGGATGTACATCTGCTGCTTTCTTTTAATTTGGCAATACAGCTACCGAGCGTACGGTCCATAGAAGACCGCACGATCGGCCATGGTTTGTTTACAGATGCGGGCAATTCGGACAAACCAACGGCGGTCTGTTGAGGGGGTTAATAATCAATCGCCCAACAATGCTTTAGTGAGAATAAAAACCACACAAAAGAAACACCTTGCTGATATTAGCCACCACTTAAACTAGTTAGTTAAACTATACAACAAAAACCATTTTTCAGAACGTCTGAAAAACAATGGAATAAATTCTTGTTAAATTCTTTAAGTACAATTTAAAATACTTGTAGAAATTATACCAAAAAACAATGCAGTTGCATGGTCTTCGATTTCTAATATCCCCCAAATAAATGTTATACTTACTGCATGCAAGCTCATCGCTAAAGTCATCGCAGTCATTCCATCCATCACACTTCTTGTCCAAACTGATGCAGCGCCCAGTCATGCAGGAGAACTGATTTGGGCATGCTATATTTTATACAAACAAGTAATTATATTTTTACTCAGTTAACTTTAATTAAAATGTCAGATAACATACAAGTTGTACAAGTAACAGCACTTGCAAAGGAGAGACACATAACGTGCCTGTGCAGCATGATCTTTCTACCAGAGGAGGCAAGGCCTATTATGTGTCTGTACACAGACAATGCATTTGCAGAGACACAGGAGCTTTTAGCAAACTACAGCTTGAGGCAAGGTGTTCTCCCAGAAGGAAATTATGTCCCAGGTAGCACTGAAAGTTAAATACCACAGACTGACACCTATCCAAATATCTTGCTGGGGTAATCCATTGCTTCAGCCCAAAACACAAACATGGGGAGAGCACAAATAGTCCAACACACCTGTTGGATGAATAAGTCTCTTTAAGTTCTACTTATTTAAACATTCAAGATAACCAGAGAAAGAAAAAGTTGTTGATTTTTTTTTTTTTACTATAAATCTATATATATATAAAACTCAATGTATGTGTGTATGTGTGTTTGCATGTTCCAGATAAACATAAGTGTACCAAGTCTCATGAAAATTGTCCCAGCCGTTTGCAAGTTTAAGGACCTTTTTTAAAAAAAGCCTCTGTACCCCCTTTCCCCCACATTTTTTAAGTTAATTAACCTGTGTGCTGCCATCTGTTGGTGAATTGAGTGAATCAAGTTAATTCCGAATGTCACAGATTGTTCAGAGCAGTACAATGCTTTACTTGATTTTATTTTGTTGTTGCTGTGATCGGAGGATAGAGCTGTCAATCACAAGGAGCAGCAGACCATGTGATGTAACAATGTCATGTGACCACACACTGGGTCACCTCCTCTCACTTGTGGTTCGCCCAGAGTCAAGATTAAGAGGTAAACTGACCAATCCAAGATAAGTCTCTTGTACTGGGGGTTGGGCAGGCAGCTACTCATGGAGATCACAGTCAGCTAAGGAAAATGTAATTTTACAGCACAAGGTAATAAATCCCATTTTACTTAAGTAAAGACAATAAGAACTGTGAATGGGATGGAGCTGCCACACTGCAATACAACTGCACTGTAAGGGGCTCATTTCACTTTGTGTCTCTTTTCCCCACAAACAAAGGCCACGTACACACTCTTTCCACTCTCCTTTCTTTTCCATGGGTCATTTTTGCAAACAAATTGTGTTTTCTGGGGGACATTGTGTGTAAATAATTCAATTTGATCGATTGCAGTAAAAAAATAAATGAATGTGAGATGATGTACCCCATTGTTAAAGGGAAAGTTGATTAGATATGTGCTAAAGGGGAAGTTGATGCGATACGTGCTAAAGGGGAAGTTGATGTGATACATGCTAAAGGGGAAGTTGATGCGATACGCGCTAAAAGGGAAGTTGATGTGATGCGCGCTAAAGGTGAAGTTTATGAGATACGCACTAAAGGGGAAATTGATGCGATAAGCGCTATAGGGGAAGTTGATGCATTGCATGCTAAAAGGGAAGTTGATGCCATATGTGCTAAAATGCAATACACGCTATAGGGGAAGTTGATGCAATACGTGTTAAAGGGGAAGTTGATGCTATACGCTCTATAGGGGAAGTTGATGTGCTGCATGCTAAAGGGGAAGTTGATGCCATACGCGCTAAAGTTGAAATTAATGCGATAGGCCACGTACACACTCAACATGCAATCTTCAAAAGGAGCTGCAACAACAGGACCAGAGTATAAACAGGATCCACCATATATGTTCAAAGCAGCTACAACAATAGAAAATCACACCTGTAGGGGACAACTGGACTTTACAACAGTGATTGTCCATATGAATGAAAATACCATGGATGGCTTTCTCCGCCCAGGAAGCAGTCAAACAAGTGTGGTCCAACATTTGTTGACAATGTAATATTGCCACCCTCAAGTGATATTAACTATCCATACCTGGATGTATACTGACCTCTACAGGATGGTATAAAGTATGGTACTAGGAGGAGTCTAATATAACATCGACTTGATTGGCTGGGACTTTCTTCAGGGTGGGACTATCCTTAGGTAGAGGTGGAGTTTGGGTTATGAATGAGAGTGAATGTGTCCAATTTGGTATATAAGAGAGCCCCCAAAAGGGAGTTCTTTTTACGCTTTGTAACTTCCTATTAGCTAGACACTATAACATCTTGGAGCATTACCATTCCTTTGTTACCTTTATCTTTATTTTGTTTTCTTACTTAATAAACCTTTGAAAAATCTTTAGGCCTTGCATTTCTCTTTAACAAAGTAGTTAGAGGCCCATCACAATAGATCCAACACTCTTCACTTTCCTTTCTTTTCCATGGGTCATTTTTGCAAACAAATTGTGTTTTCTGACTGTGTGTCAATAATTCAATTTGATCGAATGCAGTAAAAAATAAATTAATGTGAGATGGTGTACCCCATTGTTAAAGGGAAAGTGATAGGCGCTAAGGGGCAGGTGATGCGATAGGCGCTAAGGGGCAGGTGATGCGATAGGCGCTAAGGGGCAGGTGATGCGATAGGCGCTAAGGGGCAGGTGATGCGATAGGCGCTAAGGGGCAGGTGATGCGATAGGCGCTAAGGGGCAGGTGATGCGATAGGCGCTAAAGGGGAAGTTGATGCGATAGGCGCTAAAGGGGCAGTTGATGCGATATGCATTAAAAGGGAAGTTGGTGTGATACGTGTTAAAGGAAAGTTGGTGTGATACATGTTAAAGGGGTAGTTGATTCGATATGCGTCAAAGGGGAAGTTGGTGTGATACTAAATCCTCCATTGTGTTGCCCCCCCCGGAGTTTACCAGATTTGCGGCTCAGCTAACCCACAGTGAGTTTGATGGGTCAGGTTTGGTTAGAAAGCTCTGTTGAATTTTGGATGCAAGTCCATGTCTGTTGAATTTTGGATGCAAGTTCGGGTTGGATCTTTAGAAAAAACGGGCAATGCTGGATACACTGCTAGTGGTTTAATAAGTAAGCTAAAGGCTCATACACCTGTATGATCGAGGGGGACGACCAATGATGCACAGTTGTGAATGCATGAAGGTTTCGGCCGACAACCATGCCATGTATTGTTGATTTGGCGGACGAAGCGGCCATTCAATCAGGGCTCATTGCCAGATCCGGCAGGCTTTTCTGAATCACCATATCTTCATTCTACTTTTGCCTTGATAGTTTTATTCCTGTGATTTGCAAACAGTACATTTAAACCCTTTTTTCCAAGTCTTACTTTCTTATAAGGAAGGAGTGTACTCTGACTAGATTCTAATCAGCTCTCATGTTACAAAAACATGGAGCCAGATCTGCTTTAAAGGTTTCATATGATTGCCAGTTTATATCTATACAAAAACACAAATGTAGATTGTGTCAAATTAAATGTCATCTCCTCCCATAAAATAGAGGGTTTTTTTCAGTTTAATTGAAGAGCGGGAAGTAAAGGAGCCATGTTTTTCCTCCTGTTCAGGGCCGTCTCACTAATGAGCAACTATGAGACAATTTCCCAGAGTGGCACCCTGTCTATGGCCCAAGGAAGCTGCATTTCAATAGGGGAGGGGAAGGAGTTTATTACTGGTGCCGAGTGGAGAGGGCAGTGGATTTTAAAAAGTATTTACTGTACGCAAATCACGCGAGACACTCTCTGACCTGATTGCGCACCCACATGCACGGGGGTGGGGTGCGTGCGAGCGTGCAGAGACCGCATCACCATGCAGAAAAACACCCAGGGCTGTCGGGACACCACCAGCTTCCGCCTTTCACTAACTGACTAAGTATTTACAAGTCTATGGGGGTATATTTGTAAGTGTGTGGACTGGGCAAGGGGGCATCTTATATGTACCAGCCTAAGGAAGGGCAAGGTGGCATAAAATATATACCAGCCTGTAAAGGTAGGGCAATGGGGCATCATATATGTACCAGTCTGTAAAAGCTGGGCAATGGGGCATCATATATGCACCAGTCTGTAAAAGCTGGGCAATGGGGCAACTGTTATGTACCAGTCTGTAAAAGCTGGGCAAGGGGGCATCTGTTGTGTACCAGTCTGTGAGGAATAGTCAAGGGGAAATCTTGTATGTACCAGTGTGTAAGGGCTGGGCAAGCGGGCATCTTATATGTACCAGTCTGTGTAGTCTGGGGAAGAGGGTGTCTTATATGACTGTGTGTGTTGTCTTTGTGTGAACTGGACATAAGGGCAACTTATATGTACCGGTCTGTGTAGACTGAGCAAAGGGGTATCTTATATGTACTAGTCTGTGTGTGCTAGGCAGGTGGGCATCTTTTATGCATCAGTCTGTGGGCTGGGCATCGGGGCACTTTATATGTACTAGTGGACTGGGCATATGGGCATTTTATATGTACATGTCTGTGTGGACTGGACATGCCAGTGTGGGGGGCTGTTCATGGGGTGGGGGGCTGATGGGCCTGAAGACTACACCAGATAAGATTTCATTTTAACTAGATATTTTACCCATTGCTTTCAAAAAGTAATATGATATAGTTAGAATAGTGTTATACTGTTTGATTACAGTTCATGGGTTTTAATTGTTTGCACTTTGTGTCATTGTATTGAAATTTTTTGACCAAAAGATTTAACTAAACGACTCTTAATGAACTTGCCTAGATTGCGCAACCAAATATACTTTGCTGCAGATGTTAATTTTTCATAGTTCACTTTATTAAATGTGTTAGAGGTTGTGAAAAGGCATTTCATATGCTTAGGTTAGCTTTAGCTAGAGTTTGTTAGGTTAGACTAGTTAGGGCCCTGCTAAAAGAGTCTACCTTGATGCAGGGCTTACAAATCTTTTGGACAAATTTATTTATTCTTCAGGAATTATGGTAAGGTTAAATGTATATTTGACGAACTGTATAAATAAGTACCTCAGAGATGCCATGCTCAAAAGGACCAAATGGCTAGACACGCCTGCCTGTAAAACCACGCCCACCCACAGCCACTAATGAAGCCACACCCACCTCACCTATACACACCACATATGGGCTCCATTCAAAGCAAAAACCCTAGAGACACCCTTGCTCCCATTCTTAAATTAAATGATCATAAGACAGGAGAACTGTTAGACAACTTGCCTGCGATAGCGCTCCAGTGCTGTTTCTCTGACAGGTCCCGACGGACCTTTGCAATGTATGTGCATGAGTGTACATTGCAAAGGCACGTTAGGACCTGTCAGAGGAACATCGGAGGAGCGCTTGATACTGGCAAACTGCCAGTATCAAATGGCCAGGCAAAAATATCCCAGAGGAAGCAGCATGGAGCCACAAACTAGGTGGGGCTAGTAGGGTGGGGCTTCTTCCCCCTAGGCCTGCAAACTTCATGTTTTTAGATGTTTTATATTTTTTAATTAAGAAGAAATAAAGTTTGCCGTCATGGATATCTTGTAGCCGCCACGCCATTTTTGTATATGTTTTTACTTCTGCCCATTTTGGGAGACTGAGTTCATGTGGCATTTCTTGGAGCATCGAGGTCTGCATATGAAGCAGCTCCTCGTCCACTGCTCTCTGCTAGCAGCTTATTTGACTTCACTGAATTTTCTGTGCATGTGGGATTTCAATCCCCTGCTTTTAACCCCTATAATGAGGGAATTTATTAAATCAAATATAGCAGAAGTGGCTTGGTGGTGCAGAGATCTTTACCAAGTGTCACTGATTTGCACAATCCCAGTTTCCAGAGTAAAGGTCTTTATCACTCCCTGTCAGCTTCAACAATATTAAGGCTCTTAGACATGCACGATGTGCGTCCTGAGCCACGACCCCCGGCACAGACAGCTACATGCGCCGAATGGGCGTTTCACCCGAGAATCGGCCATGTGTATGCTTTCGGTCAGGGGTCATTCTTTGATCCGTTCGACAAACGACCCCCGACCGAACGCAAACACACGGACAATTCTCGCCCAAAGCAGCCTTTGGATGCGTGTAGCTGTCTGTGTCAGGGGTCGTGGCTCGGGCGCACAGTGAGCGTGTGCTTAACTTAACTTAAAACCTTAACTCCCTTAAAAGAGGAAACTAACTTCTTAAAGGAAATGTTGGAGGGTAGGAAGAGTGTGTTTTTGTTTATGCACAGGCAGACAATTTCCCAATGACAGCCTATCTGCTGCATCAATTTTACAGGATATGTATGCAACATTCCCCTTTCAATAAGGTACACTCAGAGATGCACTGCACAGCGCTGAGCTAAGTTTTATTTTCACATCCCCACTCGCAACATTTTTTAAACATATATGATATGTATCTTTAAAAGGGCAATGTGCTGAAATCAGGTTCACGTCATTATTTTACACTTCCTACCCACCTTTATATAGGTACAGTATTGAGAAATGCATTGCACAGACAGTGCCAAGATCAGGGTCCCTATATTAAACACTAAATTATACTCTACCTGCAAATCTGCACTTTGTTGTTTATAGAAGAGTACCTATTAAAGGGGAATGTTGGACACTATGCCACTTGCAGCTCTGTATATTTCTTCTATAAGTTTACCAATGAAAGGAGTACTGTTGGAGGGTATGCATACATGTTCTGTAAAACGGATTCAGTGGCAGCACGGCCTGTGGAAAATGTTGTAAAACAAAAACACACTCTTCCTATTCTCCAACCTGGGTTTACAGATCATCTGATCAGGACACACTTAAAGGGCATCTATAGTGGGAAAATTAACTTTTTATTTTCTTTCTTTCCATGTGTTCTAATTCCCCCCAACCCCCAGAGTGTCTATTTTCTTAAGTTTCCCTCACTGTCCTGAGATACACAAGTTAGAAGAATACGTGATTGCATTCCTCTACTCCTACTTGTACTATCAATCAAATCCCTGTGACGTGATCCTCTTCCCTGCTCAAAACCCTCCCTCCTCTGTAACAAACAGAGATAAAAGCATTAGCAGGGGGAGAGAGGTAGCTTTGATGGCAGAGATAAGGCTGCACTTCTTGAAAGCTTTCACTGATTGATGATGGGTCACAAAGAGAGAGATGTATTTTATCAGGACACGGAGAGATCTGTATCTCCAGGACAACTTGTTTTCTATTGGCCACGGTGTGTGGGTGTGTTTTTCAGGATGTTGAACTTTTAACTCCTACTGCACATGATAAGCTTGTCGGAGACATGGAGGAGGTAACAGAGGGGAGGGAGCAGAGGGGAGTGCTGACAGAGAGATCTGACACCATGGAAAAACCAAGTCTCTGACAGAGGTAGGAGAAAGGCAGCACAGAGTACATGAATTTAACTTTGCAATGGGCCAATGTGTTTTTTTCCACTATAGATGCCCTTTAATAAATGTAATTAGCAAGGCTTTCCTAACAGTGCTGTCCTGGTTATTCAAAGTGATTGTGAATAAACCAGCTATATGTATGTGTTACATTTCCCTTTTAAAAAACAGGTACATTGTTGAGAAATGCATAGCACAGACTGTGCCAAGATTAGGGACCCTATATTAGTATCTACATGTAGCTCTGCAATATTATTTGGGTTTCATCCTCCTTATAATATACTAATTAAAAACAGTTTAAAAAAAATCAAAAAAGGCAAAAGATCACTTTAAAGGTAAGATATAAGGTACATGCCTTTTAAGAGCATGGCCACACCAGCAGGTTAAAAAGCGCACGCTAGTGTTCGGCAATTGGTGTGCTGCATTGCAATCTGCTTTTCAGGGTGCATGTAATCACCACTTTTTTTGTACATTCGCATGCTCTCCAATTGCATAACATTACGGATTCCTAAAAAGTGCACACTAATGTTGGGCAATTGGTCTGGCCAAACTGCTCTGCATTGAGACCCGCTTTTCAGGGAGCATATTATCATAATTTTTTTTTCGCATGCTCTCTGACTACGTAACATTATAGAATCACAGCACAAGACAATGCGCACTATCGCACCAGAAATGTGGCCTCAGCCTAACTCATTGTTTAGTATATTTTATACATAGAACTGCTAATACTAGATATACTGTTTGATTTTATACAACACTAACAGAGTACCCAGCATTGCCTATTTTTTCGAATTCAAAACCTTTTGGGGCTCAGTCATTTCCCCCAAGGTGCTTGCTTAGACTGATCCGATGTGTACCTATGCTAAACACCTCACCGTTATCAACTAATAACAATTTCTAGCTGTTTGCAGTTAAATTATTTTTTTTGTTTTTGTTTTTTTTTTTACAATTTCACCCTAAAGCTGTGTACACACCATGCAATATTTTGGACCTATAGTTCAGTGTTTCGGTCAATCATGACAAAATAATTGCATGGGTTATTGACCGTGACCAACTGACCATTCATCCAAATCGGACACCTCCAAAAACCACGGCAGATTTTGTGGTCCTCTATGGGCCACATGCACGGTCGCGCCAAACTGTCTACTATTGCCGCAACTGATAGTCCTTCCTCCTGGCCAACTGTCCAGAAGTGCCGAATGGTCGGTAAGGAGGAAAGATTGAAAGGTGTGTACCCAGCTTAAAACTAAAATCAGCATGTTGCTAAATTACCCCCACCAACCCCCAGACCACAATACCCTTGATGGGCAATGTACTAGTAAGGAGATATTCCATTTAATCTTTTGCTCTCCTGCCATCTCCTTGGCTAGCCATATAAGCTCCATTACATGCACAGTTATTGTCCATGAGGTCAGCTGTTCCTTTAGCCTTCTCTGCACATGTGCATCACCCATCAAGGTAAGTCAGAAGTGAACTTTTATTTAATTAAGTAAAACTTTATAGTATTGGCAAGTAATCATATTAATTAAAGATCATAAAAGCAACCATCTGAAAAACTTATTTAAACTTACGATTTTGAGGCTCAAAGGACAGATATTCTGCTGTAAACCCAGTGTCTGTGTAGGATTGATCGGAGACAAATCGAACTGAAATTTTGTTGCTGTCACTTGATACAACAAAACTTTTTTGCTCCCCACAATACCTGGAAAATAGACATTTAAGAGAAGGTGTAGCAAAAACAAAAAGTATATACAATCAGCCACAACATAAAATGAACAATTCTCTAAATTCCTTAATGCATTCTTCTTATTTTGTATAGCACTTAAAAGGGGAACTGTGGTCTCCAAACAGTGCCACCAGCGAGCAAAGCCTCAGACTCCCTCAGTGTGTGAGGGAGACAGGAAGTCCCTCCTCCTCTCTGCTGAGTGAAGGACCTGCAGCTGCAGAGAAGGTAATGGAATCTACAGCCCTTCTCTCGCACTATGTGAAAACAGCCTTTTCAGGCAGAGTTCTCACTCTGCCTGAAAAGGCTGTTTCCACAGAGGTTTTTTTTTATGGGGGGGGGTAGTGGGGGGGCAGAGTGGCTCACAGCACCCGTTAGTGGATGAGGCTTAGGCACCCGCGAGTGGGTGGGGACTCGGCACCTGCGAGTGGGCGGGGCCACATGGGTCTGTAAGGGAATGGGCCATGGGGGGCCTGCAACTGGAGGGACCATGGAGTCAATGAGTGGGAGGGACCAGGGGGGGCTGTAAAAGGGAGGAGACTGACTGTAAAAGGGAGGAGACTGACAGGTTTCCGAGCAGGAAGCAGGAAGTGCAGGGGACCTGGTGATGCTGCTGCCATATCACACACAAAAATGTAAATATCTTCAAAACTATGTAAAATAAACAATAGAAATAAATTGCAAACTTGCAATTCCTATCAATTTAAGTCATTTTTGGACCACAGTTCCTCTAAGTTCTGCGTAAATTTTTTTTTTTTTAACTCACATATTGTCACATTATCCCCGAGAACAGAAGCACCAATTAGCATATAACAGCCAGGTAATATGGACCTTCTGATGCAAGGTCTGAATGCATTGTGGCTAAGTGGTGTTATCAATACCCAGGGTATGGTATCAAAACAGAATTGTACAAGGCAGACAGTTGGTGTCACCCTCCCCCCTCTAATCAGGCTTGGTTTCTTTATTTTCACATATATGGCCTCCTTGACACCTCTCTTGCAATCGCACCTTACATCTGGCTGTTATACGCTAAATTGGACTTTCCAGAGTACTTAATTGCCAATAGATTCTTGTACAAGTCGTTCTGAATTGAGAAAGCCAGTTGGATGACTAGCGAAACATCCTCAGACACCTAGGAGATATAATAGATAATGCAATACAATCTTTTGAAGTATTGAACCAAAAGGTACAACTTAACACATACATCCTTTTACAGATACCTGCAATTAAGACACGCATTAAGAGCGGAGTTCCCAAACAATATCATTGAACTTCCTAACCACCCATCGACAAAGAAATGGTCAAACTATATACCATCATTACAACAAGATTGCGGAGACTATTTAGCGGAAACTCACACTCTGGTATCCCCAGCAGCCAACAACCAACTATACAATTCTATATCCTCCACCAGGCATACATGACCCCTAAAATACTGAGACATGTACGAAAGGCAGACGTCCCCTGTCCTAATCCGACAGATAAATGTTGACTTCTGACTTTAATATGATCATGTCCACCAAATACAAAAATTCTGGGAAGTAGTATTGGAGCTAATCTCAAATGGTTACACAAAGGCAAATCAATCCCTTGGAGGATAATGTGTGCTGGGTTTAATCGAGGGGGTAAATATATGACAAAACTTTTGTATTATTTCTCGCCAGTAAAGCAATTGTTCTGGCTGCACAGGGGCCCACAATAAGTATCAGGCTTCCATATGAGAAAATCTTATATACTCACAGAAGGTGCCCAAATACATATATGTAATGAAGCGTTAGAAGCGATGGCTGTACCTGATAGAGATATCACTGATAGTGTCATAACAATTACGAAAGATACTAATCAAATTAATATCATATAGGATGTTAGATAACTTTAATTAGTTCCTTAGAGGTTAAAGGGGTTTTAGTTTCATAACAAAATCTTAACTGCTGTTAAAATAAATTGTAAAGAAGGATTTTTTTACATTTTTGCAAGGGATAGAAGTTATCAAATTGTAACATATGAAATGTGATAATATGTATAACATGCGACGTACCTGATGTTATGTATAAAGTTAGTATATGTATAAAGTTAAGTTGCAAAGTTAGTACAATAAAAAACAAAAAAGGGGAGGGGGCATTTGGGAAGGAATGGATTGAAATGGAAGGGTGGGGTGAGTGAGTACCCTTATCTGTGGGGTATGTTATTGCGCTTTATAGAAAACTTTTTTGCCATGGTTGGCATGTAAATGTAAGGGTAGGTTGGGTGTGGTGGTTTATCAGTAGGTGTGTACCTGTATCTGTGTTGTGTTCGGGGCATATTTTTGTGCTTAAAGGGCAATTCCAGCCCCAAAATGAAAACTTACATACAGGTAAATCACCCCCCAAAACCCTAAACGGTAATAGTTTGAACTCTAAAATATACAAGTCTAACCTGAAATCCTGCACAATATCCTGTTGCCCTTGTTTCTGCTTCCTGGTTCTTCCAGTTAGTAACAGACAGTTATGGATTTGACAGTTGACACCACAGTCAATGACTGAATGTTAATCCTGTCTGCCTCTTCTGAGCATGCCCGGGCTCAGTACAGGTTTCTACATAGCTCAGTTTCCATGAGGCATCCAGAAGCATAGCAGGCATACAGTAATGAATTCATAGGACAAAGTATGATATCAACATATTTTAAAGAGGCCATTCTTTCTAATAGATGTTCTTATGAGGGTGGAGTTGTCCTTTAAGACCATTAAACTAACATTTTGATAGTATATGTATGGTTGCCATGGAACACACAAGTGTAGGTTGGATGCAAGTGTATCAGTAGGTGTGCTTATTACTTTAGTCAAAGTTTGTGTGCTCTAGGCCCCACTTACATATACCTATCTTGACTATCTTGCACCAACTCTTTATTATAGATCGCCAGTTCAGATATCTCACTCTGATGATATAGCAATATATTTTGGGTGGTGTCTACACAGTGTGTTCAAACTCATGTAAAATAGCACTGCATTACCATGTTAATGACCCTCGTGCGCTATTGTTGACAAATGGTCTACTCGTGTGTACCCAGCCTAACTTTACTACTTTTTGATTTATGCTACAATGGTTATGACTGCTTTTTTCCCCCGATTCAAATATTATATGACCCCATTATAACATTTGTAGGTATTATAGGGTATTATAAGTGTTTATTGCCTATCGTGTGCCTGCCCTGCTCATTATACCTGTTTCATAGTTTGCTCACATGGTATAAAAAATCAAAAAACCCTATAACTGGTGCATATGTTTAATACCGGTACATGCTCTGATCATATGACCCCCTTTTCACACATTTGCTTTTTCCTTCTCTCCCCTGCCCTGCCCCCCCCCCCCAATAAAAACGTGGTGAAATCAGCATTCTTCTGTCCAAGTGCTGCAGTTTCAAACCCATTACACCTTTACCTGCCCTGTCCCATCCTGTTCATATTTATTCTCCCACACACCTATTGATTGCAGTTATTTATCGGCCTTCAGGCCCAACCTCTAGTTTTTTCAACTATTTCTCTGCATGGTTATCTCACTTTCCTTCCACTGACATCCCCATTGTAATTATCGTGGATTTCGACATCCCCATTTATGCCAACAACTCGGCTACCTCCAAACTTCTCTTGCTTACCTCCCCCCTTAACCTCTCAGTGATCGTTCACAGACTCCCCATAATGGACACACACTTGACAGTCTTTACTCGTCTATGATCCTTATTTAACTTTTTTAACTCTCCCTTTCTGCTATCCAATCACAACCTTCTCAAATGTAATCATATTTCATCCTTCCCAGCCACTACCTCAACTCCTACATACACACACACACACAGACTCAGAGCTTTGACCCCTCTTCACTCTGCCTTTTTCTCCAACCACCCATCAATATGCCCTCCTTCTCTGAGGGCATATTCACCCCTGTAATCTTAAAAGAAACTAGAGAACGATAACTGCTCATTTAGACCACAGGGAGAAAGGGTATCCAGTTGACATATCCAACAAGTCTCTCTCTGCAATAAGACTATTACAGTCCATACTTACTCTATCATGTATCACTTCAATGGCCCTCCATCTCAAGTTGTCAAGTTGATGGTGTGCCTGTTTGAGGTGTCGGGCCACCGACTGTTCACCAAACTGTCCTGTAGTTTTATCGGCTTCCATAGTAACATCTTTTAAGTGTGTTCCTAATGGCTAGCCTATGATTGGCCATGCATTCTTGGATCGTTGTACTTGTTTTCCCCATGTAGTTAAGTCCACATGGACAGGTGATGAAGTACACTACGTGGGTACTAAGACAAGTAATGCGATCCTTAATTTTAAACCAAAAAGTCGGAGGCCACTATGATAGACTGACAAGTTTGTCACCGAGACACTTGTAGCACCCCGGTCTATTGGATGGCAACAAATTTATTGATGGTGCTTTTGTAGGGGCTATGTCAGTTCAAACAAGGTTACGCAAATTCTTGCCACTTCGAGTAGCAAAAATTGAGTTGAATGTGAGATTCCTCTCCAAACTCAGCACTCCCCAATGTTTTTTATCACTATTTTTAATGCTACTAGATAGATGGGAGTATTGCATCACATATGGGACTAGATTTGGGCTATTTGGGTTCGGGGTATCTTTATTGCTGGCTATAATTGGCCTAGTAGTTTGGCACTTAATTGCCCTATCTTTTTGATCTAAAATATCATTCAGGCGATATCCCCGTGCCAGAATTTTTTGAATCATTTTGTTCAGCTGAATCACATTTCTCCTGATCAGTGTTATTTCATATAACTCAGAGAAATTGAGAATATATAACCCCTCTCTTTTGTGGCCACGGATGGAAGTAGTCAGCATGCAATATTGTATTGCGACCTGCGCTCTTTTTGAACAGTGTCGTACCCAGATGGCCATTGGTCTTAAAGATCCGTAGATCTAAATAATCAATGAGCTAATTAATTATGAGCTGTCACCGTGAATTTTTATGGGGGTATCTAACCCATTTCGGGAATGAGATAAACTTGTTACATTCTGTTATAGTGCCCCTCCAAATGATGAACAAGTCATCTATATACCATTTGTACAGTAACATTTTGTCACCATTTCTTGGATAGATGTACTTCAAATGCCTCCATGTACAGGTTGGCAAAGCATGTTCCCACATTGGTGCCCATCAGAGTGCCAGCCTGTTTTAAGAATGTATTACCAAACCGAATATAGTTACTACCCAACACTAGGGTGAGCAATTCAATAAGAAACTATTGGTGGTCTATTTGTCACTGTACGCCTCTCTGCAGATGTTAATGCCCTCCTCCTGAGGGATAACGTTGCAAAGGCTCTGGACATCAAAAGTAACCGGAGTGGTGCCTTCTTCTGGCACTACCAAACCATCAAGGATCGATATAAATTCACCACTATTCCTTTAGGTAGGACTTTATCTCCCTCACTATGGGCTGGAGGAACTAGTCCACAAACATTGATAGGGGCTTAAGTACTGAGCCACCAGAAAGTTAATGGGTGGTAGGCTGACATGTGACATTCCTAAGGCTGCTCCTCCACCTCGCCGCCAGCGAGCACAGCCTCAGACTTCAGTGACAGGACAGGAGACCGGAAGACCCTCCCCCTCCCTGCTGTGTAAAGTGAAGATCCTCGCAGAGAAGGTAAGGGGAATCATTAGCTCTACTCTCTTACTATGTGAAAACAGCCTTTTCAAGTAGAGTTCTCACTCTGCCTGAAGGCTGTTTTCACACAGTTTTCTGTGTAAGGTGATGCATTTAGGATTTAATAATCCCTGTGCCACCTACACCATGAATAACTCTGTGTTAAGTGCATCTGTAATGGAAAAAGATTTGGGGGTTCTGGTAGATAACAGACTTAGCAATAGCAAGCAATGCCAGGTAGCAACGGCTAGAGCTAGCAAGATTTTGTATAAAGAGGGGAATAGATTTAAGAGAGAAAAGTATTATTCTCCCTCTTTACAAGGCACTGGTAAGGCCTCATTTGGAACATGCGGTGCAGTTTTGGAATGCATACAAGAGCAACTAAATTAATAAGGTGAATGGAGGGGCTTGAATATGCAGGCAGAGTTAGGGCTGTTTACATTGGAGAAGCGACGTTTGCGTGGGGACATGATAACCTTAAACAAATATATTAATGGGTCATACAATGAGCACTCTGGTGCATTGTTTACTAATAAGTCATATCAGAGGACTTGTGGACATCCTTTAAGGTTGGAAGAAAAGTTTCATCTTCAGGTTAGGAATGGTGTCTTTACAGTGAGAACGGTGAAACTAGCAGAAGTGGTAATGGCAAGTTCACTGAATAGCTTTAAAAAAGGCCTGGATAAGTTTCTAAAACTAAAAAATATTGAGAATTACTGGTATTAATTCATATAGATCTGGTGATGCTGCTGCCATATCACACACAAAAATGTAAACATCTTCAAAACTATTCAAAATAAACAAATGACAATAAATTGCAAAATTCCTGTCAATTTACCTAAAGTCATTTTTGGACCACAGACTTTAATTAAAGTCTCTGTTGGGTCCCCAGATAGCTTCACGTAGGTCTTGTCATCAGCCAATTGGGAGAACAGTTCAGATGTATAATAGTCAATATCCAATAGAACAATTGCTCCGCCCTTATCAGCCTGTCTAATGATGAGGTGTTGGTCGGCTTTCAGTGTGCGTAAGGCCAGCCTTTAGTTAAATTAGGATGTAATGCTCTTGAATGTCCACAGATGCCCTGGTCCAAATCACTGGATACCAAGTTGTTAAAAAGATCCTTTAGTTTTAATCAACGCTGAAAGCAATGAAGATCCACTTCATCCTGAAAGGGGTCATGATAAGCCGTAGGTATAAAGGAGAGTCCTCTACTTAAAAGGCTGTATTCATCCTGTGTAAGGTGATGATGACTTAAGTTGTAAATTACTTTGTCCTGGGTGGACTAGGTGGTCGCCCCTTTAATCCTGTATTGCCCCGTCACGCGAGGTGCCGGTGTCTTTCTCCTCCTCTGTTGGCCAATCTGGTAGTCACCCCAAAAAAAGATTGTGTGGAGTTCGGCTTATTATTTTGTTGAGCTCTGGTATCAGATACACACTGTTGCCTTTCACTGTCTGAGGCTTGGGACTCCTCAGAGTTATCTATAGTGCGTACCTATAGTGCGTACCCCTCTTCTAAGGCGTCTGTTTCTTTAGGGTATGGTCCCGTCTTCCAAAGAGCCAACTGTATACTCTTTCTTTCAATAGTCCGAATCAACTTTGCCAATTTTACTTTTTTTGAATGCAATGAGGTCCTTTTTATACTTGGTGACCTCCTGCTCCAATTTCTCCATCCAGTTACAAGTAGGATCCGCTTTGAGGGCACTGGAATGCTTCAGTTTAATTTCTGTCTTAGCACAGTTCAATTCCCGTCCCACTTGTTCAATGACAAATAAATCGCATGAACACTTGTTGAGAATGGCACACCAACGTCCACAAAACTCTTTATCAGAGGCTGATTGTTGGAATATTTCTTATCCTAAATCCTCTCTGGATTTTCTTGTTCCGATGATAATCAGACCGGAAGACTCCATGTAGGTATAGATCCTGTTCTTTCTTTTTCAGCCGCAGAAGTTGGAAGTACATATCTCTATTATTGGTGTTTTCGCTCAGAGCCACTACTGGATCGGAGAATAAGATTCTTTGGATATAATCCTGTGTAAATATAGGTTCGCCGGTTGTGTCTACCAGTGCAATGTCTGCAGTCATCGCATCCTCCATTTCCACCAATTCGTCCTGTGAACGTCACCCAGCCCGGTAACTTCACAAACACTTGTATGGACAATATGCATTTCCTCAATTGCACAGGTGCTGACTCACTGGATACTAATAGTTCACTTCAAATGGTCGCACTCTCTTCTGCTCAGAGGTCGAAATGCATCAATATGGATTTCATCTTTAAATAAAAGCTAAGTTTTATGAGAAATTCCCAGGAGTTCTCCGCTTTATCAGACATATGATACTTACCTCAGCGGATCGCATCCGGGTACGTGTTCCGAGCAGACAAGAGTGCGACCATTTGAAGTTAACTCCAATATACAGTATATATCCTGGTAAAGAACACTCAGTTATAATTTCACTGAAAAAAATTGTTAAATATAAGAAATGTTTTTTCTGAACTAGCTCATCTCCACAGCTTCCAATCCCATCTACATATCTACTCAGCCTCCCTTCCACCACCTCCAACTATGTTCTTATCAACTTTTCCAATATTAAAGAACATAGACTTTCAAACCTTCTCTCCAAGGCCAGTCTTACCACCTGACCCTATTCCCTCCTTTCTCATTCCCCAGTTCTATTCAGTTAACACTTTTTCTTCTCCCGTTTGCATCTAAACTGCTTGAACGACACATCTATGCTGAACTGGTTAATCTCTTTTCTGCTAACTCCCTCTTTGATCACCTACAGTCTGGCTTTCACCCTAACCACTACTTGGAAACAGCTCTCACCAAAGTTACAGTCGATCTGCTTATTGCTAAATCTAATGGCCACTTTCCCCTACTTATTCTGCTTGAATTTTCTTTAGCCTTTGATACAGTGGATCACCTTTTACTGCTTCACATCTTATCCTCCCTAGGTATCCAGGGTTCTGCACTCTCTTTGCTGCGTTTCAGAGTGCGATTTGCGCTCCGTTCATGCTTACGGTTCCCATTGCCAAAGCAATGCTGCCGGGTAGTTCTCACTATCTGTGTTGCGGTCTGGTCCTTTATTAGTTCACATGTGGATTGCATACATGCCAATAACTTTGATATGGCCCATATCCCCCACTTTCCCCCTACCTGTGGGGGTACCACAAAACTCCGCACACGGCCTTTTTCTGTTCTCAATTTACACCTTTGGATCTAATCAACTCATTAGATCGTTTTGATTCCAATACCACCTGTATGTTGACGATACCCAAATTTACATCTCCACCCCCGACCTCGTTACTCCTGGGTCCCTGACTGTCTAAATGCAATCTCTGCTTTTATGTCCTGCCCCTTCCTCAAACTGAACATGGATAAAACCAAAGTTGTAATTTTCCCACCTTGATCTACCACCTAACACTACTATCAACATCAATGACACACCAATCTCTCCAACGTGTGATGCCTGGGAGTAAGCATTGACTCCCCATTAATATTCTATATCTAACTCCTGTTGGTTACAGCTCAAGAACATCTCTCACATTTGTCCCTTCCTTTCACAGAAAGCTACCAAAATTCCCTCCTATGTGGATTATCAAGCAACTGACTGGTACCCCTTCAAATCAATCCTCAACTCTGCTGCCAGGCTCATTGACCTCTCTTCCCGCTTCTCACATGCTGCCCCTTTCTGGCAATCTCTCCAATGGATTCCCATTACACAAAGGATCCAATTTTAGATGCTAAACTTATCCTACAAGGCTCTCTCCAATACAGCCCCCCCCATACATCGCTGATCTGATAAACAAATACTACCCAAGGTGTAACCTCCTCTCCTCTTCCCACACCTGTATTCACGACTTGACTTGTGCTCAGGGATGGATTTGCGGCAATTCATTGGCTGAAGTGGAGCTTTGTGAGTGGGAAAGGGACCTGCTGCCCATAGCAAATCAGCAGTCGCTGCACATTAAACAGAGACCGGTAAGGCTCTGTTGTGTGCCAAATAATGTGCGTTGTGTAAATTTAATATGGGGATGCAATACGGCCTAACTTGAAAAAAAAAAATGGTTTTATTTTTCCGCCCCTGGTGGTTGTGCCGCCCTAGGCCGCGGACTAGGTGGCCTAGTGGGAAATCCGGCCCTGCTTGTGCTGCCCCTCTGCTCTTAAACTCCCTTCCTTGCTTTATACGTCAATCGTCATTACTTCAATTATTCAAATGTAACCTCAAAACTCACGGCTTCAGCAAGGTTACAATCTGGACCTAGACACTTCTACCCCTCTTACTGACCCATCACAGACCCCCTAGTTATACTCCACTGACAACCTAGTAATCTGCTTCACCATATGTTTCATCCCCACCTCCTATATACTGTAAGCCCTCTTGAGCAGGGCCTGCCTTCCTTTTTATACCATGATAATGTTGTACCCGTACCACACTGTATGCTGCTAGACCATTATTTGTACTATTTGTACTTTGCATTACTTGCACTACCCTTGGAAGTAACATGTATGTTTTCCTCCTCACGGAAGATGCTGGTGCTATAGAAATCCATTATAATAATAATGATAGATATAGCAATATTTGCACAATACATAATACTAGCCACAAACATATGTTTTTCAAGACACAATCCCACACTGTGTATATATAGTAGCCACAAAACAAAATGAAAAGAGCACCACTTGAAGACTCAAAGTATAATCTAGTTAAGAAACCCCTGTACACAAGTAAGGGGAGGGTCACAAAGGGTTTCTAATATTCTGTAAGGTACAGTCTGCCATTTGGTGATAGGCGGCTTGATGAGCTTTGTCCTCTCCATGACCCGTGCACTGACTTTTGAACAGTGAGGGGTGACTGGTCAGCTACAGCATAGGAAGGCAGCTAAGAATTAAATTTAGCACTGTGCACTAACAACTTTAAAGGATAAGTACACTCTAAAATCAACTGAATTCTATTTGGAAGCTGCAGCTTTAAGTAATCTGTTCCTTTTTTCCCCCCTAGGGCCCTCCTGAGCCTACCTCAGGACCACCTTGGATTATGCTTGCAGTGTCTGTAGCTCCGCCCCACAAGATTTCCTGCGTCTCCTATTGTGGGTCAGAGAATGCCGGTCCCGTTGCGCCCCCGGGCATGCCGTCATGCCGCACGTTTCTGTGCGCAGGGGGGACGCAACAGGCAGCGCTTTCTCTGACACACAACAGAAGGAGAGGCAGGAAAGCTCAAGGGTATTAATGCATACTAACTAGGAGTGAACTGAACAAGACATGAGAATATCTAGTGGCAGGGAGCACTGAGAGCAAAAAGGGATCAAGTTCCAGACATCACTAAAAATATAGAAAAGGATAAAGGCAAGTGATTTTTTTTTAGTTTAGTGTCCCTTTAACATCTTACCAAATTTCCCTGTTCTGCCCTACCCAGCTGGAAACAGTTTCTGGGGAGAACACTGGCACATACCTTGCATCTAAAGAAACCTATCCTGCCCTTCCAATCAGTATTTCATTGGTGACTAGTGACGCTGCATACGCACGGTGTCAGAAGGAATTGAGTGGGGAAACCCAGCTGCAGTTTGACTGGCCAAGTTTGGGGGGCTAGGGGCCATCGGGGGGCACCATTCAGGTGCCCCCCTAGCTCCTCGATCCCCCATCGGTTTTGCCCGTAAACGATTAGGGGATTGGGTCTAAAACACCCCATAAATGCAGAATCATATAGTAGTTCCCTACCTGGTGCCGGTGGTAAGGAGATTGCAGAGCCGCAGCGGAAAGGGAAGCCCTGTGACATCATTGGACGTCCGGGTATTCCCCCGCTTCTTCCCTGGTGGTCTAGTGCAGTAGTGAACAACTGAGCTATAGAAAGCAGGCACTGTCTGCCTGCTTGCTATAGTATTTGTGAATGAATCAGTGATTCATTCACAAATAGAGTTTGTTTTCTTAGTTAATTAGCAAAGACATAAAAAAAATGGGGGCAGAGATCAATAGTTGGTGATAACTTATCACCAAATTATTGAACTTTGCCCATGAATGAAAAATCCCTTCCTGGAAAATGATTTCCAGGAAGTGATTTTTCAGATCAGATTTTGACTTTTATTTAAACCCTAAGATGTTTCTGGGAATGATTAAAAAAATAAATAAAATGCATACAAAAAAATTCTTAAAGTGATACACATCCCTACAATAAAGCTAGACTAAGATGCACAAAAATTCATCTTTTCCAAGATTCCCAATGTCCCTGGTGGTATCGGTAAAGTAAATGCAGATATTTATTCCTCAGATTTTAAGGGAAACTAAGCCTATATTATTAGGAAATATTTGTCAAGTGGGTTTAGGTAGTATTTCCAACTTTGAATCTTCTTATTTAATTTTTTCACAAAATCTAAAAGCACTAAGTTATATGGATTACTGTGTCTGGAATTCTTCATGTATGTTTGAATGTATGGCACTGTTACATAGCTGAAGGTGTGTGGAGTTCAAAAATATATAGTTTATGGGGGTATAACCAAGTTTTAGGCTGTTTTCTTTGAAAAATCTTAGGCTGTTCAAATTACAGAGGACTGGTTTTTTTTGTAATTGCACTTGTGCATGCATCCCATTTGTGGTAGTTGGTGGCCATGAACTTTTATACACACGATCACGCAGGCATCAACCAGAAAATACATTACCACGTACATTAGCAAGCTAAGCATAAGTCTTCACATCACTACATATGTTTTTAAACACAATCTGAATATATAAAAAAACATATGAACAATGAATATATAATAATCTAGAACAGATTCACTGACTCACTTACTCACCCCAACTCACTAAATTTTACTAACACATAGTGACAGAACCTGCTCTCCTTCATCACAAATATAGAATAAAATAAGAATAATATGCATGGGAGATTTTAAATATGTTAATGGACCCAATCCAAGATAAACTTCAAAAACAGGCCTTACTAAACCAACCTAACCAGTACAATCCAGGCAGCAAATTACCCTAATAGAGATCCGACAGGCAATTCAGGACCTACATAACGGCAAAGCCCCAGTACCGGATGGCTTACCTACCGAGATCTACAAAAAATATATAGAAACATTAGCTCCTCAACTACTTGAGACACTAAATAACTCCTTTAGGACCTCCCAATTACCCCCATCGCTATAGGAGGCAACAATAATTGTAAATCAAACAAATTAGATCCTACCGACCTAAGCTCATATAGGCCGATATCGCTGCTAAACAGTGACTACAAAATTCTCACAAAAGCCAACAGACTACAAAAAGTTATGTCAGATATAATACATCCAGACCAAACAGTTTTTTGCCTGGCAAGTCCACTTCAATTAATCTCCGCACACAATCATACAATCGCAAATAAATCATTACAATACCGGCCAGCGATTAATGATATCTTTGGGCATACAAAAAGCATTTCATACTTTGGAATGTGACTTTCCCTGGGCTTGTTTATACCGGTATGGATTTGGACAAAAATTTATAAAATGGTTGCTAATATTATATGCGGCCCCCAAAGCCCAAATTATGCTGAACAACAGCACATCGCAAATGTTCCCACTTTACCACGGCACTCCACAAGGATGCCCACTTTCCCCGCTGTAACTTGCTATGAAAGCGATAGCAATAAAAATCAGAACAGACCCCTCCATAGAGGGACTCTCCTTAGGAAATATAACCAAAACACTAAGATTGTACTCTGATGATGTTATCCTTTATCTGGAAAACCCAAGCACCGCTCTTAAATCACTAGTTCAACTGCTAGAAACCTTTGCTCCTTACTCGTGACTCAAAATCAACTGTAATAAATCAGCGTTATATCCAATGGACACCCCCATATCAAATCTCCCAAGACTACCATGCCCTATCCAAGTGGCAGACCACTTTAAATATCTAGGAAAATTTATTACCAAATCCCCTACATATTTCTAGACTAAACATTCAACCTACATCATGCAGATTAAATTAACCACATGGAAACAACTACCGATGAATTTAATGGGCCGTATCAACCTTATTAAGATAAACCTTCTTCCCAAGCTACTTTATACACTACAGCATTCAATGGCTTGGATCCCTAAATACTTTTTCCAAAAGCTAAATAGTATAATAACATTTTTTGTGGGGCAATGGCAGAGCAAGAATGAAATTATCCACATTGCAGTGCCTTAAGTCACATGGTGGTCTGGCTATGCCAAACTTCAGTTTATATTACCTAGCTGGGCAACTCAAACATTTACAGAATTGGGTCAATCCCAAAACAAAACCAGAGGGCTCGGAAAAAATGCTGCAACTATATCCAAAAGGTTCACTGCTGGCATTCTCACAGGATCCCCAAAAACAGCTAATTGGACACGGAACCGTCATACATACCATAAACTAGCATATAAGACTTGGGAAAACACAAACAACATCATCATCTACAAAAGGTATTCCACCAGAAACCCCCCTTTCGAACAATAAAAGCTTTCCACAACTGGCAGCTATGTCAAGCAAAATCTGGCAAAATAACAAAATCCTTACCTTCGCTGATATTTTAACAAACAATACAATAACACCATTTGAACTACTACAACAACAACAATAGATATTTGCAGCTAAAACATCGTCCAGCAACAGAATTCCCCAATCGCCAAACCATTGAACTTTTAAGGGGAACTGTGGTCCAAAAATGCCTTTAGGTAAATTGATAGGACTTGCCCTCCTGAGAATTTTTGCAATGTATTTTCATTGTTTATTTTGCATAGTTTTGAAGATATCTACATATTTTGAGTGCGATATGGCAGCAGCATCACCAGGTCCTCTGCACTTCCTGCTCTGAAACCATGTTAGTCAATCGGCCCTGTGTCTCCTCCTCCCCTTCGCAGCCCCCCTGGTCCCTCCCACTCATGGACCCCCATGGTCCCTCTAGTTGCAGGCCCCCCTTGGCCCATTCTCTTGTAGCCCCATGTGCCCCCAGCCCACTCACAAGTGCAAAAGCCCCCGCCCACTCACAGGTGCACAAGCCCCCACCCACTCACAGGTGCCGTGGGCCACTCAGACTCCCCCCCTACAGAACAATCTGTGGAAACAGCCTTTTCAGGCAGAGTGAGAACTCTGCCTGAAAAGGCTGTTTTCACACAGTGAAAGAGAAGGGCTGTAGATTCCCTTACCTTCCTGTCTCCCTCACACACTGAGGGAGTCTGAGGCCGTGCTCGCCGGCAGCACTGTGCAGGAGAAGCCTTAGGAATGTCACATGTCAACCTCCCACCCATTAACTTTCTGGGCTGTGGAGCACGTAGAGAGGTGGTTGATGGCTCCTTTTAAAAAGGTAGGAAACTGGCCTTTCATTTAAACTCAACTTGTTTGGAGACCAGAGTTCCCCTTTAAATCACCCCATTGGAACACTTTAAACTCAAGGACCGCAAGGCCTGATCTCCCGCATTTACGCTAAACTAGTACTACAGCAAGCAACTCTCCAAATTGAAACACTCACTGCAAAATGGAAAATTTATCTACCACAATTACCAGACGATTCATGGGATGAATTTGCACACTCTCACATTACAATTTCACCTTCAGCATACAATAGACTAATCCAGTATAATATACTGCACCAAATATCACATTCCAGACCACATATCTGCCCAAAATGTACACAAGATCAAGTCAACTTCTGGCATTTGATATGGAATTGCCTATATATATGACCATTCTGGAGGCATGTAAATGTATTTCCCTCACAATTATGTGCAATATCAATCCCATTCAATGGAAACATGCATCCTTGGCCTCCTAAACAAAGAATATTGGAGTAAATACCAAAAGATTTTTCTAAATGAAACATTTTATGCACGTAAATCAATAGTTCTCAAATGGATTGCTCCAGATACACCGACCCTAAACCATTGGAAAGACCTAATTAACACAACATTTTCATATCTTAAAATATTATATCACAAAAGAGGATGCCCACGAAAATTCACCAAAATACAGAGTTTATGGACTGAAAGTCTTGATACTATACAGCGCGGCACTCCAGACCCAAAATAAATAAATAAATAACAGGCGGCATTTCCCCCCCCTGTAAAGCGCAGCATTTTTTACCTTAGGAGCGCATCCAATAGTTGCCAATGAGTTCCCGACCTTCCGGTGGAATCTCGGGACCCAGAACCCATCACTGCGGCCGCAGTGGAAATCTATATATTTTTTTTTTTTTTAATTTCGCCCTGCTACCTTTCTGATTGGCCAGAAAGGTTTTCTGCGAGGCGCGCGCTTTGCGTACGTGACGTCACCTGACTTGCGCGCCTAGGAGGTACCGAGCCTATCTGAGGGGAATTGGCGGTTAGTCGCAGAGCGGCCTGGTGAGAGGAGCAGTAGTGGTTTTGGGCAGCGAGCTTGAGCCTGTGCTTTTTCAATCAGATCTATCTTGGTGATTGATTTTTACTGTCTGTCAGTATGGGAGTTACACTTGGTGGCGAGTCTGTGAGTGAGGGGGCTGCGAGGGCATTTTTTATTTGGGGGGATAGGGGGTGCAGGGGGGCAGTGCTTGTGCCTGGTGGTGGTTCCTTTGGGACTTGGGAGCCTGGAAGGGGTATCTAGGAGGCAGGAGCAGGGGGGTGAGGGTCTAGAGTGTGCTGCTGGCTGGGCTTTCTGGTGGTTCACAGTGTGCTGGGCCTGCCACCTGGGGCAATTTTGTTCTGGGTCCTGGGCTGACTCTCTGGTGGTTTTGTGTGTGTGTGTGGGGGGGCGCGGGGCACATCTGAGGTTGTGTGACCTGGCTGGGGCGAGGGACTACTAGCCTAGTAGGGCCTGGTGGACCGTGGAAGGAAGATCATCAAGAGTCTCTGAGGACGATGCATGGACGACGGATGGAGGACACCTGGAAGTAAGGACGTGTGGGCATTGCCGGCCGAGGACATCTGGAGGAGCTGAAGCCTGTTCCCTGGAGGAAACCTGTCTGTCTGGTATGAATTTAGGATTATAATAATTTATGTCATAGCTGCTTTATGTTAAATCCAATAAACAAATACCGGAGCACCGGTATATAGGCAATAATAGTGTTATAAATATACCTGTTAAATAAGACCCTTAGTATACAAATGGGGAGCGGCGTATGGGCAGGGAATCCAATACGAATAATGAAGAGAAGAAAAAGGGCCCATAGAAATCGTTCACTCTAACAGGTATAGATAGTTTACAAAAAGTCAGTCTTTATTTCTCCAAATATATCAATTACATCAGTGAACACACAAAAGAGTTAAAAACATTTAAAACATAGTGAATACCATCAATTCCCTGGGATGGAATCCTAAGTATGAATTTCCCACAGTTATCTAATAAGAATAGAATATAAAGTATCTAGTGCCTAATGAGTAAAACATACTTTACTTAGCTGTACATGAGTCTCAGTCAGGACAAGTCTCAGCAGTCAGGCAGAGGCACAATAGCTTGGTTCATCGTGAACCCACAGCAAAGGGGGAAAAATAAGGAGACCGGTCCATATATGGACCACCCAAGGAATGAACAGACCGGACGAGTTTCGCTAATGCAAGCTTCTACTGCGGCCTAAAGCACACCTAAACCGTAGGTCCTATTTAAGGGGAGATGGAGTGTCATTGAACGTGATTGCGTCATCACGTACGTAGCATAGGTGTATAGGCATATAGTGCCCGCCTATGGAACAATTTGGTGCGTATTTCTAATTGTCAAAATGTGTTCTACAAGTCCATATAGTGTCACATATCAAGAAGAACAATATTTCAATATAGCCCATATATACAAAACCCACAATATGAAGCCCACATACGGGCCCATATTAAGGAAATACCCATAGATCAAACAAACAATATTTTTAAATTTACATCAGCTGCTTTATATATACTCAAGTATAAACCGAGCCGAGGTACCTAATTTTACCTCAAAAAGTGACTGACTCCAGTATAAACAGGGGATAGAAAATATGACCACTACTGCCTTCTGACAGTGTATTGTTTTGAGGCTTTAGTTGCCCTTTAAATGGACAGCAGAATTCCCATACAATAAATTACCAAATCCAGTATGGCTATTACTGTATGAGATTACTGTATTGTTTTTGCTTGGTTGCCGTTTAATTTCCAGTCACCTCCAATTCCTTGCCACTCCAGATGTTTGGAAACTACAACTCCCAGCAACTAAAGCGTGCTGGGAGTTGTAGTTTCCAAACATCTGCAGTGGCCAATACTTGCAAATAGGGGTAGATCCTCCTTTATTTATGCATAAAGTATGTCTGGTGTTATTGTGCATAAGTATTAACTGTTGTTCCTCCTCCTCCTTTGTTACCTTCTCCTACCTTGTCCGCCAGCCGCTCGCTCTGCATCCTAGCGCTTCTGGATGATGTCAATATGCGCGCCGGTAAGTTGGGCGCTGCATAGCGACGTCCTCCGGGAGCGTGGAGCGGTGGAGGATGCAGAGCGAGCGGCCGTCGGACAAGGTAGGAAGAGTATGATGACTCGAGTGTAAACCGAGGTTTGATTTTACCACTTTTTTTAAAGCCTGAAAACCTTGGTTTATACTAGAGTATATTTTTTGTAAGACCATGGAGTGCTCTGATATGTCTTCGTCTGTATAGTTGGATCTATATATATATATATATATATATATATATATATATATATATATATATATATATATATATATATATATAATTTTTTTTTTTTTTTTTTTTTTTACTGACATGTTATTGGATATTATGACAGTATTGTTAAAGGGCAACTATGATGGAAACATTTGATTTTAAATCTTGGAAATTCACTTGGAAATTCCTTTAATGTATTGATTGAAACCCAGGAGGTTAAAGGGACACTAAACTCCCCATAATAGAGAAATATTACTATTTGCCATTCGTTTCTATTATTCACAGGGAGGTGAGAACGCTTATTCCCACCTCCCTGTGAATAATATTACGCTCGGGGGACCTGGAACTTACCTTACCGGTGCTCCACTTGCAGCCACTCCTTTACGGACAGCCGCTCTGTCTCGACCGCGCGCACTCTTAGGCGCATGCGCGCCAATACAAAAGATGGGCGCGCAATCAGGAGAGAACAGCTGTGCAGGAGCGGCTTGCGAGTGGAGCGCAGTAAGGTAAATTCCAGGTCCCCCGAGCGTAATATTACACATTATCACAGGGAGGTGGGAATAAGCGTTCTCACCTCCCTGTGAATAATACAAACGGAAGGCAAATAGTTATATAGGACATGGTCAAGCAAAAGTCTTTTAAATACGGTCTATAATTGTACCGTTTGTCTAGCTGGATGGTAGCTAACACTGTTGAAATGTTGACTATGAAAATTAGACAATGCGTTTGTAGGGTGTTTTTAATAGGACAGGAAATGTCTGTCGGTGAATTTGCTGTGTTTTATTTATCAATGACAATGAAATGTCATTTGTGTTGTATTTGTGGGTTATTTACACATGGTTTTGCCAGATCAGTGAAAGGATTATTTAAAGCACACATCTTCCTGTAAGATGTGGGAAATGTATCGATTTTGTTTTTTTGTTTTTTTCAGAGTAAGAAAATGTCTGAGGGTTGATTTAAGCGCAAGAAGCTGTCTGGAGCAGCATACAAAAAATTTTGTGAGAATAAAGAAGCTGCTTTAGCAAAACAGAGAGGAGCAATGCGGAAGTTTCTATCTGTGCCATCCGGGGCATCTGAAATCCCTGTGGAGGATGCAGGATGCAGTCATGATTTGGAGCCAGCACTTACAGAATCTCCTGGTACCAGCACGGCACCATCTTCTGTAGTGTATTCTGTGGATGATAGTTCAAGCGATACCAATACAGAATTACCAAGTACTCAACATCAACATCACAATTAGAAATGTCAGAATCTACATTCAGCATTATTCCTGTGACAGAGGAGGAAGCCATGCCCATGCCTGTGGAGGAGGAAGCCATTTGTCTGGAGATTTGTGTGGAGGAGGAAGACATGCCTGTCGAGGAACCGAATGAACCAAGTCGTCCATGCATACAATTCAGTTCCTCACTTCTCAGAGACCCTGCACTGTGGATGGATATGACCAATGAACTACTGAATAAGAAACACAGCACTGGAGAAAAGTTTTGAAAAGACTCGTTATACTTACCAGAACCATGGCTACGCAGAACATCGCATTTCTTGGCAAGTCCAACAAGTTTTATGAAAGAAACAATGGCAACTTCCTCAAATTTGTGGAGGCAATAAGAGAGTTTGATGCCATTTTTGAGAAGCATGTGAAAAGAGTTACCAACAAGGAGACACACATTCACTATCTTGTTTCCAGAATCCAGAATGAAATCATTAATTTACTGGCTATGCAGGTTAGAGAGAAAATTTTGACACAACTTAGTGCTGCCAAGTATTACTCTATTATATTGGACTGCATGCCAGATATCAGTCATACAGAGCAGATGACTTTGATGGTCCGTTTTGTTACAGCGACTGAAGATCCTGAAAGTGGCTCAGATACAGTTTCCATCATAGAGCACTTTTTGTCATTTGTTGAAGTGGATGACACAACAGGAGCAGGGATGACAAAAGTGCTGCTTAAGAATCTAGAAACTTTCAAATTGAACTTAAAAGACATGCGGGGCCAGGGCAGGCCAGTGCAGGCTCATGTTCGAAGCTTAAACCCTAGAGCTTTCTATGTGCCGTGCAATTCGCATTCTTCAAATCTCGTGGTTAGTGATGCTGAAACCTGCTGTATCGAGGCAGTTGAGTTTTTTAATATCATCCAGAGCCTTTATGTGTTCTTCTCTGCGTCGACACAACGTTGGAATATTTTGAAGCAACACCTGTCAGAGAGACAACAGTGGCTTACACTTAAACCATTAAGTACCACTAGCTGGGAAAGCCGCACTGATGCTGTTAAAGCTGTCTGAAACTAGCTTGGAAATATAGACAATGCCCTTTCTGCTGCTATGGGAGACACAAGTTTAACAGGAGCAACTAAGTCTAAAACAATCGCTGAAGCTAGAGGCATCCAGAATAACATTTGCAACTTTAAATTCGTATGTGGACTAGTTCTGTGGTATGACATATTATTTGAAGTCAACCTCACAAGTAAAAGACTCCAGGAAATTGAGGCAGACCTACATCGTGCAGTGGAGCAGATAGAAAATACAAGGCTGTTCTTCCAAGATTATCGGTCAGATGAAAAATTTGAAGACTCCCTCAAGGCTGCTCAACGTTTAGCTGAAGAACTAGGCATTGATGGCAATTTTCCATCTGAACAATGTAGTAGAGTACATCGCACAAGGAGACAATTTGACTATGAATCACGGGATGAACCGGTTACAGATCCAAAGCAGAAGGTTAAGGTGGATTTTTTTTTTTTTTGCAGAGTTCTAGATTGTGTATGGGTGTCACTACAAGATAGATTTGAGCAGATCAAGGATCACAGCAGCAAGTTTGGTTTACTGTATACAATCCCAAAAGTCAGAGTCAACAAAGGAAGACATTAGTCAGCAATGTGATTAGTTGGAAAAAGTGCTTTCACATGATGCCCAAAGAGATATTGATGCTGAGGAGTTATGCTATGAGCTGTATGCACTCTGTAGAAATCTACCCACAGACTGTAAGACACCAAGGACTATTCTAAAGTATATCTACAAAACCAAGATGAGCACAATCTTTCCAAATGTCTGCATTGCTATTCGTATACTAAGCTGCACCCTCCAATCCAATCAGGATACCCTACGCAATCAAGGTAAGTTGTGCTTTCTTACACCTACAAACTCACACTTGTACTTCAATATTCTAGGGTATCCAGTTTTCAAAGTCTTGAATGACCCAATGTGCTCCACCTGCTGTGTCCTCCCATCCACAAAGAAAGCTGCACCCTCCAATCCCATCAGAAGCCGATGTGTCTATTAAAGGCTGGATCCCCTACGCAATCAAGGTAAGTATGTTTGGCATTCTTACACATTCATACACACGCTTGTGCATTATCTGTTTGACTAAATTTCGCCTCCTTTTTTCTAGGGTATCCAGATTGTGAAGACTTGAACAGTCTATGGTGCTCCACCGGCTGTGTCTTCCCATTCACAAGAAAAGCTGCACCCTCCAATCCCATCAGAAGCCGATGTGGCTAGTAAAGGCTGGATCCCCTACGCTACCAAGGTAAGAAAGCTCTACGTTGTTACATACATGCATACACACACACTATTTAACTAAACTTTGCCTCCTTGGATTTTGAAGTCTTGAACAGTCTATGGTGCACCACCTGCTGTGTCTTGCAATCAAGGTAAGAGTTTGGCATTCTTACACATTACATAAACACTTTTATTTCAACAATTTGCCTAAGCTTTACTTTCTTTCTATCTATTGCTTTACTGAATGTTTTTTTTCAGCTCATTTCAGCAGCAGTGCAGTCTTCTGTACTCTGCCATTTGAATCATCTTGTTTTAAAGATTGTTTTTGTGGCCAAACACTAGATCCCCTTCACTGTTCACAATCATGGTAAGAGTTCTACATTCTTAAAATACACACACTTGAACCAACTTCATGACCCTGAGCTTCATGTATTTCTTTTCCAGGGTGTCCACATTTCCTGGAAACTGACCACAACAAAGTTTCCAACTGCCATGTCTTGGAACAAGAAAAGCTGCAATTTCCAAAGCAACACAGCTGAGTATATGGTCTGAAGAAGATGAAATCGGTAGCAATGGTACAACTTGATGCCCTCTTGCTGAAGAGAAGACGGCACCAGATAAGAATGCATTTTAACCTAATATTTTTAAGTTGCATTGAATAAGTAATGTAATTTAGTAAGATTAGTTTATTAAGTATGATCAGCCTGTTTCTACTTTGTTTTGTTTCATGGTATTGAAAGTTTTTGACCAAAAGATTTAACTAAAGACTCTTACTGAATTTGCCTAATGACAGATATAACTGTAGACTATAGATTTCATCAGATTGCAATTCCAAAGATGTTTTTTTGCTGCAGATGTCTTTTAAATGTATTTTTTTTCCCACTAAAGATGTGTTGGATTTTGTTAAAGTTCATATGGTCAGGTTGGCTTTAGATAGAATTTGTTAGGTTAGGCTAGGTTAGAATAGTTAGGGCCCTGCTGAAAGAGTCTACCTTAACGTGGTAGCAGGGCTTACAAATCTTTTGGCCAACCTCTTTTATTCTACAGAGTATGGTAGGGCTTTCTAATGTAATGTACCAGTGGCACCAACATGTTTTTAGGGTTTTCTAAAAATATAGAAGCGTATAAATAACCATTTTCAAAAACAAAATTACGAAATTTGCCATGCCCACAAGCTATGCCACACCCACAGATCAAGCCACACCCACATGGTAAGCCACACCCACTTTGCCGCAGTGGTGGCGCGCTACACTCAGTCTAGGGGCAGCATTCAAAAGTTGTTTCAGGTGCCAAAAACCCTAGGGACACCCCTGATACTATCACCTAAGTAGTAGTAAACTACTACTGTATGGGAATTTTAGCAGCAGTAACCCCCACCCGCCCACTCTTTCCCTCTAACTAACCCAAATAACACCAATGCAAGATGGTTTGTGTATAAAGCTTTACTGATAAGTTGACAGATCAACAAGCAATAGCAAGAGTGGTATTTGTAATTAGTTAGGAAAATATTTTCTCTCTCTTACCAAATTGGTATACTATATACTACTGTAAAATTATAATATTTAAACTGCTATAATGTCTGAAATGTTATGAAAGAACTGTATACTATGCACAATTGTTTAATAAACGTTAATTAAAAAAAAAGCAGCAACAGCAGCTGAAGTGTTTACCCACAGAGAAAAAAGCTGCAGCAGGACAAAAATTGCCTTGAGACAAAATGATTACTGTGACTGTAAGCCAAGCTTCGTCAAAAGCCTTTTAACTTTTTTTTTTTTTAAATTACTAGTGTATAAAATTTGTACATAAAGTTTGCAACAGAACTAAACTAACTAAAATTTAGTGTAAGCTGGAAACAATCAGGACTTGTCAGAGGATCCGGTGGTGGATCAGACTCACGAGTAAGTTTCAAGACTTTGTTAAATTAATTGAAAAAGGAGAGGTTATAAGTCCTTTCCCACCTATTTGTTAATTACTGCAAATACGGAATTCTTTCTGAGAGAACTATTCCTTTAAAAGGAAAATTATACCCCTACCCAGTTTAAGTACCCAGAATGAGGCCCTAAACCACTTGGTATAACCCAATTTAGTATAACAAGCTTGCTCAAGTCAGTTTTGTGATGCCAGTTCTGCCCCGTCCCCAAGCACCACCCCCTGACACGATCAATGGGAAGGCATGCTGTGCAAGGAGTCTGGGACTATAAAACAAACAAGAAAAGATGATCAATGCACATTCCCGGGCCCCATATACTATAATAATATCTGTGCTAGTGCAAACAGTAAAGACATAGGGGTTTTTAGTTTTAAAATTAAAAGCCTTCCAAACACGTCAAGGTAACCCCAGTATGGAAGGTACTAACAAATTACCTTGGGTCCTTTATCTAGACTGACACTCCCTGCTTGGTTGCATTTTTGTGGGAAGATTGTCTCCCTGACCTTGCATTGGATTAGTATTGAAGGCTATCACTCTCCCCCCCCCCCGCCTACTGGCTTTTAACAACGAGGGAAGAAGCCTCCGATCCAATTCATAGTATTCAAGGTGTAAAACCTCTAATTAAAGGGACGTGTTGGGGGTGCTACTACCACATGGAAGCTTGGTCTATCTTCCTGCAGAGAAACTCTTCTACATTACATAAACAAAAAAAAAAAAGGGGGGGGGGGGGGGGCCACCCCTGTGGCAAAATTATTAAAAAAAAAAGGGGAAGGGGAAATGAAAAGAAAAAAAAAAAAAAAAAAAAAAAAAAAAAAAAAAAAAAAAAAAAAAAAAAAAAAAGAGATCATCTTTTCTTGTTTGGGACTATAACAGGGAAGTAGGGCAAGCAGCTTCATGAACCAGACTAGAAGGCTCCATCTGCTGAATTAGCTTGCAATTTGTCCTCATTTTGGGTACTTCTTTGTTAGGGTCATTTTTCATGGTACAATTACACTTAATGAGAGAAACCAAAACCGGATAAGAAAACTGGAATTCATCAGTGTGTGGTGCTTGAACAGTCTGCACTATTCAAAAAAGAGGGCTAATACATTCTGGTTTTAATTTTTTTTTTTTTTTTTAAATCAAGTCTACTTTGGGATGAAGAGTATTTTTGCCACTTTTTTTTTTAGAATGTACTCACTTTTTTGCTTTAACCTCCACATAATCTTTGGTACATTGATTGGCAGGTGCACCAGGGTCTGCCACATAAAACAGGTTAAATCGCAGCTTTACATGCTTATTGTTGGGAACCTACAGAAAAAATAAAAACATAATAAAAACATAACAAACATACAGAAGATAATAGGCAAGATAAAAACCATAAAATGATGACAAGGAGTATGCCTGCAAACTGAAGATATTGAAGGTGATTTTTAATATTTATTGAGTTTCCAGTGCCATCAGACAAACAGCGCACAGAACGTCATGTTCTAGTCAGATATGAAAAAATAAAATCTTAGTTATCATAATCAAGGCATAGGACATTAAAAACGCTAAAATATGAAGGTTTACATAGAAGTAAATATTAATTAAAAAAGGGGTACTCTGGGCTAGGCCATACTAGTGCTCTTTTAACCGCAATCTGATTGCGCTATAAAAAGCACACACTAGTGTGGCCACAATTCACATGCAAACCGCATTTTCCGCACAATCACATGCGCTCTGATTGCACTTTGTAATGGGCATACACTGGTATTCACTCGCCTCTGCTCAAAATTTCTCCAAAACTCCCTTTCCTCCATCAGATCTCCTGAAATTTACTTATGTCATCTGTCCCAGCCATAACGTACAGATGCAGGGACTACAACTTATCGTTGTGCCCTTCTCCTCCAACTGTAACCTTTCAGCCATCCATTTTCACAACATGGTTTCCAATGCGCTAGATTCTGTAGCTCCCATATCCATATCTATTGCTCACCTTAGTATTAAGAACCCACAAACATGGCTTATGGATCAGATTAATAAGTTAAAAAAGGCATTCCTGTGTAGCTGAACGACGCTGGCGTAAGAGCAACATAAATAACTTTCGAGAAGTGTCCTTTGTCCTCGGCAAAGCAAAGTTACTTCTCTTCTCTTATATCCACACAATCTCATAACCCCAAACCCCTCTTCAAAGGATTTAACTCCCTGCTCTCTGTCTACCACCTCCTCCATCTAAACCCTGTCCATCAGCTGATGAAATAGGCACATATTTCACAGAAAAAAATTTCTGAAATTGTTTTTCTGTGTACCCTAGCTCTTCCCTACAGCTTCTATCTCCTACCAATACACTGCATAGCCTCCCTTCATGGTCTACCACATCAAACTATACCCCTACCACCACACTTCCTAGCCTCCCTTCATTTGTTAATCCCTCTACTTTCCCCCTAACAGGCTTCACCACTATTATAGAACAGGGTCTTTTATCTCTTCCATTCAGAACACATCTCACCACCTGCCCTCTCGATCCCATTCCCTCTTCTTATCTCATTCCTTATCGCTCTTCTTCCTTCATACCAGCCCTAACCTCTCTCTTTAACCTGTCCATATTCCTTGGTACCTTTCCCTTTCCCATACAAACATGATGTGGAGTCCCCTTTACTTAAACCCATTCACTCTTTCCAGCTACCAGCGTGTCTCTCTTATCCCTTTTGCTTTAAAACTGCTGGAAAAAGACATGTCTATGCTGACCAGGTTCATCACCTCTCTACCAACTCTCTCTTTGACCACCTCCAGTCAGGCTTTCATCCTAACCACTCCACGGAAACTGCCCTCAAAGTTACTAATCTAAAGGCCACTACTCTTTGCTCATTCTTCTTGATACTGTTGATCACCATCTACTTCAGATCCTGGCCTCCTTAGGATAGCCAAGAATGAGTAGTATCCTGTATACCTATCTCTCTTTTAGGACCTTTAGTGTTTTTCACTCTGGAATTAGCTCCACCACTCGCCCCCTCCCTGTGGGGATCCCACAAGACTCGGTACTCAGTCCTCTTCTTTCTCCATTTACACTTATGGCCTTGGGCAACTAGTTAGTTCATTTGGATTCCAGCATCACCTGTATGCAGATGATACCCAGATCTCCCTACACTGACATCCCAGATCCCCAACTGCCTTAGTGCCCTTTCTGCATTCATGTCCTCCTGCTTTCTTAAACTGAACATAGACAAGACCGAGCTTGTCCTTTTCCCACCCTCACAATCTGTTCCCCTCCCTAGTCTCACTTTTAATAATAACACATCGATATCCTCCTCTCTTCAAATCCGTTGCCTGGGTAAAACACTAGCTAGATTCCAATCTTTCCTTCAAAACCCATGTCAACTTACTTACCAACTACTGTCGGCTCCAACTCAGAAGCATATCTCACATCAGTTCCTTCCTCTTACATGACGCTACCAAAATCCTAGTTAATTCCCTAATCATATCCAGGCTTGACTGTGTGGTTTACCAAACAACTGCCTGGCACCACTTCAATCTATCCTAAACTTTGCTGCCTGGCTCATTCATTTCTCTTCTTGCTTTTCTAACTCCTCTCTTCTCTGTCAGTCTCTCCACTGGCTGCCCATCACTCAAAGGATCCAGTTCAAACTGCTTACCCTATCCTATAAAGTACTAACCAATACAGCCCCCTCCACACATCTCAGAACTGATCCACAGATACCATACCAGATGCAATTTCTGCTCTGCTAACAATATCCTCCTTTTATCCACCCTTGTTTCCTTTTCCCACGCCTGCATTTAGGACTTTGCTTGTGCTGCCCCTACATCTTTCTGTCCATCATTCATCATTGCTAAGCAAACTCCACTTCGAATCTAATACAGCCTACCAATTTACATCACCATATGTCTCACTCTATTTCCTCTAGACTTTAAGCTCTTTGGGCAGGGTCCTCTTTCCTGTTGTATCACATTATTGCTGTAAATAACTCACTCTGTGTACTTATGTTAGCTTTATGTTTGTATGCAATATGTATCCCTTTGTATAATATTTATTACCCTTGTATGTAATGTATGATTATGTCATTGTAAAGTGCCATGGAATATGTTGGCACTTTACAATGTGCCAACATAAGTAAAGTTTGGGGAGCTTTCTAAACATATAAATAGAGCGGTTGGGGATGGGCTGGCAGGGGCAATACTATATATTAAGGGATTTATGCTAGGGGGAGGGAATCCTGAGAGGAAGGGAGAGGGAGGGGGAGAAGGGCTGCAGTACGCATGCCAAACTTCTCCTGGAGGCCAGGAAGGAGGCAGAGTCCTATATGGACTCTGCTATCCTCCTGGTGGGCAGTTTTTGGGACTTTGGGGGGGGGGGGGGGGGGGACTACAGGAGAACCATATGGAGCTGGGATAAGGATTAAACTACACTACATGATGGGGCCAGTAGTTGGGGGGGATTATAGTTTTTGGGGGTGGGCATGCCCTTTAAAGGATGTGGCACCAATAGAAACAGGATTCTATAGGATTTCTTTATTAACTGTTTCTCATTTCTTTTAAACTTCTTGCCTTTGTTTCTTTTTTTATTGTACAAAAAGGTTTGGATTTTTTATGCATATACATGTCTATAAATTGAGGTTTTATTTACTCATGTTTCTTTTTGAACGTATTAAATATATGTATAAACTCATTTAGCGTGGTATATGTTGATATTATTTAGAATGTAGAGGATGACATGACAATCAACATTCCACCCTCATTAGGTATAACCAGGAAGCACTGACCAAACAGGAAGAATGGGCAGTCACTTGTATGAGTAGAACAAAAATGGTGGAATAAATATATCTAGTCTAAAAAGTTACAGGACCATTGTGGAAAAAAAGAATGCAGCAGGCATGCTCACCTTTAAAAACATAAGGGAAGCATGTTATTTAACAAATATTTTTATTAAATAGTTACCTACCTCTATTTGCCAAATACAATCTCTGTTGGGAGGATAATGTGCTGGAAAGTAAGGAGATGTAATATTTCCATTGGAATCTTTGATGTTTCCCCCACAAACTATATAAAAGAATATAAAGGGATTACCTTAATACTGGAACTTTTAAAGGGGTCACATTAGGCTGTGCAGATGTAAAGCAATCTGTGAAAGACTGGCAGATTTAAAGCAATTTTTAGGAGACATTGGTAGATTGAATGCAATATCTAGGAGATTGGCAGAATAAAAGTAATCTTGTGGAACTTGTGAAAGCTATACTTAACAAGAACTGAAACACTGACTTAGAATGAGAACTAGCACGAGATCTTGCTGAAATCCAGTGTGGTGAGACTCCTCACTATATGATAAAGTGCTAAAATCTACAGATTGTAAGTCACATGAAAAAAGTAGTGCAAGCTCTGTTGGGACCGAGCACAATCGAGGGGAAAATACTCTATTTACAAACGTCAGGGGAAAAAAAAACGAACAAGTCAAATGAAAATTTTGAATTTAGTAGAAATACATAAGGTGAGTGAAAAAAGGGTGTATGTGTCCTTTTAACCTTATATTCTCTATTTTCACATCTTCACTCCACACGTATAAACCGTTACTTACAGCCAATATACAAAGAAGTTGTGTATTTTTACTTCTGAAAAAATAAAAAATAATGAACTATTTAAATACACAAGTGTTTTCTTACGTGTAATTTTTGGTAGCTGTTTGAATTCCGCATGAAATCCTGGAAATTTTCCAACATAATCAGTAACAAGAGTCACCAACATAACATTTTCTGATGAAAAGAATGTCAGGTTGTAGGAGGGAGGGTAACTTCCGCATAGTCTAAAAAGGAGAAAGAATTATATTTATACTCTAACATGATCACTCTAAACTACACACAATTACAGTTTAATCTTAAGCTGAGGCTAAACTACAACGGAAGGTGTCATGAACGCCAGTTAGCGACTCTCACTGACTATGCACACCCCTGTCCTGGTATATATGTGGTGAGTTAATAAGAACTGCAGAGACTCACCCTCTAGTGGTGAGTCAATAGGAAATGCAGAGACTCTCTCTCTAGTGGTGAGTCAATAGGAACTGCAGAGTCTCTCCCTCTAGTGGTGAGTCAATAGGAACTGCAGAGACTCTCCCTCTAGAGGTGAGTCAATAGGAACTGCAGAGACTTTCCCTCTAGAGGTGAGTCAATAGGAACTGCAGAGACTCTCCCTCTAGAGGCGAGTCAATAGGAACTGCTAACTTACTTACAGAGCTGAGATCCCTATTTCAAAATGGTCAAATGGCAGCTTAAACCACACCCCTGGGTCTGCTCCATGTGAAAGGAAGTATAATCCAAAACAAGTTTGTCTCCTACACAGGATGTGATGTGTATTGTAATGGACATATACACCAAGGCTCCTTATATACCACCTCTATCCTGCAGGTGGTGTCAGTGAGTGATAAAAGACAAGACATCCCTGCTCTCTATGGCTAGGAGGAATGTGAAAGTAGATTGTGGTGTGTGCTTTGGAGTGATATTGAATGTAACACGAGATCCTGTGTATAAGACCCTGTTTATACGACCCTGTTACCACCTGTGGGGAGGACAGATTATTGGACAGACAATTTACCTTATTGGATACAAAGTAGAAACAAAACGTAGGGAGGATGCACACTGCAAAGCCAATGTAATCTTTATTCAAACATCAAACAGCACACGTGCAAAACGTTTCAGGGGACACGCCCCTTCCTCAGGTGCATCCTCCCTACATTTTGTTTCTTCATTGGAGTGCTGGGGTGAAGGGAATCCTGTGGGATAAACTGTACCTGCTCCCTGGACTAGATTACCCTATGTGCACAGGTATCTAGAACTATTATTGGATACAAACTCTGAGACAACAGATAAGTGTACACCAACTTACAAGGACACACAATATACAGGCCTGGTCAATATTCTAAGTGGTGCAACATAGACAGGGACAACCCTGTCTATGTTGCACATGTTATGTGGGGAACCTGTTTATGTGCACTGTCTGCATTGCGCCAGACCACCAGAGTAACCCACTGTGTGCCATGCTACCCATAATACTTCCATAAAGCAGTGATCTGGTACAAATTGGTGGCAGCAGTGCTGGTAATACCATTTATTCTCCCTGTTTTCTCTGTATATTTGTTCTCTGTATTAAGCTATGGAGGCTGCTACTGAACGTATTGATTTAAATCCTCCTGTCTTTGTACCTGCAGATGAAATTCCCCAATTAGTCTCAGTAGTGAATGAATATACCCGTGGTGAATACTAATAAGTATTAACCTAGCATGTTTAGTTTAGTTTCAACCACACAGTGTGGTAGGATTGCCTGGGTCTATTCTCAGACCTGCAGGATTATCCCATCTGATTCCTCTGGAAGCTGGTGACTTAAAATATACTTGTCTAAAGATTCTAGATCCATTATATCCACACAATTCTTATTTTGCACCAACAGGCACACTTTTGCTAGTGTGTATATATATATATATATAGAAATATATATAAATACACATACATATATACACACACACACACTGAAAAGAAAAATGTGTGCAGCATTATGCAATAAAACAAAACAAAATGTTACCTAACATACAACAAAGTAGACCATGATTAAGGAATTATACAGTGCCATCATGGATTCAAACGAAAGTTATTTTGACTTGTAAGAAATTGCAGAAGAATTCTGTAATCAAAATCTTCCTGCTCTCTTTCTTAATATGGGTTCATAAGTTATCCAGTTTGTAGTGGACTTGAAAGCAACACCCAGGGAGCTGTCCTAGTTTTATTCCTCTACATTACAGTTGTAAGCGGTACACACATGCAGTCTCCACGTTTTTCATGAATAACAGGAAGTGTGTCTGCTAGTTAAAACAACCTCCAACCCCCTCATTTAATTTGACTGCACTGATCACTCGGTGCTCATTTTATATATTTGCAGTTATCTTCTGGTAGTCCGTTTCCCTTCCAATGTCACGGACACGCCCCGGTTAAGCCCCATATACCCAGGAACCCTTAAAACCATTATGGTTGTGGAGTATGAGCATGGATAGCTGTACATCTAGCAATGTGGTATATTTAAAACAATGCAACAAATGTAGAACAAAAAAAAACAACCAACATGGGGGGGTAAAACTCAAATATTCTGAACAGATTTGATGCCAGAGGGTAGGTGCACCCTTAAGAACATTTTTGGGACATACAGTTAGGTACATAAATATATGGAACAAAACAATTGCATAAAAATTTGAGGCAAAATATTTTTTTTGACACAAGCTTCATTTCAGCGGTTCCAAAGTAATTGAACAAACTAAAGGGAATGTCCACCCCTCCACACACAAATCGTTACCTGCTTCAAAACCCACGAAAAGCAGGACTTCGTTATGTTGAAAATTTCCAATTCCGCTCCCAGACAGAGTTATTATACTCACATGCTGCTCCTCGCTCCACCGCCACGTCTCTCCGCTTCCGGGTAAGGCAGTCAGCATTGGCCGTGACAGTGACGTCACGGCCAATCACTGACTGCAATTCACGGAGAAGTCTCCGTGAATGCACAAGTCTGTGGGAATCAAGCGAGGGGTTCAGGGCAGGCGGCACCCGAACCACCAATTGTAGGCTGTGTGTCCGTGGTTGATCAATATATATTAATGCATGCTGGGAATTTGCATAGTAATCCAGTTACTGGTGGCGGCTAAGGAAGCTACAACACCAGGTACATATGTTCACACAGGTGTGTGTTTATTAGCTCCTATTGGGGCAAGCACATTTCCCATAAGTCTCATTTAGAAACATCTATACATGCATTCAAATAGATATACTCTTTCAATTCTCACTTACTTCCGAACGTGTGTTGCGATCTGATTGCGAGTGAGAACCGCATACCAGTGCCAAAAACGACAGGCCCCACTGAATGAGCTAGGCTCAGAGTCACTATTTTGGTGCATATCGCATGTGCTCCGATAACAGAATATTTGGAAAATCACAACATATAAATGACCCCGCATAAATTCTTTAACCCTTTAAGTGCCACAGATCATAAACATACGTTCTCTATAGAAAAGGCTCAATGTGTATATACATTCAGTGGGTTCCCCCTTTTTTAAAAGGAGTGATCAGGGGGCAGCATTCAAGTGCCCCCCCTATGCCCCTCGATCCCTCACCGCTTTCATGAAAATCCGATGGGGGGGGGGGGGGGGGAATCATTACCTGTAAAGTCATGACCTGGTAGCAATTGCCAGTCACGGCTAAGCTGAATGGGATCCCTTCACTGGGGTCTTCCCTTAGACTGCTACAATGCTACTTGAGGTACTGCACTGCAATCTGAATTGAGATTGCAGTGCAGTACAGGCTATAGTAAGCAGTCAGTGAATGACGGCTTACTATAGTATTTGTAAATGGAACTCATAGTTACATTCACAAATAGGATTTACTACAGATAAGATTTAGTACTTAGCAAAGCCTTAGAAAAAAAATAGGGGCTGATATGGATCTTTGCCAATGAATGAAAAATCCTTTCTTGGATTTTGACTTGTAAAACGGGCATTTATGCCCATATCATTCCCTAAGATGATTTGATGATTATCTTTGGGAATGCTAAAAATAAAAAACCTGCACATACAAAAAAATCCTCCCCCCCCAAGCTGTGATGGTATCTGTCAAATAAATGCAGACTATTTTTCCTCCAATTTCAAGGGAAACTAAGCCTATTTTATTATGAAATTTTGCAGAGGCTGAATTGAATTTTTAGGATCAGTAAAGTGCAAAAAAACATGTGCGTTCTCTCAGTACTAACCAGTTTTCACTAAAATACCACTTAAAGGCAGAGTGCGTGTGCATGGGGAGTAGGTTTTGACTTTTTTCTTGTAATTACACTTGTACATGCGTCCCATTTGAGCTAGTTAGTGGCCTCGTTTCTGTGTGCACCCACGCATATGGCATACCGTTTGATTCAGGACATGTGGGAGATTGACATTTGGTGGGGATTTTTTTTACTTTTCAAGTGATTTTAGGTAGGAATCATCTTATTGTATTTTATTTTTAAAATACACAGTTTATGTATTACTGCGTGTGGAATTCTTCATGTATGTATGTATGAAAGTATGGCATTATGTAGCTGAAGGTGTGTAGATTTCAAAAATATATAATTTATGGGGGGGTTATATTCATGTTTCAGGGATGTTTCCTTTGAAAAAGAGTAGGCTGTTCAAATTACAGAGCACTTTGAATATTTCTTGAAATTGCACTTGTGCATGCATTCCATTTGAGTTAGTTTGTGGCGATGTATTTGGCATACCGTTTGATTCAGGACATTTGGGAGATTGATATTTAGTAACTTTTTTTCATTACTTGGGGTTTTGGCAGGATATTTAATCTTGAAATTTGTCAATGTGTATCTGTGTCTCGATCTTTATCTATTTACATGTCTGTCTATGTCTCCAAGTACCCGGTGGGCGTGGCTTAGAGTGGTTGGGCAAAGGTGTGTGGCCTTAAAATTTTGTTGCGCGCAACACATATAAGGGGCCTGAGTATGTACCACAGCCAGGGGCCCACTCTAAGCTTAATCTGCCTCTGCTAGCAGCTTCCACGTCCGTATGTGTAACCATGCGTATAGCATACCATTTGATTCAGAACATTTGGGAGATTGAGCTTTGGTAACTTTTTTTTTTTTTTTACATTCTATGGGGTTTTGGCATGATTTCTACCTTTTGAATGCTGTTTTATGTCCATTGTTACACAAAATCTGCGAAATTCTTTGAAGAACTGTGCCCGCCACCATTGATGGTATGAATGGACAAACTACAGTGTTATGTAGCCGAAGGTATGTAAATTCCAGGAATATATAGTTTTATGGGCGTATTTCTGAGTTAGGTGGGCATTTTGTGAAAAATGTTTAAGACTGTTTAAATACAGAGCTGGATAAAAGTTTATTGCTGTTACTGACATTTGACATTGGTCCCCCTTTGGATTAGTTGGTAGCCATGTATCTGGGTACACCCATGAATGTGGCATACCATTTTATTCGGGAGAGGTTAGGCTCTTTCATATTTGAGATGCTTTCGAAATTTTCTCAACAGTTTTTAGCTGAAATTTGCATTCGTGTTTGTCTCTGATTTTACAGTTGAGGAAAAAAGAAAACGTAAGAAAATAACAATTGGATGAAGATCTGTGCCCAGGTATCTGCATTTTGATCCAAACTTAAGCTCACCCTTAAAATCCTGTTTCAAAATCTCTCACTTGTGGGGATATTTTAGTTAATTTGGTAGATATTCTATGTTAACCGTTAGAAGTGGTTATACATTTTAATTTAGTGTAATATTTTTGAAAGTGCCATTTTAGTTTGGGTCTCCTGTACAGAAAAAGTGGGGCACCAACATATATCTGGTATGGCTGTACTTGGAAATATCAGAGCTTTTAGAAACAATGAGATTTTTTTGTGTAAACAAAGAAAATTTGCAAATTTTGCATTTTTTTTACATACATATTTTACCCATAAATCCAGTAAAATCTCTAGAAAAGTTATAAAATTCTGTTGTCATGTTAGTACACTTTGTGCCGAAAAAAACCCCATCTATAATATTCCCTATTTATTGCAAGGTTTCTCCTACTGTAAACTTGTGTCTATACGTGTGTCCTGAAAATCCTGAAAATTCTTCTGGCATTTAACGCGCACAAAAGTGGTGAATTCTGCTGCCACTGAAAGGTTTAACTGATCACAGATGGCCTGGGTGAATAAAAATCAATGATTTTTTTAGATAAATAAATAAATTTTAAAAAAAGGCTTTTTTTTGAGTTAAATCAGATTTTTTATTTAAATCGGATTTTTTTTAAAATAAACCGTTTTTGAGAAAATTATATTACCTTCCAAAGGTTACCGTATTCCATCATGAAATAAAAGAAAATGAAAAGTTTTTTTAATTATGTGGAATAAGACTGTATGTGTTTAATTTTTTTGGTAAATAAATTCAATTAATCCATTCACAATGTCATGCTCTTCCAGAGGTTTTCCTAAGATTATTGGGCAGTTTCTCTGCCTACAAGATATCAGAGATGCTTGGTTTACTTTTGCAGTTCTCAAAACTGAATTTGACACAGCAGAGATCCCAGGCCTCTTCTTCACAGCAAAAATGTTATAACATGAACAGAGTTGAGAAAAAGACCTTAAAGGGTATGTCCATCCCCCAAACTAAATTTTAGTATGTGTCAGGAAAAGGCTGTAAATCTCGACCTCGCAAGGTTAACAGCTGCCAAAGATGTCCCCAAATATACTTACCAGCCTTCGTTCCTCACTGCCTTCTGCTTAACTACCGTGCCTTTTCCGAGCATGGAAGTCAAGCGGGATGGGCTCGACCAGCACTCGCTTCTGTGATTGGCTAAGGCGCAATGCTAAGACATACCCTTTTATCCTATTGTTCTATAAACCTACGAATACAGAATCAACCCCTTCAGTGCTAAGTTTCAAGAAGTTCAGTGTATTTAGAAACAATATTTTTCTGATTGTTTGGAGTGAATAGATCTGGATGTTTGTTTAAGCAAATAACATGCTGTAATGTTAGTTTCAGTTGAGTAAATCTATTTAAATTGTTATTAATCTAAAAAACTTCATCTACTTGCATATTAAAGTTATACCAACAAGAATAAGTCTTTATGTAAAAACTATGATTTAAATCAAGCCTTACTGACTAGTGATTTTAATCAGTTTGATTTAAATCAAATCCACCCTGCAGATAGCTTTATCTCCCACCTCAAAAAACAGCAGCACTCTGCTAGTTCACCTTTTCTAGAGTGAGTAACAGACCTTGATATATAGCTGCACTTGCTCGGAGTTCTCTGCCCCCCCTTAAAAAAAAACAATTGTTGTTACTGCCGAAATTTAATTACAGAAACCTGTATAATTGAAGATTGTTTCTCCACAATGTTGCCAACTTGAGAGTTTCACATATCTACTAGTTATGAATTACAGAATTCATTCAGGCTTATTTATGTTTTAGGTCTCCATTTACATGTTATTTACTGCAATATAGGAGCCTTATACATTAGCAGGGAATAAAAAGTTAGCTAGTGACCTATGCAGTATTGCATTAAAAAAAAAAATGAGTCTTTTTGTAAGCTATTATAGCACTAATTATCTATCTTGCAACCCTGAAAGTGAAAAAGAGCATAACATTTCTTTGAAAGTTTACCTATTCAGAATTCGAGGTTCAAGTGGGCTTAGAGAGTCGTACAGTGTCACGTAGTCACCACCATTGACCTTACATTTCTCCATTCTGAAAGTCTTGAAATTGAGATGTATCATGTGGCCAGCATCTGCACGCAATGTCCACTGGCATCGGACGTTTGGAGGATATGCTGAATCAGGGAATCCAGGAGAGGAAAATTTGGTCACAGAACCAGTTTGTGAGTGCAAAAAGAAAGCACAGCTCTCTGTGGGATACAATGGAAGATGTCAAGAACCATAATCAATAACTGTGTAAACAGATGCAGAATATTACACTTTCTTGACAATATAAATTAATACAAAATCTTTAAAGGAACATTTGTGCCTCCCAAAATTGCATATAAGTAACAAAGACTTTATTGCAAAATGACTATTTAAAAATAAAGGTATGTATGTGACGCATTAACTTTTAATCATTTCAGGGTTCCCCGCGAGGAAAAATTTAAAGAAAGTATGCCGTAATACAATGTTATGTTTAGTTGGAAGCTGCAGCTTTCAAAAAACGAATGGCTTTTTAAAAAAATTTCTAAGAACCTCCAAAGCCTACCTTTGCTGCTTTAAGTTTGCAGACATCTTGAATCTGTTTATGTGACCATGTAGCTCTGCCCCTCAGACTCCCTGGTTCCCACATCTTCAGTAGTCGCAAAAGGCAATATTCCTGCTTCCCAGCGCGTGCTCAGTTTCGCTGCAGCTTCCAACCTGAACTTAAAGGGCATGTCCACCCCCAAAACACAAATTTAACCCCATACTGACCCCACTCTGTAGTGTACAAAAATCCTTACATACCTTACATTCCAGCTCCTTATGGTTGCCATGCTATGCCCTGCCAAAGTCCAGGAAAAGTGTAGTGTAGAAGGTCTGTGTGACTCATCCTGCGCCTGTCTCAGACTCAACAAGGTCTGAGGCATGCGCAGGAGAGTCGTCCCCCCCCCTCTCCCTCTCGTTTTCTTCTCCCTCCCCCTAGTGTAAAATCCCCTGTATATATTATAGATATTGGTCCCCCAGCCCTAACCGCCGTAATAGAATTCTTAGAAAGTGCCCCGATAGTTACTTACCTTCCCTCTATCCTCCAGCGTTCTGAGCAGCCGGCAGCCGCGTCCCTGCATTTCCGTGAGAGGGCCGGGAGAGTGCAGCGGAGGATAGAGGGAAGGTAAGTAACTATCGGGGCACTTTCTAAGAATAGCAACATTGTTTCATCTATTACAAGTGCTGTTTAGCAAGGTGAATAGATGAAACAATGTTGCTATTACCCGCAGCTCTGAAAGGGGAAAGTCAGTGTCTTACTACAGCAGATCGTTAAACCTCCTAGGGGATCGTGATGGACAGAAAAACCCATAAAAATGGCCCCCTGCATTGCTGCCAGGTCACAGACCAGAAGTGGGCAGCAGACCTAAAGCATAGAAGTGTTCAGTGAACTAGGCAGCTAACACACGGTGTATGGATTGGACGCACAGGCATACAGAGAGCAGCAGCTGGTGCAGCCAGGAGACTCTGCTAGGCACAATAACATGGCATATTTGGTACCGAACGCTGTATGGAATTACCGGTAACCTCTCCCTACAGCTGTGGGTAAGAAGCCACAACAGGGCTCGGTTAGGGAGCGGGGGCTCTGCATTGTCACTTTTTGATAGACTGGTTATACATTGCTAGCTGGGAAATTACAGGAGGACGTGCCCCTAGTTTGCCCACCTGCCCATGCCACTAGACCCAGGCTTCCTTAATGGCAGAGTCATAAAGTGTGACTTTCTTTCTTCTGCTGTCCATTTAAAGGGCAACTTAAACCTCAAAATACAGAATCAGAAGGCAGTAATGGTCATTTCTACTCTCGGTTTATACTCGAGTCAATCAGTTTTTACTTATTTTTCAGGTAACAATAGGTATCTCGACTTATACTCGAGTATATACGGTATTCACATTTTATGATTAAAAAGGACAACAAACTTATTTTTAGAATTCCTGAAATTTTACAAGCATTAATGGCATATTAGTATGGGTGTTGTATTACAGAAAATATTACTTGTTTACACCCTTTTATCACATTTAGGGGTGGATTCTTTTCACATCAGCACAGTCCTATCATAACGTTTGTATAAACAGAGGTAATAAACTCCTAGGGTTTTTCATGTGATTTGCCTTAAATTTTCATGCAATTTTTTCCACCCAACTAAATTAAAGCTCAAAGTCTGCACTTCAACTCCTTAATTTAAAGTTTAGAGTGGTAATGTTACAAAATAGTTGTAACTGTTCACATTTATTTGCCCTCATCGAATGAGTGATAAGGAGTCCAGTCTGTGACAAGATTAACGGGATAACAGCAGTCTAGATGGACTATAAATATAAGTTTATGGTATGCTTAATGGGCATACTTTAAAAACTTAGAAATGTTATATTAATGGTGAAGAACAGCACTTAGAATGAAAACACTCTTTTTTTAAGGCTATGAATCCATAGCCTAATTTAAAAAAAATTGAGTCTTTGTCCTTTGGGCAGAGCTTAACATTCAGCAAACCAGTAACAAGATGTCAGCAACTTCCAAGGCACAAAGCTAGGCTCTGGAGGGGCATAGGTAAAAAAAAATATGGCAACGGTATTTTTAATGCTGCTTCCAAATGAACATAACTTGATTTTACAGTGCACTTATCCTTTAATTATGTTTCTACAATTATCTTGGCTTTATTAGAGGATGACACTGTATTTTGAATAAAGATGTGATTTTACTAGAGGTCAAAGCAAATGGTCAAAAATAGTGTACCTCATAAATATGCTTGTGAAGGTTCTCATTCATCCAGGTCATGGATGAATGAGTAAGGTGTTAAAACAGCATTGTACATGGCAGACAGTTGGTGTCGAACCCCAAGAAGAATTTTCAAAAAACATCGTATCCCTGTCTGCTTTAAACTGAACAACACACTGAGGCAGCAATTGGTACATCCGAAAGACCCAATACCAAAACACAAGAAAAGCGACATCATATATGCAGTGCAGTGCAGTGAAGAATGCTCTGATTTGTATGTGGGGGAGACCAAACAGCAACTGCATCAACGTATGGCCCAGCACAGAAGAGCCAATTCCTCGGGTCAGGACTCAGCCGTGTATCTGCATCTTAAGGACAAAGGACATACCTTTGAAGATTGTAATGTTAACATACTGGCGAAGGAACGTGACTGGTTCAAGAGAGGTGTTAAGGAGGCCATTTATGTGAAAATAAAGAAACCAAGCCTAAATAGAGGTGGGGGGGTTCGACACCAACTGTCTGCCATGTACAATGCTGTTTTAACACCTTACTCTGGGCGTTCCTATAACACCTCTTAGCCACTATCTAATCACACCCTTAACACCTGGCTGTGATATGCTAATTGGGATTTTCAGGGTACATAATTGCCACAGATTCTTGTACAAGTCATTCTGAATTGAGAAAGCCAGTCGGATGACTAGCGAAACGTCTTCAAGAACTACATTTCAAGTCCAGTTGATCTAATTGAATACAACAGATGTACCTCATAAATAAAGTAGAATTAGAATTTTACAATACACGGCGTTCAAGGGCATGTATGTTTTTCAGGTGACATGAATTTTCCACCAAGTAGGAGAAGACAGCCCCTTAAGATTGAGTGCTGGAAAAAAAAAACCCAGTAAATAACCCCCCACCCCATACTTAAAGGGCAAGTCCACCCTCCTTTAAATCACCCCTCCAAAACTGCAAGAGAACACTAACCTGAAATGTTGCATTTTACCCCTCTTTCAGCTTTTTGGTTCTTCTGGTTAGCAATTATCAGTCATGGATACGACAAATGACATCAAATCCAACGACTGAATGATATTCTCATGGCTGTCTCTTCTGAGCGTGTGCAAGCTCATAAGCTCAGAGAGAATGCAGTAGGAAGGGGAAAGCACATTTTTCTTTATAACAGGCTAGTCCTACATCTGAGTTAGCAATCTATAAAATTGGAGCAAACCAGTCTAGGCCAGGTGGACATTTCCAGTTCCTGCCTCAAGAACAATGAAGCTAGGACCACACTTTATATAGGGCACTAATCCCAAAGACAAAATATTAAACAGCCTTTTTTTACGAGCACCCCTCTCCCACCACCAAAGGGGTGCTCATAAAAGTTTTAATGCCATTACTTTTCAAGAGTCTTTATTAGCGGGTGTTGCCTGTGTTACCCGTGCCTGTACTCCTTTTGTGTCCATAAAAAAAAATGAACGATTTAATCATCAAATAATCAAGTAAAGACTGCACACATACACATAGGGTAATTTATCTGTATACAATTTTTAATTTGAGGTAAATACACCCCTTAAAAAGTAGTCACAATCCAACACAAACAGATATAAAACAGTTGTGAAATAAGACCTGCAGAAAATTCAAACTGCACAAATATGCCTGTATAGTAAACCAACATAAGCCTTATTGATCACTTCTATAAAAAGAAATAAAGCACAAGAATGTTGTCATTTTGGAGAAAAAAGTAATTTCAATTTCCATTAAGAATAAAATACTCACTGTCCCTGAAGTTTCTTGCAATCTGTGGATCAGCAGCTGTATGAAGATAGTTTAAATTGTCAGAATGGTATAAATTAAAAGAATAGGACCCAATGTCAACACCCATTGTCAATATTCTTAATGAAAGGGAAAATGAGAGCAAATATTTCAAATTAAAGCTATGCTATGTTCTGTTAATCTAATCCACCACATAAAACTTTTAAAAGGGCATGTCTTACTCCTCCCCCCAATAAAATACATTTGTGCTTCTACCCTGCCTGATCCCTTGTTGGCTTGTAGAAGTCTCCTCTACTGCTGTACAAAGCTGACAGTCAGACATTAGCTGTAACGCAAATATCACAGCTTTGACTAACTGCCAGACCCAGAAGCTACAGAGGAGAGGCGAGATGGGACTACAACGTAAGCAGGTGGTAAAATTAAGTTATGAGGGTGGACATGTCTTTTAATATTGTGCATGGTTTCTCTACTAATCTTAAAGATAAAGGGGTATTTTCTATTGCTTAGCAATTTGTATTCATGTGCAAGAAAAGCAGACAAATTTTTGCCTGATAAACCAAATATCAATTTTCCCGTTCTAAAATATCTAACTTATTAAACAATACGTACGATATGCAACAAGAGAAACCACTGCAGAGCTACGTTGACGTGGGTTGACGCTTGGTAGTTTCAGCTCCGATATGGCTTTATCCATGGCAACTTCCCGGTAAGCAGGTACAGAAAATTCAGACCAGTAATATCCCATAACGCTGTTATCAATACCTTCACTGCAGAGTGCAAAACATCCAGACCATAAGGTTTTTAATTAGGCAATTAAGCAGCAGCTCTAAGAACTGGTACCCACATCCCAACTTCAGACCGATATATCTACAACTCAATATATTGATTGGTAATCAGTCAGTTGGGTGTAAAGTTATATAGCCAATATTTCTACCCGATCATGCGAAACTTTAGTTTAAAAGGATCAGCCACAAGAATCATAGCCAATCCATGCCTGACCCAACCAAAATATCAGGTAGTATAGATGATAGGGCAAAAATATCAGTGTACAAATTTTTAAATGCACTTGGATCTCTTCCATATGAAGTCTTATGGTTTAGATGGGTAAGACTGCATTTGACTTGCATGCATAGCGGGAAAATATATATTGGGCATGTACAAAGTGGTCTCTCTATGGACTTCTGGTTGAGAGGCATAAGACATTACATTAGGCATGCAATTAAAAGTTAAAACACCCAAGCAAGACTGTACTGCAGAGATAGGCAATAAGAAGCCCTCCAGATGTTTGGAATCTACAATATTATTGCAGTGGTCTTTGGCATGCTGGGAGTTAACTATGAAAATATATTCAGCACTCTTAATTAAGTATGTGTTATTTGAGCCTTTAACGACTAATCAACAAAAGTAAAACTGATGTGTTACAATGATTTCAGAGAAGCTCTGTAAAAACCTTTAACAAGTGTTATGATTTATTTGATAGCAGAAACATTCCTTACCCCAGTTAAAAAATTTAAAAATAAATGCTGAAAAACATCCATACAAATTCCAGTCTAAAGTTCCTATTTGCCCAATGCCTAATAATTCCTAAAGAGGGAAGCCAATAAAATAAAAACCTAAACACCTACAGTTTTAGAAAATCCCAGCTCTGCATCATGCTGTTTTGACAAGTCTCTTTTTGAAGGGAAATGTTGGCGGTATGTATTTGAACTATTCCTATTTAAAGGGCATTTCCATTCCCAAAATAAAAACTGCCATGCAGGTAGGACTCCCCCCCCCCAAAAAAGCTATAAATGCAATAGCTAACTTTCTCATACTTGATATATAAGATATCCTTCACAGTCTTCACCGTATTCTCACAGAAGTTTACAAACACTTCTGGGTTTACTCTGCAATCAGGGTCACGACAGGTGATGTCAAGGTCAATTCCTGCAGAATATTCATGGAGGGTTTTCTTCTGTGCGCTGTGAAAGCTCAGATGGTACATGAAAGCTCTGAGCTATACAACAACATACAGAAGAGAAGAAGAAAGGGGGGTGAAGACAAGCAAGGATATCTCAGTGTGCGGTTTTAGCTTTTTATGGTGTCCTCTACCTGTATGGCAGTTTTCAGTTTGGGGGTGGGCATGCCCTTTAAAAGCATGATTTGATAAATTGTTCATAGATTTAGTTTTAACATTATAATGTCAGCTTCAAGCCCTCAGACCTCCACAACAAAGAAAAAAACAAAAAACTCATCAGCACATGATGTCAAGTTCTGAAAAATTAACTAGTGCAGTGAACCCAATAAGGATTAGTTTGGTGGTCAGAGTATGTGTATGTTTTCTGTAAAGACGGTACAACTTAAAAGAATCAACACAATCTTTAGGATTTAACTGGACTTACCTAAACGCATGAACACTGCACTGTTGGATATATGGAGCAATGTCTTTATCAGCCAGATACACATTCTTTAACTGTAAGAATAATAGCAAAATGTAAGTTAAAATCCTGCGATTGTAAACATCAGTGTTGACGAAAGAGAAAAGTAAAAAAAAAAAATGTAACATGTAAAGATTAGCTCTATTTATTAGAGCACATTTTAGACTGGAACTCTTTTTTGTTAGATGATGCCCTGAAAATTCCTCACCTCAGCCACAATCGATAAGTCATTGGCTTGATAAGGCTTAAATGAGAACTAAACTTTTTTTTAAAAATTTTTTAATCCTAATTTGAAAGCTTTTCTCCCCAGAACACCTACACTTTCTCTAGTAAGTTGTATTTACGTACATGTAGGACATAGATTTTATAACTAACAAGAGTTCCATGTTGTTGCCAGTACAACTCATAGCTTATGTAGTCTTTAAAGAGCCTTGTGAGGCTTGCACCTATTGCCACACCCTGACCCCAATAGTCACTGCCCCTATGCACATAGTATTTTCTATACAGATGTCTCCATGCCAAAATGGAAGTCCCTGCTAGGACTTTGAAAGCTGCTTGTTACCCTGCAGGTTTTTTTTCCAGTTATCATGCATTGTTGCCCTTAATCACTGTTCTGTCTGAGAGGCAGAATATGCTGTAGCATGATCTGTCACTAACAGCGGCAGGTCTCTGCGCTTTCATACGATTGGTTATAAGTTTCTACAAAAGCAAGGCTGCAGCTTCCTTGTGTTGACCTGTTGAGAACTACAGAGCATGTGATGGGTACTGCATACACTTAGCTTGGTGTCACCCAGCTAAGGTGAATTACAGGAGCTGACCCAGGTTAAAGGGCATGTTCATACTTAAAACAGAAAAAAAATGGTAAATTGTCAGTTACCTGCTACCAATCCCTACTGATTGGTTTTGCATTTAATAACCTGCATTACTAACCAGATATTTAAGGAATAATATTGTCTCAATAATGGAAACGTAAGATGGCCCTTCCCCCTTCATGCAGTAAATCAAGGCTGCTCGATTTCCACTGCTGCCGCCTTTTTGTTTTAAAAAATGGATATAACCTTTAATTTCATAAATCTTTACGAATGTGCTCTTTTGGGACAATAGACAGTTTGCCTCCTTAGCAGGGCAACTATACAATTTTAAAACAATTCTTATATTCAAAATCTATATTTTAGGGGGAGGCACACTTGCACGCTCCAAACTCGTGATCACAGTATGTACATATTTAATAAAGAAAATTTATGGTACATTACATTTAAAGGAGAACACAGTACTAAAGAGAAACTTAAGTGAAAAAAAAAATTGCCTTTATTCTGCTCTTTATTTTTAGGGCTGACAGGAACTAGATACTTTTCTGCTCCCCATCTCTTTGTGCCCAGGCCCTCCCAGAAGCTGGAAATCATATGTGCAGTGGAGAGGAACTGCGCCTCCAAACAGTGAGGAACAGACAATGGTATTCACCCAGTGATTGTTATTCGAAGTTAAGCAGCTCCGGCAGTAATCACTGCTTCAATCAAATGTAGGAAACTATAAACTAGTTACCCTTTAGTCTTCTTGTTCTGGCAGGATTTGGGCAGTAGGGGCCACTGTGTAAAAGTATAAAAGGGAGAGCACTCATGTGCTCAGCCTCTTTCTACTTCCTGGAGTTTCCCCAATAGAGGAGGAAGAGCGGGGGCCTTGACAACAGGTAGGTCCAGTTAATGTGAGATAAGATTCTGTTATAGATAACACCAGGAGTGATAGATAGGAGTAGGGTAGCTAGTGAGCAGCCTGAGCTCCAACAAGGAGATTAAGTAAGGACTAGAGACCTGGGTATACCACCCAAGAATAGAGACATAGTGCCAGACATAAGGGTAGAATATTCCACTACAGTGACCTGAGAGCTGGGGCAGCATTAACAAGCTGATTGTTATTTATGCAGATTCTGATTCCTCTGGTTTGTGAGTATGTATCTGGATACCTGTGCAATGCTCCTTTGTCACCTTTATTTTGCCAACTACAATGCCTTACTCATATTGTTCTGTTAAAAAATAAGATAGAAAAGGGTGGTGTGGTAAACCTGTGCGCCCTGTATGCAGGTCACAAATTTCCACGCCCTGCCCCACCTGGCTACTTTTTCATGCCACCCAGCTGGAAAAATAATTCTGGGGAGAACATGGATATATCTCGTTACAGATGACAGCAGAATATGCAGGTGTCACCTAGTTTTTTGTATGGGTCCCAGATACATGACAAATCTGCTTGGTGAGTTCACAGCCCTCTTCCCCATCTCACTAGACAAAGTTGTCAAGTGACTATTGGGTGACTTATCCATCACCTCTCTTTAAACAACACCTAAGAAAACTAAATTAATAAATTGATGGGAAGGAGGACTGCAAAACTCCAAACCAGCATAAGACGATTCTGCAAAATACAGAAAGGAGAAGCCATTCACAAACAGTTTAGCTTATAGGTTCTCCCAATGAGATAGTTTATAAAATTCTGCCAAATAATTTGTGCTTTGATAGAAAAGCCAGACACACGAAAATTATGAGACGCAAAATTTTTTGGAGCTTACGACAGCTTATAACACATGCCTATCACAGAAATAATGCAGGAGTAGGAAGAGAAACTTTCCAAGCCTATAACTTTGGATTAAGAACTAGAGACATATTCCTAGGCTTGTTTGAAAGGTATAAGAGGAAACTTTTGAATTGCGGAGACTTGTATGGAGACCACAGTTCCCCTTTAAGAAGCACAAAACAGGAAAATTAAAATGATGTCACATCCTTCCTTACTGTGTTGGTGACTCTTTCAGAGAGTTCATTAAATTCTGCTGTTGTTGAGTTTTCATATGCATCTCTGAATTCTGTATTTGCAATTCTCAGAAATCCTGTATAAACCCTCTGAACTCTTGCATTGCGGTCTAAAAATTAAAATAGACAATTGCTTAAATGTACCAATACTCCCAGGCATGTTAAGAAGTGTCAGCTTGTTTATATTTATTTAAACAAACTTTGTCATGTTGAAGTCTCAAATAGAAATTTTCATTAATTACTAGACAGTTGATAAGGCTTGAGAGACTGACATCATCCAGTCCCATTGCCAGTGTTAAACACTTCCAGTCAACTCTCTCCATTGCAGGTATAGCATCTTTGAACCCTATAAATCAGTGGACGGGTTGTGCAACTACCCATCTGCAATTATGTAGGACCTCCTGCCTTAACTTATAATTAATTTTGAATATAGCTTTCATGCTTCTTTAAGTTTAAACCTGTATCATTCTTAAAGAGAGTCCAGAGTGCAAATCAGGCTTAAACAAATGCTGTTTATCATCATAAAATGCATACAATTAAAGTGCCTACAAAGTTGAAATGCATACATAATGTGCAACATATTAGCAATCCTCTAAAGCATATTTGCAATGTGGTTTAAATATAATTATTTCAGTATAAACAGTTACTAGAATGAAATAAATTATATGTGGATAAATAAAGTGCTAATATTGTGCATATTATGTATGCACTTCAACTTTGTAGGCACTTTATGATACAATGTTTACTTTGAAAATGTAACACTGGGGGTCCTTCTTACATTTTTAACTCATGCTTGTTGTGCTCCACTCTATATAAAATTAGCACTTTGCACGTGTTAATAAAAATAGCATTAGTTTAAGACTGGTGTGCACTCTGGACTCTCTTTTGGATATATTATAACCATTGGCTATGGTACTGTGAGTAGCACCAATCGAATTCTGAACTTATGCAGGTGTGTGGGAGAATCTACATACTGATTTTGTATCATTCTTAGGTAAAATATAAAAAATTTAACATGCCACTTACTCCTATTTAAGTAGATACTTACATGCAAAATGCCAAACTAGAAGACCAACAGTGAGAGAAAGAAGAGCAGCGCCAATAACCACGCCAAGAAGAACAAATTTTTTCTTTGGACCTCTCTTTTCTACTTTCTTTGAATTTGTGGCAGGAAGAAATTCCACTTCTTCATCAAATCCATTCATGCTCTGTAAAACAAATGAGAAACAAGACTTTCATGTTGGCATCATTGCTCTCTCAGATAGCAGATATCACAAAGGCTAATTTAACAAGCATTTTTTTATTTTCTTAAAGGGTAACAGATCTCCATACAAGTGCCTTTTATTAAAAATGAGTACTCTAACTTTAAAAGCACTTCAGGATCATGCTTCAATATAAAGGGTGGTTCCCACTATGTGCACAGTACTACTGTCTGTTATTGGATCGCATGCCTGCATGACTTTTTGTGTGACTCACATGCATGCCAATAACCAATATGGCCTGGTGCACAGCACACAGAGTATCGCGCACAGCAGTGCAAAAAAAATCCTGCATGAGCTGCTGTGCGTGATAGTAGGACCTAACTAGTTCACCTTTCACAAACAAATGAATTGAATATTCAGATAAAGGGTATGTCCACCTCCAAACAAAAATGTCACCTTTAATAAAACACCCCCCAAAACCTAGACCTCGCTAGGTTAAAATGTTCCTCTTCAGCAACTTAATGTATTTACCAAGACCAGTTCCCAAAGATCTCTGATTGGCTGAAGAGTATATTTAGGAGCAGAGGAGGAACATTTTAAGCTATGGAGATTTTGTTTGGGGGGGGGGGGGACATGCCCTTTCAGAATCCCCTGGGAAAGGGAAACTTCAGTGGAAAATCACCTTTAGGCCTAAAGGCAAGAAAATAAAAATTAAATCATAATTATTTATCCACTTCTTTCCATGTCTTATTTCAAGAGCTGAAAAGCATAACTAAAAGGGAGGGTTGTAGTGAATGCTGCCATGAAGACTGGGAAACCAAAAACACTAACTATGATTTGATTTTTTTTTTTCCCCCACACGGCAGCATTCACTAATGGGATATACCAAGCTAAACATTCAAATAGGGAGGGAGATATATCTAATGCTTAAACAAAATTTTTATTCCTGCAGGATGGCCTGCAAAACTTTCTTCCAAATTTTGCCTCCTGTGAGAATATCCAATTTGTAGTGTTTTATGAATGTTCTGGCAGACGACCATCTGGCAGTTCTACAAACTTCACTGATACCCGATACTGCTTGCATAGCGCATGAAGAAGCTAAGGCTCTAGTGGAATGGGCTTTTAAGCCTGAGGGGACCTGTCTTTCAGTGTATATGCTTTTTTAATACAGGACACTATCAAGATAGTTCTTGTTCTCTTTCTAGGGGCCTGCCCCCTTCTCGGCCCATTAGGAACTAAGAAGAATCTGTCTGACTTTCTCCATTTGCTTGTGCGGGCAAGATAGATTCACACTGCCCTGACTAAATCTAAAGTATGCAGTTTCAATTCTTTTTCCGATTTTGGATCTGTAAAAAAAATGCTGGCAATGAAATCTCCATATCCATATGAGACTCTGTCATGACTTTTGGTAGGAAATTGAATAAAGGCCTAAGTCTGACCCTTATCTAAAATCACTGGGGGCTTACATGAGAGAGCACCTAACTCCCCCACTCAACAGGCCGATGTAATGGCTACAAGAAAGACCAATTAAATCTGTAGCTGTCTCTAAGGGTTCAAAGGGAGGAGACGTAAGAGCCTGCAGGACCAACGGCAGATCCCACGCTGGCAGGCTTATTAAATGTGAAAGATCTTGTAAAGGCTGTGACTGCAGACACCTGCAATCTTTCTTTTTGAAACCAAAATAAAGAAACTTAACTACATCCGATGGATTGGAAACAACTGAGAAATCCACTTCCTCAGCAATTGTGGCAAACTTCTGCCATATCTTGTAGTATTTTTGAGAGGTAAACAATTTTCTAGATTTCCACAACTCTTGTGGAATCTGAACTCTTGGACTCTCCCTTTCAAATGCCAAGCCATCAGAGAAAGATGATCGAAGTCCAGGAACGCTGAAATGCTTCCATAGCCATGGCCTCCGGGCAGTATTTTGGGAAAAGAAGTGACGGCATTTGGAATTGTACTTGGTTGCCATCAAATCTATACGAAGTTGCCCTCATCTTTTGCACAACATCTGGAATATCTCTTTGCTCAGGCTTCACTCCCCTGATTGTTTCTTCCTGGAAGAAAAACTGCTGTTACAGACTGTTACTAGATGTCTAAAATAAAAATTTGCCTCCACCTCCCTTAGTAGAGATCGACTCCTTGTGCCTCCTCACCAGCCTATGCTGGTGAGGAACACATCCTTGTCTATTACTTTTATTATGGATTATAAGGATTCCATTTTGAACTTTTGTTTTTGTTTTAAAAGAAACCGATTAAGTCTTCTAAGGTCTAGTACTGGTCTCAGAGCTCCTGAGGCCTTCTTTACTTCTTGAGTAAAAACCTCGTCTTCTCTGTAGAAGAGGCACTGGCTTTATTGCTGCAGACTCTCTTAGCGGAGTAAAATACTGAAAAATCACTTCTCAAGCCCAGTCTTCTTCCTGAACCTGAGTTGAAACAAAAAAATCTTTTGTGGTTAAGTATGAAAATAAATAAGATACCCCATGGAAATAATCTCCTTTGTTAGATGCAGCCTAGACGTCTAGAAATCTTCACAATCTTCCTGACACGGGCCCTGGGCCTTCATCTCCCTATTGGTGAGACGTTCTATTCTGGAAGGCTGGCTTAGAATCAAAGCTTGCTTGCATGCCCTCCAGGGCTGCTGTATTTCGAACTCTCTTCCAATCTTTGGAGTTACTCTCTATATGGCCTCTCTTATTTCTTCTATCTTGAGGAAGAAAAAGGCTCCAATATATCTCAAAAAAGCATAGAAACAATGAGTTTCCAAGGGCCGTAGATACAATTAGTAACAGGAAATTGTTACAACAAAGTTTAACCATACCTAATCACACAGAATAACTTCCAATGATAACAGTGACCTCCTGTGGCAGACTAGGAAAAGACAATGTATAAACATCACAGGTATACGTATAGGTCAATCTCTGTTTAACCCCTTTGGATATAAGGTATCTAATCTATTGATCCACCAGACCTCTCTTTTCTTTAGCTGTTGTAGACGATCGCCCCCCCCCCCCCCTTATTGGTTCAATCTGTACCTGTTCCAATACCATGAATCTCATTTGGTCAGCATTATGACCCTTTTTCTATATAATGACGTGGAACAGATAATGTGGTCTGTCCTGTACGGATAGACGACCTATGTTGGGTTAATCTTAGCTTAACTTTTTGGGAAGTTTCCCCCACATATAATAAGTTGCATGGACATATAATTACATATATAGCAAAACGTGCGTCACAAGTGTAACAACCACGTAACGTGAAACATTCCTGTCCTGGGATGTATAAAATTTCTCCCCTTGATCACTTTGTCACAGCATATCCCATTAATACATGGATACATTCCCTTATTACGGCCTTCAAGCCAGGTAGTATCTTTCTTCTTCATGGTACTTATATTGTTAGAAACCACCATAGAACCTATAGTCCTACCTTTTCTGTAGGAGATAAGTGGAGGGGAACAAAACTCCTTAATATTTGGTAGGGAATCCTGTAGAAGGGGCCAATGTTTGTGTAGTACAGCTGCCACCTGTAATGTCCCGGACAATTCGGGAGAGTTGGGAGGCATGCAAACCTGCCAGTTGATAAAACATCTGAAACAACCTTTACAGACACTAGCTTAAAGGGCATCTATAGTGAAAAAAACACATTGCCCCTTTGCAAAGTTAAATTCATGTACTCTGTGCTGCCTTAATCCTATCTATGTCAGGGACTCTGTTTAACCATTGTGTCAGATCTGTGTACAGCACTCCCCCCTTCCCCCTCCCCTCTGTTACCTCCTCCATGTCTCAACTCCGGCTAACCGACAAGCTTCTCATGTGCAGTAGGAGTTAAAAGTTCAACATCCTGGTTTATTACAGAGCATGGAGGGGGGGGGGGGGAATCACGTCACAGGGATTTGATTGACAGCCCAAGTAGGAGTACAGGAATGCAATCACGTATTCTTCTAAATGGTGTATCTCAGGACAGAGAGGGAATCTAAAAAAAGTGAAGACACTCTGGAGGTTGTGGGGAATTCTAGAATACATGGAAAGAAAGAAAGAAAGAAAAGTTCATTTTCTCACTATAGATGCCCTTTAAGAATAAGGAGCAGGTACTGAATGCAAGTGAATGCTTACTGTAAGCTACACATATAATTGCCTAAGGGAGCAGGAGGAGTAGCTTAAACCCTTAAGGTACTGGATAGACTGGACAAGTGATTGAATCTTGAAACAGCAGTTCGGGGTTTAATCTCACCTCTTTTAAACTAAACTTCAAAATTTACTGGTTCATAATATAGTATACTGTCCAGTATTTGAGGTTAAATAGACATATGTCCATCTGGTTCAGCCTACTCAGCAATACCCACATTTTCTGCCTAACTGAGGAATCCAGAGGAAGGCAAAAAAAAACAAAAAAAACACTAGAATTATGAAAAGGGAAAAAAAATATTTCCAGACTCCAAGTGGCAATCGGAAATACCCCTTGGATCAACTTTACTTTATGTATCAATACATACAATGCAACATTCCTTGATTTCATAAAATCATTCTTTTGAATCTATCCAATGGACCTACCATCTATACATTAATGCTGCAAGTTTCAAAAGCAGAAATAAGCACTTCTAGGCAAGTTTTACTTTTTAAAATAAAAGGTTATATTGAAAGCATACCGTCATTTTGTAAGTAAATATTTGGCTTTAAATAGATTAGGTCTATTTAGCATAAAAACGGTGGTTATACCTATCTTACTTAAAAATTTTAATTAAACTCATTAACTAACATACCTCTTAACACCATGCATCAGGCATCCAGGGTCTATTTAAAGGGCATGTCCACCCCCAAAACTAAAATTTGCTGGCCCCAATGTATAGCATTCAAAAATCATTACCATACATTTTTATTGCATGGGATATTAATAAATATTGCAACTGTGCAGAACAAATATAGCACAACATTTTGGCTCGATGGCCTTTATCAAGTGCTAAGGCCTTTGGGCCTAGGGTTTCCAGATTTTGAAAAGATTTTGCCCCCACCCACTTTTCCAAAGCCACACCTACTTTTTGAGGGATCGCTCACTTTGAGGTAACCACCTAGTATTAGGTCTCATTCACACTAGGATGGACAAAAATGGACCAAAAACACGCAGTATGTTTATTTTGTCATTTTCTTTTTTAGGATTTGGGCACTAACAAAGAATTCATCATTATCAGGGTAAAGACCCATCCTGAAGGGATATCTTATAGATCATGTCAGGAGTCGCAGGACTATTTTCTGTGCGATTAAGGGACAGCAATACTGTCCTTTACACACACACACACACACACACACACACACACACACACACACACACACACCTCTATAAGAATTTATATTTATTATTATTTATAAGAACCCAGGATGAGGACCTAAACCGCTAGGTCCCCACCCCTGGGTTAAGCATCTAACTCCTGCACTTACCTCTTAAGGCTGGGTAGACACCAGCAGATATATATCTGCTGGTGTGGGGCGGGCGGCCACGACCGACCTCGATCGTTCGGATCGGACGAACAAACATGTCGGTAAATTCCAGTCGAACGTGTGGTTCCCTATGGGACCGCACGATCGATCATTTGCAAATTCGGCCACATTAGCCGCGACTGACGGACATTTGTCCCGCTTGAGCACTCGATCGGGACAAATAGTCCCTCAGTGTGTACCCAGTCTTAAACTGGAAATTGACAGTGTGCTATTCTCCACCACCCACTTCGGGTCCGATACCAGTAAGTCATCAGCTCGCAGCACAGAAATAGGAAGTAGAGAAAATTGTGCCGGCATCGCAAATTTCAGAGGGATGTGCACGAGTTAGACGCTTAACCCAGGGGGGAGGACCTAGCAGTTTAAGTCCTCAATGTGTGTTTTTTTTTTGTTTTTTTTTAATGGGTGTGTGTGATAATGGTCCAGAGCAATGTGGCTCTTGATAAAATGAAAACAATGGTGTCAAACACTTTCTCTGTAACTCACTTATCTCTGCCTGGCTGTGTGCAGTTACTTTCAGCCCTGAAATCTGGTCTCTGCACTGTGGACATTGCAGGAGGCAGACAGGTGAGCAGCTTTTCCCCCATTCATTTTAACACAAGGAGCTAAAGCAGATAAACTTCACTGCTGGCTTTGCTGGGGATGTAACCAAGTGACTGCAACAGTGTATCAGATCATGAACTTTTCTTCCCTGGCTGCTGTGCTCATGTTTGCAGCAATGTATCAAGACAGCACGATTGATTTTGCAACAAACATGGGATCACCCTAGAAATAGTTGCCTGGTTCTCTGCATCTTTTCTTTGTGCCACTATATATACCAGAGAGGGAATGGCTGGTGTAAGTAAAGTCCATTCCCGTACCATCTTATTACTGAATTTGGGTTATCCTGCAATGCCTGTTCAAAGAAGTGAAGAGTGTCTGTGTGTCTTCCAGTGCCTGCTACTTCCTTGTCCTCTTGGAAGACTGGCATGTGCAGGGAAGCTCTCCCTACGGATCCCTTCAAGCTGCATGGGTCTTTTACCTATAAAAGAACATTTCTGTAGTATAGGGCAACCACCCCAACCCTATCCTCCAGGTTAAAAAAAAAAAAAGCGCCAAGCTTTGTCCCTTCAGCTCTTTCCATAGCCATCAGCTGCATCTGTGATTGGCTGACTCTCAGCCAATTCCAGATGTGGCTGCCAGTCCGGCCCCTATTGCTACTTCTGGGAACGAAGATCAATAGAGCCAGAGAGTCAAGGTAACAAAAGGATATGTTTATTTCTGTGGTTTTTTTTAAACAAATAAACCTGGCAGTTGAGGGTGCCCTACACTAATGCATAAATGTAATTAAGGGGTGAAGATACCCTTTAAGTCAACCCAGCCCTCCACCAACCAACTTGCTCCCAACATGTCCAGTCATGCCCCGGGGTGTTCAAACCCCCCTAACATATCTTCCTTTATCGGCCCCCTTTAGGGTTATTTGGTAGTCATGTCAGCAGAGGTGTTTCTAGGGTTTTTGCCACCTGTGCCAAATTTTTAATGCTGCCCCTATGTACAAATAGGTGGGTGTGACATCCTGGGTGTGGCTGCAGATTTTGTGATTTTCAACTTCACATCCCAGAGGCATAAAATAGACATTTATCCACACCATAAGATTTTGGCCAAAAGATTTGTAAACCTTCCACCACGTCAAGGTAGACTAACTTGCCTATTTTAAACTAGCCCTCACGCCCAGCACGCAGATTGGTATATTTAAGATGCCCTCATTTCTAGCTCACACAGACTGTTACATATAGGATGCCCTTTTGCCCAGCTCACACAGACTGGTACAAATAAGATGCCCTCAAGCCCAATGATAAGTACATATAAGAGGTCCTCCTCATCACTAGATTACACAAATTGGTACATATAAAATGCTCTTATTCCCAGTTCACACAGACTACAAAGTGAATAAGATGTGCCCAGCATACATAAATAAGTATACAAAAATAACAAAACGAAGCATATAGTCCCAAGCTAAATAGGTGCCTATCTTCCATTCCTGCCTAATAAAACATAGCAGTACAAAACATTAATGAATATAAACAGACAAACACATTTTAGGAGCTTAAAGGGGAAGTTCAGTGCAAATACATTTGCTTTTTAGAAAAAAAAAAAGCAGTATTTTTTAATCAAAATGACCTTAATCTGCCAATTCAGCATTGTGTCTGTGTATAAATAAATGCTTCCGAAATACTGACTTCCTGTTTGCAGGACCCCTAATAGAGACCGTTATGGTCTTGCCCTTGACCCAGAGTTGATTCAGTTGCTCGGTAGAATTCTGAGCATGTTTGACCCATCCAACAGCCAATCAGTAGAAATTATTGTTAGGGACATTTCAAGGAAGTGGTGCATCCTGGGAAGGAAGAAAAAGTACCGTAAAACCTGAAATGTCAGATCACTAATGTCAACAGCAGGGAACATTTTGAAAATCAACAGATTTTCAAAATGGGAGAGAATATGTAGAATAACTAAGAAGGCATTACACAATCCCCTTCCTCAGGTATAAACTCAAACTACCAGGTGAAACACACTTTAAAAGGTGCACAAAGGTTCCCCCACCCATAACAAGGGAGTGGTTACAGGTAAGTAAACAGTATAGGGTAACGGAAGCATGCGAGATTTGCGCCAGTGTGGCCTAGTCCTATATGTCTATATTTGCTCAATTAAAATGTATAGAAGAATCATAATAAAATAATAAAGTCACCACAACATGGTTTAGGGAAAACAATTATTTGCTTTTTATACAGGCAAGTATGATTGTTACAGGAGACAGGCCATTCACAAGAAAAATAGTCTGATAAATATTTGTTAACATTAAAGCATATCCTAATTAAAAAACATTCAGCTATAAAGGTGTTGATGCTGTAGCTCAAGATGTATAATAGAATATAACATTAAGCCCTTGAAAAACACCCTCCTATTACTATTAACCTGCTGGAATCCAGATGTAGCCAAGTTATAGATGCTTACTTGCTTGATTATTTTTAAAGGGCATGTCCACCCCCGAAACTAAAATTTTACCCCTTACTGGCCACATCAAGTAGTTTAAAACAATCCTTACTTTACATTCCTGCTCAAAATAGTTCCCCTGCTGTGCCCCTCCAAAGTCCAGGAAACTGCTGTGTAAGAGCAGTGTGTGACTCATGCTGTGCCTGAGACTTCCTCAACCTCATCAAGGTTGAGGCATGCTCAGTGCAGCCCTCCCCCCCCCTCTCGTTTTTCTCTCCCTCCACCTAACATTAAACCCTTTGGGTATGCGGTAGGGCATGCTCCCCCAGCCCCAACCGCATTAATATAATTGTTAGAAAGTCCCCCAATCTTTACTTACCTTCCCTCTCTCCTCCGCTGCTCAGAACTCCTGGCAGCCGCGACCGTGATTGGCTGCCTCTCAGCCAATCACGGACGCGGCTGACAGTCCCGCCCCCTGCTTGCAATTCCATGCAAGCAGAGAGCCGGAACACTGCGGCAGAGGAGAGAGGGCAGGTAAGTAAGAATCGGGAGACTATCTAACAATTATATTAATGCGGTTGGGGCTGGGGGAGCATGCCCTACCGCATATCAAAAGTTAAATTTCGGGGTGGACATGCCCTTTAAGTCTTTTACAATAGTTTAGAAAAGAGAAGAATTGCACAACCATCTAAATGAAAGGAGGACAAAGAATTTAAAAAAGTAGGAGTAGCAGAACAATAAAAAACAAAATGAGAAAAAAAACAAAAGATTAGTATGCTATAAAAAAAAAAAAAAACACTTAATGTTAGTGGGAAGCTACCTCTTTAAAACTTAAATTTGACAAATTTTTTTTCTATTACACCCAGAGCCTACATTTACGTCTTCAAACTTGCTGGGTTCATCCTTCTGTATAGTGGACTCTGTAGCTCCGTCCCCATAAGATCTCCTAGATCCTCCAGCTTCCTTGGTCTCAAAAGGTAAGTTCCCGGTTGTTACAAGTACCTTTTGAGACTAAGGAAGCTGGAGGAGCAAGGAGATCTCATGGGGCAGAGCTAAAGAGTCCACTATACATAAGGATAGAAAAAAAATGAATTAGCCAAATTAAGTTTTAAAGCTGCAGCTTCCCATTAACATTAAGTTTTGTTAAAACATACTTATCCTTTAAATAATAAAGGACAGCAGTAAAAGGGATTATGATGCAGATAAGAATGGGAAGAGAATCCCTAAGAGGTAATTATAAGATTGATGTTTCTTTGATATCGTTTAAAGTTATCTTCCTTTACAAAACTGGATTTTGTATACTTATTCATGATCATTCAATATGTTTGATTGTACATTTAAAAAGTTACTTGAAAAATTCCATTAAAAATAAGGAATAGCATACTGTGGAAGGCACAGCAAATTTAAAGCGCATGTGTCCACCCCTCATGTTAAATTTGCCCTGCTGTGTAGTGTTAAAAGCTTTCTCTTCTGCACCTTTTGGTTGTTCTACATGGCCTGATGAAAGCCCAGAAAAGTGAAGAGTATGAGCCTCTCTGTGTTTAATCCATATCTGCCTCTTACTGCTCCTCTTAGAGGAGTCTGGCATGTGTAGTAGAGCTCTTCCCCCTCCCTCCAGATCCCTTTTATCACAGCCTCGCCTCTGAGGCTAAATTTCTAAATGGGTAAGTTAAACTTATGACTGCTACTGTCTTCTGATTCTGTATTGTTCTGAGACTTTAGTTTCCCTTCAAATGTACAGCACAATTCCCATACAGTAGTTGACAAATAAAGTAAGGCTATTACTGTATGGAACTACTGTGTGGGAATTCTGTAGTCCATTTAAAGGGCAACTAATGCCTCGAAACAATACAGAATCAGAAGGCAATCCTCCTGATTTTGTATAGTTTTGAGGCATTATTTGCCCTTTAAATGGACAGTAATCCCATACAGTAACCCCCAATTCCTTGGCACTCCAAATGTTTGGAAACTAAAACTCCCATGATGCTTTGGTTGCTGAAAGTTGTAGTTTCTAAACCTCTGTAGTGGCAGGTTTAAGTAAATAATGGTCCTCCCCAACCCTGTAACCCATTATAGACCCCCAAAGAGGAAGAGGCTTTTCTACCGGTCCCACTGACAGGCTCCTCTATTGTAGGTAATTGACTGTAAAATAAAATGTCAGAAGGAGACCTGAAACGCATGGGATGTGTAAGAAGTATGTTAACTTATCATAATTTATGTTCTATCTCGCCGCTTCCCATTAGGCCGCTGCATATGGAACACCAGATCGGACTTCAGCAGAGATGTGGATAGACGCGGTGACACACCCACGCAAGGAAGTTGGCGCGGACATTAGGCAGAGTGAGACATTTGTCTCAGGTGGCACCCCTGCACTGAAAAAGAAAGGTGGCAGACAGGCAGTAGTGCAGAAAAAAACCCTAGTAACAAATATGATGCTGTTAAAATTATTTTATATGGTTAGGTTAGTTTGTTAGGCCAGGTTAAACAAGTTAGGGTCCTGCTAAAAGTGTCTACCTGACGTGGTGGTAGGTTAACAAATCTTTTGGCTAAAATCTTTTATACTACAGAAAGTATGGCATTTCTAATGTATTGTAACAGTTGAACCAATATGTATAGCACAGGCTGTTAAATAAGTTATTTTGATTTAAGCAACAAATTCTGAAAGGAGCAATATGGTAGTGGCAACACAAGTTGTTTGAGAATGGGATGTAATATCTGTTTCTAGTAATTTACATTATTTCTAATTGACTAACTGAGGAACTCATAAATCATAAAATGTTAGCCACGCCCAGCTACAAAACCAAACCCACCGATAAAGCCACAGCCACTTTCAAAAGTTTGGCTCAGGCAGCAAAAACCGTAGAAGTGCCCCTGACAACGCAAGTATGTGCCCATATGTGTCTGGTCTCCTTCTGCCATTTTTTGGACCAGAGTATAAGCAGAGGTCAGCTTTTTAATTTTAAAAAACTAAAAACCTTGGCTTATATTAGAGTATATATGGTGGTAGGCCCTCTCCTGTCTGGCTTAATGCCCAGGTAAAAAGGGAAATGGTAAAAAAGGGCTTTTAAATTTTTTAAATCAGAGGGACCGAACAAGCTTACAGGGAGTATAAAAGCTGTAATAAGGAGTGCAAGAAAGCAATTAAACTAGCTAAAATAGAAAAATGAAATATAGATAGTAGAACAAAGCAAGTTTAACCCCAAAATGTTTTTTAAATATATCAATAGTAAAAAGATGAGGACTGAGAATGTGGAAACATTAAATAATGAGGCTGAGATGGTTATAGAGGATGCAGAGAAGGCTGATGTGCTAAACCATTTTTTCCCTCGGCATTCACTATAGAGAATCCTAGTCCTTTTAGTAGGGACTATAATAATATAAGGGTATGAATGAGGAATATTCACTCTGGCTGACTAGACCAATGTTTCTCATCTTTTCAGATTCACTTTTGTCTGGTGATGTGACGCTGGAGTGGAAAAACGCCTATGTAATGCCAATATTCAAAAAGGTAGTTGTTCCCAACCTGGAAACTATAGACCTGTAAGCCTAACATCATTGGTACGGAAGGTGCTGGAAACTTTGCTACAGGATCATATCCTTGACTGTCTCCAGAACTGATCTTATTAGTAGTAATCAGCATGGATTTAGGAGAAATAGATCAAACGAGACAAATTTACTTGGCTTTTATGAAGGAGAGTAAGAATTTAGATTCTGACAAAGCAGTAGATAAAGTATACTTCGATTTTAGTAAACCTTTTAAAACTGTGCCACATAAATGTCTAATGTATAAATGGAGGAGTGTTGGCCTAGAAAAAGATTTGTACATGGATAGAGAATTGGTTATTGGATGGCAAACAGAGAGTGGTGGTCAATGGAGCTACTAAGTTGTAAGTGGAGTACCTCACTGGGGCCACTTCTTTTTAATAGTTTATAAATGACTTAGAAGGGGGCATTGAGAGTAAGGTCTCAGTCTTTGCTGAGGACAATAAACTATGCAGAGTTCAGGAAACTTCAAATGATGTGCAGCTGCTGTAAGCTGACCTAGATCCGATTATCAAAATGGGCAGCAGAATGGCAGATGAGATTCAATGTTGATAAATGTAAGGTGGTGCATTTGGGTGTTTAACAATCCCGGTGCCACCTATACCAGAAATAACTGTGTTAAAGGGGAACTGTGATCTCCGAAAAAGTTGAGTTTAAATTAAAGGCCAGTTTCTTACCTTTAAAACAAGCCATCAACCACCTCTCTACGTATTCCACAGCCCAAGATATAAAGACATGACTGACCAGAAAGTTAATGGGTGGGAGGCGGACATGTGACATTCCTAAAGGCTTCTCCTGCACAGTGACGCCAGCAAGCACAGCCTCCGACTCCCTCAGTGTGTGAGGGAGACAGGAAGTCCCTCCTCCGCTCTGCTGTGTGAAGTCCTGACAGAGTAGGTAAGGGAATCTACAGCCCTTCTTTCCCACTATGTAAAAACAGCCTTTCAGGCAGAGTTCTCACTGCCTGAAAAGGCTGTTTCCACAGAGATTTCTGTAGGGGGGGGGTGAGTGGCACATGGTGCCCGCGAGAGGGCGGGGCCACATGAGCTGTAAGGAGAATGGGCCTAGGGGGGCCTGCAACTGGAGGGACCATGGGGTCCATGAGTGGGAGGGCTGCAAATCGGAGGAGTAGACACAGGGCAGATTGACGGACATGGTTTCAGAGCAGGAAGTGCAGGGGACCTGGTGATGCTGCTGCCATATCACACACAAAAATGTAAATATCTTCAAGAACTATTCAAAATAAACAATGAAAATAAATTCTCAGGAGAGCAATTTCTGTCAATTTACATAAAGTCTTTTTTTGGACCACAGTTCCCCTTTAAGTGAATCTCTAATGGAAAAAGATTTGGGGGTTCTGGTAGATAACAGACTTAGCTGTAGCAAACAATGCCAGACAGAAATGGCTAGAGCTAGCAAGATATTGCCTTGGATAAAGAGGGGGAAAGATTCAAAAGAAAAAAATATTATTCTCCCTCTTTACAAGGCACTGGTAAGGCCTCATTTGGAATATGTGGTGCAGTTTTGGAATCCCATTTACAAAAGGGACATCTTGGAAATGGAAGCAGTTCTGAGAAGGGCAACTAAAATAATAAAGTGAATGGAGGGGCTTGACTACGCAGGCAAATTAAGTTAGGGCTGTTAACATTAGAGAAGCAGCATTTGCGTGGGGATATGATCACTTTATCCCAATATATATATTTATTATATATGGGGGAAGTTATTCTATTATATGACAAAAGTTTATATTAAGGGTGGACATGCCCTTTAACAGTGAGAATGGTAAAACCGTGGGAATGGCAAGTTCACTAAATAGCTTTAAAAGTGGCCTAGATAAGTTTCTAAAACAAAATATGTTGAGAATTGGTATTAAAGGGTATCTGCGCCCTTAAAAAAAACTTTCGCTGTAGTGTAGGGGCCGCCTATCTCACCCCCAACTGCCAGGTTCAACTGTCAAAAAAAAAAAAAAAAAAAAAAAATCAGAATGGTGCTTACAATCCTTTGTTCTCCTGAAGCTCAGATCTCGGCCTTTTGCTTGCCGGTAATGCAAGTAGAGGGACGGACCGGCTATCAACCAAAGACGCAGCTGCTGGCTTTGCAGTTGGGGAACGAAGTAGTGTAAGTACAGTTCAGCTCTTTTTTTTTTTTTTTTGACAGTCAAACCTGGCGTTTGGGGGTGGGATAGGGGGCCCTGCACTACAGAAAAATTGTTTAAAGCTAGGACACCATTTAACAAAGATAGCTCGGGCAGGAGTGAGGTGGGGGCTCCTCTGCGCATGTCACAGTCCTTGTTGAGGTTAGAGAAATAGCAGGGATCGAATGACTCACAGACAGCTCCTACTATACACTTTCTGGGACTTTGAACATGCACTGCAAAAGAACCATTTGAAACAGATGTAAGGGAAGTTTTGAGTTTTAAACAATACATAGTTGGGCAAATGGTGGGTTAAATTTTGGTTTGGGGGGTGGACATGCCCTTTAATACTTACACTGCAGTTATGGTTGATCCAGGGACACCTTCCTATTGCCATTTGGAGTCAGGAAGGAATTCTCCCCCCCCATACATTTTTTGGACTGGGTGGATGTATGTTTTAATTTAACCTCAATTACTATGTTTCATATGTAAAGGCATCCCCCCACGCAAGGTTTAAATTGCATAAATCAGCCCTAAAAGATACTTACCCGCCCAAGTTCCCTAGGCTCCCTCTGCTGCTCTTCAGCACTTTACAGCAGAGGGGGCCGGACCGGCAGTCAGAATGTATCAGTATCAGAATGGCAAAAAAAAGAATGGATTAAATTGAAGGAGACAGAAGGAAAGAATATAGCAGAATATAAGGGTCAAGTTAAAAAAACATGTTGTGTGGCACTGCATGAATAAACATACACTGGGTTGTCCTTTGAAATACTGTTGGGGGCTTGGGAGGCATTTCAAACACCACAAGGCAGCTATTTAAAATCAGAGGTGGAAAAATTATCAGGTAGATATCTGTTACTAATGGGAAAAATAAGTGCAAGACCCACGCTCCCCAAAAGTTGTAGGTTAGTGTGGTTTTTGTATTTTGCATGGCCTGCACCATTTCTAAATGTTTTTGAAGTATAGCAGTGCAAGTGAAAGTGCAATAAATTTTGTAAAAAGATGAGCCAGACATGATAAACAGAGAAGAGATAAAAAGGTACAGATTGGACAGAAAGGATAGAGTACACACAGTACAGATAAATGGCTGATTCTTTTAGACCAGACTGGGTTGATCTTTTATCTTGGCCCCAAGTATGGCAAAAAAATTGACCAATGAAAATCCGCAATAGCCGCAAATGAACTTTCTATTAGACCCCATACTTTTAAGTAACATATGTAACATGTGACCTCAAACGCAAATGCACAGTAGATTCCGTTAAATTTGCTAGTACAAATTAATCATTATCATACCATGACCTGGATGAATGAGAACCTTCACAAGCATGTTCTTTATACAAAGAATTATATTGCAAAGGCTTTTGATACAGTCCCCCATAGGGGACTAATGTATAAGTTAAGGTCTGTTGGTCTGGGAAAGCACAATTGTACATGGATAGAAAATTGGTTAATGAATAGGATGCAGAGAGTAGTTGTTAATGAGGCTTCATCATTATGGACTAAGCGGGACTAAGTGCTAGGCGGGGTGCCACAGGGTTCTGTGATGGGGCCGCTTCTATTTAATTTGTTTATTAATGATTTGGAAGTGGATATTGTCAGCAAGGTTTCTGTGTTTGCGGACGACAAAAAACTTTGTTGACAATTAAAAACTTCAGAGGATGTGCAATCCTTGCAGGGGTATCTAGATAGATGTCACATTGGGCTGCTTAGTGGCAGATGATATTCAGCTGGTAAATGTAAGGTGATGCATTTTGGACCTAAAAATCCTTGTGCTGCTTATACTATAAATGGCTCTGTGTTAAGTGAATCCCTGTTGGAAAGGGATCTTGGAGTTTTGGTGGATAGCAAACTTAAAGGAAGCAAGCAGTGCCAGGCGGCAACAGCCAGAGCCAGCATGGTATTGTCTTGTATAAAGAGAGGTATGGATTCAAGGGAGGAAAATGTTATTCTCCCTCTTTACAAGGCCTCATTTGGAATTATTTGGGGCATTGTTCACCAATAGAACATGCCAGAGGACACTTGGAAGACTTGAAGAAAAAAGGTTTAGGCTTCAAATTCGGAAAGGATTTTTCACTGTGAGAACAGTAAAGCTATGGAACTGTCTTCCAGTAGACATTGTTATGGCAGGTTCATTGGTCAGTTTAAAGGAGAAGCTGGATGATTTTCTGCAAACAAGGAATGTTGCAAGTTACTGGTATTGATACATAAAGTAGAGTTGATCCAGGGAAATTTCCGATTGCCACTTGGAGTCAGGAAGGAATTTTTTTCCCCCCTTCATAAATTTGGTGGGGTTTTTTTTGCCTTCCTCTGGATCAACAGTTAGGCAGGAAATGAGGATATTGCTAGATGGGTTGGACTGGATGGACCTATGTCTTTATTCAACCTCAAATACTATAACTATACTCTTTATAAAGAACAATGGTTTGTGTGGCCACACACTTTTGCAATGTTATTGGTTTCCTTTACTTCTGCAAAGAGAGACAATAATGATGTGACAAATAGAACGCCTGGTAGATCTCAATTCATACAGTAGCACTTTTTGTGCCATTCATGTATCGGATATATGGCAAAATACTCTCCATGTGTTTTAGTGGGCAATAGTGCCTACTAGCCAGACAATCTTCCTATTTAAAGTAAAGGGAGGTCATATTGGGGCTGTATGTAGGAATTTTAATAGCGATTACAGATAGCTTCCAATTAAAGTTATCTGCTATATTGTGTACTCAAATTAAAAAGCAGGTAGACTTGTGTAACGAAAACTTGTTTTACTCCCCAGGTTAACAGCACAGCCTAAAGCTAGGTACACACATTAGCGATAAAGCCCCGATACTGTCGGATCCGACAGTACCAGGGCTTTATTGCTAGTGGGTGTAGTGGTTTTCCCGAATGAGCGTGCAGCCGCCGAACGTTTGCATCAGCCAAGCGGTCATTCGGGAAAAAAACTAAATTTCCCTCTGTGCGCTAGATTCCCAATAGAGGAGTCTGACACAGTGGAGGGAAACACACAGACCCAAGCATTCTCTTTATAGCGAACTGTGTGTATGCAGAACATTGAAAGATGGCAGACAGGATCTCAGCCTGCAGTTGGAAATGGAAGCCACACTATTCAAGATAAACCATTTGCCTGTCATGGTCTATAAGGAGCCGGACCAAACACAAATACCATAAGTAGCCTTATGTAGGCCAGTTCTATGACTTTATAAGCAGTCTAGTTTGGTAACACACTGCATATAATAACGTTTGTTGGCCATTACCTGCGGTCTGTTGTTATATTTCATCGCCGAATCGCTGTCCTTCATGGTTAACAGGGAGAGGGGCAGATCGGAACCAACGTTCAGAACCCAGAAACTCTCCGCACTTAGTGATCCTTCCGCGGGACTCCAGTCAGATACGCAGCAGGTACACGATCAGTGAATAATCTCGTCTGCCATGTACATACACCACAGCTTGTCTAAACCGGTTTCTTCCTGAAACTCGTCCCAGCCCGCACCTTCGCAATGTACCTGCAGCCTCAGTATTCTCGGGGAGGTCCAGATATCCGTTCCAGAGCTGCTCTCTCCTGTGTCGGCTCCGCCAATCCACTGCCTGAAACGTTGGGGGGATTTTCTTGCTTTATCTCTCTCTCCCTTCAAGTGTCCAGGTTTCAGGGTGTGGTCTTCCCTGCCACACACATCCCACGTGATTTCCCCCGCCTCTCCCTCAGGTGAGCTCAAAGCTGAAACCGAGAAATGCTGCAGGAACCTGGGGGAGGAGGATCCGAGTCTCACCTTATTCTACTCACCGCCTAGCTATGTGTTACGTAGTCTACAGGGGACTCGGCCCTACCAGAGATGAACCAGAAAGGGAAAGTTTCAGTATAAACTTTTAATTTGGCTTGAAATGTATATTGAAATGTAAAGTTTCTGTGCTGCAGGTTTTAAAACAAAATAATCTTGCTATGGTAATGAGAGGCCATTTATATTTCACTAGCAGAGTACCTAGCATGGTCTTTTCTAAAGATCCAACCCGAACTTGCACCCAAAATTCAACAGACCTGGACCCGCAGCTTTCTAACCAAACCTGACCCATCAACTTCACCTTTAGCACATATGGCATTAGTTTCCCCTTTAGCGTGCATCGCATCAACTTCCCTTTTAGCGTGCTTCACATCAACTTCCCCTTTAGCACGTATCGCATCAACTTTCCCTTTGACGCATATCACATCAACTACCCCTTTAGCGCATGTCGCATCAACTTCCCCTTTAGTGAGCGTCACATCAACTTCCCCTTTAGCGCGTGTCGCATCAACTCCCCCTTTAGCATGTGTCGCATCAACTTCCCCTTTAGCATGTATCTCATCAACTTCCCCTTTAGTGCCTATCGCATTAATTTCAACTTTAGCTCGTATGGCATCAACTTCCCCTACAGCGCGTATAGCATCAACTTCCCCTTTAACACGTATTGCATCAACTTCCCCTATAGCTTGTATTGCATTTTAGCACATATGGCAACAACTTCCCTTTTAGCACGCATTGCATCAACTCCCCCATAGCGCTTATCGCATCAATTTCCCCTTTAGTGCGTATCTCATAAACTTCACCTTTAGCGCGCATCACATCAACTTCCCTTTTAGCGCGTATCGCATCAACTTCCCCTTTAGCACGTATCGCATCAACTTCCCCTTTAGCACGTATCGCATCAACTTCCCCTTTAGCACATATCTTATCAACTTTCCCTTTAACAATGGGGTACATCATCTCACATTCATTTATTTTTTTACTGCAATCGATCAAATTGAATTATTTACACACAATGTCCCCCAGAAAATGCAATTTGTTTGCAAAAATGACCCATGGAAAAGAAAGGAGAGTGGAAAGAGTGTGTACGTGGCCTTTATTAGTGGGGAAAAGAGACACAAAGTGAAATGAGCCCCTTACAGTGCAGTTGTATTGCAGTGTGGCAGCTCCATCCCATTCACAGTTCTTATTGTCTTTACTTAAGTAAAATGGGATTTATTACCTGTACAATTAGATTTTCCTTAGCTGACTGTGATCTCCATGAGTAGGTGCCTGCCCAACTCCTAGTACAAGAGACTTATTTTGGATCGGTCAGTTTACCTCTCAATGTTGACTCTGGGCAAACCACAAGTGAGAGGAGGTGACCAAGTGTGTGGTCACATGACAATGTTACATCACATGGTCTGCTGCGCCTTGTGATTGACAGTAACAACAGAATTAAATCAAGTAAAGCATTGTACTGCCCTGAACAATCTGTGACTTTTGGAATTAACTTGATTCACTCGATTCACTCGATTCACTACCAGATGGCAGTACACAGGTTAATTAACTTAAAAAATGTGGAGAAAAGTGGGTACAGAGGCATTTTTAAAGTTGTAAAGTAGCCTATGCTTTTCCCCAGGTCCTTATACATAAGTGTACCAAGTCTCGTGGAAATTTTCCCAGCTGTTTGGTAGTTTATCTGGAACATACAAACACACATACATTGAGTTTTATATAAATAGATAATCCATTCTGATTAAACCACCCCAGAATGAGGGAGACTCCCAGACAATCCGTGAGAGGTGGGATACCTGTGTGTGGGTATTGGGATGTATCATTAGATGTGTGTACTTGCGTCTGTGTGGTGTTATGGGGTATGTTTTTGTGTTTATTACTGTAAAAAAAAAAAAAAAAAAATTATAGTTTAGGCATGGCTGCCATGGAAAGAAAAGGTAGGTTAGGTGTTAGGGAGTATGTGTTTTTGCGTTTCAGACCAAGAAAGTAACTTTTTTTATGATTGAACTAAATTTATTTTTTAACTATAGCTACCCTTTAAGTATGGCTGCCACGGAAATGGAAAGTTAGGTGGGGGGGGGTGGGGGGGGGGGGGGGGGTTATATATTTGCATGTATGACCATAAAGGTCACTTTTTTTGCTGATTGATTAAAATTTATTTTTTGACTATAGTAACCCTTTAAATATGGCTGCTACAGGAATGAAATTGTAGGTCATTAGTTTTGTGTTGGAGGGTATATATATTTGCATGTATGACTATAAAACAAATTTTTGTTTGATGATTAATCAAATTTTTGGGCTAAAAATACCCTTTAAGTATGGCTGCCACAGAAATTAAAGGGCTACTGTGGTCTCAAAACAAGTTTGGGTTAAATGAAAGCCTGCAGTATTTCATTTAAAATGAGCTGACAATCACATCTTTGGCTGGAGCCTACAAGAAATTACATTGGGGTGAATGTTCAAACTTCCTGTTTCCAGTAGGTTGAGTGCCATCACCTGACATCTGCCCCGCCCGTCCACACCAGGGGAGAAGCATGCTCAGTTAAGACTTAAAGGACAACTCCACCCTCATAATAACATCTTTTAGAAAGAATGGCCTCTTTAAAATATGTTGATATATCATAGTTTGTCCTATGAATTCATTACTGTATGCCTGCTATGCTTCTGGATGCCTCATGGAAATTGAGCAATTTAGAAACCTGTACTGAGCCTTGGCATGCTCAGAAGAGGCAAACGGGATTAACATCCAGTCATTGGCTGTGATGTCAACTGTCAAATCCATAACTGGAAGAACCAGGAAGCAGAAACAGGACATTGTGCAGGACTTCAGGTTAGACATATATATTTCAGATTTCAGACTATTACCATTTAGGGTTTTGGGGGGTGATTTACCTGTATGTAAGTTTTCATTGTAGGGCTGGACTTACCCTTTAAAGTTCACAGATTTTTTCCATCTGGAGATCTACTGGTTGCCTATTTCTGAGATAGAGATAACTGCCAGATAGAGAGGAAAATATTAGCACAGTTCATCTACTGAACTTAGGGATTACTGACAGACACTTGGTATTGATTAATTAAATAAAATGTATGTATTTATTAATGTTTATATTGATTTCTATGTTTGTATATAGCAGTGTGTTACTGTGACAGTGTGTTTGTGTAACTGTGAGTCTGTTGGTGTGTGTGTAAAGGTACACACAGTAATGATAAAGCCGAATGCTCGTTCGGGAAAGACCAAAAATTTCCATCGGCCGCGATAGACTCCCTATAGAGGAGTCTGCCGCGACTGAGGGAAACACACAGTCCAGAGCGTTCTCCCTATGATGTTCATAGGGAGAATGCTCGGAACTCTGTGTATGCAGATCTTTGAAAGATGACAGACAGGATCTTGCAGATCCTGCCTGTCATCTTTCACTGATCTATGGTGTGTACCCAGCTTTACTGTGAGTCTGTCAGTGTGTTGGTGTCAAGCTGGGTACACATAGTAACAATAAAGCTCCGATACCGTCAGATCCGACGGTATTGGGGCTTTATCGCTACTTGTTTTCCAAACAAGTGCACGGTCACCGAACGAGTGGGTCGGCCGAACGCTCGTTTGGGAAAGAACAAAAATTTCCATCAGCCGCAGTAGACTCCTCTATAGGAAGTCTAGCGTGGCCAATGGAACCACACAGTCCCGAGCGATTTACTGTAACTTTGTGTTGGTGTAACTGTGAGAGTCTGTCAGTGTGTTGGTGTAACTGTGTGAGTCTGTCAGTGTGTTGGTGTAACTGTGTGAGTCTGTCAGTGTAGTAGTGTAGGTAGGAAACAGTCATCCATCACGCACAGCCCTTTCCCATAGTTCCTGTGCATCACTTTTATTGTGGCATAGTAGTGTAGGTATGAAACAGTCATCCATTACGCGCAGTCCTTTCCCCTTCCCTTAGTGCCTGTGCATCACTTTCGTTGTGGCATAGTAGTGTAGGTAGGAAACAATCATCCATCACACACAGCCCTTTCCCATAGAGCATGTGCATCATTTTCAGTGTAGCACAGTAGTGTAGGTAGAAAACGGTCATCCATCACGCAGAGCTCTTTCCCCTTCCCATAGTGCCTGTGCATCACTTTCAATGTGGCATAGTAGTGTAGGTAGGTAACAGTCGTCCATCACACACAGTCCTTTTTTCCATAGTTACTGTGCATCACTTTCAGTGTGGCACCGTATGAAACAAGCTGGTGACTAAGTGCCCGCAGGCTGGTAACTAGAAGTGCCAACTGTCTGGTAAATATGTGCCCACAGGCAGGTAACTAGAAGTGCCCAAAGATTGGTAAATAGAAGAGCCCACAAGCTGGTAAATTTAAGTGACCCAAACACTGAACTTACCCGGAAAAAGCCCCAGAACCCCTGAGACACACACAGAGGCCAACTGCAATTCCCCATCCATCCCCATGACATGAAGGCAGTAGGAGAGGTAACGTGAAATGGCAGCGAGAGGACACTTGACAGCCACAGAGTGGGCGAGCCGTGACATCATCACATGCACGCGCGGCAAGTGTGGCCGCGCATCAGGACACAGCATTGAGTGCACTGGCTAGGTAACGTGACACAGTAACGGGCTAGGAAGAAGTCACAAGAATGGGTTAGGTAAGTAGTCCCAGTGCCGGGGTAGCGAGAGCCGTGCAGAGGAGGACATCGGCTTTGTGCGGTGCAATAAATTTTGCGCCGGTTTTTGCGTGACAAAAAAATGGTGTCTTTAAAATATGCGCAAAAGGTCGCAACTTACCATTAGCATTTTCGCAGTGTATTAATGGTCGCAAAGAGGTTAATACCTCTACGAGTGCACGTAGGTTTCAATAGCGAAATATATTGCATCTCCCCCAAGGTGTCTTGCCAAAAACATACAGGGTTATTCAATAAAAGTTCTTATCGTTTAAAATGGTGCTAATTTTGCCCCAACCAATCAAATGTTAGCTTCCAAATGTTAAATAAGATCTGATTGGTTGGGGCAAAATTAGCACTATTTTAAACGATAAGAACTTTCATTGAATCTCCTTAATGGTTTACTAGAGGATGATAAACACTGGGAATTTGCTTTGTCAGAAGCAACTTTACAGTTTTTTCCGCAGCAAATACAAGATCTGTTTGCCATTATCCTAACTATGCAGTCCCTCAAATGCTATTGAGTTAAAGTATGAGTTTAGACATACTTGCCAAAGCCCACCGAGACAATCCAAGTATGGAAATCAATTTTGGGCCACATATATTCAACGAGGACCTTATATTATTAGAAGACAGATGTGTCGCCATGAATAACAAAACCTTATCACAATTAGGGGTACAATCACCACAACAACATGACCATCACACTCTGCAAACTGAAATTCTCAGAGAAAATAACTATAATGTGGAGGAACTAAAAGAAACATTCAGCATTGTTGGCCAAGAGCTTCACTGGCAACTGCATCATGGTCATAAAGTGGAAGTCCTTGTTTTTGTTTGCAGCAGATCTCGATAAAGCAACTTACTTGCAAATGTGTCTTCTGCACATAATTTGAAGAATGCTGTTAATGTAATGTTTGGTGGGTCAGCATCAAGTTGCATGGCATTTCAGATCTAAAATTCTTTCAAGGTTATTAAATAAAAGTTCTTATTGTTAAAAATGGTGCTAATTTTGCCCCAACCAATCGGATGTTATCTTTCAAATGTAAAATAAGATCTGATTGGTTGGGGCAAAATTAGCACCATTTTAAACAATTAGAAGTTTTATTGAATCTCCCAGTTTGTCCATTTTCTAAATGAACAGTAGGAAGAAACACATTTGGGTGTTTTCATGAATGCAAAAAGTGAGTATTCACCATGCTGCTTCATTGCTACTGATATATCTTCCTAACTAGTATTTGGACACCTCGTCATTAGTGCCATATCACTTCCCTTATTAATATACTTGCAAATGTATTTAATAGACTTGATGTAGTTACACTACTCGACATTGATGTGAGCTTGGAAGGTTTTAGAACGAAGTGGAGAGTTTGGAACAACCCATTTGTTATGCACTTGGACAGTTGTTCTGCCCTTCATCTGGATCGTTGCTGTAAAATCACCATATTATGGAGATCATCTTCTAGATTGAGGATAACTGTCATCTCCAGTTTGTGTATGTTGTATAAGCTCTCTTGGATATTTCTTGGTATACTTGTCATCCTTCATGCAAGGAACATGAATATTGATATGTCCACATGGTCCATGAATCATACTTGACAATGGCATACAGATGTGGATCATCATCAGGATTTGGGAATTAAGCAGAAATGATGTCATCAATTTGATTTGGGCAATTTTTTTGTTTTAGTCAAATGAGAATGTGGAAGTCCTCTCTTTGCCATTCGACGGAGTACATCCAACATTATGTGTGTCCAAAGACACTACTTTTTGTAATAAAGTGGAGCAATTTCATTCGCTTTTGTCTGAACACCCTGGCTAGTAAGTTGTAACGATCTCTGGATGTCTGGGCATGTGAAAGTTATTTTGGGATGTCAACCCAAGCTGGGTTGCAGGTAAAGGTGATGAATAAGTCAAGACATCCATAATGTCGGACATAAGTCATAGCATCTTGGGTATACTCATGCATGTGTCTAGGACTTCCTGTAAATGAAGCAGGTAAAATTTCCCAATGTTATCAATGTTTCCATCATTAGCAACAGTATCAAGTAAGTGGATGTAATCGTCGAGTCGTAGTTTTTTTTTTAATTAACACATATAAAGAGAAGTCGCTCACTTTCCATCTTTGCATACATATCAACCACAAATTGATGGAATAATTGACAGCAATGTATAATATGGTTGTGAAGAAGCGCCATCCCTTACCTCCTCCTCCTCACTCCCGCGTGGTTCCTCCATCCAGCCGCACTGTTTGGACCTTGTCGGCTGTTCCCGGCTTTCACTTTCCCTGCTTCTCAGCTGGCCAGCCTGCCAGTTGTTCATACCCCCTTCTCATATCATAGTTACCTCATTGTTCTCCTCTTTCATTTTTCCTATTGTATCATTTTTTCCCAATTTCTTAAACTACTCTGACCCAGGTACAACCAACAACCAATTGCAGCAAATGACTAACAAGTTTATTACCTGTGGATTAAAAAGGATGGTGAACCCATCCCTTATACATTGCAGTATTCCTCTCTCTGAGTAGTGCTATTAAAAACAGTGTTAGGAGACACTGGGAGCTAGTGTCAAGTGACAATTCCCTACCATTCAAGTATTTTCAGCCCATTATTGCCTATAGGAGGGGACACAACTTGAAAAACATACCGGACTTGATACCCCTGAAAACCAAACCTGCAGTCACATGGCTTCCGGGTGGGGGGGGACTTTCCCCACCCACATACAGGGCATAGGTTTAAAATTCTACATAAATTGTCATTTTTAAGCTCAGACGCAGTGTATATTATAACTTGCCCCTGTGGTCTGTACCACGTGGGAAAGACCACCACCTCCCTTAGAGTTTGGATGGCAAATCACCAATCTTCTATTCGTTCTGCCTTGGCTATTAGGTGGGTATGCAATGGCTCGGAACCTCTTAAGGAGAATAAATATGGGGAACAGTCTGTGGCCCAACACTTTTTGGAAAGCGGGCATTCCTTGGCCTGAGGTGGATGGCCATCAACCAGATAGTTGGTGTCCAGAATGCCCTAGAAAGGGGTAGGCTTTTGCTCCAATGTGAAGCATTTTAGATAAAAAAAACTAGACAATCTTTCCGCTATGGGCCTTAATGAGCAGATATCATTCTCCTGTTTCTTATAAACCTCTGTGGTATTGGTAGTGTGACCTGCATTATTCTCCGGAGTTTGGCCATACAGTTGTCCGAAATAGAACATACGAGTGTTTTTTGGGTGGTAGTACTTATCACCCTTGACATAGGGTCCCTTAGATGATAACTTATTTTTAGTAAGGGCTCTGAGTTGCCTATAAATGATAGGCCTTTTAGCTTACTTTTTTCAGGTTCCCTGACTTAGGGTTAACACCATTTTTTAAAGCTATAAATCCATAACCCAGAGATAAGCCTTTCATATGTCCATGATGGATTATCTATAACATGCATCCCCCTGATCCAGTGTTCAACTTTTGGGATCATTATACAACGATCTTCCTTGAGCTGCTGTTTCTACTTATGCCTGTGTTAAAAAAAAGTCTGTGTTCTGCTTTGTTTATGATTGTAACATTGTTAAGTATAAAATGATTTGTAACAGGATCCAGTTGAAGCTTTTATAATGTGGGGAACATGGTAGAGTCATAGAGTACAATGTTGTTTCAATATTTTTTGATATTGCTCTTATGCAGGTTATAGCCTTACAGCACAGTTTTTTTAATACTATTGCTGAACACTGTTTTTATTACGTACTGTTTTTATTACATATTGTATTATTAAGGCACTAGAGCACTTTAGTAATAAGGTATATGTATGGGTTTGATATGGTGTACATTTAAGTACTGATTGTGAGACAGTATGTAAACTGTTGTTCTTTTAATATTAGTTCACAATGGGTTAATGCTTGAACACGTAGGAGGAGTGTTGCGTATGGGAGGAGAACGTACCTTTTAAATTTTCACTTACCACCTATGTTGTCACATCCTGAGGACGGCTAGTACCTTAGCTGAAACGTGTTGATGTATTCAGTAAATGTTTACTGAGGAAAAAGACCCATGAGTTCTCTCAATTCGGGGCCTATTATCCTGACAGCGTGTGTGTGAGACAGAATATAAATATATATATTTATTGTTCATCTGGTGGTGAATTGAGTGAATCAAGTTAATTCCAAATGTCACAGATTGTTCAGGGCAATACAGGGGGCGGGACCGGCAGCTGCGGACACGGCTGCCGGCTGCTCAGAACACCGGGGGAGAGAGGTAAGGTAAGTAGAGATCATGAGACTTTCTTGAAATTCTTTTATAGCCGTTGGGGCTGGGGGAAGGAACACTATTATGTGGCAAAGGGGTTTTAAGGTAGGGGGAGGGCTTGCAAAACGGGAGGGAGAGGGAGTGGGAGAAGGGCTGAACTGCGCATGCACAACTTCTCCCAGAGGGGAGACAGGAGGCAGTCCTATATTGACTCTGCGATCCCAAGAATGATCTCTGCCTCCAACTGTTGTATTTGTACTGCATTAAGGGCAAGGCTACACCACATCATTTTAACACACAATACAATAGCACATTAAAAGTGCACATTAATCTTGGCCTATTGGTCTGGAGCACACGTGATCACCATTTTTTGTGGGTATTGCATGCGCTTAGATACAGTTTTTAAAGGTAGAAAGTCACAGGTATTCATTGCTGGGACACTACAGAGGGCGAAGAGTGGAAGTTGGGAAGGTAGTGAAGAAAAAGGCAGGGAAAAGAGAGGAAAAAGTTCAAACAGAATGTGCAAAAAAATAGGGACATTGGAAGTAGTATAAAAGAAGTGGTGATAACTACTTCTTTTATCAAGTTCTAGGTTAAAACACTGCATAAAGGAAATTTATCTAGTCTTATTTAAGAGATTAACATGTAATATGGCACACCATAAATAACAGACTACGGTACTCATCTGACTCTTGTTTATATAAAAGTAACATAAAGGGGGGGAAAAAAGGGGCAAGTTAATTATCATTCCCTAAGATGGTGTGATGATTATCTATGGGAATAATAAAAAAAGTGAAACACGCATATCTGTTGTATTCAGTTAGGGCTAGGCCACACTGGCGAGTTTTTCGCAAGTTCGCGACTGCGCCCCCGATTTTCACTAAAATGGAAATTGTAGGAATGCGAAAATTCACACGATTTCCGATGCAAATGCGATTGTGTGTCCGTTCGTGTTTTGGTAATGCATGCATTCACCATTTTTGGTGCATTAACGCATGCATTTCCATAACGGAAAATGTCAAAATCGCATGCGCAAAACGCACAAACAAACGCAACACACACAAGAATCACGCACACAATTGCGTTCGATAACCCTTGCGATTTTGTGCGCGATTCCTGTGCGTTGCAGTGTGGCCTCAGCCTTAGATCAACTGGACTTAAAGTTTAGTTCTTGAAGACATTTTGTTAGTCATCTGACTGGCTTTCTCAATTTAGAATGACTTGTACAAGAATCTGTTGGCAATTATGTACCCTGGAAAGTCCCAATTAGCATTTTACAGTCAGGTGTTAAGGGCGTGATTGCATAGTGGCTAAGAGGTGTTATAGGAACGCCCAGAGAAAGGTGTCAAAACTGCATTGTAAATGGAAGACAGTTGGTGTCAAACCTCCCACCTCTATTCAGGCTTGGTTTCTTTATTTTCACATAAATGGCCTCCTTGACACCTCTCTTGAACAAGTCATGTTCCTTTGCCAAGATGTTAACATTGAAGGGTATGTCCATCAAAAAATTAACTTTCTTGCTAACTGTTTTACTAAAGAACAGGAGGTAAATGCACTATTTCTTACCTCCCGTTCTTCAGTGAATCTTGCAGGAGAACTTACCGGGATCGTTCCAGCGCTGACAGAGCCGCGGCCGAAATCCCTGTCGCCTCCGATGCTTCCACTCTCCTTAGCACAGTGTGCACATGCGCGCACAGTGCAAAGGACTGGAGATGCGTCGGAGGCGTCAGGGATTTCGGCCGCGGCTCTGTCACCCTGGGATTTTCCAGGGTACATAATTGCCACAGATTCTTGTAGAAGTCATTCTGAATTGAGAAAGCCAGTCGGATGACTAGCGAAACGTCTTCAAGAACTAAACTTCAAGTCCAGTTGATCTAATTGAATACAACAGATATTATTATTTATTATTACTTTTTTTATATATATAAATTTGCAGATGTGGGATCTGTATCGGGACGTGAAGGCAGGATCCCCAGCTGTATCACCAGCACCGGAACCAACATGTCCCCCATCACCAGCATTCTCCAACAAGGCAGGATGTCATATTGTAGAGACTGGACAGAATAGAGAGGCACATGAAAAACATGCACCGGGACATTTGCGGCATAAAGCAGGACATTATTCTTCTTTAAAAAAAAAAATCCCCCTCCCACCACTTTGTTTCCCTCCTGCATATTATTATTATGGATATACATAGCACCGGCATATTTTGTGGCGCTTAGTTGTTATATTTAGTAAAGTTGAAGCAAACAGATCTGTGTTTTATCTTTACAAATGACTACAAACATAATTATTCAGACTTTTCCCACACCCCATTGGCTTCTCTCCCTCAGAGTATGCTTTGTGCAAGGGAAAGCAGGGAAGGGGTTACACTTCGTAGGAACAGCACCATTGAGTAACAGTAGACCCACTGCAGTTTGACAACATTATTGCAGAGCCAAGGCAGGCTTGGCCCCACTGGACAGACCCCACACCCCATTGGCTTCTCTCCCTCAGAATATGCTTTGTGCACGGGAAAGCAGGGAAGGGGTTAGGCTTTATGAGAAGACCTGTATGAGCTGTATGACATGTTCAGAGTAGGTGACACTACAAAGGTGCCTCATGAAGAGAGAAAGGAGAGCAAGTATGGATTTTTGCTTTGGGCCAAGTAGGATCAACCCAATCGTAGAAAAATTAGCCACAGTGTAGCTGTTGCGGCTGCATGATATGGTCAGAGTAGGTGACACCACAAAGGTGCCTCATGGATAGAGAGACAGGTGAGCAAGTATGGATTTTTGCTTTGGGCCAAGTAGGATCAACCCAATCGTAGAAAAATTTGCCACAGAGTAGCTGTTGCGGCTGCATGACATGGTCAGAGTAGGTGACACCACAAAGGTGCCTCGTGGAGAGAGAGACAGGAGAGCAAGTATGGATTTTTGCTTTGGGCCAAGTAGGATCAACCCAATCGTAGAAAAATTAGCCACAGAGTAGCTATTGCGGTAGAGCATTTTAATTTTACAGCTTGAATGCAGTAGAGCAAGGTAGCACCATAAATGGCCCTACCAATAGGAATAATTTGCCAGCTAAGCTGGCATCAGCTAAGCCTCTAGGTGGAAAATGAGGTGGAAGGAGCAGTACTTGTGGCCAGGGGCAGGAGGCCTTCAGTCACGGGCATCAGCAATAGGGATGCTGTACTGAGATGTGATCCGCGCCTCATTCATCTTGATAAATGTAAATCGGTCCACATTCTCAGTGGAGTAACGGGTCCTCCTCTCCTTTACAACACCCTGCTGCACTGAAGGCCCTCTCTGAAAGGACACAAGATGCCGGGCATGAAAGGACCTCAATGGCACACTGTGCCAACTCGGGCCAGATATCCAGCCTCGCCACCCATTAGTCCAGTGGATCCTCAGTCTCTGAGATGACTACACTGGCCCTGGATCCGATGTAGTCAGTGACCTGGCGACTGAGGTGTTGCCTGGTAGAGTTGCCAGTAAATGTTCCTGGCAACAGTGGTTGGAAGAACAGCCTGAAGTAAGCCGCAAGGCCACCTCCAGTGCTGCTGCTCCTCCTCTCAGGCACAGGGGGACGTGAGCCCTGCTCATCCCCAACATCAGGTGCTGTAGGCCTGTCAGCTCCTGGAAAGGCAGAACATAGGCAACGTAGCGGTGTTGCCTCGTAGTGCTGCATTCTGACTTCCCTCTGATATGTGAGATTGAACTCCGACACTTTACCCTTATAGCGGGGATCTATACGGGTGGCCACCCAGTACTGCTCCTTCTCTTTGATGGCCTAATCCTGGGATACCCATATGCCGCTGCTCTGCACCGTGTTCCAGGCTCAGAAAGCATCACCAGTGGGATGGTATCCGCTATAGTGGCATCATCCTGGCTTACTTTGCGAGCACATGGCAGGCATCCCGAATCTGCAGCCACTGCCTGGGTAACAGAAGACCCAGGTCCCCAGAGCCTGATCTTGCCTGGTACAAGTAGTCTATGATGGCTCGCCTCTGCTAGAGCAGCCTCTGCAGCATCATAAGACTAGAGTTCCAGAGGGTGGGTGTCACAAATGAGGTGGTTCTGTGGCAGACCATTCTTTGGCCGTGTACGACTGCCTGAAGTGACTGGACACCCTCCTAGCCAACCTCAGTACCTCCTGCAGACCAGGGTACTTGGTGAGGAACCGCTGGACGACCAGGTTGAGAACGTGTGCCAGGCAAGGAACATGTGTGACTCAAGCAAAGGGATATATCTGCCAAGCGAAGCAGATATAGTGCACTGCAGATGGTCGTGCCGGGCTGGTACTTCCCTCTGGGCAAAGTACCTAAGGCCAGTCACTTGCCACTGTGGTATGCCAATGGCCACAAACTCCTTGAACAATGCAATGTCTACCAGGCTGAATGGTAGCAGCTGCACCACCATGAGTTTGGCTAAGCTGGCTGTGAGACGCTGGGCTTAGGGGTGACTGGGGGACAATTTTTGCCTCTGCTCCAACAACTCGGGGAGGGAAACCTGCCTTTTACCTGATCCAGCAGCAGTGACAAGAGTCCTCTTAACACCGCTTGCTGGGGCAAAAGGCTCTCTCTCCTTCCTAACTTCCACCAAGGTAGCAGCTGATGGGGCCAGAGGGGGAGGAGGAACAGTGGCTACCTGGGCACGAGGAAGGGAGCGTGTGGGAGCCTGCACATTCCCTGACCCCTGCTCCCACGGGGCAAAGTGGTAGAGCATCATATGCCTCCTCATAGAAGAAGTGCCCATTCTTGCTGCATTCTTCCCACGGCTAACATGTTGCAGGCACAGACTGCACACTGCAACCGTGTTGTCACCGGGAGCCAATGAGAAGAACTCCTACACAGCAAAGCCACCAGCTTGCACTGGAGCAGAGGTCACCTGCCATTGTGGGGCACCAGCACCAGATGGCATTGGTGCCGTACCTCCACAAGCAGCACTAGGTGAACTAGATGCACCGCCTCTGCTCCTACCCCTGACCCCATTCCTGTCCTCATAGTTCACTTCAATACTGGAGGCTGTGTCACTAATAGCAGCAGCAGCATCTGGGACCTCACCCCCTACATTATTTCCCTGGCTGCTCATGGACTGCTGCTTGACATTGTCAGCCTCCTTTCCCCCTGTGCACATTCTTCCACCTCGAGCATCAGGAAAGATTGTGAATCAGTGCACAGCTCCTCCTCAAGCACACTAGCCCCGCACATAGTGTATGAAAACAGTGGCAGCTTGGCTGCTCTGCCTGTGAGGAGGTGAATGAGGAAGGCTGGGCGGAGGTGAATGAGATACCCATCTGCCCTGTGAAGGGCCAGGTGGCTCCTGGCCAGCACCTTCAATAGACACCTCTCTCCCTCCACATGCAGAAGCACCCCTACTCCTGCCTTGCCCTCTTGCCCTGCCTTCTCCCAACTTCCCCCCCCCCAAAAAAAAATCGGTATATATCTATGTATATATATAAAATCCCTAATTATGTGATATCGTGTGTGTGTCACTGCAGTTCCTATGGACTCACCACTAGAGGGAGAAACATAGGAAACAAGGCAGAACACAGCAGTTATACAGGTTGCTTGGGACAGAGGGGGATTTGGAGGGGACTCTGGCCTTGGGACACTGAGGGGGGACTTTGGCCTTGGGACACTGAGGTGGGACTCTGGCCTTGGGACATGGAGGAGGGGGGCTATGGCCTTGGGACATGGAGGTGAGGGGGGGACTCTGGCCTTGGGACACTAAGATGGAACTCTGGCCTGGGGACATTGAGGAGGGGGGTCTATGGCCTTGGGACACTAAGGGGGCACTCTAGACTTTTAGTGCCCGTTATTGGTTTTGAACCTCATTTAAGTCATTTCTCCAGAACGATCCAGCTCTTGAGCGATTTTCTTTCAAAAGGATTTTCTGTTTTAAAGGGGTTTGTCTGTTTTTAAGGGGTGCGTTAAGAAACAAAAGAGTTTAGAACAAGAAAGGGTTTAAGAACAGGACTGCTTTTTCTCTTGTGTGTTGCTGTTTCTCTTGCGTGTATTGCTGTTTTTCTTGCGTGTACTGCTGTTTCTCTTGTGTGTATTGCTGTTTCTCTTGCATGTATTTCTCTTGTGTGTATGGCTGTTTCTCTTGTGTGTATAGCAGTTTCTCTTGTTGTGTATTGTTATTTAGTATGGACAGTTTTGTTTTGCCATGCAATGTGCATCCTGCCGCATGTATGGGATCTTGGAGCAGCTGCCCCAAGGGACCTATGTATGTGTCAGATGTGAGTTGGTTGCCCATTTGAAATCGGAGGTCCGGAATCTAAAGTGGAAACTTGCAGCATTGCATGGCTTGACAAATCTAGGGGAACTGCAGGTACTGGCAGGGGTCAGTAAACTGGAGAGTGGAAATGGGGCAGATAAGGTGGTAAAGGAAGATAGATTTGTAAGGGTCACCAGGGGAAGTAGGGGATGGAAGGGTAGGGTCGCTTCTTCCCATATGGTCAATCCCAACAGATTTGTCGTGTTAGGTGAAAATGTAGAGGCAATGGCTCAGAAGTAGCAGGTATGGAGCGGGCCATTCCTTTGAGCACCCAGGGGATGGCCATCTACAATACAAGCGAGGGAGAATTGGGGGCTAGGAAGGATACGCAGGTGGTAGTGGTAGGGGACTCCATTATTAGAAGGGTAGATAGGATAATCTGTTGCCAAGACCCTACATGCCGAACAGTGTGTTGTGTGCCTGGTGCTAGGGTTCGACATGTGGTGGATCGTATAGACAGATTATTGGGTGGGGCTGGGAGTGACCCCGTGGTCTTGGTTCACATTGGTGCCAATGACAAAGTTAGAGGTGGAGGTGAGGTCCTTAAAAATGATTTCTGAGAATTAGGGACCAAGTCAAAAGTACATTTTTTCTTAGCAGGGTGCCCATGCCCTTTAAAAAAAACCTTGTGGCGGTTTGGCCAGGTTAGTTCGAACTGCACTAAACTAATTTTGGATGTGGGGGGGCCCATCTAAAATCTTGCTATGGGGCCCTGTGATATCTAGCTACGCCACTGCCTTTAGGGGACAATTGTAAAAAAATTAGGTCCACTCCTGCATGGCTTAATGCTCAGGTAAAAAGGGAAATGGAAAAAAAGAAAAAGGCTTTTAACATTTTGAAATCAGAAGGAACAGAACAGGCTTACAGGGAGTATAAAAGCTGTAATAAAGAGTGCAAGAAAGCAATTAAAGGGGAACTGTGGTCCAAAAATGACTTTAGGTAAATTGATAGGAATTGCTCTCCCAAGAATTTTTGCAATTTATTTTCATTGTTTATTTTGCATAGTTTTGAAGATATTTAAATTTTTGTGTGTGATATGGCAGCAGCATCACCATGTCCCCTGCACTACCTGCTTCCTGCTCTGAAACCATGCCAGTCAATCTGCCCTGTGTCTCCTCCTCTCTTTTGCAGCCCCCCTGGTCCCTCCCACTCATGGACCCCATGGTCCCTCCAGTTGCAGGCCCCCCTTGGCTCATTCTCTTATAGCCCCATGTGGCCCCGCCCACCCACAGGTGCACAAGCCCCGCCCACTCTCAGGTGCCATGGGCCACTCAGACCCCCCCCTACAGAAAACTCTGTGGAAACAGCCTTTTCAGGCAGAGTGAAATGGCTGTTTTCACATAGTGGGAAAGAACGGCTGCAGATTCCCTTACCTTCACTGTCAGGACTTCACACAGCAGAGAGGAGGAGGGATTATTGTCTCCCTCACACATTGAGGGAGTCTGAGGCTGTGCTCGCCGGCGGCACTGTGCAGAAGAAGCCTTAGTTATGTCAAATGGTAGGAAAGGTAGGAAATTGGCCTTTCATTTAAACTTAACTTTTTTGGAGACCACAGTTCCCCTTTAAATTAGCTAAAATACGAAATACGGATTGCCGAACAAAGCAAGTCCAACCCCAAAAATGTTTTTTAAGTATATAAATGGTAAAAAGACGAGGACTTAGAATGTGGGACCATTAAATAAAAGGGCTGAGATAGTTGTAGAGGATGCCAAAAAGGCTAATCTGCTAAACCGTTTTTTTACATAGGTTTTTACTATCCTAGTCCTTACAGCAGGGATTGTGATAATGTGCAGGGTAGAAATGAGGAGTATTCACATTGGCTGACAGAGGATATGGTACGGAAACAATTAGACAAAGTTAATATCAATAAAGCCCCAGGACCGGATGGAATACACCCTCGGATTTTAAAAGAGTTCAGTTCTATCTAGACCACTGTTTCTCATCTTTTCAGATTCACTTTGGTCTGGGGATGTGCTCCTGGATTGGAAAAAAACCAATGTAATACCAATATTCAAAAAAGGTAGTCGTTCACAGCCTGGTAACTATAGACCTGTAAGCCTAACATCAGTGGTAGGGAAGGTGATGGAAAATTTGTTACGGGATCATATCCTTGACTTTGTTTCCAGAGCTCATCTTATTAGTAGTAGTCAGCATGGATTTATGAGAAATAGATCATGTCAGACAAATTTAATTGGTTTTTATGAAGAAGCAAGAAAGAATTTAGATTCAGGCACAGCAGTGGATGTGGTATACTTGGATTTTGCGAAAGCTTTTGATACTGTGCCATATAGGCGACTAATGTATAAACTGAGGACTGTTGGCCTTGAGGAAATCATTTGTACATGGATAGAGAATTGGTTATTGGATTGCAAACAGAGAGTGGTGGTAAATGGAGCTACATCTATGTGGGCTAAAGCTCTAAGCGGAGTGCCTCAGGGTTCTGTACTGGGGCTGCTTTTGTTTAATCTGTTTGTAAATGACTTAGAAGGGGGCATTAAGAGCAAGGTCTCAGTGTTTGCTGATGACACTAAACTATGCAGAGCTTTGGAAACTTCAAATGATGTGCAAGTGTTGCAAGCAGACCTAGATAAATTATCAAAATGGGCAGCAGAATGGCAGATGAGATTCAATGTTGATAAATGTAAGGTAATGCATTTGGGATTTAATAATCCCTGTGCCACCTACTTAGCTGTAGCAAACAATGCCAGGTAGCAACAGCTAGAGCTAGCAAGATATTGTCTTGTATAAAGAGGGGAATAGATTCAAGAGAGAAAGATATTATTCTCCCTCTTTACAAGGCACTTGTAAGGCCTAATTTGGAATATGCAGTGCAGTTTTGGAATCCCATATACAAAAGGGGCATCTTGGAAATGGAAGCAGTTCTGAGAAGGGCAACTAAATTAATAAGGGGAATGGGGGGGCTTGATTATGCAGGCAGATTAGACAAGTTAGGGCTGTTTATATTGGAGAAGCGACGTTTGCGTGGGTATATGATAACCTTATACAAATATATTAATGGGCCATACAATGAACTCTCTGGTGCATTGTTTACTAATAGGTCCTATCAGAGGACTTGTGGACATCCTTTAAGGTTGATTGAAAAGAAGTTTCATCTTCAGGTTAGGAAAGGTTTCTTTACAGTGAGAACAGTGAAACTGTGGAACTGTTTTCCAGCAGATGTGGTAATGGCAAGTTCATTAAGTAGCTTTAAAAAAGGCCTGGATAGGTTTCTAAAACTAAAAAATAGTGAGAATTACTGGTATTAATAAATATAGATCTGGTTGATCCAGGGATACTTTCCTATTGCCGTTTGGAGTCAGGAAGGAATCCCCCCCCCCCCTTTTTAGCTGTTTTTTTTTGCCTTCCTCTGGATCAACTGTTGGGTAGGGTAAAAAAAAAAGGGAGGGTGGATATGTTGGACTTGATGGACGTATGTCTTTGTTCAAACTCAATGCTATGCTATATTGTAAAGGGCTTAAAGGATAAGTACACTCAAAATAACAATGAAGTTTAAATGGAAGCTGTATGCCTAACTAACCTTATCCCTTTTTTTATGATTTATGGACCCAAGCTTGGAACGAGGTCCACCAATTCTCGATGGGAGGAGCTTACCTGACTGCAAACATAACCCAAGATGGCCAGCACCTTACTCAGGCACAGTAAGGCTCTGAAGGCACCTAGAAAAAAAGGGACAAGGTAAGTTAGGCATACAGCTTCCATTTAAACTTCATTGTTATTTTGAGTGTAATTATCCTTTAATCTTTAATGTCTAGTATATTTATATATAACCATAGTCGTAGACGTATGATTGCACTCCCAAAAAAAGTATACTTGCCCGGGTGCTGTCCCAAAAGTAATACAAGCCTGCTAGATAAAGACGCACTCCAAGGACTCCACCATATGTATGTATGTATGTATTTTATTTCTTATATAGCGATACATATTCCACAGCACTTTACAATTATTTACTCAATTCACATCAAGCCCTGCCCCAAAGAGCTTACAATCTAATCCCTTTATGGACACATACAACCTATCAGTATGTCTTAATGATTGTGGGGGAAACCGGAGTGCCCGGAGGAACCCACGCAAGCATGGGGAGAACATACAGATGTGTCCAAGGGTGGATCGAACTCAGGACCTCAGCACTGCAAGGCATCAGTGCTAACCACTGAGCCACCGTACTGCAATGTAAACTTCTAATAAACTTCTGTTTTATTGAGCCGACATGTTTATGCCTTATTTAGGCCGTCATCAGGACTAACAAACAATCAAAATGGATCCCCTAAATACCGACACCAATGACACTCCCACCCAAAAACCCCATACCTATTGCAACCCATAAGAGCACCAAAGTAATTAATATTGCACGCTCCACATCATAAATAACAATAACATATTAAAAATCTCCACTTCCCACATCTCACAGTAGTCCACAAGCTCTGTAAAAACATGCTTACCTCTCTGAGAAAACCCAACTCCTAAAAGTGCATTATGGCAATACATATTGCCAAGTCTATTCAGCACTTCCTTACTCACATCCACGTGGTACCATCATCTCGCGAAACTTCATGGATACACCCTGCGTCACAAACCAGACTCGCGAGACTACGCTAACAAGCTCCGCTCCATGATGCGTAACCTAGGTAACAAAGGCACAAGTAGAGACGCACACAAGCCAAAAAGGTAACCTAGGATTTACAAACACCGGATATAAAGTGTGGAAGTGACAAAAGGGATAAAAACATAATCAAAAAAACGCTCTAAATGCATAATAGTTACAAAGTTGCACAAATACACAAAATTACAAAGAAATATTTACAAAAAGCAGCTATAATTATCTCATTTAGAACATAGGGAGCAAGTGTCTGTAGTCATGCAATCCACCTAGACTCAACCTGTAGTAATTTCTTTGCCCTATCACCTTCCACTGGAACATGATCGATAATCATACATTTCAAAGTTGATAGTCCATGTCCCACTGCCTTTAAGTGGCATGCCACTGATTGGTCACCAAACTTAGCTGATCTTTTATCAATCACTTGGTTTGCTAAGGCTGTTCTAATCGCACTCTGGTGGTTCGCGAATCGCTCTCAGAAGCTGTTAACAGTCTTACCTATATATATTAATCCACACGGTAATTTTATCATATACAGACATCACTTCCTGTCTAGCAAACTGAAACTGTATTGTCTTATTTCTTTCTATGGAGAAGGGAGGGGGAGAGTAAATGTGACAGTCTAAAGGATTTGTAATATTTTGATTTGCTAACAGTATAAGAATAAAACCTCATTGGATGTTAGTAAAATTCCACATCCTTTTAGTGTCTAAATGGAGACCTATGTAGCACTAATAGAGGTGTGGCTAAACCTACCATTTCGAGTTTTCCATGCACACTTTGCGGTGTCAGGTAAAGTAAGTATACTTTTTTTTTTAAACTGTTTATTATGTACAATAAAACATCAAAAAGAGAGACAAAAACATTACATCTGTACATCGGTGTTATACATTTTGCAGTAGGATTGTAATACAGAGTCGATGAAATCGAACATATTACGAATGGGTTGTACAGACATTTTAACCAAGTTAACATGAAATATAGTTATATTTCAGGTTACAGGGTTGCTAGGGAGATTATGTACCAATCGTTTTGGGGGGTTGCATTATAGTTTACATATATGTTCGTATGTAAGCATGGGTAAGAGGGGAGGTTGGAGGTGAGGGGAGGGTTGTTTTCATTTTTCCCCGGTGTGCCGCGTGCCAACATGACCTTGTTGCTGTCTGTTTGTTTGTATTTATTCATGCCATAGTGACCAGATTGAGTTAAACCTGTCCACTGTGCCTCTTTTTTCTCATGAACATTTTTATTGAGGTTGTTATATAACAATGTAAACAGACAGAATATAAGTTCAATTGCCAAAATAGATTGTTGCATAATTTTTGTTTTTGTATATGGTACATTCTGACATTTTGTGGTAATAAACAAATTTTTTTTTTGCTTCAGCCTCATAATTTTGGGTAGGGGGGGAGAGTGGGGAGGGGGGTGTGTGTGGAAAGGTGTGGGGGAAAGGGTGGGGGTGGGAGATGGGTTAGGGGGGAAGGGGGAAAGGGGGGAATTCCTATTCCTAGCATCAGGAATTGGTTTTTGCTATCAATGGTAGAGTGAGCTAGACCTAAAAATTAACAATTAACATTAGCAAACTGTAGGAAAAAGGAAGATGTTTCTCTTTAGAATTACCCTTGGAGAGTTTCTAAAGAAAGGGAAAAGAAAAAGGGTTATTTGTCTTACTTGTTCTGGTAGTTCTGGTGGTTCTCGGCGTTGGCGGGCCCAGGCGGAGATATCCGCTGTTAGATTTGTACTCGAGCCCCCGAAGGGGAAGGTTTTGTCTCCTCCTCTCCCGCAGGGAGAGGGGTGGTAGGGTTACCCCGGGCGTCTCCGGTCCGTCTGGTCCCCCTCCTAGGGTTGGGGGTTCTGGTTGGGGGGGTCCATGGTGAGTAGCCATATGTCCCAGATTTTGTCAAAATTGTTAAGCTTGTTTTTGGCGACATATACTGGTTTTTCGTTGAAGTGTACAGTCCAGGTTTTGGAGACTTCCAGGAGGAGGCAATAAGTGAGCGGGCAACAGCGCAGATAATATGGTAAAGTTTGTTGCCGCTGGAGTTCAGTTTTTGTTGAAGAGGGCTTCCCAAGGGTCTGGCGTGAGGTCCGCTTGTAAAATTTTGTTTAGTAGGGTGTAGCACTCGTTCCAGAATTTTTGTATTTCGGGGCAGAGCCACCAGCAGTGGGGGAGATCTGCGTTTCCTTGGCAGTTTCTGTAACAGAGGGGGGGTGCTTGTGGGTATATTTTGTGGATTTGCATTGGTGAGCGATACCAGCCGTGTAGAATTTTGAACGCTTTTTCCTGCATTATTGTGTTGTTGGTACATTTGTTGAGATTTGAACCTATCTTGGACCATTCTTCTTGTGAAAGTATGGTGTTGAGCCAAGTTTCCCATTTAGCTTGCATAGGGAGTTTCTGTTGGGCTTTGAAGGAGATTAGTTGGTGATAAATTTTTGTGATCTTGTGGGGGCCAGTTGGGTGGTGGTATGCCAGTTTTTCCAAAGGGGACAGTGAGGGGGGGACTGTACATGTTTGTAAGGTTTTGGCATATGCTGCCAGTTGCTGGTATCTGAGCCATTCTTTAGAAGGAATGTTCCAGGTTGTTTTTAGTGTTTCCCAGGGTATTATTTGTCTTTGTGGGGCGATTTGGAACATCCAATTTATTCCTCTGTCGGTCTACTCCTTCCAATCAAGGGTTTGTAAGGCTGGGGTGAAGGCTGGGTTGTTGGTTATAGGAATCATCAAAGAGTGGGGGTGTTTCAGATTGTATTTTTGTGTTACTTGGTTCCAGATTTTTAAGGTTGTGGAGATGATTTGGTTGTTTGGGGGTTTTGGGGGGGTTGGTAGAGTCCATAGTAGATTAAAGATTGGCTTGCATTCGGTTAGTTCTTGTTCAAGTTCTATCCACCTGGTTTTCTCTGGAGCGGAGTGCCACATTAGGGTTTGGGCTGTTCTTGCTGCCAAGTGGTAGAGGAAGAGATCTGGGAGGGCCGCGCCAAGCCCCGACCTGGGACGGCAGAGAGTCTTTTCTCCAATTCGGGGTTTTCGATTGTTCCAAATAAATCTGGAGATTGATTTTTGGGTGGGGGCCAGGTGTTTCCTGGTTATGGGTGAGGGGAGGGCTCTAAAGAGATACAGGAGCTTGGGGGTAGGATCATCATTTTAATGGTATGGATTTTCCCGTATAGGGAGATATGATAGGGGGACCATTTGGCTAGTAGATTTTTGATTAGGTTGAATTTCGGGGGGAAGTTGAGGTTGTAGAGTTGTTGTGGGTCGTGTGTCAGTGATACCCCTAAGTAATTTAGTGAGGTTGTGGACCACTTTAAATTCCATTGGGATGAGATCTGTTGTTGGTTCAGTGGGGATAGTGCGACTGGGAACGCTTGCGATTTGGTATTGTTGACCCTGAACCCTGATAGTTGGCCGTATTGGTGTAAGAGAGGGAAAATGTGTGGAAGGGTGGTGAGGGGGTCGCGGATGGAAAGTAATGTGTCATCTGCGAACAAGGCCACTGTGTAGGTGTGGTGACCCACCGGTATGCCTTTTATTTCTGTATGGAGTCTGATGGCTTGGGCCAAGGGTTCGATGCACAGGGCGAAGAGGAGGGGGGATAGAGGGCAGCCCTGTCTGGTCCCGTTTAAGATGGGGAAGTATTGGGAGGAAAAGCCCATGTTATGGATTGAAGCTGTTGGTCGTGAATATAGATTGTTGATCATGTGTGTGAAGGGGGGGGGGGAATCCTATATAATTCAAGACCACTCCCATGTACCTCCAGTCCACTCTGTCGAATGCCTTTTCGGCATCTAGGCTTAGGAAAAGTGTGGGAGAGGAGGAGAGTGCTGAAATTTGCATAAGTTGGAGGGTACGTCTGATGTTGTCGGTTGTTTGTCTGCCCTTGATGAAGCCTGTTTGGTCTGTATGGATGATGTTTGGTAATATGTTGTTCAGTCTGTCCGCTAGAATTTTTGTCAATAGTTTAATGTCCGTGTTGATTAGGGATATGGGTCTGTAGTTTTTGCAGCATGTGGTGTCTTTGTCTTGTTTGGGTATTACTGTAATGGTGGCTCTCAGTAGGTCCGGGTGGATTTGAGCATTGTTTTGAAGAGTCAGATTGAATAAGGATAGAAAGTGGGGGATGAGGGTTTTCTGGAATGTTGAGTAGTATCCTGATGTAAATCCGTCTGGGCCTGGGGCCTTTCCCGGTTTCAAATTCTGGATAGCCCTTTTTATTTCTTGTTGGGATATATTGGAGGACAGGGTGTCTTTGTCTTGTGTAGAGAGTTTTGGTAGTTGTAGGGGGGCTAAGAAGTTAATGAGGTCGTCCTTCCAGTCATCGTCGGTTCTCGCTGTTTTCCCGTCATAGAGTTTGGTGTAGTAGGTTTCAAATAGTTTAACTATTGTCCTGGGGTTGTGTGATAATGTGCCATCTGTTTGTCTTAACGGTAGTAGTTTGTTTTGGGACATCCTGTCATTGAGTTTGCGGGCTAGCATGGAGTCAGGTTTATTTGCTTTGGTGTAGTATTTTTGTCTGGTTAGTCTGATGGCTTTGTCTGCTTTGTTTTGGAGGAATTGGGTAAGTTGTAGTCGTAGGTTTTCGAGGGTGGTGGCGTCCGTTTCGTTATGCGTTGAGGAATGTTTCTGTTCCAGGTTCCTAATTTGTTGTGTAAGAGTGAGGATATGTTGCTGGGTATTTTTTTTCTTCTGTGATGCTAGTTTGATTAGTTGACCTCTGATCACCGTTTTATGGGCAGCCCATACGGTGGAGAAATTTATTTTGTCAGATATGTTTTCCTGGAAATAGTGATGCAGTGAGGATTCTATGTCAGTGCGGGTGTTGGGGTCGGTCAGTAGTGATTCATTTAGTCTCCATAGGGGGAGTGGAGAGTGTTTGAGAATGTTCTGTAGGTCCAGAGATACATGGGCGTGGTCCGACCAGGTGATGGGGGATATATCTGAGTCTGTGATTGTCGGGATCAGGGATGGGGAGAGGAAGAAATAGTCGATTCTGGTGTATATTTTGTGGGGATTAGAGAAGAAAGAGTATTGTCTTCCTTTTGGGTGGGTAAGGCGCCAGGCATCCCATAAATTAAGATTTTGGGTGAAGGTTTTAAGGGGTTTGGAGGAGAGGGTGGGGTGGGTTGTTGAGGAGGGTATGGATCTGTCTAGTTTGGGGTTGAAGCTTGTATTGAAGTCTCCTCCGATTATTAGATGGCCTGTGGTTTGAGTCGTGAGTTTGGTTTCAAGGTCGGTTAGGAATTGTTTTTGGGCGGTGTTGGGGGCATATATGTTGACTAATGTCAGTTTGACCCTGCCTATGGAGCCCGTTAGGGCCAGGTAGCGGCCCCCCAGATCGCTATCAAATCCCTCTTTTCTGAACAGCAGGCGTTTGTGGATGAGAATGGCCCCGCAACCTTTCTTAGCGTCGCCTGATGAGAAGTATATTTGGTTGTATTTTTTGCTAAGTATTTTTGGTTCTCTGTGTTTTAGGAAGTGTGTCTCTTGGAGGAAGATTATGTCGGCTTTCTCTTTTTCGTAATATTTGATAGCCATTCTCCTTTTGGTGGGGTTGTTGAGGCCTTTAGCGTTATGTGTGAGAAGGCGGATATTTAGATCTTTAATATGTGTCATTTCTGTGGGGTTTGGGTGAACGGTATTTAGGCGTCGCTGGGCCAGGTGGAGGGCTTACCTTGAGTTTCTTGAAATGCTGTGTTTTGTTTGATAGGTCGTAGGCCGGAGACGCCCGGGGCCGAGCCAACGCCGAGAAGATTTTTGTGATACCTTGGAGCTGACATGAAGATATAAAATATATCGTTAGAGTTTGCTTAACAACATTTAAACAGTTTATAACATAAACATATACACAAAATAAAACTTTTGAGGTATAATTGGCCTCATTGCTTCCTTTACAGTACAGCAAGGTTATGCTGTGTTGGTGGGGGGGTGCCTAAGGGGTTAGGTGTTGGCGTGAGGTCATCACCTCAGCTTTGCCAAGGGGGTGGTCGAGTCCTGAAGCCTCTGGGTTTCAGGGGGGTGGGTGGAATTGTGGGGGATAGTAGTAAATGGGGGTTTGGGCCATCTTTATTCTGGGAGTTGTCCAGGGGGGTGGGGTTCCCCAACATAGAGGGGTTAAGTCCGGTATGGGTTGGTGTGTCCTGGTGGAGGTTGTTGGGATTTGGGGGTCCAATAGTTTGTAATGGTCATGGTGGGGTCCTTCCATGCATTGGTCTGGGGTTGAAGCTCTGAGAGGTGGATGGTAGAGTTCTATGACATCTACTGCCAGCTGGCAAACTTGTTCTCTGGTTCAAGGACTCTGTGTGGGCTCGATTGCAAGGAGATAGCTGTGGGTCCATGGGGGGGTGGGACAAGATGTATGTTGGGGAGAATTGTACTTCCTGGCGTACCGGGGTACCTTGACATTTGATCGCCGGAGTGGTCGACCGGGGGTTTAGGTGTTGGGGAGAGCTGGGGGTAAAAATTGGTCCGGGTTATTGTTGGGTCTACCCCTTCGGTCGGGGGGGATTCGATACTGTCCAGTTGGGGCCTCGAGAGATGGGTGGTGCGGTTCTGTGAAGGCTTCTGCCGGTTGGTGGGCTTGTTCGCTGGTTCGGGGTCTCTGTGTGGGCTTGGGGGTCCGATCGTGGAGGGGTAGCTGTGGGTCCATGGGGGGAGTGGGACAAGATATGTGTTGGGGAGAATTGTTGTGCATCCTGGTGGTCCGGGGTTCCTCGTTGTTCAGTTGCCGGAGTGGTTAACAAGGCGTTTAGGTGTTGGGGGGAAGCTGGTGGCGGGGATGAGTCCGGGTTATTGTTGGGTTAACCATTCCGGTCGTGGGGGTTCGATACGATCAGTTTTGTTGTTCAGGAGATCTGGGGTGTCGGCCATTATACCCAGTCTGTGGAGTAATTTGGGTCCGTCTTCGGAGGTTGCAATTATAACTGTTTTCCCTTCGTGGTTTGCTATGAGGCGGAACGGGAAGCCCCATTTGTATTTAATTTTATGTTGGTTTAGGATTTCGGTGATAGGTTTGAGGGCCTTTCTTCTAGCCAGGGTGCGGGGAGCGAGGTCCTGAAAGATGTGGATTGGATTGCCGTCCCACTTTAGTGGACCCTGAAGTCTGGCCTCCCTTAGGATACGCTCTTTTGTTTGGAAATAGTGGAGTCTCACTATAATGTCTCTGGTAGAGCTGTCCTGTAGGGAGGGTGGGCGGAGGGCTCGGTGGGCCCGGTCCATCAGGAATTGTGGTTCCGTTAGGTCTGGAGCCAGTTTGTGGAAGTAGGCCGTCAGTGTGGCGTGCAGGTCTGTTACCTTTTCTGGGATCCCGCGGATTCGGAGATTGTTCCGACGGGATCTGTTGTCTGAATCTTCCTGGAGGTCTGTAAGGTGCTGGAGCTGGGTTCTTATGTCTTTGATGTCTGTGTCCACTTGGCTGCAGTACCTTGCTGTAGCCTCGTGGTTGGTTTCTAACGCAGCGACACGCTCACCCAGGGCCGCTACCTCCGTTTTCACCTCCGCTACAGTATTTTGGTGGGCAGAGGTGATCACCGATTCCAAGTTCTTGAAAAGTTCGTCCAGGTCTTTCCTGGTGACCTGTGCTTTGCTATTTTCCTGGGGCTTGTTCCCGTCGCCATTTTGTTGCTGGGCCTGATCGCCGCGGATGACATAGCCCGCCGTTAGGGGGGAAGGGGGAAAGGGGGGAACTCCCAGGCCTAGCATCAGGAATTGGTTATTGCTTTCAATGGTAGAGTGAGCTAGACCTAAAGATTAACAATTAACATTAGCAAACTGTAGGAAAAAGGAAGATGTTTCTCTTTAGAATTACCCTTGGAGAGTTTCCAAAGAAAGGGAAAAGAAAAAGGGTTATTTGTCTTACTTGTTCTGGTAGTTCTGGTGGTTCTCGGCGCTGGCGGGCCCAGGCGGAGATATCCGCTGTTATATTTGTACTCGAGCCCCCGAAGGGGAAGGTTTTGTCTCCTCCTCTCCCGCGGGGAGAGGGGTGGTAGGGTTACCCCGGGCATCTCCGGTCCGTCTGGTCCCCCTCCTAGGGTTGGGGGTTCTGGTTGGGGGGGTCCATGGTGAGTAGCCATATGTCCCAGATTTTGTCAAAATTGTTAAGCTTGTTTTTGGCAACGTATACTGGTTTTTCGTTGAAGTGTACAGTCCAGGTTTTGGAGACTAACAGAGACATAGGGGGTGCTGTGGACTTCCAGGAGGAGGCAATAAGTGAGCGGGCAACAGCGCAGATAATATGGTAAAGTTTGTTGCCGCTGGAGTTCAGTTTGGGGGAGTTTTTGTTGAAGAGGGCTTCCCAGGGTTTTGGAGTGAGGTCCGCTTGTAAAATTTTGTTTAGTAGGGTGTAGCACTCGTTCCAGAATTTTTGTATTTCGGGGCAGAGCCACCAGCAGTGGGGGAGATCTGTGTTTCCTTGGCAGTTTCTGTAACAGAGGGGGGGTACTTGTGGGTATATTTTGTGGATTTGCATTGGTGAGCGATACCAGCCGTGTAGAATTTTGAACGCTTTTTCCTGCATTATTGTGTTGTTGGTACATTTGTTGAGATTTGAGCCCATTCTTGGACCATTCTTCTTGTGAAAGTATGGTGTTGAGCCAAGTTTCCCATTTAGCTTGCATAGGGAGTTTCTGTTGGGCTTTGAAGGAGATTACTTGGTGATACATTTTTGTAATCTTGTGGGGGCCAGTTGGGTGGTGGTATGCTAGTTTTTCCAAAGGGGACAGTGAGGGGGGGACTGTACATGTTTGTAAGGTTTTGGCATATGCTGCCAGTTGCTGGTATCTGAGCCATTCTTTAGAAGGAATGTTCCAGGTTGTTTTTAGTGTTTCCCAGGGTATTATTTGTCTTTGTGGAGCGATTTGGAACATCCAATTTATTCCTCTGTCGGTCCACTCCTTCCAATCAAGGGTTTGTAAGCCTGGGGTGAAGGCTGGGTTGTTGGTTATAGGAATCATCAAAGAGTGGGGGTGTTTCAGATTGTATTTTTGTGTTACTTGGTTCCAGATTTTTAAGGTTGTGGAGATGATTTGGTTGTTTGGGGGGTTCGGGGGGGTTGGTAGAGTCCATAGTAGATTGAAGATTGGCTTGCATTCGGTTAATTCTTGTTCAAGTTCTATCCACCTGGTTTTCTCTGGAGCGGAGTGCCACATTAGGGTTTGGGCTGTTCTTGCTGCCAAGTGGTAGAGGAAGAGATCTGGGAGGGCCGCGCCAAGCCCCGACCTGGGACGGCAGAGAGTCTTTTCTCCAATTCGGGGTTTTCGATTATTCCAAATAAATCTGGAGATTGATTTTTGGGTGGGGGCCAGGTGTTTCCTGGTTATGGGTGAGGGGAGGGCTCTAAAGAGATACAGGAGCTTGGGTAGGATCATCATTTTAATGGTATGGATTTTCCCGTATAGGGAGATATGATAGGGGGACCATTTGGCTAGTAGATTTTTGATTAGGTTGAATTTCGGGGGGAAGTTGAGGTTGTAGAGTTGTTGTGGGTCGTGTGTCAGTGATACCCCTAAGTAATTTAGTGAGGTTGTGGACCACTTTAAATTCCATTGGGATGAGATCTGTTGTTGGTTCTGTGGGGATAGTGCGACTGGGAACGCTTGTGATTTGGTATTGTTGACCCTGAACCCTGATAGTTGGCCGTATTGGTGTAAGAGAGGGAAAATGTGTGGAAGGGTGGTGAGGGGGTCGCGGATGGAAAGTAATGTGTCATCTGCGAACAAGGCCACTGTGTAGGTGTGGTGACCCACCGGTATGCCTTTTATTTCTGTATGGAGTCTGATGGCTTGGGCCAAGGGTTCGATGCACAGGGCGAAGAGGAGGGGGGATAGAGGGCAGCCCTGTCTGGTCCCGTTTAAGATGGGGAAGTATTGGGAGGAAAAGCCCATGTTATGGATTGAAGCTGTTGGTTGTGAATATAGATTGTTGATCATGTGTGTGAAGGGGGGGGGAATCCTATATAATTCAAGACCACTCCCATGTACCTCCAGTCCACTCTGTCGAATGCCTTTTCGGCATCTAGGCTTAGGAAAAGTGTGGGAGAGGAGGAGAGTGCTGAAATTTGCATAAGTTGGAGGGTACGTCTGATGTTGTCGGTTGTTTGTCTGCCCTTGATGAAGCCTGTTTGGTCTGTATGGATGATGTTTGGTAATATGTTGTTCAGTCTGTCCGCTAGAATTTTTGTCAATAGTTTAATGTCCGTGTTGATTAGGGATATGGGTCTGTAGTTTTTGCAGCATGTGGTGTCTTTGTCTTGTTTGGGTATTACTGTAATGGTGGCTCTCAGTAGGTCCGGGTGGATTTGAGCATTGTTTTGAAGAGTCAGATTGAATAAGGATAGAAGGTGGGGGATGAGGGTTTTCTGGAATGTTGAGTAGTATCCTGATGTGAATCCGTCTGGGCCTGGGGCTTTTCCCGGCTTCAAATTCTGGATAGCCCTTTTTATTTCTTGTTGGGATATATTGGAGGACAGGGTGTCTTTGTCTTGTGTAGAGAGTTTTGGTAGTTGTAGGGGGGCTAAGAAGTTAATGAGGTTGTCCTTCCAGTCATCGTCGGTTCTCGCTGTTTTCCCGTCATAGAGTTTGGTGTAGTAGGTTTCAAATAGTTTAACTATTGTCCTGGGGTTGTGTGATAATGTGCCATCTGTTTGTCTTAACGGTAGTAGTTTGTTTTGGGACATCCTGTCATTGAGTTTGCGGGCTAGCATGGAGTCAGGTTTATTTGCTTTGGTGTAGTATTTTTGTCTGGTTAGTCTGATGGCTTTGTCTGCTTTGTTTTGGAGGAATTGGGTAAGTTGTAGTCGTAGGTTTTAGAGAAGAAAGAGTATTGTCTTCCTTTTGGGTGGGTAAGGCGCCAGGCATCCCATAAATTAAGATTTTGGGTGAAGGTTTTAAGGGGTTTGGAGGAGAGGGTGGGGTGGGTTGTTGAGGAGGGTATGGATCTGTCTAGTTTGGGGTTGAGGCTTGTATTGAAGTCTCCTCCGATTATTAGATGGCCTGTGGTTTGAGTCGTGAGTTTGGTTTCAAGGTCGGTTAGGAATTGTTTTTGGGCGGTGTTGGGGGCATATATGTTGACTAATGTCAGTTTGACACTGCCTATGGAGCCCATTAGGGCCAGGTAGCGGCCCCCCAGATCTCTATCAAATCCCTCTTTTCTGAACAGCAGGCGTTTGTGGATGAGAATGGCCACTCCACCTTTCTTAGCGTCGCCTGATGAGAAGTATATTTGGTTGTATTTTTTGCTAAGTATTTTTGGTTCTCTGTGTTTTAGGAAGTGTGTCTCTTGGAGGAAGATTATGTCGGCTTTCTCTTTTTCGTAATATTTGATAGCCATTCTCCTTTTGGTGGGGTTGTTGAGGCCTTTAGCGTTGTGTGTGAGAAGGCGGATATTTAGATCTTTAATGGGTGTCATTGCTGTGGGGTTTGGGTGAAAGGTATTTAGGCGTCGCTGGTCCAGGTGGAGGGCTTACCTTGAGTTTCTTGAAATGCTGTGTTTTGTTTGATAGGTCGTAGGTCGGAGACGCCCGGGGCCGAGCCAACGCCGAGAAGATTTTTGTGATACCTTGAAGCTGACATGAAGATATAAAATATATCGTTAGAGTTTGCTTAACAACATTTAAACAGTTTATAACATAAAACATAAACATATATACAAAATAAAACTTTTGAGGTATAATTGGCCTCATTGCTTCCTTTACAGTACAGCAAGGTTATGCTGTGTTGGTGGGGGGGTGCCTAAGGGGTTAGGTGTTGGCGTGAGGGAGTCATCACCTCAGCTTTGCCAAGGGGGTGGTCGAGTCCGGAAGCCTCTGGGTTTCAGGGGGGTGGGTGGAATTGTGGGGGATAGTAGTAAATGGGGGTTTGGGCCATCTTTATTCTGGGAGTTGTCCAGGGGGGTGGGGGTCCCCAACATAGAGGGGTTAAGTCCAGTATGGGTTGGTGTGTCCTGGTGGAGGTTGTTGGGATTTGGGGGTCCAATAGTTTGTAGTGGTCATGGTGGGGTCCTTCCATGCATTGGTCTGGGGTTGAAGCTCTGAGAGGTGGATTGTAGAGTTCTGTGACATCTACTGCCGGCTGGCAAACTTGTTCTCTGGTTCAAGGACTCTGTGTGGGCTCGATTGCAAGGAGATAGCTGTGGGTCCATGGGGGGGTGGGACAAGATGTATGTTGGGGAGAATTGTACTTCCTGACGTACTGGGGTACCTTGACATTTGATCGCCGGAGTGGTCGACCGGGGGTTTAGGTGTTGGGGAGAGCTGGTGGTAAAAATTGGTCCGGGTTATTGTTGGGTCTGCCCCTTCGGTCGGGGGGGGATTCGATACTGTCCAGTTGGGGCCTCGAGAGATGGGTGGTGCGGTTCTGTGAAGGCTTCTGCTGGTTGGTGGGCTTGTTCGCTGGTTCAGGGTCTCTGTGTGGGCATGGGGGTCCGATCATGGAGGGGTAGCTGTGGATCCATGGGGGGAATGGGACAAGATATGTGTTGGGGAGAATTGTTGTGCGTCCTGGTGGTACGGGGTTCCTCATTGTTCAGTTGCCGGAGTGGTTAACAAGGCGTTTAGGTGTTGGGGGGAAGCTGGTGGCGGGGATGAGTCCGGGTTATTGTTGGGTTAACCATTCCGGTCGTGGGGGATCGATACGATCAGTTTTGTTGTTCGGGAGATCTGGGGTGTCGGCCATTATACCCAGTCTGTGGAGTAATTTGGGTCCGTCTTCGGAGGTTGCAATTGTAACTGTTTTCCCTTCGTGGTTTGCTATGAGGCGGAACGGGAAGCCCCATTTGTATTTAATTTTATGTTGGTTTAGGATTTCAGTGATAGGTTTGAGGGCCTTTCTTCTAGCCAGGGTGCGGGGAGCGAGGTCCTGAAAGATGTGGATTGGATTGTCGTCCCACTTTAGTGGACCCTGAAGTCTGGCCTCCCTAGGATACGCTCTTTTGTTTGGAAATAGTGGAGTCTCACTATAATGTCTCTGGTAGAGCTGTCCTGTAGGGAGGGTGGGCGGAGGGCTCGGTGGGCCCGGTCCATCAGGAATTGTGGTTCCGTTAGGTCTGGAGCCAGTTTGTGGAAGTAGGCCGTCAGTGTTACCTTTTCTGGGATCCCGCGGATTCGGAGATTGTTCCGACGGGATCTGTTGTCTGAATCTTCCTGGAGGTCTGTGAGGTGCTTGAGCTGGGTTCTTATGTCTTTGATGTCCGTGTCCACTTGGCTGCAGTACCTTGCTGTAGCCTCGTGGTTGGTTTCTAACATGGCGACACGCTCACCCAGGGCCGCTACCTCCGTTTTCACCTCCGCTACAGTTTTTTGGTGGGCAGAGGTGATCACCGATTCCAAGTTCTTGAAAAGTTCGTCCAGGTCTTTCCTGGTGACCTGTGCTTTGTTATTTTCCTGGGGCTTGTTCCCGCCGCCATTTTGTTGCTGGGCCTGATCGCCGCGGATGACATAGCCCGCCAGATCAGGTTGGTTGTCATTTTTGGGTTCTTTTTGGTTGTTCCTAGGTCCCATGGTTGTTTGAGGGTTAGAGGCAACCGGGGTGGGTTGTTGGAGTCAGCCGTTTTGTCGTTTGGGCCTTGGCTTTGCCGGAGCTCAGCTACAGCACGTCCAGTCTGGTGTGCAGTCAGGCCCCGCCCCCCGAAATCACTGAAATTTTTAATTGTTAATGGGAACAGGCTTTCATCGGGTAGGTGCAGTAGTATATGTTTTTATATAAACCTCTTGGCTACACAGCCAAGAGGTTATTATAAGGATATATTCCACTGCACTTCCCGAATGAAAGTCCAGAGCCTTACATATATAGAATCAGTTATTAATTTTAAAACATTGGCAAGTGTTCTTCATCTGCTAGAAACCATCTCTTTGTTTTTTGTGGTAGTGACCCCTAACCCACATCAAACTTTATAACAAGAGCACAGCATTATTCATTTTAATCAAATAAATACAATAATAAAAGTGCATGTATTTTAATATGTATGCTTGGAATAGCAGTAAGCTTAATTTCCCTTTAGAGGGTACTGTAACTGTGGTTCAAAATTGACTTTAGGTAAGGTATCAGAGACCCCTATTAGCTAAAGACAACTGGAAGGTAAAATCAGTGTTTTTGCCTGCCTAAATCTTAGGGCTCGTTTACACTGGGGAGCGTTTTGGTGCGATTTCATGCGGCCAAATTGCAACAAAACGCTATGCTAATAGGAGGGAAAGATATTGTTCAGATGTGTAGGCTGCAATGCAGTGAATTGTTCCCAACACACTGTTTGCAGCAGTTTATGGCATTAACTCATTGCAATTTCCGTTGAAATTAATCAACACCACTATACGATAATGCAGGGGAACATCGCACAGCATCAGAAGTGTCCCTGCGTTAACTAACCCTACAGTGTTAACGTAGCCTTAACAGTTCAACATGTCTAATGCACTTTCATAATTGCAACCCGCTTTTCTCACATCTTCCACATCGTATTCTATTTCTAAACTTTTAAATCAGAAAACACTATACATGGAAGCAGAAAATGTTCATATTCTGCAACTTCCTATCTAGATAAAATAATAGTGTTCTTTGTTTTTATACCAGGCAGGTTCTAAATGGTTAAGTGGGTGTCCCTTTCTCTCACTAATTCAACCCTTTATCCCCTTGTAGATCTGCCAAAGTATAGTAGGGAGGAGAGACTGCTAGAGTTAGACTAAGGGGATACTGAACTGGACAAGATAGATTTGTTTTTCTTTTTAAGTTTCTTTTCCCCCTGAGAAAATATCAATGCTGAAAAACTAGCCTAGAAAAGGCTCCTTGCAAGATCATTATGAAAAATCATTGTCGTGGATATCGCTTTGTGGTATTTGCTATTATGCCAGAGTGAATATAATTTATTGTAAAAAGGCTGAATTTGAGATCCATATTTCTATGATGGGAGGTAAGTTATATTTATTTTCTGCATCAGATATACTTAACATCTGTAACATAGAGTTCATTTAAATACCTTTTTGCTATGCTTTTTGCTATGCTTTTTACTTTTTATATACTTCTTTTTGAGTCAGCACCCAGGCAGGTAGAAATGTTTAATGCAGTGCAATCATACTATTTATTTTATATATAAACTAGTTTTATAATTCTTTTAAATGCAATGGTGCTAATGATGGGAATTGTAATGCACTGGATTTTACTCACACATATATATGTTTTTATATATCATTGAAGTAAGGTTCAGGTACTGTATGGTGGCATAATGTAGGACAACAATCAGTGTTATTGACAGGCAATTGGTTGAAAAATAAAAACACTAATATATGAGTAATATAAAATCTTGTGGTCGGAATTGGTGAAGATTTGCAGGGAACACTGCAGCAAAGTGCTGTCCAGCTCAATACATAAAGTTTAGTGTAAGGTGACGCACAATTGACTTTGCTAGTAAAATGTGTTTTCCATAACACAAGAGTGTTGCTTTCCAATCCAGACCATTAAAAAAAGTACTGCTGTATACATTCCTGTCCGGAAACATGCTCAAAAATGCAGACTGTATACAAACGCAAACACTGTAAAAAATGCATTGAAGAAAAATAGATCAAAATGTACTGTATTGCAGCACAGTGTATTTTTTTCTTGTGATTTGATTGAATAAAGCATAACATTTTACAAGGCTAGATCTTACCTAAATCTCTAGTCTGTGTTGTACATTTGGAACATAGAGACAATTTAGTTGTTCTAATATTTATTTACAGGGCCACTTGGTTAGCACTGATAGACCTCATTGACAGTGTCAGTATGATCAGAAATGCCATCTGTGAACTGGTTCATTTGTTAATGGATTTAGAGGAATATGCAAAAAAGAAAAATGTTCTTGTTAATCCTGTTCGGGGATAATTATTGAGATTTAGAGATTAAAAAAGAAATGGTTTAAATAACGTAGAAAATATAGTTAGTGCATTTAGCACAAACAACCATTGAGGAAAAATGTATCATAAAAACACACCAAATAAACCTTAAGCATATGCTGCCAAATTCTTCTTCAATGTTCAGTATTCAGAAAATAGCATAAAAGCTTGATGTTGAGGATACCAAACTGGTGAAGGCCAACAAGGAAAGCTGGGAAATGTAGGCCAGCCTTAACTGGACAACCACATTATATATTCAGTTTGTATTCAGACTATGACACCAATATTTGCCAGATATAAACTAAAAGCCATCAGTCAATATTATGCTTGTACTGGAAAATCCCAGTAGTCATTTGTATTAGTAACACAGTTACTATGTAAGAAATTCTTAGGGAGTTACAAAAACTCTCTCTATGCAATGCCACAATATAAACAAGGCACAGTTCACACGGGAGAGGTTAGACCCTGACGCGGTTCATGGCGCTCAAACCCCACTTCATCACCACTTTTTCCCCCCTCTGGTGAAGTGGGGTTTGAGAGCCATGAAACGCATCAGGGTCTAAGCTCTCCCCCAATGTGAACTGTGCCTGTTTACTTGCTGGGAGTTTCCGGACTCTACATGGATTGACCCCCATGTAGGAGGAATGGTAGAGAAGCACAGGTAGTGTTCTCCTGCTTTTGTGTCGTAACATTGTCACAATATAACCCTCAATTTAGGTATTTCTTTTTTTAATTTTTTTTTTTTTATAAAACCCATATTGTGCATTTATTCACACTAATTTACCCACTGAATTTCACTGTTATGAACAGTAGTTGGCATCTTTCACCACTTAATATTTACTGTGAATTAATTAAAAGGAAAATAAAATTTATAACAGTGAAATTATGGCATTTATTTACAAAACGTAACAAAATATGATATAGTTCACATCTTTATTTGGCTTATTCACAAGCATGGACATTGAACGGTATTGGTTATTTAGAAAATCTTCTGAATTTATTTGCATCACATACAGCTAAAGCATTGGAGACTAAATTGTTATAAAACATTCATTTACAGCACTTTTATTGGTTACTCCCAATAAGTAAGGCAGTATATAGTTATGTTCCTGTCGCATTGAATATATTTAATGTAGACATATTTCAGTTTTAATTTTGTTACTGACTCATTTATGCTGGGGCCACACTGTGGCGATAAAAGATTGCACACGTGTTACTTGTGCGCTTGTGCGCTGCGATGTTGCGCAATCGGAGTGCACACAATCTGCAATTTTACGCAATAGCAGTGGATTGCATGCGCACAGCAGCACTTTTTAAAGCATTATCAGTAATCATATTTCGCTTAAAAGTGCACTAGTGTGGCCTATCTTATAAAGAGCATCTATACTGCAAAAAAAATGTTATTGTAAATTGACCATTACTGTCTGAACCTTGCTAGATTTCAGCTATCAATCAAGTGCCATATTATTTTCATAAACTCTTCTGCTGTAAGCAGTTTTGCTGTAGCTGGAATGGTGACAGTTGTGACAGTTAGTACAGTATGTGGGAAATTCCCTCTCCATTACTGCCTCATAGTGATTACTGAGCATGCTTACCCTCAAAAAAGTCTGAACAAATGGAAGGGTTAAAAAAAAGGGAGGGGGGATACTGAGTCTGAGCACAAACAACAAAAAAAAGAAGTGTTTTGAAGGCATGCAGCAACATACACACACCTCAGATTAAGTGCTACTTAATGATGGTGCTCCTCCTAGAAATTATATTAAAGGGACACTATACTGAAAAAATGACTTTGCATCCTCTTAATCTATAATTGAATACATGTAGGTAGCACTTACTCTGATTTGCGTGTGTTGCTGCATGCCTTCAATCCCGTACACATTTTGTTTAGGAGCAGTATCCCCCCTCCCTCTTTTAACCACTCCCACTTCCTTCCGACCTAACTTTTTTCCCCACAAACCAACTGTCAAGCCTGCACACAGATACAGCATTCCAACTGTCAAAACTCTGTCACCATTCCAGCTACAGTAAAACTACTCAAAGAAGAATAGTTTTTGAGAGCAAGGAACTTGATTGACAGCTGAAATATAAGAAGTTTTAGATTAGATATCTAGAAATAGGGGGCACATCAACAAAAAAATGATACAGTGGTGGTTGGGAAGAATTATAGTTTCCAGTAATGGTCAATTCCAATTTTTTTTTTTTCAGTATAGATGCCCTTTATATGAGTCTATAACAAAATACCTATATACTGCTTTACTTATTGGGAGTAACCAGTAAAAGTACTGTCATTCAATGTTTTATAACCTTTTTTATGCACTGTAGTTCTCCTTTAACTTAAATAAAAGTAAAACTACTTATAACTTATGTGTGTAGATATTGTTCTACTATCAATAAAACAAGAATTATACTATGTACCATATTTCTAAACAATCGATAAATTCTCTATTTTACTATCACTGCAAAACAACAGTTATTTCTACCGTATTTACAAAACATTTTAGCAGCGATAATGTTTTCTCTTTGAGCTGCGGGACCCCTAAAGCCCTTTTGAGGACTGCAAGGGCTCTTTTAAGAGCTAATGGGGGACCTGGTTTTAAGCAGTGGGACCACTTAAGACCCAAAGACACTTGTCAGTGTGGGTGTGGGGTCCCTGCCTGTGGAGGTTGAGGAGGCCCCCTTTCTAGTGCACCCCATATGGGGATGGCATTAGTGGGACACCCCACATTCCCAGACTGCCCTGTTCTTATAACACAATTATCACCCTTAAATATACCAGATTTCTGGATAAGTGGGTGTTGCATGAGGTAATTCTGGGTGGGTTAGGACAGAATTTGGATGATTAAAATATTACAAGGTTTAGAAAACTAAAATCGATGTGTATATTTTTTTCAAATAGTTATAATGTACATATCCACACTTGAAAAAGGGTTGGAAACCTGAAACATGGTGTGTGTAATGCAATAAACTACTAGCAGCTATTTTCCTGTGCCTTGGTGTCTTCACTCCAGAATAATTACTATACATGGGTGCCTAGAGAGGAGCACTAGAAGGCATAAGGCCCTCTGCCTGTTTTGTCCTTTTTCCTTTCAATGTTAAATGCAATGCTTCCATTAAAAAACAACTGGATTGTAGAAATCCTTCCAAAATCCTTCAATCAGTATCTCACACATGCATGTGTTTTGAATGATGTCCAGGAGCTTCATACGGCTATGGGGTTTGACAAAGAATCCAGCAGCACCGTGAAAGTCATTTCTGTAGGTTCTGCTGAGTCATCATTCTAGATCTTATTTCGAAGAAAATTAACTGATGGTCTAATTATAATTATAATACGTAATTAAAAATGACACCGAGTTTAGTGTTTCTTGCACAGTCAGATCAACAGATCAAATCATCTAATGAAATTTGCAAAAGCACAGCCATGGATGAAACTGATGTAAGTAAATAATTAATGTTAAATTACTAGATAAGGTAGGAAAGTGCATTAATGATATTAGAGATAGATAAGCCATAATGTACAGTCATAAGAAAAAGAGTACACTCTCAGAAGATGGGTGTCAGGGAATACTTTTTGTACCAAATCACTAAAGAACCTTAACATCTATTATATTAAAAAACAGGCTACAAAAAATATTCCATGAAACCCTCACACTGCGTCTTCATACAACCACCAAACCAGAAAGAAATCATTGTGCAACTACTCCACATTTACAATACAGTAGGTGCACAGGTGCACAAAATTAATGGTACAAAGTACAATCACATGACAATCATCCATCATGTGTGGTGTATGTTAATTTTCACAATGTACAGGACTTTATGGAGGGGAAATATATCAGTGTGAAATCAGTAGTGGGAAGACAACACATCTCTGCAGACCTGACCACAGCATTCAGGACCTCAATATCACTATAGACACTTCAAAGTGTAAATGTCACTAAGGAATCAAGCAAGATTGAGAGTTAATGCTAATGCTTCCTTTCTCATATGCAAATAAGAGGAGGAGAGAATAATGGGTAATTTCTGTATTACCATGGAAGCCATTGACAAAGTGTTCTAACTTCTAAGAGCCTTTAACAGCATTCCAGGAGCTAAATGCAGAACCAATCTTTATTGAGCCATCATCAGTATAACGTAAGCCTCTGGTTCAGCATTTACCAATTCTTAAAGTGCAGATAGATAGGTAGAGTTATTTTTTTGAGGAAAATGAAAGGTCAGGGATAGGGATAGGGGGCAATCTAGGTAGAGTTTGTGTACTGTAGGTCTAGGTATTTGTGTTGTACTGTAGTTACAGCATTCAAAGAACACCAATGTCCCTAGACTTATTGAAAATTTTCAGGGCATGTTTTGGAAAGATACAAAAGCTAGATCGGTTGTGTCCGATGTTAACATGGGGAGTTCTTAAACATTCAATGCAGAATTGTTGCTTTATGGGTGTAAACAATTATTTCCATTAATATAATTCATTGTTCTGTATCTAGTAGACCTAAAATGTCTTTCAGGTCTATATCTGTATTGAAAGGTGACTCTCAAGTAAGTGCAGGACTGTCCAGAATTCCACAATACTTTTTTTTTTAATAGTATTTTTTATTTCACATTTGGGACACATTTGTGCAATTTTAGAAGGTCTAAAGTAAGCACAGCTATTAATGACATATTGAATTATTCAGTTATTAGCCATCTGGGACGCTATAGAAGTGTCTGCTATTTGATCTGTATCTAATGAACTGATATGCTGTCTCTCAAGTAGGAAGTTCAGTTACTGTTTTGTGGTATTGTAGAATTTTGTATAGGTTAGAAACTATGCCTCTCCTGGTTTCTCATTGGAGAATAGCAAATATTGGATGGGACACTCCCCGGGGGGGGGACGGGGACTTCTTTAGAGAATACTGGAGATTTCTATGTTGGTAAGTAGAAGTAGTTTGAATCCGTCAACCAAATTATTTCATGCAATTGTTTTGTATAATGTGACTAAATGTTTGACCAAGCATCTCAGTAACATTGGGCCCTATTTATAAAAGATCGTTATCGAAAAACGCCCGAAAAACGCCCGGTATTTTACGATAGCGATCGTTATTTTTTCGATAACGATCTTTTATAAATAGGGCCCATTGAGACTTAATGTGGCTATACTTGCTAGGTAATATATGCTGGAAAGATTAGTCCAGCTAGGACTTTGGGTGCATGAAGAAGATGTGGCAGTCAAACTCTTCCCCCTTTTTAGCCCAAATAAATATAGTATGGGTATTATTGAGAGATTTAAGGTATGTATTTGGAATATATATATCAATAAGTGCTGTAATATGTACAGTATTTTGTAAAGCAATAGTATTTTTAAGATTTTTTTTGTACAACAAGGTTCAATGGAAGATGTTTCCATTGCTGGTTGGATGTTCATGTTTCATGCCCCATGGGGCATATTTATATCACCAGAGTTTGCCACAATTTTGTTTTTCTCTTTGTTTCTTTTTATTATATTTATAAAGAGGAAAGAATACTGTGGTAAAAAGTAGCACTAATAACATTAAATTTTGTTAAAAAGTAAGGTCAACTCAGCAAATAAATAAAATAAAAGGTAACACTTCTGCAGTGAGATGTAATTTTTACCGTCCATGCTTCTTTTCTTTCCAAGTTCCCACAATGCAGTACTCACTAGGCAGGTAAGGAGCACAGAAGGTAACACTGGCTTTGAAATAACTTTTGAATATATCGTTTTTCCCAATACTACTGTAAGTAGCACAAAAAGGAACGTTATCTGTATTGGATCAGGCACCTGTGCCATTAATAGAAATGAACAAATAATGAGTTAAACCAATGATATTTCATGGGGAAGCGTGGGTTTAACTCATTTTCGCCTGATGGTGTTTGCTTTTTTTTATAGAAAAATATTGCCTTGCTTCAACAGATGGCTTCACATTTTATGGAAATCAGAAATGACCTTATAACCTTTCCCAGACTGATAGAGAGCAATGATTGATATGATGTAAGGTTAAAGGCTATATATTCCACACAGCCTTCGGATATTTTTTTTAACCTTTTTTGGTTCAAGGATCTGAACCATAGGTTCAGCTGGAGACTTATTAAAGGGTAACTGTGGTCTTGAATACTTCCAAACTCGTAAGGATTATATAAAAAGCCTTCATCATACCTTCAAAATAAAACCGAGATCACATCTCTAGATAAAAGTCATGAGAAGTTATTGCTGGAAAGGTTCAGCAATATTACTTCCTGCTTGAACACCTGTTTTCAGCCATGTTACCAGCCAGCTTGTAGTCATGTGACCAGCTTGTCTGCATTAATAGGCTCCCTTTCTCAACTGTCAATTTTTTCCCCAGGTACTTTCCCCGGCATTAAGTCTTAACTGAGTATGCTTCTCCCCCCCGGGGCAGAGGGGCGAGCAGAGATAAGGTGTGTCAGAGATAATGTCACTCAACCTACTGGAAGCAGGAAGTTTGAACATTCACCTTAACATTATTTCTAACAGGGTGAAGCCAGAGATGTAATTGTCGGCTCATTATAAAGGAAATACTGCAGGCTTATATTTAACCCTAACTTGTTTGGAGACCACAGTTGTCCTTTAAGACTAATTACTTAATATGTCCACTAATCCCTATTAGGATATTCCATAGACTGGTCTAGGTTTACTAATCCATGGATTTATTTCTCCAGGAATCTTTATAAAATCATGTGGTGTTGTCTTGGCAGGCTTAGGTTGTATATTATTTTATAATGCACTTTATTTCATGCACTTTCATATTATTATCTTTGAGATGTTTTTGTAATAAGGTGTTGATGGTTTATCACTGTTTCCATCCAGATCTTTTATCTTGGAAGGGCTATCCACCTGTAAAACAGGAGATGGACAGGCCTATTATTAAGCCCGTATCTTTCTTCGGTTTGGTATTTATTTGGTTATCACAAATAATAGGACATACCTATTGAATCCCCCTCTTCTATTTGGACACTCCTTGGTCTGGGCCAAAAGTCGTAACTTAATAAGTTTCAATTGCAGTGGAGACTTTCTAAATTTGACTTTGTGAAAAACTGTGCTTTTATTAATCAATCTGGAGTACAACAAATGTGATATCAATGAGACCCGACCGAGCACCCATACATTAAATGATAGTTGCTGAAAATGCCCACTTAGTACAACATTGTGTGTCATGGATCTGCCCTGCGATCACAAGCATGAACAAAGCTTTAGAGCTATATGAGTTAATATAATATATGGCTAAAGTAGCTTTTACAATCACATCTAGTCTTTCTTGAAACTCTTAAATGAACCAGCAATTTAAACCATTCTTTTCTGCACTTGAAGAAAAGAATGATAGAGTGAGGACTCTGGCCTTGGGACACTGGACACTAAGGCGGGACTTTGGCCTTGGAACACTGGACAATAAAGGGGACTCTGGCCTCGGGGCACTGGACACTGAAGGGGACTCTGGCCGTGGGATACTGGACACTGAGGAGAGATTTTGGCCTTGGGACACGGACACTGAGGGGGAACTCTGGCTTTGGGACATTGAGGGGGACTCTGGCCTTGGGAAACTTAGGGGGGGAATCTGGCCTTGGGACACTGAGGGGGTATCTCTGGCCTTGGGACACTTAGGGGGGACTTTTGGCTTCTAGTACCTGTTTATGTAATGGGCTTAATGACTAGTATATAAAATAATGCATCCAAATTGCTTATTTTACTGCACATTAAAGCTTGATCTTTTCAATAGATGCTTTATCTATAGAGAATGACTGTTTTCAATAAAGCAATAACATGAGAGAACATACAGTAAGTAATTTGAATTGTATCTGCACATATTAAACAGGTTACGCAACTTTAACATCAGATTTGCTCCCAGCACCTAAATGAGGCTCTTACTGTACTATAGCACTGTACTATAGCACTGTGCTCCTCTTTTGCCTTAATTTATTAAGCTGCCTTTTCTGGACCCTCTCCAGTTTTATAATGCACTTTAAATGCACTGAACTGGACAACAGCATTTCAAAGTCTACATTGGACTTTAGCAATGCTTTGTAAAGTCAAGAATGTTCTCCATGATATCTGTACTGCATTTTACAAAACACAAGATCTTGCTTTTGCTTCTACAAGACTGTGAGGTTTGTTTCTATTTGGGTTTGTTTACTAAGTGCTTAGAAGGTGCTTTTTCTTTATGTTTAATATGAGCCTCCAAGGCCTCTCTTAAGACATTGCGCAATTTAACATGTTATCTCCAATTAGTGGCTAAAAATCAAGCGGTAATGCAGCATTACCCTATTTCTGAGGCCCCTGGGTCCTATAGTAATGAATTAAATGTAAATATCAGCAACAAATTAAATGCGCTATGCTGGATCTAAAATTCAACTGAATTTCATAAAAAAACATTCGTAAAGTTATTTTGTTTAATGATATTCTTGCTTTACATACGTTAATAGCCTTTTAGTAAGATAACTACTCTACAGTTATATGTAAAAAATAATTCATGTTATTGTGTTGCCTGATAGGTATAAAGAAGTCCGTTCTTGTATTTTCCCTTTATTTCATTTGTCTACCAATTGGATACATGTGCTTGTCAGGGAAATTACCATCTACCAACAAGAATTTATTCATGAAGCAACACTCATTTATTTTACCAAATGGAAAAGAAGCATCAATCTACTTGCTAAAAGACATTCCAAAAAGGTAAGAACTATTAAACATTTTCTTCTTAAAGTGCATGTTCATCCTTCCCACAAAGGTTTATACTTACTTTTCCCATACCTGAAACCCCGGTCTCATAATACTTACTTACCTTCCCAGCATTCCTGCAAAATGCTGAAATCCAGTATTCAGCCTGCTTTTCACTGTCCCCTTCACCACAACCTCTTCAAGCTGTACAAGCTCATGAGGAGCTCATACACAGACAGGCTGGTCAGCAGCAGTCACTCATTGGCTATAATGTCATCTGATAAAGTGGGCAGAAAATACAGGTGAAGAGGGAGTGGCGTGGAGTGCTGGATTAATAGCAACACAAGAATACTTGCTCAGTTCCAATACACAGTAAGGGTATAGAAATATTTGTGGGACTTTCTGATATTTGGTGTGACTACCCTGGTCCTTTAAACCAGCCTAAATTCTAATTAGTACACTTGTACAAAGTCTGGTATTTGTAGGATTATATTTAAATGTCATACATCAGGGTTAGACTAAGGAAAGCAACAAGGCACAAAGTACTACATCAGCAAGGTCTCTCCCAGGCAAAGAGAGAGACACAGAAATACGAAGGTACTCACAGGGCAGAAACTTTTGAATGGCACCCAGGCATTTCCTTGCTTGGAATGGAGAGCTGATCGCTGCTGTTTGCTCTCAGCTACAGCACGTCCAGTCTGGTGTGCAGTCAGGCCCCGCCCCCCCACTGTGCCTCTTTTAATATAAATGAGTCTGAGCATGGGTAGCATTTTTTGGATCATTGTTTTCCAGGCTCTGAATTTGGGGGGCGTTTGTGATGTCCAGGTGAGTATAATAGGGCACCTTGCATAGAAGAGAGTTTCTCTGAGAAAAGTGAGCTGTCGGTTATTCCAGCAGTCTATTTCTGGGATGCCTAGAATACAGAGTTTAGGATCAGTAGGTACTGTGGATCCGAGTAGACCCGATAGACACGCGGCGACCTTACGCCAGAATTTTTGTCCATAACATGTGCCAGAAGTCAGCATTAATACTGTGACATTTCGGACATTCAGAACTGAGTGAGGGGGACATTCGATCTTTTCTTGCCGGGGTTATGTATGCCTGGTGTATTATGTAGAATTGCATCAGTCTGTTAGGTGCTGATGGTGATGCTTTAATGTGGGATTCTCCCAGTGCTTCCCAGTCTGATTCTGTTATCGAAGGGATAGCTTGGGTCCATTTATGTATTGTGGTATTGGTGACTTCAGTGAGTTGGGTATTCAGTAACATGGTGTAGGAGTGGGAGATTAAGCGGGGTTCTCCATATACATTTATTAATCTGATGATGGGGTGGGGTTTTACTGGTATAGTTGAGGACAGAAATTCAGAGATAAGACAGTATTTGTAAGTATCTGAATAGGAAGGTGTCTGGTAGATTGAATGTAGATTTAAAGTCAGTGAATGAGATTAGATGTTGATTTTGAATAATATGTGAGAATTGGGTGATCCCTTTTCTTTCTAGGATTTGGGCGTCTGGGAAGGAGGCTAGATTGGGAAAGTGGGGGTTGTGCCAGAGTAGCGATTCTTCGGGTATATCACGGAATGCGATGTATTTATTGACTCTTTTCCAGACTTTAAATTGTTGGGAGTGGAGGGAGGTACCACCCCCAGGTATAGTGATACTGCGTTGTTCTAGAAATACCAAGGGGTGTGTGGGTAGGTAGGCGAATAATAATGATTCTGCATCATAGAGAGTGAAGGGTGTATTTGTTGGAGGTTCTGGTTGGGGCAACAACCAGGATTTAAAATATTTAAGTTGTGATGCTAGATAGTAGATATGGAGGTTGGGCATTGCTAGACCTGCGGGAGTTTTGGGCCCTTGTAGCGCTTTGAGGCGGACTCTGTTCCTTCCAGCGCCCCAGAGAAATGGAAGCAACAGGCTATGTAGTTTTTTGAAGAAATTGTCTGGGATATAGCTTAGTGTGTGTTGAAAGATGTAGAGGAGTTTTGGTAGTAGGATGATTTTCACTAGATTAATACGCCCTAAGAGGTTAATGGTCAAATTTTGCCATGTTTTAATTTTCTTGCTTACCAAATCTGTCAGGGGGGCAACATTGAGTGTACAAAATTGAGAGGGGGAGCGTGTGATTTGTATTCCAAGGTATTTGAAGGTACTAGTTATTGGTATTAGGTGTTTGGCAAACGGCAGGATTGTGCACTCTTTGTCCAGGGGGAATAGGCAGGATTTATCCCAGTTGATATACAGTCCGGAGGGTGGGACGAATTTTGTTATTATGTCATACACAGAGCGGAGAGAGCGGTCCGGGTCAGCTAGGTATATTATCATGTCATCTGCGTATAGGCTCAGACGTGAGGAGTGTTGAACGAGATTGAATCCAGTGATATCTGGGTGTGATAGCAGTCTGATGGCTAGTGATTCAATAGCGATTGCGAAGAGATATGGGGAAAGGGGGCATCCCTGTCTGGTGCCTCTGAAAAGGGGGAAGTTGCTAGATGTAGTGCCGTTTATTCTGATCGCTGCTGTGGGATTGGCATATAGCAGTTGTGTCCATTTGATAAATCTGGGGCTGAAGCCGAACCTCCTTAGACATTCCCATAGATAAGGCCATTCGATTGAGTGGAATGCCTTTTGAGCATCTAGGGAGAGCATTATCCTTGAGCCGGCGTTGTCGTGGTCTACTTGGGTATGTATCAAGGTTTTCCTAATATTTATGGAAGTTGATTTGCCTGGCATAAAGCCTGTTTGGTCTGGGTGTATTATTTTAAGGATTATTTTTTGGATACAGTTGGCTAAGATTTTGGCAAGGATTTTGTAATCGGTGTTGAGGAGAGATATTGGTCTGTAGGAGCCACAGTTGGTGGGGTCTTTTCCTGTTTTTAGTAAGAGAATGATATGTGCTTCGTACATAGATGTTGGGAGTTTTTGAGAGTGGAGGGAAGCGGAGTATACTTGTAGTAGTTGTGATAGGATTTGTTGTTCATATTTTTTGTATATTTCTGCTGGTATTCCATCTGGGCCTGGGGTTTTCCCACTGACATGCTCTGTAGTGCCTCTTGGAGTTCCTCTGTGGTTATGTCTGCGTCAAGGAGGAGCACATCTTGTTGTTCAAGTTGAGGGAATTGTACTCTTGTGAGGAAGTGTTCAGTTGGTGTGGTTGATGGGCGTAGTTGGGATTGGTATAGTGTGGAGTAGTATTCTGGAAAACATTTCAGGATTCCATGTGTATCTGTAATTTGGTTGAGGTTAGTGTCATTTATTTGGTTAATTACATTCTGGTCTGATGGACCGTGGGCCAACCAAGCCAGAAGTTTGGATGATTGGTGGCCATGTTCGAAGTAATATTGTTTGACAAAGAATTCTTTCCGTGCATGTTTTTCGGTGGTGAATGCATTGTAGAGGTTTTGTGTGTTGAGCCAGGTTGCTTTAGTGGTGGGTGTGGGGTTATTTACATAGTTGGATTCGGCTTCCATCAAGGATCTTGTTACCTCATTTTCCCTATCAGAGGTCAAGGGTTTGATATGGGAGATGGTGGACTGCAGTACTCCACGCAGAACTGCTTTGAACGCATCCCAGGTATTGTTGACATTTACATCATTGTTGTTAAATTGGAAGTAGGTGTCGATTTGGTCGGGGATCGTGTCTCCAGGAGGAAAGAGATTAATCCAAAAGGGGTGGAAGCTCCATGGGCGTGTTGTGGGTGAGTGTGTGATGGGGAGTTTGAGCTTTAAAAGAAAAGGCGAGTGATCGGATATGCCCCTAGTCAGATGCAGGATGTCCACGATGTTAGGAGATAGTCTTTTGTTGATAAATATATAGTCTATTCTCGATAGTGTGTTGTACGTTCTAGAGTGGCGGGTGTATCCTTTCTTATGCGGGTGGCGCAGTCTCCAAGCGTCTATGAGGCCCAGCTCCTGGGTATAGGTTGAAAGGGAGGAGTGTTGGAGGGGGTTTGTTGCCTGATGGTGGGGTGAGCTTAGTTTGTCCTGAGCCAGGTTCATAAGGGCGTTGAAGTCATCTAGACATATAACATGTGCTTGCGGGTATTTTGTGATAAATGAAAGAGTTTCTTTTAGGGGTTGCTGGTGTGCAGGTGGAGGATCATATATACCGATTATCACAAACCAGACTGAGTTTATGGTGAGGGCTAGACATAGATATTTTCCTCTTTTGTCAGATCTGACTTCTTGAATAACATATCTTAATTGCTTATTTATTAATATTGAGACTCCGCATGAGTAAGAGGAGTGTGTACTATGAGCTGTCCAGCTGATCCATGGTCTTTGAAGATAACCTGTAGTGCTAGGGAGTAAGTGAGTCTCTTGGAGACATATTATATCGGCCTGTGTGGATCTTATCTGGGTGAAGACGGAGAGTCTTTTAGACGGGTTGTTTAGACCTCTGACATTCCATGTTAGAATTTTTAATGGTAGAGACATAGCAGCGGTCAGGTCATGGAGAGGCGGCGGCACACCGGGGAGGGAGAGAGGCAAGGAGGTTCTATGCGATTGGTTGCAGTATATACATTGTAGTTAAATAAGGGGGGGGGGGTGTTAACCATTAACTTAAAACATAACAGTAACTTGTTTCACTGTATGTGGGACTTGATTGAGGGGATGCACATGAGTGCAGTTTCTGCAGGAGGAAGGAGAGTAACCATTCTTCCGCTCCTGGACCTTGGGTTATTGTGGATTAGGGAGTTAGTTGTGTGACTCCACGGGGTTTGATTAATTCGAGAGAGAGCAGGGCCTGGCCGGTTGCTGGTGTTCACATATCAGTGGGTCTCATAATTAGGAACACCGTGAGAGACCGTAATCATACACTACATATTCAGACGTTAGTAATGGGGATTGATGTGGTGTTTGTTTATGTTAGGGTGTTGGTTTGGCCACTATGGAGTAATATGTGAGGGGCTGGTGGGTCGGGGGCGTGGTGATTGATGCTTATGACATGGTGTGTGGTTGTGTTGGTTTCTGGTGGTGCACAGGTTGTCGTTTGTTTTGGTGTGCTGCATATGTGGTTGATTTGTTGGAAAGAATGTGAGATGTACGGATGGCTACAAATTAGGTAACTTGCGTAGTGTTTACACTTTGGAATTAGCATACATAGATTCAAGCATTTACATATACATATTGATGTAGCAATACGACTGCTAAAGGTCTTATCGCACATATCGGATACTACAAGAGGTTAGCATTGGTATGGTTGGAAACAGTATGCGGCGTCACCGAGACTCTGAGATCCCATCACATATACTAGTGTAACGGTACGACTGTTAAAGGACTATCATATATATCAGTTATTGCGAGAGGTTAAAGGTTGGTATGGCTGGATACAGTATACGGTATCACTTAGACTCTGAGACTCCAACACATATATCAATGCAACAAAGTATGACCGTTAAAGGTCTATCGTGCATATCAGATATTACAGGGGGTCTGACATTGGTATGTCTGGGAACAATGTACGGTATTGTTGAGACTCCAAGACCCCAACACAAATGCTAATGCAATAGAGTACGGCTGTTAAAGGTCTATTGCACATATCAGTTGTTGCGAGAAGTCTACCATTGGTATAGCTGGGGGCAGTATAGATATGGAGGTTGGGCATTGCTAGACCTGCGGAAGTTTTGGGCCCCTGTAGCGCTTCGACTCTTTTTTGAAGAAATTGTCCGGGATATAGCTTTGTGTGTGTTGAAAGATTTGGTAGTAGGATGATTTTCACTAGATTAATACGCCCTATGAGGTTAATGGGCAAATTTTGCCATGTTTTAATTTTCTTGCTTACCAGATCTGTCAGGGGGGCAACATTGAGTGTAAAAAATTGAGAGGGGGAGTGTGTATTCCAAGGTATATGAAGGTACTAGTTATTGATATTAGGTGTTTGGCAAACGGCAGGATTGTGCACTCTTTGTCCAGGGGGAATAGGCAGGATTTATCCCAGTTGATATAGAGTCCCGAGGGTGGGCCGAATTTTGTTATGTCATACACAGAGCGGAGAGAGCGGTCCGGGTCGGCTAGGTATATTATCATGTCATCTGCGTATAGGCTCAGACGTGAGGAGTGTTGACCTAGATTGAATCCAGTGATATCTGGGTGTGATCGCAGTCTGATGGCTAGTAGTTCAATAGCGATTGCGAAGAGATATGGGTGCCTCTGAAAAGGGGGAAGGTGCTAGATGAAGTGCCGTTTATTCTGATCGCTGCTGTGAGATTGGCATATAGCTGTTGTGTCCATTTGATAAATCTGGGGCCGAAGCCGAACCTCCTTAGACATTCCCATAGATAATGCCATTCGATCGAGTCGAATGCCTTTTAAGCATCTAGGGAGAGCATTATCCTTGAGCCGGCGTTGTCGTGGTCTACTTAAGTATGTATCAAGGTTTTCCTAATATTTATGGAAGTTGATTTGCCTGGCATAAAGCCTGTGTGGTCCGGGTGTATTATTTTAAGGATTATTTTTTGGATACGGTTGGCTAAGATTTTGGCAAGTATTTTGTAATCTGTGTTGAGGAGAGATATTGGTCTGTAGGAGCTACAGTTGGTGGGGTCTTTTCCTGTTTTTAGTAAGAGAATGATATGTGCTTCGTACATAGATGTTGGGAGTTTTTGAGAGTGGAGGGCAGCGGAGTATACTTGTAGTAGTTGTGGTAGGATTTGTTGTTCATATTTTTTGTATATTTCTACTGGTATTCCATCTGGGCCTGGGGTTTTGCCCACTGACATAATCTGTAGTGACTCTTGGAGTTCCTCTTTTGTTATGTCTGCGTCAAGGAGGAGCGCATCTTGTTGTTCAAGTTGAGGGAATTGTACTCTTGTGAGGAAGTGTTCAGTTGGTGTGGTTGACGGGCGTAGTTGGGATTGGTATAGTGTGGAGTAGTATTCTGTAAAACATTTCAGGATTCCATGTGTATCTGTAATTTCGTTGAGGTTAGTGTCATTTATTTGGTTAATTACGTTCTGGTCTGATGGACCGTGGGCCAACCAAGCCAGAAGTTTGGATGATTGGTGGCCATGTTCGAAGTTAGATTGTTTGACAAAGAATTCTTTCCGTGCATGTTTTTCGGTGGTGAATGCATTGTAGAGGTTTTGTGTGTTGAGCCAGGTTGCTTTAGTGGTGGGTGTGGGGTTATTTACATAGTTGGATTCGGCTTCCATCAAGGATCTTGTTACCTCATTTTCCCTATCAGAGGTCAAGTGTTTGATATGGGAGATGGTGGACTGCAGTACTCCGCGCAGAACTGCTTTGAACGCATCCCAGGTATTGTTGACATTTACATCATTGTTGTTAAAATGGAAGTAGGTGTCGATTTGGTCGGGGATCGTGTCTCCAGGAGGAAAGATTAATCCAAAAGGGGTGGAAGCGCCATGGGCGTGTTGTGGGTGAGTGTGTGGTGGGGAGTTTGAGCTTTAAAAGAATAGGCGAGTGATCGGATATGCCCCTAGTCAGATGCAGGATGTCCACGATGTTAGGAGATAGTCTTTTGTTGATAAATATATAGTCTATTCTCGATAGTGTGTTGTACGTTCTAGAGTGGCAGGTGTATTCTTTCTTATGCGGGTGGCGCAGTCTCCACGCGTCTATGAGGCCCAGCTCCTGGGTATAGGTGGAAAGGGAGGAGTGTTGGAGGGGGTTTGTTGCCTGATGGTGGGGTGAGCTTAGTTTGTCCTGAACTGGGTTCATAAGGGCGTTGAAGTCACCTAGACATATAATGTGCTTGCGGGTATTTTGTGATAAATGAAAGAGTTTCTTTTAGGGGTTGCTGATGTGCAGGTGGAGGATCATATATACCGATTATCGCAAACCAGACCAGAGTTTATGGTGAGGGCTAGACATAGATATTTTCCTCTTTTGTCAGATTTGACTTCTTGAATAACATCTTAATTGCTTATTTATTAATATTGAGACTCCGCATGAGTAAGAGGAGTGTGTACTAAGCACTGTCCAGCTGTTCCATGGTCTTTGAAGATAACCTGTAGTGCTAGGGAGTAAGTGGGTCTCTTGGAGACATATTATATCAGCCTGTGTGGATCTTATCTGGGTGAAGACGGAGAGTCTTTTAGACGGGTTGTTTAGACCTCTGACATTCCATGTTAGAATTTTTAATGGTAGAGACATAGCAGCGGTCAGGTCATGGAGAGGCAGCGGCACACCGGGGAGGGAGAGAGGCAAGGAGGTTCTATGCGATTGGTTGCAGTATATACATTGTAGTTAAGTAAGGGGGGGCGGTGTTAACCATTAACTTAAAACATAACAGTAACTTGTTCCACTGTATGTGGTACTTGATTGAGGGGATGCACATGAGTGCAGTTTCTGCAGGAGGAAGGAGGGTAACCATTCTTCTGCTCCTGGATCTTGGGTTATTGTGGATTAGGGAGTTAGTTGTGTGGCTCCACGGGGTTTGATTAATTCGAGAGAGAGCCGGGCCTGGCCAGTGGCTGGTGTTCATATATCAGATATCAGTGGATCTCATAGTTAGGTACACCGTGAGAGACTGTTATCATACACTACATATTCAGACGTTAGTAATGGGGATTGATGTGTTGTTTGTTTTTGTTAGGGTGTTGGTTTGGCCACTATGGAGTAATATGTGAGGGGATGGTGGGTCGGGGGCGTGGTGATTGATGCTTATGACATGGTGTGTGGTTGTGTTGGTTTCTGGTGGTGCACAGGTTGTCGTTTGTTGTGGTGTGCTGCATATGTGGTTGATTTGTTGGAAAGAATGTGAGATGTACGGATGGCTACAAACTAGGTATCTTGCGTAGTGTTTACACTGTGGGATTAGTATACATAGATTCAAGCATTGACATATACATATTGATGTAGCAATACGACTGTTAAAGGTCTCGCACATATCGGATACTACAAGAGGTTAGCATTGGTATGGTTGGAAACAGTATACGGCATCACTGAGACTTTGAGATCCCATCACATATACTGGTGTAACAGGGTACGACTGTTAAAGGTCTATCATATATATCAGTTATTGCGAGAGGTTAAAGGATGGTATGGCTGGAAACAGTATACGGTATCACTGAGACTCCAACACATATACCAATGCAACAAAGTTCGACTGGTAAAGGTCTATCATGCATATCGGATGTTACAAGGGGTCTGACATTGGTATGCCTGGGAACAGTGTACGGTATCGTTGAGACCCCAAGACTCCAACACATATACTAATGCAATAGAGTACGGCTGTTAAAGGTCTATTGCACGTATCAGTTGTTGCGAGAAGTCTACCATTGGTATAGCTGGGGGCAGTATAGGAGACACTGACACATATGCCGATGTAACAAATTATGACTGTTAAAGGTCTATCGTGCATATCAGTTATTGCGAGAGGTTTACCAGTGGTATGGCTGGAAGCGGTGTAGGCATCATTGAGACTCCGAGACACGACACATATACCAATGTCACAAGGTACGACTGTTAAAGGTCTATCGTGTATATCGGATATTACGAGAGGTCAACTTTGGTGTGTCTGGAAACAGTTTACGGTATCATTGATACCCAAAGATTCCAACACATATACCAATGTAACAGAGTACGACTGTTAAATGTCTATCGTATATATCAGTTATTGCGAGGAGTTTCCAATTGGTATGGCTGGAAGCAGTATAGGCACCACTGAGGCTCTGAGACTTCAACACATATACTAATGTAACAAAGTACGACTGTTAAAGGTCTATCGTACATACCAGTTATTGCGAGAGATCTAACATTGGCATTGCTGGAAACAGTATACGGTAACATTGAGATAAAAAAAAAGAAAGAAAAAAACATATATTAATTATTCGACACCAGTGCCGATCTGGTTGCTCATAACCATAGATCGTAGACATAGTTTATACTCTGCTTTTTTTCCTTCTTAATATATGATATACCTTGTGGGGGGAGAAGAGAGATAGTGGAGAGGTGTAGGGGGAGGGGGGGGGGGACCGTCAGAGTCATTGAAATCAGTGTCAGCTATGCTATACAGCCGAGCAGTGATAGTCAATTATTATCATCATCCAGCCTAGAGTATGGAAGGGTGGGAGTCTTTAGGAGGGTTAAAGACAGGGGGGAGGTAGGTAGGTAGGATATTTAGGTAGTAGCATATTTGAAGATCAGTAGGGGCTTGCGTTGTATATGAGCATAATAGTTCGACCAGAGATCACCGGGGTGGTTGAGACAGGTGTCTTAACATTTGTGTGTTATGGATGTTGTCCATTTGGAGTCGTCTTCAGCCAAGATTGCTTATAGTTTGTAGCTAAATCTTGTAGTTATACTGATCCTTACATGCAGTTAGTATGGTGTATCTCTGTCCAGGTAGTAATAAGAGTTAAAGTATTTCAATCTGGGTGAGGGTCATTTTACCTGGGTTAATGGTAGGGTCATCTACCATGGTGGGAGGCACAGGGGAAAGCTATTTCCAGAGTGGGTTAGGTAGGTGGAGGATGGGAGTGGGGCAGTTATGTTGAATGTAGCATTATATCAATGTATGTCTGCACAATTAGAGCTGGCCCATATATGTCAAAGATGCCGATATTTATTCCTTTTGTCAGCGTTGTTGGTATCGGGACCCCCATTCCTTAGTTGGTAGAGTTCTTCAGGCCACTGTTCTTTGGGGTATAGTAGTGGTATGGAGGTGGTGAGGGTAGTATAGCAGCCGTTCGTGTATATATATTAGATTAGCTGTAGGCTGGTTGCAGGGACACTTCCTTCATATTGATTCGGGTTTGTCGGGGGCGGCTGTATGAGAAACGGTGATATCAGGTTGGCAGGTAGGAGGAAGGGGGTAGGAGGGTTGGGAATAGTTCGAAGGGGTAGTATAAGTGCCCATACAGCGTACTGTCCAGGTATATGGATTAGTATCGCCGACCAGATTGTGGGTATTGCTTGTAGGTGAGTAGAGGTAAGTGGGATTAGATTAATGGTCGGGTTGGGGACGTTACTCACGGTCTACCGTGTAGCACCAGCAGGGCCGGCAACTTTCGGGAGCATTGTAGATTGTAGTGGCGTTCCAGGTTGGTTTACCGGGAGTCTAGCCAGGAACATGTCTCCGCAGGGGAAAGAAGCGGGTTCTGCCGTCTACCTGTACACGAAGTCTTGCAGGATATACCGTTGAGTAGGTAATGTTAGCTTGAGCCAATCTCTTTTTAACATCCGGGAAGATGCGTATTATGGAGTTTTCATGTTTGAGGACCTGCATATCTCGGGCCATGCGCAGGATGGCGTCCCGGTCCTTAGCATTCAGAAGCCTGGCTATTATAGGCCTTGGCGGTGCGCCAGGGATGGGCGGTTTGGCGGCAATTCTGTGCGCTCTTTCTATACTGAACTGCGTAGATAGGTTGTCGCTCTGGAAATGGGACTTTATCCAATCCTCGATAAACTTTCCGGGGTTAGGTGTCTCTGTTCCTTCTGCAAACCCGATGAAACGCAGGTTCTGTCGCCTCGACCGATTTTCCAGGTCGTCTAATTTGTTCATTGTGGCCTGTAGTTCTTGTTGCAAGTGGGTTATATTGTGCGTGTGGCCTGGTATTACATCCTCCAGTTCAGATATGCGGGTCTCAGCTTCGCCGACCCTTTGCCTTACTTTGTGAAGGTCCTGGCGCATCAGGGATAGGTCGGCCTTAACCTCCTCCAACATGGTTGTGAGAGTTTTCTTGGAGTCACTGATAGCTCCCAGGAGTTCTTTTTTAAGGTCCACTAGGGTGCATTCGTCGCCAGCCGGTTGTTCCGTGTCGCTGCTTTGGGAGTGAGCCATGTTATCTGGGGGCTGTGGTCGAGGGGACTTCGTGTCCTCCGGGGCCTTGGTTGCGCTGTGCCACGCGAATTGCTGTTGGCGGGTTTTGGCGGTTTTAGCCTGGTTTTGTTGTCTATGCCGGGGCATTTGATTAGGCGTGGAGTTAGGTGTTTTAGGCCGTTTTTTTAGGCTTAGAAGAGGTAAGTTATTAGCCTTGAGTGAGTGTTAGGTCCAGGAGCAGGTCCACCGCACGTCTTACTCCATCACCGTCCTAGCTCTGCCCCCCTATTTTTTTTACATTTATTTCCCAAGGGTATAAATTTAGATGTGAACTGGCTAAAAATCCCCTTGAAAACAGTCCACTGTTCAGTACCTTTACCTGATAATACATTATCCCAGTTGACATTCTGAAGAGCTGCTTTTAACCAGGGAAAATGTGCCTTCCCGAAATTAAAAGTCTATGTTAACCCAGCGCATTTTTCCTTTCGATAACAAAGTCCAAACGCCACTATTTCATGGTCACTATCCCCTAAGCCTCCAGTTGCCTTATATCCATTTTTATCATCTCCACGATGTTAGATATTACCAGATCCAACAGAGCTCCTTTTCTAGTAGGAACCTCAACCACCTGTAAGAGAAAATTATCCTGCAGCAAATTCAGGAACTCATCGCCTTTTTCTGTGATGGCAGTTCCACTACATATATAATATTGTTGTGCAAGGTGTAACACTAATAAACAGTGAAAAGGAAATCCTCAAAACCATACATAGTATCAATCACAGTTCATATATATTTCAAGTACCCAAATACGTGATAAAATATTTTTATAGAATTATTCCACTGAAACAGGAAGTACTACAGCATGTGGAGGCATACACAGTCCAATGTTGTAAATAGGAATTAATATTTACTACCATGAATAGTAATTCATACAGAATATTGGTGTTTTATGCACTATGTACAAGTAAAATAATTACCTGTCTGAATCCTAAAAAAGTTGATGTTTAACATCAGTCTGTTGCATGTTAGTGTCGATCAGTGAAGATTACCATTCTTGGAGAGGAGGGGGTTCCTGTTCAAGTTGACGGAGAAGCTTGGATTCAACCACCTGGGGTTATAAAAATTGTACATAAAAACAGAGCTCAGATGCTTACAAGGGATCGGGTAAGTGTTCCTAATTGTCATGTTACTAGTTATTGTGACTAACCCCATTGCTTTTATATGAGCTCTGCACATCTATATGGTACTGGGTGCTAGATGGTGTGGCAGTCAGACAAATTGAGTCTAATACTGCACAGTGAGGTTCTGTTAAGTGTACCTTCATTGAACAATTTAAAAAGTGCAAACTCTTAATATGATGATTTGTTTAAAGATAATGTTTACCCCTCAAATAAAAAATGATATATATGTAACTTCCCCAATCCACTGTTCTGTGCAGCCTAAACAAAGATTTAATATAATTTGTGATTTTACCGGCTATTTGCAATCAAACAAAACTGCTACAGAAGTAATATTTAATGGTTTGCAATGGCTGCATTTCAAAACTTTCTAAAAGAGGTTCAGTTGCCTTAAATCCCTTCTATAAGTAATAGTAAATATGCCTAAAGGGTAAGCATGATGTTTTAAAGGCATTTTGTGATATTGGCTTAGTAAAGATCCCCTTGGTCATTTTTATTTCTATTGCTGAGACCTAATGCATTATGAACTAGTTGGAATACATCTATAGAACACAGTAATTAATTGTAGTAGTGTTTCGAAAATAACACTTGACTGCCCTACGTAATATATGGATGTTCTGTTTTTAGGCATTTGAAAACACCCTAAAATCCTGGGAAGACAAGCAGAAGTATGATTCCTGTAAGCTTCGTCCTCATCTGTACTCTCCTCAAGCTGTTGAGCTAGCAACAGAAGAAGAGGTCACTTTAGTTCATCTTTGTTCAAAAGCTGCAGATGAGCTTATCACAAGGTTTGTAATTTAATTACACAACTACTACAATAACATTAATTGCTAGTTTTTCAGTTTTTGTAAATGCATATACTCTTGCTTTGCCTAGTTGCTTTGTTCAGCCTAATTGAAGACTTTAAAATTTTTAAAATTTCATATTAAAGTAAGACAATGTGGAAGTATCCAGGTTGTGCTTTCTTAAAATACATTTTAAAAAAAATCTCTTTGTAGAATATGTGAAGCTGCAAAAATACATAGTTTGCTGGAACAAGAACTGGCTCATGCTGTGAATGCCTGCTCACATGCGTTAAATAAAGCCAATCCGCGGTTTCCAGAGGTAGGTCACCTATTACAAGTAAAAGAACAATTCTAATTTATGGCTGTTCTATGCATACCTTATGATTAAAAATGCCTTTCAGAAAAGTTAGAATTTATGGATGTTCTATCCAACCCATGTGGATTTAGAATGTTGTTGTTACGGTGTAATAAAAATAGCTGTTAATGCTTCATCATTAAAAAAAACTTGCTTAATCATGATCTCTGACAATCCTTTTCTTATTAATTAGAATTTAACACGAAACACTGCCATTGAAATAGCAGTCAATGTGAAGGCACTGCATAATGAGACAGAGTCTCTCTTGGTGGGAAGAGTTCCTCTGGTAAGATTGCATATTAAACTAACATTTACTGTGTAGGCTAATTTGTTTTTTTAAGGAGAACTAAATAGATAATTAACTAAATGGATAATAGCTTCAGATTTTACAAGAGTGCCAAAGAGTGCCATAGTCCAGAAACAATAGATGGCTGCACTCTCACGACTAGGTTATTTAAACTGAAAACTGTGGTGCAAGTTCCCAAACATCTGGCCACATCTAAGGCTGGGTACACATGAAGGGACTATTTATCAGGACAAACATCTGTTGGTCTCGGCAATATCCATAGGGAATTGCACGATTGATCGTGAGTTACCAACAAGTCCGTTCGTCAGATCCGTTTGTCCGATAGTGCCGTGGATCGGTTGGTCGAAAATATCTGCTAGTGTGTACCCAGCCTAACACTGTAAAATAACAAAAAAGTAATAGACCACACAAACCCTCAAATGTGCTATGTTTCAAAGGCCTGCCTTAATCAGTGTCTATGAGTGCGGCCTCATTTGCTCTTTAATATTCATAAAACTAATCAGTCTGTTTTATCAATATGATGTCTCTAAAATAAATAATTTTATTACACTATTTAAAGTAGAATGAAATCAATAAACAATTAGCCCTGCCATACATTTTTCTATGATCTGATAAAAATGGAATATACAATATAAAAAAATAGATATACACTTTTCTGTTCAATAGACTGTATTTCAATATTGGATATTTTATCGAACTGTAGCTGATAAGAACATTAATGGCTGCAACATCTTGAGCAGCAAACTGAAATCTTTGCTAGTACAAGTGGTGTACTTTTGTGCAGCCATTGATAGGTGTATGGGTTACAAGGCAATACAAACTGAGGGTCGCACTCCAGTAAAATGAAAGCTTTTAATTAGTGACCATACATCAAACACAAAGTTTCGGGGGGTGAAAAAATGCCTCTTTCTCAGGTGATGTTTTTTTTTATGCTAAACCAGAACTATTACACGTTAACAAAAGACTAAAAAGAAATAAATTCTCCTTTGCCTGTTTCTGCTTACTCCTGCTCTGTCACAATGGTTAATAAAGGTAATTAAAAATTCCTTTTAATTATAGGAGTTATATAAGTTGTAGTAGAGAATTGTATGTGTTTGCCGTTGATAAAAGCAAAGAAACCTTACACTAAAAGGATTTAAAAAATGCAAGCTTTAGAAGCAATTAAGGGGTATCTCCAGCCAAAAAATAACATTTCCCCATAGTATATCTGTTGTATTCAATTAGATCAACTGGACTTGAAGTTTAGTTCTTGAAGACGTTTCGCTAGTCATCCGACTGGCTATCAATTCAGAATGACTAGAGAAAGCCAGTCGGATGACTAGCAAAATGTCTAAACTTCAAGTCCAGTTGATCTAATTGAATACAACAGATATACCATGACCTGGATGAATGAGAACCTTCACAAGCATATTTCCCCATAGTGTTCCTCACATTGTACTTGCCTGATTTGCATAGATAAAATTTTCTTGTTTTGCTTTGCTGTACCAAATATCCCAGCTATTTTATTTCTACAGACTTCCTCCTCTAGCTGTCAATCAAATGTAATGCCCGCATTAGTGGTGGTTCTGTAATGAGGTGTGTGCAACCAGGAAGTGTGCACTGACAAGTCCCTTAACAGAGACAGCTGGCAGAACAAACAATATATAGCACTTAAAACCGGACAGTTATATCATTGTATGTTTAACAGATTATAATGGTTTTTCTTTATACCCTTTTAAACAAAGTGCTTGTGGCTTATCTTTTTTACGTTACACTTCTTAGTTCACTGGCCATGCTAGCTTTGTGTGCAGATTGTGATCGGCTGCATACAGACTCAATTGAAAGAACAGAGGGAAGGGATTGAAGGTCAGTGTCAGTCAGTGCAGTAAATCAATCCATACCCATGCCGTATCCTGCCAGTACTGTTTGCAGCTGCCGGTATTGTAAAGGAGGAGGGTGTGTGTGTTTGTCTGCGTGCATGAGTGTAATGTTATCTTTCTTTGTGTGTGTGTCTGCATGTATGTGTTTTCTACTTGTATGTGTGTTTGCATGTGTATAAATGGGTTGTGTATGTGTCTTAATGCACATGTGTCTAAATGCTTGTCTGTAGGCATGTACTGTATGTTTCTGCATTCATATGTGTGCATGTTTGTATCTGTATGCATGTGCCATCGGCATGCATGTGTGTATGTAAAGCGGGGGTACAGATGCAGTATGTAAGGTGGGGGTACAGATGCAGTATGTGGGGGGGGGAGGACTGTCAGAGTCATTGAAATCAGTGTCAGCTATGCTATACAGCCGAGCAGTGATAGTCAATTATTATCATCATCCAGCCTAGGGTATGGAAGGGAAGGGAAGGGTGGGAGTCTTTAGGCGGGTTAAAGACAGGGGGGAGGTAGGTAGGTAGGATATTTAGGTAGTAGCATATTTGAAGATCGGTAGGGGCTTGCGTTGTATATGAGCATAATAGTTCGACCAGAGATCACCGGGGTGGTTGAGACAAGTGTCTTAACATTTGTGTGTTATGGATGTTGTCCATTTGGAGTCGTCTTCAGCCAAGATTGCTTATAGTTTGTAGCTAAATCTCGTAGTTATACTGATCCTTACATGCAGTTAGTATGGTGTATCTATGTCCAGGTAGTAATAAGAGTGAAAGTATTTCAAACTGGGTGAGGGTCATTTTACCTGGGTTAGTGGTAGGGTCATCTACCATGGTGGGAGGCACAGGAGAGAGCTATTGCCAGAGTGGGTTAGGTAGGTGGTGGATGGGGGTGGGGCAGTTATGTTGAATGTAGCATTATATCAATGTAGGTCTGCACAATTAGAGCTGGCCCATATATGTCAAAGATACCAATACCCCCATTCCTTAGTTGGTAGGGTTCTTCAGGCCACTGTTCTTTGGGGTATAGTAGTGGTATAGAGGTGGTGAGGGTAGTATAGTGGCCGTTCGTGTATATATATTAGATTGACTGAATATGGATAAGCTGTAGGCTGGTTGCAGGGACACTTCCTTCATATTGATTCGGGTTGATCGGGGACGGCTGTATGAGAGGCGGTGATATCAGGTTGGCAGGTAGGAGTAAGGGGGTAGGGAGGGTTGGGGATAGTTTGAAGGGGTAGTATAAGTGCCCATACAGCGTACTGTCCAGATATATGGATTAGTATCGCCGACCAGATTGTGGGTATTGCTTGTAGGTGAGTAGAGGTAAGTGGGAGTAGATCAACGGTCAGGTTGGGGACGTTACTCACGGTCTACCGGGTGCCCATCCTGATTGTGAACGTTGGGTCTTTTAGGCAGCGGAGCTTGGAAGGGGATGACTTTGTGGTTAGACGTGTTGTAGCACCAGCAGGGCCGGCAACTTTCGGGAGCATTGTAGGTTGTAGTGGCGTTCCAGGTTGGTTTACCGGGAGTCTAGCCAGGAAAATGTCTCTGCAGGGGATTCAAAGAAGCGGGCTCTGCCGTCTACCTGTACACGAAGTCTTGCAGGATATACCATTGAGTAGGTAATGTTAGCTTGAGCCAATCTCTTTTTAACATCCGTGAAGGTTGCCCGTTTCTTCTGTAGACTTATAGAAAAGTCTGGGAAGATGCGTATTATGGAGTTTTCATGTTTGAGGTCTTGCATATCTAGGGCCATGCGCAGGATGGCGTCCCGGTCCTTAGCATTCAGAAGCCTGGCTATTATAGGCCTTGGCGGTGCTCCAGGGATGGGCGGTTTGGCGGGAATTCTGTGCGCTCTTTCTATACTGAATTGCGTAGATAGGTTGTCGCTCTGGAAATGAGACTTTATCCAATCCTTGATAAACTTTCCGGTGTTAGGTGTCTCGGTTCCTTCTGCAAACCCGATGAAACGCAGGTTCTGTCGTCTCGACAGATTTTCCAGGTCGTCTAATTTGTTCATTGTGGCCTGTAGTTCTTGTTGCAAGTGGGTTATATTGTGCGTGTGGCCTGGTATTACATCCTCCAGTTCAGATATGCGGGTCTCAGCTTCGCCGACCCTTTGCCTTACTTAGTGAAGGTCCTGGCACATCAGGGATAGGTCGGCCTTAACCTCCTCCAACATGGGTGTGAGAGTTTTCTTGGAATCACTGATAGCTCCCAGGAGTTCTTTTTTAAGGTCCCCTAGGGTGCACTCGTCGCCAGCCGGTTGTTCCGTGTCGCTGCTTTGGGAGTGAGCCATGTTATCTGGGGGCTCTGGTCGAGGGGACTTTGCGTCCTCCGGGGCCTTGGTTGGGTTGTGCCACGCGAATTGCTGTAGGCGGGTTTTGGCGGTTTTAGCCTGGTTTTGTTGTCTATGCCGGGGTTGGAGTTAGGTGTTTTAGGTCGGTTTTTTAGGCTTAGAAGAGGTAAGTTATTAGCCTCGAGTGAGTGTTAGGTCCAGAAGCAGGTCTGCCGCACGTCTTATCCATCACCGTCCTAGCTCCGCCCCCCAAAGTAAGTATACTTTATTAATTGTATATCATTTGTTTTGTAATTCAGTAGTAAGTAGTAGTACTACTATACTTTGTATAGTGTTATTTGTTATGGTGATTTTGATTAAATAGTGAAAATTACACACATACATATAGACCTTTCCTATGTATAATAGTATAATATACCCCCATCTAATTAATTGCTCCTAAAAACTCAATGCAATCTCCATAAAAATATAAATATATTATATTTATATAATATAAGGGAAAGGGATATACACAATACACAAACATAAAAAAGCAACAAAATGACACAGACAGAAGACAAAACACATGATTACACACAAAGAAGCAAACATAAACACAGAGCACAGCTATAGAGCAAATCAGACAGCAAAAGCTGCTGATTGCTGCTAGAAGGCAGCACTGACAGCTACACAGCCACACGGCCGCTAAAATACAGATACAAAAAGACAAAAAAATCCCAGGACATCTACAACAACACAAAAATTGTCCAAAGGACTTATAGGGTTAGCCCTTAAAAGGACTTTTGGATCTCACAAGGTAAGTTGGGTCTCAAAATGTGTGAATACAGGGGTGGTTAACAACAAGTGCTAATCCACCACACTGAAATTCACACCCAGAAAGCTCAGAAAGCACAAAAAACTCTCTCCAACTCCTAAACTGTCAGATCTCTACTAAACTCACTTCAACACACTGACAAAATGGTGCTGGTCACATTGCCTTTTATACCCAGGGACATGTGGGCATACTTTTTTAATAAATTCGATAATTCTCGAAACCGTAACGAACGTTCGATAATTATCGAAAGTCTGGAAAGTTTGAAAGATCGAGAAATCCAGGTCTGGGATAGTTTGAAAAGTCCGGGTCTGTTCAAACTCGATAAGTTCGGCTTGAACTCTGGTTCGAGTTCGGTTTTGTGTCCATCTCTAGTGGGGATATTTAGTTAATTGGTAGATATTCTATATTAATAGTCAGAAGTGGTTTTACATTTCAATTTGGTGTAATATTAACTGCTGTTTTAGTTTGGGGGGGGGGGTCTCCTGTACAGGGAAAGTGGGGTACCCATGTATATCTGGTATCGTTCTACTCTAGAGTATCAAAGCTTTTTTAGAAACAGTCTTGTGTTTTGTGCGTAACCTTAAAGGGGAAGTTCAGTGCAAATACATATGTTTTTCAGAAATTTTTTTTATTTTTTCATCCCAATGACCTTAATCTGCACATTACAAAAATACAGAGAGAAGGGAACTGGTGACCAAACATCAACCATCCCAAATAGTCCCCTACACAAAAGCACTACCACATGCCATACTAAAGTAAAAAGTGATTTATTAGGTTCACATAAATAAATATACCCCCCTCACACACAGTATACACAATAGAAGCAACACAAACTAAACGGGCGTCCCGGTGTATCAAAAGCAGAAGGCTATCCAACATGGCGTGGTCTCACAATGGCTCCAACCCGCCACCATCCATAGATTGTTATAGTTAGGACTTGTCGTGAGAAGCCAAGTCCGACTTACCAACCTTCTTCCGGACGGACCACACTCTTCACCCTACTGATCAGCCTCGCATACTGAAATCCGATGTCCACCAATCCACGATACTCCAGGCTCTTAGTGGGTCCACCAATACTCGTATCCAAATCCCATCCGGGTCGCAGATAGGCCAGTAGAGACACACGCTAAGGGCGCACTTCCAGACCTACACGTGTTTCGCCGTTCCTCCCATTTCGCTACGGCTTCCTCAGGGTGACCCTGAGGAAGCCGTAGCGAAATGGGAGGAACGGCACGGCGAAACAACCTGATGTATAATATTCCTGATTTACCTGGGGGGTTTCCTACTGCAAAATGAATCTAAACTGATTGAGGGCAAAATCCTGGAAAACCTTAACACAAAAAAAAAGTAAATTTTGCTGGCACTGAAAGAGTTAAACTCAAACATTGGAACAATATGATTGTTGCTGCACTCCTGTTCCTTAAAGTAATATACAAAAGTAGGGGATGCCCAAATAAATTCCAGAAGATCTGGACATTCTGGGATATTCCACCAAATATAACTCAATATAATATTTAACTGTACTTCCAGGGGGTGGCTCCCCCTCTTACCTCCCCCCCTCCTTCCCCTTAAGTGTTTTATAAGTACGGAATAACTGCTCACTTAAAGTGTTGTGTCACTGTATTAGTCCTGGCTTTCCTTTCTTAATAAACAAATGTAATGACACATGCAAACAAATGACTGATAATTGAAATATATTTTAATTGTCATACAATGGAAAGATTAAAAAAAAAACATAAAACCAAAAAAAATCTGGTTAGTAATACAGGTAATTAAAGCGCAAAATATATCAGTTAGGGTTTGGGACAGGTAACTGACAATTGACCAGCCTTTTGTTTTAAGGGTGGATATGCCCTTTAAAGAACAAGGAAAAACATGGCACTTTCCCTCGCTGCTTCTTTGTGCTATAGCGTCTCTTAGGAAGCTTCTGGATAGACTCTCGTAACTTTGGGTATTTCCGCTGCTCGTTCTTCCATATTTTCGTCAATCTTCAGATTTCTGATTGGTCCTTGGAGTTTAGGCCGCATTTTTGAATTCCTTTAGCCTATCTTCTTTCTTGTCATTTTTTTGCTGTGATAGGTCTATCTTTTCATTTCATCTATGTTATCATTTCTGATTCCTGTTCTTTTTTGCCTGTTATAGCTTTTTGGTGCCCAATCATTTTGAGTTTTCCTGGCCTCAGCACAGATACCTTGCATTCTGGGGGCAACTGTGTGCGGGGAGGTGTGCAAAGCATCCTGGCAAAAGGAGGGGGGCTTAGCTATACAAAATTGAGGGTCGCACTCCAATAAACAAGTCTACTTTATTTGTGACCATACATCATATTGTAAACCGAGGGCAAGGCAGGTGGTTTGATTCCGTTACCAGAAAAGAATGCGCACACGATACTCAAATTTAAGAAAATTGCATTTACTCAGAAATGAAGAAGGCAGGTTAATGGTGGTATAAGAGTGAGAAAGATAGGCAAAAATGTAAATATAACACAAACAGTACAAGACCGGTTTTACAATATTGTTTTCCTTTTTCATTTCCTTATGTCCGTATTTGCAGTGCGGACTCGATGATCAAAAGTACAAAATGACCCTAACTGACCCTATCTTAACAATTGGGTGTGCACCCCCTCATTTCCCAGTAATCCAAGTGGACCACTTACAATTTGTAGCAGCGTGCGGTGGGGCCCGTTGACGTCTCCTTCTTTGGTGAACACAAGGCCTGTAACCGTGAAACCTTAATCAGCAGGTTGGGAACCGGATGGGTTGTGAAGAAGTTCAATGGCAGATATCCTTTGATATTCTAGTCATCCTGTGGCATGTATATGTTGGGGTGTGATATACTCCAGGATTTTACAGTTACTGTCCGGTACCTCGACAGCACTGTGAGTCTCTTACTATTAGCAGCAATCCACACAGTTCTCTTCCAATCAGCTACTACACACAGTCCCTTTTTAGCTTGGCTCTTCCTGAATACACAGTCACTTTTTAACTCTGTTTTGCTGTCTCTTTTATTGGTAATTCATACAGTTCATACACAGAACATAAAAACCTTTCCTGATTCTGCCAAGTGCGTTCGCCTTTCTAATGCGCGTTGGCCTTTCTAATGCGCGTTCGCTTTTCCAAGGCATATTCCATTATAATGTGCGTTCGCCTTTCTAATGTGCGTTCGCCTTTCTAATGTCGCTTTTCCAAGGCATATTACATTCTAATGCACGTTCGCCTTTCTAATATCGCTTTTCCAAGGCATATTACACTCTAATGCGCGATCGCCCTTCTAATGCGCGTTCGCTTTTTCAAGGCATATTACCCATTAGAATGCCTTTTCGCTCAAACAATGACTTTTCACCACCTTCAGGGTCGCGCTAATCTTTCGCTCTTTTTAACGCAAAAACCACCTTTCGCTCTTTTATAAATCGCGTTATGCCTTTTTGCTCCTTTTTCGCTAAAATTACCATTGCGAAGTTAGGCGAAAAGGGTTTAGCGATAGCTCGCGGAAACGGTTTCGCCATTCGTTAACGCTACCTTTATAAATAGCGTTAACTGTCTTTTTGGCAAAAACCCATGCGAAAAGCGAATGCGAAAACATTTCGCTACTTTTCGCTCTTTTATAAATATGCCCCTTAGTTTGCATTATACATACCTAGTTATTCTACATATTCTCTTCCATTTTGAAAACTCAGTTGAATTTATACCCATTGTTATTCCCTCCTGTTGACATTAGTGAGTGGCTATTTCAGGTAATTTCTACTGATTGGCTGTTGGATGGGTCAAACATGCTCAAATCTCTTACTGAGCAACTGAATTTATCCAGGCACTGGGTCAAGGGCAAGACCATAATGGTCTCTATTAGGGGTCCAGCAAACCGGAAGTCAGTATTTCAGAAGCCTTTATTTATACACAGACAAAATGCTGAATGGGCACGCTAAAGTCATTAGGATGAGAAAAATACTGCTCTTTCTTCTTAAACAAATATGTATTTGCACTGAACTTCCCCTTTAAACCTAACAAATCCATTTGCTGTCTAGACCATGATTACATAAAGAATTTATGGGTTAAGGGCGTTTTGGAAATTAAGAATTTTTTAAATACTTATTTTCTTCAACCCACATTTTAAGACATTTTAGCCACCGTTTGCATCTCAGAAACTAGTGCCATGTACAGCAACACATAATGAAAACTACTGGTTATCGCATTCAGGGTCCAGCTGTCTGTGTTATTTTAGGAAAAGCAAACTGTGTAGCTACACCTTCAGACTGCCTCCGGAAACTGCTAAAAATATACAGGACAGAGCTTCTGCTTTAGCTGTAGTTGGCAATGAGCACAGAGAGCAAAAGTAAATGGCTGTATACTGTAAATAAGGAGGCACCATCCCATCTATGAAGAGTTGGTTTGGTGCAGAAGCTAAATTCTGGTTTGCACTGAGTTTTGGAAAATGTGGGAAAAGTGATCTAAATGGTAATCCTGATATAGGAAGAGTAAAGATGTGTAAATTTGCTGTGCTAGGTTTTTATGGAACAAGTAAAACACCGGGAACACTGGGCAGCACGGTGGCTCAGTGGTTAGCACTGATGTCTTGCAGCGCTGAAGTCCTGAGTTCGATTCCACCCTTGGACACATTTGCAAGGAGTTTATATGTTCTCCCCGTGCTTGCGTGGGTTTCCCCCAGGCACTCCGGTTTTCCCCACAATCATAAAGACATACTGATAAGTTGTATGTGTACATGAAGTGATTAGATTGTAAAGTGCTACGGAAGATGTTGAAGCTATATAAATCCACAATAATAATTAAACAAGGCCAAAAACAGGTCTTTAATATGAATATGAAACAGGCTTTAAATATGATTATTATAATTTCTATTGTAAGTAAAAACGGATGGGAGGAATAATGTCTTCTATAATTATATGTACAGTATTTGTAGTAATTTCAGTCCATTCACATCTTTTGCTTGTTTCTTTACTAAGACCTTTCTTTCTCATTGTGTCGGTTTTCTACTAATGAACTATGTAAACTGCTGAAGATTTCTGGGTGGGACTGTACAAAGAAAGTTACAAGGCAAATAATTGCACGTGCCTGTTAAAAGATTTGGACAATCCAAAATTTAAGGAAGAACCAATTACATTTTCTCACCTTGTGAAAATCTGAAAAAGATGGGGACTGAAAGATGCGGATGACAGAAAAAGTTCTGCTTAAAGGAGAACTAAACCCAATTTTTTATACCCCAGAGTCTGAAAACAACCCCCCTAAAAACACCAATAAGCTATAAAATACCACTTCAGTAAATTGTATTAAAGTAAATGTAAGCCTGTTAAAAACCGGATGAAATATGTGTGTGTATGTGCAGTGTCAGACACTTCCTTACTTTATCTGTCCTGTAAAAGGATTGGCTAGAGATTATTTATGGGTGTGACCAACTGTAACAAGTTTCTGCCATAGCTAAGGACTGAGCATGTGCAGAACATAATGGTCGTTGACCTAACTGTGTGATACTAGAATGCTGAGAAGTAAAGCACAAACCATATGTTATTTAGGTAAATTTCCCACCGCCCGTATCAAAATGAGAGGTAAGACACAGATCATTAGTTTTATATCAAGGTGTTCTGCCTTCTGGTTTAATGTTGTTTTGTGGCTTTAGTTGTCCTTTAACTCATGACAGGAATATGTCCGAGTCTTGCTTCGGGACATAAACCTCCCCGACTTCTTCAAACCTGACCACCAACCCTTCCCTCCCCCCTTTCCCAACAAATGACACCACACCAATTTTCCGAGAGGAAAGAAATAATGGCCACTTTATTGTGACAAACTTAATAATATCTTCCAAACTTTTATTAACATAACATTTATAACAATTGAATACCAATTAAATAACAACGTTAACTTTTCCTGGCAATGTTCCCCATTCCACCAATAACCAAACCTCCCGCCGCTCCATCTTTCTGGCCCAAGAGGCACCTTGATAAAGTCTCATTCAATCTCCCCTGGGGCCCCTTTTCACCCCAGGGAGGTTATTAGACCCACACACCTTGGGAACTGTATTCCTTCTCTCCAACCCTCCTTTAGGGCAGCCTCCCCCTAACATTGCCAGAAATCGCCACAGCATGAAGGCCTGACTTCCTTAGGCCTGAATGCTACTCCATAAATCAAAAGCCATTTCGATTCCTTCTCTGAGACCATAATTAAAAACATCAACCCCCAAATCTGTCAGATGGACTCCGTCTGGCTTAAAATACTCTGCTTTGCCTTCTAACAGAGAATGCCCGATCGCCATCCCTCCGTGGAGGTGCACAAACCTACTCATTGATTTATTGATTTTAATGCACGCCTTTTGCATTGCCTTCACAGACCGTGCATGACGCCACTGCAATCTAGGGATCATTTCTGACCACACCACAATCAAATTTGGAATGATGGACCGTAGAGCCAACAAGTCCCACTTCATGTTCTTAATCAACTCTCTCATTGGGATGACTCCCAAATCATTACCCCCAGCATGGATTAACAAGATATTAGGAGAGTCCCCGACCAACAATTTACCTTCCACTACCTGCCTGACCCTTCTCCATACCATCCCTCTCTCCCCTAATCACTGGACCCTCACTTTACTGTCTGGAAGCCCAAACCGAGCACCACCCAGATGATCCCTCGCACGACGCTCTGCCCAGAAAACACGCGAATGACCGATGACCCAGATATCGTAACGCCGTGAACCTGCAAGACAAAGACAAAACTCTTAAAAATTATCCAAACAGTTTCTTTTTTTTTTTTTTTTACTGTATGATATACAATTTAAAATGATAAGATTCCCATCTGCCCAGTCGTTTTATGGCGCTGTCCGAGAGATCCCATCTTGCTGCCTCCATAGCTGCTCCGATTCTAAAAGAATGCGAACCGAAGTCAGCAGGAGACAGACCCATAACCACCAAACATTTACGAAACACTGCCACGAACTGGTAGACAGACAGAGCACTCCTGTTCTGGTGTATCAACAGTGAACCCCCACCCTTCGGCCTGACTGCAATGTAATCCACATAGCACGCCAATGGACAGGTAACCGACCCCTGAACACCCTGCAGAAAAACGTGGAATCCCTTATTATTTCGATCCGTTTTGGAATTAAATATGTATACCGAAAGAGATCCCTCTACTAGCCTCACATATTTCTCTTGTAACCCCCCTTGAACCTTCCCCGACCTACTCGCCAGCTCCCCTACTCTAAGTTCTGCGTAAAAAGCCAGTGAAAATGCCAGCCGAAATAATGAGATTTCGAACTTCGGATGTCCCACTTTATGTAACGCATCAAAAAGTCTATGTAGCACCTGAAAAGTCACAGGCCTACGCGTATCTCCAGGTACTCTTCCTTCTTTCATGCCTTTATAAACTTGCCTTACTATAAATGTCTTGGTCGCATCTGAAATGCGTTGTAGCCTGAATAAAAAGGACAAACCTGCCAAGGTTTTCCCGAGCGCAGAGCCGGATAAACCTTTTTCCACCATAGATGCCAGGAAAAACAAGACTAGCAACTCCCTAGACTCATCATCTAAAGCCCGACCCATGGATGTTTGCATTTCTTCCCACAGACCCCATTTGCGACGATAAGTATCCCATGTGGACTTTGCGAGTGATCCCTGCACCCAACCCATTATCCTTCCAAACATATCCTCCACAGATGCTCTGGGCATCGGTAGGGGTCCCTTTCCGCCTCTGGTGCCATCCCCCGAAAACGGTCCAGCTGTATACGAGAAAGGGAGTCTGCTATTCCGTTGGAAACCCCGTGTACGTGTACAGCCCTCACCCACACATTATTCCTCAAACAACACAAAACCAAGTGTCTCAGTAACGCGATAACAGGAGGTGAAGTCGCCGAACACCCATTTATGGCGCTAACAACAGCGGCATTGTCGGAGTGGAAATTGACCCGCCTGTTAGCCAGTTGCGCACCCTACAACTCCATTGCCACCACCACCGGAAACAATTCCAAAAGCGCAATGTTCCTTGTCAGACCTATTTTGAACCAATCAGCAGGATACCTACCTACACTCCACTGGCTCCTAAAATATGCCCCAAACCCCACTGAACCCGTTGCGTCTGTGAAAAGATCTAATTCACCATTAGACGTCACCTCAGACAGCCATACCGACTTTCCGTTGAATTCTGACAAGAACGATTCCCAAATTTGTAGATCTGCCTTTACCTGCCTGGTGATGCGAATAAAATGATGTGGTCTGGTAGCCCCAGACAATAAAAGAGCCAACCTTCTGCAAAAAACTCTACCCATAGGAATAATGCGACAGGCGAAGTTCAATTTACCTAACAGTGATTGAATCTGTTGTAATGTCATTTTCTTTGCTGCACGAGCCTTCCCTACTAGTGTCAGCAAGTCTGTCACCTTATCCATGGGCAGCCTACATACCATCTCGATGGAGTCAATTTCGATACCCAGAAAACAAATTACTTCCGTTGGCCCCTGCGACTTGTCATCTGACAAAGGCACCCCAAAACGCCTAAAGACCCGACGTAAAATCTCCTTCACCAACATTCGGAAGACCCCGCTGGCCCTTCCCAGAAGAACAAATAATGGATGACTGATGTTGAATCAGACTCCTCCCTCACCACCCACTCCAAAAACGTGGCGAATGTCTCAAAGTAGGCACAGGAAAGGGAGCATCCCATGGGAAGGCATCTATCTACGTAAGTGTCGCCATCCACCGCACAGCCCAGCAAGTGCATACTCTCGGGGTGGACAGGTAATAGGCAAAAGGCTGCTTCAATATCTGCCTTCGCCATGAGGGCCCCCTTCCCCTGGCGCCTTACCAATCGAATGGCCTGATCAAATGAAGCGTATGACACCTTAGTGAGTGTTTCATCAATCCCATCATTTACTGAGGACCCCTCTGGGTATGATAAATGATGAATGAGCCTGAATTTGCCCACCTCCCTCTTGGGGACCAAACCCAAGGGAGAAATGCGCAGGTTCTCCAAGGGATGGTGACGAAATGGTCCGGCCATTCTCCCTAACGCTACCTCTTTATCCAGTTTTTCTCTCACCGTCTCCACCCTTTCCCTTGCTGATTTCAAGTTGTTGCATCTAGCACCACCTACCCGCTGTTCACCCGGTATCCTAAAACCCTCCTTAAAACCTCTTTCCAGGAAAACAGCTGCCTGATGATTCGGATACCTATTTAGCCAGGGAAGCATCACGTCGAGGCCCACCGGGCTCTTTCCTCTTAGAATTGGGGGTCAAAGCGATATTGTATGTTCCCTCCTTTCTGCTTCCTGAAGCAGCGGAACGCTGGATGGTTCCCACCCCCGCACACTGAACACTCGTGTCTGAAACAACATGATGCCCCCCATCGACACTGGCTCTCATTGAAAACCCAATATAATCCTCTTTTAGCCATGGATGCGCCCGACGAGCTAATTCCTGACCCCCCACTAGGCTGTGATGAAAAGGGCTGCCCCCCGGAACCAATGCTCCTGGACGCCGTCATGGTCTTCATCCAAAGCCCTATGTCCCTGTGGTCCCATCGCAGTGAGCGACGAACTGCCATGTGCTGACGAAACTGCTCGTCATAATGCAACCACGCTGTACCCCCATAAACCCTGTATGCCTTACTTATACTATCCTGGTAGCAAAATAGGCTAGAACATGACTCAGGGCAGCATTCGCCCAGGACACTCGCTAGAATCGAAAACGCCTGCAGCCAGTTGTTGAATGTTCTAGGTATTAACCTAAACCTACGTCGCTCCTCATCTTCCTCATCATATTCCCGATTCCATATCTTATCCTTAACTTCTTGCTTCAGGTGTGCACCCAACGGTCCCTTAAAACAAACATAAGTGCTGCGAAATGCTGAATCCGAAATTAAGGAAATCAGCCGCTCCCCCACTGCACCTTCTCCGGCTAGCGACCTATCACCACTCTGAATGTCTTTACTGGAGCACCCCTCCTGCCTACTGACCTGAGTTGGCAATAACGGGTCTACCCGTTCCAGCCTATGCGTACCCACCCCCAACAAGCTGTGTCCTCAAGCTTGTGTTGGGCCTCCCCCTCCCAAACTTTTTTCCCACTGTCCCATGAAATCTCTAAGCCCCGACATAAATGAATTAATCGCAAAAACACGGTTTTGGTTTTGTCCCCCAACTTGATTAGCCAAACACCCATCAGACATCACCTCACCTGAAGCTTGTCCCGCCGGCTGTAAAGGCACCGACACCGGAAGCTGCTGTTGTGCGGTGCTGCTACATTTGTGGCAGGCTAGAAGGTAGAGGGGGGGGTGGGGACTGCAGGGTGGAAGATCCTGCCAGGCCCGGAGAGTCCCGCTCCTTGTTGAGGAAGGAGAAGCGCAGAGACACCACTGACCCAACCACCAGTGACTGGGAAGGAACTGGCATTTGTGGAAGCCAATCCAGCATCAGGAACCTGGAAGGACCCCCTTGAGTCCACCAGTTGGGGGGCTGAAAATACGGCTGGGCCAGTATTAGTGCCAGGGCTGACTAGAATACCGGCTGAGGGGTCCTGATTGGAAGGACCGGGCTTAGGTGACCCAGGCCGCGCCTACGAGCGCGGAAAAGAAAAGGCCATGGCATGGGGCGCCTCCCTCTTCTTAGACTGTCTCTGGGAGGCCCGGCCCCTCTTAGGTTGTGACCGGGACCCAGAACGCGCCTTGGACTTGCGTGCCGGGGGGGAAACAGAGGAGCTGGCAGGAGCCGGTTGCCAGTCAGGTGGTCCTGAGTCCTGGGTACTGACCGCGGCTGGGTTAACTGCCTGGGGGGAGAAAAGGGGAGGAGAGGACTGGGACGGGCGGATGGAGATGCTTGGAGATGGTTGGCTTGTGTCTCAACACTCCAACTATATCACCAAAATGGTGCCTACCTTAACTAACCCTCCCCTTTTACCTAAGTTCCCGCCTACCCTTACTTCCTCCCCTGTTCCCAGCAAACTCCACCCACACCCCTCAGCTCCGTCCCAGTCCCTGTCATGAGCTCCCTAGCTGTATTCTCCAGCTTGTCGCTTAATTTCTTCGTTTTTTTGGTCAGCCACTCAATATTGTTGTTTGGTTGATTTGAAAATTGGAAAACCACTGTTGATATTTCAGCCAATTCAATGTAATTTGCAGTATCATTCAAAATATCAGTGCTGTGTATGTCCTGCTTAAGGCTGTTTACACACTATGCAATCTTCCCATCAGAAAGACAGGCGATCCGCTATTCGTCTGTGGCAACTGGCCGCAAATATCACCCAATGTGTACACAGCCTAAATGCTAATGTAAAGAAATTGACTCAGTTCCATGTGCAGGTACCAAGGGCTTTACAATTTGGAGATACTCTATTCATGGTTACCGTAACACTGATTAGATTAGTTGAACTACCCGTAAAGCAAACAACAGTGGATTTATTGCTGAATGGGCCTTATTACAAATTGCTGAACTAAAGAAATCCTTGGTAAAAAGTGAACAAAACATTGAGGGCATGTTTATTTATTTTTTTGGAGGGGGGGGGGGGTCCAGAATACCCATTTTCTGCTGGCACGTATAGTGTCCTGTCCTGCTGTTCTGGCACTCAGTAATCATATGCTAATTATCTTCACACTCTGCCATGATTCCTCCTGTAGCAGCTTGCTGAGGTCATCACAAAGTGTTAATCATTTGGGGCAGGTGTGGGATTGATCACATAGACAGCGAGAGCCCACATATTGACACAATGGCACAAATAGGGGCTTGTCCCCTTCATGCAAAATTTCATGTAACAAATCAGTTAGGGCTCATTCATTTGACATTGCACAGATTTTTTTTGCAATGGAGCAAGCAGAAAAAGACTAGGGGCATCACTGTCTCAGATTTTGAGTACCCCTATTTCTGAATACAGTGGAGGGACAACCTATGAAATATTGGTAAGGTGTGAGCTGTGATCACCTTTATCTTTGGCTACTACCTAACAGATCCCCCCTTTGAAACCCTGAGCTTGCCCCTGAATATAGTGACATTTAATGTTTGTTACAAAACATACAGTAAGCTAACCAACATTCTCCTAACCATTTGTGACATTTCCTGTTAATTAGTTCAGGACACAAACAGTGAACATATTAGCTCTAAAAGTTTGTAGACTTGTATGATTGCACTAGCCAAAGCAAATGATGAATGACCAATGAACAGAGCTGCTTAAGGCAACAATCATACAATTTTCTGTCTTTTCCTTAGGGAAAGAAAACTATTTATTTTCAGGCTTTCAAGTTTTGGGGGGTGGGGGGGCTTATGATGTGGGCATGCTCAAATCTGAGACTTGGGGGGCAGAGCAATGTTTCTGGTGATGTCACAGCTCATAGTGTAAGCATTAAACACCACCCCTTATACTGATGTAAGTCTGGATAGATTGCAGCCCTGTAGTGATTTTAAAGGGTATGTCCACCCCCCAAACAAACTTAGAAATCTAGCCTAATTGCCCCCCAAAACCTTGACCTTGCAAGGTACTTGCTGCTCAAATGTGCTGCTAAAATATTTTTCAGCCCTTGTTCCCTCGGCTGTTCTGCTAAGCTTCCGTGCCTTTTCCATGCAGGGAAGCTGCAGAGGTGGCTGGACCAGCAGTGTCGCTTGTGATTGGCTGAGACACTGTGTGCTCTTTTTGTTAAAGGGCAATAGTAATGAGACAGTTCCCCTTTAATTTTTGCTGTATTAGTAAATTAATCTAACACACAATTCCAACCAGCTGCTTGGCAAGAACAGGTAAACATATATTTACAAAATGCCTGCATGGGCACAGAAAAGGTTAAATGCAGAGTTGCATTCAATTACTGTTATGATTGGTAATGTGAAGTCTCTGGAGAGAACGCACTATCAGTTTACAATCATTAGCTTTTTAAATGGAAATATCTGGATCACAGAACAATTGAGAAATATATTTAAAACTCTAGAATGTTTCAACAATAATTTCAGCATACACTTGTGAATTGAATTGCCATGTATGACATACTGGGACCCAAATAGCAGTGCCATTTGAACATCTAAAATATGCAGAAACAAGTAGAAATTGTCTAAATTGCCTGTGGGCTACGACTCAATAAGAAATGATAAAACTGTCAGAATTCCACCTCCGTGGATGTAACTGCCAAGAGAAAGTGTATTGAGGCTACATTTTAATGTCATTTGGTAATTCAAGGGAAATTAAATACAATCCTAGTTTGGGTTTGGTGATGTCACGACCTTCTTAGCACTGTAGATGGAAAATTGATGACATAAAAAATATTGTGTGTGTATTTCTTTAAAAAATCCCTAAAAATGCAGTCCACTTATAAAGTCATACGCTATTCGCCATAATTTGATTGAATGAGCACCTGCTCCTCTCATTTCTTCATCTGTCTAAAGCCATACACATCATAAGTGAGTAATGGCAGCTCTCTTGCAATCACCTTGTGCCTGCATGTCAAGGTTGAAATATCAGACTGGATCTCTGGAGCTTTGAACATTATACACTTTATGCTTCAACCTTTGAAACAAAACATCGGTCAATTGTGCCAGTTTCTCCAGAGTGTACAGTTTCAAGCACTATTAACCCTTTCCCAATTCATGATTTTCAAGTGATTAGTTAACGAGTTATTGAATAATTGATATATGTATATATATATATATATATATAATTTATAAACATCAGGTTTGCTTTGTTTGCTCTGTATGATGGGTGTGACAATCATACAACTGCACAACTCTGAAAGAGTTCCCTACTAATTGTTGCCTGTGTTTCCCATTAAACACAGCCACTGCTATATGAATCTGTGTAGACAATTTGGGGATGTAGAAGTTATCATAGTTATCAATTAAAGACATATATCTATTGGGGTCAACTCATTTACTCAATTAATATTATCTACTGTATCTAAGAGCTGACCTGGAGTAATGCTGGCCATATACTATTCAATTTACCTCCTGACACTCCACCTAACACCTGGGCAGATCATTTCGCTATTGACATTATGCCCTTTGAGTGGATTTTAGATAATGATCCACCACAAAATGTCAGGTAAATCAGGTAAACATATGTACTGCTCAATATTATGATTAATTCAATGATCAAATGTTGAATCAATCTAACGTTGATCCGGTGTACGGCCAGAACAAGGCATACAAAAACAATCTGAACTTTTAATAATTTTGACACACAAAGAAGTGTTCCACAGTTTCCGATTTCACTGTCCATACTAAAAAAACTGTTTTCACACTAGTGGATGGAATTGTATGTCTACATATGTCTCCTCCTTGATGATCTCTAAGTGACCATGCATCTGTGGAGTTTATTGTTAAGACCATTTCTATATTTGAACAAAGTGATCATATTCATTGGAAAGTACACATTCTCCAGTGTGAATAATAGTAACTTATCTGACATGTCTCCATAGCTATATTTCCCTTATTTATTTAGTTCTTCTTCTCTGGATATTCTTGAATTCTGATTCCCCCCCCCCCTCCATATTGAATTTCAAATCTAAAACTGAATAATTACTATACAACCTTACTGCTGCTTTGTAAAGAAAAAAAATTAAACTTTCTCCTTTGAATCTGTACCCCTTTTAATACAGGCAAATGTTTTCTACCTCTAGATATTGCAGGCTGGCAATGCTCACTACTACTAAATGCTTGTACAGATTTTGTTGACAATGAGTGGCAAATATGTGGCATTAACTGTCGGTGGTCTTTCCTTGCAGATAAATTTACTGGTTGGGAAAGTGTGTTCCTAAATAAATGTGTCATGCCTAAATAAAAGCCACTATACTTCTTTCCTCCTGACATCTGCTCCACTATTATGCACAGCATTACTCAAACTTAACTTTTATTATTGAAAGAATAGGCCAGTTTATGCAACAAATAAGAAATAGTAATGCAACTAAAAGACTATGCAACCCATTTTTATTTGACTGGTAAAAATGTGTCAAAGCATCCTTCAGAAATGACTTTTTGTAATTAGATGTGCTGTAAATATGCTTTACTTTCATCCTTTTTAAACGTGATAAATAAACCTATTTGTTAAAATAAATAAATAATTTGACCCTTACCATTAACACTATTGTATGTCATTGTTAGTAATAATTATGTAGGGAAATGCTTCTTAAGATTTAAAGATTTATTTTAAAAAGATTTATTATGAAGATCAGACAATTATAGAAAAACGATCAAAAACAAATGTCACATTTCTGCTCCCACATGCAGAAAATAGGAAAGAAAGAGAAAAAATGGGGAAGAACAAAACATAGAAGATGTCTGGAGAATAAGAATAAAAAGGGGTGAGCAAGTGAAGTAACCAAAAGGGGAAAAGTTAAAGAAAAGGGCAGTAGGTATGGAAGGTTTGGAAGGTAAATAAGAACAACAAATTAAAAGAAAGAGAAAGAGGAGATAAAAAAAGGTCACATGGCAGACAGGCAGAGTGGTAATAAAAGGTCGGAGTGAAAATCTGTCACTGACACTGAAACACGATCCTTACAAATATCGTATAGAAGGGGGCACCACATAGTATATTTATTTCAACATAAGTGCTGTTTATTGCAAAAAAGCAGAAAGAGAATCCTATGCTAGAAAAATTTCATACACAGTCTTCACTAAGGGGCATATTTATAAAGGATTGTCTTTTTCGCCAAATAATTAGCGCAGCACATCGCAGCGAAAATAGCGCCATTTGGGGCTTCGTTTCGCCTTATTTATAAAAAAGCGAAAAAAACACACTTCGCGGCTAAAAAGGCGAACGGGAGCGATAAAGAGCGAAAAGTATCGCAGCGAAAACTTAACGCATCTAAGAAGACTGCATTGTGAAAACCATTCGAAACCAGAAAAGCCCACTAGAAAATGATGTCAAGTTCAAAATCACATTTACCAAGACGTCAGCCATGTCTTATTTAGTCAATCTTCTTAGAATTTCTCAATTGGAATACAATTTTCTTTTGCACTGCACATTCGCCTTTCTAATGCGTGTTCGCCTTTCTAATGTGCGCTCGCCTTTCTAATGCGCGTTCGCTTTTCCAAGGCATATTCCATTGTAATGCGCGTTCGTCTTTCTAATGTGCGTTCGCCTTTCTAATGCGCGTTCGCCTTTCTAATGCGCGTTCGCTTTTCCAAGGCATATTACATTCTAATGCGCGATCGCCTTTCTAATGTCGCTTTTCCAAGGCATATTACACTCTAATGCGCGATCGCCCTTCTAATGCGCGTTCGCTTTTTCAAGGCATATTACCCATTAGAATGCCTTTTCGCTCAAACAATGACTTTTCACCACCTTCAGGGTCTCGCTAATTTTTCGCTCTTTTTAACGCAAAAACCACCTTTCGCTCTTTTATAAATAGCGTTACGCTTTTTTGCTCCTTTTTCGCTAAAATTACCATTGCGAAGTAAGGCGAAAAGGGTTTAGCGATAGCTCGCGGAAATGGTTTCGCCATTCGTTAACGCTAAATAGCGTTAACTGTCTTTTTGGCGAAAACCCATGCGAAAAGCGAATGCGAAAACATTTCGCTACTTTTCGCTCTTTTATAATTATGCCCCTAAGTGTCATGCTATGGGCTAAACCATCATTTCCAACACCGGCGCTTATCGCGTGTCGCGGTTGGCCTCCTATACTAAAGTATAGAGAGTGGGCCACAATCACGAACATTCTCCCTATACTTTATATAGGGAAAACTGTCATGACTGTTTGTACTCCCATCTGTCAAAGATGACCGACAGAATCTGGTACTGTGTTAACCCACCTTAAGATAGAGATTGTTGGACCAAACTTCAAACAATTTGTACAAATAATGTTTAGCTTGTAATTTCTTGCAGACATGCTGTGCTCTGTTCTATGGAGAGGTGAGGGTGAGCAAACAGGAGACTCACCCCCCACCCACACTCCTTTGCACCCTAATATAGTTTTGCAGTCAGACAGGATGGATCAGAAAACAATGTTGAAAAGAGCCTTCACCTGCATTAGAGTTTTGCCTTAAGTGATTGTCTGTTGGCGGTTTGGTGAAACAATTATGTAACATGTACATAGCTTAAAAGTATATCTTTATCTATTTAAGTGCAGTAATTAAACTCTCATTACGCTGGTTTGAGTAATTAGTTCAAATTCAGATAGCGAGATGTGCTGGTTTATATGCAAATATGCAGTGCAGAGTTAAACTGCTTATCAGACCAGAGATCTGTTGACTTTGTTCTGTAGACATTGGATTTAAAGGGACAATCATAAAGACACACTGATTGTTGTATGTGTGAAATAAAGTTCAAATATTGTAAGCTATTCAGGGCAGGGCCTGATGTGAATGTATCTATTTAATTGGAGGCGCTATATTAATCCATGGTGTAGTCTGCAATCTGTGTATCTGCATTGATTAGTAATTTCAGTTTTGCATAATTGTTTTATAACCTACCCCCCTGTAGTGGATTTCTATGGGAGGAACTGTAAGATTATAGCCTTATAATCTTACAGTTCCAGGAGGAGAAGGAAACCAGAAGCCACAAAGGGGTAGGTTATTAAAAATAATGCACCCCGAACTGTAAATTAAAGGGATATTAGAAGTCACCTTGGAGTTTCGTGCCCTGTATAAAAGGTACTCAGTGCTTTTATATGGTCACGGAACTCCTCTGTGGCTTCTCATATCCTTATAATTTACAGTTGGGGATTGGATGCATTATTCACTATATTTTTTTTTTGAGCCTGTTGCAATACCCTATTAGAGATGTTAAACTCTAAACCAGGAAGGTAATTATTTGTTGAAACTAAACACACGGTTTACTTGTACCCAGTTTCAAAGCACCACCTGTTCCAGCTAACATTCCTCTCAATGTAGAAAAAAATAAGGAATGGTTAGTCAGATTCCCTGTGGGAGTGAACAAAGTCCATACTTATCTCACATTCCTGTCATACTTTAACCTCTATGTCACCCATTTACGTTTGGAAAATTCAGCATTTAGCCTCCCACAAAAGTGAGAATAAAAACAGACAAACTGATCATTCTCCAAGAAAAATATTTTCACTTACCGGTACAGTTATTTTGGGTAAGGCAAGACCTGGCACTGTAATTTCTCAAGAAGGTTACATTAACAGATATTGCCAGTGAATTTCCAAATACAAAACCACTTTATAAAGCTTAATAATGGTAAAAGCTACAGCTTCAAGAGCTTAAAGGTAATAAATTGAAACACCTTTTAGATGCAAACCTAAAAAATTAGGAAGTAATTCTAGCTATTCTGGGTTGCATGAAAAGAGCAAGAATTCTATTATACAATGAAATAACGGGGGGGGGCAGGTGAAAAAGAAAATAGACCAGAAAGTATATACCAGGAATAGCATAAACAGATAATGTATTCAAGTTTTGATTCTTTGAAGGGAAACTATACTGGAAAAAATGGCTTTTCCTTCTCTTAATCTATAAATTAATATATGTAAGTAGGTGTGAGTGTTACTGTATGCCTTCAATTCAGTATTTGTTTTGCTCAGGTCAGTTGCCACTTCCAACTGACCAGACATTTTTGTTAGCGTTAGCATGCTCAGTAAGGTTCAATGATGGACCCAAACTTGAATCTGAACCCGAGTTCTGGACGCACTTTAAGAGTTCAGACGAACTCAAACTATTCAAACTAGTTCGGGTTGAACTAGTTCGGTTTTCCGAACTTGCGGCTGTATTTTCACTAATTAACGAATTTGATAATTATCATTTGGTAACCCTCGAATGTAATGTTAGTTTTCGCTTACTATCGCATATTTCATTCGTTTTTGGTAACCCTCGAATTTAATGTTCAGTTTCGCTAACACTCAAATGTATTGCTCACTAACCCTCGAATGTAATTTTCATTTTCGCTAACCCTCGAATGTAGCCTTCGACTTTCAGTAATCCTCAAATGTATCATTTGATTTCAATAACCCTCAAATCTATAGCTCTATTTTCGGTAACACTCGAATGTAGTGTTAGGTAGCTAGCGCAAACCCAACAATTGCCCGATTATGAAGTAAGAAGTGTTTAAACAGGTTTTGGTGACAGGTGCATGTTCCCCAGACCATTTCCCAGGTGCCACAGCCATTTACAGTAAGCTACCATTGTTAGTTTATCTGTAAATCATCCAAACTTTTCAAACTCTTAGCTCCCCATTGACTATAATGGGTTAGTTTCCGAACTTCCAAACTTTTACTGAAGTTTGGGAATTTGGAAATGAACAGAATTTCCGTAAGTTCGGCCATCTCTAGTACGAAATACTAGTCAGCTCTGGGAGAGGGAATGTCTCACATACCTACTGTCAAAACTGTAACGATTCCAGCTACAGCAAAACTGCTCACAGCAGAAGAGTTTATGATAAAATGGCACTTGATTGACAGATTGGATTTTCTTCAGCAAAAAGATGGTACAGTGTTGGGTGGAAGAAAATTATAGTTTCCATTAAAATGTTTTTTTTATCAGTATAGATGCCCTTTAATATTTTCCTTTTTTAAAAAAATACTTTTATTTTGCTAGAAATTGCTATATGGTGGGCAACATATCACTTAATTACACTTATACTCCTGGTGATTCATGGGATTTAAAAGACGGCTTCATTTTATAAGGATAATTACAAATTTAGAGAAATTAGACGGCAAGAGCAACAGTATGTTAACAACCTTTGATTATGGCACACTCTTTCTTTACTATATCTGTTTTCTTACAGTATTATTATGTAAGTGAAGAAGATTTTTGCTTGCACATTTTTACCTGTTTCTAAAAAACATTTTGTTTTTTCCTTATAAAGTAATGTGGTTGTAATCTGCCATCATGTTTGGCAGATAGCATATATATGATAGCAATCCACAGCTCGATCGGACACACAAGGTGTGTAGTGACAGATTTACTATTTTGTACCATCGATCTTGGGAATATTTGAGCTTGAAATCTGTTCAAGATGCTGGGGGTTTGGATAGGATGAACAGAAACTTTTCAGTCATATACAATCACCTTCAGAAAGACTAACTGCATGAAACTGGCATGAAGTCTATCAATCAAATGGTCATGGAGAATTGATTTTTGATTGATTTAGTGATTGTTTTGTGTATGGCCAACTTTGGCTTGTACTGGGTGTAAGTTTGTGACAGATAAATAACAATATTAACTCTACCTGCTTCTCCTTACAAATCTCATCTAGATATACTGTTTTTATTATTCACTATTAAAATAATTACAAAGATACGTTTTACAATTTGTGCATTATTAATAAAAAAAATATTTTGCCGAACTCAATGAAGGATTTAGTATAGTATATATTCTACAGGAGAATTGGTTCAAGATAAAGGAGTTCATGCTTCATTAAGCAATTATTCAGGCTTCACTATTACTGCTCTATTCACAGAATAACAATGCTAAAAAATGACAGCATATATTAAGCCATACTGTTGGCTAGTTCAAGTGAAAAAAAAGATGTAACAAGGTTAACAAGTCCTTACACAGGCTGACTCTTATCTTTATTTAAATCTGACATCAGACTGTTGAAGGGAGATTCCGAGCACTATAAATATTCTACTTAAATTATTTTAAAGGAGAATATGGTTTTGTTTTAATGGTTGGCTAGTTTCTTAATATGTATTATTTGCCTGTAAAAAACCTTTTCTCTCCTGGGAACAAGTCATTCACATTCCCCAATTGCAGTAAAACTGTGAACGTCCTTTAACCAATCCTTTTAAAACTCAAATGCCAAAACTAAATCAAATCTTCTTGTGAAGGTTCTCATTCATCCAGGTCATGGTACAAAAAAAAAAGAACTAAACTTCAGTCCAGTTGATCTAATTGTATTCAACAGATATAAATCAAAACTTTTATTTCAGATCATTTTAGAAATTGAGTGTTGCAAAATATATTTCTTCTTTTAGGCTGAGGCCACACTACAACGCACCAAAATTGTGGACTCATTCGCGTTAACACGCGATTCCGCTTCGATACTGCATGTTTATGGTGTGATTTTGCAATTTTGTGATATGGAAACGCATGTAATTGCGTAATAAATTGGTGACCTCATACGTTACAAAAATGGAAAACGGATGTGCAAAATGCAGCGTATCTGAAATCGCAATTTTTTTAACTTCCAGCAATTTCCATTATAATCAAAATCGCATGCGCAAACGTGGCAGAAACTTGCTTGTGTGCTCTAAAAGGCTAATTTCTCTTGACGAAAAGTACCAACATCAAACTTTGATGATTTGAAGTCGGGTGTCAAGCATCTGTACCTTTAGCTTTAAACCAAGATTAAAGACTCTCCACTTTTGCATTTTTTAAAGTTCCTACATTTCTTCCGACTGACTGTATTAATATGGATAGGGTTGGTCTAAGCTGCATTAATTAAACTGTTTATTTGGTCCTTGTTTGTACTGTTTGCCTGGCTTTATAGGGGGAGGGTTTAAAGTACAACCTGGGTTATTCAATAAAAGTTCTTATCGTTTAAAATGGTGCTAATTTTGCCCCAGCCAATCAGATGTTAGCTTTCAAATGTAAAATAAAATCTGATTGCTTGTGGCAAAATTAGCACCATTTTAAACGATAAGAACTTAACATCTGTCTGAAAGTAGCCTAACCTTACCAGGTTTGCAGCGATTTGGTGCATGGCACTTTGAAGAAGGGGAATTTCTTCTCATTTTGTCCAGCCATCACACCATCATTATTGTAGTATAGAGTTTCAAAGTTCCCTCCAACATTTGTCTTCCGCTATAATCTGTTGTCATGTGACCTACACGCAAAGCAATGAAGGTACAATGAGCTCGAGCTTGTCTCTCATTTCTAAATAGAAAACTCTCATTCTGATGTTCCTGTAGACCTGGCAGCGTTTCTACATGATGCTATTTTCACCACATGTTATTGCCATCCTCAAACAACAAAACTATGATGTAAGATGTTTAGAAACCTACAGTGGTGCAAAAATGAATCCTACACTGGTAACATAAATCCCTATTTAAAAAGCTATGAAAAAAACAAGTATTTCTTATTATTTAACAAAAGCCTCTACCTATTACTGAATTGCATTTACTTTTAGTTTAGATTTTCAACGTCAATTGTACTGAGCAATGTATTTGTATTGTATTTATTTCATGAACATACAGTATTACACAGCTAGTGGCGAATGGTCGGTCGGGACAAATATTTGTATGGGTTGTATACAATTCAATAGAGCTTTTCCTTCTGGCCTGGGTCCAGATCTATTGGGATCTATTACTTTTGTGTCATAAAAATGGCAGATATTCGGAGGAACTGGACTAACTCAGAGTTTCTTCCATCAAAACTGTGCTTCTTGTCAAAACTACTACTAGTTTTTATGTCAAAACATACGGTTTTGGTAGTTTTGTACTTAAATCTCATCATTAGTTTTAACCAAAAGGGGGAATGGTAGTTTTGACCCCAAACTCTGGCAAATCCAAAATAATAAACCCTCCATAAATAGCAGTAAAAGGTACAACAAAACCTTATACAGTATAAGTGTGTGAATGAGGCATTACGGTTGACATACAAGTGACTTAGCTGTCGGGCCTCATAAAGCTTTACCATTAAAGATTTTTAAAGCGAAGTTTCAATCTAACTTAAAATACAAAAATTCAACAATCCAGCATTAAGCAAAGCACTGACATGCAACGTGTTAGTTTGATTCACCCATTCTGTGATAGTTACATAGAACCATTTCCTTCTAACAGGACGTTTGGCAGTAGCTGAGCAGCCTACTCTGTACTGAGGAGCATTGTGAACCAGCGATAGATCCTCCATCACAAAGGAGAAAGGCGATCCGACCCAGTACACATGCTAATTGGCAGCCAAAATGACCATTCAATACAATATTTAATATAATATCCATTTTCATACAAAATATTCTATACATTATACTGTTGTGTACATTGTGACTGTGATTGTCATCATTAATGAATGGAGGACATCCAAGAAATGTTGTGAAATGGCTGCAATGGTTGCATTCATTCAGACTGGCTTTACAAATGTGGCTTTAAAAATCCTTGTGATTTGCCACTGATTTACCAACCCTGACTGAGTGTAACGTTAAACTGATTGTTTCTCCTCTCCATCCCATGCTTCACCTCCTCTGTTCACAAAGTGACAGCTAAGAGCAGGGTGCGCCCTGCTATACTTCACTGTAACCACTAGGTGTCGCGATTCTAGATCCTTAGTTTACGCAAAAAGCGCAGCCCTGGTCTAGTGGAGAGAGAAATCTAAGCCCACCATTTTGCGTAGCCTCCGGAATTCCTATTCCCGGCGTTTTTACGCAGTGACGCGCTGGGAGTGGGGATTCGGGAGTTTCCGGAGCCAAAAGGGTTGATTGAGTGCCGGGGTGGCGCCGGTGTGTGGAATATCACACTGCTGCTTTCAGAGCTTGGACCGTGTTTGGGGCGGCTGCTTTACGGCACGCAGCGACCCAGGGATGAGAGTGAGCAGAGTGCAGGTTCTTCATATCAGGTATGGGGAGGGACCGGGCAATGGACAACTATGGGGGCTGCTCTATGGGGCTGGGTTCTGTTTGGGACTGAGGGAGATTCCTATTGGATAGAACGTTCTGCTGTCCTGGGGCCATTCAGTTCTGCAGCTCTTGGTCCCCAGTGTTAATAGGAAGGGCTGGGCTATAAATAGGATGTGGGGATTAGTGGGTATTAGTGGAAGGGACTTTATCCCACTGTACACTGACTATGTAGGAGGGCAGGTACAAACCATTATCTATGGGGTATCTATATATTTCCTGTATGGTGAGAATTGTAGTTTAACAACAGCCTTTACTTTGGACAAACCTCAAGCTGCTTAGTATTCTGCAAGCTTGTATGTAGTCTGGGTTGGATGGGGCTGCAATAGATTGCAGAGCTGCAGTGTCAGTGGACCTCCAGCATTCTCAGTGGATCCTGTGACAATAGGATGTGTGGGATATGGAAAGTCTGTTATATTAAAAGCGTATAGAGTGTTACTGCAAAACACAGATTTTATTGCCAAAAAAGTTCAGGATAGAAACCCAATGTATTTTTTTCATTTATTTAATTGTCACACAAGTAAGTATGAAAACCGCCTTCTTGTAGCACTTTAAAAATCTGCATGTTCACAAAATTCTGTGCGTTTATACCTGATACGATTGTTCTTAACGCATTATGAACTTATCTGCCACTGTCAGGGACTGTTGTAAACTCCATTTTATTGGCTGGGAAAAGGAATTGAAAATGCACCGGCATGTAATTACCAGAATGGATAATGTATCTGAAAGCTCAGAATGTAATAAGGAACTGTGATTTATTAATTAAATAGAGCTCTGGTTTTAACAGATAAATGTGCATTTCATTTTCTGATTAATAGGCTGCTCCAGGTAGGAAATGTGGGAAATAGAGGTGCTGTAACCATTCATCCAGTGCTGCATATGTAATGTGGCATAACGTTTTGGCTCCTTGTGAAGCACAGCCTACCTAAGGAGTGGGAGGACGGGAATGTCTGTTTTCTGTAGCCTTAGGGAAAGGTTAGACTTGCTGCCAGTTTCCTGTTTTTTTATTTTTTTCCTTCCTTTAGGGCAAACATATATGAGATTCTTGGTCTTAATTCAGGTTTATATTAATTTTCTCTTTCTTTTTTTCCTTTTTCTTCCATGGATGTGCTTTCATCAATGAATGAATCGCAGGATTATAGAGAGGATGGAATGGATTTAGGAAGTGATGCCTACAGTCACTCAAGTTCTGAGTCCAGTTCAAACAAAGTGACCCCTTGCTCAGACTGTAAGTCTTCTCCTAGTTTGGAGCTGGCTGCTCTGGAGGATTATGAAGAGGAGGACTTTATTGTAGACAAGGTGACCGATGAATGGGAGGATGAAGATGAGGAAGAAGTGGCTGCCAACTTTGGTGGCTTTGCTAAGGACAACTGCTTTACAAGGATAGGAACTGGCAGAAGTTTAGCTGAGGAGTTTGAGGATGTTAAAGGTGGAAGTCTTTCTGCCTCTAATGGAAATATCTCTCATAGACATAAACTAAACGGGAATTTAGTTGTTGGGAGATCTTCAAGTAAAAGAAAGCACAGCCCTCCAAAATCTCAGCAAAACAGTTGCGCAAGCAATCTCCTGAACTCTGTTGGTGGTTCGAGTACCTTAATGAGGGAGGAACCGCAGCTCCCCACAATGGACTGGGAGGCACTGGAGAAGCATCTAGCAGGGTTACAGTTCCAGGAGCAGGAAGCAAGAAACCAGAGACAAACCAGGTCAAACTACACTTCAGTAAGTTCCTATTCTCTTATGAAAACTACTGAACTTCTTTAACTGGTAAATACATTAAGGTCAGGTGGTTTATTTTAACATTTAACATTTATGGGGAATAAATGTCTTTCTGTTCCAATGACCCAGAAACATAAATTGTCATTAGAATATATATATTGATTTTTTTTACAATTTTTTTTTTATCTGTTGTGAGTACGGTAAGCAGTGTATGGGTGCACATTATGTGGATTTATAGTTATGGTGATGCCTTAAAAATGTATTCTATATTTAACAATTCTGTAATTTTAAGATTACTTATTGATTGCAATTTGATATTTTCATTTGTGTAGATTCCCTTTAAAGGGCATGTCCACCCCTCAAACTCAAATTTAACCCACTACTGCCCCCACTGTGAAGTTTTAAAAAATCCTTACCATACATATCCGCTCCTTATGGTTCTCCTGCAGTGCTTGTCCAAAGTCCAGGAAACTGAAGAGTAGGAGGTGTCTTCCTGTCCAAAAGGTTTCTGCCTCCTCCTTGTTCTCTGAGAGGCAAATGCAGGGGAGCCCTCCCCCCCTCTATTTCACCATCTGGATCCATCCATATCCATCCATCCACCTAGCGTAACTGCCGTGTCATTTTGTTAAAAAAAAGATTTAGAACGCTACTTACAGCCCTTCATTCCCGCTGTGCTCTCCATTGACAAGTTCTGGCAGGCAGCCGTATCAGTGCCCCGGAGGATTGAGGGGCTGTTACTAATGTTCTAAATCTTTTTTTTACATTCTGATATAGCAGTTGGGTTTGGGCAGGGGCGCCCTACATTATATAAAAAGTTTTTTATTAGGGTGACATGCCCTTTAAAATCAAATATATATAGGGGAAGATGCAGGAACTGGCACATTGTTAACTCATCTTTCATGCTCCTGCTAAGCAGTAAGCAATTTGGACTTAAAATGCATTGTGTGAGTTTAGATGGTAGGTTGCACTTCGCTGTGCAAGGAATTAAGCTCTGTTGAACTTTGGTTCGGCAAAAGTTTGTTTTCATGCAGCTGCAGCAAGTTTCATGCAAAAATCCCTTACTGCATCAGGTGAGTAGGAGTTTTTGGAAAAAATCGCCCCCACCATTATAGTTTGTTAATTGCATGCTGTGTTCAATTTAAGCAAACAAATAAGGCTGGAAGGAGACTCCACGCTGTAATCCACTGTAAACTAATTTTAATTCAGTTATCTCGGCAGCATGTTTTGGATCTTACATGGATCCATGGGCCTTTAAAAAGGATACATGTAAGATCCAAAACATGTTGCTAATAGCACTGAAATAAAATTTGTTTGCAGTGGATTACTGCATGGAGTCTACTTCCAACCTTATTTGTCAGCCTGCATTATATGTTTAATGTAAATACTGACAATCCTTTTAGCATATAGATTTGATCATTTTAGATGAAAGTGCTGGCAACCCTATGGTAATATTATTTTTTTTTTTTTGGGCTTCTTATTTTAGCCTGTTACTTATTTTCACAGTTATCAAACACCAGAAGATGCAGTGAGTAGGAACATGAAGCTTGTTAATCTAACATTAGAAGCAATGTCCAATTCTCACACGTGATGGTTACTGCACCACACACTGCACTACAGATTTTAATACATTTTAATAAAATGTTTGTTGCTGTCTTCCTTTTAGCTTTTTCTGTTTGCATACGTTTTCATACTTGTTTTTCTTACATGAGCGCTTGCTCCTGCTGGTAAATCTTTACATTAAGGTTGGTATTCATTGAATTAGTTGCACTACAAAACCAGAGGCCTGCACTACACTGATGATGGCTCAATAAAGCCGAAACTGGTCTGTTGTTGGCGCTCTGGTTTTGCATTTAGCTTGTGGAATGCTGTAAAAATGGAAAGTCTCCGTTATTTGAATTAGTTGCCAATGTGGAAAGTCTCCGTTCCTTATTTGAATTAGTTGCCAATGTTTCCCCATGTTTTATATAGATGATTTTATTATAATTGGCCAGCTTTAGAGCTTGATCAGTATCTAATGAGCATATGGTAAAGTGGGATTGAAGGTGTCTTAACACCTTTAAATTTGCATAGAACACAGTGGTCAGATTGTAGTCTTCTACATTTTATTATTAAGTATTCTAATTATCTGCATATATTATATTGTTTATACTTGTATAATTGTATATATGTGCACTTTTGACTTTATGCATTGACAGGGTTTATGCCTTCAGTAGTGATTTGATTTATTATTGATAATCCCATAGATCCGCCATTTATTGGGCAGTGATTCACTAACGCAATTGATTTACAGAGGATCATGGGATACCTTATTGTATCCACTGCTGCACATTTGTGTAAGTCCCACAGTTCTCGCGAGACTACGCTTTGACCCTAGTAATCCGCTACTTAGTGAGATATGTGCTGGCGTGTAAACGGGAAGAGATGATGACGTAGCTTACTCACGTCTCGCAGGACTTCGAATAGGAAATGTCCCATTATCGCGCTATCACACATTACAGCATGGGCATAAAAGGCACTTCCTGATCAATGGCAAACACGCTGCCAAGAAAGCCATACATGCGAAACATGTACAGCTGTCTGTGTTCTCTATTCCTGCCAGCCCGTTCTTATCATGCCCATTTGAACCCTATGTATATGCAGATTAATATACTGACTTTGGACAGATAAGTATACTTATAGTTTGTACTTGATACTTTGACTATAACTAGGTTATTGTATGGCAGGTTATAGGGACTTCTGATTTATATATACTCAGGGTTATTTAATTAAAGTTCTTATCGTTTAAAATGGTGCTAATTTTGCCCTAACCAATCAGATGTTGGCTTTCAAATGTTACATAAGTTCTGATTGGTTGGGGCAAAATTAGCACCATTTTAAACGATAAGAACTTTTATTGAATCTCCCTGATTGTTTTTTAAATGTTTTTAGCACATGTATGCAATTGATTATTGTGAAGTTAACCCCTATATTTGCACATTAAAGGGATTTTTATCTTTCTCACTAAACCTTTGAGTGCTTCAGTGCTTTCTCCTGCCTATGCTTTACATTATTGCCTACTGCACACTTTAGCACCTGGTTCAAATTGATATTTTGAACTGTTTTTCTAGATTGTAGTCTTCATTCATTAAATGTATCATAGAAGAGAAACAAGGCATTAAAGGTGAAGTTCAATCCTTTTCAAACATATGCTTTCAATAAATTTTTTTTTTCATTCCACCATCCTCAATCTGCCCATCCAGTGATTAATCTGCTTCCTGTATACCAGTCAGTTGCTGCCCTGCGCCTTCTAGTCAATATGGCTATACTTCTTCTTTAAATCTAATTTCCAGATCTGGGTTATACAAAAACCTCTCCAATGTATGTGCTGCTCTAGGTATGTACCTGGTTTGGTTTAGTATGGATGCAGCCAGGAATTTGCAGTGCAATCCCCTTTGTTTACTTTTGATTCTTAGTGCTTGCTTTTTCAGAGTACCGTATATTTAGCCTGATGACAAATTAGGCAACAAAAAGGATATTTAATATGCATGATCCTATCCCTTCAAGGTTAAACACAGAATTTGACAATTTACATTTACCTTCTATTATCTACCCTTCTATTCTTCAGTATTCATTTTTTATGTTTATGTGAATTAATGCCTGATTATTCTAGGCATATGTTTTTATGATTGTGTTTTTAGATTTCATTTTGATGTTCAAATGCATAACAGTGAAATAGCTTCAATTCCCTTTAATGATTGCTTGAATATTGTAGCTTTTTAACTTTCCCCCCGGGATAAGCAAAGAGCTTCTTTTGTGGGCATAATGCTTACCCTTTTTGCTGCTTCAGTAAATGTCAATAGAATCTGATGGTCTAAATACTCTAAAAACATGACTAGATGATATTCTTATGCTTAAATGAACAGTATCATATTTATATATATATATTTATATATATATATATATATATATATACATTTCTTTGTATTTACCTAATGGGAATATTAAGAAACAAATGTGCACAGACAATGCTACATTTCAGGTTCTCATATGGAAAAGTAGATAAGAGCAACCTCGAACAAATAGAAGGTACAACCACTGCTCAACATATACTGAAATGTAGCAAATCTATTCCCTAAACCCCTTGTTACCTTTTAAAATTTTAACAAACAGCCATTTGTTCTTCACATGCAAGACTGGTATTAGGAAGAAACTGCCATTTTCTAAGGCTTCAAACCCTGAGTGTGTTCCACACTTTAGTAACAGGAGTGGAGAAATTTTGGCCCCGGGCTCAATGTTTCTATAGTTTAAGTCCCCTAGTTTTTTTTTGAGCTTTTGACAATGATAGAAATAAGAAGGGAAGAAAAGGAAGCAGAATGAGAAAAAAGGTAGAGACAAACAGGGCGATGCACCAACGGGCGCATCGCTCCTGATTTGGAATTTAAGTCACGCTAACTGATGTTATATCGGTTAGCGTGACTTTAACTTCTTCCTTGCAGCGGCTGCGTGGCTAACGCGAAAGTTAACAGCGCAGCCGCCGCAAGTGATGTTATATGCCAAAATCAAATCAAATATCGACATATAACATCGCCGGGCTGTTTGCACCGGGTTGCCGATAGCGGCGCTCGGTGCATTGCCCTGAAAGTGTACAGCATAATACAACATAACACTGTAAGGAGGAGGAGGGAATATTATTGCAACGAAGAAACAGGATAGGATAAGAGGGAAGAGGGAACAATATGAAATTAAGGGAAACATGATAGAACAAGTTAGAGAAAAGTTGAGATGACAGCAGTAAGTACTGACCATAGTGGTATGCTATAACCACAGTGGGTATACAAAGTATTGACACCATACAGTGGGAAGGATAAGCAATAACACCATACAGAGAGTACACCTTATTGTTACATTACCTCTACTGGCATGTGCTGCATACAATGAGATCGGAATCTCGGAAATTGGGTCTACACACTGCGGAGCTGATGCAATAAGTGGTGCAAAAGTTTGCCTGTGCTATTAATCTGTAGCAACCAATCAGACATTACCTTTTCATTATGTTACAGCAGATAGATACCATCTAATTGGGTAAATAAGTACCTGTGACATTTCTGTAGAAGGCACCCAATGCAATAAGAAAACATTAACAGGGCAATGTTATATTGTACAGCCTGGTACACATCTTATCGGATAAGTAGCGGGTTAATTTTTTATACCCCATTTAAAGGGCATGTCCACCCCCAAAACTATAATCCCCCCCCAACTACTGGCCCCATCATGTAGTGTAGTTTAATCCTTACCTCACATCCCAGCTCCATCTGGTTCTCCTGTAGTCCCCCCCCCATCCTCTCTCCCCGGTGTTCTAACAACGTCTGTGATGGCGCCTCTCAGCCAATCAGAGCGCGGCTGCCGGTCTGGCCCTGCTTGCAGTTTCAATGCAAGCAGAAGGCCGGACAGTGCGCGGAGAGGAGAGAGGTAAGGTAAGTAACTATCTGGGGGATTTCTGAAAAAATCTTTTATACCGGTTGGGGTTGGGGGGGAAGGAAACACTACTTATCATACAAGGCCCTTTAAGGGTCGGCCTCCACGCAACCAAAGCAAACAAGTTTGGGAACACATGGTCGGGGTAAGCCAACTCTCTGACCCCAATCCCAAAAAAGTATAGCCCTCTGAACATACTGCGCACGTACTTACAAGATCTTGTATGTGTGTCGCCATCAATCACGCCACCAGGTAGTCCTCCAAAACGCCCCACTAATGAACCTCTCGCATCACTCTCTTCCCATACGCACGTTTCACACAATCATCACGTATGCTGGCTGACAGCATTCTCTACCAGTTTACAATGCAGTATGCACAAAGTGATCTTGACACGACCATAAAAAGGATTATAATTTCCTTAAAGGGAAGTTCAGTGGGAAAATATCATAACGATATACTACTTTAAAAAAGCCTGAAAATCTTACCACGGTTTATACTCGAGTCAGCCTATTCCTACCTTGTCCGCCGGTGCGCGATCCGCATCCTCGACTGCCACAGCCTCTGCGCATCGGATGATGTCACTACCCGCGCCGGCCAAAGTGAGGAGGCCGGCCGGTAGTGACATCATCCGGATGCGCAGGGCTGTGCTCGAGGATGCGGAGGATCGGCGGCCGTCGGCCAAGGTAGGAGAAACTTTTACTTGCACAAGGACACAAGTGGCAAATACTTACAAATAAGGGTAAAACCTTCTTTATTGTGCATACTGTATGCACAAATAAAGGAGGATTTACCCCTATTTGAAGTATTTGCACTTAAGATGTTTGAAAACTACAACTCCCAGCATAAAGCATGCTGGGAGTTGTAGTTTCCAAATCTTAGTGGAAATTACTACCCCTCGTGTATAATCGAGTCAATGTGTTTTTTCTTTTTTGGACAAAAAATGGTACCTCGGTTTATACTCGGGACGGTTTATACTCGAGTATATACAGTATTTTACAAAGTCTTAGGGGCATATTATAAAGGATGTCTTTTTCGCCAAATAATTAGCGCAGCACATCGCAGCGAAAATAGCCGCCATTTTGGGGCTTTGTTTCGCCTTATTTATAAAAAGAGAAAAAAAAAACACACTTGCGGATTGAAAAAGGCGAACGGGCGCGATTAAAGAACGAAAAGTATGCAGACGAAAACTTAACGCATCTAAGAAGACTGCATTGTGAAAACCATTCGAAACCAAAAGAAAAGCCCACAGAAAATGATGTCAAGTTCAAAATGGCCACCTCACATTTACCAAGAAGTCAGCCATGTCTTATTAGTCAATTTCTTAGAATTCTCAATTGGAATACAATTCTTTGCACTGCACATTCGCCTTTCTAATGCGCGTTCGCCTTTCCAAGGCATAATTCCATTATAATGTGCGTTCGCCTTCAACGGGCGTTCGCTTTAATGTTCGCGTTGGCCTTTCAATGCGCGTTTCGCTTTTCCAAGGCATATTCCATATAATGTGCGTTCGCCTTTCTAACGTGCGTTCGCCTTTCTAATGTCGCTTTTCCAAGGCATATTACATTCTAATGCACGTTCGCCTTTCTAATATCGCTTTTCCAAGGCATATTACACTTAATGCGCGATCGCCCTTCTAATGCGCGTACTGGGAGCGTAATGGTTTGACTTGCTACCATATTGTCTGTAATAGGGGTTGAATTAGTACAATCACTGTAAAGTGCAAAAGCCAAATGGAGAAGGCTTAACACTCTAGTATGATCACGGTGTGTACATGCAGATTCCATGGAATATCTGATTTAACCAACTTTTGTAGGTATTACATTTCATCCATGATCTAATGCAGCTGATACAATATATTGATTTGCACGCTATATATTCCTGGGATTGCCATTAAAATGACTGAGTATTTATCAGTGTTGGTCTAGACATGGACTGGTGTTCATTTAGAAAAGTATGTTTGTATATAATGTAAATATGGCTTGTACAGCATTAAACAAAAAATGAGACCAGTGCCCCTTACAGAAGGTGACCCTGTGGAACGTACCAATCGTGCAGTACTAATGGGTAATAATCTCTATAACCTGAAAAGCACGGACACAGCCATCCCAATCAAAGGCCCATCTAGAAGAGCAAGTCACCTTGAAGGTCAAAAAAAAGCTTTATTAGAAAAACAACCATAAAGCCCACACATTTACAATATGATATCTTTAGATTAAAAAATTCAAATATATGTAAAAATATATTAAAGACAACTTTGCCTGGGCATCCCCAGGATGAATGGCACAAACAATGTAGTGGCAACAAAGGGTCTGCGACAAAACGTACCCAGGGACTGACCAATACTGGATACCTATAATGTACCCCCTATAACGGTAATCAGTATGTACGAAAAAACTGGATGGTACAATATTACGAAGTTGAAATTTTCCCCAAGACACACAGAGGTGTATGAAATAAATAATCTTACACAATACTCACTACTACTACTGGCCCCATCTGTAGTTTAATTAATCTTACATCACATCCCAGCTCCATAAGTTCTCCTGTAATCCCCCCCCAAGTCCCAAAAACTGCCCACCAGGAGGATAGCAGAGTCCATATAGGACTCTGCTCCTGTCTCTCTCCGGGGAGAAGTTTGGAATTTAATTTCCATTAAATGTGCGTTGCGCTTTATCTAACGTGCGTTCGCCTTTCTAATGCGCGTGGCCCTTTCTAATGCGCGTTTCTTTTCCAGGCATATTCCCATTATAATGTGCGTTCGCCTTTCTAATGGCGTTGCCTTCAAGTCGCTTTCAACATATTACATTCTAATCACGTTCGCCTTCTAATATGCTTTCCAAGGCATATTACACTTAATGCGCGATCGCCCTTCTAATGCGCGTTCGCTTTTTCAAGGCATATACCCATTAGAAGCCTTTTCGCTCAAACAATGAACTTTTCACCACCTTCAGGGTCGCGCTAATCTTCCTCTTTTTAACGCAAAAACCACCTTTCGCCTTTATAAATCGCTTATGCCTTTTTGTCCTTTTTCGAGCTAAAATTACCATTGCGAAGGTAGGCGAAAAGGGGTTTAGCGAAGCTCGCGAAGGAAACGGTTTCGCCATTCGTAACGCTACCTTTATAAATAGCGTTAACTGTCTTTTTGGCAAAAAAACCATGCGAAAAGACGAATGCGAAAACATTTCGCTACTTTTCGCTCTTTTATAAAATATGCCCCTTAGTTTGATTATACATACCTAGTATTCTACATATTCTCTTCCATTTTGAAAACTAGTTGAATTATACCATTGTTATTCCCTCCTGTGACATTAGTGAGGGCTATTCAGGTAATTATCGATTGGCTGTTGAGATGGTCAAACATGCTCAAATCTCTTACTGAGCAACTGAATTTATCCAGGCACTGGGTCAAGGGCAAGACACATAATGGTCTCTATTAGGGGTCCAGCAAACCGGAAGTCAGTATTTCAGAAGCCTTTATTTACACAGACAAAATGCTGAATGGCACGCTAAAGTCATTAGGATGAGAAAAAATACTGCTCTCTCTTAAACAAATATGTATTTGCACTGAACTTCCCCTTTAAACCTAACAAATCCATTTGCTGTCTAGACCCTGATTACATAAGAATTAGGGGTAAGGGCGTTTTGGAAATTAAAGAATTTTTTAAATACTTATTTTCTTCAACCCACATTTTAAGACATTTTAGCCACCGTTTGCATCTCAGAAAACTAGTGCCATGACAGCAACACATATGAAAACTACTGGTTATCGCATTCAGGGTCCAGTGTCTGTGTTATTTTAGGGAAAAGCAAACTGGTGTAGCTACACCTTCAGACGCCTCCGGAAAACTGCTAAAAATATACAGGACAGAGCTTCGCTTAGCTGTAGTTGGCAATGAGACGAGAGCAAAAGTAAATCGGCTGTATACTGTAAAATAGGAGGACCATCCCATCTATGAAGAGTTGTTTGGTGCAGAAGCTAAATTCTGGTTTTGCACGAGTTTTGGAAAATGGTGGGAAAAGTGATCTAAATGGTAATCCTGATATAGGAGAGTAAAGATGTGTAAATTTGCTGTGCTAGGTTTTTATTGGAACAAGTAAACACCGGGAACACTGGGCAGCACGGTGGTCAGTGGTTAGCACTGATGTCTTGCAGGCTGAAGTCCTGAGTTCGATTCCCCCTTGGACACATTTGCAAGGAGTTTATATGTTCTCCCGTGCTGCGTGGTTTCCCCCAGGCACTCCGGTTTTCCCCCACATCATAAAGACATACTGATAAGTTGTATGTGTACATGAAGTTAGTGATTAGATTGTAAAGTGCTAGGAAGATGTGAAGCTATATAAATCCCAATAATAATTAAACAAGCCAAAAACAGGTCTTTAATAGAATATGAAACAGGCTTTAAATATGATTATTATATTTATTGCTAAGTAAAACGGATGGGAGGAATAAGTTTCTATAAATTATATGTACAGTATTTGTAGTAATTTCAGTCATTACATCTTTGCTTGTTTCTTTACTAAGACCTTTCTTCTCATTGTGTCGGTTTTCTACTAATGAACTATGTAAACTGCTGAAGAGTTCTGGGTTGGACTGTACAAAGAAAGTTACAAGGCAAATAATTGCCACGTTGCCTGTTAAAAGATTTGGACAATCCAAAATTTAAGGAAGAAACCAATTACATTTTCCACCTTGTGAAAATCTGAAAAAGCATGGGGACTGGAAAGATGGGATGACAGAAAAGTTCTGCCTTAAAGGAGAACTAAAAAACCAATTTTATTACCCAGAGTCTGAAAAAAACCCCCTAAAAACACCAAAAGCTATAAAATACCACTTCAGTAAATATTGGTATTAAAGTAAATGTAAGCCTGTTAAAAAAAAACGATGTGAAAATGTGTGTGTATGTGCAGGGTCAGACACTTCCTTACTTTATCTTGTCTGTAAAAGATTGGCTAGAGATTATTTATGGGTGTGACCAACTGTAAAAAGTTTCTGCCATGAGTAAGGACTGAGCATGTGCCGAACCTAATGGTCGTTGACCTAACTGTGTGATACTAGAATGCTGAGAAGTAAAGCACAAACCATATGTTATTTAGGTAAATTTCCCACCGCCCGTATCAAAATGAGAGGTTAAGACACAGATCATTAGTTTTATATCAAGGTGTTTGCCTTTGGTTTAATGTTGTTTTGTGGCTTTAGTTGTCCTTTAACTCATGACAGGAATATGTCCGAGTCTTGTTCGGGACATAAACCTCCCCGACTTCTTCAAAAAACCTCGACACCCAACCCTTCCCTCCCCCTTCCAACAAATGACACCACACCAAATTTTCCGAGAGGAAAGAAATAATGGCCACTTTATTGTGAAAACTTAATAATAATCTTCCAAATTTTATTAACATAACATTTATAACAATTGAATACCAATTAAATAACAACGTAATTTTCCTGGCAAATGTTTCCCCATTTCCACCAATAACCAAACCTTCCGCCGCTCTACATCTTTCCTGGCCCAAGAGGCCACCTTGATTTAAGTCTCTTCAATCCCCCTCGGGCCCCTTTTTCACCCAAGGAGGTTATTAGACCCACACACCTGGAACTGTATTTCTCTCCAACCCTCTTTAGGGCAGCCGCCCCCTGTAACATTGCCAGAAATCGCCACAGCATGAAGCCTGACTTCCTTAGGCCTGAATGCTACTCATAAATCAAAAGCCATTTCGATTCCTTCTCTGAGACCATAATTTAAAACATCAAACCCCCAAACTGTCAGATGGACTCCTTGGCTTAAAATACTCTGCTTTGCCTTCTAACAGGAATGCCCCGATCGCCATCCCTCCGTGGGGGTGCACAACATACTCATTGATTATTGATTTTAATGCACGCCTTTTGCATTGCCTTCACAGACCGTGCATGACGCCACATGCAATCTAGGATCATTTCGACCACACCCACCAATCAATTGGAATGATGGACCGTAGAGCCAACAAGTCCCACTTCATGTTCTTAATCACCTTCTCATTGGATACTCCCAATCATTACCCCAGCATGGATTAACAAGATATATAGGAGAGTCCCCGACCAAACAATTTACTTCCACTACCTGCCTGACCTCTCCTCCATACCATCCCCTCTCCACCTAATCATGGACCCTCACTTACTGTCTGGAGCCCAAACCGAGCACCACCCAGATGATCCCTCGCAGACGCTCGCCAGAAAACACGCGAATGAGACCGATGACCAGATATCGTACGCCGTGAACTGCAAGACAAAGACAAAACTCTTAAAATTATCAAACAACGTTTCTTTTTTTTTTTTTTTATGTATGATATACAATTTAAAATGATAAGATTCCCATCTGCCCAGTCGTTTTATGGGCGCTGTCCGAGAGATCCCATCTTGCTGCCTCCATAGGCTGCTCCGATTCTAAAAGAATGCGAACCGAAGTCAGCAGAGACAGACCCATAACCACCAAACATTTACGAAACACTGCCACGAACTGTGGGACAGACAGAGCACTCGTTCTGGTGTATCAACAGTGAACCCCACCCCTTCGGCCTGACTGCAATGTAATCCACATAGCACGCCAATGGACAGGTAACCGACCCCTGAACACCCTGCCGAAAACGGGAATCCCTATTATTTCGATCGTTTTTTGGAATTAATATGTATACCGAAAGAGATCCCTCTACTAGCCTCACATATTTCTCTTGTAACCCCCCTTGAACCTCCCCGACCTACTCGCCAGCTCCCCTACTCTAGGTCTGCCGTAAAAGCCAGTGAAATGCCAGCCGAATAATGAGATTAGAACTTCGGATGTCCCACTTATGTAACGCATCAAAAAGTCTATGTAGACCTGAAAAGTCACAGGCCTACGCGTATCTCCAGGTACTCTTCCTTCTTTCATGCCTTTAAAATTTGCCTTATATTAAATGTCTTGGTCGCATGAAATGCGTGTGTAGCTGAATAAAAAGGACAAAACTGCCAAGGTTTTCCCGAGCGCAGGCCGGATAAACCTTTTTCCACCATAGATGCCAGGAAAAACAAGACTAGCAAACTCCCTAGACTATCATCGAAAGCCCGCCCATGGATGTTTGCATTTCTTCCACAGACCCCATTTGCGACGATAAGTATCCCATGTGGACTTTGCGAGGATCCCGCACCCAACCCATTATCCTTCCAAACATATCCTCACAGATGCTCTGGGATCGGTTAGGGGTCCCTTTCGCCTCTGGTGCCATCCCCGAAAACGGTCAGCTGTATACGAGAAAGGGAGTCTGCTATTCCGTTGGAAACCCCGTGTACGTGTACAGCCCTCACCCACAATTATCCTCAAACAACAACAAAACCAAGTGTCTCAGTAACGCGATAACAGGAGGTGAAGTCGGCGAACACCCATTTATGGCGGCTAACAACAGCGGCATTGTCGGAGTGGAAATTGACCCGCCTGTTAGCCAGTTGGCACCCTACAACTACATTGCACACCACCACCGGAAACAATTCCAAAAGCGCAATGTTCCTTGTCAGACCTTATTTGAACAATCAGCAGGATACCTACCTACACTCCACTGGCCTAAAATATGCCCCAAAACCCACTGAACCCGTTGCGTCTGTGAAAAGATCTAATTCACCATAGACGTCCCCTCAGACAGCCATACCGACTTTCCGTTGAATTCTGACAAGAACGATTCCCAAATTTGTAGATGCCTTTACCTGTGGGTGATGAGCGAATAACAATATGTGGTCTGGTAGCCCAGACAAATAAAAGAGCCAACCTTCTGCAAAAAACTCTACCCATAGGAATAACGACAGGCGAAGTTCAATTTACCTAACAGTGATTGAATCTGTTGTAATGTTCAATTTCTTTGCTGCCACGAGCCTTCCCTATAGTGTCAGCAAGTCTGTCACCTTATCCATGGGCAGCCTACATACCATCTCGATGGAGTCAATTTCGATACCCAAAGAAAACAAATTACTTCCGTTGGACCCTGCGACTTGTCATCTGACAAAGGCACCCAAAAACGCCCTAAAGACCCGACGTAAATCTCCTTCACCAACATCGGAGACCCGCTTGGCCCTTCCAGAAGAACAAATAATGGATGACTGATGTTGAATCAGACTCCTTCCTCACCACCACTCACAAAAACGTGGGAATGTTCAAAGAGGCAGGAAAGGGAGCATCCCATGGGAAGGACATCTATCTACGTAAGTGTCGCCATCCACCGCACGCACCCAGCAGTGCATACTCTCGGCGGTGGGACAGGTAATAGGCAAAGGCTGCTTCAATATCTGCCTTCGCATGAGGCCCCCTTCCCCTGGCGGCATTACCAATCGAATGGCCTGATCAATGAAGCTATTGACAACCTTAGTGAGTGTTTCATCAATCCCATCATTTACTGAGGACCCCTCTGGGTATGATAAATGATGAATGAGCCTGAATTTGCCCACCTCCCTCTTGGGGACCAAAACCAAGGGAGAATGCGCAGGTGTCTCAAGGGATGGTGACGAAATGGTCCCGGCCATTCTCCTAACGCGACCTCTTTATCCAGTTTTTCTCTCACCGTCTCACACCCTTTCCCTTGCTGATTTCAAGTTGTTGCATCTAGCACCACCTACCCGCTGTTCACCCGGTATCCTAAAACCCTCCTTAAAACCTCTTTCCAGGAAAACAGTCTGCCTGAGTCGGATACCTATTTAGCCAGGGAAGCATCACGTCGAGGCCCACGGGCTCTTTCCTCTTAGAATTGGGGTCAAAGCGATATTGTATGTTCCCTCCTTTCTGCTTCCTGAAGCAGCGGAACGCTGGATGGTTCCCACCCCGCCACACACTGAACACTCGTGTCTGAAACGATGATGCCCCCCATCGACATGGCTCTCATTGAAACCCATATAATCCTCTTTTAGCCATGGATGCGCCCGACGAGCTAATTCCTGACCCCCCACTAGGCTGTGATGAAAAGGGCTGCCCCCCGGAACAATGCCTCCTGGACGCGTCATGGGTCTTCATCCAACAGCCTATGTCCTGTGGTCCCATCGCAGTGAGACGACGAACTGCCATGTGCTGAGAAATGCTCGTCATAACGCAACCAGCTGTACCCCATAAACCCTGTTGCCTTACTTATACTATCCTGGTAGCAAAATAGGCTAGAACATGACTCAGGGCAGCATTCGCCCAGGACACTCGCTAGAATCCAAAAACCCGGCAGACAGTTTTGAAGTTCTAGGTATTAACCTAAACCTACGTCGCTCCTCATCTTCTCATCATATTCCCAGATTCCATATCTTATCTTAACTTCTTGCTTCAGGTGTGCCACCCAACGGTCCCTTAAAAACAAACATAAGTGCTGCGAAAGTGCTGAATCCGAAATTAAGGAATCAGCCGCTCCCCCACTGACACCTTCTCCGGCTAGCGACCTATCACCACTCTGAATGTCTTTACTGGAGCACCCCTCCTCCTACTGACCTGATGTTGGCAATAACGGGTTCTACCCGTTCCAGCCTATGCGACCCACCCCAACAAGCTGTGTCCCTCAAGCTTGTGTGGGGCTCTCCCCCTCCCAAACTTTTTTTCCCACTGTCCCATGAATCTTAAGCCCCGAAATAAATGAATTAATCGCAAAAAACAGGTTTTGGTTTGTCCCCCAACTGATTAGCCAAAACACCATCAGACATACCTCACCTGAAGCTTGTCCGCCGGCTGTAAAGGCACCGACACCGGAAGCTGCTGTGGTGCGGTGCTGCTGCTACATTTGTGGCAGGCTAGAAGGTAGGGGGGGTGGGGACTGCAGGGTGGAGATCCTGCCAGGCCGGAGAGTCCCGCTCCTTTTGAGGAAGGAGAAGCGCGAGACACCACTGACCCAACCACCAGTGACTGGGGAAGGAACTGGTCATTTGTGGAGCCAATCCGCATCAGGACCTGGAAGGGACCCCCTTGAGTCCACCGTTGGGGGGCTGAAAATACGGTGGGCCAGTATTAGTGCCAGGTGCTGCTAGAATACCGGCTGAGGGGTCCTGATTGGAAGGACCAGGCTTAGGTGGCCCAGGCCCGCGCCTACGAGCGCGGAAAAGAAAAGGCCATGGCATGGGCGGCATCCTCTTCTTTAGACTGTCTCGGGAGGCCCGGCCCTCTTAGGTTGTGACGGGACCCAGAACGCGCCTTGGACTTGAGTGCCGGGGGGGAAACAGAGGAGCTGGCAGGAGCCGGTTTGACAGTCAGGTGGTCCTGAGTCCTGGGTACTGACGCGGCTGGGTATAACTGCCTGGGGGGAGAGAAAGGGAGGAGAGGACTGGGACGGGAGGATGGAAATGCTTGGAGATGGTTGGCTTGTGTCTCAACAACTCCAACTATATCACCAAAAATGGGGCCTACATTAAACTAACCCTCCCCTTTTACCTAAGTTCCCCCGCCTACCCTTACTTCCTCATGTTCCCAGCAAAACTCCACCCACACCCCTCGCTCCGTCCCAGTCCCTGTCATGAGCTCCCTATGCTGTATTTCTCCAGCTTGTCGCTTAATTTCTTCGTTTTTTTGGTCAGCCATCAATATTGTGTTTGGTTTGATTTGAAAATTGGAAAAACCATGTTGATATTTCAGCCAATTCAATGTAATTTGCAGTATCATTCAAAATACAGTGCTGTGTATGTCCTGTTAAGGCTGTTTAACCACTATGCAATTCTTCCCATCAGAAAGAAAGGCGATCCGCTATTCGTCTGTGGCCAAAGGCCGCAAATTCACCCAATGTGTACACAGCCTAAATGCTAATGTAAAGAAATTGACTCAGTTTCCATGTGCAGGTACCAAGGGCTTTACATTTGGAGATACTCTATTCATGGTTACCGTAACACTGATTAGATAGTTGAACTACCCGTAAAGCAAACAACAGTGGATTATTGCTGAATGGGCCTTATTACAAATTGCTTGACTAAAGAAATCCTTGGTAAAAGTGAACAAACATTGAGGGCATGTTATTTATTTTTTTGGAGGGGGGGGGGTCCAGAATACCCATTTTCTGCTTGGCACGTATAGTGTCCTGTCTGCTGTTCTGGCACTCAGTAATCATATGCTAATATCTTCACACTCTGCCAGTTCCTCCTGTAGCGCTTGCTGAGGTCATCACAAAGTGTTAATCATTTGGGAGGTGGTGTGGATTGATCACATAGACAGCGAGAGCCCACATATTGACACATGGCACAAATAGGGGCTTGTCCCCTTCATGCAAAATTTCATGTAACAAATCATTAGGGCTCATTCTTTGACATTGCACAGATTTTTTTTGCAATGGAGCAAGCGGAGAAAAAGACTAGGGGCAATCACTGTCTCAGATTTTGAGTACCCCTATTTCTGAATACGTGGAGGGAAAACTAGAAATATTGGTAAGGGTGGAGCTGTGATATCACTTATCTTTGGCTACTACCTAAACAGATCCCCCTTTGAAACCTGAGCTTGCCCCTGAATTAGTGACATTTAATGTTGGTTACAAAACATACAGTAAGCTAACCAACATTCTCCTAACCATTTGTGAATTTCGTTAATTTAGTTCAGGAACAAACAGTGAACTATTAGCTCTAAAAGTTTTGTAGGATTGTATGATTGCACAGCCAAGCAATGATGAATGAAACCAATGAAACAGAGCTGTTAAGGCAACAATCATACAATTTTCTGTCTTTTCCTTAGGGAAAGAAAACTATTCATTTTCAGGCTTTCAAGTTTTGGGGGGTGGGGGGCTTAGGATGTGGGCATGCTCAATCTGAGACTTGGGGGCAGAGCAATGTTATGGTGAGTCACAGCTCCATAGTGTAAGCATTAAACACCACCCTTATATGATGTAAGTCTGGAAGATTGCAGCCCTGTAGTATTTTAAAGGGTATGTCCACCCCCAAACAAACTTAGAAATCTAGCCTAATTGCCCCCAAAACCTTGACCCTTGCAAGGTAACTTGTGCTCAAATGTGCTGCTAAAATATTTTCAGCCCTTGTTCCCTCGGCTGTTTGTAAGCTTCCGTCCTTTTCATGCAGGGAAGCTGCAGAGGTGGCGGACAAGCAGTGTGCTTGTGATTGGCTGAGACACTGTGTGCTCTTTTTGTAAAGGGCAATAGTAATGAGACAGTTCCCTTTAATTTTTTGCTGTATTGTAAATTAATAACACACAATTCCAACCAGCTGCTTGGCAAGAACAGGTAAACATATATTTACAAAATGCCTGCATGGGCACAGAAAGGTTAAATGCAGAGTTGCATTCAATTACTGTTATGATTGGTAATGTGAGTCTCGGAGAGAACGCATCAGTTTACAATCATTAGCTTTTTAAATGGAAATATCTGGATCACAGAACAATTGAGAAATATATTTAAAACTCTAGAATGTTTTATCAACAATAATTTCAGATAACTTGTGAATTGAATTGCTGTATGACATACTGGGACCCAAATACAGTGCCATTGAACATCTAAAATATGCAGAAAACAAGTAGAAATTGTCTAAATTGCCTGTGGGCTACGACTCAATAGAAATGATAAAACTGTCAGAATTCCACCTCCGTGGATGTAACGCCAAGGAAAGTGTATTGAGGCTACATTTAATGTCATTGGTAATTAAAGGGAAATTATACAATCATAGTTTTGGGTTGGTGATTTTACGACCTTTTAGCCTGTAGTAATGGAAAATTGATGACATACAATATTGTGTGTGTATTTCTTTAAAAAATCCCTAAACAATGCAGTCCACTTATAAAGTCATACGCTATTTCGCCATAATTTGATTGAATGAGCACCTGCTTCTCTCATTTTCTTCATCTGTCTAAAGCCATACACATCATAAGTGAGTAATGGCAGTCTCTTGCAATCACCTGTGCTGCCAGTCAAGGTTGAAATATCAGACTGGATCTCTGGAGCTTTTGAACATATACACTTTATGCTTCAACCTTTGAACAAAAACATCGGTCAATTGTGCCAGTTTCTCCAGAGTGTACAGTTTCAAGCACTATTAACCCCTTCCCAATCATGATTTTCAACGTGATTAGTTAACGAGTTATTGAATAATTGATATATGTATATATATATATATATATAATTTATAAACATCAGGTTTGCTTTGTTTGTCTGTAGTGATGGGGTGTGACAATTCATACACTGCACAACTCTAAAGAGTCCCTACTAATTGTTGCCTGGTTTCCCATTAAACACAGCCACTGCTATATGAATATGTGTAGACATTTTGGGGATGTAGAAGTTATCATATTATCAATTAAAGACTATATCTTATTGGGGTCAACTCATTTACTCATTAATATTATCTACTGTATCTAAGAGCTGACCGGAGTAATGTGCCTGGCCATATACTATTCAATTTACCTCTACACTCTCACCTACACCTGGGCAGATCATTTCGACTATTGACATTATGCCCTTGAGTGGATTTTAGATAATGATCCACCACAAAATGTCAGGTAATCAGGTAAACATATGTACTGCTCAAATTATGATTATCATGATCAAAGTTGAATCAATCTAACGTTGATCCGGTTGTACGGCCAGAACAAGGCATACAAAAACAATCTGAAACTTTTAATAATTTTGACACACAAAGAAGTGTTCCCAGTTTCCGATTTCACTGTCCATACTAAAAAAAACTGTTTTCACACTAGTGGATGGAATTGTATGTCTACATATGTCTCCTCCTTGATGAATCTCTAAGTGACCATGCATCTGTGGAGTTTATTGTTAGACCATTATTTCTATATTTGAACAAAGTGATCATATTCATTGGAAAGTTACACATTCTCCAGTGTGAATAAGTAACTTATCTGACATGTCTCCATAGCTATATTGTCCTTATTTATTTGTTCTTCTTCTCTGGATATTCTTGAATTCTGATTCCCCCCCCCCTCCATATTGAATTTCAAATCTAAAACTGAATAATTCTATACAACCTTAATGGGTCTTTGATAAAGAAAAAAAATTAAACTTTCTCCTTTGAATCTGTACCCCTTTTAATACAGGCAAATGTTTTCTACCTCTAGATATTGCAGGCTGGCACTGCTCCTACTATAAAATGCTTGTACAGATTTTGTTGACAATGAGTGGCAAATATGTGACATTAACTGTCGGTGGTCTTCTTGCAGATAAATTTACTGGTGGGAAAGTGTGTTCCTAAATATGTGTCATATGCCTAAATAAAAGCCATATACTTCTTTCCTCTGACATGCTCCACTATTAGCACAGCATTACTCAACTTAACTTTTATTATTGAAAAGAATAGGCCAGTTTATGCAACAAATAAGAAATAGTAACAACTTAAAAACTATGCAACCCATTTTTATTTGATGGTAAAATGTGGTCAAAGCATCCTTCAGAAATGACTTTTTGTAATTAGATGTGCTGTAAATAGCTTACTTTCATCTTTTTAAACGTGATAAATAAACCTATTTGTTAAAATAAATAAAATAATTTGACCCTTACCATTCAACACTATTGTATGTCATTGTTAGTAATAATTAGTAGGGAAATGCTTCTTAAGATTTAAAGATTATTTTAAAAAGATTTATTATGAAGATCAACAATTATAGAAAAACGATCAAAAAAAATGTCAATTTCTGCTCCCACATGCAGAAAATAGGAAAGAAAGAGAAAAAATGGGGAAGAACAAAACATAGAAGATGTCTGGAGAATAACGAATAAAAGGGTGAGCAAGTGAAGTAACCAAAAGGGAAAAGTTAAGAAAAGGGCAGTAGGTATGGAAGGTTTGGAAGGTAAATAAGAACAACAAATTAAAAGAAAGAGAAAGAGAGATAAAAAAAGGTCACATGGCGACAGCAGAGTGGAATAAAGGTCGGAGGTGAAAATCTGTCACTGACACTGAAACACGATCCTGACAAATATCGTATAGAGAGGGGCACCACATAGTTATTATTTCAACATAAGTGCTGTTTATTGCAAAAAAAGCAGAAAGAGAATCGTATGCTAGAAAAATTTCATCACAGTTTCACTAAGGGGCATATTTATTTATAAAGGATTGTCTTTTTCGCCAAATAATTAGCGCAGCACATCGCAGCGGAAAAATAGCGCCATTTGGGGGCTTCGTTCGCCTTATTTATAAAAAAGCGAAAAAAAAACAACTTCGCGGCTGGTAAAAATGGCGAACGGAGCGATAAGAGCGAAAAGTATCGCAGCGAAAACTTAACGCATCTAAGAAGACTGCATTGTGAAAACCATTCGAAACCAGAAAAGCCCACTAGAAAATGATGTCAAGTTCAAAATTCACATTTACCAAGACGTCAGCCATGTCTTATTTAGTCATTTCTTAGAATTTCTCAATTGGAATACAATTTTCTTTTGCACTGCACATTCGCCTTTCTAATGCGTGTCTCGCTTTCTAATGTGCGCTCGCCTTTCAATGCGCGTTCGCTTTTCCAAGGCATATTCCATTGGTAATGCGCGTTTCGTCTTTCTAATGTGCGTTCGCCTTTCTAATGCGCGTCGCTTTCTATGCGCGTTCGCTTTCCAAGGCATATTACATTCTAATGCCGCGATCGCCTGTTCAATGTCGCTTTTCAAGCCATATACACTCTAATGCGCGATCGCCCTTCTAATGCGCGTGTGCTTTTTCAGGCATATTACCCATTAGAATGCCTTTTCGCTCAACAATGATTTTCACCACCTTCAGGTTCGCTAATTTTTCGCTCTTTTTAACGCAAAAACCACCTTTCGCTCTTTTATAAATACGTTACGCTTTTTTGCTCCTTTTTCGCTAAATTACCATTGCGAAAGTAAGGCGAAAAGGGTTTTTAGCGTATAGCTGCGGAAATGGTTTCGCCATTCGTAACGCTAAATAGCGTTAACTGTTCTTTTGGCGAAACCCATGCGAAAAGCGAAATGCGAAAAACATTCGCTACTTTCGATCTTTATAATTATGCCCCAAGTGTCTGCTATGGGCAAAACAATCATTTCCAACACCGACGAACATTCCGTGTCCGCGGTGGCCTCCTAACTAAAGTATAGAGAGTGGGCCACATCACGAACATTTCCCTATACTTTTATAGGAAAACTGTCATGCTGTTTGACTCCCATCTGTACAAGATGAACGACAGAATCTGGTACTGTGTTACCCACCTTAAGATAGAGATTGTTGGACCAAACTTCAAACAATTTGTACAAATAATGTTTAGCTTGTAATTTCTTGCAGACATGCGTGCTTGTTTCTATGGGAGAGGTGAGGGGGAGCAAACAGGAGACTCACCCCCCACCCACACTCCTTTGCACCCTAATATAGTTTTGCAGTCAGACAGGATGGATCAAAACAATGTTGAAAAGAGCCTTCACTGCATAGAGTTTTGCCTTAAGTGATTGTCTGTTGGCGTTTTGGTGAAACAATTATGTAACATGTACATAGCTTAAAAGTATATCTTTATCTATTTAAGTGCAGTAATTAAACTCTCCATTACGCTGGTTTGAGTAATTAGTTCAATTCAGATGCGAGATGTGCTGGTTTATATGCAAATATGCAGTGCCAGAGTTAAACTGTTATCAGACCCAGAGGATCTGTTGACTTTGTGTAGACATTGGATTTAAAGGGACATCATAAAGACACACTGATTGTTGTAGTGTGAAATAAAGTTCAATATTGTAAGCTATTCAGGGCAGGGCCTGATGTGAATGTATCTATTTAATTGGAGGCGGCTATATTAATCCATGGTGTAGTCTGCAATCTGTGTATATTGCATTGATTAGTAATTTCAGTTTTGCATAATTGTTTTATAACCTACCCCCCTGTAGGGATTTCTATGGGAGGAATGTAAGATTATAGCCTTATAATCTTACGTTCCAGGAGGAGAAGGAAACCAGAAGCCACAAAGGGGTAGGTTATTAAAAATAATGCACCCCGAACTGTAAATTAAAAGGATATTAGAAGTCACCTTGGAGTTTCGGGCCTGTATAAAAGGTACTCAGTGCTTTATAGGTCACGGAACTCCTCTGTGGCTTCTCATATCCTTATAATTTACAGTTGGGGATTGGATGCATTATTCAATATTTTTTTTTTTGACGCTGTTGCAATACCCTATTAGAGATGTTAAACTCTAAACCAGGAGGTAATTATTTGTTTGAAACTAAACACACGGTTTACTTGTACCCAGTTTCAAGCACCACCTGTTCCAGCTAACATTCCTCTCAATGTAGAAAAAAATAAGGAATGGTAGTCAGATTCCCGTGGGAGTGAGGAACAAAGTCCCATACTTATCTCACATTCCTGTCATACTTTAACTCTATGTCACCCATTACGTTGGAAAATCAGCATTTAGCCTCCCACAAAAGGAGAATAAAACAGACAAACTGACTATTCTCCAAGAAAAATATTTTCACTTACCGGTACAGTTATTTTGGGTAAGGCAAGACCTGGCACTGTAATTTCTCAGAAGGTTACATTAACCGATATTGCCAGTGAATTTCCAAATACAAAACCACTTATAAAGCTTAATATGGTAAAAGCTACAGCTTCAAGAGCTTAAAGGTAATAAATTGAAACACCTTTTAGATGCAAACCTAAAAAATTAGGAAGTAATTCTAGCTATTCTGGGTTGCATGAAAAGAGCAAGAATTCTATTATACAATGAACATAACGGGGGGGGGGGCAGGTGAAAAAAGAAATAGACCAGAAAGTATATTACCAGGAATAGCATAAACAGATAAGTATTCAAGTTTTGATTCTTTGAAGGGAAACTATACTGGAAAAAATGGCTTTTTCCTTCTCTTAATCTATAAATTAAATATGTAAGTAGGTGTGTGTGTTACTGTAGCTTCAATTCAGTATTTGTTTTGCTCAGGTCAGTTGCCACTTCCAACTGACCAGACATTTTTGTTAGCGTTAGCATGCTCAGTAAGGTTCAATGATGGACCCAAACTTGAATCTGAACCAGTTCTGGACGCACTTTAAGAGTTCAGACGAACTCAAACTATTCAAACTAGTTCGGGTGAACTAGTTCGGTTTTCCGAACTTGCGGCTGTATTTTCACTAATTAACGAATTTGATAATTATCATTTGGTAACCCTCGAATGTAATGTTAGTTTTCGCTTACTATCGCATATTTCATTCGTTTTTGGTAACCCTCGAATTTAATGTTCAGTTTCGCTAACACTCAAATGTATGCTCACTAACCCTCGAATGTAATTTTCATTTCGCTAACCCTCGAATGTAGCCTTCGATTTAGTAATCTCAAATGTATCATTTGATTTCAATAACCCTCAAATCTATAGCCTATTTTCGGTAACACTCGAATGTAGTGTTAGGTAGCTAGCGCAAACCCAACAATGTGCCCGATTATGAAGTAAGAAGTGTTTTAAACAGGTTTTGGTGACAGGTGCATGTTCCCCAGACATTTCCCAGGTGCCACAGCCATTTACAGTAAGCTACCATTGTTAGTTTATCTGTAAATCATCCAAACTTTTCAAACTCTTAGCTCCCATTGACTATAATGGGTTAGTTTCCGAACTTCCCAACTTTTACTGAAGTTTGGGAATTTGGAAATGAACAGAATTTCCGTAAGTTCGGCCATCTCTATGTAACGAAATACTAGTCAGCTCTGGAGAGGGAATGTCTCACATACCTACTGTCAAAACTGTAACGATTCCAGCTACAGCAAACTGCTACAGCAGAAGATGTTTATGATAAAATGGCACTTGATTGACAGATTGGATTTTCTTCAGCAAAAAGATGGTACAGTGTTGGGTGGAAGAAAATTATAGTTTCCATTAAAATGTTTTTTTTATCAGTATAGATGCCCTTTAATATTTTCCTTTTTTAAAAAAATACTTTTATTTTGCTAGAAATTGGCTATATGGTGGGCAAAACATCACTTAATTACATTTAACTCCTGGTGATTCATGGGATTTAAAAGACGGCTTCATTTTATAAGGATTAATTACAAATTTAGAGAATTAGACGCAAGAGCAACAGTATGTTAACAACCTTTGATTATGGCACACTCTTTCTTTACTATATCTGTTTCTTACAGTATATTATGTAAGTGTGAAGAAGATTTTTGTTGACATTTTTACCTGTTTCTAAAAAACATTGTTTTTTCCTTATAAGTAATGTGGGTTGTAATCTGCCATCATGTTGGCAGATAGCATATATATGATAGCAATCCACAGCTCGCAGGACCCACAAGGTGTGTAGTGAGATTTACTATTTTGTACCATCGATCTTGGGAATATTTGAGCTTGAAATCTGTTCAAGATGCTGGGTGGTTGGATAGGATGAACCGAAAACTTTTCAGTCATATACAATCACCTTCAGAAAGACTAACTGCATGAAACTGGCATGAAGTCTATCAATCAAATGGTCATGGAGAATTGATTTTTGATTGTTTAGTGATTGTTTGTGTATGGCCAACTTGGCTTGTATGGGTTAAGTTTGTGACAGATAAATAACAATATTAACTCTACCTGCTTCTCCTTTACAAATCTCATCTAGATATACTGTTTTTATTATTCACTATAAAATAATTACAAAGATACGTTTTACAATTTGTGCATTATTAATAAAAAAAATATTTGCCGAACTCAATGAAGGATTTAGTATAGATATATTCTACGGAGAATTGGGTCAAGATAAAGGAGTTCATGCTTCATTAAGCAATTATTCAGGCTTCACTATTACTGCTCTATTCACAGAATAACAATGCTAAAAAATGACAGCATATATTAAGCCATACTGTTGGCTAGTTCAAGTGAAAAAAAAGATGTAACAAGGTTAACAAGTCCTTACACAGGCTGACTCTTATCTTTATTTAAATTTGACATCAGACTGTTGAAGGGAGATTCCGAGCACTATAAATATTCTACTTAAATTATTTTAAAGGAGAATATGGTTTTGTTTAATGGTTGGCTAGTTTCTTAATATGTATTATTTGCCTGTAAAAAACCTTTTCTCTCCTGGACAAGTCATTCACATTCCCCAATTGCAGTAAACTGTGAACGTCCTTTAACCAATCCTTTTAAAACTCAAATGCCAAAACTAAATCAAATCTTCTTGTGAAGGTTCTCATTCTCCAGGTCATGGTACAAAAAAAAAGAACTAAACTTCAGTCCAGTTGATCTAATTGTATTCAACAGAATAAATCAAAACTTTTATTTCGATCATTTAGAAATTGAGTGTTGCAAAATAATTTCTTCTTTTAGGTGAGGCCACACTACAAACGCACAAAATTGTGGGACTCATTCGCGTTAAACACGCGATTCCGCTTCGATACTGCATGTTTAGGTGTGATTTTGCAATTTTGTGATATGGAAACGCATGTAATTGCGTAATAAATTGGTGACCTCATACGTTACAAAAATGGAAAACGGATGTGCAAATGCAGCGTATCTGAATCGCAATTTTTTTAACTTCCACAATTCCATTATAATCAAAATCGCATGCGCAAACGTGGCAGAAACTTGCTGTGTGGCTCTAAAAGGCTAATTTCTCTTGACGAAAAGTACCAACATCAAACTTTGATATTTGAAGTCGGGTGTCAAGCATCTGTACCTTTAGCTTTAAACCAAGATTAAAGACTCTCCACTTTTGCATTTTTAAAGTCCTACATTTTTTCGACTGACTGTATTAATATGGATAGGGTTGGTCTAAGCTGCATTAATTAAAACTGTTTATTTGGTCCTTGTTTGTACTGTTTGCCTGGCTTTAGAGGGGAGGTTTAAGTACAACCGGGTTATTCAATAAAAGTCTTATCGTTAAAATGGTGCTAATTTTGCCCAGCCATCAGATGTTAGCTTTCAAATGTAAAATAAATCTGATTGCTTTGTGGCAAAATTAGCACCATTTTAAACGATAAGAAACTTAACATCTGTCTGAAAGTAGCCTAACCTTACCAGGTTTGCAGCGATTTGGTGCATGGCATTTGGAAGAAGGGGAATTTTCTTCTCATTTGTCCAGCCATCACACATCATTATTGTAGTATAGAGTTTCAAAGTTCCTCCAACATTTGTCTTCCGCATAATCTGTTGTCAGTGACCTACACGCAAAGCATGAAGGTACAATGAGCTCGAGCTTGTCTCTCATTTCTAATAGAAAAACTCATTCTGATGTTCCTGTAGACCTGGCAGCGTTTCTACATGATGCTATTTTCACCACAATGTTATTGCCATCCTCAAACAACAAAACTATGATGTAGATGTTTAGAAACTACAGTGGTGCAAAAATGATCCTACACTGGTAACATAAATCCCTATTTAAAAAGCTATGAAAAAAACAAGTATTTCTTATTATTTAACAAAAGCCTCTACCTATTACTGAATTGCATTTACTTTTAGTTTAGATTTTAACGTCATTGTACTGAGCAAGTATTTGTATTGTATTATTTCATGAACATACAGTATTACACAGCTAGTGGCGATGGTCGGTCGGGACAAATATTGTATGGGTTGTATACAATTCAATAGAGCTTTCCTTCTGGCCTGGGGTCCAGATCTATTGGGATCTATTACTTTTGTGTCATAAAAATGGCAGATATTCGGAGGAACTGGACTAACTCAGAGTTTTCCATCAAAAATGGCTTCTTGTCAAAACTACTACTAGTTTTTATGTCAAAACATACGGTTTTGGTAGTTTTGTACTTAAATCTCATCATTAGTTTAACCAAAAGGGGGAATGGTAGTTTTGACCCCAAACTCTGGCAAATCCCAAAATAATAACCCTCCATAAATAGCAGTAAAGGACAACAAAACCTTATACAGTATAAGTGTGTGAATGAGGCATTACGGTTGACATACAAGTGACTTAGCTGTCGGGCCTCATAAAGCTTTACCATTAAAGATTTTAAAGCGAAGTTTCAATCTAACTTAAAATACCAAAATTCAACAATCCAGCATTAAGCAAAGCACGACATGCAACGTGTTAGTTTGATTCACCCATTCTGTATAGTTTACATAGAACCATTTCCTTCTAACAGGACGTTTGGCAGTAGCTGAGCAGCCCTACTCTGTACTGAGGAGCATTGTGAACCAGCGATAGATCCTCCATCACAAAGGAGAAAGGCGATCCGACCCAGTACACATGCTAATTGGCAGCCAACATGACCATTCAATACAATACAATATTTAATAATATCCATTTTCATACAAAATATTCTATACATTATACTGTTGTGTACATTGTGACTGTGATTGTATCATTAATGAATGGAGGACATCCAAGAATGTTTGTGATGGCTGCAATGGTTGCATTCATTCAGACTGGCTTTACAAATGTGGCTTTTAAAAACCTTGTGATTTGCCACTGATTACCAACCCTGACTGAGTGTAACGTTAAATGATTGTTTCTCCTCTCCATCCCATGCTTCACCTCCTCTGTTCACAAAGTGACAGCTAAGAGCAGGGTGCGCCTGCTATACTTCACTGTACCACAGGTGTCGCGTTCTAGATCCTTAGTTACGCAAAAAGCGCAGCCCTGGTCTGTGGAGAGAGAAATCTAAGCCCAACATTTTACGTAGCCTCCGAATTCCTATTCCCGGCGTTTTTACGCAGTGACGCGCTGGGAGTGGGGATTCGGGAGTTCCGGAGCCAAAAGGGTTGATTGAGTGCGGGGTGGCGCCGGTGTGTGGAATATCACACTGCTGCTTTCAGAGCTTGGACCGTGTTTTGGGCGGCTGCTTTACGGCACGCAGCGACCCAGGGATGAGAGTGAGCAGAGTGCAGGTTTTCATATCAGGTATGGGAGGGACCGGGCAATGGAAACTATGGGGCTGCTCTATGGGGCTGGGTTCTGTTTGGGACTGAGGGAGATTCCTATTGGATAGAACGTTCTGCTGTCCTGGGCCATTCAGTTCTGCAGTCTTGGTCCCCAGTGTTAATAGGAAGGGCTGGGCTATAAATAGGATGTGGGGATTAGTGGGTATTAGTGGAAGGACTTTATCCCACTGTACACTGACTATGTAGGAGGGCAGGTACAAACCATTATCTATGGGGTATCTATATATTTCCTGTATGGTGAGAATTGTAGTTTAACAACAGCCTTTACTTTGGACAAACCTCAAGCTGCTTGATTCTGCAAGCTTGTATGTAGTCTGGGTTGGATGGGGCTGCAATAGATTGCAGAGCTGCAGTGTCAGTGGACCTCCAGCATTCTCAGTGGATCCTGTGACAATAGGATGTGTGGGATATGGAAAGTCTGTTATTAAAAGCGTATAGAGTGTTACTGCAAAACACAGATTTTATGCCAAAAAAGTTCAGGATAGAAACCAATGTATTTTTTTTCATTTATTTAATTGTCACACAAGTAAGTATGAAAACCGCCTTCTTGTAGCACTTTAAAAATCTGCATGTTCACAAAATTCTGTGCGTTTATACCTGATACGATTGTTTTAACGCATTATGAACTTATCTGCCACTGTCAGGGACTGTTGTAAACTCCATTTTATTGGCTGGGAAAAGGAATTGAAAATGACACCGGCAGTAATTACCAGAATGGATAATGTATCTGAAAGCTCAGAATGTAATAAGGAACTGTGATTATTAATTAAATAGAGCTCTGGTTTTAACAGATAAATGTGCATTTCATTTTCTGATTAATAGGCTGCTCCAGGTAGAAATGTGGGAAATAGAGGTGCTGTAACCATTCATCCAGTGCTGCATATGTAATGTGGCATAACGTTTGGCTCCTTGTGAAGCAAGCACACCTAAGGAGTGGGAGGACGGGAATGTCTGTTTTCTGTAGCCTTAGGGAAAGGTTAGACTTGCTGCCAGTTTCCTGTTTTTTATTTTTTTCCTTCCTTTAGGGCAACATATATGAGATTCTTGGCTTAATTCAGGTTTATATTAATTTTCTCTTTCCTTTTTCCCTTTCTTCATGGATGTGCTTTCATCAATGAATGAATCGCAGGATAATTATAGAGGAGGAGAATGGATTTAGGAAGGTGCCTACAGTCACTCAAGTTCTGAGTCCAGTTCAAACAAAGTGACCCTTGCTCAGACTGTAAGTCTTCTCCTAGTTTGGAGCTGGCTGCTCTGGAGGATTATGAAGAGGAGGACTTTATTGTAGACAAGGTGACCGATGAATGGAGGATGAAGATGAGGAAGAAGTGGCTGCCAACTTTGGTGGCTTTGCTAAGGACAACTGCTTTACAAGGATAGGAACTGGCAGAAGTTTAGCTGAGGAGTTTGGATGGTGAAAGGTGGAAGTCTTTCTGCCTCTAATGGAAATATCTCTCATAGACAAAACTAACGGGAATTTAGTTGTGGGAGATCTTCAAGTAAAAGAAAGCACAGCCCTCCAAAATCTCAGCAAAACAGTTGCGCGCAAGCAATCTCCTGAACTCTGTTGGTGGTTCGAGTACCTTAATGAGGGAGGAACCGAGCTCCCCACAATGGACTGGGAGGGACTGGAGAAGCATCTAGCAGGGTTACAGTTCCAGGAGCAGGAAGCAAGAAACCAGAGACAAACCAGGTCAAACACATTCAGTAAGTTCCTATTCTCTTTATGAAAACTACTGAACTTCTTTAACTGGTAAATACATTAAGTCAGGTGGTTTATTTTAACATTAACATTTATGGGGAATAAATGTCTTTCTGTTCCATGACCCAGAAACATAATTGTCATTAGAATATATATATTGATTTTTTTTACAATTTTTTTTTTATCTGGTGAGTACGGTAAGCAGTGTATGGGTGCACATTAGTGGATTTATAGTTATGGTGATGCCTTAAAATGTATTCTATTTACACATTCTGTAATTTTAAGATTACTTATTGATTGCAATTGTATTTTTTCATTTGTGTAGATTCCCTTTAAAGGGCATGTCCCACCCCTCAAACTCAAATTAAACACCTACTGCCCCCACTGTGAAGTTTAAAAAATCCTTACCCATACATATCCGCTCCTTATGGTTCTCCTGCAGTGCTTGTCCAAAGTCCAGGAAACTGAAGAGTAGGAGGATGCGTTCTTCTGTCCAAAAGGTTTCTGCCTCCTCTTGTTCTCTGAGAGGCAAATGCAGGGGAGCCCTCCCCCCCCTCTATTTCACCATCTGGATCCATCCATATCCATCATCCACCTAGCGTAACTGCCGTGTCATTTTGTTAAAAAAAAGATTTAGAAACGCTACTTACAGCCCTTCATTCCGCGTGCTCTCCATTGACAGTTCTGGCAGGAGCCGTATCAGTGCCCCGGAGGATTGAGGGGCTGTACTAATGTTCTAAATCTTTTTTTTACATTCTGATATAGCAGTTGGGTTTGGGCAGGGCGCCCTACATTATAAAAAGTTTTTTTAGGGTGACATGCCCTTTAAAATCAATATATATAGGGGAAGATGCAGGAACTGGCACATTGTTAACTCATCTTTCATGCTCCTGCTAAGCAGTAAGCAATTTGGACTAAAATGCATTGTGTGAGTTAGATGGTAGGTTGCACTTCGCTGTGCAGGAATTAAGCTCTGTTGAACTTTGGTTCGGCAAAAGTTGTTTTCATGCAGCTGCAGCAAGTTTCATGCAAAATCCCTTACTGCATCCTGAGTAGGAGTTTTTGGAAAAATACCCCCCCCACATTATAGTTTGTTAATTGCAGCTGTGTTCAATTTAAGCAAACAAATAAGGCTGGAAGGAGACTCCACGCTGTAATCCACTGAAACTAATTTTAATTCAGTTATCTCGGCAGCATGTTTGGATCTTACATGGATCCATGGGCCTTTAAAAAGGATACATGTAAGATCCAAAACATGTTGCTAATAGCACTGAAATAAAATTTGTTTGCAGTGGATTACTGCATGGAGTCTACTTCCAACCTTATTTGTCAGCCTGCATTATATGTTTATGTAAATACTGACAATCCTTTTAGCATATAGATTTGATCATTTTAGATGAAAGTGTGGCAACCCTATGGTAATATATTTTTTTTTTTTTGGGCTTCTTATTTTAGCCTGTTACTTATTTTCACAGTTATCAAACACCAGAAGAGGCAGTGAGTAGGAACATGAGCTTGTTAATCTAAAATTAGAAGCAATGTCCAATCTACACGTGATGGTTACTGCACCACACACTGCACTACAGATTTTAATACATTTTAATAAAATGTTTGTTGCTGTCTTCCTTTTAGCTTTTTCTGTTTGCATACGTTTTCATACTTGTTTTCTTACATGAGCGCTTGCTCCTGCTGGTAAATCGTTTACATTAAGGTTGGTATTCATGAATAGTTGCACTACAAAACCAGAGGCCTGCACTACACTGATGATGGCTCAATAACACGAACAACTGGTCTGGTGTGGCGCTCTGGTTTTGCATTTAGCTTGTGGAATGCTGTAAAAATGGAAAGTCTCCGTTATTTGAATTAGTTGCCAATGTGGAAAGTCTCCGTTCTTATTGAATTAGTTGCCAATGTTTCCCATGTTTTATATAGATGATTTTATTATAATTGGAGCTTTAGAGCTTGATCATTACTAATGAGCATATGGTAAAGTGGGATTGAAGGTGTCTAACACCTTTAAATTTGCATAGAACACAGTGGTCAGATTGTTAGTCTTCTAATTTATTATTAAGTTTCAATTATCTGCATATATATATTGTTTATACTTGTATAATTGTATATATGTGCACTTTGACTTTATGCATTGACAGGGTTTATGCCTTCAGTAGTGATTTGATTTATTATTGATAATCCCATAGATCGCCATTTATTGGGCAGTGATTCACTAACGCAATTGATTTCAGAGGATCATGGGATACCTTATTGATCCACTGCTGCACCTTTGTGTAAGTCCCAGTTCTCGCGAGACTACGCTTTGACCCTAGTAATCCGCTACTTAGTGAGATATGTGCTGGCGTGTAAAAAGGGAAGAGATGATGACGTAGCTTACTCACGTCTCGGGGAATTGGAATAGGAAATGTCCCATTACGCGCTATCACACATACAGCATGGCATAAAAGGCACTTCTGATCAAGGCAAACACGCTGCCAAGAAAGCCATACATGCGAAACATGTACAGCTGTCTGTGTTCTCTATTCCTGCCAGCCCGTTCTTATCATGCCCATTTGAACCCTATGTATATGCAGATAATATACGGACTTTGGACAGACTAGTATACTTTAGTTTGTACTTGATACTTTGACTATAACTGGTTATTGTATGGCAGGTTTATAGGGACTTCTGATTTATATATATCAGGGTTATTTAATTAAAGTTCTTATGTTTAAAATGGTGCTAATTTTGCCCTAACCCATCGATTGTAGTGTAGTTTAATCCTTACCTCACATCCCAGCTCCATAAGGTTCTCCTGTAGTCCCCCCCCAAAGTCCCAAAAACTGCCCACCAGGAGGATAGCAGAGTCCATATAGGACTCTGCCTCCTACCTGGCCTCGGGGAGAAGTTTGGCATGCGTACTGCAGCCCTTCTCCCCCTCCCTCCCTCTCCCTCCCTGTAAGGATTCCCTCCCCCTAGCGTAAATCCCTTTAGCTATATGCTTGCCCCTGTCCCCCCAGCCCCAACCGCTATATTTATATGCTTAGAAAGCTCCCCAAACATTACTTACCTTCCCTCTTTCCCCCGCCGAAATGAACACCCGGCAGCCGCGTCCGTGATTGGCTGCCGCTCACAAGCAGAGGGCCGGCAGTGCGGCGGAGGAAAGAGGGGAGGTAAGTAAAGTTTGGGGAGCTTTCTAAAAATATAAATATAGCCGTTGGGGCTGGGGGGACAGGGGCAAGCAGATAACAAAATTTTGTTTTTAGGGTGGACATACCCTTTAACAGAATTATATAACTGTTTCTTACAATATCACACAACGTTTTGGGGGGAATAACGTTCCCCCTTCCTCAGGTGATGGGAATGTGATTTTGTTTATTCTGGATGTCTACAATTCACCAAGGGTTGGATTCAGAGGAGTTAGCACCCAAAGACAGCGGTGATAGCTCTAAGATTTATTTCCACCTTCAATAAGAAATGGGGTACAGTGCAGAAAATATTATCCAAATATTGGTTCCTACTAAGGGAGGATAAAGATACAAGAGATATTATAGGGGTATATCCCCAGTTGACAGCATGGAGGGGAAAGAACTTGAAAGACCTGGTATCTCCTAGCTATTTCAGAGCCGAGTCCCATGATTTGTCAACCTGGTTGGGAGTAGCCCCATAAAAGGAAATCAGAGATGTGGCAAATGTGTGTCTTGTAAATATATGATAGAAGGAAAGACATTTGCAGGAATGAATGGGAAAAGGTTCAATGTGAACTCCCTGATAACGTGCCAAAGCAGACAGGTTATATACTTGCTTGTATGTGAGTGAAACTAAAAGGACACTAACCTGTAGGATACAGGAACATATCCGGGCCACTAAAAATAAAGAAGTGGAAAAAAGTGCAACGTCTAAGCATATATGGGAGACACATGGTACAAATGCTGTTATGGTTAAATTTATGGGGATATACCTGGTCCTTTTGGGTAAAAGAGGTGGCAACATAAACAAAAAAGTTGCAGCAGACAGAAAGCAGGTGGATTTACAATTTAGGGACACTCACCCCAGGGGGCATTAATGAGGTCATAAACTATGCAAGTTTCCTATAAAAGTAAATTGTTTGAAAGTAAAATGTAAAGGCCTAGTCTGCAGGGTATAAAATAAAGAAATAATTTGATTTAATCTAGGGAAATGTGCAATATGGTTGTAACTGTGATAACTAGAAGGTTATGAAGATGTATAGGACTCCAGTTACCGTATATACTCGAGTATAAACCGACCCGAGTATAAACCGGGGTACCTATTTTTACCTAAAAAACTAGCAAAAGTGATTGACTCGAGTATAAACCGAGGGTAGAAAATATGAACACTACTGCCTTCTGATTCTGTATTGTTTTGAGGCTGTACAACTGTATGGGAATTCTCCTATGCTTTCCTACCTTATACCCCATTTTTCACACTTTCCTCTTTATTCTGTCCCTCACTCCTCACACTGACCCCTTCCTCCTTTTCTCATTATGGGTCCCCCATCTGTTCCCAATTCCTCCCTGCACCCCTTTTAAAGATTCATTAATTTCAGCTTATACTCCCTCCTGGAAGAAAAATGGTAATGGTGAGGAGAGCCACAATCAGTTCTGCTATCTGCTGCCTGTAATACTATCTTACCCATGCTCCTCTCCTGGAAGTCACTGCTTAGCTGTTCTTAAACAGAGTAGTGCTGCTCCTTATCTGGCTGTTCCCTGCTCTGCCTCTCCCCCTCCCATGCAATGGCTGTTCCCTGCTCTGCCTCTCCTGTCCAGTGGCTGTTCTCTACTCTGCCTCTCCCCCTCCTGAACAATTGCTGGATCACGGAACTTCACAGAGGAGAGGGAAATACTGCCACGCCTCCTTACCAAGTCTGCAGCCAGTTCAGCACCCGGTTTCACGGAGGACCAGCACCAATTAGCAGTTTCTGGCCAGGATGATCATCCCTCCCCTCTCCTCTTGCAGGTACTCGCACCACAGACTACCAGGGAGTTTTTGTTCTTTAGCAGATCTGTCCCTGGGCTGTCAGAGCGACTGACCCGAGTATAAACCGAGGTCGGCTTTTCAGGCTGATTTTACAGCCTGAAAAACTCGGTTTATACTCGAGTATATACGGTACCTACACATTAATGCTGAGAGGTAGCATATAGTGAATGTAGTGGCCACAAATATAAAGGACACTGTTGAAAAGGTTGCATTTTCCATGAAGAAGGAACGATTCCAAGGGATTATCCCTTTAAAGGAATTTAAAAGGTCTGCACCTTTAAGAAGCGATACTGCTTAAAAATGGGGGAAAGCTAATCTCGCGATACCCTGACGAAGCCTGTGGAGATACAGTACAGGTCAAACGTATGTTGTGAGCGGGAGGACGGACAAGGGAAACGCCAAACGTTAAATGGATTAAGTGGTAACCAAATACATTGAGACGCGGCTAGCGGAGACCCGGGTAAAGATTCAGCAAAGGAAGGGTTAGAAACTTCCATATTTATACTAAACAGTGTGTGACATGCAGTTTAATGAAGTCCCGGTTATTGATATGGAACCCCACAGCTGGCATATGTGTGTGCACTACCACTGAGGCGACCCTTTGAGTCCCATCCCTCCACATTCTGATTCCAGGGATGCTCGGGAGGGGATTTTATTCCTCGGGAATTGGCCAAGACTCTGAGTACACAGGATAACAAACTAAGTTGTTTCTGGGGGGCTGGGCGAGTCGGAAGGACTATTGCACTTGCAAGGTTAAATGTTACGCATAGGAGCTAACGAAAACAGCCTTAAATTACCCTGGAACTTGTAACTATATAACACAAGCTACATTCTCTGTACTACAGCGTTTTGGACTTTTATGTGGCAGTTGCTACAATTTATTAAGATACTGTGTAAAATTTATTATATATGTAATGGTTTTATGGTGTTGAGTAACTGGTGGATAAGTTTTAGATACTAATAAATTACTCATTGGCATTCACACAGGATCGAGTGGTTTAATCAGTGGCAGAAGTGTGTGAGTGCTTGTGTGGGGTACTGCTGCGGAGGGGGGCATTCATTTGTTTTGTTGAGTTAGCACCCATACTTGGACAGAGTGCAGAGGACTTCCTATTTTCACTGGGTGCTTAGCTATAGGTGAAGAAAACGGATTTGACTAAACCAAATAAGCTCTGAGTAAAGAAAATTCTTCAGGTACTGAGCACACAAAATTAAAATTCTGCTCACATTTAAAGGGTTGAGAGTATCATTTCATGCCTCCTGAAGGGGAGCTGCACAGCCTTATTGTCTTATTTAATTTATTAGTGACGTCTGTTGCTAGGCGCACTGCAAAACCAGAGGCCTGCACTACAGTGATGATGGCTCAATAAATCCGAAACCGGCCTGTAGTTGGCGCTCTGGTTTTGCATTTAGCATGTGGAATGCTGTAAAAACCTTTTAAAAGGTATAGCTTTCCTGAGAGCTGCCATGGAAATTACCCAGAAGTCTCTGTTCCTTAGCTGCATATACTGAAGGGGAGCTGCGAAGCCTTACTCTTTCCCTATCTTATTTAATTTACCAGCGAGGTTCATGCCTCCAATAATTCATATATATATATTGAAAAGTTCTTATATAAAATAATCACTAGATGGCACCAGAATAAAACAAAACAGTTACAGGATTTATCAGGCTAGCAGGGTGAATAAAAAGATTGATTTTAAGGTATAAGTTTATATTTTTACATTTAAAAAAATTTGCATTTTCATGAATGGACGTTAGATGCCATTTGTTTTTTAAAGCACAGAAGAGATTGTGTTTTCCATACATATTTTAAAAATGCCCAATAGTGGTTTTCTTATTTTTAAAACACCAACAGGGAGATTCACCCAGAGCAGCAAGCACTCTGAGCAAATCTCCCATAGCCGATTTACCAGAGACAGTACGACTCTGGATAAATCTCACCCGCAGGTAAGTATTTAACGCCAGCTATCAAATATCCACACCAATATGAAGGTCCTTATTAAGACTTTGAAAGCTGCTTGTTATCATACAATTTATTTACCAGCCAGATTAATTTAAAGACCGACTACCAGGAACAATATAAAATATTTAAGTGATTTTACTACCATTTGTTAATATTTTTGATTCCGTTCTGTTTCTAACAAAAGATAAACGGGAAGATTCAATACCTTAGCTCAATCCCGCGATGCAATAACTGACGTAAACGGGATTACGGCAGTTATTGCATCGTGGGATCACGCTAAGGTAAGGAGCACGAACTTAACGCTCCACAGCCTTTACCGTTAAGTTTCGCAAAACTTAACGGCAGGGGTTTTGGATCGTTAGCACAGCGCTATTTCCAAAAACATTCGGAAATGGCGCTGTGCTCTAAATTCTGTCTAAAACCCACGTTAACCCGATTTTTTTTTCAAGTTAACGTGGGTTTTAGACGGAAAAGGGGCATATTGAATCTCCCCCAAAGTTTCTAACTGTTCCTGTTTTTTTGGTAGCTTAGTGAACTAATGTTCTACTTTTAGAAACACAGAGCCAATGAGGTTTCAGGTTTAACAGACTTAAGGGTCATACACACATACAATATGTATGCCCAGCTGTTTCAGGCGATAATCCTGCCGTGTATGGGCACTTTGTTGTGCGAAAAGGCCATTTGGTTAAATATCCACCCGGCCAGTCTGGCAACAATCCCTGACCGAAAGGCCATTTCAACTGACAAAGTGCCCATACACGGCATGATTATCAGTTGAAACGGCTGTGCATACACTTTGTGCGTCACGAGTCTGCCCCTGCGATTGTACGTATGTATAAAGCTTTACTTGTAACTTTCAAATAAAATTGTATCTTAAATCTGCAGCTTCCTTGTTTCCATCCCCTGTGCACACAAAGTGCATGTGAAGAGTACTGTGTAAACTTAGTCTTCCACCAAAACAATGAGGTGGATTATGGGAGCTGATCCCTAGTACCTAAAGGCTAACAGGTTGTTGTATCTTTGCAAATGTGCTCTGTATATGATAATGTTGTCTTGAGACTTTAGTTCCCCTTTAACTAAAAGTGTATTGCATTGGATATGCAGTGCAGAGTCCAGAAATCTGACACTGCACTAGTCCGAAAAATGTATGTGACTCCAGATACAACAAGGGCTTAAACCCATGTATTTTTAACTTTAAAAATTGCTAATCGATACCCTAAAAAACAACCCAACCATTGATTCTACCTCTCCCTCTGTTTTCTACAGCCCTCTGCAGCTGGAGTTTCAAGTCTATTGTGCCAAATGAGGATTTAGTCATCAGTGAAATCTTTCCAGCAGTAGAACAGCTGGTTAGCATACAGAATTCAAAATGTTCATTTGAATTAAAAGACAGTGGTAGACCAGGACTAACTTGTCCATAAGACATAATATCAAAATTTGGTAACGAAAGGGCTGGAGAATGCTACATGGCTGTAAGTACATTTGGAGCAGTGAGTCACACTACAGTAGATATGCCCAATGTTGGTGACCAACATTTGAATCAAACATGTCTGTAAATATCAACTAATTGTGCTGCCTTCATTAGGCCATGCCATTGGTTGCTTTTCCTCCTGACTGCAGACTACCGATCAGTTTATCTTTACAGGTTCAAACAGTTCTGGGCAGCCTACACATCTCCCTGCACTGAAATTTGTGACACTTTAAATTATCCTGAGAAATGAGTGTAAGGTCATATCAGATAAGTCTAACACATGCTTTATATTTTTGATATGTTATATCCACCAGTTATAAATATAAATTGAAAAGAGTAATGTGCAAATAGGCAACAATACCAATGTGCAACTTCAGTGCTAATTTCAACAATATGTTTTTTGTTTGTTGACGGTTTGAGTACTTGGCTTCATACAGAACATTGTTATTAATATTTTAATATTAATTGTGTATTTAGCTTTCTATATTAATATATTAATTTTTAAATCATAGATTTTCAGATAAATTTGGTCTGGCCAACCACAGTATAACCACAGGTATTGAAGTCTTCATTATCTTGTCTAGATAATTATTTACCGTATATACTCGAGTATAAGTCGAGGTACCTATTTTTACCTGAAAAATTTGTAAAAAAATATCGAATTCTCGAATCTGCGCGTAAAATGTCCATTATACCTATATGTGAGTAAATATTGAATTCTCGAATCCGCGAGTAAAATGTCTATTATACCAATATGTAAGTAAATATCGAATTAACGAATATGCAAGTAAAATGTCTATTATACCAATACACGAGTAAATATCGAATCCTCGAATACGCGAGTCGTTCATGGGATAATTATCGAATGTTCGAATGCAAGAGCTCGAAAGTAGCATGTGTGAGAGTAAAATTGAGTTTTCGAAAGTCCTGGATATTCGAACATGTTCCCCAGACCATTTCCCAGGTCCCACAGCTATTTACATTAAGTTACCATTGATATTTTAATTGTATTTCATTCAAACATTTCGAACTATTTGACTCCCATTGACTTTAATGAGTCCGTTTTCGAACTCTCCATATATTCGAAAGTTCGAAAATAGACCGAACTTTCGAAAGTTCGGCCATCTCTTTCTGTATTCAGTGCTTTAGTGTGTTTGCCCATGCAGAAAAATAATCTCTTCAATTTAAAGCACCCTTGTAACTTAACCATATTCTGATATCTCTCTGCTTTGTTCCACAAAAGTCACACATTTTCAGCCAATAGATATAAACATCACAGTCCACAAATTAAGATTCCCAAAGGCCTGTGAGGACTACTCATCTTACTTACTACACTAATAAAAAATTTGCATCAAAGTTAATTTTCCTTCATTATAGGGCCCAGCACATTTCATTAAAAAGAATACCCCTACAAATAACAAAACGCTTAATAATGTCATGTTGATTATGTTATATCCATCAGCCTACTAAAAAATGAATGAGAGAATGCTGTTAGCGTTATAATTAGGTTACAGCAGCCACTCGTAGTGTTGGTGACATTTTAATTATGCTGTTTTGCATTTCAGCTCAAAGCTGTTCAATTCAGGTCACAAGCGTTCAATATGAACAATATTAATTTATTATAAAGAATAATTAAGATGGATGGAGTAGGTCTATAAAAAAAAAAAAAGCTATGTGGCTGCATTAATAATAAATCTGTGATTAAATAATATGTGGTTAAAAATGTTAGCTTTAAAAAAAAATTAGAACCACCGCTGCCATGAAAAGGTTAAGTATGACAGACGCCCATCTTTCTAGCGTGTCCAGGGAATAGTGGTGTGAAAGGCTAGGCTGTGTCTATTACTACTACATAACAAAAACCAAAGTCTCTTTCATGGATCACAGCACCAACTACAGTTTGAAGTGTGCATGGGAGCTCACATATAAAATGCAATCAATGCCCAGTCAGATGATATTGAACTGATTCAGACATGGGTTTATTAAAGATGACACTTTGCCTTGAAATATATAGAACCATTGTTGGAACAGCTGACCAGCTATAAATGTCATTTTACTTCATCATTTTGTGCCTTGAAACAAAAAATCATTAAGGTGTGAAAGCTTTATATAGTGTAGATATACAGGTTTTATCTTAACCCTATTTTGTTTGGATGGAGTTCACTGCATGGTTGACAAAGTAGAGTCAGGTAGTAAAAGGAAAATACCGTACATAGGACAATCTGAAAGAATTGTTTATTATAAAGGACCTGACAACTATATTTACGCATTTTAAAATGTTTATAGTAATAAATAAATCAATAAATCAGATTAGTCTTCCCTATCAGTAATATAGTGGTAGGCTGACAGAGATGCCAAATAGTTCAGGAAAGGGCCCTATGATAGGTTAGGAAAAAACGCCAAGTTTATTTGCTTGCATTGATGCCGATAAGGACCTCAAGAGGTTTCCACGTGTAATCAAATATTTTGTAAATAAAGGGAAATGGTAGTAACAGGTTCAGATATTTCCATAGCATGTATGAGTTCTGACCAAAATATTTTAAATTATTTGATCATATTTTAAAGCCCCAAAAGATGATTGTTCTGAAGGCAAAATACAACTAATCAATGGTCTTTTGGCCTGTCCACCAAAAACAAATAATAGATAGTCAACCTATAATTTATTTGGCTGATAACAGCAAAGTTGGCAAATTGTGTGGATGGTTTAACATTGCACCTCTATATATTTGTCTATTGATCTTGTAAGATTGATGTTTTGAAGTCGAGAAGATGTTTTTTTCTGCAGGATATTAATTCCTACAAAGTGCTTTATTCTATATCTGCACATCAAAATGTAGAACGTATGCTACATCTACATTTGTTTTTAAAATGTTAATACATTTTACAGCAAAAATACCAAATAATATAATATAAAACTACCTCTTTCCTTCTTCTTGGTTTGAAATGGGTATTTTTTTCATTTTTTACTTTTAAAAGGCATTGTATTTAAGTATCTAAAAGCTTTTTACAGAAGCCCAGTGTGGTCGATAAGTTCTTGGGGTACTGTTAACAAATATTTCACTGCCAAAGGGAAATGACTCTCTAGGTTTATGGTCTGTTCATTTGTCTCGTCTTTCAATCACATTTAGTGTGTTCAAATTATTGCCAAGAGTATAGCCAAGTATCCTGAGGGAATTCTTTATATTAGGTGGTTCTTGCAACACTGATAGCTTCTCATCAACTCTTAATTCAGTTAATCATTTTAGCAAGGTGTACATTACATCAGAGTGATTCTGCCTACAGTAAAACATCAATAAACTGCATTGGGTTAGGCCAGCGATGCTCAACCCGTAGCACGGACCTGTGGGTACATGAGGCAAGGGGCATAACATGGGCATAATCAGGACAGAGCATGGCGTTCTGCTAGTGCGGCCCCCAGCATGGGCCAGGTTTGGCACCCTTGGGTTAAAGAGGGGGGGGGGGGGAAGTTCAGTGCAAATACATATACTTTTAAGAAAAAAAGAGCAGTATTTTTCCATCCTAATGACCTTAAACAGCCCATTCAGCATTTTGTTTGTGTATAAATAAATGCTTCCAAAATACTGACTTCCTGTTTGCAGGACCCCTAAAAGAGACTGTTATGGTCTTGCCCTTGACCCAGCGCCTGGGTTGATTCAGTTGCTCAGTAGAGATCTAAGCATGTTTGACCCATTCAACAGCCAATCAGTAGAATTTACTGTTAGGAATATTCCAAGGTAGTGTGTATAAATGTGATACCAGCGCTAAAAAAATCCACATTATATCCTTTTATTTAGTTATGTCTATCTTCTTTATTTTGTATTATTCGGACAAGCAGTGAAGTGAAATGCAATGTAACAGCAGGTGATGACCTAAGTAAAATACATGTGAATATGAATTACCTCATTTTATTTTTAGATAAGTTTGCCTTTAGACTGGAGAATGCAGTTCATGAATATCACCATGACAATAATCACTGTAAAGTCTTGGTAGAATGCATAGTGAAATCTAACTCTTCTGGTAATAAAAGCAAATGTTTTAGAAAAGAAAAAGCAATCATGTAAAGAAAGGAACAAGTATATGAAATATATATACACAAATATCAATCGTGGATTTTCCTAAAACAGAACTGAAATATAAAATGTATTTCCCTTATCTTGAGCTGATAATATGCTGATTGAAATTACTGTATGTATCCCTTGTTACTTTAAGTGACAGTTATGGTTGTTCTTTAAAGGGCATGTCCACCCTTCTTTAAAAAATTTCATATAATAGTCTCCCTGCTCCCCCAGCCCCAACTGCTATAAAGTGCCCCAAATATTACTTACCTTCCCTCTTTCCTCTGCCGCACTGCCAGGCCCTCTGCTTGCGCGAAAATGCAAGCAGAGGGGCGGGACCGGCAGTCGCGTCTGTGATTGGCTGAGTGGCAGCCAATCACGGACACGGCTGCCGGGAGGTCAGTGCAGTGGAGGAAACAGGGAAGGTAAGTAATGTTTGGGGCACTTTCTGATATTAAAACTATAGCGGTTGGGGCTGGGGGAACAGGGAGACTATTCTATGAAAAGGTTTTTACGCTAGGGGGAGGGAATCTAAACGGGGGGGGGGGGGGGGGGAAGGGAGGGGGAGAATGGATGCAGTGCGCATGCCAAACTTCATCAAGGATATGTATTACCTTGATGAACACACATTAAGGATTTTTACATCTGACTCTAGAGAGGAAACCCATAACAAGCAAGAAGGCTGCAGGTCATAACCTAAATCTCGATTCAAGCTTCAACCATGTAATTATCTCTGAGCCTTCACATTGTTGATTCTGCTCTTGGGCAAACCAGAAAGTCACCTATGGGAACAGGAGGAACTGATCTATTGTTTGGATCAATACAGGCAGTGATGATAACAAGGGCAAAAGTGGATTAAGCAAAAAACAATGAGAATATTAAAGGAATGTGTGAACCTGGTGGGCGAAAGGCTTTATAAATCAAATTCATCTTTATTGGAAGAGAAACCTTGCATGACAGCTGCTCCATTTCCCTTAACTCTATATGGCAGATATCAGCAGGATTGAATTGTAAGGAATAATAGAGTGGAACAGTCAAAGGTACCAGTTTATCAATAGTGACAAAAAAAACTCTTCCTTTACAATTGCTGTATGTGTCTGGTAGCCCATGGGACCTTTATGGAATATACTTTCCTCCTGTGTTTTAATTTAGTTAATTGATCTGACATTAAGCATAGGCTTATATACTGGTATACTGGATAGAAAAGACTATTATTTTTAGATATTCCCTTGATTTATTTACACAATTACATTTTACCTTACAACCCTGATAGTTTTCATTTGGCCTTATTTTTACCCAATGTAACATCTCTTGCATTTCCCTCTTCCCCTTTACTCTGTCCACAGTTAGCGAAGGTTTATAAAGTGGAAAAAACTGTTCGATGTAGATTTGTGGCTGAACTATTCCCCCTAAGAAAAACTGCTAAATAAACTGTATCACCAACTAACAATAGTCACCAAGTAAAAAAAACTCCTTCTAATAACAGAGTGGATCCCTCACTCTGCATACAGTAGAAAAAGACCAAGCAAATACAGATAGAGGGGTGGGAAAAAGGAATATTTTCTTTAAAGGGTATCTCCACCCCCAAATCCAAAATGTTATATAATGTAGGGGACTCCCCCCCCCACACACACCCACCCTTAACGCAAGGGTTTTAATTTTAAAGCACAATTATACTCAACTTCCCTCCGCTCCTCTTCCTTAATCAGTACATTCTACCCAGGGTGAGGACATGAACCGCTAGGTCCTCACCCCTGGGTTCGCTTAACTTGCGGCATATACTTACTTACACGCCCCCTCCTCCCAGGCCAATAGGAAGGCACGCTCTGCAATGGGTGTGCCTTCCTATTGGCCTCATTGTGCAAGGAGAAGAGGGGCGGAGCCTGCTGGAGCAGCGTGTAAGTAAGTATATGCCGCAAGTTAAGCGAGCCCAGGGGTGAGGACCTAGCGGCTCAGGTCCTCAACCTGGGTAGAAAGTACTGACTAAGGAAGTCTATTTTTAAAGTAAGGCACATTTTAAAGTTATAAAGCTGGCGTTTAGCGTTGGGGGGTTATCTATATTTTATGGGGCTTCATTAAAAAAAATAAATTATTGCAGCACCGAGGGATCCGGAGGGGGGTAGTGAGAAGGGGGAAAGCTCCCCTGCACATGCCAGAGTCCCCAAGGAGGACATGGAAGAGGCAGGCACCAGATTACACACATCCATCTTTTTTTGGACTTTCAGCAGGCACTGCTGGACAACCATAGGGAGCAGAGGAGAAAGGTAAGGATTTATTAACACTACACAGTGGGGACAAGAGTGGGACAGATTTTAGTTTGTGGGGTGGATACATCTATAATTCAACAATATTGTTTACCCCCCACCCCAAATAGTGGAGATCATAATAGTTACCTCTCTGCTGCTAATAAAATAACCAGTCTCAGGTCTTCATCCTGGATGCAGCAGTCAATAATAGCTGTGACTGATGACATAACGGCCAATGACAGTCTGCTGCGGACTGCACTGCCTCCTCTTAGCATGAGCTAACACATTAATTGCTCTCACATATTAAAGGGGAGGCAGCAACCAAACCAAAGGTTGCGATAGACCCAGGAGTGCAAATATTCTTTCAGAAGCGGCTAAGAGGTAAGAAACTATTGTGGTCACCACTATTTTGGGGGTAAACAAGCTAACTTTTATTGTTAATGTAGGGGGTGAACATTTCAGGATGCCCTGTAAAGCTTCTCTGGATCTTAAGTCATAGGCTTCTAAAGGTTACACTTTCCAGACTGTCTCTGACACTCTGGGACATGTGTTATAAGCTTTGGCATAAGCCCCACTCCCACAAATCAATATTTTCTGAAGCTAGTTACAGACCTGCAACCGTTTTCTGTCCTTTTCTCTACCTATGGATACCCCAGGGAGAGAAAAACATTTTTTTTCAGGCTTGTGGCTAGCTTTGAAAATTATTTAGATGTTTGGGAGAGGGGTTATGATGCAGCTAATGAAGCTCTGTTCCAACAGTGTGCATGTTTCAACATTAAATTCTGGTGATGCCACAGATCCCAGGGCTAGCAGGAAAAAACACCCTATTATACTGCTGTAACCTTGGATGGACTGCAGCTAGAAGTATGATCCTGGAGTAATTTTAAAAGTAGGAATGTGGTCTTTTTAAATAAGGCCACATGTATGGAGACCACAGTTTCCCTCCAATCACAAAATACCTACCAACTACATTACATTGATATACAAAAGATATAGCTTTTACATCAAAATTCCACAACTGAAAAAACAATATACAGTATCATATGGTCCATCATGTTTCCATAAAAACATTTAAACAGTTCACATCTGTTAACAAAAGTTAGCAAAAAGCAGTCAAAATCTGGAGTACACAAGGACATCAAAATACCCCGCCAGAAATTTTCAGATTAAAGTAGCTAGCACCTACTTGCACCAGATCGATAATCCTCCAACTGCGTTGAGGATCTCTGAATTACACTGGGCTTCTGGTCTCTCACTGAGGGGTGATCCTAGACCTTTTGTCACCTTAAACACATATTTAAAGGCACACCCCTCAATCTTTCTGCAATGTTGCAAAGTCAAAAATATGTGTAGCTTACAGTGGTGGGTGTGGTGGGATGACTAGCAGTGGTGGGTGTGGAGGGCTGACTTTAAACTGGCTAATAAAAAGGAGGGCTGAGTAGCATTGGCTGGTGAACAGGAGGAACTGACTTTACACTGGCTGGTGAACTGGTAATGGAGACACACACAGCCTGGTAAATATGATGCCCCCATGCCCAGCACACACAGACTAGTAAAATAAGTTGTCCCCATGCCAAGCCCATGCTGAATGGTAAATAAAAGATGCCATCATGCTCAGCCCACACAGAATGATAAAAATAAGATGCCCATATGCCAAGCCTATTAAGAATGGTAAATATACAATGCTACCATGCCCCGCCCAAACAGACTGTTAATATTAGATTTCCCCTATTTCCAGCAGCACACACATGCTTCTCAGTTGCACTCTTCAACTGGGCTTCAAAGGAAAAGTCCCCCAGTGTGCCATATGACCTGGTTGGTTTCATGGATGATGAGCATTATGGGAAAACAGTAATGAATAAAAGCTTCTAAGGAGAAAATAATTGTGCACCTCATTAATTTGGGCTTTAGCTCTCCTTTAAAATAGGCTCTAGTATGCACTATAAGTGCGTGTTTGTGAGTGATACTACATTCAAATAATTTTTGCTTTACAAGCAGTAGATACAGTGTTTAATACATTTACAATTCTGATGTGCACGTTCATCTCAAAACAGGTTAAGGTTAAAGCAGAGAGAACAAAGTATGCCTGACAGAACTGAACATGTACAATATTTTGACAGGCAGCTGAAAAATGCTGCCTGAAAATAGGTCAGACTCGTGAATTAGTGGACATTGAGATTCGTGAAAATCATTGTTAAGGCAGGTAAATTATCTCCAGAGGGAATTATTAACTGGTAAGAAAAATGCTACCCAAAACCCCGACACAGTTTCACATAATAAAAACACAACATGCTGTGCCCAGATTTGACAATTAATTCAATGGATGCAAAATCTCAAATGCATATACTTTATTTGTTCCAAAGAGAGTAGAAGCAGAATGGTCTTTGTCCATTAGGTAGCAAATACATTGCTAAAGCTTTTATTGAAGCACCACATTGCAGATTTAAACCCAAAGATATAGCTAATCTCTTTCCAGTGACAATATGATGTGTTTATCAGGGACACAGTACAGTTAACATATAAACATGTAAAGGCAGCCCTACACATGCAACAGTCATTGCATACTGAATTACACAACAGATCCCATTGGTAAAATGCAATGCACTTTCCTGATTGACCTTGCTATACTCTGTAGTCTTGTAGACCATACAAGTCACAATCATTATTGCTTATCTATACTAGTATAAGACAATTTTGTAAACATGAAAGTCAATTCCAAGGCCTGCAATGGTGGTTCTTTGACGTTGGGCATATAACAACATTTGTCTATTACCAGGCATGTGTATGGCCAGCTTGTGCGGTCACTTAAGACCAAACTTAAGGGTTTGTGTACTGAAAAAAATGACTGCATAATCTTAATCTATAAATAAATATGTGTAAGTAGCACGAGGTGTGTGTTGCTGCATGCCTTCAATACTGTACTTGTTTTGCTCAGGCTCTGATTACTGACCTGACTTTTTACCCCACATACCACCTGTCAAAACAGCATACAGCACACCAACTGTCAAATCAACTACAGCAAAACTGCTTAGAGAAATATAGTTTGACAGTAATGCACTTGATTGACAGCTGAAATGTAAGATGTTTCAGGGGGGCAGATCAACAAAAAAATGTTAAAGAGATTGTTGGGATGAATTATAGTTTTCACTAATGGGCAATTTAAATAAACATTTTTCCCTGTATACATATCCTTTAAGACCAAACTTCTTAAAGGATTCACTAATACTTTGTAGATGTAGTTACCTCCAGGCTCCTTACTTTCCGTGTTCTCGCAAATAATACGTGTAATAACAGAAAAATGAGAAATATCCTTTTTTGTCCAACCCCAAACAAAAATTTAACCTTTAAAGGGACACTATACTAAAAAAATGACTTTGCTTAATCTTAATCTATAATTCAATACATGTAAGTAGCACTCTAATTTGTGTGTGTTTCTGCATGCCTTCAATCCAGCACACATTTTGTTTAGGAACAGTATCCCTCCTCCTTCTTTTAACCACTCCCACTTCCATCTGACCTGACTCTTTTACCCACAAACCAACTGTCAAGCCTGCACACAGCATACAGCATTCTAACTGTCAAAACTCCAGCTACAGCAAAACTGCTCACAGAAGAATAGTTTTTGAGAGCAAGGAATTTGATTGACAGCTGAAATATAAGAAGTTTTAGATTGGATACCTAAAGAAATAGGAGGCAGATCAACAAAAAAATTATACAGTGGTGGTTGGGAAGAATTATAGTTTCCAGTTATGGTCAATTTAAAATTAACCTATTTTTCGGTATAGATGCCCTTTAACTAAATACCCCCTAAAACCTAGGAGCCTCTGAGAAACTTTTTAACATATTCAGGTCTAGGTGTAAAATGTTTTGTTTGGGGGTGGGGTGGTGTGTTGTGGACATACCCAAATGGATTGATGATACCATATTCTGAAAATCGGTCATTGTGTTTCTTTTTAAAGAAAATGCTATTTTATAATCCCCCCTCTTTCCTCCACGGTTTGCAGCAAATTGAGCAAAACAAAGTGTTATTTTGAGATATACAGAGACACTCACAAGAATCTAATCCTTAGATTGTTCTACTCATTTGACATACACCTAAATTTAAAGGGTACATCCACCCCTTAAATTTTAAATGTGTGGCAGAACCCCCCAAAACCTAGGTTCCGTTTTGTTAAAATGTAATAATTCTGATCCCAGCAAGAGAAATCATACCTACAAGATCACCTACAAGATAACACACAGCCGTGCGATTGATTTAAAGGGATCAAACTCTAGGCTGTGAACTTGCCTAGAGGTTCCCGAAGTGCAGGATGACTCACAGCAATGGGGGAGAAGGTGAAGGGTTAAACCCCTGAGCAGTGAGTCTGTCTTACAGCTCCCAGAACAGGAGGAGCTAACAATGTATATAGAGCTATGGCGACAGTGTTTGTAAGAGCCTATGAGTAAGAGAGCGTGCGACTCTCGAAACACATCAGGCGTTCGTTGTTTTTAAATGAGTTTCTAATAAAATCAAATGTTTTAATGGAGCTGCTTTGAGATTGATGTGCAAGTGAGCCGAATCCCTTCTATAACTGATACTTACCTGGATGACAGGACCGAGCGAAGGGTCTGGGGTTATTTCAGCACCCGGACCAACCATGAGGAAGGGTGAGTGATAAATCCTATGTTTGAATTGAGGCTGTTACATGCGCTAGTAAGGAAAAGAAAACGCCAGGTCCAGGGTTTTTTCACACCTGGGCCTCCACATAAGAACGAGTGAGTTTAAAATTAATAGTCAGTAGAGTGCAAGAACAGCCAATAATAGATTGTGCATACATGGAAAAAGTTGAAACAAAACGGAACCTAGGTTTTTAGGGGTCCTGTCTAATGTATACATTTTTTTCTAAGCGGTGGTCATTCCCTATAATATTGTCCACAATATAGCTGAAAATAAGTCACACCCATGCTTCATGTGATCACAGTAATGTATACTAAAACCCCTTTGTTTATAAAGTATGCCAGTGTGCAGATAATATTATATGTATGGGCCTAGGAATGTGCATTGATTATCTTTTCTATGTTTGTATTATCTATGGAAAACCCTTGATACAATTTTCGTGCATCGGGGGAACCCCTGCATAAAATAATGATAATAGATTATTAATTATCTTTTTTCAAAATACATAATTTATATATCTTTTTTCAAAATACATAATTTATACAAATATAGATGATAGTTCTATAAATATATCACTATTTGAAAAAATGCACTCAAATTCACCACAGGGGATGGGTCTATATCAGTGTTTCTCAACCTTTTTATTCTTGAAAAAATGTTAATATCTCTGGGAGCTGTTACATAAGAACCTTATTACTTTTATTTATCTCTCGGACATCAATACACTAAACATATAATTCATACAAATATAGAACATTGATGAATATATAGAGAAATATCTGTATTTACCACAATGGTCGGTCCATATAGTTTCTGTCAATATCCTGAGGACCCCCATGCAACCTCTCTAGTGTTCCACAAACCCCTGGTTGAGAAACGCTGGTATAGAAGCATTTTCATCCCTCCGAGTTAGGTTTTGATATTTACGAGGAATGGGAAAGACTCTTATCCTAAGGACACACATGCCTTTGGCTGAGCACATTGTTTTGTGTCTGATTTTAGGTGAGTTCAGCCCTGTACACACGCAAAACGTACATCAGTCAAGATTGTACTGAAAACTTCCAACATGTGACCATTTTGGCCAACGATTGAACCTGTGGTGGCTTGCATCTGCGTTATTAATTGATCCGAAAAGGAGGAATCACAAACTACACCAAGGAAAACTACATGTGTAACACTGTCAGACTTTCAACATTCAACGACCAATTAAGCATTTTGCAAATGGAGCAATTCTCTCCTTCAAATCAGATACCAGAACCATCTAATCACAGTCACCATTTCCATTTGTAATCATATAAAATAGCATATTACCCCAATTAGGAAGTATCCAGTTTTTTATTTTACCAGTTTATTCAACCAATTATGGACTACATCATTTTCATTAAGGATCCTACATTGGATACACCTCCATTAAAATGTGGGCACAATGGCTAAGAATTATTGCTAGCCCAAATTCCATATGGTCAATGTTTGCTGTTAATTACACCAATAAAATCTCTAATGTTTTTAGGATATTGTAAAATGTTCTAGTGCATCCAGTCCTCATAGGAATAAAATCTGTTAGGGACCAAGGTCACAAACACACTCACAAATACAGTATATTATTCACACTGTACCACTGTTGTACAGTTGCTTTCAATAAAGATGAAATAGACAAAGAAAATGAAAACACTGTCACCAATTACTGGCAGAACTAGTTCAGAGTTGTAGTTTTTCATCCACATGTTAGAGTCTTAAGGTGCCCATACATCTATAAGATTTTACTTACCCGACCGAGCGCTCACCCGATGTTCCTTCGATCCTGCCGGAACCGCTTCTACCGATCTTACATTCGACCGACATGCGATCGCAAAATGAATGGGATTTTGCGATCGCATGTCGGCCGAATGTAAGATCGGGGGAAGCAGTTCTGGCAGCATCGACGAACATCATGTGAGTGCTCGGCCGGGTAAGCAAAATCTTATAGATGTATGGGCACCTTTAGAGGGTGATGCAGAGAACCACAATTACCTCCCTGTTGCAATTGTGCTGGTGATGTTATGTGTAGATATCGTCTCTCAGTGAATTGCAAACTTCCATTAACCATTGTGGGATGTTTACCAGCAGCCGTCAGCTGGCGATCTGCAGAAACTGTCTCTTTGAGCAGCTATGTGGGTCACTTCCACATTACCCACACAGCCTCACAAAGGAAGCAGATTATAACATCGGTTAGCGTGACTTTAAGGAGTAACCATGTGGCTGACAGTACATTGCCCCTGTTATTGTGCAGAACTGCTTTTAGGGTAGGGCCAAGTTATCATATCCAATGTCAGTCAAAAACCCCCAAAAGAAATCCACATTAATGATATGTACAAATATGTATTTATTTACATATTTTTAGTATTTTGGGCTGTCTAATCAACCTTCCATCACCTCGCTATGGATTCCAGTCCCTCCTGCAATGTCCAGACACGTTTTACCCTAGCTCTGCCTGTACATATTTTTTTAGAAGCCTCCAAGGTTTATATCATTGCAACTGGATCCACAGACTCTACATTATATTGTATCGGTTTCAAACAATCTGAATTATCAGATACATTTCAGCCAGACACTGGATGAATGGGAACAGTCCCACTCCCATTGGCTTTCTAACATCTATTTAATTTATTTAATTATACCTCTCCGACATCTCTAATGATGTGCTGAATACAAAATCATACATTTTATCTATCCTTCTATTTAAAATAAAATTAGTATCACGGCTGCTTTTAACTCATCATGCAGACTAAAAACAGGTATACTGGTGTGTCAATGTAGCACAGCAACAATCATTGCTTGTTTAATGTATATTAGTTTTTGCGAAATACAAAGTCATTTAATTTGCACCCAGAGTGCAACAAGCCTTTTGACCTGCAGCAAGATTATTAACTATGAGCGAATATGGGTGAGTGATATCATCACTATATCCCTACTTGAGGTAGCCCAGGTATGATCATATTAATTTCTTGTTTTAAGGAAATATATGCTAAAATATAAAACTTGCTTGCTTGGAAGAACTCCTACCTTCATATTTGGTCTCAGTGCAGAGCAGTTAGCTCCTGGCTGACTGCCTAAAATGTTCTCCGTAGAACAGAATGAAGACATATCAGAACTGGCCCCTCACCTCTCTGAACTCAGACAAAATTGAGAAGTAGAAGTACTCACACTCAACATACTTTTGACTAAAATCATCTTTGACTCCTTTCTCAATTTAAAGTTCCGGTTAGATTTAGATCTACATAAACCTGTTCTAATAATAGGGCAGAAAGATGGGGGGGGGGTTTCTCAAAATGCATTTTACAAATGTCCCCTTTCTTTTATTATTGCTAATTCTTTTAAAGTGCAAAATGTGATTAAAATATATAATGGCCCCAGTATTTTATATTAGGATTGTTAAATAGTAATAACAGTCACAATGAACCTACTGAAAGCTCAATTAAGTGAATGTGAAAATTATAATGGGGCAACAGAGTAATATAAAATATATATACTTCATTTTTTGTACCTAATCTAGAACTTATACTTTACTGCAAACAGATATTTTATATGCAGTCATAAAGAAATATGATCTTGTGAATAACCAGTAGACTCATCTGTTGTACTAAGTGAATTAGATCTAGGAGTCAGTGAACCATAAATAATTACTGTTCCAGAATATAAGAGACCCTTCTGGCTGAATCTCACATAACAAATAAACAGTAATTGCAGATACAGGCATTCTGTATAAATAGAAATATTATCTATAATTCAATACAAAAACAAGAATGTACCACAATAAATGATTTTATGTTAGTGGGTGATAACATCATGGTAATGCATAAGGGGACACAGAGAAATAAGTGTTGCTTGATCACTAGACATTACAATTAAGCTACCGTATATCTGCAGCATTGTTCAAGGGTATGTCCACCCTTAAAAAAAAATTTTCACCAAAGATTCCCCGTCCCCCCAGCCCCAACCGCTATGTTAGTATTATTAGAAAATGCCCCAAACTTTACTTACCTTCCCTCTTGCCTCCGCCGCGCTGCCAGGCCCTTTGCTTGCGAGTAAATGCAAGTAGAGGGGCGGGACCGGCAGTCGCGTCTGTGATTGGCTGAGCAGCAGCCAATCACGGACGTGGCTGCCGGGAGTTCAGTGCGGCGGAGGCAAGAGGGAAGGTAAGTAATGTTTCGGGCATTTTCTAATAATACTAACATAGCGGTTGGGGCTGGGGGTACAGGGGGAATCTTTGGTGGAAAGGGTTTTACACTAGGGGGAGGGAATCCTAATCGGGAGGGAGAGGGAGGGGGAGAAGGGCTGCAGTATGCATGCCAAACTTCTCCCGGAGGCCAGGTAGAAGGCAGAGTCCTATATGGACTCTGCTATCCTCCTGGTGGGCAGTTTTTGGGACTTTGGGGGGGGACTACAGGAGAACCTTATGGAGCTGGGATGTGAGGTAAGGATTAAACTACACTACATGATGGGGCCAGTAGTGGGGAGATTATAGTTTTGGGGGTGGACATGCCCTTTAAGCCTGGGTACACACAAGCAGATTTGTTTGAAAACCAGGACTCATATTTTTTCCCTGCTTGTGATTTGTCAAGATACAGGCAATAGAAAGCTTTGATATACACACACTGGCATTGTGTCAACAAAACCAGCAGCTAATTAACAGTTAGTACCGCTAAATAATGAAAGGTTAATTTCTGAACTTGTTACTACATAACCCCCTTAAAAGGTAGAGAATAGCTATACTATTACATGCTGTCAAATGGATCATATTCTCATAGCCTGCAACTCTTATTGGAAATCAATGGCAATGTTATTAATATTCCTATAGGGGATAACTAAAAAATATCTGCTTAGGCATTCACATTTAAAATCATACAGCCACATGGGATCTCATGGGAGGAAATGGATGAACAATACAAAACCACTGTAGTTGAAGCAGGGAGGGCCGCACCCTTATTGACAGGGGGCCCGGTGATTTCTATATAATTCCTTGGATGTAAATTTCAACAAATCTTTAATTTTTCAACACACAGATAAATATGATCAGGGTCAGCACAGAATCAACTATATATTTAAATTTCCATATTTTCCAGGAAAGGTTTAAATAGTGACTACCGTATATACTCGAGTATAAGTCCACCCGAGTATAAGCCGTACCTATTTTTACCTGAAAAATGTGTAAAAACTGATTGACTCGAGTATAAGAGGGTAGAAATTAGCTGCCCTTTAAATGGACAGCAGAATTCCCATACATGAATCCCATACAGTAATAGCCACATCCAGTACCAGTAACCTCCAACTCCTTGCACTCCAGATGTTTGAAAACTACAACTCCCAGCATGCTTTGTTGCTGGGAGCTGCAGTTTCTAAACATGTGGAGTGGCAAGGTTCAGTAAACTTTTAATTAAGCTTACCATCATTTACAATTATCCTGACACCCATATAGTAAAGGGCCCTCTGACCCCCTTATAGTAAAGGACTCTCTGACCCCAATAGTTAAAAATGTCACCTGAGAGTTGTAGTTTCAAGCTGTCACTTGCATTGAACTAGCAGCTGTTTTTTGCCCCAAACTGAGAAGACCCATCAGATTTACAGCATCCAGATTAACAGTGACAGTGCTGAGTGAGTCCAGCAGCCAGACTACAGGAAGCAGGAAGTGTAAAGGCAGATCAGCTCCTGTAACTTTCTATGCAGGTTAACACAGCACCCCCTACTGGTTACTATCCACAATTGCAGAATTTGGATCTAAATTAGGACTTGACCCGAGTATAAGTCGAGGTTAGGTTTTCAGGCTAACTTTAAAGCCTTAAAACTTCAACTTATACTCGAGTATATAAGGTATATTAAGGACTGGCCCAAGACTCAGGGTATGGAAGGGGCAAATTAGAACAATTGCAGACTTAAAGGAAACTATATATAAACTATACTGTAAAAATTTACTTTTTAAAAAGGAAAAGCACCCGGGGCAAGGAGATAAGATTGATTATTCCCACCTCCTAATATTGTTTTGTTGAGGAGCTAAAGCACATACAGTTTTTATCTGCCAGATTATGGCCCTAGTTCATTCTATATTAAAGATAGTGCTGAAGCATTCAGGAAGACTTGCAGAAGCAGTTTTCTTCATCCTGCTGCTCCTCGTAGAAAGGATATTGGGAGGTAAAAAGCACCAATCTTACCTCCCTGCCTCAGGTACATTTTATTTTAACTGTTTTTGAAACAAACTTTATACGCACTATAGTTTCCCTTTAAGGTTCATATAGAAGTGTGGGTGCTGACCGTTTTGCCCACTTTGTCGGCCTAAATGCCCATTTGGTTGAAGATCCGGCCTTTTCGGCCGACAAAGTGCCCATTCACTGCGTGATTATTGGCCAAAACAGCCTTGCACATTGTGCGTCGCGGGTTGGCCCCTGCGATTGCACGTGTGTATGAATCTTAAGGCATAGACGGAGCACATTGGGGTGTGGTTAAAACACCTACAAGGCATTCCGCTACAAATTTAGCTTGCTCTTAGGGCTGACCGTGAATGTATTTATCCTGACATAAATTGCAGGCTGTAAATTATGGTTTGCAACGGGCTAATGTAATTTTCCAGGTTATGAACCAAAAGTTTCAATATCCTTTTAATTCTTATAATATCCTACCCATAATTATCATATGCTAAAGTTTAGTCTATAAAGCAATGATGCTGTAACACATCTTCCAGATTGTGTTCCATGCCTTACAAGTAAACAAATTGTTGTCAACCACTCCAACAACGTACACAAGAAAAAAAAACAAAGGAGACTGGTATACCTAGATGTAGGGATGGGACTGGAGCGTTTGCTAACCCTCAAATTTGCCCATAACCCTTAAAATGCTGCGTTCGATAACCCTCATATGCAGCTTTCGCTAACCCTCGATTTTGGCGATAACCTTCGAATGTAGTGATGGATTTCGGTAACCCTTGACAATTGCCTGATTGTGAGGAAAGTTAAAAGGTAACTGTGGTCTCAAATTCTTCCAAACTAGTAAAAATTATATAAAAAGCCTTCCATCGTACCTTCAAAATAAAACCTAAATCATATCTCTAGATAAAATGTGTGAGAAGTCATTGTTGGAAAGGTTCAGCCATGTGACCAGCTTGTAGTCATGTGACCAGCCTGTCTCCATTAATAGGCTCCCCTTCTCAACTGTCAACTTTTTCCACAGGTACTTCCTGATTTTCCCAGCAATAAGTCTTAACTGAGCATGCTTCTCCCCCGGGGGAAAAGGGCAGGCAGAGGTCAGGTGATGTCACTCAACCTACTAGAAGCAGGAAGTTTGAACATTCACCCCAATGTAATTTCTCACAGGCTCCAGCCAGAGATGTGATTGTTGGCTCAGTGTAAAGGATATACTGCAGGCTTTCATTTAATCCTAACTTGTTTTGAGACCACAGTTGTCCTTTAATATTTAAACAAGTTTTAGTGATATGTACATGATCCCCAGAACATTTCCCATGTCCTAGAGCCATTGTAATATACCATTGCTATTTTAACTGTATTTTATCAGAACTTTTCAAAAAAATTTCCCCGTTGACTTTAAAGGGTCCGTTTTCGAACTATAGACCTTTTACTGAAGTTCTATAGTTCTAAAATAAACTGAACTTTAGGAAGTGTGTACATTTCTACTGAGCCCCAGTTTCAAAGCAAGATTTTCAGAGCAAAATTACCCACAAGACAAATTAGGCAATTCCTAGGGCCCAGTAAACATCAGGAGGCCCGGTTTCAGTATTACAGCAGATAGTATACAGGCATATAGAACATGGGGGCCCCAAATCAAACCCTGCCCCATTTGATAATAACCTCGATCACAAACCCCTTTTAAAGGAAAGCTAACCCCTCAATATACTGTGCTGTGCCACTGCATCGCAATAAACAGAGCATAGTCTCCTTTATTTGTATGTATGTATAGTTTATTTATAAAGTGCCACTTGAGGACGCAAAGCTGTACAGTAACAAAATACAATAAAGTGTTACAAGGGGAACAAATAAATACATAGATAGTTCAGTACATAAATCTATAAATTATATAAATAGAAGTGCTAGAGCTTTGCCACAAGAAGTAAGGAGATCCCTGCTCCCTAGAGCTTACAATTTGCAACCATGTATATTTACTAGTGTTGACAATTAGAAATGGGCGAACTTCCAAAATTCCAATTCGATTTCGGATTTTCGAACTACTGAAAAAGTTCAGATAAAATAAGCTTAAAATAGCAATGGTAACATACTATAAATGGCTCTGGGGCCTGGGAAATGGTCTGGGCAACACGTACAAACACCCAGAACTTGAAATAAAGTCACTTCCTTAACATGCGAGCTTCCGCATTTGAGATTTGATAATTATCCCGGAAATTTGAGATTTTTAAAATTTTTCGAAAATTCAATATTTCTAGAATCTGTCTCTGAATCTCTTAAAAAGGGGTGTTCATTATTGTACAAGAGGAATCATTCCCAACATGGAGTGGCAACGATTCCTTGTTGCATACCTCAACAAATGAGGTTAAAACAAAAAGGGAAAGTTCCATGGAAAATATCATTTTTTAAATTTTGTCCCAACCAATCAGATATTATTTAAAATTTCAAAGCAAACATCTGATTGATTTGGGCAAAATTAGCACCATTTTTAATAATAAGAACTTTTATTGAATAGCCCTGTATGTTTATATTATGCAAACCTAATTATTCTATATTTTCTCTTCCATTTTGAAAATTCATTTCATTCTGTAACAGTCCTTTTCTTCCCAGAATGCACACTAACATGGAATGTCCCTAACAGTAATTTCTACTGATTTGCTGTTGTATGGGTCAAACATGCTCAGATCAGTAATTAAATCACCCAATGTGCTGGGTCAAGGGCAAGACCATAACAGTCACTGTTAGGGGTCCTGCAAACAGGAAGTCAGTAATTCGGTTGCATTTATTTATATACAGACAAAATGCTGGATGGCCAGGTTAAGTTCCTACAAGGTGTGGATTTACCTTTATTTTACCTACCCTCATTTAAAATTAGGCTCTAAAATATTAGTTGTGAAATGCAGGTTACAATTTCAGAAATATATAATATAATGCAGGTGATATGGCCTGGATTTATTTTACACACGACTGCATAAAAGCAATTTAATTAATTTGACTCCATAAGGCTGGAACCCTCATTACCATATGCCTGAAGGATAAATGTGAAGTAAAATCTAAATTCTTTGTCTACATTCATAAAAACAACATAATCAAAAGATAACCAAATACAGACCAATAAAAAGATCACCAGTAGCTATTTATTAGCATTGATCCTCAAAAATTACAAAGCATTTGTCAGGTAAAAAAACCCTGAGCCAAACTGGAATGTAAACGGAGATTTTTAATCCGAGTCCTGTGCTTCACAAATGGGAAATACTCAAGGGTTCTTGCTGACTACCTTTATCTCTTTAGTAAAATGTGTTACAATGAGAAAAAATTCTCTATAGGATGGAAGGTGGATAATTGTATCTGCTCATATAAAAAAGGGGTTAAAATGTATTTTCAACAACTTACTAACATATTGTCAAATGAGTACCAGCGAAATCCTACTGGTTAGGGTATCACGTTTGCCTGGGGATGTATTTATAGCGGATGATGCCCCAGCCAGGCACTGCCTCCATTACCTTAACTATAGTATTGCAGTGAATGCAGATTTACTTTTCAGTTGTGCAAAATGTTATTCAACCAAACAGTGGAAATTTTGATCGGAACCCGTATATTTATGTCTAAAAGACCCGTGTCCCTATAAATAGCTGTCATTTTGATGGCTGATTTTTTTCTGTCTTTTGGTCCTTCATGGTTGGTTAAGCTTTTTCCAGTCTTGTAACATAGACTTGAACGCAAAAGCAGTCTTCATACAACAGGAAGAGAAAAAGCAGAAATGATCACAGCAATGTCCAGGCAATAATTGTTGGATTTTTTTAAAAAAAGAGGACTATAGTGGTTCATGTTCCCATAAGCTGGGCAATCATCTAAATAAACTTTTAAGGAGAACAAGCAGAAAAGATATAAATATATAATTTAATATAAAGACAGCTATATAGTATTTGTAAAAGTTTACATTTTTAAAGGGTAGACTTTTCTGTAGTCTACATTACTCCAAATTCATCCTAAAAAAAATCTGTGCAAACAAAAGTGTCAGACTGGACTGTTGGGGCCCACCAGGAAATCTAAGACCAGGGGCCCAGCAGGAAAAGTTTAGGGGCCCACCTAATTTTTCATACCCCTATTATCACTTATTTACAAATTTATCTTACTCCCATTGACTCTTATTGTTTAATAAATGCATTTCTTACTGTCCCTTTGACTTAGCAGTGTCTTTGTTTTCCTGGGTGAATAGGCTGTGGGCCCTCTAGGGGAATCCCTTGTCAACCTGGGGGCCAGTCCAACACTGTCAATTTTGGCCGTGACTTGAGGCTGATGTTACAGTCAATAATTGAATGGCATTCCCAGTGCCTTTACAATGAGCTCATAAAGTAGAGGGCAGATGCAGTTATCTTTTTGGGAGAAGAGGCAGAAATTTGTGGAGTTAACGCACTAGAGAAATGTAGAGTTGTAGAAAAGAGTTGAACCGTTGCCCAGCTCCATAGGCATGTGTCTGCACCTCCCTGATCATTAGGCGCCTAAACTGTGTATGTGCCAGCTCCCCACGTTTGTACCGTATCTAGAGAAACTGCATTATGTCATTTGCTCTATGGGAAACTTTGTAGAGTTTTTAAATCAATAAAAAATAAACTTTAGCAAGGCAATTTAGGGTGCTAGTTTCCTAATACAGTCCAAGGAACACTCCGGCACACCGGTGTTGGCTGTATGGCAGACAAGTAGATAGATAGGTGCAGTTCCCCTGGCCCTCCACTCCAGGGGCCAGAAAGTTCTCTAGCACAAGAAAGATATCTTCCCCATATCTTTCTTGTGCTAGTTTCCTACTACATCTTTCCCATTTTAAATGTTTTTGTTAGTTTACCTTTTACTTTATTTTTGTAATGGAAGGATTATTTTAGAAGGTGAAACATAGCTATTTTAGTTAAATTTGCAATAAGCTATTATTTTAGGAAATACACAGCAGTCAGTAAACATGCAGCCATTGTGCATATTTGCATATGCTTGGAAATGATAATCAAGCAAGGCACACTGGCAACATGAACAATCCTCACAGGGGAGATTTCTTACTGACACAGCAAATCTAACACGTGTAACACAACTAAACGTATTTCAGGTCAATTACATAGCATGCCTATTGCACAGCTTGTCAACAAGCCAGGGCTAAAGATTAATCACTTTGGGTTATGTGTTACGGTTTCTATTTAATTTATTATTCAATTTACCAAATGTTATATTTGTTAATATAAACAAATAATTACATGTGTATTTAAACACAAATGAATACATTATTTGAGAAGAGAAATGCATTCCCAATTCAATGTTACGGAATGTTATAACTCCTCCCTTTGAGTTGCAGATTTTATAATAAATGGGATCCCAGTACTTCGATACAATTGAAAAATCCTTTTTTTTAGGGCAAGAACGACCCGTTAAATTGTTTCATTAAATTTGCCTCCATCTTTCTATTGGAAACACATGTCAAATCTAGCTTCTGTTCACAAAGAACTGTTGGCCGATATTGAGGTACTCAACCTGGTTTAAATAGGGTTGTTTAATATTGATACCTAATGCATCACTACCCATCAAGGCTTGGAAATGGTGTTTTAGTGCAGCTTTGCATAGAACTGGGCAAGATTCAGATAAAATTGATCATAAGGGAATAAAAAGCATTCATATCCCCACGCACATCTGTGCAAATTTTAAGTCCATGTGTTCAGATCCCAGTAAGAACATGCCCTTGCCTCATTCCAAGGAGACTAAGAAATGCTTTGCCAACCATAACTGGCTAATAGCATTGCCTGTCCTGAATTGTACTGCTACATGCAGAAATAATAATGCTGCTATCTAAATACAGATGGTAGAAAAGTGAAATGTTATTGCCTAAGGATATTTTCCTTATAAATTTGAACCTGCAGTGCCTTACTGAGAAAATAATCTTAACCATGGGGGAAAAATTCACATTCAGTAGAAGAAACTTATGAGAAAAGGATTTTAATTACGCAATAACAAAATATTAAAGATAACATTCCATTTTTTTCTGAATGAGGAAGATAAGAATTTGAGTATGGAATGGACCAGTGTAGAATAAGCTTCTTATCGGTGATCCCCACCTGTGCAGACACTAAAAATGCCCAACGCTGGGATGATGTGAACAGTTAGTTAAAGGGAAAACACAAATTACATTTACTTCTGTTTATTGTAAGTAGTGACAGAAAACGCAAGATTTTTACTTACTTTTACTTTACTTTTTAAAGTGGATACAGCAATGACTTTCAAAAGAAAACCAATCCATTGTTGAATGCTTTAGCATCGAAGATCTGAAGCTTTGAACAGAAATGAGGAGCACTTGTTTCATCTTCTGAGTGAGCTTCCCCCTTTAAAGGACAATTTTACTCAAATTTTCCCCATTCCATCCCTTCATGGTACACAGGGTGACCTAAATCATTAAGTCTCCATCCCTGGGTACCTTACCTGACAGCTGTTAAAATTACTTGGAAGTTTCCCTCGCCAATCAGGTCAGCTCTGCCCCTCTACCACTCTCACTTTGCAGAATGTGTCTTTCTATTGGCTGTATCTCACACTTACAACCAGGAAGAGGGCAAACGCAGAAAACTTAATATAAGTACTACAGCTGTTAGGTAAAAATATTCAGGGGTAAGGACTTAATGAAGGGGAGCAGGGGGGGGTTTGGGGGGGGGGGAAAGTAAAATTGCCCTTTAAATATTATGGTTAATATAATGCTTTTCCAGGTCACTTGAGGGCAGGCAACAATACATTATTTATATATGTAAATAACTCAGATAATCCAATATTACTACAGTATATACCTACAATTCAAAAACAAAAGCATTAAATTGTTAAAACAAATACAAGCAATCCTTTTTGAACTGATAAGCTGCTGCTCAGAGCAGAGATTAACAAGTAGATCCAAAAACTAATTTAATCGTGTTACCCAATACTTAAATGTTTAAGGCAATTAACCATGAAAGGATAAGTTAATTATAGTCCAGGAACTGTCGATATCAATAATATTTTTAAACATCCCAAGTATTCCTAACCAAATATACACCTGAGAGAAATCTTGCAGTCCAGTTCTCCAGTCACATCCTTCTCGTCTTCCTGCCCCTATTTGTGGTAAAAGCATGCTTTACCCAAGGAGCAAGTAGGAGAGATAAAACCACTGGTACAGTCATGCTCAGTGTGTTTCACCAAGGGAGTAAACAGCAGTTACCCAAATGGATTCTACTGTCTGTATGCCTTTTTCTTAAGGGGGAAAATGAAGACATGAACTTGGGGACTAACAGACTGTTATATCTTCAGGTTTGTATTGTTTAGTTAGAACAGCAAGCATATCACAATTTGCAATTTTAGGACCTTTTACGATTATTACTATTTCATAATTGGCTAGATCGTGGATAGCCTTGAAATGCAGAAACAGACTGGAGTGGCTAAGGAAAGTTTTGGTAAGTATTGCAGAAGAAAGGCACTGTTCTCAGGAGTGAGGACCTCACCCTGGATACTTTACATGGATAAAAGAAGAGAGGAGTGAGGAAACTATACTTGTCCTTTAATCAGAGAGGCAGACAGGTTATTGCATACTTGGGGCCATATTTATAACCGGCTGGTAATTTGAGCTATATTCGCAGCGATACTGCACTTAGCGCATCCCGCTGTGCCCCTCTGAGGAATGCGACTACCCGCGGCGATCCTTTCCCGGCATCCCAGCCCCCTGTAATCTCGGCTGATTTCGCCATTCTTAAGGTGGCGAAGTGAAACGCCCGAGATTAGCTTCAGTTACCACTGCTTTATAAATAGAAGTGACGGTAACTGTTCCTATAGTCGCGAAAAATTAATGAGGCGTTAATTTTTCACGGCCGCTTTCCGCCCATTTATAAATTGCGGTAATAGTGATTTTGCCGAAAATGGCGGGAAAAAAGACAACGCTCGTTTATAAATATGCCACTTGGTCTGTAGTTCTTATTATGTAATGCAATGTACAAGGGTATAGTCAAAAGGCTTTTATTAGTACACCAAAAACTGTTATTGTCAATTAAAATTAAAGGGTATCTTCACTCAAAAAATAATGTTGGGCCATTTAGATTTCTTATACAACAGTAAGGAAATGAGCAGTGTCTAAGTTCGTTAACTTCTCTCCTGGGCCCTAATCGGTTATTGAAGAACGGAAGGTAAGACACCGCTCTTTACCTCCTGTTCTTCAATAAATCTAAATGGCCCAACTTTATATATTAAGTGGAGATACCCTTTAATGTCTCACTGTGGAAAGCACAAACCAAATATTACCCATTACTCTTAAAGTTATGCTATTAAGTTTATATATATGTACGGTTAATTTAGCAATGACAGGGCAATGTGTAGATAATATGTGAACTACACATACTGAATAATACTATACTACCGAGCATATTTAGTCATGAGGAACAACTGTAATATATTGTCATCCCTCAGTGCTGCTATGAATGCTTATACAAACAAACAATTACATTGCTGACTAGCTTTATTTCATTACCTCTATGTAATTATTTTTCCACAAACTGAATGGATTTTTAAAAATCATATTAACCTTTTAGCATGATTTAAAGAGCTGGTTTAAAAACAGAAATATGTTTCCATAGTCTCAAGCTGGTGTATATTAGAGAACTGTCTAGAGGCATTTCTTCCAATCGGTGGAGTGCTCAGCTGCCCTCTTGATGGATGAATGATTTTTCTTCATTTCATGTTACATGATGTAAACTATAACTTTTCTAAGAATCGTTTTCAGTGAAAGAAGGATGGAGCCTTCTAACACAATCCAAACACATGATTGATTTTAAAAAAGGAGGAAAATCTAGATGAAATGCTGACACTAAAAATAAAAGCAGCATACGCAGCTTATTTATTATTTACTATAAATATTGGAAATATTGCATGAAAACTACATCATATTTAATAATAAAAATGTTCTAATGTTAAATTCCATGGATGTGGTAAATATGTTTTTTCCCTTGATAATAATACCATTAAAAAATACTTTATATAATGCAGAAAGGTTAAAAATTAAGAGAAGAAAACCAATGAAAATAAAAACTACAAAATAATACAACCTTATATTTACAATGTCAAACACTATCTTAACAGCAGGAGGCTGTGGTGAATTGCTGGGATTAATGATTGTAAAACAATCCTTTTACAGACTCTTGTCTATGCAGAGGGGGTGGTGGAAACAACTAAAGGCCGTACACAAGTGCAATCGTGAGGAGGCCTGACCCACAACAACGCGCAATATGTACGAACGCCCATTTTGTCCGCTATAGGTAAGTGTATGGGTGCTCGGTTAGCCAAAACAGAGGTTCGTTTAGGCATTGCTGATGCCCAGCCAAGCACCCATACAATTACTGATAGACACAGAGTGCAGCATAGGTCGGGCACCACAGACAGATCACTGAAAGCCGTCAACAGATGACATGTACACATGCTAGACTGTAAGCCAAAATGATTGTTCAAAAATGCTAGAAAGCTGCAGGCTGGGTATTTCTAGTATAAATAGTAAGTAATGTCAAGCATGTCACTTAAGCAATGGTTTATAAGTAAGTAAGCTTAAAACAGGTGGGATTCATTAACCTAAGCAGATGTAGGCTATATGTAAATATATCCATTAATACTAGGACCTGCAAAAATTCTACCTTTCATGTGTGCAACACTTTGCAATAAATGTCAAAATGGATAAGTTGTATTTATATATCACCCACACAGTCAGGTCCATAAGCATATTTGCTATGGCACTCTATGCTGTTTACAAGTTGAGATGCTCATTTGGGATGATGTGTATTGGTCAAACAAGTAGCAGCAATAATGTTACTATTTAGTGGTTTTAGATAAATCTTTACAGTATAAGTCTGAATATTACTGAATAATAACTACCTTATTTTAAGAGGAGTACATAGACAATTCATTCATTAATAGATGTATTTCTTAAACATGCATTTCAAAGGTACTAGATATGTTTTCAATTAATAAATTCTACCTGGGACTGGGTCAGTAGAGGACACTGCTACTACTGATAATAAATAATGCCTGGAATGGCTAACAGAGTACTGCTGATAAATAAAGGCCCTGTTATACAACAACGAGTGCTACCTGATAAAAATCTGGAATAAGGCTACGGGAAAGGTAAAGGAAAATGTGTTTAAAGTTGTCAGTTTTAAGAATACTGCTTGAAATGATGTCTGTCTCTAAGTATACAGTATTTCACTCAAGGACATGGGTACAAAAATGTTTGATCATGTTAGAATTATGGTCAACACATTCTAAGAACAGCTTATTTTGCCTGATTTGCCAACCAACTCAGACCTGAATTCTCCCCCCCCCCACCATGTGTATCCTGCAGAAGGGGAAGTTCAGTGCAAATACATATGCTTTTCAGAAAAAAGAGCAGTCATCCCAATGACCTTAATCTGCTAATTCAGCATGTTGTCTGTGTATAAAAACTGAAACCGAAATACTGACTTCCTGTTTGCAGGACCCCTAGTAGAGGCCATTATGGTCTTGCCCTTGACCCAGCGCCTGGGTTGATTCAGTTGCTCAGTAGAGATCTGAGCATGTTTGACCCATCCAACAGCCAAATAAGTAGAAATAACTGTTAGGAACATTCCAAGGATGTGGTGCATTCTGGGAAAAAGAAGGACCGTTAGAACCTGAAATGTCAGCTCACTAATGTCAACAGCAAGGAACAACAAAGGGTATGAAATCAACTGATTTTTCAAAATGGGAGATAATATGTAGAATAACTAAGTATGTATTACACAAACTAACAATTTAACAAATGGTGATAATTTCCACTGAACTGTCCCTTTAACTTTTGTGTCCATCCTCCTGCAGTTAGACTTGCCTTACTACAGACCAGAAGGGGGAATCCCTGCTGCAGAGAGGAATACGGTAGGTAGAATAGGTAAAGATGATCTAATCATGTTTTAGGTAAATAGCAAAAGTTGTAATTTTAGCATTTCACATACCCATTAGGAGGGTATAATACTCAGCTAAAGTTATTGTCATTTTCAGTTTTATTTAATCTTCCTTGGTTCCCATTCATGGAGAAGGTTTCCAAACCAAGCAGCATGCTTCTACAATTCTTTCATGAAGCCAGAAGAAGGGTTAAAAAGCCAAAAGTTATTTTCCACAAAGCGTGATCCCTTTTATCACACTAAGGTTCATCTATTACAAATGACACATTCATCAAAGTGCTGTTAGCTACTGCGATTCCTCTGGGTTTTCCAAGCAAATGCTCATGTCTCAGGGGCTACAGGGAACAACTCTTACAAAATTCTTTAGATTTAGATATAATAGAGAAAGAGAGATGAAGCAGGAAACATGACTGTCTCTTTCTTCTCTTGCATGACACTCAGAGCAGCAGAACTAATCAGGAATCGTATTAGAATGTTATTAGAAAGATTATACAGATACAATTGACCCTATTTATAAAGCTGTCCATATAAGATTGTTGACAGAATTGTATGCACTATTTGCCTATTTATAAATCAGAAATAATTTCATTAGATGTTAGTTGGGAATTTTTGGTTGCTACTGACACCAGTTTTTTTTTCTCTTTTTATTTTAAGGCTTTCTGCCTTAAAATAAAAAGAGAAAAAAAACCCAGAATGTAGCTTGATATATATGTTGCCTTGTATTTTTAACATCATTAACTCCATGAAATTCTGGTAAATAGCTGCCGCTGAATATCTAACACATAGGGAAAATAGCTGAAATGATAGTAAATAATTCAATCCATTGCGCTTATTTCCATTATATTGAAAGGAAAGACAGACTCACTACTAATTAGGCAGAATATCTTTCATAGTCAGTGAATATGGTTCATGGCTCCGCAGTGCATAGTTACACGGGCCTATTTTATCTTGGCATCATTATTCTTAGATGCAAAAATACGGCAGCAAATCCAGAGATTATTTTAATTAGTAGTTAAAAATGTTCTGAAACTCATCGTACAAAATATGTCACATTAGGAAAAAAATATTAACTATATGTTACAAAACTGAGCTTGCAGCTCTGCTAGGTTACTGCTCCCTCACCAAAATTGATTACATGATGCTCCCTACCCAAAAAATAAGGGATAATAGCTGAGCATTACCACTTCCCTTCCCCCATGACCTAGTACTGACAATGAAAATAAATGATGATCTGCTATTACAATACCTCTCCGCTTAACGTCCAGACTAATTGCAACTGCACGCTGGTCCCCAACAGATAACCAAAAAAAATCTTTATATTTAGTAATCAATATTTTTATTTAAATTTCAAAATATTGAAATAATCAACAAAACCTGCAAATCAACAAGAACCAAATTCACATGGACGGTAATAGAATAGCTTTAAATAAATAATAAATAAAAAAAAGAAAGAAGGGATCATGCTGGCATAAGATGATGCAAGATGGTACTGTCATAGGGTCCATACCTTTTCATAGGCATGATAGCAACCATACAGACTATGAAATAAACTGTGTTAATGACGATGATATGAATGAGAGCTTATTATTTCAGAGAATAGGTATCAGTCAGCCATTGGGAACCCACATGGATTTTGGTGAAAATGGCAAATTAGACCCATTTGTTCTCCTGAAAGCTTAAACAATCTATAGAATATCTCAGTAGAGCTATTCCCAAGGACTTAGTTTTCGGCATCTCCATTACTTTTAGACAATTTACATTTAGACTTATTCATCTTATTCTCTGAATAACTGGACAGTCTCACCAAACTTGTATAAATACAGACAAATCATAGATCACTAAATAAATCCACACGTAGAGTCTGGTAGGCCCCCAAAAAAAACATTTGCCACTCTTTCCCTAAAAGCAATATTCAGGCTGCCTTTATATAAAGAGGTAAAAAGAAGTGTCCATACGTCTGAATATCCTCCCTTAAGTCACTTTTCTAGACCTGGCAAGGGCTAGACCACACTGCCGCATTCTCTTGCACGTTAATAATCATAAGAATCCTAGAACTGAGCATGTCAATGTGGGTGGCCAAATTACATGTACTCCAAATTACAGACTATTGTGCAAATCGCAGAACAAACTGACAGCAATTCACGTGAATGGCAACCCAATGCACACGCTTTTTTATCGCACCTTGCCATCCAATATAGTGTGGCCTCAGCCTTAGTATGGAGATCTATGGTTCAGGGACGTATCTATGCAGCAAATATTACAGAGGAAGAAGGAGTGGGTACTCCTACCTCCCATTTTGATTCAGGTGCCCAGCAATCTGCTTTCGAAGTTGACTATCTGACAGATTGCCACTCTCATTTCAAGCTTGTTATTCTATTGTATGTGTGCACATGGTCTCATTTTACAGTGTATCACTGGAACATTTTACAGACCCGTAAAGATTTATATTGAATTGTGCAATGCTACTCTTCTTTTCTAAGTACATAATGTCACCACCACCCCTCCCCAGAGTATAGCAAAAACAGACATGTCATTTTACTGCCACTAATCCTAAAATATTAATGAACTTATATAGCCAACATAATGCATGAGGCCTGTTACCTATAAGGGACAGAAGTATCTATCTATATATCTATCCATCCATCCATCTATCCATCGTCAGTCTCTACACAGAGGCAATATTGAAGTGTTTACAGATTTCATAAGTCGTGATTCAAAAATCTATTTTCCAGTCTCTATGAATTGCCATGTTACACTAGATGAGTTACAATACAGCTTCTCTTTTCAAAACTGTCTATATATTTCAGTCTGAACAATGAGTCTGAACCTGATAGATGGGAATGGCAGAGACTGTGGCACATGATTTTTTTGTAATGCTATTTATGTCTGTAATAACACACTACCTGCCAAGGGCTTTTTCTCAAATATCTGTCTCTATTTTTCATTTATCCTGCAATAATTAAATCAAGCTCTGCAGATTGGATACCATTTGTTCTTACCATCCCTTTGTTTGAAGGTACTGCAGTTTAAAGGACAACTAAAACCACAGAACAACACTGAACCAGAGGGCAGAACACCTTGATATGAAACCAGTAATCTGTGTCTTAACTCTAATTTTGATACGGGAAAAATTGCTGGGAAATTTACCTAAATAATATATGGTTTGTGCTTTATGTCAACAGCATTCTAGAATCACACAATTGGGTCAACGACCATTACGTTCTGCACATGCTCAGTCCTTAGCTATGGCAGAAACTTGTTGCAGTTGGTCACACCCATTAATAATCTCTAGCTAATCATTTTACAGGACAGATAAAGCAAGGAAGCATGCGAGTGAGGTCAGGAGGTGTGGTCTGAAACTGCACATACACACAGATACTTCATCCAGTTCTTAACAGGCTTACATTTACTTGTAAGTGGGATTTTATAGCTTATTGGTGTTTTTAGGGGGGTTGTTTTCAGATTCTGGAATATAAAAAATTGGGTTTAGTTCTCCTTTAAGTGAATAATGTCAATATTAAATTCTACCATTCTAAAGTGGACATACACTACAAACTTACCTTCCAACGTTCCTGCATCAGGTCAACCAACTGGCCTCTGATTGGAAATGAGTGGGCCAGGAAGGAGGATATAGTCGGGACAGATGTTTTATTTTGGATAAGAATAATACAGTATTGCATTGGGCATATGAACCTCAGCTTCAACACAAGTCATTCACTTAAACAATCTTGTGATATTTTATGCAAAATAGAACTATTAGAACTAACAGAACTTTCCTATGATGAAATAGATGATTTCCAACAAAAAACGAGACTATACATTTCAGGGCCTTATAATACCTTTCAAAAATCCCCTGTGACTATGCTTTTGGATATTACATTTCCAAGTTCCATCTTGAATGTTTAAAACCTGTTATACAGTGGTGCTAAAAAATGTCACAAAAAACTCATAGAATTCCTATTCTATGCCATACATTCTGCAAAAAACATCCTAAACTTAGCATTGCGACTCTCTGAATTTTTCCCTTACCATAGTACCTGTACAAGATAAAATAAAGGGAGTGAGGGAGTGTGTCAGACCAGAGAAATGACCAACCTAATTAGCTTACACAGACATGGATGTAAGGTTAAAATGTAACTAAAATTGGTTCAATAGATTCTGCGATACCATACGGGGCCCTAACATTTCATTTTTCTTAGCAGTGCTCGCACAATCCCTCATTATACAAATGGTTATCACTTGGACTGGGGACCATATTGTACAGTCCCTCTACACTCCTCTTTGTGTCTTATCAGCCTTGTAGTCACTTTAAAGAAATATTTACTGCAAAGACATGTCTGAAGGTCACAGTTACACAGATCTATTAATGAAACTAGCTACACATACAATTAAAATGCTTTTACTTATAATTTGACCCCATTAAATTCCATTACAAGTCTGTGTTTAGACATAATCAAGTTTATCGTGTCAGAAAAGTCACTAGACTGGATGTCTTATTTTCAGAATATATAGTCATTATAAGGGCTTATATATGTATATAACTATGCACGCTTGGAATGAGTTCCTGTGACTGAATTGTATGTAACTTTAGTGCTACTTGGGAACTACAGCAGTGCTTAAAAACCTATATTACATAAAACCTCTATGCATGGGGGGAAATAAGATACAAATAGAAACACAACAATTGATCTCATTTTGTAATCGGTCCTTAAGAATTAAATCTATTTATGAAAATGTTATTTAGCTCCTTTGCCTTATTGATGCTTTAAACATTTCTCTTCTGCTTTATATGTAGTCTAAGCCTAAATGAGGTTCTCAAAAAGAGAAAAGGGAATAAAATTAATGGGGCAACACAACTGCTTTGTGGAATGACTCGTAGAGCAATCAAACATCATACTGTGTCACTGCCGAGGCTGTTGCCATGGTAGCCAGAAGCATTCTGTGATCTCAGGCAGCAGAATATTCCTTATGCTGATTGATAGCTTGTTGCTGCACTTTTCCTGTAGGCAAATGTGATGACAACATTTAGCAATTATTGGCCATGTCAAACAGCTGTTTTTGAGTTTCAAGAGCAGGATGATTGCAGACAAGATCAAACAACTACACAGTAATCTTTTAAATGCACAACGGTCCTAAAACATAGCAATGCCATTTAATAAGATACCAAAACATTTTATATGAATATTTACGCAATATATCATTTAAATTTACACAACACATTAATACAAGACATTTTTCGTGCATTATGAAAATTTCTTACGCATACTTGCTATTGTTCTATTATTCTACCACACAACTGCACTGGTGTCCTTGTCTTGCCCCACCTAATACTTGGTGATGTCTACTAGTATGACCTGCCCCTCACCAAGAGGTGAAACAAAATATTCTTACTCAGCATCACACTGTTTTTTTTTTTTTATCCCACTTAACTTGTATAGGTGCTGTGTAAAGAATAAAAGACATTCGACTTTATCATACAGTGAAAATGGAAGAAAATATTCACATATGCTAACAGAGTACTCATCTTTCAATTAGTGGCGTGACTACAAACCTAAGGGCTCCAATGCAGAAATTGTGCCTTGGCCTCCCCGAGCACCAGGACCCAGACTTAACCCCCAACTTAACAACCCCCACACATCAGGGTCTGGACAACCTCACCCATCCTGTTTCCAAAATAGCAAAAATAGTCCCTTTAGTAGCATTCATCATCTGGGGTAAAAAAATATGATCATCATAATCATCAGGGGCAGAACATAAGAGGGCTCCCCTTGATGGGTGGTTTACAGAGCTGCTGAGGTAGTGCCTTGTATTTGTGAGATGGAGTTCTGCTCATGCAGGTGCAGCAAAGAAAGCAGTTTATCCTTTGGTAATCTGTCAATCAGGGATAATGCCCACTAGTCGGCTTCTGTATGCCTAACATAGCTTGCACAGCAAACGACAGTAAGTCTAGTCAATACACTTCCTATGTGTACCAAGAGCCACTATCGCTCTCTATTGCCCCCTTTAGGCAATGCACAAGCCGATATTGGCCTCTTAGTGCATTGTGAATGGATCTTGCCTTTTGCGAGTCTTTAATGCCAGATACCTGCTGGTGTTGGAGATTTCAAGAGCCGTTATGGGCTTAGTACATTGGTGTCCTAAAATCACATTAACGCTTGGTGCATCGGTTAATGTGACTTTAAGACACAAATAGCCAATACTGGCTCTTGGTACATAGCCCTATTCATTTCTAGCCTAGTTAATAAACATACAGAGAGATTCAATAAAAGTTCTTATGGTTAAAAATGGTGCTAATTTTGCCCCAACTAATCAGATCTTATTTAACATTTGAAAGCTAACATCTGATTGGTTGGGACAAAATTAGCATAATTTTTGATGGTAAGAACTTTAATTGAATCTCCCTGATAGTCTAAGTATACACATAACTTTTTCAAAGCATGATTGTATTCCTGGTCTTCTCTTCTCTTTGCTGGCAGATTCATATTAATAATTGAACACATTCAAACTAAACTCCGTTAATACTGCTTATTACTTAACAATGATGCACGTTGAATTTTCAATTCCATACATCAGCTGTGGTTAAGGTCACCGTATAGAGAAAATTCAATCCCCCAGACCACAGAAGAAGTGGCTTGTCTATGCCCATGTTTTGTGCAATAGTTCACATTAGGAAATTAAGCCCCCCATATTTCCAACATGCTTCAGTGAAAGCAAGCATGCAAGAAATAGTTTGTATACTAGAACTACATAATTTGCCTCTGAGAAACAAAGAAAGAAATCCATATAATAATCACACTAACAATTGCTAGGAAATCAATAACATATCTGTCCATCATGTGAGACGTAATAGGCAGAACTCGTTCAATAGCATGCAGGTTTTAAATGTCAGCTAATGTTTAATGTGCATTGATAAAAACAATTCCCAAAAGTAACTTGTGTTTGAAAAGACTGTAATATACAAGCAGATACATCAATTAAAACCATTCAAGGCAGAGAATGTAAAGAATGTTAAAGACAGAATGAAATACACCTGGAGACTGCAATTCTTTTTTCTTTTTGTTTGTTGCCAATCAAAGGCCTCCACCCTCCCCGTTGTCAATCACTGCTGTTGGAATGCTGGGAATGAAGGGGTTGAAGTTTGTGTAACACAACAGACAGGTGGGTGGGATATCATTTTAGGGTGAACATGCCAATTAACAGATAATCAAAACAAGCCCCACTCAATAGTCTGACCCATTTGTGTGCACTGCATTTGTGTGCACTGCATTTATGTCAAAAGGGAGCTACCCTAGCCTGTATCCAATACTTGCTTTGCAAGATCACATGCAATATCTTTACATACAATACATTTAAAATACTTGACTTTACTGTGTTTCTAAAATGTGGTGGACAGCATTTGGATTAGTTTTTGCAATGGAAGAGGGCAAGTTGTTATCACAACATACTTATTTTGCTAAGGTCCATAGGCATGGTTTGATAAAAATGGTTATTTAGTCTGCTTCACACACACTCATGGTATTAGAACTGATCCTTAGGCTGATTTGTTGCAAAGTTACCATAGTGATTCAGTTTGCTGCATTTCATATATAAGAGGAGTTGTGTGTATACAGCCAAGCTGTTACACTTTTATGTCCAACAGTGACTCATTCTTTTGAGGAATCTAGAACTACAATGAAAACCATCATCATAAATTGCTATGACTAACTCTATAAAACAATGACTTCTCATGCACAAATCTCAAAAATATTTCATGGAGCCCGAGACACTACTGGAATAGCAATTTTAAAATATTTATACTTAGATGAGAAAGGACAAGCTTGAACCTGAACAATCTATTTAATAACAGACTATTAAAACTGGAACATACCACCTGTTTTGTTTTTGTATTAATACGTAACTATAACCAATATAATATGTAGAGGGAAATGTCTTAACTGTAATGGATCACTAGAGCACTAATGTAGTATGATACTCCCAAAGTATAGTAGTAATAAGCAGGTCTGATGATTAGCAACAGCATATGATGGCTCTACCAGGAAAGGATCAGTAAGGACCCAGGAGTGATGTCAAACATCATTATAACATGCAGAGTGGTCAGCAATGGATTGTTTTAAAGGTAAGACAAAGGACTTTTATATACAAATTTAACAGTTCCCCTTTACATACATTTTTAAATAATTCAATGATTCCTCTTCCTGTTTACCGTGCTCCTCTGTAGGGCGGTAATGTCTTCCCAGCAACATAAGAGCTTAAAAAGAAGTTGAAGTCGCATGACTCTTAAAGGGCATCTATAGTGAAAAAAACACATTGCCCCTTTGCAAAGTTAAATTCATGTACTCTGTGCTGCCTTAATCCTATCTATGTCAGTGACTCTGTTTAACCATGGTGTCAGATATGTGTGCAGCACTCCCCCCTCCCCTCTGTTACCTCCTCCATGTCTCAACTCCGGCTAACCGACAAGCTTTTCATGTGCAGTAGGAGTTAAAAGTTCAACATCCTGAAAAACACACCCACACACAGTGGCCAATAGAAAGCAAGCTGTCCTGGAGACACGGAAGAAGAAGGAGAACAGTACAGTTTACGATCTCCCATCATCAATCAGTGAAAGCTATTAAGAAGGGGGGTCAAGTGCAGCCTTATATCTAACATCAAAGCTACCTCTCTCCCCCTGCTTATGTTGTTATCTCTATGTTTATTACAGAGCAGGGAGAGGGGATCACGTCACAGGGAATTGATTGACAGTCCAAGTAGGAGTAGAGGAATGCAATCACATATTCTTCTAACTGGTGTATCTCAGGACAGAGAGGGAATCTGAAAAAAGTGAAGACACTCTGGGGGTTGTGGGGAATTATAGAACACATGGAAAGAAAGAAAAAAAAGTTCATTTTCCCACTATAGATGCCCTTTAAGATAGAAAGTAAAAACTTAACAGTTCTGCTGCCAGCCCCAAAATCTTTACTTTTGCTTTTAAAAACAATTTATTTAGCACCGCAGCAGAAAAGTGTCAGCTCTCAGTTAACGTAGTAATGGGATTCCCATGCATGCTACCCTGTACATGCCTGAGGGGGGGAGCCATATACATTTGCAGCAGAGAAAGTCAATGAGAAGACTCTTTGCTTAGGCTGTGCGGGTTACAGAAATTCCTTTGGAAAGAGAAAGTGGAGGGGTTGGCCCTGGGGTATAAAAAGTGGTGAGTTTTTCCTTTGGAGAGTGGACATGCCCTTTAAAGTGAAAAACTTACAATGAAGACCGATGATTTACATTGCAATACAAGGAATAATTTTATGTGTGAGAGGGTGTATGTATAGTATGTGTGAGAGGGGTGTTTTTACAGTATGTGTGAGTGTGTGTAGAGTGTGTGCATAAGTGTGTATGTTCAGTGTATGTGAGAGTTGATACACTGCAGGAGAAAGAGTATGAGAGATAGAGAATAGACTGCAGGAGAGAGTGTGTGAGTATAGAATATGTATGGGAGCTTTACTGTCTGCTCTCATTGTATGGGACCTTTACTGTTTGTTCTCACTGTATGGGACCTTTACTGTTTGTTCTCACTGTATGGGACCTTTACTGTTTGTTCTCACTGTATGGGACCTTTACTGTCTGCTCTCACTGTATGGGACCTTTACTGTCTGTTTTCACTGTATGGGACCTTTACTGTCTGTTCTCACTGTATGGGACCTTTACTGTCTGTTCTCACTGTATGGGACCTTTACTGTCTGTTCTCACTGTATTGGGACCTTTACTGTCTGTTCTCATTGTATGGGACCTTTACTGTTTGTTCTTACTGTATGGGACCTTTACTGTCTGTTCTCACTGTATGGGACCTTTACTGTCTGCTCTCATTGTAGGGGACCTTTACTGTCTGCTCTCACTGTATGGGACCTTTACTGTCTGCTCTCACTGTATGAGACCTTTACTGTCTGCTCTCACTGTATGGGACCTTTACAGTTTGTTCTCACTGTATGGGACCTTTACAGTTTGTTCTCACTGTATTGGATCTCTACTATACTCATTTTTAGCAATTGTAATGTAATGACACATTTTAGTAAGAAAAACAACCTATTCCCAGACTAGAAAAATCCTCAAATATACATTAAAGCTATCTCAAATTGGAAACTGAGAGGTTTAAAATTTGGCAAAAAAATAAAATGCTGTTGTTTTATAAATAGATATAATTTGAAAATGATGAAAGTTTGAATTTGCTGCTTTATAAATATATCACAGTCAGGCAGCTATCATGCTTTTGTTGTAAAAAATATTCTTTATTACAATTACGGAACAGAGACTTCTGGGTAATTTTCATGTTGCCATTGTAGCACTTACAAAATGCTTTACCTAATAAAAGGTTTTTACAGCATTCTACAAGCTAAATACAAAAGCAGAGAGCTGGATTTATTGAGCCTTTATCCGGAAGTCTCTGTACCTTATTTACATATTCTGAAAGGGAGCTGCAAAGCCTAATTCTCTCCCTATCTTATTTAATTAATTAGTGATGTTAATTACATTTACAATTAATGATTCCTTAACATAATGGAGAGGTATAGTCAAAAACAATAAATGTTTTTTTGTGTCGAACTCTGAGAGGGGTGATTGAAAAAGTGATCTAAGATTGATTTCATAGGGGATGCTGGGAATATGAGGCAATCTGTTATGGGAGGGGGTGTGAGAGAGAAAAAGATAGTACCTCATTACTCCTCCATTAATTAGTGAAGTCAGCAAGCTGCTGTGATGGTCATGTGATTCCTCCATTAATCAGTGAACTCAGTAGTTCAATGAATTCAATCCAGTATTTGTTTTGCTCAAGCTCAGTCCCCCAGCCCCCAGCTAGACTATCTGTGTTGGCAAGCATGCTCAGTAATCCCTATTTTGGTATCATTGGGAGAGGGAATTTGACCTGTGCTTTATAGCAATTGCAAAATGAATGGGCCATTAACTTTCCCATTTCCATTAACTTTTCCAGTGCCAGCCGACTTTCCCATTACCAATAACTTTCCCAGTGCCAGACGACTTTCCCATTACCATTAACTTTCCCAGTGCCAGACGACTTTCCCATTACCATTAACTTTCCCAGTGCTAGCAGACTTTCCCATTACCATTAACTTTCCCAGTGCCAGCAGACTTTCCCATTACCATTAACTTTCCCAGTGCCAGCAGACTTTCCCATTACCATTAACAGTCCCAAGTGCCAGTATAATAAAGTGGCAGGATAGGGATCTCAGAGCTGCCTGTCACAGGGGCTGTTGTGTTCGGTAACAGCTATTATTTCCATATGTTTCAACTGCTCTCCTGTATGATTTAGTCAAGCTCCTATTCCCCCTCCCTTCACTTTCTCCATTTGTAACATTGTTGCAGAGTAGGGGGTGATAAACTCTGCTCAGTCTATTCAGCAATAATGTTGCAATCAAAACTACAGAACATAGTGAAAGGGAGAGGGAATAGGAGTTCAAATAAAACGAACAGGAGAGCAGTTCTAACACAGGGAAATTAAAGCTGCTATCCGATTTTTAACACCCGGTCGCCAGTAAACAATTTGTAGTCACCATATTGCCCTAGTGAACGTGATTTGTCCAGCCCATGGTATGTCCATTGCTTTGTTAAAAAAAAACTCACAAGTGCAGCAGAGATGTATTACAAAATGAAACAAGTATTGCTGTATAGAGTATCTAATAAAGGTCTGTAGAGATTTCAGCACATCCTTGCACAGTGCAATTTTCTAACCTGAATAAACAGGGATGTTGGATAGTATATTAATGGTGAATTAATGCACACTGACGAAAAATAAGCAATGCTATATATGCAATTGAAAATTAGATTACATAGAGCAATATGAGGATGCATATATTTTACAGATGATTTAAACCCAGAACTCTAAGAGTGATATTTATAAAGTATTAAGACTTTTATGCTGTATCGCTAATAAAGCCAAAAAATTTAAAACAAGTCAGGTTAAATGACAACTAAAGTGAAAAAACACTTGGGCTACAAACAAAGTACATATTGCAATGTATATAATGCACCTACTCAGTGACATCAGCCCAGTGGCAGTGAAGATATGTGGTTTTAATGTTGTCCCATGGGGGATGCCATCTTGGCTCCTCCCCCTGTGCCACATGTATTGCACATGTGCAATAGCCATGCCTTAAGGACTGAGGATTAATAGCAAATCCATCTCTATTTTGCAAGTATACTTTCTTATCAGAACTCATTAATACTGTACCTACATTAGATTAGAAATAGTAATGCACTTTTATGTGCACTAAAACTGTGCATTTGCAAACTTGCTAAATCTTGTTTAGACTACATATTTCTAAAATATAGTTATGGTTGCTTGTTTTTTCTACTAGGAAAGCTGAACAAAACAACCAATTTCAGGGAAACTATAAGGTCTAAGGCACTAGTTTCTGTGTCCCAGGTTAATACATACCCTCTAACAATTACTATCAAAATGTGCTGAAATGTCTGTAGCCATATAATTAGTTTATTTCCACTCTTTAGGGTGGTGTTAGGGTGTTTCAGGATAGTAAAGACTTTAGCAGAGCCTGCACAGCACAGAGTTCAGATTTTAGGGCAATACTGATGTTTATGTTAAAGGATAAATTATGTCAAACTAATTACACAATTGCAATAATTTATTTTGTTATGCATACCCCCCAACATTCCCCTTTAAATAGGTACACTATTGAGAAATGCATTGCAATTCACTTCATTAACCTCCCTCTGCAGCTCTGCACCATGTTGTTTCTATTAGTGTAACTATTAAAGGGGTATGTTGGAGGGTAAGCATTTAAGGTTGATGCTTTAAAGTGCAATTATAGTGAGAAAATTGTTTTTTTAAATTCCTTCTAATGTATCCTATAAGTCATCCCAACCACCAGGGTACCTTTAGTTGCTTTAAATTCTTCATAGTCCCCGAGATATAAGCCTTTGAATATGCTGTGATTTGTAGGAGCTGCTACACCTCATCTGTCACTCAAAGGCACACACCCACACAATCCGAAGCTGCTGTGCAGTACTGTCACACACTCCCTCACCCACATAAGTACCATGTGCAACACATAGTCAAATTCTGTAGTGCTAAACACAATCAATAAACCATTAGCCCAGCAATATGAGCATAACACACTGTAAAACAGCCCCTCCCCTCTTATATACATACAAAACCAGTGACTCAAATGGACATCACCAAGTAAACACTAATATATAGTATATATAATAATACAGTAATACAGACTATATACCAAAACAAGACACACAGTGCAATCTATGAAATATATAGACTAAAGCAACTGAAATGTATCAGGATAACAAGCAGTGTCACTGTGTTTGTGAAGGTCTCACTACAGCTGCTGCTACACTGACTCTCTTCAGTGATTATGATCTCAGCTAAGCAAGGGAAGATATATGAACTTTAGGTACAAAAATAAATAACAATTAGCAAACTTAGAGAACAGGCAGAGTTCAGTAACTTACTTCTAAAGAATCTCAGCACCACTTGTCCTTCTCTCTCCCCCTCTGCCCCTCCCTTCAGCATATTGCTACTTTCTCCCACACTTTGCTTGCTTGCAGTCTAGCTCTGGAAGTGAGGGGTCAACAGGATGTCAGCACTTCCTTTAAAGTCATTTCAACTGAGCATGCCCGGACTTTTCATACAGCCCTTTACTGCTTGAGGGGGACTAGACAGAGAGGGGAGGGGGACTACACAGCTTGGCACAAACTTCTGCCAGTGTGAAGAAACAAAGCCACACAGCAACATGAAAGTAAGGCAGCTTATACTAAGTGATCTGTACATTGTATATAGACAAAGTTTTTTTTCCACTATAGTTGCCCTTTAATTAACTATATATTGAGAGATTGTACATTCAAATCTAGACATCTTTAAAACTGCCTAAATTAACCAGTGATTTGTTGAAATAAATAACATTCTACTAAATATATATATATGTTCCCCTGCAGTCTGAAGCTCCCTTTCAGGTGTATTTAATTACCGTATATACTCGAGTATAAGCCGAGGTTTTTAGGTTTAAAAATCAACCTAAAAACCTTGCCTCGGCTTATACTCGAGTCACAAGAAACTTACCTTCAATCCAGAAGCAGCCGCGAGTCAGGCCGGCAGTTCCCAGTAGTTCTTCACGGTTGCGCGATGATGTCATCGCGCACGCTGGCGGGATAACGTCATTGCGCAGCCGCGAAGCAGTACTGGGAACTGCCGGCCTGACTCGTGGCTGCTTCTGGATTGCGGCAGCCGGCAGAGAGAGGAAGACTGAAGACCAGGTACGGTAAGTGAGCTGAGGGGGGACTGGGGGGAGGGCTGGGGGGACAGTGTGCCATGCAGACACCCACATTACCTTTTTACTATAGGTGGTTGGAAACTACAACTCCCAGCAACCAAGCATGCTGGAAGTTGTAGTTTGCAAACATCTACAGTGGAAAGGTATTAGGGTGGGGGACAGTATGCCATACAGTAACCCCCAATAGCTTTCTACTATAGGTGGTTGGAAACTACAACTCCCAGCAACCAAGCAGGCTGGGAGTTGTAGTTTCCAAACATCTACAGTGGAAAGGTATTAGGGTTACTGTATACCCTCGGCTTATATTCGAGTCAATCATGGTTTTCTAATTTTGGAGGCAAAATGGGTACCTCGGCTTATACTCGAGTCGGCTTATACTCGAGTATATACGGTAATCAATTTAAACTAATCACTTGCATTGAATCCAATGCAGTCTGTAACATGCATTAGAAAAGTTGAAAATGTGGGTAAAGGATTAAAAACATTCAACCATTAGAAATTCAGGGCTACTGAGCAAGTTTATAACTAAAAAAATGGAGACCCCCCAATTGTTTAACGTTAAAAACTTCAGATATATTATCACTATGGACCATATTTATAAAGGCGCAGTATTGCTTTAAGCGATACCGTGCCTTTAACGATCAGTAAAATGATAATTAAAACGATCTTTGGTATAACGATCATTAATTTATGATCATTATCGTAAATTTACTATAAAAATCGTAAATTACCGATACCGCTCGTAAAATAGTAAATTTACTGTCCCCATAGAATACATACGGGGAGATTCAATAAAAGTTCTTATCATTTAAAATGGTGCTAATTTTGCCCCAACCAATCAGATATTATTTAACATTTGAAAGCTAAGATCTGATTGGTTGGGGCAAAATTAGCACCATTTTAAACGATAAGAACTTTTATTGAATAACCCTGAATGTTTACTACCACGTGGTATTCTACAACTGAACATTAAGTATCTAACAAACCTTCAATTGTAAATGTACGACAGTACATTTACGACCGTGATCATACATTAACTAACCCTATGAAACTACCGATGCATCTACAGGTCAATAAATCCAATGTAATGTGTTATGTGCTGCATTTCTAGCCTTCAAGCCTAAACCTTATTTATCCACTGTAGTTCTCCTTTAATGCATCAAATCCAATTTCCTATTATCACATCAGGGCATTTAAATGGTAAATACTGTTGGTAACACACACTGGCTACTTTTCAGAGAAGTGTGAAAATGGCTAATACATATAAACTTTTGTCTATGTTGTGTAAAATAGCCCCTTGCTGTTGCTTGTGAAACTTCTCATTCCTCCAGGTCATGTTATATCATTGGTATTCAATAAGATCAACTGGACTTGAAGTTCAGTTCTTATAGGTGTTTCATTAGTCATTTCACTGGTATAACTTTTTTTTTCCAGTGGAGATACCCCTTAAGTATAAGGATAAGTTCTACAAGCAATAAAAGTGCTGTGGGAGCTCCAGTTTCACTCATTGTGGCAAAGTTATTTGTAGGAGGTGGGGAAAAAGTTCTTAATAGCTTCAAGGGCATTGCACCCAGCCACTGGATCAGATATGTGGATGACAACTGGATTACAAATCACAAGAAAAAAGTACAAGCCTTCAAAGAACACATCAACACTGTGGACCAAAACATCAGATTTACATGGGAGAATGGTAAGCAAAAACATGATGTTTAACTCCCTTTAGATCACACATTGAGGGCCATCAGAACCATACAACACCAAGCAGAGAACATCCCCACTAGCACAGAGGATAAGGTCAAGGAAATAAAACATGTCGGAGGAGCCCTGAAAACTTGTGGCTATGCAGACTGGGCCTTGGGCATTGTACATCATTCTATCTCCTTTCAGCTGTATGATATCACTTCATTGAAAATACATATAGGAAACTACAGAATTGCATTGATCAGGGTGGAAAGCACCTATAAACTGAAAAACAATCTATGTATTTAAACACACATACATATATAGAGAGCTTTATGAAGGAAGTGTGCAGTAAATATACATATATCACCATAAAAACAGCATCAGGTTCTCATCCAGAGGAAATATCACTCAGCTGAGCTGCATTCATATTGCCAGAGAAACACGGTGAAGTGCTTAATGATTATGTTTTCCTTTCACAGCAATCTGAAACAGACAGCCCATCCTGACTTTAAATGAAAAACTGTTGAAAGAGTCAACACTATGACAAGCATAGTACATAGGAAAAGAGAAAATAGCATTATAAAACCAGTGTTTTCCCCCTAAAAAGTCTCTGTGCTATTATCTGTATAGAGCATTTGGGAGGTTTAAACTCAAATTATCTGAAAACATCCCTTCCAAAAACAGCAATGGATCATTAGATGCCAGTCAGGCAAACAGAACCTATAGCATTAGTGTACTACATGTTCTTGGATTATTAATTGTCATCACCACCATATCATTTGCATGTTATTACACCTTGAGACTTTCAACAGGTTTGCATGCATATAAACCACTGAAACAACTTAACTCCAAACTTGGTTAGGACGTGGGGCATAGTTGGGCTTACCAAGAACCCACCCTGGAATGCTAAACATAATCTGAGAGATGGATTTGTGGTCAGGGTTGGTGGAGCAGGCCCCTAAAAGAGTGTCTGTCCTGCCAAAATCAAGATGGCAGGGAGCCTGGTAATAGGACCCTGCTATAAAGTAGCTGAGCTTTAGGCAATTGTATGCAATTCTTAGAATTGGTAGAAGCAAAGCCTATGAGTGAAAGTTGGGAACTGCCCCTCTTAATAATTTGGAGAACATTCAACTGGCCCTAGTAATAATTTAAGGATCACTCAATAAGCTTATATCCCAGTACATGCCTCAGAACAAATATATAACATCTTAAATGAAATGCAAAATTTAAACTAGCTCTCCTTATTGAACATTACCTATTTGTAGTGACTCCTAAAACCACCACCAATATCTGATTGGTCCAAGATCCAAGATCCAATCAGATTTAAGATTGTATCTAGACCAATCAGATTTTGGGGAGGTGTTTATGAGACACTATAAAACAGCATGAGATCTTCAGAGAAGATCAGTTTCTAATCAGCAGTCAAACTAGCAGGTCTTGCCTTTGTATTTAGGTTAGAGATTTGCAAGTACCGGTAGATGCCTGGTTGTTTAGTTGGACTGCCAACATTAATATTTTTTAGCTCCTGGGTTTCATACCTATGGTGTTGTTGTATAGCAGTCCATAAACTGCACATAAATATTGATATAACAGATAAATTATAATAATGCTTTGATTACAGAGCCTGAAATTGCTTTCCTTTGGCCAAATACTGTAGCCTGCAAAATAGTGACTAACCCAAGTGCCTATGTAGTTGCACTACTAGTTTCACCATTCCCTGACAAGCACTCTCAAACAGTAAAGGGCAGATAGGGAATGTATAGGAAAACATGCAGTGCAAATACAACCAGGTTGTAATGAATGCAGACCCGCTACTTACATTTACTATAAGAATACCCCAATAATGAGATGATCTGATAACTAAATATATATCCACTTACAATATAAGCTTATTATAAAATAAAAATATGCTTAGAAATGCAAAATCACAGCTGAGCAGGGAAATTATTTTTCTATTGCCCCAGAGCAGTGCATAGCCAGGAAAACCCAACTTGGACACCTCATTACAAAGAAAGTGAATGGTTGGGCAATCCACTGGAATGACGGCAACTAAAGAGTAACTATGTGACCATTCACTTGGCAGGACGCACATAAGTAAAAAGACCTATCAAATGTTGCAACAAAAATGAAAGTTTATTGCAAGCACTTTCTGTACATTTCCTTTAAGGTAACAGGTATAAAAGGACATCTTTACTGAAACAACAGTTATCTTTAGATATCCAATCTGAAATATCTTCTGCTATGTGCAGTTTTGCCATAGCTAGAATAGAGACAGTGTTCATGCAAATCATGTGAATTGGGAAAATTGGGAAAAGTGAATGGGAAATACTCTTTCAATGCTGCCTCATAGTGCTAACTGAGCATGCTTTCCCTCATAGAAACCTCTGCAAGGAATAGTTAAAGGCGGAAACAAATTACACCAGAAATGGCTCTTGCGCTTTAATTTCTGCGACTTTGAACAGACATTACAGGAGAACCGTTTGGAGCAGAGGGGTAAGGTGAGGAATTTTGAACACTACTCAGTGAGGCCAGTAGTAGGTTAAATTTTAGTTTTGGGGGTGAACATGCCCATAGAGCCAATCCTCTGACCTGCAGACATGACATTTTTCGATCTTGCATATCTCCGCCCCTTATTCTGGGGAACCTGGGAGTAGAGATGGCCAGTTCGCGGATCCGAAACCGGATCCGCGGGGAATTTCCGAGATCCGCAAATTGCGGATTTCACAGATTTTCCGGAATTCCGATTTCCGAATTTTTTTCTGAACTGCGTTAGAAAATTTTTGAAAAATCAGGAAATTTCGAAAATTCAAGAAATTTCGAATATTCTAGAAAATTAGCATTTTACAGAGTTTTTGAAAATTTGGCAAAAATGATATAGTAACTTGCTGTAAAAGGCCCTGGGAAATGGTCTGGGGAACTTTCTAAAAGAATCTGATTGCAACCAATTCTGATTAGTTACAATCAGAATTTTCAGAAAGAATCTGTATCACATTTTTCCCGTCAAAATTGGTTAAGATTAGATTCTAATCTTATTGTAACCAATTCTGATTGGCATACTAACTAGAGATGGACTGGATTGTGGAACCAAACCGGGTTCCATGGCAAATCTCCTAGATCTGCCAATCCGCGGAACTTGTGGATTTTCCAGAATATGGCTTTTCGGATTTTCCGAACCCACGTTTGAACATTTTCGAAGATTTTCATGTATCAAATTCACCAATAGCAGCTATTTTTGCCCATGCCAACCCCCTGGGTATAAAAGGCAGCTAGACAGGTGCCACTTTGTCAGTGTGTTAAAGTGAGTTTAGTGGAGACCTGACAGTGTAGGAGTTAGAGAGTTTTTTTCCATGCTTTTGAAGCTTTCTGTATGTGAATTTTAGTGTGGTGGATTAGCACTTGTTGTTAACCATTCCTGTATTCACACAATTTGGGACCCAAAAGTCCTTTTGAGGACTAACCTCCCCCCCCCCATAAGTTTTTTGGACAAATTTAGTGTTAGGCCTTTTAGAGGTCTACTGGCCCTATTTAGTATTGCAGTTTAGCGATACAGTGCATTATCGATAATGTACAGCCGCGGCAGTAAATTAACACTGAACGTTCGTTAATTAACAAACCAATTCTGGAGGACCAAGACAGTGGTATGGATGTCAAAACGACACGCCAGCCAGTGCTATGTAGCCCCTCCATTATAGTGCACTTCTAGCGCTGTACTTGCCTTTTGCCCTTTGGAATGCTCTAAATCCAGGGGCAAGCGCAGGATTGTTAAGGGGGGGGGGGAGGATTTCTGAAGAAGCACAGTAGGAAGTTCATGACTAGAGATGGACTAGACCCAAACTTGAACACAAGCTTTAACAGTTTGTATAAACCCGAACTATTCCGGATTTTGAACTTCCGAACTTTTAATGATTATTGAATTTTCGATAATTATCGAACGTTCAAATTCATGTTCCCAGACTTTAGCGCTCCATAACCTATACAGAAAACAGAGCGGTCACCAACCCCCTCCGTTAGTGGAGCTCCACGTCAGCGGCCTTTCAGCATGGTCCTTGAAAACATATACACTGCAAATAACGGGCTTCAAGCTTTAGGGTTTTAAAACTTCACCTTTATTTGTAAGCAATTCTGATTGGATACATTAAAATTATTTTAGAAAGAATCTGATTGGTATACTAACCAATAAGATTCTTTTTCAATCAGAGTTGGTTACAATCAGATTAGTCTGTTCCCCAGACCATTTCTGAGGTCCCAGAGCCATTTACAGTAAGTTACTTTATCATTTTTTACAACATTTTTGAAAATTCCTTAAACTCAAATTCCTTAAAAACTCGAAAATTCTCAAAATATTGACACGGCTCGAAAATAGAATGCGGAAGCTCGAAAAAAAGTGCGATCGTGAGGAAAGTTTTTTTTTTTAGTTCTGGGTATATGTACGTGTTCCCCAGACCATTTCCTAGGTCCTACAGCCATGTACAGTAAGTTACCATTGCATTCACCTTATATTTAGGCGGATCTGTGCGGATTTATTTCTCCCATTGACTTTAATGGGTTTTTACGTGGAATTTCGAATTTTTTCGAAAATACACGAATCCACAGGCAGAAAAGATTTTAGCAGTTTCGGACATCTCATCCTGGGAGTGAGAAATTACTTCTTGTTTCTTAGATTTTGTGGGAAGTACTATTCATATAGCATGAGACTGCAAGATGCCTTGTGTCATGTTTCTCCAATTTTATGCTCAGTGGAGGGCTTTTTATTCCTTTTGGTCCCCTTCTCCCTAAGTTTTCTAGCTGCCTTGTCTACTGTACACCCAAGTCCTACACCATAGAGCCATGAATCTGTATCTTGCACTTATGAGATTTAACAAGATTGAAACATGTCATGTCTGCAGGTCAGAGGATTGGCTCTATACATTAGGCTATACTGCATGTTATTAAGTCAGCGGTTCTGGACACATGCAAAAGCTAAGGGACATAAAGGAGTATATGGCATATCTCCGCCCCTTACTCTGGTGAACATAGGAGTAAGAAATGACTTCTTGTTTCTTAGGTTTTGTGGGCAATGATATTCATATAGAATGAGACTACAAGATGCCTTCTGTTATAGGAAGGTGTTTCTCCATTTTTATGCTCAGTGGAGGGCTTTTTGTTCCTTTTGGCCCCTCTCTCCCTAAGCTTTCTAGCTGCCTTGTCTAATTTGTAGGAAGGAAATCATTTACCATTGTGGTATAGGCTATAGGGAGTTGGTAATAATGTTGTACAGAACGGAACACAAAAGGAGTGGCAACCCTGCAGTCACAATAGTAAATAGAATAAAAGGGAGAAATAAACTTGTAAACTTTATCCTGAATAAATAATGCTCATCTATTCTTTACTTTATGTAGAAAGTAAGTTTCATTTTGGAAAGGATTCTAACCTAAAAATGTAATGTTAGACTGATAAATACAATGGTATACGTGTGCCATCCGCAAAACTATTTTAAACAACAAAATAAATTAAAGATGAGCAAAAGAAAGTATGAGTATAAATAATGTTTAGAATACAATATAATATTTAACATGGATCTAATAATAGGATCTACATGCCATGGTCTCAGTCTTTAAAACAAACCCTCCCCTCCTAGTTCTCCCAGTGAAAGTATCCAAGGTAAGGGTCTAAACTGCTTTGTCCTCACCTCTGGGTCTTTGCTAATTCAGTAGAATGAGCTTATGAGCTTTATGAGCACAATTTACAGGGGGTGTTTTCCCATAAGTCAGCCCTGTCAAGGCAAAGCAGCTTCCCGAGGTTGTCTTTGGAAGGCTTGTTCTAATGAATTAGGTAAGGACCAGGGGTGAAGACCTAGCAGTTTAGGTACTTTTATTTGAGAGGGTAATTTATTAGGGTTTAATTGTCCTTGAACCTTTTTATGGCATGAGCCCCTGAATATAGGATTGGAATAAGGAACAATAAAAATAAAATTAATTGTGAAGCTGTTTCAAATGTTGTACATCTGCATATAGCTCCATCAATAAGAAAAAAGACACACACACCCCAGCACAACTGAAAAAAGCAGATCCATGGTATCCACAAATATTTCTTAGTACACCATGAGCTTAAAAATACAGATAAACAAAGTCTGAATTCCTGAACCCTTACCAACAGAGTAATCCTCATGGTCAGCCCTTTCCAGCTAAGTGTTTGAAGTTGGATAGATTAGAATAGGAAAACCCCCACAAATCTCCATCTAGTATCAAGTCTTTATCCCTAACCCCTCTGCTAAAGGGTGCTTAGGTCATTATTTTTGTAAGGGTGGTCATGCTTTTTGGCATCTGTTTGTTTACACATTTTATGTGTCAGATCCAGTATTGGAGAGGAAAAGCCACGGTTACAAAAACAGAGATTATATAAATAGCACTAAAGCAGGAAATTGTTTTTCTCCTGGTACAGCAGTTGGATTCAACTAAATAACTTTGTTTTCATTGTAGAAACCAAAAAAAGGTGATAAGGAGGAAATCCTAGCTAAACGTGAAGATTTTTTAATTCTGGGAAAAGCGATTGTGTACCACATGTTTGTATTTGGCATCATTTTAGCTTTTGCTTTATTAATATGTTTTAAAGTGCTTCATGGAAGTTTTCTTATTATGCTTAAAAATGTACCTTGACTTTATATTACTGCTAATATTTCAAGTTGTGTTGACATTTTAATTAATGGTATTGGTGCAATGATTCCCATGTATTATCAATTATCAATGTGCTTTCTTGTCTTTTCAAATAAAACATTGCAGTAATAATTAATTAAAACCTGTGAGGTGTTTGAATCTGTGGATTCTCTAATGCAAATCCCATTTAAAGTTCATGTGTACACCATCATATATTTGGTCCCTGTACTTTATTTAAATAAAACAGTGCTTATAGGTTAAAAACCATCAGGGAGATGCAATATCCCGTGCTAAGGGGAAAAATAAGCGCAAATCCCTTGCTAACTGATGTAATATAGGGTTGTGCATCACTTGCACACTTTCCAAAGACTTTTGGAAATAGCTCAGTGCAAGCGATGCAATAAATGTAAAGATAATTGCACACGTTTTTAGCACCAAAATTAAAGCCTTTTCAATTGTGGCTTTAAAGGGCATGTCCACCCCCAAAACTATTTTTGCTGTAGTGTAGGGAGCGCTAACCTGTGTACTTTTGCCATATACTTGCCCTTTAAAGCCGAGCAAAAGGTCGCAATTTAGCTTTCGCATTCACACGATGCAATAACAGTCGCAAAGTGGTTACTACATCGCGTTAACAAGTGCAGGTCAGTTGTGATAGGGCAATTTTTCCCCCATCAATAGAACCCTTATATAAGCACAAATGCACTTGAAAGGGCAATGTGAGTTCCTCCACAATAAAGTTCCTTTCTAAACCTTTGTACACACGTGTGATCATGGGGCCGACCCGCAACACACTATGTGTATGATTGCTCGTTTCGGCTGATAATCGTGCCGTGCATGGGTGCTCTGGTTGGGCTTCGTTAACTTCGTGTTCAGTCGGCTTCTTTTTCAGTAACCCTTGAAAATCGGAAACGCAAAAGCAGTTTCTGATCGTATTTTCGAGGGTTACGTTCCAAGTTTCATTTTGGGATCTTCGGATTATTTTCGAGATTCGGAAATCCAAAAAGGGAACAAAATTCTAGTCATAATCCTCTACCAGACACTTTTGTGTTGGAGCCCAATTAGTGGCAGCACTTCCTGTCAGAACATTCTGAAAAACTTCCAGGAACACTAAATTTGAAACATTAAAGTTTACAAAATATTCTGGTAAAATGTAAATGAGAATGAAATTAAAATATCTTGTAGAAGATAAGGCGGCAATCGAGATCAAACTCAGGCAGGAAAGGCGTTTATGGGCGCGTGAGCATGTGACATCATCACGCAGCGCTTGCACGGCGTGGCGCAATGACATCACGCGTGCATGTGCCCGTGAACTTGCTTGAAATTGCGTGCACGTGACATCACACGCATGGACGCACACGAGTGCACACGGACATCAAAAGCAGAGTACAATCACAAGTATTTGGAGACTAAGGGAAGAGGGGAAGCAAACAACTCTCAGAGGGAGGAGCTCACCAGCCTTATCCTTCACATCCAAGATGTCACCAACCTTACAGCCACACGGGTAGGCTCAGGAGGGACCTAGGGGGATTTTACAGTGCACTTATCCTTTAAAAACCTCCCTGGAGGAACCTCCCATATTAAGCATATAATCTTTAAAGCATCCACGGTCTACTTAATGTAAAGCACAATCACATAGGTATACAGTCTTTTTACTGGTCTAGAATAAGATGTCTAGTCCTATCAATTCTCTCTATTTGTAAGTATGATAGATCTGCCAGTTTGGAGGTTCTCTAAAACAGGGCTAAGCTGGATGTGTTTTAGTGTTTTATGACCTGGTCTTCATCCACAGCATAATTCCATCATGCATTGCTTCCCCTTAAATAGAACATTTATTGTTCTAGTCTCGCAGATCGTGAGATCACTAAGTCTAAACCACTAGGTCTTGAAAGTTTCTAACGATACACAAGGCTCCCGTATTTAAAAATAAAATTAAATGAGAATTAAATTACATTTCTTAGTTCCTTTGCTGCTTTCCCCAATGGAGCTAGGGAAGTGATATCTGCAGCTCCTGTGACATTCTCTCTCAGGTTGTCGAATCACAGAAGCAGCAGATTGCCACTCGTGATTGTCAATTTTATCAGCCATATAAGGCCTGTTACACACATGCAGATACATCTGCTCCGACTGGTCAGATAAACCAAAGATGAGATGGGATATAGGACACAGCCAATCATTTAAAACTGATTTTTTTTTTTCCTGCAAAATGAAATTTATGTTTGTAATGAAATACATGCACAATATGTCAGGTTGCAGTATTTGCCTGTACACTTTTATTCAAAAACAATAGGTTACACAAACCAAAACACACAAAGCCAAAACACACTATAATTTAAGGGGAAACTTTAAAGGGCAAGTCCAGCCCTCAAATAAAAAAGTATATACAGGTAAATCACCCCCCCCCCTCAAAAAAAAAAAAAAAACGGTAATAGTTTGAAATGTGAAATATATAAGTCTAACCTGAAATCCTGCACAATGTCCTGTTGCCCCTGTTTCTGCTTCCTGGTTCTTCCAGTTTGCAACTGTCTGTTGTGAATTTGACAGTTGACATCACAGCCAATGACTGAATTCTAATACCCTAGCTGCCTTATCTGAGCATGCTCAGGCTCAGAACAGGTCATGAAATTGCTCCATTTCCATTAGGCATTCAGAAGCATAGCAGGCATACAGTAATGATTCCAGAATGTACCAACATATTATACATTTTTTCTAAAAGATGGCAGTATGAGGGTGGAGTTGACCTTTAATATAAACAAATAAATGCATAAATAAATAGATCCATCAATACTTGGCAGCTGTGTCTTTCCTACATAGTGGCGGATTAAGATTGCATTACATGTGAGTCAGATTAAAAAAAATAATTACATTAAAATAGAAAAAACCCACATTCAATAAATAAGGAAGAGAACAGAAGATAAATGCAAGTCAGTCAAGCCACAGACTGAAGAAGATATTCATCACCCATTTGTGGCCTATTGCAGACTTGCCCACAGCTCTGTAGCTTTGGCATATAACCCAAAATGAATTATACCTTATTTTAATTGTGGTGGATTTATGAAATTCATTATAAAATAGGAGTTTTACCAATCCAGGTATCCCACCCCTCCCAGATTGTCCGGAAGTCTCCCTCATTCTGGGTGGTCTCCCGCACTCCCGTGAGACCACCCAGACTTGAGAGGAGACTTGAGTCTCCTCCTCAGTCACGCTCCCTTTGGGTGACCACACCCCCAGAATGCCCCTAACCCCGCCTCCCACCACCCCTAGAATGCTGGCCCTGCCTCTGCATGACGTCACACCCGCTCACCATGCCCCCTTTCCCACCCTGCCCGGAAGCCTGAAAGGGCAGGGTGGGATGTCTGCCAGTCATATGGTGTTTGTAGCAGGGCAGCAGGGGTGTTTAGTATATGTGGAAAATTGAGCCTCATTAGGTGAATCAATAGATTTTTAAGTGACAAAGCTCTCTCATATTCAAAAAACAAAGAGAAGACTAATACGTGACCCAAATCCAAGTATCCTCCGGAATTGGTTCCAAACTCCGGCTCACCCCAGACAGAAAACTCTATTTTAGCAAAAGAACTATATAATAACATACAGATACTTGAATTGAAATAAAAATGAAAATTCCTTTAATAATCCTGCCAATGAGCTATATGACTTGTACACATATATAAAGTGCATTAATGTGAAATGTGCAAATAACCAGTTAATATTAGAGATTGACTAGAACTTAGATCTAGTTCTAATGGACTCGGATTTCTCAAACTATCCTGGACCCGGATTTCTCGGACTTTCGAACTTTCGATAATTATTGAATTCGAAAATCGATCGAATGTTCAAATCGTTTATGGGATAATTATCGAATGTTCGAATCGTTTATGGGATAATTAGCGAATGTTCGAACGCGGGAGCTCGAAAGTACCGCATATGAGAATAAAATTGATTTTTTTTAAAGTTCTGGATATTCAAACGTGATCCCCAGACCATTTCCCAGGTCCCAGAGCTATTTACGTTAAGTTTCCATTGATATTTTAATTGTATTTCATTAGAACTTTTCAAACTATTTGACTCCCATTGACTTTAATGGGTCCGTTTTTGAACTTTTGAACTTCCCAAAGTATAGTGTACACAATACCCCTCAGTGATCTATATATTAAACATTTGCAATGAATAATAGTTCATATGATGTGTAAGCATATATGAATAAAAAAAGTCTGCCGATATTTCCAGTGAGTGCTAATGTCCCAGTACAGGAGAACAATTACCTCTCCCAAAGCTATCTACCACAACTCTGGTATGCTACCGAATCCCGGTAACCTCACCGGTCAGCTCTCCCCTCCGATACTGGCTCCTGGCAGTAAAGCTTAAGTGCTGGCCTCACAATCTTTCTGTCCATGGTATGTGAATTCCAGCGCTGAAAGTTAGCATTCCAGCTAAGCGTTCCTTTTTCCAGTACCTGGATGGATCCTTTCGTCTGTGTTGACTCAGGTGGGTGAGGACACCGATCAATCACAGCAACTTTCACAGTGGGATAGCCATTGTGTAAGTAAAGTGTCTCTGTGCCACAACAGGAAACCTGTGCAATCTATAATAAAATAAGTGCATAAAACAATAAATAAAGGATAAGACCGCCACTGGCAGTGAATCCTCCAATAATGAAAAATGTTACACGTTTCATCAGTGCCCCGACTTCATCAGACATAAAGGTATCACCTCAGTTGCTGTAGAAAATGCTGAACCCACTAGCCATACATCATAAAGGACATATTTGTGTAGTACTTTGCAGTGTTTAAAATATATAGTAACAAACTGCCCAAGTGACGCTTCTTACCTGCCCAAGATTCCACAATACAGTAGTGCACATAAGAAGCGACAGTTTGAGCCTCCATTTTAAATGTGGTTAGTTTTGCGGTACAGTTTTGGAAATCACACAGGCACCACTAGTTAGTGCAAAACCCACGCTAACCCTATAATAAATTGGGTAGCAAAGAGTTGATTCAGAGGCAACAACAACGAAAAAAAAGTATGACACAGGATTAAAAATATTCCCTCCACACTCCAAATCGCAATCGGAAAGATCCCTGGATCAACAAGAACTATGAATAAATGCATGAATACCAGTAATTGCTTGAATTTCTATAACCTTATACCATGTTCAACAAACATAAACAGGAGCTTCTAGATTGGAAAAAAGCCAATGTAATAACAATATTCAAAAAAGTTAGTCGTTAACAGCCTGGTAACTATAGACCTGTAAAGGTGCCCATACATCTATAAGATTTTACTTACCCGACCGAGCGCTCACGCGATGTTCCTTCGATCCTGCCAGAACCGCTTCTCCTGATCTTACATTCGACCGACATGCGATCGCAAAATGAATGGGATTTTGCGATCGCATGTTGGTCGAATGTAAGATTACTTATCCATTACTGTGGCAGACATACTTAAAGGGTAACAAAAGTCAAAAAAATACATTTGGATCAAAAATCATTATCATTGAAAATGCCGCTAATTTTGCCCTAACCAATCAGATGTTAGCTTTCTGATTGATTGGATCAAAATTAGCACCACTTTGGGCTGGGTACACACAAAAGTTTTCTTTTGTCCCAAACAAGCGTTCACCACAAACTCATCATTCCCCTTACTGAGTTTTAAAATCTACAGCAAACACACATATTCCCTTCCAAAATACAGCCCTTCAAGCCAAATTGATAGTTTATACTTAAACTTTCCCTTTCTAGTTCGAGCTTGATATTTAACAGTTGCATTACTCTTGCAATTGTAATTCCCATGGGTAGTTTTTTATAACTTCTGTACTCTATCGCCAATGTACCAGGGTTCCCATTTCCTATAGAAGGCTGGGAAGTTTTGTTGTGATATGGCATATGCTTTTTCGTAAGACATATAATCCGTTAGTAAGTGTATGATTTATTTTATTGTAGGTATGGTTGGGGCCTTCCAGTATTTGAGGATCAATCTTTTGAGAGCCATACAGGCATGATAGATTATGGATGCCATATGTTGTGGGTAGGTATTTAACATTTTCCCATTTTTTCATACATGGGAGGGTGGTATATTTATCTTTATTATTTAGTAGGTTATAAATATTGATTTTTTGGATTTGTGTAGTCTAGGAAATGTTCTATGATTGGGTTAGATGTTTTATCTATTTCTTTGATGTGTTTTTAATGAGGCTAGTTATTTGATAATATTTTAGAAAACCGGTTTGAGGGATTCTGATTTTTTTTTCTAAATTTGTCGAATATGATTTCCCCCCCTCAAAAAAGTCTTCAATGTAGATTTGTCCTCCTTCTTGTCATTTTTAATTGTTAGGTATGGGATGCATATTGGTATGCTTGATATATTCATGTATCTTGTTAAGGTTTGTTATAGTTGGTGTGTTTTAATAATTTCTTTCCAAATTTGAATTTTGTTGTTGACTGTATCTAATTGGAAGGTTTTTAGTTTGGGGTTAAAGATTAACCCTTTCACTGCCAGGAGAATTTCTTTTTTTTTTTTTGCGTTAACTGCCAGAAGAATTTTCAGGATTTTTGCCCTTATCGCTTTAGACAATTTTACAATAGAAGGAACCTTGCAGTAAATCAGGATATACCTTGGTTTTTTCAGCCACAAAAGTGTACATTTAACATGGTAACAGAAAAAATTTGAACTTTTCTGGAAATATTTTACTGGAATTCTGGGTAAAATGTAAAAAAAAAATTAAAAATTAGCAAATTTTCATGGCTATTTCCCATTTTAGTTATACGTTACTTAAGGTTACACACCAAAAATTCTTGACTGTTTCTAAAAGCCTGTACTCAAATACACGTATCACAATACAGATATATATGGTACCCCCTTTTCTGTACAGGAGACCCCCCCAACTAAAACTGCACCTTCTAGAATATTAACACCAAATTTAAATGTTATAACCACTTCTCACACTGTTAACATAGAATATCTTCCCACTCACACATCCGCATGGATTTTACGAGTGAGGGTAAGTTTCGATCGACAAATGCAGATAAACCCGACGCAGCTCTTCGTCAAATTTATTCGTATTTTCATCACTTTTCCTTTGTTCCTCAACTGTAAACTAAGACAAAATCCAATGCGAATTTCAGCTAAAAACGTGTGGAGGAAAGTCAAGCACACTCTCAAATATGAAAGCCTAACCCCTCCCGATATAAAGAGTTAATGCCACATTCATGGGTGTACCCCAGAGACATGGCGGAACTAACTAACCCGAGCCGTGACCAGTGCCAAATGTCAGTAGATACAGCAAAATAAAAAAATTAGCCAGTTTTGTATTGTGAACAGTCTGCAGTTTCCACAAAACACCCCCCCTAACCGAAATGACCCCCCAAACCTATATATTCCGAAATCTACACTACGCTGTAGTTCGTTCATTCATACCATCAATGGTGTGGGCGCAGTTGTCTTCATAGCAGTTTGCACTTTTACCGATTTTCAAAAAAAATTGTACATCAAACAACATTCAAAAAGGTAGTAGAAAATCTGCCAAAACCCACTGGAATGTAAACAAAGTTACTAAATATCCCAAATGTCCTGATATCAAACGGGTAGCTCCCGATATGGTGTGGTTACACATGCGACGGATGAAGCGAATAGCACAAAGTGAGACAACATAACAATGGCTCACAATAAGCGAAAAAAATTTAGCCAACTCTAATTTGAACGCCGGCTCGGGGGGGGAGGGGCACGGCAACCCGCGGGGGATGGCGAACTGCCCCGGGAGACACGCCCACCCCGCCCATCAACCCCGCGGCGGCGGGACGAGGAGCCACCGCCCCGCTTCCCAGCAGCACCCTCCAAACCCGTCCACTAGGATCGCGACCACCCGCCGCACACCCCCTCCCCGGCCAACCCCCTCCAAGCCCCCCCGCCCCGGCCGCTACCGGTGGAGGGAAGGAGGGAGACGCGGGAGGGGGGAGGATCCATCCTAGGGGCCTGAGAAGGGCCTTTTGGGGCTTAAGGCGGGTCCCCGTCAGCTCGAACCGGGACCCCTCCTACCGGCACTTTATAAGGGCTTTGCGGGGCTCTGACAAGAGCCCTTGCGGACTCTGACAAGAGCCCTTGGGGCTTAGGGGTATCCCGCCCCCAGCTCGACCGGGACCCCCTCCCAGGCCCTATTAGGGCTTTGCTGTGCATCCTACAAGTTTGCGCTTGCGGCTCTGACAAGAGCCCTTGGGGCTTTAAGGTCGCGTCCAGCCACACGCTCGCCCGGACCATTTTTGTTTCACATTTACCCTTGTGCCATTATACGGGCCATCGCCGGCACTGACAAGTCCGCTTTGGGGCCTTCGGGGATCCCGCAGATTTTTTTTGTTTCCCCCTCTTCTCTGACACCCCCAGGACCACTCCCCTTTTGCTGGCCCCATCTGACACAGTTGCCTTTGGCAGGGTTTGGTTGCCCGCCTTCGGGCCTCATGGCTTCATGATACCGGGGATCCCCCACAGTGTGCGGCTCTTAACAAGAGACCCCCTTGGGCAGCTCCCTTCGGGCTCGGCGACACACCACCACCCACTCAGGTCGTACGATTGCTCAGCAGACTCACTGCGGCCCCTGACAGTGAGCCCGCTGGCACCACCCGGGGCCCCATGCTTTTGGAGTGACGATGTTGCCACAGCCGATTCTTCTTCAGCCATCTACTGCTCCGATGGCATCTGAGTTCCGGCGGAAAGCTCCTCCTTTATATAGGTTTGAAGAAATCCAGTAATCCCTGTTCTCTGATTGGTCAATTTTTTATATACTTGTATCTTTTTACACTCAACCAATCAGATATTCAGACTTTCCCACCGCAAATCCCCCGCCGACTTGGTTAATGTAAAGCATGTATAAAAAAGCAAGTATTAAAAAAGGACCAATCAGAACGGATATGGCATTTCTGCCAAACCTATATAAAGAGGAGCTTTCTGCCGCTGGACTTCTCAGATGCCATCGCAGTAGCATGGCTGAAGAATTATTGCATGAGCCGGCTGGCCAACATCGGCTCCGATGAGGGCCGGACCCTCTTGGTGCCAGCGGGCTCACTCGGCGGCTGGTGGCCTGCCTGGCATCCGGCGACCTGCCTGAGTTGGGGCTGGTTGGTTGTCGCCAGCCTGAAGACGTCGCGTCGGATCAAGACGCCGGACAAAATCGGCTCGTTTGAGGGCAACGGTGCCGTCGGGGGTACCCCCTGGCGGCCCGCAGGCGGGCGGTACTCTCGGGGGGCGGCGGCCTCAGCGGTTAGCGGGGCTTTTTTTGTTAGACGTGTTGGACTGGAAGAAATAAGACGCCCAGCCCCCAAGGGCTCTTTAAGAGACCGCACTGCGTGTCTTTTGTTTTTTTTTGGTGATCCGGTTCTCCGAGTTTGGTACAACCGCCAAACCCGGTAAATTGTCAGCTTGTCTGCAAGGGCCTCGTATAAGGCCGGGTTTTTTTTATTGAGGGTGGTCACGGTTCGAGGTCTTTTTTGTCTGGGTACTCCCTTATAGCCTCAAAGGCTCTTGTCCAGAGCCGCAAGGGCATTGTAAGTGCCCGATGTGAGGACCCCGGTAATTCTTGGCGCTTGTTCAGTGGCTTTATAAATATGCCACTAGCGCCATCTCCCAGCTTTTGTTCCATCTAGATGTTGTTGCTGTCAATATTGCTTCTGTATGTATGTCCAGTTTATAGATCCCATCCTTTTCCTCTACTCCCCTATACCGCCGCTTTATAAATAGAAGCGGCGGTACTGGTTTCGCTCTGCTAGTATCGGCTGTTTTACTTCGCCACCTTGAAGGTGGCGAAGTCAGCCGATACTAGCCTCCCGCGGCGGGGATGGGCAGGCAACCCGCGGCGGGTGGTCGCACCTGCCCCGGGAGACACGCCCACCCCGCCCACAACCCCCGCGGCGGCGGAGACCACCCGCCGCCGCTTCCCAGCAGCCCCTCCCAACCCGTTCCCCGCGGATCGCGACCACCCGCCGCACACCCCCTCCCCGGCAACCCCTCCAAGCCCCCCGCTCCGGCCGCTCCCGGGGAGGGGAAGGGAGGGAGCCGCTGGGAGGGGTGGAGGCTCCCTCCAGTGGGGCCCTGAGAAGGGCCTTTTGGGGCTTAAGGGGGTCCCGCAGCTCGAACCGGGACCCCTCCTACCGGCACTTTATAAGGGCTTTGCGGGGCTCTGACAAGAGCCCTTGCGGACTCTGACAAGAGCCCTTGGGGCTTAGGGGTATCCCGCCCCCAGCTCGACCGGGACCCCCTCCCAGGCCCTATTAGGGCTTTGCTGTGCATCCTACAAGTTTGCGCTTGCGGCTCTGACAAGAGCCCTTGGGGCTTTAAGGTCGCGTCCAGCCACACGCTCGCCCGGACCATTTTTGTTTCACATTTACCCTTGTGCCATTATACGGGCCATCGCCGGCACTGACAAGTCCGCTTTGGGGCCTTCGGGGATCCCGCAGATTTTTTTTGTTTCCCCCTCTTCTCTGACACCCCCAGGACCACTCCCCTTTTGCTGGCCCCATCTGACACAGTTGCCTTTGGCAGGGTTTGGTTGCCCGCCTTCGGGCCTCATGGCTTCATGATACCGGGGATCCCCCACAGTGTGCGGCTCTTAACAAGAGACCCCCTTGGGCAGCTCCCTTCGGGCTCGGCGACACACCACCACCCACTCAGGTCGTACGATTGCTCAGCAGACTCACTGCGGCCCCTGACAGTGAGCCCGCTGGCACCACCCGGGGCCCCATGCTTTTGGAGTGACGATGTTGCCACAGCCGATTCTTCTTCAGCCATCTACTGCTCCGATGGCATCTGAGTTCCGGCGGAAAGCTCCTCCTTTATATAGGTTTGAAGAAATCCAGTAATCCCTGTTCTCTGATTGGTCAATTTTTTATATACTTGTATCTTTTTACACTCAACCAATCAGATATTCAGACTTTCCCACCGCAAATCCCCCGCCGACTTGGTTAATGTAAAGCATGTATAAAAAAGCAAGTATTAAAAAAGGACCAATCAGAACGGATATGGCATTTCTGCCAAACCTATATAAAGAGGAGCTTTCTGCCGCTGGACTTCTCAGATGCCATCGCAGTAGCATGGCTGAAGAATTATTGCATGAGCCGGCTGGCCAACATCGGCTCCGATGAGGGCCGGACCCTCTTGGTGCCAGCGGGCTCACTCGGCGGCTGGTGGCCTGCCTGGCATCCGGCGACCTGCCTGAGTTGGGGCTGGTTGGTTGTCGCCAGCCTGAAGACGTCGCGTCGGATCAAGACGCCGGACAAAATCGGCTCGTTTGAGGGCAACGGTGCCGTCGGGGGTACCCCCTGGCGGCCCGCAGGCGGGCGGTACTCTCGGGGGGCGGCGGCCTCAGCGGTTAGCGGGGCTTTTTTTGTTAGACGTGTTGGACTGGAAGAAATAAGACGCCCAGCCCCCAAGGGCTCTTTAAGAGACCGCACTGCGTGTCTTTTGTTTTTTTTTGGTGATCCGGTTCTCCGAGTTTGGTACAACCGCCAAACCCGGTAAATTGTCAGCTTGTCTGCAAGGGCCTCGTATAAGGCCGGGTTTTTTTTATTGAGGGTGGTCACGGTTCGAGGTCTTTTTTGTCTGGGTACTCCCTTATAGCCTCAAAGGCTCTTGTCCAGAGCCGCAAGGGCATTGTAAGTGCCCGATGTGAGGACCCCGGTAATTCTTGGCGCTTGTTCAGTGGCTTTATAAATATGCCACTAGCGCCATCTCCCAGCTTTTGTTCCATCTAGATGTTGTTGCTGTCAATATTGCTTCTGTATGTATGTCCAGTTTATAGATCCCATCCTTTTCCTCTACTCCCCTATATGGGACCTTTACTGTCTGGTCTCACTGTATGGGACCTTTACTGTCTGTTCTCACTGTATGGGACTTTTACTGTCTGTTCTCACTGTATGGGACCATTATCGTCTATTTTCACTGTATGGGACCTTTACCGTCTGTTCTCACTGTATGGGACCTTTAATGTCTGTTCTCACTGTATGGGACCTTTACTGTCTTCTCACTGTACATGTGTTAGATATTGTTAAAAGGCATTTCATATGGTTAGATTAGCTTTTTGTTAGGTTAGGCTAGGTTAGACTAATTAGGTAAGTTAGGGCCCTATTTAAAGGAACCTTGACATGGTGGCAGGTTATTTTGGGCAAAATTGTTTATTCTTCTGTTATTATGGTGTTGATTATTGTCTATTTAAAGAAAATGTACAAATAAATGGTGCCAAGTTCAAAATGACAAAATGGCTAACCGCAATCCCACCGATAAAAGACACGGCGACACGCAAGCCACGCCCACACACAAGCCACTTCCACTTTCCGCTGCATATAGGCGGCAATAAGGGTTTGGCTCAGGTGGCAAAATCCCTAGAGACACCCCTGCACTGTAGTTTGTTTATTCATACCATCAATGGTGTGGGCGCAGTTCTTCGTAGAAGTTCGCATTTGTCTGAAAAAATGAACAAAAAACAACTTCAAAAGGTAGAAATCATGCCAAAACCTCATGGAATGTAAAAAATAGTCACTAAATATCAATCTCCCAAATGTCCTGAATCAAACGGTATGCCATATGTGTGGTTACACACGCAGACGTAGAAGCGAATAGCCACGAAGTGAGACAATGCACAATGGCTCACAATAAGCGAAAATATTTAGCCAACTCTGAAGCGTGGAAGCGTAAAGCCACAAAGTGAGACAACGCACGATGGCTTAGAAACATCGAAAATATTTAGCCAACTTTGAATTTGAACAGTCTGCAGTTTTTTCCACAAAACACCCCCATAACTCAAAAATAACACCCACAAACTATATATTCCTGAAATCTACACACCTTCATCTATGTAACACTGTAGTTTGTTCATTCATACCATCAATGGTGTGTGTGCAGTTCTTTGTAGAAGTTCGCATTTGTCTGAAAAAATTAACAAAGGAACCATGCAAACCTGAAGTGATTTATTGAGGTCTTCCAGTATTTGGTGATTAATTGTTTCATAATGGTGCATGTATGGTAATTATTGTTTTTTGAGACGTGGGAAGAGATTTAAGTTTATGTTCAGTAGTGCCAGCGCTGGTTTTGGTACAATCGTCGTGTTCATTAATCTATTAAGAAAGTAGAATAATTTGTTCCATGCTCTATGGACTTTGGGACATGTCCACCATATATGCATTAGCGTGCCTCTATGGGAACATCCTCTCCAGCACAGGGTGTGATTGTTCTTCATACCATTTATGGATTTGGTAGGGTATCTGTAAAATCTTAGAACTATCTTTTTTGTTGGTCTCCCAATGTTTATTGATTTTGAAAGTTTGAAAGTTGTTTTGAACGCCTCGCTCCACTGCCCTGGGGAGACAGCTTGATCCAGGTCTTTGGCCCAACTGGACATGTGTTCCAAGTATTCAAACTGGGATTTGGTGTCTATTAGTTTATAGAATTTGGATATGAGTTTAGGTGTTGATTCACGTTCATCAACAGGTCTATCAGAGTTTCATTATTAGGAGTCGGCTCTTGTTTGGGATACTGCTTATGTATTCCCTTTATGGACTTTTTATTTGATAGAATTCAGGCGACATTCTCCAGGGATTTTGTATTTGTTTTGAAGGGTCTCGAATTCCATAATGTTCCCTCCTTCCATAATATCCTCTTATTTGGGTTATTCCCTTGTCTTCCCATAATGACCTTCAGTTCCAAAGTATCTTCCAAGGTCGCAATTGAGATGTAGGGTAATAAGTCTGGGGTGAGTTTATTTTGTTTTGACGATTTGTCTCCAGAAGTGGTTGATGTGTTGTTGTGGTCCAGTTATTGGGTTATGTTTATAAGTTGAGGCTTATCAATTCGAGGATTGTTTTAGGGGTTGTGTCTTTATTAATATGTTTTTCGATGTCCAGCCATTTTTTGTTATCATTCGGGGACCACCATGCTTTGATTTGTTCTAAGTTAGCTGCGTAAGTAGTCTATAAATGGGGAAGGCTATGCCTCCATTGGGTTTTGATTTTGCTAATGTTCTCATCTTAATTCTTGTTTTTTTGCCATTCCAAAAGTGTGTTGATCATTTCATTTAGAGATCTAAAGAAATTTTCCTGGAATTATTATAGGTAACGTTCTAAATTTGTACAAAAGTTTCGGTAGTAACATCATTTTAATAGAGCTACTCTAGATAGCCATGGTAGGTATTGTATTGACCATTTTTGAAGTTCTTTTCTATTTCTTCTAGGTATGGTTGAAAATTTTCTCTGTACAAATCTTCTGTCTGTGCTGTTAGTTGGATACCTAAGTATGTTATAAGATTTTTTTTCCCATTTAAATTGTATTTGGCGCTCAAAAACATCTGGAGAGCCATTGATATTTTGATTCCCAGGATGTATGATTTATTTTCGTTGATTTGTAGTGAGATATTCTCCAAATTGTTTAAGTGTCTGTTGAAGGTGGATTAAAGATGTTATGGGGTCATATTGCTAGTATTATGTCGTCTGCATATAAGGACAATTTATGTTCTTGTTCGCCGATTTTAACTCCTTTTATTAGTTGGTTTGTTCTAATGTGTTCTCTAGGGGTTCCATTGTTAATCGAAGATCAGTGGGACAGCGGGCATCCCTGTCTTACTCCATTTGTGATCTTAAATGGTTTGTATTCATTTGTGTATATATACTTTTGCGGATGGGTCATCATACAGTGCTAGAATGGCGTCTTGTATCCATCCTTGATTTGTATTTATCCAATGCTTTTTCTAGTTAAAGCCATCCAATTCTATCGTATGCTTTTTCAGCATCAAGGGTCAGTATAAGGGATGTTTTTTTCTTTTTTTGGGACCAGTCTATAATGTCAATAAATCTTCTGGTATTGTCTCCTGGTTGTCTGCCGGGCACGAAGCCCACCTGGTCTGGGTTTATCAGATTGGGCAGGTATGGTTGTAGTCTATTGGCGATCACTTTCGCATATATTTTAATGTCTGTGTTCAATAGCGAAATTGGCCTAAATTTTTTGAGTTTGGTTTTGGTCTTTGTTTGTTTTAGGTATAGGTATTATCACGGCTTCCAACATTTCTTTAGGGAATTTTCTTTGTGTTACCGCTATATTACTATTTTTTTGTAGGTGCGGTCTAAGGTTGGGTAGAAAGTTTTGTAATATTCATTTATGTATCCACCGCCCCAGGTGATTTGTTATTTGGTAAGGAAAGATAACTTTGTAAATTTCTGACTTCTGGATTGGTTTGTTTAATTTTTGGAGTTGGGAGTCTGTTAATGTAGGTAAGTTGATTTCGTTCAGGAATGCTCTATTTCTTTTGTTTCAGGTATGCTTAGTTAGGTTGTTCTTTGAGGTTGTACAATTTTTTGTAATATTGAGCGAATTTATCTGCTATCTGTTGGGGGTTGAGTATTTTGGTTCCGGGTGATCAATGATATGTATATTTTTGTTTTGTTTGCTATGGTTTTGAATCTGTTTGCCATTCTTTTGGTCGCTTTGGGGCCTTGTATATAAGAGTCTGCCTTTAATCTTCGTAGTAATTGATCATTTTGTAAAGGTCTAAGTTCTGTAATTGTTTCTTGATTTGGTTTATTTTTTGGAAATTTTCTGTGTTGGGTGTTTTTTTTATGGTTGTCCTCGGCTTCTTTGAGATTTTCTATTAATTGTATTCTTTTGTTCAGTCTTGATTTCTTTTGTCTGGCTGCTAGTTTAATTAATATTCCTCTTAGGTACGCTTTATGTGCTTCCAGATAGAGAAGGGTTGTGCTAAGTTGTTGTCGTTATCTAGGAAAGTTTTCTAATTCTTTAGAGATTTGTTCCTGTGTTTTCAGGATTTGTTATTAAATATGGGTTTAATCTCCACATAAGTCGCTGAAGTTTTATCATTTTCTTTTATGGTAGTCTCTACTGGTGCGTGGTCTGAGATTGTTCTCACTAGTATTTACTGGTTTGGGTGTTTTGGAGCGTCCTTTGTCAGTCACGATCATGTCTATCCTCGAGAGACAGTTATGTGTCTAAAAAATAGGTATAATCTTTTTCGTTGGGATTTAGATGGCCCAGGTGATATAGATCTTCTTTTTTAAAGGTATTTTGTAAGTCTTTTCTGTGTTTTGTTTTTTTTTTTCTGATCGGATATCTCTCTCTTTGTCGTATGTAAGGTTAAAGTCTCCACATAGTTTATTTTATTGTTTGGGATTGTTCGTATTTTTCGGATTATTTTATTGATGAATTTAGTTTGCTTGTTGTTGGGTGTGTAGATACAGCTAGGATATATGAATTATTATTGATTGAGCAGTCTAAGATTATATATCTTCCATATTATCTATATTTTACTTTTTTCCTCGTATGCAATGGAGTTTTTATTGCGATTGCAACTCCTTTCTTTTTTTTTGTGTTGGAGGCTTTATAAATTGTTGAGTATGCTTTGTGTTTCAATAGGTTTTCGTTTTGTACTTTTAGGTGGGTTTCCTGTATACACAGTATATCCGCTTTATATAAATGGCTTCTTTCCACAATGCATGCCTTTTGTATGGGGAGTTTAATCCCCTCACATTGTAAGTTACTATTTTTAGATTCATCGTGTATTATAGAAGTCGTTTCTTAACTTTATGTGTTCTGTTTTTCCTTTCCCTTTCTTTTTTCTTATGTATTTCTGTTATCGTCCCTAGTGTCAACTTGTTTCGATCGTTTTCTCTTTTGTTTTTTTTTGTTGATTTCCTTCTCCCGTCTTTATGTGTCTATTATGTAACATGCTTCTTTGGTTGTTCGTTAATAAAGTGTCTGTTCTCACTATAATACAGTCAAGCAAAACAATAAATAACATAATACAGTAAATATAACAGTAAATAACATTTCAAACTTGAGGGTTTATTATTGCATGGGAGATGGGGGTCCACCATGCTCTAATAGAAATGGGGGTATTGCAATATAAGGACCAGATACTTGAAAATTTGATACGCTTTAGAATTTAAGCAACCCTTCTATACACACAATGTACTGACTGTCACCTATGGAGGCGGGGAAGCCGTCAGCAGCAGAGCAGAGGGGAGAGAAGAAAAAAAAAAAAATAAATATAATTAACATTTGTGTGATTTTGTTTGCCATTTTAAGCTTTTCCTTATCTATTCTTGTGCTGTGCTTCACAACAGATATTGTCTTTTATCGCATTTTTATTTTTGCGTACATTGATCTTGTTTGAGCATGTGTTAACAGTTATTCCACAAGCTTACTTTGTTCTTTAATATATCTTTTGAGTTTGCTTTAATTGTTGCTGTTTGAGTAAATTTTACCCTGTTTCCTTTTTAGCTACAACAGCCGTTGTTATATAGGCGTATGTTCCTCTCTATCGTATTTTAGAGTTTACCATAACTGATTGCAAGGGCACCTGTTATTATTTATCATACCTATATGTTTGTCTCAGTTGTTATCCCCTGAGGTGTTTGACCTTTTATTAGGTCTTTGCTTTTCACTGCAGCTTTTGTATACCCTACTTTTATCCTTATCACATTTGTAAATTTGTTATGGCTGCTATTGTCTAAGCATAGTCACCCTTTATGTATCTTTCATAGCTGTTATTATAGGGGCTTGGTTGCCCTTTATCCCTTCTTTGCGCTTGCCTTATCAGTTATTATATTTAGCATTGTTACCCTTTAACACATTGTGAGTTTAGTTGTGGTAGTTATTACAAAGCTTGTGGTACACTTGTACAACATTCATGTATGCAAACAGCATTAATTTATACTATACTGGATTAATTCTGTCGTTCCCCTCTGGTCTCCTCAGTTCTTCTCCCTTCCTTTGGCGTTCTGTTCAGTACACTTCTCTGCGGATCTTGTAGTGTGGTGTTTCGCTTTGAAAGTCCAAAACCTTGTTTTAGTCCGTTTAGGTTTAGTCTCTGTGGCAAAAAAAAACAACAAAAAACAGAAAAAACAAAACAAAAACAAAAACAAACACACAAAAAAAAAAACCCACACAAGGGAACCAGTAAGCCAGCATTCCACCCCCCCCCCCACATACATCAAGCTATGTTTTCCCAGACTTGTGTTTTTCATTTTATTATGGGCTCCATTGAGACTTGGATTGATTTAAGAATGTTTTTCCCATCTGCGTTTATATGTTTTGGGGATCATCTTGCTGAGTTGTTTTAGTTTGTTGTGTTGGCTGTTGGGTTTATCATTCCCCATCTTTGTAGTAGATCCTCAGCTTTATTGTTGTCTGTAGCTGTGTGGAAGTGTTTCAAAATTGTATTATTAGGTTTGCTGGAAATCCCCATCTGTATTGGATTCCTCTGTCTCTTAAAATCTTTGTGTTTTCCGCAAATCTCTTTCTTTGTTGCAATGTCTCAGGTGCCAAATCAGTGTAGATTTGAATATCTTGAAACTTTTTGGTATGGTGATTCCTGCTCTTCTGATTTTCAGAAGTCTGTCTTTTATGGAGTAGAAATGCAGTCTCAGTATTAATCTCTAGGGGCGCTAGGGGGCGCTGCTTTAGCTTTAGGTAGTCTGTGGATTCTATCTATAACCAAATCAAGTTCAGTTGCTCTGCAATAACAGTTTAAAGAATTCCACTGTATATTCCAATAATTGGTCATTTTTAACTGACTCAGGTACCCCTCTCAGCTTTATATTGTTCCTTCTGGATCTGTTTTCAAGGTCAGTTAATTTAGCACGCATAGCAGAGACCTTGTTTTCCAATTCATTGTGTGAGTCAACCAGTATGTTATATTCCTCTGTAAATTCACTGAATTGGTTTCCAATGGTCTGTGCGTTCTCCTATAGCCTGTATATCTTTTTTAATCTCCTGAAACAATATGGAGAAGTCAGCCATCAGGGCTCTGGATTGTGATATGAGTAAGTCTTTTAAGATTGTAGTTGTAACTGGTTCCTGGGAATCTGGAAATGATTCCAGGTTTGTAAACAATTCTTTCTGTCTGACCTCTCTTTTGGAGTATTGTGTATATTATGTTCCATATCAGTGGTGATGATGATATAGAATGCTCAGGGGAGTTTTGTAAACTCCATTTGTATGTTAGAGCTTCAAAAGAGTTATGTTCCTTTATGTTTGTTTTTGGTGAGGGTGGTGATCCTCTGTGTAAAGGTCTCCACCTCTTTTTGCAGGAGTTCCAGGGATTTCTTTTTCCCCCACAGCCTTCACTGCATGCTGCTCTGTTTTCTGTGCCATGCTGCAAGGAGTCGGCGCCATCTTGGATTTTTGTTTTTGCTGGATAGAACTTGGTAAGTTTATTGTTGCTGGTTTTATTACTTTTCCCCCGAGTCATAATGCTGCCCTGATGTTCTGGCTGCAATTTCTGGGTCTGGTTTGGTCTGGGTGTCCTTTATCCCCGCTTTCCAAGTTTGCGTGTGGAGGAGCTCAGCAAGTTGCTGCTTCCATCCAGCAGCAGGTCCTGGCCACGCCCCCTATAATATTTGTTTATAAAGCCATCTTGGCCTGGAATTTTGTTATAGGAAGAGTGAAAATGCTGTTGTAAATAATTTCAAAGGTAAGAAATCATGCCAAAAACCTCATGGAATGTAAAAAAAGTTGCTAAATACTCAATCTCCCAAATGTCCTGAATCAAACGGTATGCCATATGTGTGGTTACACACCGGGACAGGAAGCTAATGGCCATGAAGTGAGACATGGCACAATGGCTCAAAACAGCAAAAATGTTCAGCCACAATCTAAATTTGAAACAGTCTGCAGTTTTTCCGCCCCACAAAACAACCCCCACAACCATATATTTCTCGATCTACACCCTTTATCTATGTAATTCTGTAGTTTGTTCATTCATACCATCAATGGTGTGGGCACAGTTCTTCGTATAAGTTCACAGTTTTAGCAGATTTTCTAAAAAATAAAAAAAAACCCACTCTCAAAGGTAGAAATCATGCCAAAATCCCAAGAATGTAAAAAAAAAGTACCAAATATCAATCCCCAAATGTCCTGAACTAATGGTATGCCCTATGTATGTTTAATACACGCAGACATGGAATCAACTAGCCACAAAGTGAGCCAATGAACAGTGGCCCATTACACAGCACTTTTCAGATTTGTCAGACTAAACATCCCCTCTATATTAGAAATAGCTTCCAAAACTATATATTCTTTGACTCTACACACCTTCAGCTACACAATGGTGTGATTCCTTTATGCATACCACCAATAGTGTGGGCACAGTTTCGTGTACAATTTCACCTTTCTTACCAGATTTTCAGAATTTTTAAAATACAATTCAAAGTTAAAAATCATGGCAAATTTCCATGTCATGTAAAAAAAACTTGTCAATTATCAATCTTCCAAATGCCCTGAATCAAACGGTATGCTATATGTCATATGCGTGGATGTACACAGAGACGTGGCCACCAACAAGCTCAAATGGGACACATGCACAAGTGTAATTACAGAAAAAATCAAAGTGCTCTGTATTTCAAACAGCCCCAAAACTTGGAAATGCCCCCCACAATAAAACACCCCACAAATATCACTCTCCCACATGTTCTGAATCAAACTTTATGCGATATGCATGGATGTACACAGAGATGTGGCCACACTAGCTCAAATGGGACGCATGCACAAATGCAATTACAAGAAAATCAAAGTGCTCTGTAATTTGAACACTAGCCCTACACTTTTTCTAAGGAAACAGTCCCGAAACATAGAAATTCCCCCCCAACTTCTTATATTTTGGAATCTACACACCGTCAGCTACGTTACGGTTCCATGCTTTCATACATACATGAAGAATTTCAGACCCAGTGATCCAAAAGAACTACGTATTTTTAGGAGGATTTGTGAAAAAAAAATAAGATGATTCAAGGGTTGAAATCCTACCTAAACCCACTTGACAAGCAAAAAAACCCACTAAATGTCAATCCCACATATCCTGCATCAAACGGTATGCCATTTGTGTGGGTGCACACAGAGACGTGGCCACCAACAGCTCAAAGGGACCATGCACAAGTGTAATTACAAGAAAAAAATCAAAGTGCTCTGTAATTTCAACAGTCTACATTTTTTCAAAGGAAAACGGCTCTGAAACTTAGAAATACCCCACACAAACTATATATTTTGGGAATCTTCACACCATCAGCTACGTTACGGTGCCATGCTTTCATATAATCACTGAAGTTCCAGACACAGTACTCCATAGAACTTTGTGCTTTTTAGGAGATTTTGTAAAAATATAATAAGGTGATTCTAAGGTTGAAATCCTACCTAAACCCACTTGACAAGTAAAAAAAAAAAACACTAAATGGCAATCTCCCACATGTCCTGAATCAACGGTATGCCATATGTCGTGGGTGCACACAGAGACGTGCCACCAACTAGCTCAAATGGGACCGCACAGTCCAATACAAGAAAAAACTTTAAAGTTTAACTTTAAATGAACATGACTATGCTTTTGGAAACTACCCCCCACAAACTAATATATTTTTGGAAGCTACATCCCTTCAGCTGCGTGATGGTATCATGCTTTCGTATATACATGAAGAATTCCAGACGCTGTTATTAGAACTCCGTGCTTTTAGGAGATTTTGTGAAAAAATAAAATAAGAGGACTCAATGGTTGAAATCCTACCTATAAACCCCTTGGCAAGTAAAAAAACCCACTAAATGGCAACTCCCCCATGTCCTGATCACAACGGTATGCCCATATGGTGGGTGCAAACAGAGACGGGGCCACCAAGGGGGATCCAGCGCATTGCAATTACAGAAAAGAAAAAAATATAAAAAAAAAAAACGCCACAACCCACCCCCCACCCCCCCTGTCCCCACTCCTCCCCCTTTTAGTGGTATTTCAGTGAAAACCAGTTAGTACGGAGAGTCACACAAGTTTTTGCACACTTTACGATCCTAAAAATTCAATACGTGCTTTTTTGGTACCTCTGCAAAATTTCCTACTAAAATAGGCTTAGTTTCCCTTGAAATCCAAACAAATAATGATCCGCGGTTTCTTTACCGATATCACCAGGGGCATTGCGTGCGAGTGCAACAGTGTGGAGGAAAAGAAAGACACAAAAGTTTTTGTTTGCTCTTTCAGTAGCACCGTGTTACTCGAGCATTGGTGAAAATACGGACCTCGGGAAAAAATCAGCCCTGCTCCAGCTAAGCAGTGTTCACCAGGAAGTGGACTATTTTGGATAGCAGTATCAAAATCTGCGGCATTTTGAATGACCACGGACTATGGACACACCTCCTACCGAGAAATACTTACTAGCGAAGATTTCGGGTGGAGGACTGAAAGCTCACGGGACGGTCACCGTCAGGGGAGAACAAACCAGTAGGGCCATCACTCCTTTACCGCATAGGAAAGACCTCCGCACTTCCTCCTGCCATCGCGGGGAACCCGGGCTGCTGCAGGGAACGGTAGGTATATCTTTCTTCCGATAAAAAATAACCTGTTATTTCTGATATTTGGATGGGGTGGTTTATTTGTTTGAGTTGATCTTGTGTTATTTTCTTTAGTTGGATTTTATCCAGGAATTTATTAATATCCAATTTGGATGGATGTTTTTTGGTGGGGCTGTTTTGTATGTTGTACAGTGAAGAGTAGTATTCTGCGAATTGGTCCGCTATTTGTTGTGGGTTGTAAATTTTCCCATTGTTTTTATCTAGTATGTAGGATATTTTGGTTTTAGATATATGTTTTTTCAGTTTGTTGGCTAATAATTTGTTTGTTTTGGGGCCTTGTGTGTAGTAATTCATTTTAAGTCTACGAATGTATTTGTCGAATTCATATATATTGTGTTGTTGTTTTATTTGTTGTAGGTGTTCTTCCTTTTTTCAGGTTTGATGCTATCTTGATAAGTAGTCCTCTCATGTAGGCTTTGTGGGCATTCCACAATGAGAGAGGGGATATTTGATCTATGTTGTTTAGGATAAAATATTCTTTCAAATTTGAATTTATTTGTTCTTTGATTTTAGGTATGCTTAGTAAATAGGGGTTTAGTCTCCATAAGTTAAAGTTGGGAGGAGAAATTTCTTCTGAGATTTCTATTATTAATGGTGCATGGTCTGAATTTGTTCTGTTCCCTATATTTGCTTTTTTGTAATAACCATTTGTCTGTGAGGATCATGTCTATTATAGAAAAGATTTTGTGGGATTTGGAATAGTAGGTGAAATCTTGATCTAATGGGTGTAATACTCTCCATGAGTCATATAGTTCTTCTGTTTTTAGGATTTTTCTTATTTCTATGTCTGTTTTGGATTTGTTTTTACTTGTTGTGTCTATTGTGTTGTCTAATATGAGGTTAAAGTCTCCACATATCAGTGTGTTTTGTTTAGGATATTTTTGGGTTTTATTAATGATTTTTTGTATACATTTTAGTTGTCCGGTGTTTGGTGTATATATGTTTGTTATGAGATAATGTGTATTATTGATTTTACATTCTAGGATGATGTATCTTCCTGCTTTATCTATTGTGTTTTTTATTTCTTGGAAGGCTACTGAATTGTTAATTGCTATGGTTACTCCTCTTTTTTTCTTTTGGAATGTTGCATGATAGATATTTGTATAATCTTTATGGTGTAATAGGTGAGTATGTTATGCTAAAAGATGTGTTTCTTGTAAACATAGTATGTCTGGTTTAAGTTGTGTTATTTCTTTCCATAGGGAATGACGTTTAAATGGTGAATTAAGTCCTCTTATGTTACATGATAATATCTTAAGTACCATTGTGGTTTGAGGTGTATGTGATTTATTTTCATAGGTACACCAGGAACAGGACTCAAAAGAAGGGGAATAAGAGATAAAAAAATGCTAATCAATAAATACAGGTATCATCACTGCACTAAAGTGCCAGTGTGCATATTAAAGTGATATTGTGCAAAATAAAGTGCTAGGAATCAAATGATCTGATCAACAGATTTGTGCAAAGGAAATACCCGCAATGTTTATTGAATAAGCATAGAAATGCAGTGAGTAAGATTCCACAAAATGATCTATTGGCCCCAAAATGTAATGAGAGAAAAAATCAAGAAAGTAAACAGGTTAGATTCATCTTTACATTCTGTATTGAATGGAAGGAGATTAAAAATATTCTTTACAAAAACTGGCATATACTTACCTCTAACCCTCTCACTTCCAGCTTGGTCTCCTCTGGCCCCTCTCTGACAGCAAGGAGAAATCAAAATCTTTCTGATAGACTTACAGCAAGCCACTTCTCAAGAACTACGAAAACACATACAAAGAAACCTATCTTGGAAGGCACTCACCCCTGTGGTGAGTGTAGTTGTTGCATTTTCATGAAGGGTCTTACAGTGATACACAGTAGCAGGAGTAAGAGGGAATTTACAATTAAAAAATATTTCAACTCTAAATCAAAAAATGTGATATATGCCCTAAGGTGTCCTTGTGATCTTTTATACATTGGGAAGACTACACAAATGCTAAAAAAAGTTTATTAAAACATCTTTCTGACATTAGATTGGCAGCATCCCATATAGAGAAGGGTAAAAGTATCTCGGGAATAGCTAGACAATTTATGCAAGTGCAGGGGGGGGCATACAAAGGTATAGCCTGTCAAGTCTTGAGCAAAATTACACCCTCTATAAGAGGGGGAGATGTTGATAAAAAACTTCTTCAGTTGGAATGTAGATGGATTTACCAACTGCAATCTTTATCTCCTTCAGGACTCAATGAAGAGTGGGACCTGGCACCCTTTATCTAGGTCCTCCAAAGTTTTTTGAATTTCGTGACCTATACACCTGTCCAATTAAGTTTACTGATGGAATCTGAATGACTTTCTGCTGTATATACCGGTTTCATGATGGAACCATGATCATGTGAAAAGCCTAGGCTATGCCTTCATTGGACTATGACTTCTTCTGACGATTTGATATTGGGAACCCACAGGAGACTCTTTGGTAATCATCAATATCCTTTGGATTTATCTTTGATGCCTGGCCTATACTAAGAGCATGGACCTACTGACCTAAACTTTATCAGGATATTTGGCTATAAAAATTGGATATCCAATAATTCTTCAGGAAATATTTAGAGTCTTCTGACAATACAATTTTTACTGGGATGGATTTAGGGATAATTCTGGCCCCTTTTGGTATTCTGAAGTCTCGATTTGTGAGCATGATCATGTGATATTGACCCTTTTAATTATTTTAATGTGGTGATTCCTAAACAATATATATAGTAATGTTCAGTGCCTATGTACCTGCTTTAGGAATGGACACTGTTATTATTTGCCTATGTACATATATCAGACACTGATATTGTCGCCAGTGTTTTGATTTATGCATGTGTATATATTAATATATGCATTTCAATATGTATTTGGGTAAATTGATATATGGCCATATATTGATCTTATATTTGTGCATTGAATTTTCATCTTAACATATTTCGAATAATAACTTTATGCTTATGTAACACTGTAAATAATATATATATATATATATATGGTATTTTATTTCATTGCACTATGTTTGATTTGGTTCTGGCTTTCTACCCACATTGCCTGCTGCAGCATTAGTATTGCTAATATGATGGTCCCCTGTACTGTTAAAGCCAATGGGAGGGGTCCCTGTACTGCTATAGCCCACACTTACAAGTATTCGGCCATTTTTGAGCACTGATGCCTAGTTCGTTGCTATAGCGACAATTGTCCACTAAATCCCGGCAATACATCTTCAGTGCGCATGCGCGAGAATACCGGTAGTCCACTCTAGTACGCATGTGCGAAATTTGTACGAGAACTGCGCATTGACATCACGCGTATCTCGCGAGACGGCGGCCATTTTGGGTATAAATGACCGGAACACTACACGTTTACTCTCCTGCTGCGGAAGAAGGCTGTAGTTATCAGGCGAAACGAGTCCAGCTCTGTTCCCAACATGGTCAGATACTTATCATATTTCTTTTGTGCCATTTCCCCCCCCCCCCGTTCTTTGACTGTGTGGGGTTAGTGGGGTGCGTTTACCTCTACCATTGAATTTAGATACATTTATATCTCAGTGTGACATATATATATGGGGTGCTTTAAATCTTTAAACTTGTAACATTTATATCAGATGAGCATAAATATATACTGACAAGTGACCACGCTTACTATAGCCTTACTGAGCCTGTTTGTACCTGATGGGATGTAGTTCCTTCTTAATGGTGTGTTGTTATGGGTACCACTTTATTTTGCACAATATCACTTTATATGCACACTGGCACTTTAGTGCAGTGATGATACCTGTATTTATTGATTAGCATTTTTTGTGTCTCTTATTCCCCTTCTTTTGAGTCCTGTTCCTGATGTATTATATTTTTGATAAGAGTGCCATGACGTCTGTTGTTTCTTTGTGAGTTATATGTATTTATTTGCCGTCATTGAGCACCTTGTATACACACAGTACTCCATTAGATAAGTGTTATCATTGACTATAGTACTAGTGCCCCTACATCTTTGTGTTGAATAGCTCTCTACTAGTTGTACTTCTTTTGTTGTAGGATCAATAGCCCACATTTTAGGGTTTAACACACTTAGCTTAGGCACATATAACTTAATTTATTTATCTATGTTCTATATTTTAAACCTTCTAAAATAACATTGTATAGGGAGGGAGGGAAAAAAGGGCATATTTGTTTCCTTTTTTTTCGTGTTATATATAGGGGACGAGGAAGGCAAAGGAGACGGCATGTTTGTACATTCCCATATCTCGGATATATGCAGGCTGTTTTTTATGGTTATTTCTTTTGAGTTTGCATGCTTGTCATATTGATAATTTCATATTGTTCTACATTCAGAGTATGTTACGATTTAGCCTTTCCCCTTCTCCTATCCTCCTCCCCTTACCTTCTCATACATATACATTCCTCATAGGAGGAAGGGAAGACAGAGCAAGTGGTATATTCATGCGTTTATATATATCGGATATTTACCTGATTGTCATCCCCCCTCTCTCTTACCACCCCTACAAATATAAGCAAATTATTAAAAAAAAAAAAGGCAATCAATAACACGCATTTATTCGTTTCTTATCGTTATTATGTCTATTGTATATAGGGGACGAGGAAGGCAGAGGAGACAGCACGTCCTTGTATTTCCGTATATCAGATATAGTCATTTTAATTTTAGTTAACTTTTACGTTTACATAAATGTCATATTAATCATTATGGATTGTTTTACATTTGGAGTACATTTGCCCCTCTCTCCTCCCCTCCCAGCTATCAACATAAATACATTCTCTTGCAGGGACGAAGAGGCAAAGCAACTGACATATTTATATCTTTTTTCTCTCAAACATAGACTAACCTTTTGGCCATTTTATGGTTAGATCTTTCGTATTACCGTATTCCTTTCAAATGATTTGCATGCAAGATACAATACTAAACCACCTTTGACCTCCCTACCCTTCTTTCCCCCCCACCACATATGACATATACATACATTCAGTATCAAAGAGAACTCCCTTTTTCTCTTCCCCATCCTCCTCCTCCCCTCCCCCTTTCCTTCCCTTCTTCCCTTCCCTTTCCCTCCTTCCTCCCCTTTCTTTCTCTTCTCCTCTTCCCCTTTCCCCTTCCTCCGCTGGGGAACCAAGGGACACTATACCATCTCTCTGTTCCCTTCTTTTCAATTCCTCCTTATGAAGAGCGGGGAAGGGAAATCAAGTGTCACATTTATGCATTCCTATATGTTGTCTAATTGGTCGGAATATCATATTATTCATTGTGAGTTATTTAAGATTCAAGGTGTATTACAGTCTGATCTTTCCTCTACCCTTTCCCCTTTTTCCCGTCCCCACATTTACATATACAATCATATCCATTGTTTTTTTTTTGCGTTTGTTTAGTTGTTATTCTATTATATATATACGTTTAGTATAATGTACTGTATTGAGTAATATATTTTTTTTTAAAAACTCCCGTTCACCTTTCTCTCAGGGATAATACTTTCTTATCCCTGTGTCTCGTATAGACAAGTCATTTTCAAAAGTTTAGTAACTCATTTAGTTCACCAAACCTAACGCAAATAACTTATTTAACCGTTTTTATCAACAGTTTTAGCCAGTTTTAACATAACCTTAGGTTTTATTTCCTTCTTGTGACCATTTCCATCATATATGGTGAGGTGTTATAGTTCTGGTTTTTAAGATTCCCAATTTTGGGATTGGGTTTATTTTAAGGGATTGTTCCATTCCAGTCTTTTGATAGTTTTTGTGGTGATTTAGGAGTTCTTTTGGGGCTGTTGGCGTTCTCAGATTGATTTTCCCAGATTCCCCATTTTTTAGGCAGGTTAGTGGCAGATTCCACTGAATTTGCTGTGTGGAAATTATCTCCATACTTGATAACGAGTCGTAATGGAAATCCCCATGAATACTGTATTTTCCTTGCTCTCAGGATGTTTGTTACATCTGTAAATTGCCTCCTCTGGGCGATGGTATGTGGGGCCAGGTCGGCTAGAAATATTAGTTTTTGGTATTCCAATGGTAGTGATGTAGGATTTCTCATTTCTTTTACTAGCCTGTCTTTTATTTGAAAGAAATGAAGTCTTATTATGATGTCTCGTGGAGCATGTTTAGATTTTGGTAATCTATGTATTCGATCGATCACTAGATCTAGTTCTGTAGCATCTGGTAGAAGTGCTTTAAATAAGTTTTGTGTGTATTCCATAAGTTGGTTGTTTTTAACCAGTTCCGGTACACCTCTTATTTTAAGGTTATTTCTACGTGATCTATTTTCTAGATCTGTGACTTTGTTTTTCAGTTCTGTTACAGTATCGAATAGTTGGTTGTGAGAATCCACCGGGTCATTATATGATTCCACATATTGTTCAAATTTGTTTTCTATATGAGTTGTTCTTTCTCCAATTTCTGATATGTCCTTTTTAAGATCATTTATTAATATGGAGAAGTCAGTTATTAAAGCTTTATGTTGAGAGGTAAATAATTCCTTTAGTGTTGCTATTGTTATTGTTTCATCGTGCTTAGGAAATCTATTAAAGCGATCATTAGTATATTTCCCTTCACTTGTGGTATTTGCTGTTTCTTCAGCCATCACCTCTTGTTGCACCATGTCAGGTGCTGAGGATTGTGGGCTGTCAGCTATGTATGACATGTCCATTTTTTGATCTTTTGTATGGGCTTGTGAGTCTTTTTTATATGTTGTATTTTGAGTATGTTTGTTAAAGTCACGGGCCTTGTTGTTTTCCTTTTGGTTTTCAGGTGTTAGAGGCTTTGTGGGATCCAGTGCTGGAGTTGAATGAGACACGCGGCTATCTGCCTGCCTGCCAGCGCCATCTTGAATTTTGTTCCCGGGCCTCTCATCCGCGGTAAAGTACGAGGTAAGTTTCTTGGGTCTAGCTTTTTGTTTTTCGGCTTTTCCTCTAGCCATGTTGCTCTGTATGTGTTCCCACCTGTTTATGTTTGGTGAGTCGTTATTTGGGCTGGTTGGCATGGTTTTCTAGCAGGGAGGACTACAGAGTTCAGACATTTTGCATCTGGTCTCTTCCCCTGCAAGCCACACCCCCATAAAACTATTAAAATCTCTATTACAGTTTAAAAACATACAGACCCTTTAAGGTATAATGGGGTAAACTTACAACTTCCTCTTAAAGCATCGCCATTTCAGGGAGATTTTGAGAATAAGACAAAACAAATAATTAAGTGGGAGTTTTAAAGAAAATCTTTAGGCTAAGATATAAATTTACAGACATAAAATTATTAATTTAAAGGGTATCTATAGTGGGAAAATGAACTTTTTTTTCTTTCTTTCCATGTGTTCTATAATTCCCCACAACCCCCAGAGTGTCTTCACTTTTTTCAGATTCCCTCTCTGTCCTGAGATACACCAGTTAGAAGAATACGTGATTGCATTCCTCTACTCCTACTTGTACTGTCAATCACATCCCTGTGACGTGATCCCCCCTCCTTGCTCTGTAATAAACATAGAGATAACAGCATTAGCAGGGGGAGAAAGGTAGCTTTGATGTTAGATATAAGGCTGCACTTGAACCCTTCCTAATAGCTTTCACTGATTGATGATGGGTCACAAAGTGAGAGATCGTAAACTGTACTGATCTCCTTCTTCCGTGTCTCCAGGACTGCTTGCTTTCTATTGGCCACTGTGTTGGTGTGTTTTTCAGGATGTTGAACTTTTAACTCCTACTGCATATGATAACCTTGTCGGTTAGCCGGAGTTGAGACATGGAGGAGGTAACAGAGGGGAGGAGGAAGGGGGGAGTGCTGCACACAGATCTGACACCATGGTTAAACAGAGTCACTGACAGATAGGACTAGCAAAATACCCGCACTTCGCAGCGGAGATGTATTGAAATAACGTTTTTAGTAAGAAAGCAATAATGTATCAAGATTGCTGTAATCACTCGGCACTTGATATATTAAAGAAAGACAATTCAATAAGCTTTACGATAATGCAACACTCTTTAATTTAACTTTAATTTAATATTGTATTTTTTATTCAACTACTACATTTTTGTGAAAATAACCCCCTCCACCCCTCCCCGTCCGCACCCAATACCCCCCACTATTCCTCTGTCCACCCTCCAAACCCTTCCCCTTACACCTCAGCTAGTCCCCGCACACACCCTGAAATTTTGGTAAAAATCGGTCCAGCCGTTAGTGTGCAGGAGTTCAAAATTGTATTTCCCCCCATTCACCCCCCACCCGAAAAAATATATTTTTTATTCAACTACGAAATTTTGGTGAAATAACCCCCACCACCCCTCCCCTTCCGCCCCCAATACCCCCCACTATTCCTCTCTGTCCACCCTCCAAACCCTTCCCCTTACACCTCAGCCAGTCCCCGCACACATCGTGAAATTTTGGTAAAAATCGGTCCAGCGTTAGTGTGCAGGAGTTCAAAATTCTTTTCCCCCATTCACCCCCACCCTAAAAAAAATATTTTGTTAACCTTTTACTGGTAAAGGAGTATAGCATACAAAATTTGGTTGAAATCGGACCAACCATATAGATTTGTATAGCTTTGTAAGCTAGTAACCATAAGTCTGTGCAATGCCAGATACTCACCGTTACAGGTGGAATTTCGAAACGAAACCTGCTTAACTTTTGTAAGTAAGGTGCAATAATGAGCCTGCCAAATTTAAGCCGTCTGCCTCCACGGCAAGTTGGAGAATTAGTGAAAGTGAGTGAGTGATGAGTGAGTGATAAGTCTGTGCAATGTCAGATACTCACCGTTCAGGTGGAATTTCGAAACGAAACCTGCTTAACTTTTGTAAGTAAGGTGCAATGAATGAGCCTGCCAAATTTAAGCCGTCTGCCTCCACGGCAAGTTGGAGAATTATTGATGAGTGAGTGAGTGAGTGAGTGAGTAAGGGCTTTGCCTTTTATTTCTCGAAACGAAACCTGCTTAACTTTTGTAAGTAAGGTGCAATGAATGAGCCTGCTAAATTTAAGCCATCTGCCTCCACAGCAAGTTGGAGAATTAGTGATGAGTGAGTGAGTGAGTGAGTGAGGGCTTTGCCTTTTATTAGTATAGATTAAGGCAGCACAGAGTACATGAATTTAACTTTGCAAAGGAGCAATGTGTTTTTTTCACTATAGATGCCCTTTAAACAATGCTCCACTTGCCTTTCTAAGGGATTTTGAATAGAAATACAGCATTATAAACTTATTTTTAAAGGAAAGCAATTTTTTCTGTTTTTTTATCGTCACAAAAATTTTCCACCATATTTATAGAGAGGCAAATTTTGGTATTATTAATACAGCAAATACCCAGCAGGGACCGGATGACACACGGACAGCTCCAACTCTTCACTTTTCTGAACTTTGGACAGGCACTGCAAAAGAACTATAAGGATTCGAGGTGTAAAGTAAGGATTTTTTAACATTACACAGTGGGGCCAGTAGTGGGTAAAATTTTAGTTTTGGGGGTGGACATGCTCTTTAAGGAAAGTCTGAATAATAGACAAAAAGATTTCCAGACACTAAAAGGATAGTTTCACTCAAAAAGTGATCCTATCCTTTTTTGCATTAATTGAAGAATGGGAGGTAAAGGAGCTATGTCTTTCCTACTGTTCCTCAATTAATGTAGGAACAAAGGGAGGGAACTTTACCGTAAACATGATCCATCGCTGGCTCCTGACAGGTCCCAACTGTTTCCTGCTTTAACTAAATTATGGGATGCATGCACACTAATGTGCACTATAGTTCGTTTAAAGCCAGAAACAGTCAGGACCTGTCAAAGGCGCTAGTGGTGGATCCAGGGCCATCTCTAGACTTTTTGGCACCTGAAAAAAAATCCTAATGCTGCCCCCCCAATGCCTATAATGACTGGTAAATGATGCCCACAATGACTGGCATTAGATGACCACAGTGACTGGTAAATGATGCCCACAGTGACGCAACACAACTTGCTGGAAATAAAAGTTAACACCTTGTGGTCTGTGTTCCATCATTAAAAAAAAAAACAGCCGAGAACAAGTAAGGGAAAGAAAATGTATGCAGGGGGGAGGAGTTAGAGCTGTGTTCTCAAATGAATTGCCAGCAGACAGGAAAGGGAGGAGTGGTAGCTGTATTCTGTTGGTGCAATGTAAGTCGCGACTTCCCCAGCTATTTAAAGTGACAGCTGATGCCAGAAATTTTTTTTTTCCTGGCATCAAAACTGCTGCCTCCCTACAGGGTGCTGCTCTGTAATGTGCTTCACCTTGCCTCATTAGGGAGGCGCCCCTGGGTGGATCACAATCACAGGTAAGTTCCCTTCCTTCCTTTTTTGGCTCCTGTTAGTAGTAATTAAAGAACAGGAGGTTAGACACAGCTCCTTTACATCCTGTTCTTCAATTAATACAAAATAGGAATAGTTCATTTTGTAAATAAACTATTCATTTAAGATTTAGGGGCATATTTATAAAAAATCGAAATTAGCGCAAAAAAAATTACCGCCGCGAAAATAGCGCCATTACCATATTTATAGTGGCGAGCGCCATTGCCGCGATATGTATCGCGGCCGCGATGTGTTGCGGTAAGGGACTTAAAATCCCTTCCCAATGCCTCTGCTAAGGGGGCGGGGCATACGCCCACACCGCCCACAACCTTCCCAGCAGCCCCTCCCAACCCCTTCCCCGCTCGCGGCAATCTCGGAACAGGAGGCTAGGAGGGGCTGCCGGGAAGGGGCCGCAGCAGGTGGTCGCGACCACCCGCCGCGCACCCCCTGGCCAGCAACCCCTCCAAGCCCCCCGCCCCGGCAGCTCCCGGGGAGGGGAAGGGAGGGATCCACTGGGAGGGGTGGAGGCAACATCAGCCTCGTTGAGATCGCCTGGCGGCTGCAGAGGTACCTTTCGGGGGTCGGCGGCCTCAGCGGAGTTGGTGTCGCCGGGACTGGAAGAAAGAAGACGCCGCCCAAGGGCTCTTTTAAGAGCCGCACACTGGGGGTGACCCCGCCAAAGGCACTTGTCAGTGCCGCAAGGGCCCTTACAAGGGCCGTGGAGGGGGGTCCCGGTTCGCGCCTTAAGCCCCAAAAGGCCCTTCTCAGGGCCCCGCTGGAGGGTGCCTCCACCCCTCCCAGCGGATCCCTCCCTTCCCCTCGACGGAAGCGGCCGAGGTGGGGGGCTTGGAGGGTTTGCTGGGGAGGGGGTGCACAGCGGGTGGTAGCGACCACCTGCTGCGGCCCCTTCCCGGCAGCTCCTCCTAGCCTCCTGTTCCGAGATTGCCGCGAGCGGAGAAGGGGTTGGGAGGGGCTGCTGGGAAGCGGCGGCGGGTGGTCTCCGCCGCCGCGGGGGGTTGTGGGCGTGCCTCCCGGGGCTGGTGCGACCACCCGCCGCGGGTTGCCTGCCCATCCCCACCGCAGGGAGGCTAGTATCGGCTGCCTTCGCCACCTTCAAGGTGGCGAAGTAAAACAGCCGATACTAGCAGAGCGAAACACATACCGCCGCTTTATAAATAGAAGCGGCGGTAACAGGTAAGTATCGCCGCGATGGGTTAACGTTTCCTTAACTTTTAGCGGCCGTTTTCGGACCTTAATAAATCGCGTTAAACACGATTTATGCGTTAATGTCAGGGAAAACGTCCGCGAAAACTTAACGAAGCTTTATAAATATGCCCCTTAGAGACATATTGTGGGCAAATTTTTATCAAAAATCCTACTTCTGCCACTTTATAAATACCACTATGGGTTTTGCCAGGTTTAAAGCCACAAAAAGAGTATTTGCAATACCATGTGTGGTGAAAATGTTGCTACTTTATAAATATGCCCCTTTATTTTTCTTCTCAGTAGACACTGTTGATAGAGGTTTTCCATTCAGATATTTTGCATTCCTTTGTGGGGAGAGAAAAAAGGTTTGGAATTTTTACCTTTTTTTCCCTAGTGAATCATTTTATATGTCTTTATAAAACTTTATTTTTGTAAAGGATGTTTATATGCCCAGAAATGTACATATTTACTTATAAATTTGCCACAATAAATGAATAAACTATGAGCTGTAATAATGCCAGGGAAAGAATGTGTGGCTTAATTTGTGACTGAATTAAATGCAAATGTTAAATTGAGTGCACATGTATGTGGGACTGTGTGGGTCATAGGCGCATATTTATAACGGAGCTCTATTTTCGCCATTTTGCTAACAAAATTGACTTTGCTATGGTAATAAAAGTTAATTTTGAAATATTTATTAACCAGGTTGTTATGGGCGCAAAGATTTTCGCTATGGAAATATGCATCGTAAATATCTCTGTCCAGATATTGTGGAGAAAAAGGAAAATAGCACCAGAACGTCTACCAATAGCAGACCAGGGCTGTAACTGAGAATTAGGCAACACTACAGGGAGATATCTAACAGTTAAATCACTCATGTATATGTGGGAATAAAGACCCCCATTAGACTTTATTGTAAAGTAGCGAAAATCTGAAACTCTAAAAGCAGACACCGGATATTCAAAAAGGGGAAATTCAATAATTATATAATAATTCATATTTAAAAATCGGAAATTCAATAATCGCGAGCATATTACAGTAGGTCATTAAAAATTTTTAACATTCCCCTGTACCCTTATTTGTATTGGGAAATCAACCATAATATGGGATTTTGCGACTGGCAAAACTTATCAAACTTTTATAAATATGCCCCATAGTCTTAGAGTTAGCCACTAAAATGATGAAAATTGCATAAACTAGCAGGGAGATTCAATAAAAGTTCTTATCATTTAAAATGGTGCTAATTTTGCCCCAACCAATCAGATCTTATTTAACATTTGAAAGCTAACATCTGATTGGTTGGGGCAAAATTAGCACCACTTTAAACGATAAGAACTTTTATTGAATAACCCTGTAAGTCTCTTTCTCTCTAATAAGAGGTATGAAGGTATGTTATAAGCGACATGCAACATGTGCAATTTCTAGTTCTCAAAGGCCTCTAGTTATAGCACAAATTGTATCTTTGCTTTTAATCTCTCAACAAAAATCTGTATTTCTTTGTTTTGTTTTTCTGAAGTCGGAATTGAAACCGGCAGTATTTGCTGATTACTGGCTGTGTGCGAAAATAATTATTGTGCAGCGAACCTTCAATGGTAGTTATGGAAGAGGCCATAGAGTGCTGAAAAGAATTGTGCCATCTGTGGTCACCTGACCTATTTCTTCTTATACAGTGTGCAGGGAGATTGATGTGTAATGTGTATTTGTGAATGGTCACAGATTACCGACAGATTTCAGTAGAATCTGCCATATAATATGGCCAATGTGCTTTCAGCAACTGTCTTTACAGATTAACAGGGAGATTCAAAAAAAGTTTTTATCGTTTAAAATGGTGCTAATTTTGCTCCAACCAATCAGATCTTATTTAACATTTGAAAGCTAACATCTGATTGGTTGGGGCAAAATTAGCACCATTTTCAACGATAGGAACTTTTATTGAATAACCCTGTAAATGTACCTGCAGAATGCTGCATACGTGTGCACTCCAAGCTCAGAAATTCAATAAGTCATGCACTCACATGTAAACATTCAGTGTGGATATAATATTTTGTTTACTGATCAGAGTTAGTTACAATTGGTCCCACCCATGCGTGCCTTTATGCAGCGTTATTCTGGTGCAAAAAATATCACTAAATCCAGAATTAAAGTAACACTAGCCCTTTGTAAAATGATTGTGTGACTATAATATGGAATTTTGTATTGGGGCACTTTGTAAATTCCCCTGCTAATGTATAGATTTAGCTTGTTATATAAAAGCTATATTTACTGGAATTTTAAAATTCACATAGAAGAAACAACCCACGATTTTTATATTTGTGTAGTAATGTCAAGCAAACACTGTAACATTAACAAGCATGGAGAGTATATTTAATTTGAATAATTTTATTATTTACATATCACATTTATAAAGTTTGACATATTAACATTATGCAATTTTGTTTTAAAGTCTATTTTGTTATTCTGACGTGTTCTTTTAAACTCTCAGACATCGAGTTCAGTTGTCTTGTCCAAAAAGAAACCTCTGCACCGTGTAATGAATTTCTCTTTCTTCTATGGGGTGGTGACAGACACACGATATGATAGGATACTTTAAATAACATCTTTCCATTCACATTTACCAGTAATAGTAAGACAGAGAGGGAATAGACTTGGAAAAAAGTATCTGTGACTCCACAGGTATTTTTTCCATTATGCAGCCATAAAGGACATTCGACATACATAGAACTTATAGCTGTGGTTGGTTATACAACAACATTTGTATTGCATGTGATTCTCTAAAGGGTATGAAGTATAATGTAATTTCTTTTTCCTTTATTAAATATTATTTGAGGTTTAAGAGTCATGAGATTAAAAAAGTTTGCTTCATGGTCATGGTCAAACACTGATACCCCCAACCCCCCACACAGATAGAGATACACCCACCTACTGACCTACCTTTTCATTCCCATTGAAGCCATACTTAAAGGGTAACTCTAGTCAAAAAACTAATGTTCACCAAGGGGGGAGCCACGCGTGAGACACCACACCCACAAAGACAAACCCTCATACCCCTGCTCACTGGGACGGGGAACTCAGGCAAGTACAAAAAAAAACACATACACCCACAACCCATAACCAACACACTAACCAAACTGTGTTAAACCAGGTTAAAATGGTCTCCTGGAATGTAGATGGGTTAAACACACCAGTCAAACGTAACAGGATCCTCACCCACCTAAAGAGGCTACGGTCACATATAACCCTACTCCAGGAGACACACTGGAAACAATCCGAGGAAGGCTTCCTAAAAGCACCATGGATATCACACTGCATATCAGCCTCACATACATCAAAATCCAAGGGAGTAGCTATATTAATACACAAAGACCTACCGATAACAATAATAGACACAATAAAGGACCCCGGGGGGTCCTGATTCCTGATCTTAGACCTAGAAATAAAAAACACAACATATACCATAGTTAACATCTACGCCCCAAATGGGAACAACACAGAGTTCTACTCTGATCTTTTGAGACAGCTGCTGGCCAAACCACACCACCAAACCTTTATTGGAGGAGACTTTAACACAATCTTGAACAGCACCATAGACAGAATAGGCCCCAGACTAACTCCAACTACAGGCACAACCGAACAGGCACATTACTAGCTAGACTGACTAAACCACAACGTTCTCATTGCTCCATATTACAGATACTTAACACCAACACAAATCAAATTATAACCACTCAACCAGAACTACAACAACATTTCTTACAATACTATCAAACCCTATACACACCACACACAACCGTACCTGAAGATGCCGACACATACCTAGAATAGTTAGGGATTGGCTGCACGCCTCCTCAAACTACACTCACACCATTCTAGACCAACAACTGTGTGGTTTTCAATCCTTAAAACTACTACACAGAGGCTATATTTCACCATACAGACAGGGGAAGATCAGGGGTCTGCCTCAGACCTTCTGCCCAAAATGCAAAGACCTCTTCCACTGCATGTGGTCCTGTCCAGTTATTCAAGGCTTTTGGAATCAAGTAGCAATATTCTCCACACAACATTTAATAAACTATGTCCCTCTAACACCACTCTGGGCAATCTTTGGACACGCATATACACAAACCTCTCATATTACACTTGGAGCAAAGAAACTACTCCTTATCGTATCAGCCGCAGCCAGAAAAACCATACTCCAACTATGGATAACACCCACCCCACCATCCATAAAACTATTCAAAATTAAATTATCATTTCTATTTTGAATGGACTGGGTGGAAGCAACACTAGACAAGGAAAACAGTCAGACAATTCTTCAAGCTCTGGGAGAGCTTTATTAATATTCTACCAACACATATTAAACAACATATCCACAACCACTTCCATGTAACACTATGGTATACAGAACAAACCCTATGTCACAACCCCCCAATTTCTCTACTATAGCCATACATATATGTCGGCGCGCGCGCTACTCCCCCCCCCCCAACCCTCATCTATCCTAAGATATCTACATCCAATCCCTGACGACTGGATACTGACAATAATCATTATTATTGCTGGAATAATCTCTAGGCATTAGTTAAGTATGTTAATGTTATAACCCCGCAACTTAATTGCGGCAGGTTACCCAAGTTAATAATAAAATACTAAAAGATAGCTCAGAGACAGGCTTTAATAATATCTTCAGAATGCAGATGTTATGCTAAATGTTAATTTATATCTGAATTATATCTATAACTTACAAACAGCTATCACCCGGAAGCATACAAGGACACAGAAAATGCAAGAATTTATTGTACTGTTCTTATAAATGCCGCCTAATCAACAGTATGCTCTAATCTTTTTTTTTTTTAAAGCTCTGACTCAATAAAAAACATTAAAAAAAAAAACCCAAAAAAATAATTTTGATCAATCGTCAATAAATGTTAGTTATATAGTCATACATGCAAAAACACATACCCCAAACCTCACATGGGTACACACATCTACTGACCTACCCTTCTATTACTGTGGCAGGCATACTTAAAGGGTAAATAAAGTAATCGACTTCAGGACAACTTTCCTACAAGGAGGCAAAACAATTTAAACCAGGTCGATTCACCAACTCAAGGAATTGGAAAACAGGACAGCCACAACAATCCTTTTGTGGCAAGGGCCCTCTTCCAAAATCAAGACATTTATGAAGGTGCGAGAGTCTAACCTTTGCAGGTAGGGGGATCATTTACAAGAAATGGGGCCACCCTCTAATTAATTTAATGAAATCCAGATCAAATTCCCAGCTGAGGAAATATTATTCAAGGTTCTGGGTCCCCAGAGCCCTCAGGATAGATGCTTTCTTTGTATCCTGGGCTCAGCATCTCCTATACGTCTTTCTCCCAATTCCGTTAATACCGAAAGTACTCCGGAAAATACAGGAGTAAAATGCCTCAGTCATAGCCATCCTCCCTTGGTGACCGTGGAGACCCTGGTTCAGTTGGGCTCTAGTTACCTCTAAGATCCTGAATATCGGACAGTCAATTCCTAATAAAACATTGAGTGCAGCATTGTCCCATTTTACTAGTTCTTCGGTAGTTGCTTCAAACTTTCTTTGTATTGTAATAGTTGCAGTGAGTTCATTTTCACTGGTTGGGACCAGAAATGCAGCAGTTACCACTGATGTTTAACATTAAGGATCACTGGGCTTTTAATTCATTTTCTGAGAATAAATTCAAAACCATTCATCGCTGTGCTTAAACCATCTGTCGTGAACAGCAACTGGACATAGATAACAGGGATCAGGGCACAGAAGGATATATAAAACACCACATAAGTCTTTTTGGGTTATTTAAAAAGGGGGGAAGAAAAAAAAATATAGCCATTATACATTTGATTCACAAATTTAGTCTGAATTTGTTTAAAAACATTATCAGGGAGATTCAATAATTCAATAAAAGTTCTTATCGTTAAAAATGGTGCTAATTTTGCCCCAACCAATCATATCTTATTTAACATTTAAAATCTAATATGTTATTTAACATTTAAAATTATAACATCTGATTGGTTGGGGTAAAATTATCACCATTTTTAAATATAAGAACTTTTATTGAATAACACTGTATATTTTTATAGCTATATATTTGCTTTCTTAGTTAGAGGAATAATATTGGAGTAGCCCTCTGTTCCCACTCTCATCCCACCCCCAACCCCTTTTCTACAAGTACACCATTCAAAGCCAGGCTTAGGAATCTTGCATTGGTTGAATTGGTATTCCTAAATTCCTCTGTCTCTAGAGTCTTGGGAATTTGGGTTTCTCTGTAGTCGCAGGCCCAAGGAGGGTGGCAAATTGCAATACACATTGTTAGGGCAGATGTTCTGTAAATTACAAAGTTTCAGGTATGGTTCAAGTGTGGTACCTTATAAGTGGCCCCCCTTGTGGTCTAAATTTTGGGGTAGAACATATCCTTTTCTGGCAGTCATGCATTCCGGTTCTCCTTGTGACAATGTTTAAACCCTCAACCCCCCAACAAAAATTAGTTAGCTGGGTAGGCCCAACAACTGGCTATAATAGTGTATTAGGGGGACTATTATTTTCAAAGGGTAGGGGTAATAGGCTCCATGGGTTGAGGCATACTTGAGATCACAATGGAACTCAGGAAGAAGCTTGGTATTTTCTTTTTTGTTCTCTCTGAGGTTTTGGCTGTAATGCTATCCAAATGTTTTTTGGCGGAGACAGCCTCTGAGGAGATTTAGGTGATGTGTGCTCCGTTGATGAGAGGCCCAATCTTTTTAGAAACCCTTCCTGTTAGTCCATGCTGGTAAGGAGTGATTTATTTCTGTTCCCCCCTTATTATATTATTACATCGCCCTTAAGGCCATTTTTATAAATGTGCGGTATTGCACGGTAAATTATGATGTCCGCGTCATACATTCTGTTAATTGATTAACGTTTGTTAATTAATTAACGTTCAGTCTTAGAATACTATGCTTCCACCCAGTCCATTCAAAATAGAAATGATAATTTAATTTTGAAGTTTTATGGATGGTATTCTATGGGGATCGTAAATCTACGATTGCGGACGTAGATTTACAATCGTTATTGTAGATTTACAATTATTTTAACAATCGTTTTAGCGCTCTTAAAAGCGATACCCCGCCTTTATAAATATGGCCCATTGTGTGTTGATTCTGTGATTCATATGTGCAAAATGTAAAGCTATTGGGTTCTCATCTCCCTTTAATTCATTCTTACTTAATCTTTTCTTTGTGGTCTTAATGTGAAATTTAAATACTGCAAATCTCTTTTTAAAGGGGAGTTTAATTTTGCACAAATATCCATATGGGCATTTTATGTATAAACAGAATTTGTTATATGTTTACATAAAAACTGCATGGAAATGTGTTTTGTGTTCTGTAACATGAGAGGCTGCAGCTTCCTGTGAAAGTTACTGCATACACTTAGCTGTTTGTGCCCAGCTAAGGTTCATTATTGGTGCTGACCCCAAGTACCCACAGGTTAATTTAATAAATTACCCAGCAGCTACAGCAAAGGGACAATTATAATTAATTTACCAGTCTGTGAGACACTTTTATTAAAGTTAACAGCCTCTGTTTGGGGCACTTATATTTACCAGCACTTATAATTACTAGAGATGGCCGAAACTCACTAGTTTCGTTCCGTTTTCGGATTCCCGGATCTCGGGAAAATCCCAAAGAACCGAAAATCCGAAACAAATTTTCGATAATTTTCTAAAATAGCCTTGAACATTCTAAAATTAGCAAAAATACGATCGGAGACCATTTTTGAGTTTTTTGTCGTATTTTTGAAGATTTTCGAATGTTCAATGCTATTTTCGATTTTTTAAAATATGATTGGAAACTCGAAAGTGGTCTCCAATCGTATTTTTGATAATTTTCGAATGATATATATATCCCTTTATTTATTATATTATATTAATAAATGTATATTTTTACGGAGATTGCATTGAGTTTTTAGGAGCAACTAATTAAGTGGGTGTGTATAACACTATTACACATAGGAAAGGTTTATATGTATGTGTGTAATTATCACTATTTAATTAAAATATAACAAATAACACTATACAAAGTATAGTACTACTACTTACTACTGAATTACAAAACAAATGATATACAATTAATGAAGTATACTTACTTTACTTGACACCTAAGTAAGTTTGAATGAAAAACTCAAAATGGAAGGTTTAGCCACACCTCTAGGATTTCTACATGGGTCTCCATGTAGACACTTAAAGGAAGTGGAATTTTACTAACATCCAATGAGGTTCTGATCTTACAACATATGCCCCTGTTAACCAATTGAAAAAATTTCTTAGGTATTGTACATGACAAGACAGGAAGTGTAAGGAAGTTCCTGTATTACACCCAATTATGTGCTGTTTGTAAAACATGTGACAGTCTTGGCCAATTAGAAAATTATTCAGACTCTCACATTTACTCCCCCCCCTCTCCACAGAAAGTAATGAGACAATCCAGTTTCTGTTTGTAAGACAGGAAGTGATGTCTGTATATGATAAAATGACTTTACATTCTAGTCTCTGAAACTACCCAGCATTCTTAGAGAAATGGCCATTTTTTCCAATATTAATATATTAACAACATAAGGCTGAGTTACCATCTGTTATAAGACGGCTGTATTTCATTTTATACTCTATGGGGAGCTTTTAGCTCCTTTAACATTATCTCTCCATAATCTTTATAGCCAATCACTATCCTGTGCTGTGCTAAAATGTGGAACTTGCTGTGGTAAATTCTCATTGTACACTCATAGCATGTTTATCTGGATCCTGTATAGGGTCTCAGGTTACCAAATGGTGCTGTTTGGTTTGAACTGCATATTTTGACAAAATTGCCTGGGTCTATTCTCAGACCTGCCGATATATTTAATTGATATTGTATGGATTATAGCTGTCAAATAGGTGGTTGGATGTGTGACTCCTACTGCTTGAAGTAATCTGAATAATCCTTTCCTAAACAAATAATGTAATAGCTATGGATGTAAGAGAATGGGCATATTCAAACCCTTGAGTAGGAATCGCTAAAGCATGGGCTTTTAATATCTGTAAGTCAGTAAAAGGGCTTTCTTCCTGGATATATGAAAACTACATTTTCTAGCATTCTGTGCAGCCAGGAAATGCTGGAAGTTGTAGTTTTTAAACATGTGAAACGTTTAACACCCATGCTCTATATCATTACACTGTATTGCATCTTAATACATTTATTAGCCAATGGACATAAAGAAGAAACCTACTGCTAACAGAGAATGCTGGGAATTGTAGTTTTCAAACATGTGAAAGGTCCAAAGTTCAACACCTCTGCTCTATACCATCAGGCTTTATTACATCTAGATACATGCCTTACTTAAAGGACATTAAGAAAAAAACTTACTACAAACAGAGAAGGCTGGGAGTTGTAGATTTCAAACAGGTGAAAGGTCCCAGGTTCAACACCCCTGCTCTATACCATTAGGATGAATTACATCTAGACACATTCCCTGAGCTACAGGCAATAAATGAGATACTTTGCGTGTCCCCACCCATTTCTTTGAAAGTGAGAAATATGTGTTTATATGTTAGATTAATAGAGTAATGCTATTATAATAACATGAGTCTGTGAGGTACCTTCTGTTATAAGAAGGCTATATTTTATTTTATGCTCTGTGGGGAGCTTTTAGCTCCTTTAAAAATATCTCTCCTAAATATTTGTAGCTAATCACTATCCTGTGCTTTCCAAACCCCATAATGATTGTAGATCTGGGACCTGCTGTGGTAAATACTAAAAGGTATGAACCTAGCATGTTAATCTAGATCCTGTATAGGGTCTCAGGTTGCCTAATGGTGCTTTTCTGTTTGATCTGTGCATTGGGCAGAATTGCCTGGGTCTGTATTGCATGTCAAATAGATAAGGGAGGGTATGTGTGTGTTTGCTCATATTATGTGGTGGGATTGTCTAGGTCCTTTTTAGGACTTTCAGACTTATACCATTTGAGTCTCCCCCTGGATATTTGCTGGGAGTGGAAAGGGAGAGCAAGTTTGGAATGGATCCTGATACCTAACCTACCGGCTAAAGGGATGTAAGTGGCCTCTCTCTGGTCCTACAGCTTAACAGCTATGGCATAAGGGAGAGGCAGACAGATCCCAAACCATTTACATGTTTGTGCACTTTGTGTTGGTATCACTGAAAGCATGACCCCGAGCTTTCGATAAAAATAATAAATACAAATGGTGCTGTTTAGGTTGAACTGCACATTGTGGCAGGATTACCTGGAAAAACTTACACACAAAATTTCTACTGTGCACCAACGGGCACTGATACTGAGTGGAATCCATGCGTCCCTCAACTTTGACAGGATTCCCAGTCCTTGCACTGGCCACACAGCCCCACAGCATGATTAGTTTTTATCAGTCTACAGCACCTTATTCCAAAATGAAGCTGTCTTGTCCAAATGTGCATTAGCACACCTCAAGCGGCTGTTTGTTCTGTGGGCGGAGAAAAGGCTTCCTATGCATCACTCTTGCATACAGCATCTCCTTGTGTAAAGTGCGCCGAATGCTGAACGATGCACAGTGACTCCATCTGCAGCAAGATGATGTTGTAGGTCTTTGGTGCTGGTCTGTGGGTTGTCTCTGACTGTTCTCACCATTCGTCGCTTCTGTCTATCTGAGATTTTTCTTGGTCTGCCACTTCGAGTATTAATTTGAACTGAGCCATTTCCTCAATATGTTCCTAACTGTAGAAACAGACAGGTGAAATCTCTGAGACAGCTTTCTGTATCCTTCCCCTAAACCATAATGGTGAACAATCTTTGTCTTCAGGTTATTTGAGAGTTGTTCTGAGACCCCCATGTTGCTACTCTTCAGAGAAAATCGTAAAAACCAACAATTTATACAGGAAAATCATGACGATTAACAAAGTTGCCCAAACTTTCGCATCCCACTACATATACATACATATATATATATATATATCTTCATAGGAGATTGCATCGAGTTTTTAGGAGCTACCAATGTGGTGGGGGTATATGACATTACATATAGGAAAGGTGTATATGTATGTGTGCACTATCTCACTATTACCATTTAAATGACCATCAGTAAATGTATATAAAGGATAGCACTGACTTATATTAGGTACAACACAAAATATACAAAATACATAAACTTACTTACAAAGCTGAGATCCCTATTTCAAAATGGAATAGTCAAATGGCAGCTTAAACCACACCCCTGTGCCTGCTCCATGTGAAAGGAAGTGTAATCCAGAAAAGGTTTCTGTATGCTACACAGGATGTGATGTGTATTGTAATGACCATATATACCAAGGCTCCTTATATAACATCTCCAGCCTGCAGGTGGCATCAGTGAGTAATAAAAGACAAGACACCCCTGCTCTATATGGCTAGGAGGACAGAAAGTGAAAGTAGATTGTGGTGTGTGTTTTGGAGAGATATTGACTGCAACACAAGATCCTGTGTATAAGATCCTGTTACCACCTGTTGGGAGGACAGATTATTGGACACACAATTTACCGTATTGGATACAAACTCTGAGGCAACATATAAGTGTACACCAACTTACAAGGACACACACTATACAGGCCTGGTCAATATTCAAAGTGGTGCACCATAGACAGGGACACCACTGATTGCTGTACATGTTATGTGGGGAACCTGTTTATATGCACTGTCTGCTTTGTGCCAGACCACCAGAGTAACCACGCTGTGTGCCATGCTACCCATAATCATTCCATAAAGCAGTGATCTGGTACAAATTGGTGGCAGCGGTGCTGGTAATACCATTTATTCTCCCTGTTTTCTCTGTATGTTTGTTCTCTGTATTAAGATATGGAGGCTGCTACTGATAGTATTGATTTAAATCTTCCTGTCTTTGTACCTGCA